>CM057339.1:212714886-214018117 GCA_030015575.1 Agapanthus africanus
GTAGTCTCTGCCAGAATATCTTTCTTTGATTTACTTGAATATTCGGTAGATTTGATCTCGCCAACTCGAATTTTCTTGATTTCAGTCCTGATATAATTTTTACACAATAACTCAATAAATAATGTTAGTAGAATTTGTTTTTATTGAGATATTATCTTAACCATTTGACATGATATTATAGTTTTAGAAAATTGGTTAAAAATATTTGATAAGGTACGTATATTTAAATGGACTAAATATTATATAAATATTATATGCTTACATTTTCCTTCATAATATTAATTATAATATATAAACACATGAAAATGGTATTTTTACAGATAAACCCTCATATTGTCATATTTATAATAAACACCTTTTATTATATAGAAATAGTAAGAAAAATGTCATATCAAATGCACAATATTTTCGACTGAACAGCGCTAAAGCGGCGAGGGGAAGGAAGCGTTCTTCGGTTAGTGTTAGCACAAGTTCTAAGAGGAGGAAGAGATCGGTCGCCGGCTTACTTGACACCTTGCTTGAGTCCGAACCGTTCATTCTCGACGAATCGATTGCTATGGAGAAATCAGACATCGGTCTTATTTATCCTGGCTCGTCCGCCGAGGAAGCCGTGCAATTGGCTGAGGCTTTAAGGCGCTCACAGGATGAGACCGAGAACGTGCGCATCCCCAAAAAGCCCTACCCTCCGGTTATCTTTTATGACGTTGATCCATCATTACGGTGGGTACATATGGGTCCTTTGCTAATGGAAGAAGAACGGGCCCTCAAACAGCCTATATCGATCGCCTCCGAAGACGAGCTTGCATTAAAGACAGGCAGTCATTCATCTGCACTTGAACCCCGGCGAGCGCACTTACCAAAAAAGGAAAAACGTCTCGAGAAAGCCATACTTCAAGCTCCTTGGCTCATTAGTATGCGTCTTTCTCATGTCCTTCTTTTAGCGAATAGTCTGTATTATTTTTATGTTTTCTCATTTTTGTGAAAACTTTGCAGGGATTTTGGCAGCGAAAGAGGCTTTGAGTCCAGATCGGGCCATAACTGTGGACTCTACAAATATCTCCCGTGATGCACCGACAGGTGTGGAGGAGGCTATTAAAGCTACTACTCTTGTTGTGGAGGTTCCGGTGGTAACTTTTGTTCCTCCAGTGTCTATTCTTCCAGCAGAGGTGACTTCACCGGCCACAGCTCCCATGGATATCTCTAATGATGCACTGAAGGGTGTAGAAGAGGTTGCCGGAGCCATTAGTCCTGGCTTGGAGTTCCCGGTGGCGACTGTTGTTCCTCAATTGGAAGCTACCTCACCGACCCATATCCCCAGCGATGTACCTGAGGGTGTGGAGAAGCCTGCCGAAGCTGTCATCCCTCCAGTTCTAGGAGGGTGAAGTATCGAAGGTAATCTTCTATATTTTGCTTTAACGATCACTCAGTTATCTGAACCCTTCTTTCCTTCAGAATTGCGAGAATTGGCGGCCTCCATCATGGATCTATCTCCCACGAAAACCTTCCAGCGTTTGCTTGATATAGCTGCCCCACAAGCGATACCCCCGCAAAGCATGGTCCTTTCTTCCGGGCAAGGTTGGTGTTCTTTGACACCTTTTGCATTATTATTATCCTTTATAACGATGCTAATATGCGCTCCACAGTTCTGGAAGCCGATGACGAGGTTGAGATCCTTGATGGGCCTGGGGATCTCTCAAACCCCCTTGCATAACTGTGGGTAAGTAAGGCTTTATCTTTGGCATTGTTTTGTCTATTCCGTGTTCGTAAGTCTCACTGACTATTTGTAAATTTCGTCAGCTCTGCCAACCCTAACTCCGTTGGAATCTTGGATCTTCATGCCACCGGGTCCCTACGCTCGGTGTGCATCTGAAATAATGGCGAAGCAAAGCATTTACTCTCCGACGGCTCTCATTGAAGACCTTCACGCTGTTACTTATGTTACGGCCGAAGAATTTGCTATCGAAGCTAACGCTTCTTTGTCTGTTCTCGCTACCTATCATGACGAAGTATTGGTGCGCTTCTGGGTTGAGTATTGTCGCCGGGTGGAAGTCTGCCTGCACGGGCTTGAATGCATCCGCCTTCCCTCCGACATCTTAATCGTGAAATCGGGTCTGCGGGGATGGATCGAGCGGTGTGCAGCCAATCTACAGTCGTGCGAGAAGAGGCTCAACTGGAAGTTTTCGGAGAGGGAGTTAGCTTCAAATGCTTTGGGAGAACATCAGGCCCAGCTTACTGCCAAAACTACTCGTGCGTACGAAATTTGGCGGGTGCTTCAAGAAGCTATCACAGAGGTGGTGGCTCTTGATAAAGCCGTTATGTTTACTCGCGAGATGGTTGAAGCCCATAAGGTTGCCGAAAGGGAACTTGAGAGTCGGTTTGCTTTATACAGACTCAACAGACTCAGGCGGGGGCCTGTCTTGCCGCACTTACGGAGCTTGAAGCCGAGGTCCAGCGGAAGAACGATGAACTCACGAGCTTATTGCATCATCCCCCGGCTTAAACACATTTTTTTGTCGCTGTATGTAACAACTCTAAACTTTCAGTACAATTTTTTTCAAAAATACAGAAAGGGGTATTTGAGCCTGAGCACTGAAAGGTTCTTAGGAACCCTAATGAGGTCACACAAGGCATCGATCATGCCAATTTGAAATTTTAACGGTGCCTACAAACCCTAACAAGATCGTTGGCTAGAAAACTAGGCGAAAAGATAACTAGTTAACACTTAACTAATGGGATATCGGAAATACAACCTTTGTAGATCCGGTGCTCCACCTCCATAGCTCCGCAACGAAGTTGTCTCCGCTGTCCAAAAGGAATCCGGGCTCTAGAGTCGGCTTCGTCGGAGAAAAAGCGAGCTAGGTCGTCGATGTCCATGCCGAAGATGATCTACGTCGAGGCATCGCTAAATCAAGCTCCACCTTCACCATGTCTTGAAAACTTGTGAAGGAAACACACTCTACTACTTGGCAAGAGGTAGAGGATGAAGAAATAGGAAGTGGGTAGACTTTAGTTTTGGATTTCTCACTCTAATTCATCAATCACCATTGATGAAGTCAAGGTTTCTTCTTTTGTTCAAGGAAGAAGAAGAAGAAAAGATATGATAAGATAAATTAGAAAAGAAAAGAATAATCCATCCTTATCATAATTGTAACTATGGTTATGTGTAGAGAATTGACCAAAGTTAAAGGAATGGTTAAGGTTAAGGTTTCATGAAGCTTCCACTAAACAACAAAAAAGGCCACCATTCTTTTTCTCCTTTTTCCATCTATTTTCCAATATGAATAAATAGATAAATAAATGAGAAAAGGAAATAAAACCCTAATCATAAGTTTAACCATGGTTTAATTCTTTACACTTAACCAAGTAAACATGTATCATCAAACATGATACAAACAAGTGCACAAAATATATCACATATACAATGTGCACTGGCGAGTGAGAAAATCCATTTAAAGTGAACCGATACTAGTTAATGCAAAGTAATATATCAAATATATAATTATGCATTAAATCATTAAATCAACACTTGATTTAACGATCCGGTCATATCGCATATAACCGACTAGTATCATTAGTAACAACTTATCGAATCAACACTTGATCCGATAACCCGGCTATACCGCATATAGCCGATCAATGTCACATCGCGAGAATCAAATACAGTATCACATACTGGTATCATTCTCGGTCCCGCACATATCTTATATGCGCTCCTATTTCGTTTTGCTTGAGCCAGGAAACCTCTGTGTAGGACTCTAAAGACTCGTCAATACGCCGGCAGCGGATGATGATCATATCAAACATCCACAAGCTGCAAGCGGTCTGCTAAACGTAACGGCCACCCGGGTATTGAGCGATCAAAAGATCGACGAGCAAACCCGCTCATACTCCTGTGAATCCAACCAGTAACACTACCGTACAGTCCGGTCTCTTCGTCTGATATGTCGCATATCTCGCCTAGGGGTGGTAAACGTCAGACCCCAATAGCTCGATAAGTCGTGTCGATATGAGGTCTATAACAATTCGAGAAACTACTGGTAACACTTACCAGTAAATCTCAGCAACCCTGGCCAGGGATTTCCTGTTATAGCCAATCGAACACAGAGCAACATCAACTCCCTATACCGGGAGAGACGAATCCCCTCCTATCGCTCATTGCCTCCATGTGACTCTGGACTGTACCCAAAAACCACCGTTTTGCACGCCCTCTTGGACGTGGTAAGATGGAAATCAAAGCACAGTGGGAACCACACAAGACTCTATGACGATCTCGGGTCAACAGACTACTCTGTACCAGTGTCACCAGAGAACTGCCATCTGACGTGAGGTATAATACCATCTGGGAGTTCTCGGCGAGTCCGTCCAGTGTACCCAGTCTCTACTGAGCACCCGTATATCATCTCCGATGTCAAACACCAATGGATATGGGATCATCCATCGCCCATCTGTATGGGTCGAGAAGGTATACGCTAGTCTACTCTGGTATATCGATGCCCCATCTCGATACACCCACGACAAGGGACTTTGAAGGATGTACTTATGGACTACCATGTCCCCACTAGTATGATCCGCATCACAGTCCAGGTAGTCAAGTACACATCCTAAGGGCTTTACCAACATGTAACAGAGAGACAATCAGTGTACACGTTAAGGTAAAGGGTAACCAGATAGCATACTATCATGTCGAGCAAGAAAGTCCTCCCTATATATGTCCCAGCATCCACTACAATATACATCCTATGTACAGTAATGGCCTCTAGGGCATACATATAACTAACAATCTCCCACTTGCACTAGGGCCATCTGTAGCATTGGTTGTAGTATCTCATACTCAACCATCCCATAAAAGTCTCTCTCTGGGAACAGGCCTTCGTGAGTGGATCCGCCGTGTTGTCCTCTGAGTCTACTCTCCTTACCTCGATCACCCTGGAGATCAACCATCTCCATGATCAAGTGATACTGCCTTAGAATATGTCTGGATCACTGATGGGACCTGCGTTCCTTGGCATAAGCCACAACTCCATTGTCACACAATGGGAGGAACATAGTTCATCTCATGAACCAATATACACCCAAACAGCCTCTTTGGTAGCATCTTAAGTAGCGATGTATTCTGCCTTTATCGTCTAGTATGCCACGGTATCTAGCTTGGAACTCTTCCAACATATCGTCCCTTTACTGAGGGTAAAGACAATGCCTGCGACTGACATTCAGTTGACTTTATCACCCTGGAACCCTTCCAGTGATTCTCCCCAGGATCGATTGATACCATCTCACTACAACTAGTGAGAATCCTAACATCCAATTAAATCTATCTCATAGATCCAAAACTCAGGATTTAGGAGGTATCATCTTGATCCTATATGGAGAATCATAGTGACAAGCGGAGATTGATCGAGCGTAGCATAAGAAACTCCTTTCTTATCAAGAGTATGTCATCCACGTACTCTACGAGGATCACCACCATACTCCCTACTACCTTTTTGTTTTTACAAGGTTCATCTACCATTTTGATGATGTCAAACTCTTTGACTAACTCATCAAAACAGATGTTCCAACTCCGCGATGCCTGCTTTATCCTATAAAGCATCTTGCACACGTTTCCGCTGCTCCCATTGTCTGTGAGGCCCTCTGGCTGTGTACTTATAGACGCACTCTTCTAAATCATCATTTAGAAAAGCAGTCATGACACCCAACCACCAGATATCGTAGTCATGGTATGTAGCCGTGGCAAGTAGGATCTGGATGGACTTAAGCATAGCCACTTGAAAAGGTTTCATCATTGTCCAGGCCTGGTCGATGACGAAAACCTTTAACAAGTCTAGCTTTGAAAGTCGCAACTTTTCCATTTACACCAAGTAATCTTCTCAAGATATACTTGCTCCTGATGGGGATTTAACCCTTCAGATATAGCAACCAAAGTCTATACTTTGTTGGTGTATAAGGATTCCATCTCAGATCGATAAGCATCCAGCCATTCTTACAGAGTCACACTCCTGATGGCCAGCTCGAAACTAGTTGGGTCATCATCTCATGATGCAATCATCGCTCCCACTGTCATAGAGAAACCGAAGTATCTCTCAGGTGGGTGAGGAACCCTACTAGATCGGCGGAGAGGCTGAGGTTCGTTGGAATCTACTGAATCCTTTGGCTCTATCAAATCATCTGCTTCAGTTTGTATAGCTGGAACATTTCCAGTTCTACATAACAGACCTCGCCTCGAGCTTGTCCAGATTTTGCTTTTAGACATAGGCCGGACAACCCCAAATCTTAACCAACTTAAGATATGGGCTCTTCCCGTTCCATATCACATATGAAGCGGTAGACAGCTGATTTGATTGGAACCCCATTCAATAGGTATGCAACTTCACAAGCGCATAACTCCCAAAAGGAAATAGGTAACTCAGTAGTACTCATCATAGAGCACACCTTATCAAATAGGGTGTATCTGCTCCGCCCCGATATACCATCGTGCTATGGTGTATACGGAGGAGTAATGCCGAGAGAGAATCTCATTCTCCTTTAGAATAGTCCAGGAATTCCATGCTCAAGTATTCTCCTCCTTGATCACATCAAAGGACATAATACTTATACCCGTATTTTGGTTCTCTACTTCTAACTTATATTCTGTGATTATCTCAAAAGGTTCGGACTTGTGTTTCAACAGGAACATATGTCTGAATCTAAAGAGATCATCAGAGAACGTAATGAAGTATAAAGAACCAGTCCTGGCATGTGTAGACAGGGGACCTACATACATCAACATGTA
Source organism: Agapanthus africanus (assembly GCA_030015575.1). NCBI lineage: Eukaryota > Viridiplantae > Streptophyta > Magnoliopsida > Asparagales > Amaryllidaceae > Agapanthus > Agapanthus africanus. The sequence goes on from CM057339.1 coordinate 212,721,656, forward strand.
TCATCCCAAGAGTTCACTAACTCTTTCTCTGTTTCCAATAAACAGGGCTATGGTCATCTTATCTTTGTGACATGACTGGCAAGTTTCACAAGAGGTAAATTCAAACTGATTTAAATATACATCTAAATGTAACTTCAGCCAGTCGGGTCGCATTGATCTGACCTAGTCTACAATACCTCAAGAAGAATTCGTTCATTTCTGAACTCTTCCTCTTTTGTGTGTTCCATATACTAAGAACTGTAGTTTGATTTAGAACATCAATGCTTTTAGATAACGTGCCTGAACCGATCAACTTTTGATATAGGAAATGTTCAAAATATTATCCAACAATACAAAATTTTATCATTTCTTTACTAATAAAGAGACTGATATGATTTTGTATATCAGGTTCGGTATCTAATAACATTCGTTCAGAATCAATGTATCGGTGATACAGGGTGACAGTGACCGACAGACTTGGCTGCAACTCTTGCCCCGTTTTCTGCCTCATGAAACTTATCACCCGTTCTCAGTTCTTCTACCCTTTTTGTAGCCCTATGTAACAGATTACATATTTGGGATCCTGATCCGGTATCATATACCCAGGATGCAGAGGATACTGAGAAACAGTTCTGTATAATGAACACACCCGAAGATGATGCATCAGCATGCACTCTCTTCGTTTGGGCGGCACGGGAAATCTGGTATTCCCCAATTTCTTGCTCTGTCTTATAACAATTATAAGTTGGAGCGGGACCAACGTTCCCCAGCTCAGTATAACAAGCGGGTTCGGTCAAAAATCCGTTTTATTATCTTGATTAAGGCATGATATAGTCGCTACCAGGAGAGAGAGAGAAGAAAACACTCAGCGTGCGCTCTTGCAAGAATAGATTGGTTATTATTTTATCTAATCAGGATGGCTCCCACTGCTTTTTATCAAATCTTCCTTCAAACCCTAAAAGGAAAGACTAGCCGGGATTAATTACACATTACAAGTTCGCCAACCTTTCAGCCAGGCCAGTGTCGGTACTTTGAGGGAGGTCTCCCGTGCTTTCGCACGAACCTAATTAATGTAAACCTCGTTTTCCCAGAGGCGTAACCCCGTTGACACCTTTCTAGACACCTACTTGATCGGCTAATTGTAATGTATAAAACTCTCCCAGGAGTAACACTTACTCGCAGCGGGTATCGGGATCCAACTATCTCATAGAAGGTATGCAATCTCATTGCAAATTTCAACACTTGAAAAGCCCGATAATATTTTGCCCCTAACCTCCTATGACCTTGACAAAGGCCAACAAACCATAGGATGCTAGTCAAGTTCAACCCGTCATTTCCTGATTGAATTAAACCCACCCGCACGGCCCTTGACAAAGGCCAACAAGGTCGCACGACTACCCTAACCCAATCTGCATCATATGCATAAGCAGATAAGCACCAGTTAACTACCGCACACTGCGCCTTGACAAAGGCCAACAAACGCAGCACGAATACTAACTACTACTTATCTGAAATGACGGAGGGCTACGACAGGTTTTTCTGAAAACCTATTGCGTAATGAACTTGATATCGTTGTAGGATCGAATGAATTTTGAAATGGAGTGTTTTGGAGGCTTTTCTAGTTTTGCTAAAGGAGTCACTCCCGGTGAAGGGATCGTCGGTCCTTTCCTCGTCGAATGAGGTGCGGGATATATCACATATATCACTGTGCAAAGCAGAAACACTTAAAAGCTATCAAAAGACAAACCGAGCGTGTAGCATCGGCCAGTTATTGCTAAAGGAGTCACTCCCGGTGAAGGGATCTCGGTCCTTTCCTCATCGAATAAGGTGCAGGATATATCGCATATACCGCTGTGCAAAGCAAGAACTGTAGCTACCTGTTTTATTTTGAAATTCGATTCTACAACATCTTAGGTTTCTTTTATTTCATTAATCACATTAATGAAGTCCCATCATTTAATATACCTAAACATCACAGATAGATATGACGTACACTTATGCCATCCGTATTCGCCTCGATGTCCCCTCGTGCACCGTTAGGTTAGGTAACTAACGACAGAGCAGGGCAGGGCTAGCGCGGGTGTAAAACATAAGTAACATCTATATAATATATCATATATACTATATACTACATCTATCTGAACAGAACACAGAACATCGCATGATCACATCACAGATATCGCAGCAGAAGAATCATATGAAATATTGGATATACTAGGACGTCCGTGTTTTCAATACGAGCCAGTATAAAACACGGATTCCACGGTCGCGATGAATAGCCAAACCCATACCCCTAGACCCCTACGAGAGCGGCAAGCAACCCTACCAATTCTAGAGTTAGGAGACCCGGACCCGACTCCTCGAGTTGGTCTCCCACTGGACTCCAGAACCCGGTTACTTGTGCTCCCCTCCTTGGGTCTATCCTAGTGCGGAAAAGTAAATAATATACATCAACGGTGACAACTTCCGCTACCTGGAAGCGCCCCAATAAAAGAATATTACATACAAGTTTTTACATGAATGAAAATGAAAAACACTCATCTCACATAAAAACCCCCGGCTATTCAAACACGACGATCCAATATAACATATTCAGCAACACATAACATCACATGTCATCAACGTAAGTAAACATGCGTATCCCAATTGTCGTTGACATATAGCAACGAAACCGGCGATATCACATATTACACTTACGGTCACAGAAAAGAAAGTGTAAAACTATAACAGTTGGAATCCGCAACTTGCATAGACATCGCATGCCTAATCAAATGAATTCCTTAGACATCGCATGCCTAACAATTATAAACCCCGCATTTTAGTCTCATTATCGAAAACACTTTTCAATATCGAGTCGGGCAATTCAACAAGATTCCCGACAGTCTGATCGAATACTCGTCGCAAACTTCAGTAGACGGCCGCACCCCCGATACCGTCGACGAAGTGCACCAAGGCGGAACACCGCTGCCGCGAACACCCGAACGGATGCTTTCGGCGACGGGGTTCTCCTACAGTCACTTGGTCGGGGCTATGGAGTGAGGTTGTTTATTAAGTTTATCGGCGAGTATCCGCGTACGCTACGTGATTGCGACGGACTTTTGATCGCATCAAAATTCCGTGGCAACCGATCAAGTGAGACTAAAGTGCTATGTTTATAACATTCATTCAGTTATCACATAACTTATTGTGAATTCCAATTATTGTATCCCATTCCGGATAAATTGAAAATGTCAAACTTTCCGATCGAACAATCGAACACCCAAGTTTTCCCGATACAGATCAACACATGAAATAAGTCTAACAACATTCAGTTCGTGCCTCAGTACCAACGGTCCAGCCGTAGAAGGGTCAAGCCAACGCCTCACATGTGGCACGCCGTACTGCCCCAAACCCGAAGGTTCAAAGGGCAGTTCAAGACGGTCACATAATCGAGTTAAGGTTTGTTGTCTTCTAGAGGGTCCATCGCATTACTTGCACTACTTGGAACGTCGTTAAACTACGGAAATATCCAACACTTGGAAATTTCCCGACAGGGGAAAAAGTGGGTATTTATATCCGGTCGAACTTTTTAACATATTCAAAAATTTATCCGGAAAGCCAGATAGACAAAATTTGATACCCCGATCGAAACACCGAATCCCCAAATCAATCCCAGAAAATTCAACTCCAGAAAAAATATTAAAAATTCCCAGAAAAATCACCACTGGAAATTAAGAATTACTGTGCAAAACAAAATACACAAAACGACAAAACCGCCGCTGAACCGCCGCGGCATGCATAGCACGTGTCGCGGTTCCGCGGCGTAAAAGTTGACTTAGGCCCTCGAATAATTCTTAGAAAACCCTGCTTGATTTTCTGCATATTTTTAATTTGGAAAAATCCCAGTTTTTGAAAAAAGGACAGAGAGCCATTTTGATATTGGGTTTCGGGTTCGTTCGGGTTTCAAATTCCGTCTAGACTTCGCCTAAGGCTCTAGCTAGGCTCTGATACCAATGAAAGGTTCCTAGGCACCCTAATGAGGTCACACAAGGCATCGATCATGCCAATTTGAAATTTTAACGGTGCCTACAAACCCTAACAAGATCGTTGGCTAGAAAACTAGGCGAAAAGATAACTAGTTAACACTTAACTAATGGGATATCGGAAATACAACCTTTGTAGATCCGGTGCTCCACCTCCATAGCTCCGCAACGAAGTCGTCTCCGCTGTCCAAAAGGAATCCGGGCTCTAGAGTCGGCTTCGTCGGAGAAAAAGCGAGCTAGGTCGTCGATGTCCATGCCGAAGATGATCTACGTCGAGGCATCGCTAAATCAAGCTCCACATTCACCATGTCTTGAAAACTTGTGAAGGAAACACACTCTACTACTTGGCAAGAGGTAGAGGATGAAGAAATAGGAAGTGGGTAGACTTTAGTTTTGGATTTCTCACTCTAATTCATCAATCACCATTGATGAAGTCAAGGTTTCTTCTTTTGTTCAAGGAAGAAGAAGAAGAAAAGATATGATAAGATAAATTAGAAAAGAAAAGAATAATCCATCCTTATCATAATTGTAACTATGGTTATGTGTAGAGAATTGACCAAAGTTAAAGGAATGGTTAAGGTTAAGGTTTCATGAAGCTTCCACTAAACAACAAAAAATGCCACCATTCTTTTTCTCCTTTTTCCATCTATTTTCCAATATGAATAAATAGATAAATAAATGAGAAAATGAAATAAAACCCTAATCATAAGTTTAACCATGGTTTAATTCTTTACACTTAACCAAGTAAACATGTATCATCAAACATGATACAAACAAGTGCACAAAATATATCACATATACAATGTGCACTGGCGAGTGAGAAAATCCATTTAAAGTGAACCGATACTAGTTAATGCAAAGTAATATATCAAATATATAATTATGTAAGTGCACGGCGGCGCCCCGGCCGTCAATCCGACGGCCAAACGCGGAAACGGTGGTAAACTTAAATTTTTTTGCGGACTTGGCAAAACGGCACCACCGCGCACAAAACCCCGGATCGTAACCATTAAACTAGTCTAGCTAACTAACAAGATAGGTTAGAGATGTACCGACTGATCCGAGTCCTCCGGTCTTCATCTTCACTCCGATCTCCTCGCGGGATCTCCGTCCGTCTCCTCCTCGTCGGAAAGGGCACCACGAAGCCGGGTACTTTTACGGGCTCCCACCTCAATACCGAGGCAACTCGCGCATGAAGCCGGCTACTCGACATGCTCAAGATATGCTGTAGGGAGTGTAATGTAGAATGTATGTCTCACTTTGGGGTTGGTTGCCATTTGAAGAGGATGGAGGAAACAAAGATAAGAAAAATGGTGCTTGCATTTTTCTTGGCATGGAATGAGATCAAGAATGAAAACCTCTCTCAAAGATGAAGCTCTCTCTTCTTCTCTTTTCTTCTTCTCACTTCTCTCATGAAAAACTATCATTCTTAGAAAAATGGTGGAGGAAAAGATTATGAAGCATGAAGGGAGGTGATGGTAGTAAAAGGTGGAGGGTAACCATATCCAAAGCATAATCATCACTAAACTCAAATCAAACCTCACTTCATTTCTAATCCTTTCTTATCACAATGAATGCAAGAAAAGCAAAGATGCTTTCATAATTAATCCTTATGCAAATAAATCCTCCACAAAGTGTAATTTGCAAAACTGCAAATTACCCCCTCCATCAGAAAAGTCCGGCCGGGAAAGAACAAAGAAAAACCGGCCGGAACGGAAAGCAAAATGGCAACCCTAGAAAACTGGTCCCGTAATAAATTACAGGATAACCCCACACTGTGCATACACACCCGCATTTGTATTCCGTCCGGATACAAATGCAATGAGACAAAATCTACACTGTACTATACTAGGATCCGGCTTAAACCAAAGCCGGCTAGTAATATCCGTCCGATCCTGATCCGTGCAATACCGCACGTATCTGATCGAACGCTGCCATATATCTATACGACCACTAGTACAAAACTGTCCGATCCTGATCCGTGCAATACCGCACGTATCTGATCGGACCCTGCCATATCTCCATACGGCCTCTACAGCGTTTCGCCCGAAAGCTTGAGTAACTGAAAGTGTGGTGGACTCTAAAGACTCGTCAATACTATGGCTGTGGATTTAACCACTAGCACGTCAGAGGTATAAGCCAATACGTGATGGGCCACCAGCTATTGACTAAAAGGGACGTCGATGAGGAAGCTCACCCCGACACCCAACTGAGCCTGTCAGTGACAATATCCGTACAGTCCGGTCCGTTCGTCTATGAGCATCGCATGGCGGGCCTAGGGGGTTGGTAAAAGTCAGACCCCCAAAAGCGGTACAAGTCGTGTCGGAGTGTAGCCCAGAACACCCTGAGATACTACTGGAATACCTACCAGTAAATCTCCTGCCTTGGCCAAGGTCTTTGTGTAATGGCTCTCCTAGACACAGCGCGACCTCACCCCCAATACCGGGAGAGACGAAACCCCCAAATATCCGCTCACTGCCTCCATGTGGCTCGGGACTGTACCCAACTAAAACCTGTTTGCACGACTCCTTTGAGCCGTGGTAGGGTAGTAATCAAAGTACAGTGGGAACTCACACGAGACAAATGACGATCCCCAGGTCGATGAACTAACCTGTACACATGTCACCTGGGAACTGCTATCTGACGTCAGGTATAAGACCAACTAGCATGTTCCCGGCGAGTCCTGTCCGGTGTACTCATAACCCAATGAGCACCTGTATACATCTTAGGTGAACCAACTGACACCAATGGCTTGTGAGACCGGCCACCGCCCCTCGTCGGGGTCTCGACTGTATACACTAGTCTACTCTGGAGTATCGATGCCCTGTCTCGAAACTCCCACGACTAGGGACCTTTTAAGGATGTGCTTATAGACTACCAGCTCCCACGTATATGATCGCCCTCATACTGCCGGTAGTCAAGCAAGAATCCTAGGGGCTCTATCAACGTGCAATAGTGATCTGTCATGTCACCTAAAGCAGTACACGATGATAAAGGTAAACCAGATAGCATACTATCATCTTGAGTAAGACTGTCCTACCGGGATAGGTCCTCCCTCAATCATTGCAATCACGTGCCTGTGATCCAATAATTGACTCTGAGGGCACTATCTCCAACAATCTCCCACTTGCACTCAAGGCTAATTATTGCGATGTCGCATACTCACAGCCCGTGTGATACCGAACACCCAACTCCCCTACTAGTCAGTTTCACAAAATCCGTTTGCGAAACTATTGCGTTCGAGGAATAGCCTCAGTGAGTGGATCCGCCTTGATGTTTCTTTCTATGTCTCTCTATATCTCAAATTCGCGGAGAAAGCCATCTCCCGAAATGAGCAATACCTGTCTTAGAATGTCTGGATGTCTGATGGGACTTAGCTCATAAATGAACTCCAAATCCAAACTTCTTAGACTGTATCGTCAACTGAACTTAATCAGTATCCTGCGCCATGCCACCCTCAGTATTGCCTTGGATCACCTGTCCAAAATACTGCCCCTCGTCAGAAGGAAAAACTATAACTCTGACAACCTCCTTGTCGTCCAGGTCACCTTGGAAGCCTGGAATGATAACCGTCTCCTAAAAGAGGCAGCCGTTATCATATCCCTAGAACAGCCACTTATGTTCTAAAACTGCTTCCGACTGTTTCTCCAGGATTGGATCAATATCAACTTATTGCATCTAGTGCAAGAACAACATCTGGTGTGGTACTTGACATCTCATGATTGACTCAATTGCCTAAGCAAGTGATCTGCCAATCATGCACATCCCTCTCTACTTTAGTCTAAAAGACACCTTTAGAGAGGGCGACTCCATTACTTGCAGGTACACTACTGTGCCAGGAGTCGTCCATTCTAAATACTCATAGAATGCCGTCAAGGTACCCAGATTAGGAAACCACCCAAATCTAGATCTAAAACCATAGATCTAGTAACCAGTATGTCTGATATAATGTCCAAGTCCTTTGTGGAGAAACCACTGTGTGACGACCAAAGTATAACCGATCGTAGTAAAGGAATATCACTTCCTACTACCTTCTCAACAGATCCATCCCCTATTCTGATGACGTCAAACCTATGACTGTCAAATCAGAAACAGATGATCTATCTCCGCTACATCTGCTTTAGTCTATAAATAGACATAAGCCTGATGTCCACCAATGCTTCCGCTGCTCCCACTGACTACGACAACCCTCTGGCAGAGTCATATACACGTACACTTCTGAAGCTAGTTCAGAACGACGCTATACTCATCCTCCTGCCGGGTCTCGCAGCCTGGAACAACAACAATGGCAAGTGTGGGTAAACAAGAACTTCCCTGTCACCGTCCTTAAGGCTACCGAAGTACCTCTCGGGTGCCTGAAGTTACCCACCTTATCTGCGGAGTGGCCAATGGAATGTCAAATCAGATTGAATCTTTAGGTTCCTTATCAAATCTTCAGTAATCGTTTGCGGTTCTGGAATCACTTCCAGTTCTACCATACTCCCACTGCTGTTTTTGAAAAAATCCATTTTTAATAAAAACTGTGGCGAGTGAAGAACAATATCACTATTGATCTTTCAGATGGTAGAAAGTCAACCCTCGTCATAGCCTGGGTCAACCCACAAACAGCCATTACAGAAACGTGCCTTGAGTTATCCAGAGTCTGGTTTTAATCATAAGCCGGACAACTCCCCGTACCTTAACATTGTTAAGATATGAACTGTACTATATCTAATATAGAACCAGAGGCACTGATTTAATTGAACCAGATTCAAATCATGCAACTATCTCCAGTGCATGTCAACTAAATGGAGAGAGGCCGATCAGCGTTACTCAACTTAGGAATGCTTCCAATTATGAGTAACCTGAAAGAGAAGCAATTTCTCTTTATCATTACTATCAACTGAATACCATACACAAGTATCTACATCTTCGATCACTTTGAAGAATCCCGATACTTGCTATATCTGGTTCTCTACTTTATTCAAATACCTATAACTCCTCAAAACTTAGACCCTGTGTTTCCACGAAACACATGTCTAAGAACTAGAGAAGTTAAAAGTAAACAGAATATAGTATGAGGACCAACCCCTCCGTCCTAATGGACACTGGACAACATACAATACTCTGTATAAGTCCGCTGAGTCTAACAACTCTTTCACTGTGTGTCGTAGGTTGAAAACTGTACTTATGGTTAAGAAGAATTACACCGCTGTTTAATGCTCCTTACCTAACCATCCACTGATATAGGTAAATGTCATCGACATAATATCAAAAGGTATATCTCACTCTATGAAAATAGACGTACAGATATATCAATTTGAAATTGGTGCACAACAGCGGATATTCAAAACCAAATATTTGCCGACCGGCAAACAACCCAGGTGGCATCCTCAAATATCACCAATTACAACGAATCCCGATATAATGAGGATGATCACCCAATTCCCAATAACTTACTCCCACTCATCATCTGTAAAACCATACAGATGTGAGAATCATACCTGGTAAATACATACCCTGGAGTAAGTGTCTAATCGGGAAATCAGTTTTCCATTAACTGTACACAGTGAACCTGAAACATTGAAATGTTTCGATGGGGTATCCTGGTATTCCTAGTAATGCCTCTTCCATTATCCAGATTCACAACTATAACCGTATAATTCTTTGCCACCTCTCCAAATCCCTTTATCTGTCTTTAGTCATTACCTTCTGTACACCCCTTAGGCCAAATGGTTTTCTTCCTTCCCTACCGTTCGGCACCAGCCTATGGTTTGGAAGAAGACTATCCAAAAAGCATAAAGGGTGTACTGTCCTAATCCTAGGAGCACTCGCAATGCGAGAGAAGGTGAAGATAAAAGACACCTGAATGTACTTTATTCCAATTTCTCCTGAACCAGGATCCATCCCCGAACTGGAACAAGTTCCTTTCGAGTTCGTATATAACCATACGATGGATTATCCAGTAAAATGGGATCTTCGTAGTGATACGGAGTGTCCTGAAGAAATACAAAGGTGATTTAGGATTGGCGAAGGAATACTTGGTTTGGTCGTGAATATCTGTTGCAATTTACTTTGCCCTCTTACTAATCCCTTGCTTTCTCTTAACTTAATACCTTCTGCACACCATCGTTAAGCTAATTGGTTTTCTTCATTCCCTACCGGTCGGCACCAGCCTAAGGTTTGGAAGAAGACAATCCAATTTGCGTAATAGGTGTACTACCCCTAAACCAAGGAGTACTCGTAACCTGAGAGAGGGTAAAAGGAAAAGACAACTGAATAATCCTATCCGTTTTCTCCAGAACCGGAAACCATCCTCGAATAAATTCCTTCGAGTTCGTATATAACCATACGATGGTTTTGTCCAATGGAAGTGGACGTTCGTAGTAATACGGGGTGTCCTGGAGAAAAGGGTAAAAATAGGAGTGGCAATGAGGTTCGCAACTCTGACAATCCAAAAGCCAGTGTTAAGTAGGTTCGGTCAACTTGGTCACTGAGTCATAGTCTAGGGTCGGGTCAAAGGTCGCTGCCAAAGAGAGAGAGAAAAGAAACACTCAGCGTGCACTCTAACCTAGATCAGAATGGTTGTCACTTTTTCTAATCAGGAAACCTCCCACTGTACCTCAAATTCTTCTCCAAACCTGAAAGAAGAATTAGTCGGGGTCACCCGAGGAGTAAACCAACTCATCAGTGGGAATCGGGATCCAACTCTCATCGTATGACAACGTGACGGAATCCGCTCACGGTATCACACTCCAGAAGGTATGCGCATATCTGGCAAGTTTCAGTTCTTTTGAAACTCCCGATGTGGATTTCTGCCCCATGCTCTTATGACCTTGGCGTGAGGTCAAAATATCATAAGTCACATGTCAAGTTCTACCCGTCATTATCCAGGTTAATTTGAATCCACCCGTACATACCCTTGACGTAGGCCAAAATAGTAGTACGACTGTCCCAAACCAACGCATCTATCTATGCAACAGATAAATACCCGGCAGCTACCAATCACTATGCCTTGGCGTGAGGTCAAAATACATAGCTTGAATACTACCGAATATTTAACTGAAATGACGGAGGGCTACGAATGGTTTCTGGCGAAAACCTTTAACGTAATGAACTTGATATCGTCGAAGGAACGGATAGCTTTTAAAAATATAGTGACGAAAACCGTTGCTAAAGAGGTCACTCCCGGTGAAGGGATCTCGGCTCTTTCCCCGTAGAATGGGGTGCAGGATATTCCAAATGAATACCACGATGCAAAGCAAAAGTAATCGGCTATAATGAAGTTAATGCCCTGATGCAAACTTCTGTCCAAGGGGTCACTCCCGGTGAAGGGATCTCGGCCCTTGCCTCGTCGACTGAGGAGCAGGATATTCCAAATGAATACCACGATGCAAAACAGAAGTGAACGTCCTTGCAATAACAGCTTTTAGAAAAGTGTTCCAACAACATCAGATTAGGTTTGTTTTTAAACTTGCATTGATCCGAATCAATGCAGTCCCATCATTTGATCACACCAAAAAGAACGAAAATATACTGATGTACGTATATGCCATCCGTATTCGCCACTGGGTCCCGTCATTACCCGTTAGGTTAGCTAACTAACGACAGAGCGGGGACTGGACTAGCGCGGATGTAAAACATATACAACATCTACTAATATATATACCAATATATTATATTTCGCTCAAGGCGTGAAAAGAAATGCAACATCACAGAAATGTACAGCATCACAGAACAATACAGATATCTGGGATCCCCGGGTTTCACAGAGCCACTACTGAAACCCGACGTTCCCCTGGTCGTGTGGATAGCCTGTGCAATGAAATCCTAGACCCCTACGGGCGCGGCAAGTTACCCGCCAAAACCTGAAGCGAGGCAGCCCCCTTCAGCGCCGTGAATGGACCACCCAGCACTTCACGGAATCCGGTAACTTGGGCACCCCTCCTGGGTCATCCTGTACCCCCTACGAGTGCGGCGAATAGCCCGCTAATCCCAGAGTGAAGCCCCCTCCGTCTCAATGCCATGAGATGCGGGCTTGTTGCCCTCTAGAACCCGGCCATCCGTGCACCCCTCCGCGGGGTAATCCTAGTACAGAAAGTAAAATATACATACATCGGGTACATCGACCGCAACCAGGTCGTGCCCCAAAAGAATAATACAATCAGGCAGTGACGGCAGTCCACATGTCGGACGCTCGTCCCGCAATATCAAAAGTACATAATACCACCACAACTGTACTAGCATTGCATCCAGGCTATCCCCACGACCGATCCGCAACATCACAGCATAAACATAGAACATCAACGTGAAAGTCACGTTCGCAAATCCGTCTAACCGGGCTATAGCAGTTAGACAGGATTTACCGATCGAGTGACATTCACGGTCGCAGATATAATGTAAATACTGTGAAAAATGTGTTTAAAATATCCGATCGATCAAAAATTAACAAGTGGGCCCCCAAACAAAAACTGTAGCACTCACAGAAATCCTGGGCCCAATTTTAATATTCCAAAACCCATATTTTAAGCCCAGAAGGCCTCTGGAAAAATTTGGTGATGTGATGTGAATAGTGCGCGGCGGAAGGGCCGCACGAGGTGGGATTTCGCGGCGCTTCCGCGCTCCAACTGTGGAGTTACATCGTCAAATTTTTACAGAACTCTTAGATTTTCCAGTACATCAATATTTTACAACCTGAAAAATTTTCCGAGACCAAAAATTTTCAACAGAAACTGATTCGAACTAAAATGCAGTTTTGGAACATTCGATCGATCGAAACAGAAAAACACATTACACAAAGCAAGACTATGTTAATGGCGAGTCTCTGATACCACTGTAAGTGCACGGCGGCGCCCCGGCCGTCAATCCGACGGCCAAACGCGGAAACGGTGGTAAACTTAAATTTTTTTGCGGACTTGGCAAAACGGCACCACCGCGCACAAAACCCCGGATCGTAACCATTAAACTAGTCTAGCTAACTAACAAGATAGGTTAGAGATGTACCGACTGATCCGAGTCCTCCGGTCTTCATCTCCACTCCGATCTCCTCGCGGGATCTCCGTCCGTCTCCTCCTCGTCGGAAAGGGCACCACGAAGCCGGGTACTTTTACGGGCTCCCACCTCAATACCGAGGCAACTCGCGCATGAAGCCGGCTACTCGACATGCTCAAGATATGCTGTAGGGAGTGTAATGTAGAATGTATGTCTCACTTTGGGGTTGGTTGCCATTTGAAGAGGATGGAGGAAACAAAGATAAGAAAAATGGTGCTTGCATTTTTCTTGGCATGGAATGAGATCAAGAATGAAAACCTCTCTCAAAGATGAAGCTCTCTCTTCTTCTCTTTTCTTCTTCTCACTTCTCTCATGAAAAACTATCATTCTTAGAAAAATGGTGGAGGAAAAGATTATGAAGCATGAAGGGAGGTGATGGTAGTAAAAGGTGGAGGGTAACCATATCCAAAGCATAATCATCACTAAACTCAAATCAAACCTCACTTCATTTATAATCCTTTCTTATCACAATGAATGCAAGAAAAGCAAAGATGCTTTCATAATTAATCCTTATGCAAATAAATCCTCCACAAAGTGTAATTTGCAAAACTGCAAATTACCCCCTCCATCAGAAAAGTCCGGCCGGGAAAGAACAAAGAAAAACCGGCCGGAACGGAAAGCAAAATGGCAACCCTAGAAAACTGGTCCCGTAATAAATTACAGGATAACCCCACACTGTGCATACACACCCGCATTTGTATTCCGTCCGGATACAAATGCAATGAGACAAAATCTACACTGTACTATACTAGGATCCGGCTTAAACCAAAGCCGGCTAGTAATATCCGTCCGATCCTGATCCGTGCAATACCGCACGTATCTGATCGAACGCTGCCATATATCTATACGGCCACTAGTACAAAACTGTCCGATCCTGATCCGTGCAATACCGCACGTATCTGATCGGACCCTGCCATATCTCCATACGGCCTCTACAGCGTTTCGCCCGAAAGCTTGAGTAACTGAAAGTGTGGTGGACTCTAAAGACTCGTCAATACTATGGCTGTGGATTTAACCACTAGCACGTCAGAGGTATAAGCCAATACGTGATGGGCCACCAGCTATTGACTAAAAGGGACGTCGATGAGGAAGCTCACCCCGACACCCAACTGAGCCTGTCAGTGACAATATCCGTACAGTCCGGTCCGTTCGTCTATGAGCATCGCATGGCGGGCCTAGGGGGTTGGTAAAAGTCAGACCCCCAAAAGCGGTACAAGTCGTGTCGGAGTGTAGCCCAGAACACCCTGAGATACTACTGGAATACCTACCAGTAAATCTCCTGCCTTGGCCAAGGTCTTTGTGTAATGGCTCTCCTAGACACAGCGCGACCTCACCCCCAATACCGGGAGAGACGAAACCCCCAAAGATCCGCTCACTGCCTCCATGTGGCTCGGGACTGTACCCAACTAAAACCTGTTTGCACGACTCCTTTGAGCCGTGGTAGGGTAGTAATCAAAGTACAGTGGGAACTCACACGAGACAAATGACGATCCCCAGGTCGATGAACTAACCTGTACACATGTCACCTGGGAACTGCTATCTGACGTCAGGTATAAGACCAACTAGCATGTTCCCGGCGAGTCCTGTCCGGTGTACTCATAACCCAATGAGCACCTGTATACATCTTAGGTGAACCAACTGACACCAATGGCTTGTGAGACCGGCCACCGCCCCTCGTCGGGGTCTCGACTGTATACACTAGTCTACTCTGGAGTATCGATGCCCTGTCTCGAAACTCCCACGACTAGGGACCTTTTAAGGATGTGCTTATAGACTACCAGCTCCCACGTATATGATCGCCCTCATACTGCCGGTAGTCAAGCAAGAATCCTAGGGGCTCTATCAACGTGCAATAGTGATCTGTCATGTCACCTAAAGCAGTACACGATGATAAAGGTAAACCAGATAGCATACTATCATCTTGAGTAAGACTGTCCTACCGGGATAGGTCCTCCCTCAATCATTGCAATCACGTGCCTGTGATCCAATAATTGACTCTGAGGGCACTATCTCCAACAAATTATGCATTAAATCATTAAATCAACACTTGATTTAACGATCCGGTCATATCGCATATAACCGACTAGTATCATTAGTAACAACTTATCGAATCAACACTTGATCCGATAACCCGGCTATACCGCATATAGCCGATCAATGTCACATCGCGAGAATCAAATACAGTATCACATACTGGTATCATTCTCGGTCCCGCACATATCTTATATGCGCTCCTATTTCGTTTTGCTTGAGCCAGGAAACCTCTGTGTAGGACTCTAAAGACTCGTCAATACGCCGGCAGCGGATGATGATCATATCAAACATCCACAAGTCGCAAGCGGTCTGCTAAACGTAACGGCCACCCGGGTATTGAGCGATCAGAAGATCGACGAGCAAGCCCGCTCATACTCATGTGAATCCAACCAGTAACACTACCGTACAATCCGGTCTCTTCGTCTGATATGTCGCATATCTCGCCTAGGGGTGGTAAACGTCAGACCCCAATAGCTCGATAAGTCGTGTCGATATGAGGTCTATAACAATTCGAGAAACTACTGGTAACACTTACCAGTAAATCTCAGCAACCCTGGCCAGGGATTTCCTGTTATAGCCAATCGAACACAGCACAACATCAACTCCCTATACCGGGAGAGACGAATCCCCTCCTATCGCTCATTGCCTCCATGTGACTCGGGACTGTACCCAAAAACCACCGTTTTGCACGCCCTCTTGGACGTGGTAAGATGGAAATCAAAGCACAGTGGGAACCACACAAGACTCTATGACGATCTCGGGTCAACAGACTACTCTGTACCAGTGTCACCAGAGAACTGCCATCTGACGTGAGGTATAATACCATCTGGGAGTTCTCGGCGAGTCCGTCCAGTGTACCCAGTCTCTACTGAGCACCCGTATATCATCTCCGATGTCAAACACCAATGGATATGGGATCATCCATCGTCCATCTGTATGGGTCGAGAAGGTATACGCTAGTCTACTCTGGTATATCGATGCCCCATCTCGATACACCCACGACTAGGGACTTTGAAGGATGTACTTATGGACTACCATGTCCCCACTAGTATGATCCGCATCACAGTCCAGGTAGTCAAGTACACATCCTAAGGGCTTTACCAACATGTAACAGAAAGACAATCAGTGTACACGTTAAGGTAAAGGGTAACCAGATAGCATACTATCATGTCGAGCAAGAAAGTCCTCCCTATATATGTCCCAGCATCCACTACAATATACATCCTATGTACAGTAATGGCCTCTAAGGCATACATATAACTAACAAGCACATGTTATAAATTTAATTTGCTTTTGAACAGCAAGAAGGAGCTTGTAGCTCATTGGTAAGACCTTGCACTGCTGAACCATAGCACCGGAGTTCAAATCCCATCAGCCACATATTCTTTTTATTTTAAAATTCTTTTAATCTTTTAGAAGCCCAAAAGTCTACACGTGCACAATACGTAAAACCAAGAGTCACGGCCTAAACAAACATGTGCAAATTAGTATTCAGACCGTCAGGGACACGTGGCACCAATACGAGCCCCTACGTCATAGATCGGACCGGCGAGATGAGGAATCGGGCCGGTGCCGCCGGTTTTCTTTGAACCAAACCCAATTTTTTTGAACCCTAACACCCCTTGGACTCCCCCTGTTAACCCCTGACTGTTTGTTTTCCTGCATTTTCCAGAGAATTAAAACTTTGCATTACTCAATGTTTTAATGCATTTTAATTCTCAAAATTTATCACACCCTAACCCTAATTTTCCCTATAAATACCCACTCTATTTTTACACCACTTTACACTGAAATTTCCTACAAAAAATCTCAAGAAAATTCCGAGATCCTTTTGTGTGCAAGTGGAGTTAGCAAAGGGCAAAACTTCGACGAACTTCCGGCGACAACTCAAGGAGTTTCCGACGACGAAACAACGCACCGGCAACTCCCACCTCTTCCTCTTCCTCTCCTATAGCCAATTATCCAGTAAGTCCCTACTTCTTCTTCTCTTCTCTATTCTAAAAATATTCAAAACTAAAACCCGACGGAAGCGGAGTTGGTCCGACTTCCGATTCGGTTTTCTTTAAAAACTACAATTTTTCTTAATCAAGATACCTTCATATCATCATATATTGTTCATTAAACATTAATAAATATCTTTAACAAGTTTCATCACAAAATATTGTTATATGCATCTTTTATCGCAATATTACATTAAAATACCACAAACTTTAGTTTCCGACATAAACTCTATAATACCCTTATACCTTTAGAAAACACACGAGGTAATAACCTACCTCCTCACAACACACGTTTCTAACATAGCACGATGGAATTTGGGAACATAGATTGGGAAAATACGACTTTAAATATAACTACCTTCAACTTATAAAACATTTTTCTACGAAAAATGTATTTTACCAAATCTTTGCGATTGTGCCTCTACAACCCATTTTGGGGAATCCGTTCGGTATGGTGCGGATTATCACACATCCTCGGGTCTAGTAGAGTGAGATGTAGACCTCCGCAAGGAGCATACGATCTCGAAAGATTTAAAATACAATTTTCTTTAGAAAATGTGATTTCTATTATAAATAAAACTTATATTTTTAATAAATATATATATATATATGTAATTATTATCAAAATATCTATTTTTAATATTTATAATATTCCATATTTCCAAAATTCAAGAAAAATATCTCATTTACAAGAAAATACCATTACAAATAAATACCATATATTATGAAATTAGGTTTTATTCACTAGAAATGTTACATTGATAAAATATGCATCCATGAAAACTCTAAAAACGATAATAAAATACTTGAGGTGTATTTTGAAAATATAACAAAACTATTTTACATAAAAAAACCTCGAGTTATACTAAATTACAATAAGGACCCTAGTAAACTTAGGTTTAAGCGGGACCGGTCTCTTGAGCCTTAGGGAGCCAGAGATATGGGTGCTTGCCTATTTAAGGTAGAAAACTTAACAAACGGTGTTATCAAAACGGTAATTGTCTTTGAAAAAGACACAAATCCTGCCGTCCATGTGCAGCAATTACCGATAGCACCAAAACATAATTCAGGACTTTAATTTCTTTTCTAATTGTCCGACTCAGACTGAGTCTCAATATAATCAATCTGACTTGAATACGATTCAAGTATCAAACTTCAATACAATATGGATCTATGAATCCGTCTATTTAATCTAATCAATCTATATTGACTGAATCGAACCATGGATATATTCCATCTACATGTTCATACATTATATCCGTTCCATTACTGATATCATGGTTCCGGCAAGTCATCCATCTATATAAATCAAGACAATACAATATAAACAATAGAATCAAGACATCGCGGGGTTTATAAGGGGTAGACTGGTGCGGAAGGTGTTAAAAGTGGCACGAGACTGTAACCATAATACACCTAACCTTAATTCAATTGCCGTTGTACCGTGGCTGAACGGTTCCTTGTGCTCCGTATACCTTAGTCTCCGGAATAGTGTGACTCCTCTCATATACACTGGCATTCTTCTGTACCAAGCTACAAACAACAACGTTAACACTAAATACAACAATATAACAATATGCTCTCTATTCTGTCTATTCCATTCTTGTATATTTACGGGACTTACCGAGCGATTTGTTCGCTGACGACATTCTCTTTCTTCTTCTTTGGAATGTCGTCAGGTGATTCGGACTCACTGGAGATCGAGCCCACCAATGAGGATCTGGACCAGCTAGCTTTCGACCCAGAGCTTTAGATTCCTTGTACACATTTACATTCTGTATTTTCCATTTATGTTATGCCATTGTTTAGGCATTGCTTTCCATTCCCTATATTTACTTTTCAGTTGTATTGTAAAAAGAATGTTTAATAAATAAAGTTGTTGTTCAATTATATCCATTGACATTGTCTCTTGTGCATTTTACTTATATTGCTTAGATACGCTTAGCATGTTTACTTCAGAGTAAATACGTAGCGGCATCGTCGCGTCCTCTGCCCGTATACTGAGAAGCGGGGCGTGACACTGTATATTCTCCTTCTTCCTCTTTTTTGTATTCACCCATGAATAAGAGTATTTTGTATTCATTTTGATTCATGAATAAAAGGCAGATTTTTCTTCATACTAGCGCGTTTCTTTCTTTTGCTGTCTTGGCTTAGTAGTTTATACACTCATCTCGGAACCTCTAGTTTATGAACTCATTTCGGAGCTTGTTTAGTTTACCTCCTTTGGGCTTGTAGGCAAACATGCCCCAATGCCATAATTAACCCCTGCTCTTTACGACAGAGGTCCGTTAGGGTCTGAGGTATTAGGGTTTTATCCGTCGTACCGTTGCGTTGGCTGATACATTCCTCGATATGCAGTCTTGCTGTTCGAGTAGCTGCGCGACTATCGTGTCTCTGATCCCTTCGGGGCTGGACAAAACGTTTTCAAATAATCTCCCAGGTCATATTACCGTCGGGAGAGCACATCCTCCCTTGAAATCGTGAGGACTTCCAAGTGTTCATCGCCTCCTTGAGTCGCCAGGATCTCGCTCGGATATTTTTTCCTTACGAATCTTCAGGACTCATAAGTAACTCCTTTATTCCGGCGGCATGTAACTTTGGAAAATGCGGCCCATAGATAGTCCATCTTGACCTCCTTGCAGGGCAGCGATGGTTTAGGAAACAGGTTTAGATCTGCCGCCTAAGACTTTTCAACTTTATGAGCCGTGAGGGTTTCATAAAGACTTTTCTCCCTACGAGTCGAGAGGATCCCGTAGGTGTATTTTCTCCCTAGGAGTCGTAAGGACTCCTAAGTGCGTTTTCTTTTGAGAGTCGTAAGGATCTCACAAGAGAATTTTCTCCCTTACAAGTCGAGAGGACTCGTAAGTGTTTTTTTCTTGTCGATATTCGACTTTGGAGAATATGGCCCGTGGATAGTATACAATAGTCCATCTTGGACCTACTTGCAGGGCTATAATGCTTAGGAAACAGGTTTATATCCCCGCTGCCTAAGGCTTTTCACCTTCGTGAAGATTTCATGAAAATGTTTTTCCCTGCGAGTCGAGACGAATCGTGAAGCTCTCGCAGGAGCATTATTTTCCCTACGAGTCGAGATGAATCGAGAAGTTCTCGTAAGAATGTCCTAACGTCAAAGTTAATCTCTGCTGATAGAAGTCTGTTAGGGTCTATGATATTAGGGTTTTTATCCGTCGTACCGTCGCGTTGGCCGATGTCTTCCTCGATATGCAATCTTGCTATTCGAGTAGCCCCACGACTGTCGTGTCTCTGATCCCTTCGGGGGCTGGACAAGACGTTTTCAAGTAATCTCCCAGATCATATTACCGTCGGAAGAGCATGTGTTAAGGATTTTCCATGCCGCTTTTTACTTGAGGTTAGGCTCAATTTGGGAGCCCCGATGAGTCATGACCACTCCGCGCTGGTGTAGGATGATCTCCAATGGTCTTTCAGGTTTTATTTGAATTGCTGTCAAGCCCCTGAAGCTAGGGATCTTCCTTTGCTTCGTTGGTTGACATTGTGTCTGCTATATTGCGATGATTGTCGAGATTGTCTCTAGATTGTCTGTGAACCGTTGAGACTTGGAACTAAGGACTTTTCCATGGCTCCGTTGTTTTGACCCTGGGGTCGGTTGTCGACGTTGCGTCTGCATCCTGCTTGAGTGAGAAGGAACGCCTTTGTTGATATCTAGGCTGTTTATGAACCGTCAAGATTTGGAACTAGGGACTTTGCCATGGCTTCGTTGTTTCGACCCTGGGGTCGGTTGTTGACGTTGCGTCTGCATTCTATTGGAGTGGAGAAGGAACGCCGGGGTGATCTCTAGGCTGCCTGTGAACCGTCGAGATTTGAAACTAGGGACTTTGCCATGGCTCCGATGTAGTCTCTAGGTTGTCGGTGAACCGTCGAGATTTGGAACTAGGGACTTTGTCATAGCTCCGATATAGTCTCTAGGTTGTTGGTGAACCGTCGAGATTTGGAACTAGGGACTTTGCCATGGCTCCATTTTGTTGACGTTGCATCTGCATCCTGTTGGAGTGAGAAGAAATGCCGTTGTTGAATTTTAGGCTGTCTGTGAACCGTTGAGATTTGGAACTAAGGACTTTCCCATAGCTCCATTTTGTTGACGTCGCATCTGCATCCTGTTGGAGTGGAGAAGAAATGTCGTTGTTGATATCTAGGCTGTAGATGTTGCCGTCGAAACTTGGCTCTCTTTCTGATGGAGCCTGGTGGGAAAATGTGGTTCACTTTTCTTTTATGCCCATAGAATGTATATAGGGGTTGATGCGGACTCACCTGCAGGGCAAAAATTTTCTCTTCTTTTTTTGTTTCTTTCCTCGATGCTATGTCATTTCAGCTTTTTATATCACGAGAATCGCGATTGCCCAATCATTTCGGCATTTTGTCGCGGTTCCCAATCATTTCGGCTATTTTCTTTTTACTCGCTGCTTTTTATTACGAGTTGCCCAAACATTTCAGCTATTTTTATATGCATACGTTTTACTCGCTGATTTTTATTGTGAGTTGCCCCATCATTTCAGTTGTTTCATATAAATCTTTTGCTCACTGATTTTTGTGAGTATGGAACTTGAAATCTGATACCAATCTCGGCATCAGCACCGCTGCAACTGGAATATTGCCAGTAGCGAATCATCATTTGCCGTGAAAGGACTTGGGATTGACACCGTTCAGGCATCAACATCGCTGCAACTGGAATATTGCCAGGAGCGAATCATCATTTGCATTTGCTGATTTGCATAAAGGTGGCTTAGCAAACAGGGTTAGGATCCTGCCGACTAAGACTTTTTGACTTCATGAGCCGTAAGGGTCTTGTTAGTTATATGTATGCCCTAGAGGCCATTACTGTACATATGATGTATATTGTAATGGATGCTTGGACATATATAGGGAGGGCTTTCTTGCTGCTCGACATGATAGTATGCTATCTGGTTGTACTTTATCTTAACATGTACGCTGATTGTCTCTATGTTACATGTTGATAAAGCCCTTAGGATATGTACTCGACTACTGGGACTATGATGAGATCATACTAGTAGGGCCACGGTAGTCGACGAGTACATCCTATAGCTGTTCCTAGTCGAGGGTGTATCGAGACAGGGCATCAATACACCAGAGTAGACTAGCGTATACGCATCTTGACCCATATGATGGGCGATGGATGATCCCATATCCATCGGTGTTTGACATCAAGGATGGTGTACGGGTGCTCAGTAGAGACTGGGTACACTGGACGGACACGCCGAGAACTCTCAGATGGTATTATACCTCACGTCAGATGGCAATTCTCCTGTGACACTGGTACAGAGTAGTCTGTAGACCCGAGATCGTCATAGAGTCTTGTGTGATTCCCACTGTGCTTTGATTTCCATCATACCATGTCCAAGAGGGCGTGCAAAAAGGTGGCTTTTGGGTACAGTCCCGAATCACATGGAGGCAATGAGCGATAGGAGGGGATTCGTCTCTCCCAGTATAGGGAGTTGATGTTGTGCCGTGTTCGATTGGCTATAACTGGAAATCCCTGGCCAGGGTTGCTGAGATTTACTAGTAAGTGTTATCAGTAGTTTCTCGAATTGATATAGACCTCATATCGACACGACTTATCAAGCTGCTGGGGTCTGACGTTTACCACCCCTAGGCGAGATATACGACATATCAGACGAAGAGACCGGACTGTACGGGAGTGTTACTGATTGGATTCGCAGGAGAATGTACGGGCTTGCTTGTTGATCTTCTGATCGCTCAATACCTGGGTGGTTGTTACGTTTAGCTGACCGCTTTCCAGATTGTGGGTGTTTGATATGATCATCACCTACTGTCGATGTATTGACGATTCTTTAGAGTCCTACACAGAGGTTTCTTGGCTCAGGCAAAACGGAGTAGGAGCACATATATGATATGTGCGGGACCGAGAACAATATGTGTATGTGATACCGTATTAGATTCTCACGATATGAGATATCGGCCGGGTATATGTGATATAGCCGGGTCATCGGATCAATTGTTGATTCGATGAACTGATACAGATTATATTAGTCGGTTATTTGTGAAATAGCCGGATTATCGGATCAAGTGTTGATTCGATAATTTAATGTATAATTATATATATGATATATTAAATTACATTAACTAATATTAGCTCACTAAAAGATTTTTTTTCTCACTCGGGTAATATATTGATATATATGTGATATATGTTAATTGTATTATTTTATTTTGTTACAATTGTTGGGGTAAAAATTTACACCCCGGTTGACTAAGTCAAAATCAAAGTCAACCCCAAGCTAAGTGGGCCAAAGCCCAGATCCAGTGGGCCCATGCCCGGGTCGAGCCCGAACATGAAGCGGCCGGCCTCCTCCCATGCCAAGATAAAAATTTTGTAATAAATAATTTTATTGTATTTCTTTTATTTTATTTTCGGATAAATGTAAGAAAAATAGGCATAAAGCCAAATTTTTGTAAAGCCCATGGCTTATGTGCAAAAAGAAATGACACATGAACCATGGGATAGGCAAAATGCCATTTTGTGAAGCCCAAGGGGCTATGTGTAAAATGTATGGCCTATAAAGGCAAAGATAATGAAAATATCTAACAACTTTTTTCTCTCTCCAAAAAAAGTTTCAGAGCTGAGCTCTTTCTTTCTTCTTCAAGGTTCCAAAAGCTTCTTCTTTCTTTTGAATTAAATCAAGAGTTTTACTCTTCCTTTTTCAAAACTAAATAGTTTTCCACCACAAAACCCACAAAGGGGAACTTGGATCTGTCATCAGATCTTAAAAAGAAGAGATTTTGAGATTTCACATCTCTTGATCTTTAAGATCCAGCAAGCAACAGGAGGAAGAAGAAGAACCCCTTCCATTAACCCCAAAAACACATTCAGGAGTCCAACTCCTCTCTGATTTCTCTTCTGAGAAATTTTTTTAGGCTAAAAGCCTCTTGTGCCTTTCCGGTGCGCAGCGCAAGTGCGTAAGGCGCCAGCGTGCCGACACGTGGCGCGCGCGCTTGCGCACCTGTGCGCTTGCGCAAGTGCGCAAGGCGCCCGCGTGCCGACACGTAGCGTGCGCACTTGTGCGCTTGCGCAAGTGCGCAAGGCGCCCGCGTGCCGACACGTGGCACGCGCGCTTGCGCACCTGCGCAAGTGCGCAAGGCGCCCGCGCGCCGACACGTGGCGTGCGCAGACACGTGGCGCGCGCGCTTGCGCACCTGCGCAAGTGCGCAAGGCGCCCGCGCGCCGACACGTGGCGCGCGCGCTTGCGCACCTGCGCAAGTGCGCAACCCCCGTAAAAACTCTGCGTGGCTCCCGATATATCCAAACCCCCCCTTTCAAGACACAACACACGTACACTGCACATTGAGTTCGCATGACCATTTTAACCCGTTAATCGGAGGTTCTCTCGCCCCAAAGGCGAGGGGTAATTAACGACAGCTTAGTCCGCGGCTGCCGGAGATTCGGATCCCCACAATCATTAAACCCCGGCCTACTCCAGGCAGGGGAAATCTGTAGTACGCCTGACAGGCGCGCGCGTATTCCCATCTCAATGGGGTGACGAAAAACACCCTACAGATTCTGGCACGCCCGGTGGGACCAATCTCTCCTCCCATATTTCGGGTTAAACGTTCATGCGAACTCAATCAATACACATATCGATTGCCTATACTGAAATGATGTTTTCTTTTCGTGCAGCAATCAAATTTCGACGACAATGTCTCCCAAGACGAACTCAGCTTCCAACGTGACCCCCATTCCGTACGTGGTCAAGATCAACGCTCGTGTGGTTCTCCCCGCGAGCCTCAGTCGACAGTGGGAGGAACCGCCCCGCCAATTTGGTTCCGTCATCATCTACCCTGCCGGGAGCGCTCATCTGGCGGAGATCCCAGCGGAACAGGTGGCCAAGCCGGTCTCACGGGGCAAGAGGCCGAATGTCGTGATCGCCAAGGCACCACAACCGAAACTTAAGACTGTATCTGAACGATTCTCTGGTGCTCCAGCGGGGTGCAAGAACTTCGGTACAAAGGGTAAAATCAAATGTTGTGGACGAGCTCAGGCGATGACTCCAACAAATGCACAATCGGGCGTATTTCCAAGGCCCTCCACCAACCGGTCTGCGGCATCTTCCCAAAAAGCCGAAGTCTGCCAGGTGCTTAGAACAGAAAAGTTAAGGCAGAAGCGGCTCAGGTATCGAACCAACAAGAGGGCCAAGGCTTCGGCCAAATGGAATCGTGTGAAGTTCCAAGTGCAGGGTTGCCCGGCGACAACGGCCGAGTCGGACGTAAGAATCAGCAATTCCTTCGAGCCTCTGAAGTGGGTTCAGAAAAACGCCATGACCGCCAGAATCAAGAAGACAGCGGTCCGAACAGTGCCACAAAGAGACGTGTCCCGGCCCCAACAGAAAAAGTATGACACTGTCTCTTCAAGAGTCTATCAAGCACTCTGTGCCGCGCGAAAGCAGCGGGGCAAACCCAGAAAAGAAGCGCTAGCACCATTCAAGAACCTGGTTAGGCCGGCCGCCTTCAATCGACTACCATCTACCGAAATAAGGGGGTCAAGACAGCGAGCCGTGAAATCAGCTGCCAATGATAGAGAGACGGCCGGATATATCATCCATACGGTCTATATGGCGGGCGGGCGCCCCAGCGACAACCTTCGCAGCAAAAGCAAGGACGGGGCCACCACATCCCAAGCCCAATCTAGCCTGAATGTGGTTGCCGCCGCCCAAGAACAGCCGCCCCTGCTGGATGAAGAAAACCCTATCGATGAGGATGATAGGCAGATAGACCCCTCGGTCCATGTAGAGTCAAGCTCGGACAGCGAGGAAGAGCCGACTTTCCGCCCTAGGACTGCGGAGCAAGAGCTGCTTCAAGAACTTCGAAAACAGCTCAGGAGCAAAGATAAAGAGATGGCCAAGCTCTATTCGAAGATTGACGACTTAACGAACGTGGTGATGCAGCTTACAGCTCAAATTGCTCGAGCGCCTCCTAATCAAGCACAAGCCGCTACTAATCAGCCGGGTGATGACAATCCGAGGCAGCCAATACCTGTTCCTTTGGGACCAAGACTGGTCGAGCCGAATGAAAGCCGGCTACATTCCGCTTCTGGGGACGCCTTGGCCCCAGATAGCACTATCCCGCTAACACAGGATCGGATAATGGATTTGATCACCAGCAAGGTTAAAACATTGGTGGCCGAAGCTGAAGCTCAGAAAGAAATCGGCAGTAGTGGGCGGCCATATCCCGCGCAGTACGATCTGATTGAGTTCCCAAGCGGCTACGTCATTCCTAAGTTCGGAAGATTTGATGGAACGGGGAATGCAAACCAGCACGTCGCCCACTTCAAAGCATCGTGCGGAAATACAGGGGGCAACGATGCGCTCCTTCTTCGTCAGTTTGTCAACAGCCTGACCGGCGTCGCCTTCGACTGGTATGCGAGTATACCGGACGGGTCCGTCATTACCTTTGCCCAAATGGAGTCTCTGTTCCGGCAAAGGTTCATGAGCGTCAGTGATAAAATCTCTATAGCCGATCTTGTGAGGACCAAGCCGGGGAAGAATGAAAGCAACACCGACTTTATCGCCCGGTGGCGTAATCTCACAGTTAAGTGCGAACCGCCGCTGGAGCAGGACCAGTCCGTCAGCCTTCTCATTGGGAACCTCAGCAATTGGATGGTCCCCTTCTTGTGTACAGCAGGCCTCAAGACGTTTCAGGAGCTAACCAAGAAAGTCCAAATGCTGGAACACTCGAAGCAAGAGTCCCCGCCGGACTCTCAGAGAGACAAAACCTGGAAAAGCAAGCGGGACGACAACCGTAGAAGCGGGAGTTCCAGCAGTACCAATGTCTTCAATGCCTCCGACAATGAAGAAAAGCGAAGGGCGGGCGAATCCAAAACCAACCGGTCTCGAAAGCCATTGCTGGGAGGAGATGGGCCTTTCCTAGAGGAGAAAAAGAACAAGGTTTACTCTTTCAGAAGGGACAAGGTCCGCAAGATATTTAAAGATGCCTTGAACAATGGCCTACAACTGCAGGAGTCGAAAAGACCCCAAGAAGCAAAAATGACCGACAATCCCCTATATTGCCCGTACCACCGAGTAGTGAGCCATGCGATCGAGGATTGCTATATCTTCAAGGACTGGGTCGAGAAGCAGTACAAGGCTGGAGAGATCGAGCTGTCCAAAAGCGTGTTGGTGAACAATCAAGTTGCAACCGCCAACTTTATACAGACGGAAGCTGAAGCCTTCTGGGAGCAGACAGCCGAACCCGCTGCCCCGACAAACGAAACTGACTCATCGCGGCCTCCGTGGAGTACGCACATATCTAATAAGATGAAGAAGATGATAAAGCTACTTCGGAAAGAACCCAGGATGGAATGGGAAGGACAGAAGAAGCCTACCAGTCCAGCTGCCAATGCGGCTCCATCAGGCTCAAAATCCAAGAAGCTCAAGAAGAAGAAAAGTGCAGCTCGGCGCGAAAAAGAGTCTGCAGGGAGATCGACCATTCAAAAGTATATCGATTCCCTCGAAGAATATGAGCAAAAGGAAAGAACATTGATTCAATTGAAGGAGTTCTTCCCTGGACAAGCGGCTGAAATTCTGGAGGAGTTAGAAGAAGACTCCAATGAAGAAATTCCAGTAGTGACCTGCTACGCCATCCATCTTGGCAGCGACTCTGAGGATGATCTCTGTTTTCCGGAAGAGGACGAGGAGCTCACCACAAAGGCCAATCAAATCTAGCTCAGAAGCGGCAGGGCTCTACCGCAAAATCAGGGCAACGCCCCAAAAGGGAAGGAAAAACAAGTCGCTAATGAAGAAGATGGCAGAGAACCGGCTGATGAAAACATAAGTCCTTCCTCGGTGGACTATAATGTCTTGGCGCATCTCCGGAAGCTTCCGTCTCTCCTGAGCATCTACGACGCCTTGGTCCTATCTAAGGAGCTTAGAGATGTTCTCATCCACGCTCTACAAAACCCCGAGCGGTATCAGGCTCACTTTGCGGAAATTAACATGAAAGAAGCCCAGCATGCTTTGTATGCCGCCGCAGTCACATTTAAGGATGAAGACTTGCTACTGGGAACGGCTGAGCATAATCGGCCGGTTTACGTGACCGGGTACAGCGACGGAGATCGAATTAATCGCATATTGATTGATCCGGGGTCCTCAGTGAACATCATGAACTTGCGAACTCTGAAGAGTTTGTCAATGGACGTCCGACACCTGTCAAGGGAAAGGATTGTCATTCAAGGCTTCAACCAAAATTGCCAGCAAGTTCTGGGGTCTATAGCTTTGCCAATCAAATTTGGGGATCTGCAAACTGAAGCTAAGATATACGTGATCGACGCCGACACGTCTTATAAGATTCTCTTGGGGCGGCCGTGGCTCCACGATTACGGCATCATTCCGTCAACTCTCCATCAATGCATGAAGTACACTAAAAATGGCGAAGAAAGACGCATTGACGGAGACATCCAGCCGTTCGGTGTGCATGAAGTCCGATATGAAGATTCTCGGTACTTTACGAACCACCAAAATGCTAAGCCACAACTGACTGAGGATAGAACGGCCCCAGGACTCAAAAGCAAATCTGCGCCGGCTATCACTTTCAAAAGCAAAAATACCCAAGTGCGCCCGCATTTCGGCAGCGACTCTGATGAGTCCGACGCTGGAAGCCCGTCCTTCCGCAAAACTCGCCCTCATTTCGGCAGCGATACGGACGAATCTGTTACTGAAGGCCCATCTAGCAGCAAAGTCCGCCCTCACCTTGGCAGTGACACTGAAGAGTCAGAGGAGGAGGACCTGTCGTGCAACAACGGTGCAGATTGGACCCCCACGCAACAAGCGAAACTACGAGAGACCTTCGAAGTTGCAGAAGGGTCCCTAGTCATTACAAGGGTACCAGAGCAAATGTGCTAAGAGCTCGATGCATTATCAATCTCCACCGTGGACCAGCTGAAAACTTTCTACGTTCCCGGGAGGAAAAGTGGACAGAAGGGCATCTTGTTTTATGGGTCAAACCCCGTTGTGCGCCCGGACGACCTTTCTGTCGCGTGCCTTCCCTATGAGAGAGGCATAAGAGCCGTCCTCAATCCCAGATACTATGCGCCCGAGATGCGGGAATACTTTAAGAAGTGCGGATGCCGGTTATATCAAACGGAGTCCGAAGCAAAGTTTTACGAAGGGCTATGGTATCCGCCCCAGGTCCGAGCACTCATCGACGGACGAATTCCAGATAGACGGGGCATAGGCTACATTCAACCTGATTCTAAAGCGTGCTACATGATCCATGTTGGTGAGGCCAGCGAAAGATCGAATGATGATGACGAGATAGCCGAGCCAGAAGAAGCTCCTCAAGAGCTCGAAGATGGCGGACAAGCAACCTTTGATGAGCTAACCGAGATTGACTTAGGAACGCCCGATAATCCAAGGCCGACCTACATCAGCTCACTCTTATCGGAGGAAATGAAAGAGCAGATAATTGCCTTGCTGCGTGAGTTCGTCGACTGCTTCGTGTGGACGTACAAAGAAATGCCTGGCCTTTCCCCTGAGGTAGCCGTGCATAAGCTGGCTATATCTCCTGATGCTAAGCCAGTCAAACAAGCTCCTCGAAGAATGAGAAGGGAGTTGGAAGAAAAGGTCATCGAGGAAACCAAGAAGCTCATCGATGCCGGCTTCATCAGGGAAGAGAAATATGCAGAATGGATCGCATGCATAGTCCCAGTGAAGAAGAAAAATGGGCAGATCCGAGTTTGTGTCGATTTCAGGGACCTCAATAAGGCATGTCCTAAAGACGACTTCCCGCTACCGGTCATGGAAATGATGGTCGATGACACCTCAAATTACGAACTGTTCACCTTTATGGATGGCTCGTCTGGATATAATCAGATCAAGATGTCGCCTGAGGATGAGAAGCACACAGCATTTCGAACCCCGATCGGAATATATTGCTACAAGGTAATGCCATTCGGACTGAAGAACGCAGGTGCTACATATCAAAGGGCGATGACTAATATCTTTGATGACCTAATCCATAAAGTCGTCGAATGCTATGTTGATGATCTGGTCGTCAAGACTAAAGCCAAGGCCGATCATATCCAAGATCTCAGGACCGTTCTCACCAGACTGAGGGAATACGATCTGAAGATGAATCCTCTGAAGTGCGCTTTTGGCGTGTCATCGGGAAAATTCCTGGGCTTCATAGTCCGACATCGAGGGATCGAAGTTGACCCATCAAAGATAAAGGCCATCATGGAGATTCCCCCTCCGAAGAGTCTGACGCAGCTAAGATCTCTTCAAGGCAAGCTTGCTTATATACGGAGGTTTGTCTCAAATTTATCAGGGAGATGTAGGCCCTTCTCAAAGCTCATGAAGAAAGGAGCTCCTTTTATCTGGGATGCCGAATGTCGAGCAGCGTTCGAAAGCATTAAACAATACTTGTTGCACCCTCCAGTGCTGGCCGCTCCCATTCCGAATAAACCGCTGATTCTCTACACTGCCGCACTGGACGAGTCACTCGGTGCGCTCCTTGCCCAGAATAATGAGGAAGAAAAAGAAAATGCCCTCTACTACCTCAGTCGAACTCTAGTCGGGGCGGAACACAACTACTCCCCAATCGAAAAGCAATGCCTGGCTCTGATATTTGCTGTGAAGAAGCTGAGGCACTATCTGCTCGCTCATCGGGTTATGCTGATCTCCAAGGTCGACCCGCTCAAACACTTGATGACCAAAGCAAGCCTAGCCGGCAGAATGGCAAGATGGGCTGTCATGCTACTTGAGTTTGACATAGTTTACACTCCTCAGAAAGCAGTAAAAGGGCAAGCTCTTGCAGACTTTCTCGCTGCTCATCCCATACCAGAAGGGTCGCCACTAAATTGTGAGTTACCCGACGAACAAGTGCTGCATCTTGAGAATGACGAGCCATGTTGGGAGCTCTACTTCGATGGGGCCTCATCGATAAGAACCTCCAGTAAATCAAGCGTCCCGGAGATAAAAGCAGGGATAGGATTGGTGTTCATCACACCATCAATGGGAACCCTACGGCGTTCTTTTGCTCTCACCGAGCCTCGGACAAACAATGAAGCTGAGTATGAAGCTCTGATAGCTGGTTTGGAGCTCGCCATAGAAATGGAAATTCGTCGGCTACGAGTTTACGGTGACTCCCAGCTCGTCGTCAACCAAGTAAGCGGCGACTATAAGATATACAAACCCGAGTTAGCTCGGTACAGAGGTCGAGTGGTGGAACTCATGAAACGGTTCACTCATATTGAACTAACGAGAGTCCCTAGAGCGTTGAACGGAAAGGCTGATGTACTCGCTCGCTTGGCCAAGGAACTGGCTGATCCTGAAATGGACGAAATTCTGATCACAGTCAGGAGCCGGCAAATTCTACCCCCAGTCTCTCTACGAGAAGAGGAAAACGCGGAACAGAAGAGCAGTCCTGCGGAAGAAGCTTCGATCATCCAAGACGAGCCCGATTGGAGAGAACCCTTCATAGAGTACCTCCGATACGACAAGCTGCCCGAAGAAAAATCTGCGAGGATTCAGCTGAAGAAAAGAGCTCTCCGATACGTGTTTGTAAATGACACGTTATACCGCAGGTCATATGACCAACTCTGGCTCAGGTGTCTGTCATTGGCCGAAGCCCAAAAGGTCATGAAAGATGTCCACTCGGGCGTTTGCGGTGCTCACCAATCTGGCCCCAAGATGCGACTTCAAATCAAACGGCTTGGGTATTACTGGCCCACCATGATACGGGATTGCGGAGAGCATGCAAAGAAATGTTATATCTGCCAAATTCACGGTGATTTTATTCACAAGCATCCCAACCCATTGCATCCTACAGTGGCGTCGTGGCCATTCGAAGTTTGGGGCACCGACATTGTTGGCCCAATTGATCCTCCGTCATCTAAAGGTCACCGGTTCATACTGGCCGCGACAGACTACTTCTCTAGGTGGGCTGAAGCTGTCCCGCTAAAAGAAGTCAAGACAAAGGATATTCTGACATTATTCCAGCATAATATTCTATACCGCTTCGGTACACCAAGAAGAATCATATCTGACAACGGGCCTTCTTTCAAGAGCTTCAATGTCTCAAGGTTCGCTACTCAGCACAAGATAGACTGGAGATATTCCTCCATCTATAATCCAAGAGCCAATGGGCTAGCCGAAGCCTTCAATAAGACTCTATGCAAGCTCCTGAGGAAAAATGCTTCAGCCAACAAGAGAGACTGGAATCTCAAGCTTCACGAGGCATTGTGGGCATATCGTACCACGCACCGTACTCCAACTCAGTCCACTCCATACTCATTGCTCTTCGGAGTGGAGGCGGTCCTCCCCCTCGAAGTCGAAGTTCCAAGCTTAAGAATGGCCGTTCAGCATGAGTTGACAGATGAGGAAAACGTGCTCCTTCGACTTGAAGAACTCGATGCCCTCGAAGAAAAGAGGCTCGCGGTGCAGCAAAATCTGGAGCTATACCGAGCCCAAATGTCACGGGCCTATGACAAGATAACTCGTCTCCGCGCTTTCAAGAAAGGTGAATTGGTGTTGGTCCTTAAAAGACCGATCATCCCCAATCGACATGCCAAGGGAAAATTCGAGCCGAACTGGGAAGGACCATACGTCATCGAGAAAGTGTTCGACGGAGGATCCTACCAACTAATAAGTGCCGAGGGAGAAAGGCCCATGCCGCCCATCAATGGCCGATATCTCAAGAAATACTACACATGAATGCTCCAAGTCGCAGGCGAATTGAGCACATCAGCCCTACGGTCTGGATCAGACATCCTGCAAAACCGTATACAATCCACGGGCGTAAATAACCCCTATTTCTCCCAAATCCTGCCGGTGAGACTACTTTTAAAGTCCCACCAGCGGCAAAAAAAAAAAGAAAAAGAAAGAAAAAGAAAAAAAAGAAGAAGAAGAAGAAATAAACGGTATGTCCACAAGCAAAACGGGCACGGATGAAAACCCGAAAGGGCTCCGTGAGTAAAAACAGCAGGACTACCGGCGAGTCGGTGAAAACCCGAAAGGGCGCAAACTCGTGAAAAGAGATGAAATACACTCGCAAAGTCCTCTCGACCTTGTGAGGAGAAAACCCCTGCGTGAGATCCTTACGACTCACAATGGAGCAACACACTTAGGAATCCTCACGATTCCTAAGGAGAAAATACACCTGCGGGATCCTTACGACTCGTAGGGAGAAAATGTTTTATGGGATCCTCACGGCCCATAAAATTGAAAAGCCTTAGGTGATAGGGACCCAAACCTATCTCCTAAGCCATCGTTCCCCAACAGGCAACGGCAAATGATGATTCGCTCCTGGCATTTCGCTTCAGTGTTAGCGGTGCTGATGCCGACCAAAAACCCAAATCCCAAGTCCTCCCGAGGCAAATGATGAGTTGCTCCTGGCATTATTCCAGTGCAGCAATGCTGATGCCAAACAAGATCCAAATTCCAAGTCCCCAAACGGCGAATGATGAGTCGCTCCTGGTACCACATTCCAATGCAGCGATGCAGACGCCAACCAAAATCCAATTTCTCAAAATTCTCACAGCCCTACGGTTGGTCCCCAAGTTGACTACCGTATACAATCCACGGCCTCAAATAATTCTCGTCATACCCATGCCCCACCACAATTACCAGTCACGCGGCTGGTCTCCGCCTTTGGAATTATGCTCCATTGAGAAGACCCACTCATGTGTCCTCACGATACATGAGGAGAACAAACCTTTATGGGATCCTTACGACTCATAAAGGAAAAACACACTTAGGAGTCCTCACGACTCTTAAGGAGAAAATACACCTGCGGAATCCTTACGACTCGTAGGGAGAAAATGCTTTTATGGGACCCTCACGGCCCATAAAATTGAAAAGCCTTAGGCGATAGGGATCTAAACCTGTCTCCTAAGCCATCGCTCCCCAATCCCCAAACGGCGAATGATGAGTCGCTCCTGGTACCATATTCCAGTGCAGCGATGCAGACGCTA
Organism: Agapanthus africanus; assembly: GCA_030015575.1. Classification (NCBI taxonomy): domain Eukaryota; kingdom Viridiplantae; phylum Streptophyta; class Magnoliopsida; order Asparagales; family Amaryllidaceae; genus Agapanthus; species Agapanthus africanus. The sequence goes on from CM057339.1 coordinate 212,755,696, forward strand.
ACCAAATTCCAAATCCCATACCCCAACGGCGAATGATGAGTCGCTCCTGGTCTATTCCAGTGCAGCGATGCAGACGCCGACAAAGTCCCAAAATTTTTCCGGCCCTACGGTCTGGATCATACATCCTGCAAAACCGTATACAATCCACGGGCGTAAAACAATCCCAATTTCTCCCAAATCCTCTCGGGGCAAATGATGAGTTGCTCCTGGCATTATTCCAGTGCAGCAATGCAGATGCCAAACAAAAACCAAAATCCTAAAATCCTCTCCATGACAGATGATGATTCGCTCCTGGTACCATATTCCAGTATAGCGATGCTGATGTCAACCCAAATCAAAATCAATAAGTCAACTTCCACTCCGACGCCACAGAAAGCGGAGCAAGTCAGAGTCCAATCTCGACACCGCAAGAAGCGGAGCAAGTCAAGTCTACCCCTGACACTGCAAGAAGCAGAGCAAGTCAAATCAAGCACCGACCGTCCAAGTCGCAAAAAGGGCAGCATCGACCGTCCACGTCGCTAAAAGGGCAGCACCGACCGTCCACGTCGTAAAAAGGGCAGAACCGACCGTCCAAGTCGCAAAAAGGGCAGCATCGACCGTCCATGTCGCTAAAAGGGCAGCACCGACCGTCCACGTCGCTAAAAGGGCAGCACCGACCGTCCACGTCTTAAAAAGGGCAGAACCGACCGTCCAAGTCGCAAAAAGGGCAGCATCGACCGTCCACGTCGCTAAAAGGGCAGCACCGACCGTCCACGTCGTAAAAAGGGCAGAACCGACCGTCCAAGTCGCAAAAAGGGCAGCATCGACCGTCCACGTCGCTAAAAGGGCAGCACCGACCGTCCATGTCGTAAAAAGGGCAGCATCGACCGTCCACGTCGCTAAAAGGGCAGCACCGACCGTCCATGTCGCAAAAAGGGCAGCACCGACCGTCCAAGTCGCTAAAATGGCAGCATCGACCGTCCACGTCGCTAAAAGGGCAGCACCGACCGTCCAAGTCGCAAAAATGGCAGCATCGACCATCCACGTCGCTAAAAGGGCAGCACCGACCGTCCAAGTCACAAAAATGGCAGCATCGACCATCCACGTCGCTAAAAGGGCAGCACCGACCGTCCAAGTCGAAAAAATGGCAGCACCGACCGTCCATGTCGCTAAAAGGGCAGCACCGACCGTCCAAGTCGCAAAAAGGGCAGCATCGACCGTCCAAGTCGCTAAAATGGCAGCATCGACCGTCCACGTCGCTAAAATGGCAGCATCGACCGTCCAAGTCGCAAAAAGGGCAGAACCGACCGTCCAAGTCGTAAAAAGGGCAATATTGACCGTCCATGTCGTAAAAAGGGCAGCGCAGGATTCCTACAAAGCGGGAACCAGATAACTCCGGGCCAGGGAAAACGTCTATCACGGACACTCCGTCTCGGAGACACGTCAAGCAACGACCGTCTATGTCGTAAAAAGGGCAGTGCCAGCTTCCCAAAAAGCGGGAACCAAATCAAGTCGCCTCCACGTGAAAGAAGATCCATCAATTTCATGCACACGACCTACATATGTGGTGTGCATTTATTGATGGGGGGCAATTTGTTGGGGTAAAAATTTACACCCCGGTTGACTAAGTCAAAATCAAAGTCAACCCCAAGCTAAGTGGGCCCAAGCCCAGATCCAGTGGGCCCATGGCCGGGTCGAGCCCGAACATGAAGCGGCCGGCCTCCCCCCATGCCAAGATAAAAATTTTGTAATAAATAATTTTATTGTATTTCTTTTATTTTATTTTCGGATAAATGTAAGAAAAATAGGCATAAAGCCAAATTTTTGTAAAGCCCATGGCTTATGTGCAAAAAGAAATGACACATGAACCATGGGATAGGCAAAATGCCATTTTGTGAAGCCCAAGGGGCTATGTGTAAAATGTATGGCCTATAAAGGCAAAGATAATGAAAATATCTAACAACTTTTTTCTCTCTCCAAAAAAAGTTTCAGAGCTGAGCTCTTTCTTTCTTCTTCAAGGTTCCAAAAGCTTCTTCTTTCTTTTGAATTAAATCAAGAGTTTTACTCTTCCTTTTTCAAAACTAAATAGTTTTCCACCACAAAACCCACAAAGGGGAACTTGGATCTGTCATCAGATCTTAAAAAGGAGAGATTTTGAGATTTCACATCTCTTGATCTTCAAGATCCAGCAAGCAACAGGAGGAAGAAGAAGAACCCCTTCCATTAACCCCAAAAACACATTCAGGAGTCCAACTCCTCTCTGATTTCTCTTCTGAGAAATTTTTTTAGGCTAAAAGCCTCTTGTGCCTTTCCGGTGCGCAGCGCAAGTGCGCAAGGCGCCAGCATGCCGACACGTGGCGCGCGCGCTTGCGCACCTGCGCGCTTGCGCAAGTACGCAAGGCGCCCGCGTGCCGACACGTGGCGTGCGCACCTGTGTGCTTGCGCAAGTGCGCAAGGCGCCCGCGTGCCGACACGTGGCACGCGCGCTTGCGCACCTGCGCAAGTGCGCAAGGCGCCCGCGCGCCGACACGTGGCGTGCGCAGACACGTGGCGCGCGCGCTTGCGCACCTGCGCAAGTGCGCAAGGCGCCCGCGCGCCGACACGTGGCGCGCGCGCTTGCGCACCTGCGCAAGTGCGCAAGGCGCCCGCGCGCCGACACGTGGCGCGCGCACCTGCGCACCTGCGCAAGTGCGCAACCCGCTCGCGTGCCGACACGTGGCCCCCACGCATCCTTTGGATGCCTTTTCCCCTTTATTTATATATATATGTATATACATACATTTGTATACAAATGTACACATACACATACTCCGCAACATTCTCCCCTTCCAAAAAATTTTCGGGCCGGGGCGCTCCCCCGAACCCCGCAAGGGGGCTGCTAGCCCCCTTGACCCCCAGCCCGCTATCCGGATAGCGGGACCCCCGTAAAAACTCTGCGTGGCTCCCGATATATCCAAACCCCCCCTTTCAAGACACAACACACGTACACTGCACATTGAGTTCGCATGACCATTTTAACCCGTTAATCGGAGGTTCTCTCGCCCCAAAGGCGAGGGGTAATTAACGGCAGCTTAGTCCGCGGCTGCCGGAGATTCGGATCCCCACAATCATTAAACCCCCGCCTACTCCAGGTAGGGGAAATCTGTAGTACGCCTGACAAGCGCGCGCGTATTCCCATCTCAATGGGGTGACGAAAAACACCCTACAACAATAAATATTGTATATGTGATATATAATATTGTAACATGTTAGGGTTATTAATGCAACATGTTTTGTGGAGAATAAATATGGTTAGGGTTTGGATTAGGGTTAAGCTTTCATGAAGCTTTCAAGAAGCTTCTTGAAGCTTTGGCTTTGACTTGGATATTTTGTGATATTTGTTTAACCCAACCCAACCCTTTAACCCTAGTTATGTCTCTACAATGGTTAGCCTTCTCATGATCTACCATGGTTGCATTTCTAACCACACACTAGAGTTTCATTATTCATCACAAAAGGATTCTTCTTCTTCTTCCTTGAGTTCTTGATGGAAAAGCTTACTAGCTTTTTCATTAGTGATGATTTTGAGTGAGATTATGAAAACAAATGAGAGCTAAAATCCTACTTCACCATCCTAATCTATCCTAGCCATTTAGATTAGGGTGTTCACTTCATTTGTGAGTGAGAGCTTGTGTTAATAAAACTTCAAGGTAGATTATCTTTGTTATCGAAGATCGGAAACAAGCTTGCATCTTTCTCTTCATGGAGCCTCTCGAGAGTCCGGAACTTGATGATCGCAGCGAAGAGACCACAACACGGAGCTTATGAAGTGAAGGACCAGACTACAAAGGTTGTAATCCCAAACTCTTAGATGTTAATGTGTTTAACATGCTTTGTTTCGCCTAATCTCTAGTCTAAGATCTTGGTTTAGGGTTGTTCGGCACGGCTAAATTTTAAATCGGGCATGGTTGATGCCTTATAGACCCTTGTGCGAGTGCCTAGCAACCCTACAGGTCTCATAAAGGTATTTCTCCCTACGAGTTGTGAGGATCTCGTAAGTGTATTTTCTCCTTAGGAGTCCTGATGATTCCTAAGTGTGTGTTCTCTTATAAGTCGTAAGGATCTCATAAGAGTATTTTCTCCTTGTAAGTCGAGAGGACCTACGAGTGTTGTTCATCATATGAGGACATTTCTCGTCATTGGTGGAACTTGGTGAGGGAACGTTTGTTTGTGCCCGTGGATTGTATACAAGGGTCACTATTCGACCGTTTGTAGGGCAAATTGGGGGATATGACGGCTTAAGAACAGGTTCAGATCCCTGTAGCTTAAGACTTTTGAATCCTATGAGCCGTGAGGGTTTCATAGGGGGAATTCTCCTTACAAGTCGTGAGGATCTTGTAAGTGTAATTTCTCCTTAGGAATCGTGGGGATCCCTAAGTGTGTTGCTCCCTTGTGAGTCGTAAGGATATCACGCAGGTATTTTCTCCTTATAAGGTCGAGAGGACCTTACAGATGTTTTTATTTTAACGAGATTGCACCCTTTCAGGTTTTCACAAACTCGGCAGCAGCCCTGCTGTTTTTACTCACGGAGCCCTTTCGGGTTTCCATCCGTGTCCATTTCGCTTATGGACGTACCTTCTTTTTTATTGCCAATGGAACTTATGGGAAACTTCGCCACCAAGGCAGCTGTGTGGCCAACGGAACTTAAGTTGCAGTGTTCACCGCTGTGACTTGTGGTCTTGAATTCCACTATCGCCGTGTTTGAGGCGATATATTTAGTTTAGGGACGTCTCGGTCCATTGTTAGTTTTAGGGACGTCTCGGTCCACTATTAGTTTAGGGACATCTCGGTCCATTTTTAGTTTAAGGACATCTCGGTCCATAACCATCTTCGAGGCGAAGTTTTGCTTGATACTACTTATAGAGTTTGGACTCAGGAAGACAGCGAGCGGACACGAACGTCGTCATCTATCATTAACCTGAGTTATGACATGTCAAGCATAGCATTTCTTAAGGAATCAACCGTTTATTGGCCAAAAAGGTCTTTCGCCATGCATATTCATGAGCAAGTAGGCCTCGTCTTGGTAGACCTTGTCTATGATGAACGGACCTTCATAGTTTGGCTCGAATTTCCGCCGCATTGCACGGTTGGGGATCATAGGTCTTTTTACAACTAGCACAAGTTCACCTTGGCGGAATGCTCTCGTTCTGGTTAGTCTTTCGTATGAGCGCGTCATCCTTGCTTTGTAAGCTTCCAGGTTTTGATGCACCGTGAGACGAGTTTCATCGAGGGCATCGAGCTCCTCAAGCCGAAGATGGGCATTTTCTTCATCTGTCAACTCGTATCGAACTGCTACTCGTAGAGAGAGTAGCTCTATCTCTAAGCGAAGTACCGCTTCCATGCCGAATACCAACGCGAATAGCGTTGTATTCGTGGCCATTTTGAACGTGGTCCGATACGTCCAGGGAGCTTCATGCAGTCTCTCGTGCCAGTCCTTTTTATTTCTAGACAGTGTTTTCTTTATGATCCTCGTCAAGGTCTTGTTGAAAGCCCCAGCTAGACCGTTAACTCGGGGATTATAAATCGAAGAGTATCTCCAATCTATATTATGCTGCTGTGCGAAGCGGCTGATCTTATGGCTTCTATAGACCGGCCCATTATCGGAGATGATCCGTCGTGGAGTGCCGAACTGGTAGATGATGTGTGTCCTGAAGAAATGGAGGACGTTCTCCGTCTTCACCTCTCTTAGCGGTACTGCTTCTGCCCATTTAGAGAAGTAATCGGTTGTTGCCAATATGAACCGATGTCCTTTAGATGACGCTGGTTTGATATGCCCGATTATATTGGTCCCCCACATTTCGAATATCCAGCTAGCCAGTGTTGGGTGTAGCGGATTCGGATGCTGGTGGATGAAGTCCCCGTGAATTTGGCACGAGTGATACTGCTTCGCATATTCGAGGCAGTCCTGAATCATTGTGGGCCAATAGTAACCCATTCTTTTGATCTTCAGCTTCATCTTTGGCCTGGCTTGATGAGAACCGCAGAGTCCGTCATGAGTTTCTTGGACGACTCTCCTTACTTCTTCCGGTCCCAGGCACCTTAGCCACAAACTGTCGAACGATCTCTTATATAGAGTATCATTGATGAAGGTGAAAGATAGGGCTCGCTTCATGAGCTGATGTCTTGACGACGCGTTTTCGGGTGTTCGATAGGATCCGCGGCGCGTTGACCGAGTCACTGGATCGTTTTTCTTGGATGTTCTTTAAAAACCCTGAGCCGATTTTTAGTGTATGATTAATTATTTTTTGAACAGAAATAAAAATCGGCAGAAAGTTCGCATTTTTCACGTGTTTTGCGGTTTTTTCTCCGATCGAAATTCTAGATACTTCGCTAACTTGCTAGTTTGTGTTTAGCTAGGCTCTGATACCACTGTAAGTCCACGTTGCCCACCCCGGTGCTTACGGGGAGGCGGAAACGGTATAAAAAATCGATTTTTAGAACTCAAGGCAACATGAACTAAAAGGAGGATCTTTGCTAAACAAAAACTAACAACCATGCTAAAAGATTTAGCTACTCGGTTAAAGGGTTATACCTAAGTCTTGAACTCCTTCTCTTCTTGCTCCTTGGAGTGGGATGAACGGGTCCTCCTCGTTGCCTTCTCTTGCCGAAGAAAGATCCACCCGAGGGCCTCTACCTTTGGCTCCTACCTCAACCTAGAGGTAACTAAAGTGCTTGGTGTGCTAAACCTAGAACCTTAGGATGAGTAGAGAGTAATTTTGGTGTTTTATCTCAAAAGCAAAATGGTTCTCAACTCATGAGAGGGGAGAGCTTTGAGAGAGAGGAAGAGGATGAGAGAGAATGAGCATGAGAGAAAATGAGGATAATATCAACCATTCTCACATATATGTGAATTATGATAATTAAATAATTAATCAAAGATAATAGTGATGGTTAACTTGAAATGACCATTATCATTTCACATTAATGAATTTTGCAAGAATCAAAGAGCATCTTTCATGTGAAATGATGATGGTCAATATGTCAACATAGGTCAACAAGTCAACCATAGTCAAATGGTCAACAGCCCTAACCATAACACAATTATAATTAATTAATATTAATAATCATATTTCACATATTCATTAGGGTTAAGAAAAAGACAACGGTCATCAACCCTAATGAAAGTCCTCTGCCTCAGTCAACTGTGCATACACACCCGTATCCATGTTCCGAGGAACACGAATACAATGAGATAAAACCAATCCCAAAACATATACTAGGATCTGGCTTAAACCAAAACCCGCTAGTATTAGTTGTCCGGACACCAAACGTGTACAAGTGCGCGGATGTGAACGAACCCCGTCGCAAAACCATGCGACCTCTACTCTGTTTTGCCCAAAGGCGAATAACCCTCTGTGTGGGACTCTAAAGACTCGACACTACGCTGGTAGTGGGTTTAACCACAGGCCGCAAGCGATACTAGCTGTACGTAACAGTCCCCAGGTAGATGCCGATAAGAAGACTGACGAGGTGAACCCATCTGAACTCCTACTGAGCCTGAATGTGACAGTCTCCGTACAGTCCGGTCTGTTCGTCTAAGAGTATCGCATGGCGGGCCTAGGGGGCGGTAAACGTCAGTCCCCTAATAACGGTACAAGTCGTGTCGGAGTGTAGCCCAGAACACCCTGAGATAATACTGGAAACGCTACCAGTAAATCTCACTAGTCCTGGCCAGGGACTTTGTGTAATGGCTCTCCTAGACACAACGCGATATCAACCCCCAATACCGGGAGAGACGAATCATGTCTAACCGTCACTGCCTCCAAGTGCTTCGGGACTGCACCCAACTGCTACCTGTTTGCACGACTCTTTTGAGCCGTGGTAGGGTAGCAATCTAAGAACAGTGGGAACACACTCGAGGCGAAGTGACAGTGTCAAGTCAATGGACTAAGCTGTACTCATGTCACCTGGAAACTGATAACTGACGATAGGTATAATACCAACCAACAGTTCCCGACGAGTCATGTCCAGTGTACTCGTAACCTAACGAGCACCCGCATACTATCTCAAGTACGACGTACTAATGGCTGTGGGACAGACCATCTCCCCTGCTGGGATGAGAAGCGCATACGCTAGTCTACTCCGGAGTATCGATGCCCCGTCTCGATAATCCTATGACTAGGGACCTGTATAAGGGTGTGCTTATAGATTACCCAACCCCCACTAGTTTGACTGCCATCACAACGCTGGTAATCAAGCAAAGATCCTAAGGGCTCCACTAATGTGTAAAGGTGATATGCTATAAGAAACACATGCACACATTAAAGTAGAAACAAACCAAGTAGCATACTACTATTTTGAGCAAGATTGTCTATACAACTGTGAATATCCCAAGCTTCCATCAAGTAATATACAAACTAGTATGATACAATAATGGACTCCAGGGCATATACACTAACAAGTACTGGCAGGTTCTGCAGGTATTGCTTGATTTTGTCCAGTACACTTTGGCATTTACGATCCCAAACGAACGGGGTCCCCTTTTTCATTAGATGGCTGTAGGGGCGGCATTTTCCGGAGAGGTTAGTTATGAATCGTCGGATATACACGAGCTTTTCTTGGAGAGACCACAGTTGCTTAAGAGTTCTTGGCGAGGGCATTTCCATAATCGCCTTGATCTTTGATGGGTCTACTTCGATGCCTCAATGTCGTACGATGAATCCCAGGAATTTGCCTGAGGAAACTCCAAACGCGCATTTCAGAGGGTTCATCTTCAGATTATATTTCCGAAGACGCAGGAACACTATTTTCAAATGCTCCCAGTGCTCCTCGTATGATTTGCTTTTCACCACGAGGTCATCGATATAACATTCGACAATCTCGTGTATGAGGTCATCAAAGATCTTCGTCATGGCCATCTGGTAGGTAGCGCCAGCGTTCTTTAAGCCAAAGGGCATCATTTTATAGCAGAATATGCCCAGCGAAGTCCGGAAGGCAGTATGCTTTCGGTCTTTGGGATGCATCTTTATTTGATTATACCCTGAAGATCCATCCATGAAGGAGAAGACTTCATGAGTAGACATGTTATCTATCATTATCTCGGTAACCGGTACGGAGAAGTCATCCTTCGGGCAAGCTTTATTGAGGTTCCGAAAGTCCACGCAGATGCGTACTGTCCCGTTTTTATTCATCACTAGGACAATGTTGGCGATCCAGTCGGGATATTGAACTTCTTGGATGAAGCCAGAGTCAATTAGTTTCTTGATTTCGGCATTGATGCTCATCTCGAGTTCGTGTCGCATTCTTCTTGGCGCCTGTTTGACTGGTTTGACGTTCGGCGATATAGCCAGTCTATGCGCCACTATTTCTGGATCTAGTCCCGGCATCTCGGAATAGTTCCATGCGAAGCAGTCTTTATACTGCATAAGCACGTCTTTTAGTATAGCCACCTGCTCTTTAGACAGCAGCTCACTGACGAACGTTGGCCCCGGATCGTTTGTCGTCCCCAAGTCGATTTTCTTCAGATTGTCTGCTGTGGTGTGTATCCCATCTTCCAGCTCTTTTGGTGCCGGTGGAAATTCTAAAACCACCTCGTCTTCATCCTCATCCTCATTTGCGAAGCACCGGGAGAGGTCGTCCATATTCTCGTGCTCTCTCTCCTTTGAGAATGTTATCATGTGGCAGGTACGAGCTCGTTTCCAAGCTCGATGTTGATCTGTACTTGCCCTCGTAGTGTAGGTTGCTTTTGGCCCTTGTTTTCGTGGAGGGGCTACCCTCCAACTGTCGGATAGAGCAAACATTTCTTGCTGATACTGGTCTTCGACCTAGTCTTTGAAGGTGAAGCGGTCTTCAAGAGGATGTCCTATTACTCGGTGGTAGGAGCAATAATCCGGGTGATGGACCTCGTTTATCTGTTCAGGGTGTCGAGACTTCGGAGGCGTCATCATTTGATACTTCATGACAAGGTTGAATATTTCCTTGTCTTGTCTCGGGGGAAAGAGTATTCCCGACCCATCTTCTTCATAAAAGACGGGTTCCAGCTGACTTTTTCTCGATTGCGTGGCTTCTTGGATCCGCTTCGCTATTTTTTAACGCCATTCCCGTTCTTAATTTTGTTGTTGCCTCTACGTCGGACTTTTTCCGTGCCACGAGAACGCACAGCAGGCTGAGGATGAAGGGCATCGTCGTCTTCTCTTTCCCTAGACTGCTGAATGAGACGTTGCGTCATGGCTTTCTCGTAAATGGCCATTTCGCGGCTGTGATCATCCCGAACCTTTTCTGCTTCCCTTATTATCTTGTCAATTTGTTTTTCGAATGACGGGCTTGGTATTCTCGCGGCGAGATCTCGCTCTGGTTCGATATCAGCGCTATCTGGAAATGCATTCGCTTCTCCACCGGAGTTATTTATAACATGGCAGCAATGTAATCGCTCTCGTTTCTTGGACTAAATGTATCCAAGCCCGATCGTCTCCATCCTCCTGTTGGGCATCTTTCACTGAGTCTCGGGAACGTCCCAAATCTTGTTGTAGAACTGGGCTTGTCGAGCGGTTTGTTTAAAGGGTAAGCCTTGGCATCTTAATAGCCTATTCAATCCTTCTGCGTAGTATCTGGGCAGCCGGATTGGTTGAAGCCTATCAAGTGCAAGATCGGCACCATGCCAGACTTCTTTCTCTACTTTGGTCTCCGTGGATTGATAGAAGAGGATCGCCTTTTCATCTCTCCGCCTAAGAGGAACGTAGAAGGTCTGTAGCTCTTGCACGCCGTATGTATCGAGCGCATCAAGTTCTCTGCAATGTTGCTGAGGAACCATGGTGATTAGCAAACCATGATCGGCTCCAATAAAGGTTTGCATTGATGTACGAACAGAGAATATTGCGTTAACCTCGTCTTCAGAGCCGCCGCCGAAGACCAAAATAGGAGTAGATGGTCCTGGCCTGTTGCCTTGGGGTTGCCCGAGTAGACTATTTCTTCATCTTCCTCGGTATCACTCCCAAAGATTGGGATAGTCGCGATGGCTTTTTGTTTATCCTCTGGTTTATGGCATCTTTCTGTGTCTTCGAAGTCTGGTAGGAAGTACTTGGCGTCTTCATATTTGCGGACTTCATTTACGGAGAATGGGTTTAGTTCTCCCGTCACGGTGTACTCGAGGCCGTCTTTGAAATACTTCATACACCGATGTTGTGTAGAAGGGATGACGTTGTACTCATGTAACCAAGGCCTGCCGAGCAAGGCGTTGTAGTAAGTCTTGGCGTCAATGACATGAAATTTGATGTCAGTGACGAGCATCCCAAAGCGTAGCGTCAGTATTACAGACCCGAGCATTCGTGATGGCTGGGAGTCAAACCCGGATATGGTAATTTTATCCCGAGCCAGGTGCTGAACGTTCATGCAAATCTCCTTCAACACTCTCACATTGAAAAGGTTGACGGAAGACCCGTTGTCAACCAGGATCTTCCCTATCTTGATGCCATGGCAGTACTTGGTTACATACAACGAACGGTTGTGCTCATACGTTCCGAGGAGGAGATCTTCATCGCCAAATGTAATGTCAGCTGTGTGAACTTCTTCCATCTCGTCCTTCATCTTTTCTTCCGCAAAGAAAGCTTGGAACTGATCAGGCTCTTGCAGTGCCTGGATTAGAGAATCTCGTGCTTCTTTGGACAGGAGGAGAGCATCCAGTATGCTTAGTTGCGCGGGTATCTTCCTCAGGTGTGCCAGGACATTGTAATCCACCTTGTTTTTCTTAGGCGGGACTTTGGCTGTAAGCTCCTTGACGACTCCATCATCGAGGGCAATTTCCTCAGGTACTTTTTCCTTCCCCTTGTCTCTTTTGCTTGAACCTTTGTTTGCAGGCCTAAGGTTCTTTTCAGGCAATGTACGATTACGCAGCTGAATGTTCTCGCAGTTCTTCACCTCTTCTTCTTTTCCAGAGGTGGCTTCTTTGGAAAGAGGGCCGAGGGTTATTTCTTCCTCAGAATCGCTCCCGAATATGAGAACTTTAGTTTTCGCTTTTGTCGAAATGGTATCAACCATATGACAGTTGCCAGTCGCTTTTCCTTTACGCTCATCTGTCGTGCTTCTTTGTTCCCGACGGGCATTGCGCTTCATCCGCTTGAAGTGTTGTCGGTGGGCAACATATCCCTGCCACCACTTCTTGAAAGTATTGCACTCTTCGGTAGGGTGTATGACCCTCCGATGGTATAAGCAGTATTTCAGATATACATCCGTTTCATCAAGGCACGTACTCTCAGGAGTATTTCCTTCGAAAGGTGGCAGCTTCATTCCCATTGACAGGGCTTTGGTGAACCGTTTCCCCGTCTTAAACTTGCTTTTGTCTATTGCGGGTATGCTTCGATCCAGTTGGAGTACTTCATGACTCTTCCTTGCTGCAGCTTCCTCATCCTGACGCCGACACTTGGCCTTTTCGTATATGGCCGTTTCATGTTCTCGGTCGGCTTTTCTCTTTTGAAGGGCTTCGTTTAGCAGCCTGTCAATCAAGTTGTCTGACGGCTTCAGGGATTTTGATGTCGGTCCTGCCCCCGGCTTTTCTACGTTATTTTCTAATGCCGAGGGAGCTTCATTTCCTTTCACTGACGAATGAGAGATCATGCGGCAACTCGCCACATAATCCTCGGGTTCTTCTGACGAGTTGTCTCTCTCGTCATTATCACTGTTTCCGTTCTCAAGTATGCGGTTGAGAAACTCTTCTAGTGTGATTGGGGTCCGCGCCTTTTGGTTGTATTCTTCCAGCGAGTCAATGTAGTTCTACAGGTCTGTGCGTGTCACGACCCAAAAGTACGGAACGTGACTGGCACTGAAACTACGAAACGTCTCAAGACGCAACGTAATCTAAGTAAGCCAAAGCCCAGAAAACTAAACCATTTAACAAATAGAGTGAAGGAAAACTTGATTTAAAGAAAGTGGTTTTATCAAAATAAGTGGCATTAAACATTTAAAAACAACATCATATTTTCCCGAAAAATTCGGCAGAGTTTCCTTTGTAAATACTGGCCTCCAAACGGGTACAACACACGAAAATACATATGAATAATGAATAATGGCATCCCCAAGCGGGAGCTAGCTCTTCGCCGATGGCGGAAACACAACCACATGCACATGTATATCAAAAGTGCACAAAAAGCATTATAAAGCAAGAAATAAGAAAATACCACGTCGGCTCAAGTGAGTATCGACACCAAACACCACAAATATAAGTCTCATGAGTCTCACTATCTAGTCAAATATACAAGGGTAGATGGAGTATATTGGATACAATATAATGTACATTCTGGAATAAAAATATCCTCGCAACCCACCTACGAGCAAGCTGCAAATCAAGCCAATGAAGCCAAAAGAGGAAGAACGCCTGCCGCTACTGCGCTGACGGGTCAAACCTGCAAGACACTGTGGCACAACGGGGGTGAGTTGCCAACTCGTGAGTTGTAAGTAACATCTAGTAAGGCTAACGTAAGTATGCACGCAATTTCGTCACAGCTTACGTATACCAATGCGATGCGATGCATTGGTATGTATGCAACATGAATGCATAAACAACACGAGATATGAATATGTTTAGTACGAGAAAATCTGTATTCTTATCTTAGTAAAACTTCTGTAATTTAACTGTAGTATCATCAATGAAATCACTAGAAATCCGTGTCAAGTATCGACACCAAATATGAATATCTCAATGTCTCGACATCTCAGGTCTCAATACCTCGATGTCACAATGTATCAATATCTCAATATCTCGGGCTCCAGCAATCCGGACTGGCCCATAATCTCAATATCTCGGGCTCTGGCAATCCGGACTGGCCCATATCATCAATCTCAAGACTATGCCGGTATCCTCCGGATATCCGCCGCGTCATAAATAACCGGTCGGTAGTACTCTCCTGCCGGGCTCAACGCCATCATCTGCGACCATCTTGTCCTGGGGTACCACACCGGGTCCACTATGCACCCGCAGACGGTCCCTCCCCCTACCTCGAATCGGGTGTATAATAACGCTCAAGAACCGAGAAAACCCATGGTGGACACCACACATATCATATCACGAGAAAACCGCAACTTACATTTTTAAAATGGTAATACGTTCTTAAATCCTTGCAGTTTCTCCAAATCCATAAATATCATAAATACTGAAATCCTCGAGAAGAATCACAATACATGAACATGTAGAATTTGATGAATGTCTATGATATCAACAATATGAAATACGATGCGTGACTAGAAAACTATGCATGAACGATGATGCAATGAGGTATATGCATATGACTAACAATCCTGCGTATCCATCCTGATGAATTGAATATAGAAATACAGGTTTACAAATCATATATGTTGCAATGATTTTATATTCTGATTTAAACAAGTTATATAGTGTTCGTGGCATAGCAATTACCAAGATGTGTGTGTCCACATGAATAGTGCTCGTGCCGCATAAACCAATGGTAATGGTGCAAGTGTCCTATGAGATGATATCTCACACACACACACACACACACACACAAGATGATGCGATGCAATGAGATGAATAATTAGGAACTACACATATAATGCAATTACTAATAGAAATTCTAACTATCGGGCGCCTTGCGCCATCCAGACGATCCCCCGTAGATGTGTACATCTACTCACCGGGACGTCTCGGCTAATCTGATCCGATTTCAGCTCTTTCCTTTCCTTGCCGCATCTGACGTCTCCGCAACCGATCCTATAATCGCACAATGCAAACACATAAGGCTAGATATTCAGTAAAACGCGACGTTAAGACCATACGAGAAAACTAGGCCCAGAAGCTAAACACGCGTGCACTTGGGGCACAAAAACCCACGTAACATCGCTCAAATCCAACATAATCTGTTTGTTCTCACAGATACACCAGACCATGGCTCAAATCGCACATATCGCGCAAGATACAACACTAAAATATAGGTAATTGGTCCCAGATTTTATCTGGAACAAAAACAAGAAAAACAAGCAATACCAAACACCCTAAAATACTCACAGACAACTTCCTGCAAAATTTCAACACTCAATTCCATACAGGGGCTGGCCAGATCGGAAATAATGAGGTTCTCACCGGGTGGAATCGGGTGGAAAGAGCCCGGGTTTCTACACTACACTTCTGAGACGATGTGTAGTCTACTGTATATGTTTGTTTGATTTAAAAACTACCATAGAAATAGCAGATTCACGGTATCACAAAACTAGTTTCAAAACCGTATTAAAACACTAATTTGTGGCATTAAGGTATTTTAGTGTAAATGTGTAGAAATAATTGGATTATTAATCACTAACTACTCTTAATTACCCTATTCAAGCCATAAAAACCCTAACATATCCTATTTTTCTCTTAAATCTCAAAGTTAGCACTAATAACCACTTAAACACTAAATTAAACTTAATAAACCAAAAGCTTAGCAAAGGGATACTTAAGTTAGGCTTTATACCTCAAGGGAAGATGAAATTGATTCAAACTTGAAATTCTTGCCTCCCAAATGGAAAACTTGCCTCAAGAACCATGAAAAGGTTTGATTTTTGATGTTTAAATTTGATTTTTGTGAAGGTTTGAGGGATTTATGTGTGAGGTAGAGATTAATCCATGGAAAAATGAAAAAGGAAGGCGGAAGAAGAGGGGTGGCTGCCATGGGGGGAGAGAGAGAGTTCTAGAGTGAAGAGAGAGAGAAGTGAGCCATATCATGCATTTAATGCCCCCATGCCTCAATTTTATATTTCTTTTCCATTTTTTTTAAGAAAGGTCTAGAACATAAGAGAAGAAAGAAAGAAGTGCATGTTGCATTTTTTATGAATTAAGTTGCCATGGTTGTTAAAACAAGCATTAACCTAGGGTTACACAAGATGTGTGTGTGTGTGTGCATGTTTTAAGGAAATAGTTTAGTAATTAATAAATGAGAAAAATAGATAATTAAGTGAACAATAAATTAAATGCTAACTAATAAAACACAATTATACACATATTCATATCATCAAATAGATATATTCATGTTTATATGGGAAATATTTATTAACTAGGTTTTTACGAAAAACACGTATTTTCGCTAATTAACACGAAATTAACCTATACGAATTTCAAAGTGTTACAGTGCGCTTGTTGTCAAGCTGCACGGGCTTCTTAGTCTTCCTCTTTTTCTTCGAAGACTTTGAAGGCCTGATCTGGATGGTTTGCCCATCGCTACCAACTTTCGGTGTTGGGCGTGGTTTCAGCATCCCCTCAATGATCTCGGGTACCAGCGGGTTTTTCCATTTAATCGCCGGACATGCTTGAAGATCCTTCATCGTTCTCTTAGTTTTAGCTGAAAGGACGACTTCCCACGGAGCTTCTTCTACAAATGAGTATGATGTCCCCGGCGTATCCACCTTTTTAGGAGCGTGCTGATGTGGCGGGTTTACCTTTCAGTTTTTGGACAGCACGAACTTGCTTTGTTGGTATTGGTCCTCAACCCAGTTTTTGAAGACATAGCAAACTTCGATTGGGTAACCCATTACTCTGTGGTAGGGGCAGTAGTTGAGACTGTTGACGTCGCCAGGCTGCAGTGGGCGTCTCGGATCCGGCAGAGTGATGAGCCTGTTGCGCACCGCCAGTTCGAACAGTCACCTCGTTTTATCCCGGGGAAACGAGTAAGAACGTATCAACTTCTCTTCGAGGGATCAGCGTGTGTTGCTTTGGCGAGCAACCGGTTTCGGGTCACTCGGTTGTTGTTGAGCGTTGGCAACGAAAGTCGCATTCCCTTTGCCCTTTTCATTCCAAAGATCCGTTTTTGAAGAGGACGGCCTATGGCCCGTCTGGTCCATTTGGGCCAGCTTGTCAATCAAGGCCTGCAAGGTGGTCGGCTTGAAGAATATCATGAATTGGGATATAGTCGCCTGAGGATCGAGGGTCCCTACGAACATGCCCACGGCAGGAGCTTCTTCTATGCGTTGTTCACATTTTGACCATAGGTTCCACCATCGAATTGCGTATTGAACCCAGGTCTCTCCTGGCTTCACCCTGGCATTGATTAATACCGTGATTGGGGTGCGCTCGTGAACCGCTGTGTGAATAGTAATTCCATCTCTGTGAATGTTTTGACAGAATCATTTGGGAGCTCGGAGTACCATTCAAATGCCGTCTCCGACAAGCTGCCAACAAACCGGCGAAGCAGCAGTTTGTCATCGCCTCTAGTATTACCGCACAAAGCTCTGAATTGAGCAATGTGCTGGTGTGGATTGCATGTCCCCTTATATACGTAGAATTTAGAGATCGTATATCCCGGCGGGTACTTGATTTGATCGTACCAGCCTGGATAAGGTCGCCCAGTTCTGATGACTTGGCTAGCCGTTTCGCTTGCCTGATGAGCTCGTATTTGTTGAGCTATGTAGTCATCCAGGTAAGCCTTGGAGATCGTTTCTTCCTTAGCTGCTGAGAAAGCCGGTGGAGGATTTGACGTTTCCCCTCTGTCGTCTTCGATAATTATCGGAAGGTCTTCGGCTGGATGTTCCGGCTGGATCATCATCCCAACCATATCTTGGAACAGAAGCGCCATCTGTTTTATATTAGCGGCCTGTTCCACGACCTCTTTATCCTTTCTTTATAGCACCCTCCGCATGAATTCGGTGTCAGACTCTTGTTCCTGGTGCTGCTCAGACGTTGCTCTGCCCAGTGAGTGCGGCCATCTTTGTCAGCATCTCCTGGAGCTTTTGTTGTTGCTCCTGAGCTTTCGTGACAGACCGTGTGAGTGGTCGATGACCCGTGGAAGTACGACTTTCCTCTTTCCCGGAAGCCATGTACACCGTGTGTACTGTCATGCCCCCAGACTTAGGGCGTTCGGGTTCATTGCCTTTAAAATTTGTTGCAGGAATGGGGATCTTCTCCGACCTTCTCCTCTTGTGGGGGGTCGAAGTTGAGGGGGCCGTTGCAGCAGGCACCCATGCAAACGATACCTTCCGTTGTATGGCGGAGGGATGGTCCTCCTCTTGTCGAGCCTTCATTTTCTTCAGCTGGCGAGAGTAGTCTCTGTAAATTACAGAGTCTTGGACTCTCCGCCAGACCCTGTGGATCTTGAAGGACAACCGCTGAGGAGGTTGTTCCTGTTTTTCCTGCGATGTGTTTTCAACAGGCGGAGGAGACTTCTTTAGTACAGCGGTTGGAGAGTTCTTACGCATCCTCTTGAGCAGCTCGAAGCTGTTCCCAGTTGGAACAACAACGTCAATTTCCACCATTGGAGCTGGTGGGGTAAGTCCAGAGGGGGAACCGCTCCCAGCCTTCCTTGCTCGGCACCAGTGGCGACGTCAAGCATGTCGTGCAGACGGAACCAACTCTGTCGTGGGAGCGGCTTCGTCATGCCCCCGCTTTGATGAGAGGTTGCCGTTGGTGTCAGCCTGTTGAAGACTGATGTCCATTGAGAGGGGACGGTTATCTTGCAAAGGCCGATCTTTTGATAGGGGAAGAAGTCTTGGCGACTTCACCCGAAGCAGGAGTTGGAATGGCTAATCTTGCGAAGACCGATCCTTTAGCAGGAGAAGCCCCTTTGACGACTTCATCTGCTAGAACTGGAAAGGATATCCGTTTCGGGATAACCCCTTCAGGTATTGCGAGCCTCTTTGCAGGACCACTGGAGCTTTGGCTCAGTCTGTTAAAGACTAAGGTAGAAGACTTCGACGACCCGTTGAGAGGGGCCATGGTGGATGCAAGTCGATCGAAGACCGACCTCTTCGGAGCTTCCTGTGATGGCACCGGGGGCGCTGAAGCTTGCTGGTGGGATCATGGTCCCAAAGAACAGTCCAGTGGTGGCCTGAGTCACCTGTTCCACAGGCATTGCAAAGATGGAGGCTGCTTGGGGCCCATAGTCACTCCTCCGGCGGGGATGGAGCGGGAGTTGCTGTTGCAGGTGCAGTTGGATGCCATTGATTTCTCTTCTCTTCTGCATAGGAGCAAGACACCAAATCTTAGTACCTTGAATCCAGGGGCAACCATATTAAACCGCGATTTGTTCGTAAACACGACACACGAAGTGTGGAGTGGAAAGAGGAAAAGGTCCCACCGGACGTGCCAGAATCCGTTTACCGCCAAAAACGGGAGACGGAACCGCGTATGTCATCTTACCTGAATTTGGGGGCAGATGCTATTTGGATTTATCCGTCTACCTCTCCAATGATGCCAAGTTGATTTATGGCACCGTATATCGAAGGTTTGGACGGATGCGGCCGTTGTAGCAGACTTTGTCAGATTCCCCCTAGTTGTGAGGGTTTTTTGATTGTGGAGACGCTCTTCCCTGTATGCGCAAGCCCCTGCAGTTAATTACGTTACCACATCGCGGTAACCACTTTCTCCTGCTCCAGAAGGTCACCTCGTGTCGTTTGTGTTTGTTTTATTTTTTGGTTGCCCGTGGATTGTATACGGAGACCAATTTATGTTGTCGCCCGTAGGGCGTGGATTAGTCCAAATCCGCATATTCTTATATTTGGGTTTGGGTTGGTTTAAGAATCGTTAATCTCGTTCGAGATTAAGATCAACTTAAATGGTTGTTGAGGATACGTTAGTCCAATTTTTGACTAAGATCTACTTAACAGGGTTTAGGATCATTCAGATCCAACAAAGGAGCATTTGAGCTCTATTGTTTTAGTTTAAGAACGTTTTCGGTCCATAGCTAGTTTAAGGACGTTGTGGTCCGTTGTTAGTTTAAGGACGTTTCGGTCCATAACTAGTTCAAGAACGTTGCGGTCCATTATAGTTTAAGGACATTACGGTCCGTTGGAATGTGCTCATCAGTTTAAGGGTGCACCAATTTGTTGAGAAAATCTCTCATTGAGATATCGTGATTGATTTCATGATCTTTTAGATTAATTGGTGAATTTTATTTACCGTTGGATTTTTAATCCATAGACTCTCTGTTTAACAGAGAGGATTTCTTATTTGTTTAACAATATTAGGAAATATTTTCCTAAGATAGAATTTTATTCTATCAGACTATCACTGTTGGATTTTTGATCCAAATGTCTTTCATTTAACAACAGAGAAGATGTTTCTGTTTTAAAGAAGACCAGGGATATATTTCCCATGTATATATAATTTAATTCTATCAGATAGTTTAGAAAGATTTAAGGAAATATTTTCCGAATAGGGTTTTGATCTCTTCATTTAGAATTTAATTCTATCAGCTTGGAAGGTGTTTAGGACCACTCACGTGTAGCACGTGACCCCCACTGAGTTAAACTTGTTTGCTTATACGCAACAGCCTAATAGGGCATCACGTGCTAACACGTGATCTTCTCTGGCCTGCTATTTGTTTTAATATGGCGCATATATATTTTGTATATAGATGCTCACGTGCTTGCACGTGAGGCTCAATTTCAGCCTGTCAATTGTTAAGTGTGGCGCTTATAATCTTTGTTCATAGGCGTTCACGTGTGGGCACGTGATGCTCTATTAGTGGAAAATTTTCCCATCGCTTTTTCTCTCTTTCTTTTCTTTTCTCTCTTTTTTTATAAGGGAACAACCTCATGATGAGGGCTTTGGATCCACTTCTTTATAGGGCAGGAAGCTACCCATTGTGGATAGACCGAGCAGAAATCTGCTCGATGGCCTCGCGATGAGGGCTTTAGATCCACACCTTTGAAGTGCAGGAAGCCACCCGTTGTGGATGGCCCAAGCAGAAATCTGCTCGGTGGCCTTGCGATGAGGTCTTTGGATCCACAGCGTTGTTGGGTAGAAAGCTACCGCGGTGGACAGGCCAAGAAATAAGCTACCCGGCCGCCCTGTTATGCCCGCGTTGATGGCGGGATCCACTCTTCAATAGGGGAACGCGCCTGCATGGGATGCGAAACGTGGGGCGGAGGGTATCTCGCTTTCACGAGATACGCGGAGACGTCGCGGGGGTGTTTGGGCTCCGCGCTTTCGGTTGATAGGGGAAGCCGAGGAAGCCCGGCCTGTCAGATGGCTTGGAGACTAGCCAGAAGGCCGAGGAAGCTCGGTTGTAGGATTGCTCGAAGGTGAGCTGATGGCTGGTTACTAGGCGAATATAGAAGGTTTTCTAGGGAGGTCTCCGAAAGGCTGGATGCGACCTCGGAGACGAGGTGCCGATGAACGTCTCCAATACATCAGGCTAATTCCAACTCCGTAACCCCCGGGATACGTCATCCGCTACGTGTCGTGATCTGGGGAATTCTCACTTGTGAGCATCATCATTGGGCCTCATGATGAGGGATTTAGATCCACGTCTTCATTGGGCAGGAAGCTGCCCATTGTGGATGGACCGAGCAGGAATCTGCTCGACGGCATCGCGATGAGGGCTTTAGATCCACGTCTTCGTTGGGAAGGAAACTATCTGCGGTGGATGGACCAAGCAGGAAGCTACCCGGCGGCCTCGTGATGAGGGTTTTGGATCCACAGCGTAGTTGGACAGGAAGTTGCCCGCTGTGCATAAGCCAAGCAGGAATCTGCTCGGCGGCCTCGTATGAGGGCTTTGGATCCATTTCTTTGTAGGGCAGGAAGCTACCCATTATGGATGAACCGAGCAGGAAGCTACCCAGCGGTCTCGTGATGAGGGCTTTGGATCCACAGCATTGTTAGGCAGGAAGCTGCCCGCTGTAGATAAGCCGAGCAGGAATCTGCTCGGCGGCCTCATGATGAGGGCTTTGGATCCACTTCTTTGTTGGGCAGGAAGCTACACACGGTGGATAGGCCGAGCAGGAAGCTACCCGTCTGCCTCTTGATGAGGGCTTTAGATCCACAGTATTGTTGGGTAGGAAGCTACCCACTGTGGATGAGCTGAGCAGGAAGCTGCCCGGTGGCCTCGTGATGAGGGCTTTAGATCCACGTCTTCGTTGGGCAGGAAGCTACCCACGGTGGATGGGCTGAGTAGGAAGCTACCCAGGCGCCTCGTGATGGAGGTACAAGCGCAAGCTATCCCTCGCTTCGCAATGGAGGCTGAGGTGGTTCCACTCTACCTCCAAACGTCGCAAAAGCCCTCATCACGAGGCCGCCGAGAAGATTCTTGCTCGGCTTATCCACAGCGGGCAGCTTCCTGTCCAACGGCGATGTGAATCCAAAGCCCTAATTACGAGGCGACCGGGTAGCTTCCTGCTCGGCTCATCCACAACGGGCAGCTTTCTGCCCAACAACGCTGTGGATCCGAAGCCCTCATCACGAGGCGGCCGCGTAGTATCCTGCTCGACCCATCCACCGTGGGTAGCTTCCTGCCCAACGAAGACGTGGATCTAAAGCCCTCATCGCGAGACCGTCGAGCAGATTCCTGCTCGGTCCATCCACAGTGGGTAGCTTCCTGCCCAACGAAGACGTAAATCCAAAGCCCTCATCATAAGGCCCAATGATGATGCTCACAAGTGGGAATTCTCCAGATCACGACACATAGCGGATGACGTGTCCCGGAGGCTACGGTGCTGGAATAAGCCTGATGCATTGGAGATGTTCCTCGGCACCTCGTCTCCGAGGTCGCATCCAGCCTTTCGGAGATCTCCCCAGAATACCTTCCGTATTCGCCTAGCAACCCGCCATCAGCTCACTTTCGGACAATCCACCACGAAGAATTCTCGGCACCAAGCTGAGCAGAGAAAACCAAGCAGACCGCTCTCGACCCGACCTATAAATAGGTCGAAACGATAGTGGGGGGATAATGATGATGCTCATAAGTGGGACGTGGAACGTGGGGCGGCGGATATCTTGCGTTGGCGAGATACCGGAGCCATTACGGGGTCGCTTGGGCTCCGCGCTCTCGATTGATCCGGGAGGCTGAGAAAGCTCGGTTCGACGGATAGCTCAGAGACGAGCCGGGAGGCCGAGGAAGCTCAGTCCTGCAACAGCTCGGAGATGAGCAAAAGGGGCGTAAGTTCGGCTGCTGGATTGCTCGAGGGCAAGAAGCGGGGGTGTAAGCTTGGAGACAAGGTCCGAGAAAAGTCCCCAATGTAACACACTGATTCTACCTACGCAGCCCCCAGGAGCCTAGCGGGCTTACGTGGATGACACGTCATCCGCTACGTGTCGTGATCTGAGAAATTCCTACTTATGAGCATCATCACTCTCCTTTTAGGAATGCCTATGGATATTCTATAGAGATAGTTATAGATATACATATAGTTAGATAGTATCTGTATCCGACTTTAGTAGATATGGTTTTCAATATCTGATCTATATCCGTATTCGATTTGCTGCGGATACGGATAATAAGTTCTTGTTACCGACAACCATTCATATCCGCATTCGCATCCGTAAATAGGTGCCAGATACGGATATAGTAATATCCGGATATAGTAATATCCATATCCAATCCATATCTGTTCCATTTACATCCTTAATGTTAGCCACTTAGCGGTGTATAAAGCGATAGCGGACCATCGGCTTAGGATTTTTATTTAGTTTCAAATTTTATTTTATATTTTTCAATCGAGGTTAGTATTGTAATTTTGGGAATTGCATGGTTTGTTTTGTAAGTTTTATCAGAATTTCTAAATAAAAGAAAACCTAGGCTTTTATTTTGATATCAGCAAATGATTATAAACAAACTAGGATTTGAGATTGGAGATTGAGATTTTTTGTGTGGCTTTGCGGAGTTTTTTTCATCAATCGGATACGGTAGGCCCATCTTATTCGGCCGTGGTCGAAACTTTTGTTTGCCACGGTCAAGAATCGGAATTTGAAACCAAACTTCTCTCGTCAATGAAATCGTTCCTCGATCAATCCAACCCCTTCATCATTATTTTCCATCATCAACTTTTGATCGAGAAGTCGACATCGTTTGTGAAAGTCGGACCATGAACAACCGTTAAATTGGATCTCCAGTTCTTTTATTTCCAAACAACAGCTTTGAGAAAAAGTACAACCGCTGAATTAATTTTGCCAAGCCTCCACTTGCTTTTTAACGAAGGAGAAGAAAAATTCAATAATTAAGATTTGTGCAAGACCAGGAGGCCAGGAGTTAGCATTACAACCAATGCAAGTAAGGGTATTAACTATTTTTTTTTCTTGCTTTATTTTGCTCAAATATGAGCGGTGAAATGATCTGGGGCTCGAATTTCAAATATTGACACATACTAGAATTTTATATCTAGAGTATTTGTATCCAATTTTTTTTCTATAATAATAATATTTGGATCTGTTTATGAAAAGTGTCCGAGCAATCTGAATTTTTTGATGAACTGATATATATACGATTCGAATAGTTAAATTAGCGGCTCAGCTGTGGATATTTAGTTTGTTCGTTTTATATTATTTATTTATTGCAGTTATCAAATTCGGATCTTATATGTTTGTTTGTTGCATCATTCTGGAGTGTCGTTAGAATTTTTTCATTCTTCGATCGCTTGCTTTAACAATGTTTGCATCCGCACATATCGTCTAGCTATCCTTCTATTCCCGTCCCATGTTATAAAGGTATCATGGTCTTTCTCTCCATTTCATGCGGTACTAAAAGCTCGAAAATGCTATAGGATCTATATCGTGTGATTCTATATGCAACAAGACAAAAACAACAACAAAACCGTGAATCGTGAATGCAACTCTATTTATTGTGAAAACGGCATGGCCACACCAAGTCATCATGATAACATCGGTCCATCTGAGATGAAGATCTTATTAATCGTGATCTAAAACATCACAGGCCAAATGACGGTGGCAAGATGAACCCTCAAATAGCATGCTAAGGATTTAAAAGAAAAGATAAGCCATAAAATCCTTTTTTTTTATTTTATTTTTTAGATATGAGTTATTTAGAATCGAATCAGCAAACTCTCAGTTACCCGGCAAGAGAAGACAAGGCTTGAGCATCAAGCAAATAAACTTCACACATGACATCCAAAAGAAAAATGTTTGGAGGCGCCTCTATGTGCAAATAAAGCATTGAAGAGGTAGTCACATGCAAAAAGCATGGCAAATCTCTTTTCAGCCCCTTCTCTCTCTCTCTTCGATCTATATTTTTTACTTCCCGCTTGGCTAATTGCGTTCTTTTGAGCTTCGCTCTCATTTCCCCAAATCCCTCTCTCTCTCTCTCTCTCTCTCTCATCGGTTTCTCTATCCTCTATCTCGGAATCCATCGAAGCGAAGACGAAGAAGCGCAAGTAAGAACCCTCTCTCTATCTCTCTCTGTTCAGCCCTAGGTTTAGGGTTTCGAGTCGTCGGGCCTCGTTATTTGTGTGAAGGTTCCGTTCGAGTTTCATCAATGTAGGGTTTGATTGTTATTTCATGATCCACATTGTTTTCTTGCATTGGAATTTGGTTTTTTGGGGATTTGTGCTTGGGCTTTGATTTTGTATTAGAAAAATCCAGTTTTTATTTTTTTGGTAACCTGAACTGTAGGGAAATCTAGGGTTTCTGATGGATTTTGAACTGCTTGTGTATGATGATTACTTTGCTTGAGCAATAAGGCTCGGCATATATCAATTTGGGTTCTTTTGGCGAAATGGTTCAGGGCTCAGTAATTTAGAATGATGAGATAGATGAGTGAAATAAGAACTTGGTTATTTGAGAGAAGTTAGAGGTAGCCCCATGGAGGAAATAAGTTTAATGGGAATTACATTAAATGGTTGATATAGAGCGAGCCCTAAGCAATTATCGAGGAGATGACCTTTGACATTGTTCAGGGAGAAAGGGTTCATTCAGCTGACCCCCAAAAGTCTGGGACTAAATATACTTGATAAATTGTGCAAAACTTGATAAATTGTTAGTGGGTTGAACCTGAACTTGAAGTTCGACGGCTATGTCTGCTGGGATGTTGCGACTAAATATACTTTTCTTGAGGAAATAGGTGGGTTAATTAATCCTAACTAGCTTCAATTATATCTATCCCTTTCGAGTTGATAGCATGTCTTGAACCTGTGACCGCTTTGTCGTAATACTCATGCCCTACCAACTCTCCAACCTCTTGTGTTGAATGTGTTAAAAAAAATGAGAACTTGATACATAAGGTAATAGATCTTGCTTAGTGAAGCAGCTACGCAATAATATGAATAGAGTCAATCATTGTCTTTTCCATCTTTAACACCCTCTCGCAAATTCACGGTTGATTGCCCATCGAGAATTCGGAGAGAATACTGATTGAGTTGAATATCGGAAAAAAATGGAACGACGAGAGCAACATAGTCTTTTGATGCATCGAGCAAGGCGGGCTTGAAGCCTCTAGTCACTTCCACATGATGCTAGGTAGACCGTAACATGGAGTCACTTGAAAACTGAGGTGGATTCTTACCATGAACTACTTTTGCTAGAGGGAGGAGATGTTGGAGAAGAGAAACTATGTCGCTGATAACAGTGTCGTTGAAAGATAAGGTGCAGACTTAAAGGAGATAGCTTGGAAGAAATCAATGATGTGAAAAAGTTTTATTTGAAGGAAGATAAAAGTGAAACATTATTATTATTTTTATCAGGATCATAGCTTTGATACCATGCTCAAAACGAGAACCTGATACGATAGGTAATAGGTCTTGCTTAATGAAGCAGTCTAATACGCAATAATATGAATAGATTCAAACACGATCTTTTCCATCTTTAACAACATGCCTCATTGTCTTGAACTTGTGACCTCTTTGCTCCAGTTCTCATGCCCTGCCAACTTTCCTACCCCCAGTTGCAGTCTTGAACTTGTGATCTTTTTGTTGATAAATTCATGTCCTACCAATTCTCCCATCTGTTGTGTGTGGTTGCATAGTTGAAGGTTAATAAAGTGAAATATAGCAATTTATTCTAAAGAATATTAAAGAGCATATCAAATATTTTGGTTCCCTTTTTTTCTCAGTGTTGCATATGCTTTCCCCTTGTCTGTGTGGGTCTTTTAAAATTAGAAGGATTTTTTTCTAGGAGAAGGAGCAGACTGATTTTATTTGAGGCGAACCTTGAAAAATTGAAATATTGAACTCCCACGTTGGAAAGTGAAATTTTATAAATTCTCAAAGTTTCACGTTATATTGTTAATGAGTTCAACTTAGTTAATATGATGATCAAAAGGCTGATATGTTCCATGGAAATTAGATTATGTTTGAAATTTGCTCATAAAAGCTTTTTTCCCTTGATGAATCTCCAATTGATATAGAAGTCCCTTTTACTCTTGTTTTGGTGTTTCTGTATTGTTTCTCACTCTTGTATCATGCAATCTGTGGTGCAATTCTAAGTTGTAGCCACATAATTAGTCTATTTGTTATAATACTATTTACTTTTGAGAAAAAATATGGTTGCAATTTGCAACAGGTTCTCTGCGTTGACTCATTTAGCTGTGAGCGTTAAGGAACTTTCAGAATCTCAATGGTCTACAACATCAAACGATTATTAGTTGCCTGCTCCTTTCAAGTGATTAATGGGAGGGAGCTTCATGCAGTAGGTTGTGCACCATGATCACTAAAGTGCATTTTTGCAGTTTGTTGTAAAACGTATTAGAAAAAGTTATAGACAAAATTAGTTTCTCGTCTAGAGTGGCATGCCGCCTGGCAGTCTGACTATAGAATTTGTACATCTTGCTGGTTGTACTGTGTACACAGGGAAAGAATGTCTGATATGGTTCAAGATAATACAAAAGCGACTTAATGGAGAGTTATTTTTTAAATCCATTTTTCGTTGCCTCATTGACAGTCCCCTCTAACATTATACATCCTACATGTTTAATGTGTGTGCTATATATGTTATTATTGTTACTAAAGCTCTATCACTATGTTTGTTGGTTTGTACGATCCGCACACTTGAGTAACAAGCTACATATTTGATAGGTCTATCATAAAAAGTTTAGATGACTATGAAATGTACAATGAAGTAATGAAAAAGTGCCAGAAGTAGTGGCAAGTGAGACGAGGATTATTTATAAGCATTTTATGTGATTTTTTCAAGAGTAATTTTTTTCCTTTAGAGTTAAAAGGTGATATGTGTGCACATCATCCGAGATTGGTCTTCTGCTTGTGCGGGTTGCATGCCTTGAACTCTTTGTCACAATTCTAATGTCCTACCGCCACTTATACTTCTTGGAAGTCATGATTTTTCCAAGGTTGCATTCCATCTTAGGGACTGTTTGGTTACTTGTAGTTGGAAGAACAAAGCATTTGAAACCAGCGCAATCCAACAATCGAAGTTGTAACATTTTTCCTTTGTTTGGTTAAAATATAGTTCTAACTACTTGTTTTTGCTAAACATGTGTTTGTTTGGATGTAGTTGTAACACAGTAACTACTTTTTCTATTGTATTTTGTGTTCTAACACATGTAGCTCCAAAAGCGCTCAATTTTAGCGTAGTTGCAACTAAATGATTTTTAACTTTATTTGTTGTTCCAACTACATGTTGAACTAACAACTACTTGAAACCAAACAATTGTTTTTATATTTCGGTGAAGTTGGAAGTACATGGGGTTTTAACTACGCCCAACCAAACAATCCTTTAATTTTGCTTCTTGTCGAATCGATGTTGACACTAAAGAATATGTACTGTGGTGTATATCATTCAAATATACTTAGCATTTATCGATAGAATTGCATTCTATATTCTACTTTAGAAACATCATATATTAGACTATAAGGGTCAATGGCAGCTAAAAACATTCATTTGTATTGTTTTGATTGCATGACGATTGAAATAATAAGTCGTTTTAATTACCAAAGTGACCCTACTATATAATCTGGAGCAATATTTTATATAAAACACCGAACTCGCCGAGGACATTATTTGAACAATTTGTGTTGCCGATATGATTTTGGTGTGCATGGGGTGTGAATTAGGGGTGTGTGTGTGTATAGAAAGAGGTATCAGATAGCGGCTCATTTACCGAAAATGAGCCCCTACCTCAAAACACACTTACCCCATGTATTTCACCGATTCAAACCGGCGATATTGATCTATCAAATCATGAAACCTTTATGTACAAAAAATCTTAAGATTTGAAGACCTCTAACACGTTCATCAAGCGGATAGAAAAATCAACAGCTTATCGATATTAAGAAAATGTTGTCTCGTGATGAACGAGTTAGAGATTTTCAAATCTTGAGATTTTTTGTACATAGAGGTTTCATAATATATAGATCAATATCATCAGTTTGGATTGGTGAAATGCATGGAGGTAAGTGTGTTTTGGGACGGGGGCTCATTTTCGGTAAATGAGCCGCCACCTCATACCCCTTTTCTCTCTCTATATATATTTGCACTAACTAAATCAATAGTGAAAGGTGTTAGAATCACATGAAATTTGGTGTATCGACATATTTGATGATCAAGATTAAGATGGACGGTGTTGATCGACGAATAAAATGGTGGAGGGTAAAGTTTGACGCCACCTAACGAAAAAAACTTCCTATGGCCTTTTTCCTCCATTATTCTCGCGTTCTCTATATAATTCTTATGGTTTTTTTTTGATACAACCTACCTAAATCTTTGGGTTTTTAAAAAAACCCACCCAAAGCTTCATATTTTTATAAAACCAACTCAAATCTTACAATTAAACTAAAATAACACCCTTAGTTAACTTCTATCCATACTCGGTTAAAAATAGATGGTAGAACACAGAAAAGACCAATATACCCCCAGGGTACTTCTCATGTTGTTTGCAAAGTTTTCTTCCTTCATCAAGCTCTCCATTTTCAAGTTGCAATGTCTTCTTCCTTTCTCAAACTCTCCCTTCTCTTGCTTCTCTCCCTCTTTCCCCAACTCCCTTAACCCCAGCCGCCCCTTGTCAAAAAACAAACACACACGCGCACACACTTACATTCACACACACTTGCATTATGAAGTACAGTTAAGGCTCATTTTGTACTCACAAATGCTTCTTTGGTACTAAGATCTACAATAGCAAAAAGAAGGGACAATACACAGGAAAACAATCGTATGGGCGGCACAAGTACTTCAAGGGGGTTGGTTCTTTCTTTTTCGTTTTTTGGAGCCAAAGAAAGATGCTGGAAAATCAAATTCTCAAGCTCCAACTGATCCTTTCCACAACATTTCATTGTCAACTGAACAACGATACGCTTCAAATCATAGTAAAATCCCAAAATTGACATTAAAGATTGAAGGTAAAAAAAATCCAATTTTAATGTAAGAAATAAGAATTGAAACCTTAACTTGACAATTAAAAACCAAATTGATCCGAAACATCCATCATATTGACAAAATTGTGTACTTTACAACACTAATTCATGTACCAAACCGTTGGTGCAAAAATATTATGGTTAAGCCTTTATCTTTATTAAGGATCTCCCGCTTGACTCGAAGTGGAGAGATATAGGGCCACAATGTGGATCAAGAGAAAGGAGTGATGAGAAGAGGGTAGCAACACCTATGATTCAACCGTCACCTGTGAGATAAGTAGGGCGTGGTCATATGAGAGAAGAGGGTAGCGGTAACATCCCAAGTTAGATGAAGCGAGAAGAGGGTAAGTAAGGTATTTAATGGGCTAACATAACCATGGTTAATTTCTATAGCTGACTTAACTAACACCAAGCTAACAGAATGTCGTTTGTAGATAACGACATTTAAAAATATGTAGTTTTTGGTTTGTTTCTTCTAAATACCAAAGTTTTGAGCGGGAGTGATCCATTTCAAACAGGTCCGTGTTTTAAAAAAAACGGGAACTCTCGATCAACAACATATTTTAACGATTTTATCCGTTCAAGTTGATCATCCTACCCTCAAATATGTGTATGAAAAATCAAGGTATTTAAAGACCTCTAGCCTATGCATTGATGAGTGCAAATATGAACGTCTTTCGATAATGCAACATAAGCTGTTATCCGTCTTTCGATAATGCAACATAAACTGTTATCCGATGCATAGGCTAGAGGTCTTTAAATCCTTCGATTTTTCATACACACATTTTTGAGGGTAGGGTGATCAACTTGAACAGATCGGTTAAAATATGCCGTAGGTCGGGAGTTCCCGTTTTAAAAAACGCGGACCGGTTTGCAATGAATGACCCCCATATATATATGTGTGTGTGGAGGAAAGAGGCTTTTTCGTCAGGCGGCGTTAAAAACTACATCCATCATTTTATTCGACGTTCGGCACCGTACATCTTGATCTTCGTCGTCTAATATGTCAATACACCAAATTTCATGTGATTCTAACATCTTTTCACCATTGATTTAACACCGTAGAAAGTTCTATTGTCGGTAAACCGTTAATTTTGTACACACTAAATCAATGATGAAAAACTGTTAGAATCATAAGAAATTTGATGTATCGACATATTAAATGATGAAGATCAAGATGGACGGTACCGATCGTCGAATAAAATAGTGGAGGGTGTAGTTTTTTGACGCCACACGATGAAAAAAGCCTTCTAGGGCTTTCCTACATTCTTTCAGTCCATATATATGTATGTATATATGTGTGTATAAGGCGATACCTTAGGGTGCATCCTTAGGCGTTGTCTATGTGGTACTTTATGAAATGCCCTATCTTATAAATAAATGCAAATGCAATTAATAAAGGCCTATGCATTTATGTGCTAAAGACATTCATAAAGTGAAAAATGGGTGACTTTTTAGATTGCGCCCGAAGAAGTCACCTTAGAGCCACTTGACTAGGGCTGTAACTGGGCCGAGCTTGAAAGAGTCGACTCTTGTCTAAACTCGGCTCGACTTATTTTGGGCCGGCTCTAGTTCGTCTCGAGTTGAGCGGGTCTAGCTCATGTTCAGTTCGTGATCTTATCAAGTCCAAGTTGAGCTCGGTTGCATCCAGTAGAAAACGATTTTTGATAGAAAAACGAACAAAGAATTATTTGGCGTGGAGGTTCTGGATGGGTCAAAGGCCATTATAGCGATTTGGGAAGAAAGCTTGGAGGCATTTTTGAGGTTGATGATGAATCCTTTTGGCTTGAAGGAGAAGCTATGCTGTTAACAACAATCATGTGCTAGGAGCCAGGGGCCTGGAACTTTGGGCTATGGCAAATTTGACAGCTGAGTTTGCATAAGTTAAGCCGTAGGTGTTATATTCACACCTGTTTAACTTGCTATACAATTCCTTGAATAAATGACTCGGAGAATCTATTACATATTACGATATTTTAAAAAATGTAAACGAGCCGAACTCGAACCAATATTGAACGAGCTTGACTTAGCTTGAGTTCGGCTCGTTTAATAAACAAGCTAAACTTTTTGGCCCATGTTCGATTTATTAATAAATGAACCGAGCTTGAATGAGTTGATTACGAGCCTAACACTAATTGAACCTGAGCTAGCTCGTTCAATTAGCACCCGTACACTTGACCCTATATATATAGAGAATAATGGAGGAAAGATGCCATAAGAGAGAATTTCCTCCTACGGCGTCGAAAAAATACACCTTCCATAATTTTTTCGACGATCGACATCCATCATCTTTATCATGTAAGATGTGGATACACCAAATTTCATGTGATTCCACCATTTTTCACTGTTGAATTAGCAATGTAAAAAGTTCTATCGTCGGTAAACCTTTAATTTTGCATCCATTAAATCAACGGTGAAAATTGGTCGAATCACCTGAAATTTGGTGTATCCACATCTTACATGATAAAGATGATGATGGGTGTCCATCGTCGAAAAAATCGTTGACGGTGTATTTTTTCAACGTCATAAGAGGAAATTCGCTCCTATGGCACATTTCCTCCATTATTCGTTAGGTGGCGTCAAAAAGTACAGTCTCCATTTTATTCGACGATCGGTATCGTTTATTTTGATCTTCATCGTCTAATGTCGATGCACCAAATTTGATGTGATTTTAACTGGTGTTTATCGACTTCAAGACGACAAAGCTTGCCAGAGGCGAGAGTCCCCAAAAGGGCGGCCGTCTGAGTGAAGTGAGGCGACAAGTATTTAGACCGCCAATATAATTTTATTAGGTTGGTTTGAGGATTGTGAAAGAAAAGAAAAAAAAAACTTTTCAGTTTGGAATTAAAAATCTGGTTTTTCGTCATTTTTGGTTTAATTCTGTTCTCATAAAAATTTTATCTATGATTAAGAAGAAAGCAAATATATATAAACAAAAATGAGATTAAAATAATATGAAATTTATTTTCAATAAAATTCACTTAGATGCTTGCCTTAAAATCTCGTCTTGGACACTGAGGCAATCGCCTGGGCACTCGAGGAGATAGCAGTTCAGATTGTCTCGTTCGGGTGCCTGAGGCGCCAAGGTGCTTCGCTTTTAAAACACCGCTTTTAACATTTTTTATCATTGATTTAGTGGGTGCAAAATTAATAGTTTAACGACAATAAAACTTTTTACATTGCTAATGAAACGGTGAAAAAGTGCTAGAATCCCATGAAATTTGGTGTAATCACATCTTAGATGATAACGATGAAGATGAATGCCGATTGTTGAATAAAATGGTGGAGGTTGTACTTTTTTGATTACACGTAACGAAAAAGCCTACTAGGGCATCTTTTCTACACTATTCTTTTTCTATATATGGTGAAAATGTTCCTAAGGCGCATCTTAGGTTGCAATCTAAACAGTCATCTACGCGGCGCTTCATAAAACGCCATATCTCATAAATAAATGCCACCGTAATTAATGAGAGTCCATGCATTTATGAGATAAAGTCTTTCATAAAGTGCAAAATGGGTGATTCCTTTGATTGCACTATAAGGAGGCACCTCAGGGCCACTTGAGACACATATAGGAGGAAATGTGCCATAGGAGGGAATTTTCTCCTACGGCGTTGAAAAAATAAACCTTCCATGATTTTTTTTCAACGATCAGCATCCATCATCTTTACAACAAATTTCATGTGATTGCACCTTTTCACCGTTGATTTAGTGGGTGCAAAACTAACGGTTCACCGACAATAGAACTTTTTACATTGGTAATTTAACGGTGAAAAAGTAATGGAATCATATGAAATTTGGTGTATCCACGTCTTACATGATAAAGATGATGGGTGCCGAACGACGAAAGAAATTGCGGAGGATATAGAATTTTGACGTCACCCAACGAAAAAGCTTCCCAGGATATCTTTTCTTCATTATTCTCATATATATATATATATATATATATATATATATATATATTGGAGGACAAAGGCATTAGGAGGGAAATCCTTTTATGGCGTCGATAAAAGTATATCCTCCGTCATTTTTTCTCACGATCAACACCGTCCATTATGATCCTCATATGTAGATATACAAAATTTCATATGATTCTAACACCGTTGATCTAGCGATGTAAAAATACTAAAAATGTTCTATTATCGAGAAGTTATTAATTTTGCATCCATTAAAACAACGGTGAAAACATATTGGAATTATATGAAATTTGGTATATACATCTTAGCCGACGAGGATAAGAATGATGCGTGCCGATCGACGAAAAAAACATTGGAGGATAGACCTATTTCCCCGTCATGGGATGAAATACCCTTATAGGGCTTTTGTCTTCTATTATATATATATAGAGAGAGAGAGAATAATGGAAGAAAGAGGTCCTATGAAACTTTTTCGTTAGATGGCATCAAAAACTATACCCTGCACCATTTTATTCGACGATCGGCACCATTCATCTTGATCTTTATTGTCAAATATGCCAATACACTAAATTTCATATGATTCTAATATCTTTTCACCGTTGATTTAGCAGGTAAAAAATTAACGTTTTAAACTTTTTACATTGCTAAATCAATGGTAAAAAGGTGCTAGAATCATATGAAATTTGGTGTATCGACATATTAAGAATGAAGATCAAAATAGACGTTGTCGATCGTCGAATAAAATGGTGGAGGGTACAGTTTTTGACGCCACATAACAAAAAAAGCCTTCTAGGGTCTCTTTTCTCCATTATATATATATATATATATATGAAGTGATCTATTGCACACCAGTTCTCGTTTTTTAAAAACGGGAACTTGATCTACGACATTTTAATGATCCGTTCAAGTTGATCATCTTATCTTCAAATAAACATGTATGAAAAATCAAATGATTTGAAGATCTCTAACCCATGCATCGAATGAAGTTTATCGAAAAACGTTCATTTTTGCACCCATTTGAAGCATGCGTTAAAGGTATTCAAATTACTTAGTTGTTCATACATATAAAAGGTAGGGTGATCAACCTGAATGGATCGGATCGTTCAAATATGAATATGCCGTAGATTGAGAGTTTCCGTTTTAAAAAAGGGGAACCGGTTTGCAATAGAACACTCATATATATATATATATAATTTTAGAAATGAGGTGTCATTTTTAAAGCTAACTTTCCATCATTGGTTTCGATGATCGACATCGTTCATCTTGATCTCTATGATATAGGTAAAGGATATACAAAATTTCAAATGTTTTCAATAATCTTTACCCCTGCATTGGGTGGTCGTAAAATTAACAGTTTTATAAAAATAGAACATCTGGCAATGCTATATCGGTGGGTAAATGTTATCGAAATTGCATAAAACATGGTGTACCTTTGTTTTACACCATGTAGAATAAGTTGAGCGGCTCCGATTGTCTAAATTTTTTTCTCAATAATATATTATTGAGGCGACCCCTTGTTTCGTAGAATAAGCCACCATCTTACAAGCACTAACCTCTTATATATATATATATATATATATATATATATATATATAGAGAGAGAGAGAGAGAGAGAGAGATGGGGGTACAGATCCGTTAGGACGAGTTTGTGTTTTTAATTTCATGAACTTAAATAATAGCCATTGGATATGCCCTTTACTTTCAACGGCTCAAGTTAAAACAACTTAATAATCCATTAAATAAGAAAGTAACTATTCTCTTCCATAATTTTTGGACTATTCAATAGATCCCCATGATTGGAATAAATATTATCCAAAATATTTTCATTAATTCAAAAATAAAATATTAAAACATCCAACAAATCCAACCCTCATGATTTAAAAACAATATAATATCAATCAAATCCTCATGATTCAAAACAATATTACAACAAAGCCTTTTATCCCAAGCATATGGGGTAGGCTACATGAACCAACTTGAGAATCACGTTGGGCCGAGCACATGAATCCTCCACCTCCACTCGCTCCTATTGAACAATATACTTTCATTAAGACCTTTAGCATCTATATCTTTTCGCATCGTCTCCATCTACGTTTTCTTCGGTCTCCCTTTCGCTCTTTTGACTTGGCTAAAATCGAGAATTCATTCGTCGAACCGATACTTCCGTAGGTCGGCGTCGCACATGGTCAAACCATCTTAGACAGTTTTACAACTTCTTTTCCTCTACGGGTGCTACACCAATGAATATCCTCATTTCGCACCTTATCCTTTCTAGTGTTACCACATTCAACGAAGCATGCATATCTCCGCTACATGCATTTTCTGTTCATGATGTTTTTTAGGAGTCCAACATTCCATACCATATAACAATGTAGGCCGAATAACGCTTCGATAAAACTTTCTTTTCAATCTTAACGAAAAGTTACGATCACATAAAATCCCAGTTGCATTCCTCTATTTCAACAAGCTAGCCTGAATCTTTTGGTTGATATCGCTATCGATTTCCCCATCCTTTTGGATGATGGAACCTAGATTTCTAAACTAATCACTCAGTGATATTTCTTGCCCATCCAGTGTTATACCACTTTGATCTTGACTTCTCTGTTTACTAAATTTGCTTTACATATATGCTGTTTTCGATCCACTCAATCTAAACCCTTGAGATTTCAACGTTTGTCTCCACAACTCTAATTTGGCATTAACCCTTATTTTCGTTTCATTTACCGGAATAATATCATCAGCGAACAACATACATCAAGGTAGCTCATCCTGGATGGTTCTACAAAGCTCATCCATCACTATGGCAAACAAGAATGGGCTTAATGTGAACTCTTGGTGCAAGCCAATTGTGATCGGAAAATATCTCGTTAGGCCGTCGTAAGTTCTTACAGTTGCCACTATTCCATTATACATGTTCTTGATTATGTCAATATACCTGATTGGGACTCCCTTTTTCATCACTATCCACCATAATACCTCATTAGGTGTCTTGTCGTAAGGTTTCTCTAAGTCAATAAAAACCATATGCAAATCCCTTCTCTTCTCTCTTGACAAAGCAAATGATTCCAAACAATATTACCCAAAATAAATGAAGAGATACGTATGGATCCTAAAAATTATGCAAGAGAACATTTACTTTCTTATTTAATGGATTTTTAAGTTGTTTTAATCTGAACCGTTGAAAGCAAATGGCAGATGTCATAGATCCAATGGCTGTTATTCAAGTTCGTGAATTTAAAAACACGAAACCGTCCTAACGGATCGGTACTATATATAGTACGAGGGCATAACCAGCTTATATATATATATATATATATATATATATATATATATATATGAGTGATCTATTGCATACCGGTCCGCATTTTTAAAAAATGGGAACTCTTGATCTACGACATATTTTAACGATCCGATCCGTTCAAGTTGATCGCTATACCCTCAAACACACATGCATGAAAAATCAAAGGATTGAACGACCTCTGACATAAGTATCGTATGAAGTTTATATTGCATATCGAAAGATGTTCATTTTTGCATCCATCGATGCATATGTTAGCGGTTTTTAAATCCTTTGATTTTTCATGCACATATATTTGAGGGTATGACGATCAATTTGAACGAATCATATCGTTAAAATATGTAGTAGATTGAGAGTTCCTATTTTTTAAAAACGCGGACCGGTTTGCAATAGATCACCCCTCTCTCTCTCTCTCTATATATATATATATATATATATATATATATATATTAAGTCTATGTTACTCCGAGGGCATAACCGGTTTAGTTATGTCTTGTGGATAATTGCAAAAACTATCCCTCATTTCAAGATAAAGCAAGGATATTGTTGTCATTTTATATACGGTATAGACTAATCAAAATCTTAATTATATCATATCTTTTAATTGTTTTATTTTATAAAAATTTAGACACAAAATAAAATCACCGCAAAATCTATTGCGTTCTCCCTTGTGTCCCTTTGTTCACATATCAGTCCTCTTGTTCTCTTCTCTCTTGGCCTGAAATTATATTTGATTCTCCGTGGGCATCTTCTTCTTGCTTTGGTTGAGGTTTAAATTTGGGGTTTTTGATGATTTCACTGTTGCTATGGTGGGATTTAATTTGGAAAAATTGATGACAAACTTCGATCAAAATTTATGTGATTGACCAATATTTGTGTTTGGTCACAGTCCTGATGAGCTTTAGAGATATTAGAATGAACAATTTTCCTTTCATGAAATAAGAGAGATTGCTAATTAAATTTCCCTAATTTGTATTTTAAGTGGCCGAACTCAATCCCATGTTTCTGA
This sequence comes from Agapanthus africanus, assembly GCA_030015575.1. Taxonomy (NCBI): domain Eukaryota; kingdom Viridiplantae; phylum Streptophyta; class Magnoliopsida; order Asparagales; family Amaryllidaceae; genus Agapanthus; species Agapanthus africanus. The sequence continues at coordinate 212,793,881 of CM057339.1, forward strand.
GAAGAGCAACCCTATAATGATACATATTACTTGCTAGCAAACAAATTCCCAATTAGGGTTTGAGATGTAGGAGAGAAGACTGATTATCGGTTGTGAGGTATTGGAAACTAAACAAGCAGAGAACAAAGTTTTGGAGAAAACGACATGCTTTTATGCTTTGTTTTGATTCTTTTGCTTTTATGCTCAGTTTTGATTTTGTACTTTAGTTTATATTTTTTCAAAAGAAAAATGAAAAAAAGATATGATATCTTGGATACTGCTTTATAATCTACCCGTATTATAAAGTGACAACACTATCCTTACTTTATCTTTATATAATATATGTAGAAACCATGGGATATGATTAGTTATTATTCTAACACAAAACAGCTTATGTTCCCTCAATGTTCATTTTTCTGATACTATGATTAGCTGTTGCGCAAATTGTAATACGCTTGACCCATGAACCCAATGATTACCTTAATTTGGCATAATTCAATTATTATGTGCCAGTGTGTGCATGCAGCCTCTGTTTAGGTGTTTCAAAACCTTACAATAATGTTGAAAACATGCCTAACACAATTTGATTTCTTTCCTTCAATCAATTTATGGAGTAGCGTTGGCATGGTATACACATGAAGTAACTGCTGTGTTGAGTTTGTTTAGACGGTGACTGATATGAGTATCGTTGGTCCTGTGAAATGTCCCTGCTACCGAACACAAACTGCGTAAGTCTGTTGGAATATGAACTTAAAGAAATTAGCGGGGATTAAGTAAACTAACATGTAAAAGCAGACAAACGCGCCAACAAACATCCTGTTTACTATTTGAAGAGATGAGATGAGGAGAATAGTATCAGTTTGGAGATTAAGCTTGTCAGCAATTTGTTTATATTCCCACTGAGGATAAATACGGGAAACTTCATATAATATATTACTGTATCATGGTTATGATCATATATTTCATTGGTATATTGCTTAGTCACTAGTTCACTCTCTTCTTTCCTTTTGCAGGGCTGAGCTTTTTTGTATTTGATCACATCACAAAGGTTTAGTGGATTAAAGGTGGGTGGCTTCTTAACTCTTGTTGAAGTCCAGAAAATGTGTTTTTAGCATCTGGGTTGGTGTTTATCATCAGTCTATGTAGTTGCTAGTATCGGTAGGGATCAGTATCTTAAAGATGGGGACCAGCAACCTTCTAGTATTAAAAGGCTAAAAGACCGCATAACTAACCATGAAATATGCAGGCGAAATACCATTCAACCGCATGAATACGATGTGGACCCACCCAATATAGATAACATGATGAGCAAATCCAACATCCACTGAAAAAGGACTTAGTTTTTCTTCTTATCATGGTCATGTATCCCCCCCCACACCCCCAAATAAATAAATAAAAATCTTGTTCGTATTTTTCTCCCGAATTTTTTACGCATATATATATATATATATATATATATATATATATATATATTAAAAATCTATTTATGTGGATCTTGAAAGTCTATTTTCATGCAATTCCGCATAATCTGATTTTGGAATGTAAACTCTGTTTATGCATAAAGTTATGCATTAACAAAACGAATAGAGAACAGTACGTGTTATACAAAATTGATAGGGATTATGGTTATGTATTTGATTACCTAATAAATGCCTGTGGGGACACAAATATGTGCAAAAATATTACCTTAACTGAACCCGGAATTTTCTTTACGAATTAAGTTTGAATAATTTTCTCCTCTTGATATCATGCAGATTCCTGACTCCCAAACTGCATCGAAATTATTTGCATATTTAGCAGATTCTAATTATTATCAGTGTCCCGTTGAAATTGAAATTATCATGGAGTGTAACAAGGAGGAAGCGATCCGAGCCAAAGGCATTGCAGAAAAGAAAATGCTAAACAGGGACTACATAGGTGCTCGTAAAATTGTTGTCAAGGCCCAAAAACTCTTCCCTGACATCGAAAATGTTTCCCAGATGTTAACAGTTTGTGACGTGCATTGCACCGCTGAGGTCAAAATTAACGGCGAAATGGATTGGTATGGGATTCTTCAAGTGGCACAAACGGCAGATGAATTAACTATCAAAAAGCAATACCGAAAGCTTGCCCTTTTACTTCATCCTGACAAGAACAAATTTGGGGGTGCTGAAGCTGCATTTAAATTAGTGGGAGAGGCTCATAGGACTTTAACTGATCAATCAAAGCGAGTAGTGCATGATATGAAAAGAGGTGGCACTGTCAAAACTGTAAATTCAAGGCAACCTCCAAGGCAACCTCCAAAAACAAACAAGACCCAGCCGAATGGTTTTACTCAGCAGCAACCTGCTCCAAAAACAAGCAACACCCAGCTGAATGGTTTTAGTCAGCAGCGATCAGTACCATTTTCTAGCAATCAAAATCAAACTTTTTGGACCATATGCCCTTCATGTGGTTTGAAGTATGAGTATTACATGAGTATACTGAATAGAGCACTCCGTTGTCAAAATTGTAAGAAGCCTTTTATTGCATATGATTTAAATTCGTATAACGTGCCACCACCTGCAGCACCGACAAATTTTAATCAAGTCAGTCAGCAGGAGAAACAGTTTCCTGCTGCTTATTTTGCTGGGCAAAAAAGTAATTTTGGAACCAATTTGAATATGGGGTCTAATATCAACTTCAATATAAACCTGAAGGAGAATGCTATGGGAAACAACAATGGCGGAACAGTTAATATTGTCAAGCTTGAAAAGGCGAAACTTGACGGAATGAACAAGAAAGAGAAAATGTCAAAGCAAAATCCTTCAGAAGAGAAAACTGAGACAGCTGGCAGTAATCAGCAGAGATCTGGCAGGCAGAAGCAAAATATATCGTATAACGAGGAGAAAAACAATGTTGATTTAGCAAGTCCAAAATATAAAAGGCCAAAAACAGAACAATCTACTGAAGCTGCTGCTGCTGCTTGTGAGAAAGATAGCAAAGCAAAACCAAACGCTGATTCTAGTGTTGATTTTAATTCGGTGGTTTCGCCAGAGCCAGAGTCGTTCTCATACCCCGATCCTGAATTTTGTGACTTTGATAAAGGAAGGGATGAAACTAATTTTGCTGTTGATCAGATTTGGGCAATTTATGATGATTTGGGCGCAATGCCACGGTACTATGCATTGATTAGGCATGTGTACGGCCCAAGTTTCAAAATTCGTTTCACTTGGTTAGAGCATGATCCTATGGGTAAGGCTGAGACTCTTTGGGTAGAAGGGGGTTTGCCTATTGGCTGCGGGAGCTTCAAACTCGGTAAATCAGAGTATACACAACAACGGCTTATGTTTTCACATCTTATGCAGTGGAGAAAAGGTTTAAAAAATAATACATTCGAAATATTTCCAAGAAAAAACGAAGTTTGGGCGCGTTTCAAGAATTGGGATATCAAATGGACCTCTTGTGCAGATACTGATAGGCACTATGAGTTCGAAATAGTAGAAGTGCTTGCTGATTTAACTGAAGGTGATGTGATTACTGTTGTTCGCTTAATTAAGGTTCAAGGGTTTGTGAGCTTGTTTGTGCAAGCTGCAGAAAAGGAATTGAGCCAATTAAAAATTCGACTGGAAGATATACTTCAGTTCTCACATAGAATTCCTGCTCATCGACTTGCAGGAGATGAAAGAGAAGGAATTCCAAAAGGCTCTTTGGAACTTGATTGTGCCTCTTTGCCTCCCAATTTTGCAGAGATGGCTTCTTCGATTAGTCTTGAGAGTTTTAAGGCGAGAATTAAAGATTTGGGCGATATATGCAAAGAACAAGTTACAGCAAAAGAGAATGTACATGTTCAAGATGTTAAAGCAAAAGAGAATGAAGATGTTCAAGATGTTAAAGTAAAAGAGACTGTAGATGTTCAAGATTCCAATAGCTGTTATCCATACCCGAACTCAGAATTCTATAATTTCGAGGCAGATAGGTCAGACGATAAATTTAAAGAGGGCCAGATTTGGGCACTTTACAGTGATATTGACAAAAACCCTAACTACTATGCTCGGATAAAAAAAGTCGAATCAGACAATTCTAATTTTAAAGCTTATGTTAATTGGCTCGAAGCTTGCTCTGAGCAAGAGTATGAAAAACATTGGTTTAATGAAAACTTGCCTGTTGGTTGCGGGACCTTTAAGGTTACACGACAATCTTGTATGATGGATACAACCGGTACCTTTGCACACATTGTTCATGCAAACACAACAGCTAAAAGGAAGAACCATTATGCCATTTATCCGTGCGTTGGTGAAATTTGGGCTGTGCACAAAAATTGGAGTATAGGGTGGTCGATTTCAGATTTAGAGAAAGGTGAATTTGATCTGGTGGAAATTCTTGATGTTTATAGTTCCGGATTTAAAGTTTTGGGATTAGCGAAAGTGGATGGTCATGTGGCTGTTTTTAGAGGGGATTCTGTGAAAGCAACGGAGATTTCTAGCGCTGAGCGTTTGAAATTCTCGCATAAAATCCCAGCTTTTAGACTTACAGAGGACAGCGGTGGAAATCTGCGAGGTTGCTGGGAGCTGGATCCTGCATCAGTTCCTGAATTGTTGATGTTTGCAAATTCCAGCTGAATTATTGGATTGCCATATTTTATTACAAGTATCATAAAATCTTATGTAATATGTGAACATGGTAAATTTTGTTGTGGATGGTATCATCAAAGCACTGCTAGCCTTATTCATGCTCATCTTTGCTAATAACTGCTAGCTTTCTAAAATCATTTTTCTTATTTGTTTGGTTCTCTGCGGAGTTTTTATCATTTGTAAGCAGCATTAAACAAGTACTTTATGTTGTCATTGTCATATGTTGCCTTTTCCATTGCAGAAACTGTGTATTAATGTTGTGTTTTTTAGTTTTATGACCGGACCCTGGTGATGTGTAATTTTCATTTCTTTATCTTTATACTCGGCATTCTTATATTATAGCTTGTATATTTGAATAGATCCCTGAAGGTATATCTGAAACTGTTTACTGCTAATTTTCTGGTTGCTTAGAGACTTTGTTTTTTGAATTTATGAACTTTTTATATTGCTAGCTATTCATTTCAGAATGCCATACTGCCATAGCATTGAGGATTTGTTGCAGCTTCTTTTGTAAGAAAATTTGGGTTTTCAGCATTTTTAAGTTTCGATTCATGTTGATTTTGCTTAAACATGAGATTTGATGTTAGGTTTGTTAAGTTATTTTTGGAGCAGAGCCTTGGATTCTACTGTGAAATGTGGTTTGCTAAACTCGGACCTCATAATAGAATGAGAAGGGAGAATGGCGATCTAGTTGCAATTTCATTCAAATCGATCTAACAACCAATTGTAGCAGCATGAATGGACAATGAACAATTTGTTCTCAGCCTCAACGATCCCAATTAAACAACTAGTAGATCTTGGCTTCACCTTTATTTCCAACTTTCATTCTTTCTACTGTTTTATTTGAAACTACAATTCACACATGAATACAAACAACAATGTTTGTTTGTGTCAATATATACTAGCCGACCAAATCTATATGAACTGGTCACCGGAACTTCGCATAGGTCGTCTTAACATGCCTGTGTTCTGATACCATTGTCCACCTGAAACGATAAAAGGGCAATGAGTGATATCCCAATCCAGGTTCCCTGACTTATACCTATGAAAACATGCATATGAAATTCCAACGCAAAGGAATAATTGTGTTTTATTTGTTTTTCCTAATAGCTTTGGGTGAATAAAATTGGTCATCTCAAGTTTTGGTAAAGTGTCGATTCCAACTTATATATTAGTCCGTCACTCCTATTTGTCTTCGACTCATGGGGCTAACACTTGAATCGTACTATCAACCATTCCATAAAATAACAGAAAATTTCTGAGAAATTTCGGTCAAGAACTCAAATCACGAATCATTAGGAAACAAGGGTCTCAGGAATCTTACTATTATATTAAATTATGTAATGTTTAATAATAATATAAGTAAATATGAAGAAAGGAAAAAAGACCAAGAGTTAATGTTAATATATTATAAATGAGTGAATTGTTAAAGATAAAGGGCATTTGGTCTAGTGGTATGATTCTCGCTTAGGGTGCGAGAGGTCCCGAGTTCAATTCTCGGAATGCCCCGTAATTATTTTTATTTAATTTTAATAAAAAAATTCCCCTTTTCTCACTTTTCTGTCTTGCAGATTATGTTGGCTGCTTATTCTGAATTTTTTTCTTTACTATTATGATCTAAGTAATGGCCGAAAGAAATTTAATTATTTGACATATGTGAATTCTCGGAATGCCCCGTAATTATTTTTATTTAATCTTAATAAAAAAATTCCCCTTTTCTCAGTTTTCTGTCTTGCAGATTATGTTGGCTGCTTATTCTGAATTTTTTTCTTTACTATTATTATCTAAGTAATGGCCGAAAGAAATTTAATTATTTGACATATGTGATTTTAATGACGATTTTGGAGAATGAAGATCATGATGTTTCATCACAACAAGCAGTGGAAGGATCCGAGAAACCATCCCAACTATTGGGAGAAAACCAAGGAGCAATTCAAGTACCGGTGGTTGATAATAAAATCACACCATATTTTGGTATGGTTTTTAATTCATTAGAAGATGTCCAATCATTCTATGAGAAATACAGTAGATCGATCTGGAGGGTTTGACATACGGAGTGGTTCTATTCATATTCTCCAAAAAGCGAAAAGATTTTAATCGATAAAATATATACAAGTACAAAGAAAAGAGAATCTAAAAGCAAAATCTGAAGAGCGAGAAAAAACTGGTTAAGGCAGAATTAATCGCAAAGCAATGATGGCAATACACTTGAACAGAGAAAAGAATGTATGTGAAGTTAAATTCGTAAAAGTGTATAATCACAAATTCATCACACCTAGAAGAAAACACTTGCTTAAGGGAAAATCACACAGTCTCTAATCTCTAGAAACATTATTATTTGGGTTTCAGAATGTGAATATTGAACAAGGTCGGAGTATTGCCTTGATCGAGAATGAGAACGGCGGATTCAATGACCTGGGATGCATGGCAAAAGATCTTAGAAACCATGAAAGAGATATTCAAGCGGAAGCGAAGGGTTATGATGCACAAATGCTTAAGGATAGATTTGATCTTGTTAAAGAAAAAATTCATATTTCTTTTATGATATGAAATCAGCTAAGGAGAAGTTGACACATGTTTTTTGGGCTGATCCTACTGTGCAGGTAAATTATCGATATTTTAGTGATGTGATTTCTGATACGACCCATCAAACAAACGTGTATGGTCTGATTTTCGCTCCATTTATTGGTATAAATCATCATAATCAAAGCATATTGATGGGTGCTGGTTTCATACCCAATGAATCGACAGATTCTTTCTTATGGTTGTTTGAGAAATTTGTGGAAGCAAGGGGGCTTCCTTTAGTTGCAGTGATTACCGATGAAGATTTGGGCATAGCTAAAGTTTTATCATAAGTGTTTCCAAATACTCGTCATCAATTGTATATTTTGCATGCACCAGATAAAGTAAAGGATAAATTAGGTTTTTCAGCCTCTAATGTTGATTTTATGACATCTTGGAAGAATATCATTTGGAGATCTGAAAATATAGTAGAAATTGAAAATTCGTGGTTGCATCGTACGAAAGAAAATGGTTTAATGTTAGAGAACGGTTTACATAGCATTGATTGGTTGAATATTATATGGGATATACGACAAATATGAATACCTGCTTATCGTATAAAGGATTTTTGGGCAGGGGCTTCAGCTTGCCAAAGAAATGAGAGTATGAATGCATTGCTAAAAAGGAACCTATCAAGCAATCAAACCTTATTTCGCTTTATTATTGTATTTGATCGAATATTGGCGAAACAAAGAGAAAATGAATTGTTGGAGGATCATAACAGTTTGGAGAAAAAGCAGAAGTTGAAGATTCGTTGGGGTGTAGAGGAGCATATGTCACAAGTTTATATCAGAGCCATCTTTTATATATTTCAAGAGGAGGTACGTGCCAGCATGCTTTATAATATTACTCATATTTCAGAAGATATGACAACAATCTTTTATAAAGCAAGCATAGTCGGAGATGAAAAGAAGAACAAATCGTTGACATACTGTAAATCTACACAGTTGTGCTCATGTATTTGTTTGATACTCGAATTTAAAGGTATTCCATGTCGTCATATTTTGGCATATCTAAAGTACAATAACCATGTAAAATGTCCAAATAATTATATTTTCAAAAAATGTACTGAAGATTTGAAGAAGGGGATTCTAGTGGGAGAAGATGTATGTGTGGTTGGTGACGGCAATCAAAGAGAATATTCAGAAAAATTCAGCGAATTAACTCGTTTCGCCAACACATTTATAGATAAGGGCATATCTTCTGATGGCGCATTTGATTTTGCGTTATCATGATTGCAAGATGGACTGAAGAAAATGCCAAGCTCGAAAAACAAGGACGTGAATGAAAAAGAACAAAAGGAGACTAAGAGAAGAGAAAGAAAAAGAAATAGAAAAAGAAAAAGAAAATCTACTTTAGAAATCGATTTGCATGAGCCTAATCAATCCATAACGAAGGGACGACGCAAAGGGAAACCAATGAAGTCCGGAAGGGAGAACCGGAAAAAAAGGAAGAAGATGCAAATCTTGTGGCAAGAAAGGAGTCAAACATGATGCTCGAAATTGTCCGAAGAAAAAATCAAGGCAATGATTTTCATTGGTTATATTTTTTATTTTTCATAAATTAATCCTGACATTTCTGTATTAATGAGATCCATACAATGCTGATTTATATACTATTTTCTATTGAAAACTACTCCAGAAAGCAAATTTGTGATTTGTTGGCTACGAGCTCTACAGAGGAGTTCGACCGATGAAGATGAGGACCAATCATCAGAGGATCAAAGCCAACTTTTGCAGGTGTTTCTTTTATTCTCTCATGGCAAAAAGGTTGTACATTTTTTTGCGGCATGGCTCGGCTAAAAACAAGTTGTGCAATTGTGCAATTTTCATAGAAAGCTTTTAATTGGTTTGTTTTATATCCTTCATAGTCTTCTCCTGTTTCGGTCCTCCTCATTTTAATATTCAATATTTGCATTTGAGATGTAATATTAACAATAATTTTTTCTGATATAATGCAGGGGTTGGCAATGGCCGCTACATGGTGAACAAATAACTCAGTACTTTTGTTGAAGACAATAAAACCCAATTTGTGATGAGCCAAATTGCAGAATTTTTACATTAGCCGTCTTGTTTTTTTTTATTTAGATTGATAAGTGTACTTTCAATTGAGTGTGAATTGTGGTGAGTCTTTTGGTGCATGCATTTTTATGTTGGTATTTTGTACGGCTACTTCAATTTCAGTCAAGAAATTTATCTCTCTCTCTATATACACACACACACACACACTTTCTATGAAAATTTCCCCACAAACCTCAAGTAACGTTAATAATCCTTGTTGGTTGAAATACCTAAATTCAAATTGAATAAGGCTCCATTGGCAAAGGGTTACGCTTTTCAAAAACATGGTTTCGTGATGTTCCAAGATTAAAACTCCAAAAACCGTGATTTAGTCATGTTTGGCAACAAAAATAGTGTCAAAAACGTGGTTTCATATAGTTTAGAGGCCTCAAAACCTTTCTTTTTAATTCCAAATGGACCGGAGTTCCGCAAAATTACAAGCCGCTCTCCATTAAATAAAGCCTTGCTCTAAAGGGAAATTCTTTATTGCTTCCCACCTCCCACATTGGTAAATGTGCATAGAGAGAGAGTGTGTGAGTGTGTGTGTAAGAGAGAGAGAGAGAGAGAGAGAGGAGAGAGAGAGTGAGTGTGTGTGTGAGAGAGAGGAGAGAGAGAGAGGAGAGAGAGAAAATGAGGTGCAAAATGGGAAGCACCAAAGAATTACCCTGCTTTAACGGCCATGTTATAAAACGGCCATAAACTCTGTGATACCTCATTTTTACACAGCCTCGCTTTACATGCATGCAAAGTTTGCAAGGCTCAAAAATAGATGTTCTATTTTACAAACTTCTTCTATTTTACAAACTCGATGGGTGTTTGACTTTAAACTTTTAAACTCCAAAATATTATTTTGAAGTTATCTAAACTCAAAAATAGATGTTCTTTTCACAAATTTTAAAGTTTATAAAACTTTGGTTGGATTGGAGTTTTGAAAACTCCGGTTATCTCAACTTTGAAGAGTTTAAATAACCAGAGTTTTCCAGACTCCAAAACGAGAACTAAATATAGCAAAGTTTGGATTTTGGAATTAAGTTTAGATAACCAGAGCAAATAACTTTATAAAACTCTAGTTATCTAAACATAACTCCATTCCCAAATAGGGCCTTAAACTTAAAGGAAGCTTGGGTTTCGGAAACCTTGATGCAAATCTAGGCCTAAGAGTAACAATGGATGATTTGCTGGGAAAGCGATGAAGTTTGAGATATCAAAAGTGGGAAACAATGCATCATAAACGAAATAAGAATTAAGGTTTTAATTTGGAAAAAAAATATAACTAATAAAAAGCTAAATTAAAAGAGTTGTATACCCCCCAAGGGCAGAAAGAAACAAATAGCGACTCCTACACCTAAAAAATAGGGGGGCATTCCGAGAATCGAACTCGGGACCTCTTGCACCCAAAGCAAGAATCATACCACTAGACCAAATGCCCTATACATCTTTAAGATAAAACTAATATTTATATAATATATATACAGGCAATATTGGTCAATATTTGAATCAATTATGCTGAGGGATGTAAATGGATATGAATAATCTGAGATGGCTCTGTATTTACATCCGATTTATCAAATACAAATAGTAATTTTCATTTTTGATGACTATTTGTAATCGTATATGCATCCGCCAACAACCATTGGATACGGTAGTGGTAATGCTTATATATACGCGTTCCATATCCATATCCGACTTGTAAATGCACGAACGATAAGAAGAAAATACTAATATTTGGCTTCAGCGGATATTGTTTCTTCAATATCCATTTCACATCCAGCTTTTATACCATGGACGGATATTAATTTTCAAATAACTAATTGTCTCGCTATCGGCATCCTTCAAGACACGGTAACACCTCTATCCTCTCTATATCCGATCCGTCCCATGTTGCATCAAGATTCTAAATTGCAAATTGTTGGACTATTCGGTATTCAGAGAACATCTATTTCAGTTTTAAACAATATTATAATTCAAGTATTCAGGAGACGACATTTATGTTTCAGTTTACATCCCATGTTGCTTCAAGATCACTGTCCAGGAGAAAACTTTGAAAACTAAGTTTCATCGGTAAATACCAATGAGCGCTAGCTCAGTTGGTATGAGCACTTTCCCTCTTGGTAAGAGTTGCGGGGTTCGAACCCCAAGAGGGGAAGTTGCCACAAATTAAAAATTAACACTTTCGGGGCAAATTCGTGGGTCTCATGGGTGTATGTGTGTTGTGTGCTTGTTGTGTGTGCTGTGTGCTTAGGGTTAGGGCTGCTCGAGATGCTTATCAGCACAAACACCTTTTCAAAACCGTAAGGCCTTTTGACTGTTTCTCTCCAAAACATTTCTTCAATTGGCATAAACGAGACATATCAAATTATAAGCCCCAAGCAATATTTCATAAAAATCAAGCCTTATTTTCTCCTGTACCCTCATTCATTAATTATTTCTGGCATAAATGAGACATACCAAATAATTTTTCTAGGGGATTTTAATTTGTACATGTTTGATTGTTGTGGATCGATATCTATACAACACCTTTATTTTCCTTGAAATGGGTATATTTTTATTTCTCATTCTCGTTCATAACAAATAAGGCATCTTTTCGAGAAATTATTCTGTGTGACGGGTGTGTTACAAGCTAAGGAAAATTGAACCGATAAGATATGGATCATCACAAGCTAGCTAAGGAAAATTAAACCTACAAAAAGGCTTTATAGTCCAACAATAGATGTAGAGGGAGTAACTTGCATGAACATATAATTCCCTACAAACAAATCCCCAATATATGGCTTCCCTTGTTTGAACTTCTTCACAATTCTCCTCACTAAACTCTTCAAAACCCTTGCCTTGCTCTTCACAAGTCTCTTGAGCCTCAGTATCCAAACCCTTTGTTGGCCCCACCGCCTCTTTCGGAGCCGAAGATCTAACATCATTCGATGTTTTGGTCCTTTATGAGGACTTGCTCTTGTTCATCTTGCTTGAATGCAGGGAGTTTTTTTGAGCTTTTGGTATGAGAATTTTGAGGAAGCCATGGTTTTGTTATGTGGAGTCGTTTGAGTTTTTGTGCTTGGTATGTGACAGAGAGAGTGTAATTGGAGCGGGAAGAAGTTGTTGTGCATTTTAAATGTTGGAGGAAGCGAGTCGGATCATTTAGGGATGTGGGTCTTGTAGTTTTTGTCACCGCATCAAAGCTATTTGCCGTGTCAAGAATGACCAGTGTATTGTTGGATCCACAAAATACCGGTCAGGTCGAACTTTTAAAATTCATTCAGAAAAATTCCGGACCGGTTCATCTATTTTAACGTATTACCCGGTTAGCCCGACCAGTGGATTCATAGATTTTACTCCGCCTGCATTGAATAAATATAAGTCAAGCGACTCCTCATATTATTTTTCTCATCTTAATCAATAAATTTTTCGTGTTAAAGTTAAGTCGTGAATACTGATTAGTTCTTACATCGCACATTCAAATAAATGTAGTTATCATCTTTAGTTATGATGGTTAAATCTATTTGATGGAGGTCCTTTTCAGGTCTCCGTCAGATGTTGTCTTCCGTTGATCTCCCGGTGGATTTTGGTGGTGGTCTTCTGTTGCGTGTGGATCTCAATGGATTTTGATGAGAATGGTGATTTGAGGAGTTTGGTGCCGAGTACCTGCAAAGAAGTCCCGGGGTGGTTTGGTACCATCGAGGACCCTCCGACGATCAAGTTAGTGCTAGATCCGAGCAGAGTAACGGCTAAGTGGAATCAAAATGGCTTACTTGACCCCTCTGTGATGGGGGTTTATATAACGGTGATGGCACGCAGCAGCAGGCGCGAGAATCTCGCCAGCAGTTACACTCCCGATGTCACGCCCGCGTAGAGAGCGGATCGCCCATTAATGGGGATCGCGGAGGTGTGGAACGTGGGATGTTGCTGGCGGAGGATCCGCGCATGGCGAGATTCGCGGAGCGGCGGTTACGCCTGTGAGCGGTAGAGCTGGTCGGAGGGACCGAGGAAGACGGCCTCGGCTAGGGAGCTCGGAGATGAGCAAGGGGGGTCAAGGATGCCAACTTGCAAAGGGCCCCGAGGAGGGCCGGCTTGTGCTTGTAGGCCGGGTACAGGGGTTGCCTGGTCGGCCCTTGTGGCCCTTCCTTCTGAGTTTTTGGACACGTCATCTGCCACGTGTCCAGATTTTGGAGACCGCCAATATTGAGCATCATCATTATCCACCTACTCTTGTCCCGACCAGCTAGCGGGTCGGGTCAGGAGTGGACTGCTAGGCCTCCCGAGATCAGGGCGAGATCTTTGCATTTAAAGAAGGTGTGCCGGTCCGTGCACTTTGCCACTGAAGCGACGGTCCACGAGTCAAGCGTCAATTGGCTGACGCGACGTATGCAGGCCTGCGGCGTCTGATGGGACGCGGTCCAGTACAGGATCGACACATGGAGCGATCGGAACCGCTGGACGCGAGGAGTCGTTTCGGCGGGAGATGACGGGCGTCGTTGGATGAGGCCGCTCGCAGCAATAAACAGGGGTGGGGTCCGCCCTTGGGCCCCTACTCCTCCATATTTCCCTCTCTTAAGTCCAGGTTGCTCGGCGCTCGTCTTTTCTCTCCCGCTTTCGGCCTCTGAAGATTCCCTTTTTCAAGATTAGATGTCTTCCTTTGTAGAGTCAGTAGGTGTTGTAGGAGTAGGTTCTAGAGACCCCTCAGTTGTGTCTGAGTCCCCCTGGGGAGCAGGGGTCGGATCCTCTCCCCGGGATCGTGAAGCGGGGGTAGCCCCCAGGGAGGAGTGTTGGGGTAAAAATTTACACCCCGGTTGACCGAGTCAAAGTCATGGTCAACCCCCAAGCTAAGTGGGCCGAAGCCCAGGTCAAGCGGGCCCATGCCCAAGTCGAGCCCGCGGCCAGCCTCCCCATGCCAACAACAAAATCATGTAATAAATAATTTTTATGTAATTTTTTATACATGAATGTATGCAAAATGGGCATAAAGCCAATATTTTGTAAGCCCATGGCTTATGTGCGAAAATGAAATGGCACATGAGCCATGGGATAGGCTAAAATGCCATTTTGTGAAGCCCAAGGGGCTATATGTAAATATGCAAGCCTATAAAAGGCAACATGATGATGAATAAAAAAAGACTTTTCATTCTCTCCACAAAATTTTTAGATCTGAGATCTTTTGTGCCTCCCGCTCCTTCTCCAAGGTTCAAAACCTTCTCATTTCTTTTGAATTAAATCAAGAGTTTTACTCTTTCTTTTAAAAAACTAAGAAGTCTTCCACCACAAAACCCACAAAGGGGAACTTGGATCTACCATTAGATCTCAGAAAGGAGAGATTTTTCGATCTCACATCTCTTGATCATCAAGATCCAGCCAACAGAGGAGGAAGAGGAAGAATCCCTTTCATTAACCAAAACATTTTAGGAGTTTAACTCCATATATTTATATATATATATATATACAACAAATATTTCCTTTCTGAAGCATAGCTTCTGTTTCTTAGGCTAAAAGCCTCTTTTTCTCACCGGCGCTCAAGCGCAGAGCGCCCGCGTGCCGACACGTGGTGCGCTTGCGCTCAAGCGCAAGTGCCCGAGCGCAAGTCGCCCACGTGCCGACACGTGGCGTGCTTGCGCCCGAGCGCAAGCGCCCGAGCGCAAGTCGCCCCGGTGCCGACACGTGGCGTGCTTGCGCCCGAGCGCAAGCGCGCGAGCGCAAGTCGCCCCGGTGCCGACACGTGGCGTGCTTGCGCCCAAGCGCAAGCGCTCGAGCGCAAGTCTCCCCCGTGTCGACACGTGGCGCGCTTGCGCTCGAGCGCAAGCACTCAGGCGCAAGTCGCCCCCGTGCCGACACGTGGCGCACTTGCGCTCCAGCGCAAGCGCTCGAGCGCTAGTCGCCCCCGTGCCGACACGTGGCGCACTTGCTCTCAAACCTCAGCGCTCAAGCGCAGAGCGCCCACGTGGCACTCTAGCGCCTGAGCGCACAGCACCTAGGCGCACAGCGCCCAAGGTGCTGCCCCCACGCATCCTTTGGATGCCTTTTTCCCCTCTTTTTTTTATGTATATACATATATATATATATATATATACACACACACACATATGTATATATATTTACACACACACATACTCCGCGACACTGTCCCTGTTAGAAAAAAATTCTAACGGGGCGCTGCCCCGCACCCCGCAAGGGGCTGCTAGCCCCCTTGACCCCCAGCCCGCTATCCGGGTAGCGGGACCCCCATAAAAAACTCTGCGTGGCTCCCGATATATCCAAAACCCCTCATTTTTCAAAACACAACACACGCACACTGCACATTGAGTTCGCATGACCAGTTTAACCCGTTAATCGGAGGTTCCCTCGCTCCAAAGGCGAGGGGTAATTAACGGCAGCTTAGTTCGAGGCTGCCGGAGATTCGGATCCCCATAATCAATAAACTCCGGCCTACCCTAGGCAGGGGGAATCTGTAGTATACGCCTGACAAGCGCGCGCGTATTCCTATCTCAATGGGGTGACGAAAAACACCCTACAGATTCTGGCACGCCCGGTGGGACCAATCTCTCCTCCCATATTTCGGGTTAAGCGTTCATGCGAACTCAATCAATATACATACCTGTATTTATACTAAAAATAATGATTTTTCATGCAGATTTTCAAGCAATCACCTTCCGACGATGTCTTCGATGATGAACTCAGCTCCCGTCTCCTACACGATGAGGATAGACTCTAGGATGGTCCTTCCGGCCAGTCTCGGGCGACAATGGGAGGAGCCACTGCTACCATTCGGCTCTATTATGTTCATGCCAGTTGGCGCCATCCCAGCTCCTCAAGCCCCGGTGGCAGACAAACCGGTCTCGAAAGGCAGGAGACCAAATGTGGTGTTCTCAAGGGCGCCCCAACCCAAACGCAAGTCGGTATCTGAACGACTTTCCTTAGCCCCAGCTGGGGGCAAGTCCATCAACACCAACAAAGCTACAACGCGTCCCGAGCAAGCTCCAGCGGCGCCCCTGACAAATGCTCAATCGGGTATCTTCTCTAAGCTCCCCGCTGATCAACCCATAATGGCTTCCCGGGTAGCGGATGCCCGCCAAGCCTTCAAAATCGAGAAGCTGAGGGAGAAAAGGCTCAGATATAGAGCCAACAAAAGGGCTAGGGCTCCTGCCAGGCTGAACCTCATGAGGTTCGAAGAACAGGGTTACCCCGCCAAAGATGAGGAAATGGCTGGGTATGTGGTCCACACTGTCTACACGGTAGGCACGCGCAGCAAGAGCAAGGACGGGGCTACCACATCTCAAACCCAATCTGGCTTGAATGTGGTTGCCTCTTCCCAAGAACAGCCGCCTCTGCTGGGTGATGAAAACCCTCTTGATGAGGATGATAAGCGGAAAGACCCTTCGGTCCATGAGGAGCCGGGCTCAGAAAGCGAAGAAGAGCCGACTTTCCGCCCCAGGACCGCGGAGCAAGAGCTGGTTCAAGAGCTCCGAAAGCAGCTCAGAAACAAAGACAAGGAGATGGACAAACTCTACTCCAAAATCGATGACTTGACGAATGTCGTGATGCAGCTCACGGCCCGACTTGCCTCTCAGCCGCCCAATCAAGCGGAGGGCTCTGCTCGTGAACCGGGAAATGGTGTCCCAAAGCAGCCGACGCCTATTCCCTCAAATCCAAAAGTGGGCGAACTACATGAAAACCAGTCGCATCCTATCTCGGGAAATGTCTTGGCTACCGATGACAGTAGCCCGCTAACTCAAGATCAAATCATGGATTTGGTTGCCAGCAAAGTCAAAACATTGGTGGCCGAAGCCGGAGCGCAAAAAGATATCAGCAGTGGTGGGAGACCATATCCTGCTCAGTATGATCTGGTAGAATTTCCTAGCGGCTATGTCATCCCCAAATTCGGAAGATTCGATAGAACGGGAAATGCGAATCAACATATCGCCCACTTCAAAGCCTCATGCGGGAATACTGGGGGCAATGATGCGCTTCTCCTCCGCCAGTTCGTTAATAGCTTGACCGATGTTGCTTTCGACTGGTACGCGAGCATACCGGATGGCTCCGTCATAACTTTTTCCCAAATGGAGTCTCTGTTTCGGCAGAGGTTCATGAGCGTCGGCGATAAGATCACCATTGCCGAGCTCGTAAGGGCCAAGCCCAAAAACAATGAAAGCAACACGGATTTTATAACCCGATGGCGCAATCTCTCTGTCAAATGCGAACCGCCGATAGAGCAGGACCAATATGTCAGTCTCCTTGTCGGAAATCTCAACAACTGGATGGCCCCGTTTCTATGTACCGCGGGCCTCAAAACATTTCAAAAGCTGACCAGAAAAGTCCAGATGTTGGAACGCTCAAAGCAGGAGTCCTCCTCTGACTCCCAAAACAACAATAGGTCCTGGAGAAACCGAAAGGATGAAAATCGCAAAGGCGGAGGTTCTGACGATACTGAATCTTTTAACACTTCGGCTAACCGAAATAAGCAAGGGATGAGCGGGTCTAATGCCAACCAGCCTCGGAAGCTAATGTTCGGAGAGGGAGGAGAATCTCCACTGAAAGAGAAGCTGGATAAGGTCTATTCCTTCAGAAGGGACAAAATCCGTAAAATATTCAAAGACGCCCTGAAGAACGGTCTACAACTGCCAGAGTCAAAAAGACCGCAGGAAGCGAATAAGACCGACGACCCCAAATACTGCCCCTATCACAGAGTGATAGGTCATGCCATTGAGGACTGCTTCGTCTTCAAAGAAAGGGTCGAAAAGCAATACAAGGCAGGAGAGATAGAACTGTCCAAAGGCGTGTTAACAAACAGTCAAGCTGCAACCGCCAATTTCATACAAACGGAGACCGAAGTTCTTCGTGAAACCGATTCTCTCAGACATCTGCCTTTCTCTGAAAACAATCGACCACCACGTCATTAAACTGGGAACAGTCGACCTCTAAGTCGTTAAACTGGGAATGTAAAAAAAATGTAAATGAAAAAAATGTGTAAATAAAAGGAAAATAAAGAAAAGCCGAAATGATGGGGCAACTCGCAATAAAAATCAGCGAGTAAAATAAAGATGAAAATAAAGCCGAAATGATGGGGCAACCGCGAATAAAAGCCGAAATGATGGGGCAATCGCGACCTTCGCGATAAGAAAAGCTGAAATGATAGAGCAATCGCGGTAAAACAAAAAAGTGCAAAAACAAAAAAAACAGCAAAAAGAAAAAAAAACAACGGCGAATGATGAGTCGCTCCTGGTACCATATTCCAGTGCAGCGATGCAGACGCCAACCAAATTCCAAATCCCAATCCCCAATGGCGAATGATGAGTCGCTCCTGGTACCATATTCCAGTGCAGCGATGCAGACGCCAACCAAATTCCAAATCCCAATCCCCAACGGCGAATGATGGTCGCTTCTGGTACCATATTCCAGTGCAGTGATGCAGACGCCAACAAAGTCCTGAAAGTTTTTCAGCCCTACGGTCTGGATCATACATCCTGCAAAACCGTATACAATCCACGGGCGTAAAACAATCCCAATCTCTCCAAAAAAATTATAATAAAATAAAAAAAAGGTATGTCCACAAGCAAGATGGGCACGGATGAAAACCCGAAAGGGCTCCGTGAGTAAAAACAGCAGGACTGCCGGCAAGTTTGTGAAAACCCGAAAGGGCGCAAACTCGTGAGAAAGAAATGAAATGCACTCACAAGGTCCTCTCGACTTTGTGAGGAGAAAATTCCCGCGTGAGATCCTTACGACTCACAAAGGAGCAACACACTTGGGAGTCCCCACGACTCCCAAGGAGAAAATGCACTTATGGGATCCTTACGACCTGTAGGGAGAAAATGCTTTGTGAGACCCTTACGGCTCACAAAGTTGAAAAGTCTTAGGCGATAGGGATCTAAAACCTGTCTCCTGAGCCATCGTTTCCTAATAAGCAAACGCAAATGATGATTCGCTCCTGGTACCATATTCCAGTGTAGCGATGCTGATGCCAAACAAAAAAAAAAACAATTCCCAAATCCTCTCATGACAAATGATGATTCGATCCTGGTACCATATTCTAATGTAGCGATACTGATGTCAACCCAAATCAAATCAAACCAACAACCTCTACGGCGGAATCATGCTCCGTTCCAGAATTTACCCCGTGTCGAAATCATGCTTCGCCTCGGGATATCTACCTTCCCTGCCAGAATTATGCTCCGCCTCGGAATTAAATCAACCAACAAGCTCTGTGTTGGAATTATGCTTCGTCTCAGAATGCACCCCGTGTCGAAATGATGCTTCGCCTCGGTGTACCTGCCTTCCCTGTCGAAATTATGTTTCGTCTCGGAATCAGGTCAGCCAACAAGCTCTGCGCCGGAATCATGATCCGTCTCAGAATATACCCCGTGTCGAAATCATGCTTCGCCTCGGAATATTTGCCTCCCTTGTCGGAATTATACTTCGCCTAGGAATCTACCTCTGCGTCGAAATCATGCTTCGGTCAGAATGCTCCGATATCTGGAATCATGCTCCGCCCTTCGGAATGATGCTCCGATCTCTGGAATCATGCTCCGCTCATCGGAATGATGCTCCGATCCTTGGATTTATGCTCCACTCATCGGAATGATGCTCCGATCCCTCCAATCATGCTCCGCTCATCGGAATGATGTTCCGATCTCTAGAATCAAGCTCCGCTCTTCGGAAAGATGCTCCGAACTCTGGAATCATGCTCCGCTCTTCGGAATGATGCTCCGAATCCTTGGAATTATGCTCCGCTCATCGGAATGATGCTCCGATATCTGGAATCATGCTCCGCCCTTCGGAATGATGCTCCGATCTCTAGAATCATGCTCCGCTCATCGGAATGATGCTCTAATCCTTGGATTTATGCTCCGCTCATCGGAATGATGCTCCGATCCCTGGAATCATGCTCCGCTCATCGGAATGATGTTCCGATCTCTGGAATCATGCTCCGCCCTTCGGAAAGATGCTCCGAACTCTGGAATCATGCTCCGCTCTTCGAAATGATGCTCCGAATCCTTGGAATTATGCTCCACTCATCGGAATGATGCTCCGATATCTGGAATCATGCTCCGCCTTTCGGAATGATGCTCCGATCTCTGGAATCATGCTCCGCTCATCGGAATGATGCTTCGATCCTCGGATTTATGCTCCACTCATCGGAATGATGCTCCGATATCTGGAATCATGCTCCGCCCTTCGGAATGATGCTCCGATCTCTGGAATCATGCTCCGCTCATCGGAATGATGCTCCGATCCTTGGATTTACGCTCCGCTCATCGGAATGATGCTCCGATCCCTGGAATCATGCTCCGCTCATCGGAATGATGTTCCGATCTCTGGAATCATGCTCCGCCCTTCGGAATGATACTCCGATCTCTGGAATCATGCTCCGCTCATCGGAATGATGCTCCGATCCTTGGATTTATGCTCCGCTCATCGGAATGGTGCTCCGATCTCTGGAATCATGCTCCGCCCATCGGAATGATGCTCCAACCCTGGAATCATGCTCCGCCCATCGGAATGATGCTCCGACCCTTCGGAATGATGCTCCGATCTCTGGAATCATGCTCCGCTCATCGGAATGATGCTCCGATCCTTGGATTTATGCTCCACTCATCGGAATGATGCTCCGATCCCTGGAATCATGCTCCGCTCTTCGGAATGATGCTCCGAACTCTGGAATCATGCTCCGCTCTTCGGAAAGATGCTCCGAACTCCGAGATGATGCTCCGCTCCTGGAATGATGTTCTACCTCGAAGTCCAACTTCAAGATCCATCAATCTCATGCACACAACTCAAATGTGCGGTGTGCATTTATTGATGGGGGGCACTTTGTTGGGGTAAAAATTTACACCCCGGTTGACCGAGTCAAAGTCATGGTCAACCCCCAAGCTAGGTGGGCCGAAGCCCAGGTCAAACGGGCCCATGCCCAAGTCGAGCCCGCGGCCAGCCTCCCCATGCCAACAACAAAATCATGTAATAAATAATTTTTATGTAATTTTTTATACATGAATGTATGCAAAATGGGCATAAAGCCAATATTTTGTAAGCCCATGGCTTATGTGCGAAAATGAAATGGCACATGAGCCATGGGATAGGCTAAAATGCCATTTTGTGAAGCCCAAGGGGCTATATGTAAATATGCAAGCCTATAAAAGGCAACATGATGATGAATAAAAAAAGACTTTTCATTCTCTCCACAAAAATTTTAGATCTGAGATCTTTTGTGCCTCCTGCTCCTTCTCCAAGGTTCAAAACCTTCTCATTTCTTTTGAATTAAATCAAGAGTTTTACTCTTTCTTTTCAAAAACTAAGAAGTCTTCCACCACAAAACCCACAAAGGGGAACTTGGATCTACCATTAGATCTCAGAAAGGAGAGATTTTTCGATCTCACATCTCTTGATCATCAAGATCCAGCCAACAGAGGAGGAAGAGGAAGAATCCCTTTCATTAACCACAACATTTTAGGAGTTTAACTCCATATATTTACATATATATATATATATATATATATATACAACAAATATTTCCTTTCTGAAGCATAGCTTCTGTTTCTTAGGCTAAAAGCCTCTTTTTCTCGCCGGCGCTCAAGCGCAGAGCGCCCGCGTGCCGACACGTGGTGCGCTTGCGCTCAAGCGCAAGTCGCCCACGTACCGACACGTAGCGCGCTTGCGCCCGAGCGCAAGCGCCCGAGCGCAAGTCGCCCCGGTGCCGACACGTGGCGTGCTTGCGCTCAAGCGCAAGCGCGCGAGCACAAGTCGCCCCGGTGCCGACACGTGGCGTGCTTGCGCCCAAGCGCAAGCGCTCGAGCGCAAGTCTCCCCCGTGCCAACACGTGGCGCGCTTGCGCTCGAGCGCAAGCGCTCAAGCGCAAGTCGCCCCCGTGCCGACACGTGGCGCACTTGCGCTCAAGCGCAAGCGCTCGAGCGCTAGTCGCCGCCGTGCCGACACGTGGCGCACTTGCTCTCAAGCCTCAGCGCTCAAGCGCAGAGCGCCCACGTGCCGACACGTGGCACTCTAGCGCCTGAGCGCACAGCACCTAGGCGCACAGCGCCCAAGGTGCTGCCCCCACGCATCCTTTGGATGCCTTTTCCCCCTCTTTTTTTTATGTATATACATATATATATATATATACACACACATATGTATATATATTTACACACACACATACTCCGCGACACTGTCCCTGTTAGAAAAAAAATTCTAACGGGGTGCTGCCCCGCACCCCGCAAGGGGCTGCTAGCCCCCTTGACCCCCAGCCCGCTATCCGGGTAGCGGGACCCCCGTAAAAAACTCTGCGTGGCTCCCGATATATCCAAAACCCCTCATTTTTCAAAACACAACACACGCACACTGCACATTGAGTTCGCATGATCAGTTTAACCCGTTAATCGGAGGTTCCCTCGTTCCAAAGGCGAGGGGTAATTAACGGCAGCTTAGTTCGTGGCTGCCGGAGATTCGGATCCCCACAATCAATAAACCCCGGCCTACCCTAGGCAGGGGGAATCTGTAGTATACGCCTGACAAGCGCGCGCGTATTCCCATCTCAATGGGGTGACGAAAAACACCCTACAAGGAGGAGGCAGATGCGGCCCCGGGCTCCTCGTGTTGGGTGAGGCATGAGGATGGGCTCACTAGTTCTCGGGCTTGCTTCCACATCCCCTTGCGCTACACGCTTCGACTGGCCAAGGAGGGAGAGAGGGCGGATCAAGTACGGGGCAGGGAAATTGCCCTGTATTTGGAAGCTTTTTGGGGCAGAATGCGCCTGCCCTTCTCTCCCGAGGTCGTTGATGCGCTGAATTTTTTCGGTTTGGCCCCCGGCCAGTTAGTGCCGAACTCGTGGAGGATCCTTCTTGGGTTCTTGATCCGCCTGAAGTTACAGGCGGTTCCCTTCAGCCTTTCCCTTTTCGATTCTTCTCTCATCTTCAAAAGTCACCCTGGTAGTCGAGCGGACGACCTGAGATGGGTCTATCTCTCTTTCAGAAAGCGGCCGGGGGAGCTGCCGGGACCGGGGTCGTGGCCTTGCCCTCTTCTATTCATGACTGGAAAAAGAAATTTTTCTTCGTCTCCCCTCTCGAGGGCGAGGACTGGCCCGTGCCTACCAAGTGGTCGAGGGAGAAATGTTTGCTGGGGAACAAGTCCAATGTCCCCGCCGCAGTGAGGGTGGCGTCGTGGGAGCCCATCCCCCGACCTGACGTGCTGCTGTCCTAGAGGGTTCTGAGCTGGGCTGGGCTCAGCCCCGTTGAGTTCATCGATAAGTTAGGTTAGCTTTTTGACTTGTGTTTTGGTCGTGTCGCTGATTTGTTGGGTATTTGTTTTGTTCAGGATCCATGGACTTCGACTCGCTCAAAGCCTCCATGCGCCAGCCGAGGTAGGCTACAAAGGCTGGGGTCGCCAGTTCTTCTCACGCGAAGCCCGCCCCGGCTCCTACTGCTCCGGTGGCGATGTCCCGTGAGCGCTCGGGGGCGGATCCCGCCCCGGGTCCCAGCAGAGTGTCGGGCCGGAAGCGGGCCCTGATTCTGGAGGACCCGGCCTCGGAAGAGGAGATCGACTCTCCCTCGGAGCCGCTCAAGAGAAGCTCCCGGAGACCTTCCCGGGGCCGGTCCTCGCCGACTATGGTGGAGGAAGGGTCCTTCGGTTCGCGGTGCTATCGGGGCTATCCGTTGCGGATAGCCTTCCGCATGAGATAGAGACCTCAGCCGGGGGTAGAGTTCCTGAGGGGACCTTCAGGGCTCAGCTGGCGTCCATCGCCCAGGAGTCCGTGCAGGTAAGTGTTTGGTTCATTATGAGATTCGGTGCCTCTTTCATCTTTCCGATCTTTTTCGTGTCTTCCAGGTTCTTCAGCACGTGGCCCTCGCCTTGCGTATGAAAGCCGAGGTGGTAGCCCCGGCGCTGGAGGCTGCGGGCCGGCTCGCCTCGCTGGAAGTGAGCTCCAGGCGGGAGCTGGAGGCAATGACGGCGAGGGTTGCCACCTTGGAAGGCGAGATGGAGGCCGGAAGCGGGAGGTAGCCCGGTATCGCGAGCTTCCATGATTGCTGAGGTCAAGCTCGAGGACGCCCAGGTGCTCGCTGGCAACCTGAAGAGGACGGTGAAGACCCTCCGGAAGTAGCTTGGGGCGGCGACCGAAGCGGCCAAGTCGGCCGAACTGAAGGCTGTGGAGAGCTATAAGAAGTCGAAAGACTTCTATGATGACCTGGCCGTGGCTACAACCCGCATCTGGCATGACGCCCTCGACGCCGTTAAGGCCCAGATGCCGGAGTTTGCTGATGGAGATCTCCGGGCCGAGTTCCCCCTCGCGGATGCCGATGAGCTGGGGGGAGAGGTTCCTGGCGAGGAACCCGCCGAGGACCCGTGCGCCACGTGGTAGATGTCGAGGACCTTGAGGTCGCACCTGGCCCCGAGGTCTAGAGCCCCCGTCTTCCTCCTTTTATTTATTTGTTTTTGGAATTTTGTAAGGCTGGGGAGCCCCAAAAATACCCTTTGTAAAGCTTTCGTCTTTGGTAGTAATAAAATTTTTCCTTGGTTTCGTCGAATCGCGCTCTACCATCTATTTGTGAAGAATGTTTGTAAAATATTTCTGCTTGCACTGTTGGGTCAGCTATCTGTCTAGCGATCGTTCGTCGAGTTGATTTCGATCACTTGCCAAGCGTTGCCAAGGAGGCATCTTCATGGCCCTGGAGCCGAGGGGGGATCGTTTAAACTTCGATGGACTTGTTGCACCTTGTTGGGGCCTCGGTTCCTCAGCGTTGGTGGGGCTGTAAGAAGCCCGCCAAGGATAACCGGGCGGTGAAGCTACGCGGTCTCCTCTTTGCTTCGATCTCTGGCGTCGCGGGTAGGGAGCTACCAGCCGGAGATGACCGAGCAGGGTAGCTGCTCGTTCGCCTTTGGTGAGGGCCTGGATCCTTAGTGTTGGAGGGGCTGTAGGAAGCCCACTAAGGATGATCGGGCAGTGAAGCTGCGCGGTTGCCTCTTGGTTAGGGCTTTGATCTCTGGCGTCACGGGTAGGTAACTACTAGCCTGGGATGACCGAGCGGGGCAGCCGCTCGGATGCCTCTTGCGAGGGCTTCGATCCCTGGTGTCATGGGTAGGGAGCTACCAGCCGGAGATGACCGAGCAGAGTAGCTGCTCGGTTGCCTCTTGCGAGGGTTTTGATCCTTCAGGACGGGGACCGAGCAGGGTTACTGCCCAGTGCCTCTTGGCGAGGACTTTGATCCCTGTCGGTTGTGGTAGGAAGCTACCAGCCGGAGATAGCCGAGCAAGGACTCGATTGCCTCTGGGAGGACTTTGGTCCTTAGCGCGGGAGGGGCTGTAGAAGCCTACCAAGGACCTGTTTACCCCAATCAGAGCAAAGCTCTGTTCAAATTCCAAGACGGGAAAAGAAGCAACGCTTCTGTTTCCCCCAATCAGAGCAAAGCTCTGTTTTGAAAATTAAAGTGAAAATTAAAATTCAAAAATTGAAGCAACGCTTCAAATTCCTTGCGCTGCGCGCAACGCGCCACGTGTCAAAGATGATACGTCGGCGCAGCGCCCGAGGCAGCACGCCCAATCAGAGCAAGGCTCTATTTAAAACAAAATTAAAAGAAGCAACGCTTCAGTTACGCTGCGCTGTGCGCTGCGCGACACGTGTCAGCGCAGTGCGCTGCAAGCGCAGGTGCGTTTGCGCCAAACAGAATTAAAATTCTGAAAAATCTTTCTCAATCTTGTTAAAAACAAGAAGATTGCCTTCTGTAAAACAGAAGCCCTTGGATCAAAGATCTAACGATGGGAAAAATCCCCAAATCACTCAAAGAAAGATCTCTCTAACCAATTCAACAAATCATTGGCACTAAATAAAGGCCCCTAGACCCCAAGTCTAAGAGGATCATCAACACAGAGAGAACTCCTCTAAAGAAAATTTTGAGAAGAACTAAAAAAGAGTAAAAGGTAAACCCTTTGAATAAAAAAGAAGAATTTCTTCTAAATAGATCATTGATCTAAGAACAAGATCAAGAATCTTCAATAAAAAATAAAAATAATAATAAATAATATCAAAGGCATTGCCTTTTTTATGAACCATTGGTTCTGGAATCTTAAAGATTCTTTTCTTGAATCCAAAATTGGATCAAGATATTAAAACAGTGCCTTGCACTTGTAAATCTGCACTGTTGCGCTCCTGGGTTGGCGCAAGCCACCAGATAGCGCCACGTGTCAGCTCCAGAACAGCTTGCGCTATGCGCTTTTAAAAACAGAGTATTGCTCTCATGAATTGGCGCAACTTACCGGAGCGCGCCACGTGTCAGCAGCGCAACAGCGTTGCGCACTGCGCTTGCGCTCACCGGAGTGTGACACGTGTCACTCCACATGGACTTGCGCCTTGCGCTCCTCAATTGGCGCAAAGCGCCTGACAAGCCACGTGGCGCTCTGTCAGACTAATTAATGCAGCGCATTATTAAAGGGCAGAGCCCAATTAAGAGGCCCGATGGACCAAAATAAATGCTCTGCATTATAAAAAGGGGACAGAGCCCAACTTAAAAGGCCTAACAGGCCAGAATAAAATGCAGTGCATTGTTAACTGGGGTAGAGCCCTAATAAAGGCCTACTAGGCTAAATATAAATAAAAATGTTGAATATTATCAATTGGACCTAACCCAATTCTGGCCGTAAGTTCTCAAATTAAATTGACTGAGCATGGCTGCTCTCTTAAATCAATTTACACTTGGTTCAAGGGTACATCTCTGAACTCCTCTAACACCTGTCGTTGTAATCCTTCAACGTCATCAGAGAGGTGATGGGTCCCGACGTCCATACATACAATGGACCTCTATGTCCCTAAACTGGAACATGGACCACCATGTCCCTAAACTGGTAATGGACCGCAATGTCCCTAAACTACCTATGGACCACTACGTCCCTAAACTGGAACAATAGAGCCTCCAAACGCTCTTTTGTTGGATCTAAACGATCCCGTTTAAGTTGATCTTAGCCTCAAATATGGCTAACGTATCCTTAAACATTCAAACAGACTTTAGTCCCAAATTGGACTATAAGACCCCCAATCAACTTTGGTTCAAGGGTACATCTCCGAACTCCTCTGACACCTATCGTTGTAATCCTTCAACGTCGTCAGAGAGGTGACGGGTCCCGACGGCCATATATTAAATGGACCACTACGTCCTTAAACTGGAACAATAGAGCCCCTAAATGCTCTTTCCGTTAAGTTGATCTTAGTCTCAAATCAGACTAATGTATCCTTAACGAACGTTTAAGTTGATCTTAGCCTCAAACATGGCTAACGTATCCTTAAACTAAAACACCAAACCCAAATCTAAGTAAATACGGATTTGGACTAATCCACGTCCTACGGACGACGGCATCACTTAGTCTCCGTATACAATCCACGGGCATCCACAAACAAAACAAACACACATGACACGAAGTGAAATTCTGGAGAAGGAGAAAGTTGTTACCGCGATGCGGTAGCGTAATTAACTGCAGGGGCTTGCGCCTGTAGGGAAGAGCGTCCCCACAATCAAAAACCCCTCAAGCGAGGGGGAATCTGACAAAGTCTGCTACATCGGCCGCATCCGTCTAAACCTCCGATACACGGTGCCATAGATCAACTTGGCATCTTCGGAGAGGTGGACGGATAAAACCAATTAGCATCTGCCTCGAATCTCAGGCAAGACGTTCAGTCTTGGCCGTCTTTCGGAGGGGAACATGACCCTTGGCCGGGCAGGGTTACTGCCCGGTGCCTCTTGGCGAGGGCTTTTGTCCTGAAGGATAGCCGAGCGAGGGATCCTCGGGCTCGACTGCCTCTGGGAGGGCTTTTTGATCCTCGGCATTGTGGCAGGGAAGCTGCCCGCTGGGGATAGCCGAGCAAGAGATCCTCGGGCTCAACTTCCTCTGGGAGGGCTTTCTGATCTCTGGCGTTGCGATAGGGAAGCTACCCGCCAGGGGTGACCGAGCAGGGTAGCTGCTGGGTTGAATCTTGGTGAGGGCTTTGAATTTTGGCGTTGCGAGTAGGGAGGCTACCGGCCAGGTATAGCCGAGCAGGGTAGCTGCTTTGGCTAATTCTTCGCGAGGTGTAGCCCGACCGTCCAGCTGTAGGCGTGGGGAATAGGAACGGTCGCGGCAACAGTGCGCGTAGCATGTACATTGAATGCGGGGGGAGGCGAAGTGCTAGGGTCGCGTCGCTTCGATTCCACCAGAGAAGGCTTGATGACCGCCGCGTGGCAGCGACTTTTTGGGTGAAAGCGGGTGTTGGGGTAAAAATTTACATCCCGGTTGACCAAGTCAAAATCAAAGTCAACCCCAAGCCAAGTGGGCCCAAGCCCAGATCCAGTGGGCCCCTGCCCGGGTCGAGCCCGAATATGAAGCGGCCGGCCTCCCCCCATACCAAGATAAAAATTTTGTAATAAATAATTTTGTTGCATTTCTTTTATTTTATTTTATGGATAAATGTCAGAAAATAGGCATAAAGCCAAATTTTTGTAAAGCCCATGGCTTATGTGCAAAAAGAAATGGCACATGAGCCATGGGATAGGCAAAATGCCATTTTGTGAAGCCCAAGGGGCTATGTGTAAAGTGTATAGCCTATAAAGACAAAGATAATGAAAATATCTCATAACTTTTCTCTCTCCAAAAAATTTAGATCTGAGATCTTTTCTCCTTCTTCAAGGTTCCAAAAATCTTCTTCTTTCTTTTGAATTAAATCAAGAGTTTTACTCTTCATTTTATAAAACAAAATAGTTTTTCACCACCAAACCCACAAAGGGGAACTTGGATCTGTCACTAGATCTCAAAAAGGAGAGATTTTTAAAAATCCCATATCTCTTGATCTTCAAGATCCAGCCAACAGAAGAGGAAGAAGAAGAACCCCTTTCATTAACCCAAAGTATCTTAGGAGTTTAAACTCCACCCTATTTTCTCTTTAGAGAATTTCCGGGGCTAAAAGCCCCCTTTTCCTCGCCGGCGCGCTAGCGCTCGAGCGCAAAGCGCCCATGTGCCGACACGTGGCGCGCTTGCACTCCAGCGCCCTGCGCTCGAGCGCAAAGCGCCTACGTGCCGACACGTGGCGCGCTTCTGCTCCAGCCCTCTGCGCTCGAGCGCAAAGCGACCACGTGCCGACACGTGGCGCGCTTGCGCTCCAACGCCCAGTGCCCACGTGCCGACACGTGGCGCACTTGCACTCCAGCACTCTGTGTTCGAGCGCAAAGCACCCACGTGCCGACACGTGGCGCGCTTGCGCTCAAGCGCTCAAGCGCCCAGTGCCCAAGCGCAAAGCGCCCACGTGCTGACACGTGGCGCGCTTGCGCTCCAAAACTCTGCGCTCGAGCGCAAAGCGCCCACGTGCCGACACGTGGCGCGCTTGCGCTCAAGCGCCTAGGCGCTGGCCCCACGCATCCTTTGGATGTATTTTTCCCCCTTTATTTATATATACATGTATATATATATATACATATGTATACATATGTACACATACACATACTCCACGACACTGTCCCTGTTAGAAAAAAATTTCTAACGGGGCGCTGCCACGCACCCCGCAAGGGGGCTGCTAGCCCCCTTGACCCCTAGCCCGCTATCCGGGTAGAGAGACCCCCGTAAAAACTCTGCGTGGCTCCCGATATATCCAAAACCCCTTCAAAACACAACATACGTACACTGCACATCGAGTTCGCATGATCAGTTTAACCCGTCAATCGGAGGTTCCCTCGCTCCAAAGACGATGGGTAATTAACGGCAGTTTAGTCCGCGGCTGCCGGAGATTCGGATCCCCACAATCATTAAACCCCGGCCTATCCTAGGCAGGGGGAATCTATAGTACGCCTGACAAGCGTGCGCGTATTCCCATCTCAATGGGGTGACGAAAAACACCCTAGAGCGGGCGACTGTTAAGCTGCGCAGTGGGCTATATAAGGCTGAAGGAGTACTGGTCCTTCCATCCTTCATAAACAGGTCGTCGAAAATGCAAGACTTCCCGTTTACCATCCCCGACATCATCCACTTCGAAGACGTGTACCTTTACGACCAGAACTGCACCGAGGACACGGTGCAACTGGTCTATGGGAGCATTGAGGACCATTTCGACCGGCTGCTCCCCCGACGCTCCTCCCTGCTGCAGCTGCTGATATACTCCATCTGGAGGGCGTCGCCGGGGCTTTACAACCCCCTGTCCGAGCAACTCTATGACGAGGCCGTGGGCAAGCTGCGGTCTTTGAGGCGCTTCGGCCTGATCTCCGCGAACCGGCTGGCCCGCTCAGAGGCGCTCGTCCGTGAATGCTACGAGTTGAGGCTTGGGATCGACACGCTCGGGAGGAACCAGGGACAGAGGTTGGACCTCGCGAGGCCCCGGCTGGCGGAGATCTTTACCGAGTACCACGAGCAGTGCTCGCTGCATCCCCTTCCCCCACTGTTGTAATTTCCTTTTCTTTTTGCGTGTATGGCTGAGGAGCCCATAATACCTTTTAAATAAACAAGGTTTTTCTTTCTTTTTCGCAATGTTCCATTGATCTTTATTAAATTAAAAATAGATCCTAGGAAGAGTTTATGTCACGCTCCGCTTCCCAAAATACGGAAAACGAGGTATGACTAGGCCAGCCATGCTCCTACGGTCAAGGAATAATCCCGCCGTAGTCACATTTCGGTTTCTAGCATTACATGGTAATCAGTAAACAAAGCACAGCAGTAAAGGAAATACATCACTAAATTATTACATTAAAATCCATTGTTCACAACTTACAAATAAACAAGAAGTGCTACTAACCAAGTTCAAGTACAAGATCTCTTTATGGAAAGCAGAAAGGAAGAAAAGTACTCCAGACTAGATCTCCGTCAGCTCGAAAGGTAAATCCGACTCCTGCACTGGTTCTTCCACGAGATCTGAGCATGCATACTCAGGTCGTCAGAGTGACGTAATAGCAATTTATATAATGATGACATGAAACAGGTAAGTATGGTAATAACAGTGAAAGTACCATGCGTGTAATCACTATGTTACTAAATGATGCAAAGTATGATCTGTGTCCCTATCGGTCTCTAAGTCGTGTTTGAAATCGTATAGTGTAAAGGAGGATCATGTTTAACAGGAGTCTCGTACATACCCGAGACAATGGCCCACATGCCCGGGACATAACCCTGTCAGCCGGATCGCTAGATCCTACCTAATGTATATATCACTGCTCGAATGATCATCCTCTAAAACGCGGTCCCGCTAAATACGATACTCTTTCCATTTAGATTTCCCCCTTTTCCCCAGGTTTACACTATTTATGATTATGGTTTAGTTGTGTACAAGTATACCAATGGCACGGTTTTATCACTGTTCACTGTATTAATCACTGTCACGAATCATTCACTTTCCCTTGGTGTACTTGACACTCCTAAACCAATATCATTCACGCACAATAATGCAATGTCTACTGAACACTAACACGCACTAACACTATGTATATGGCAATTGGGTAAGATATGTGTATGTATGCCGTTAACAAGTCATGTATGTTATGAACCAATATGCACGTCATAAACTTACAAAAATTGCAGTAATTCATATGTTCAGAATTCAACAAAACGATACAAATACGATAATAAGTACACTTTGTCAGCAGTGCATCAAAATTAGTTTCAGTTCAATCGGGTTTCCGGTATTCAAGTTACAACCGTTTCATTTTAAGTGCTCGCTGCAGGAAATTCAGTTCCTGGACTGAACGTCCGTTTCGCGACATGAATTTCACCCAGTTGGGATCACAATTTAGCGACGCTACAGTTGAATAAAATCTAGGGTTTCCAATAGGGTGTTCAACTCAATAGACGGATTCTCAATCGCATCTGTATATCAAAAGTTATGCACTGTTCAATACTAATATGTCAATTCTAATTCTGTTTTGGACTGTTATACGTCCTGTCCTTTTAAATCACAGATTAAATAGCAAACGAGGATAAAACGGAATGAAACCACTTGTGTTATTTATATAAAAGATTCACCTTTAATAAAATGCAGAGTTCCGCAACATACGAGTTCAGAAAACAAGGTGGTACGCATTACGGTACAGTAAACAGTAACCAGAGTCGCTCTGGACTGCAGTCCGGAGCCGCACTCCGACCCAATTATCGTCACAATTCCAGTACAGAAACCATTAGAAAATTGCATAGGGTTACAGTTCGTCGAGCCGGCTTAGATTTGAGCCCTCGAATGGATCATTTCAATATGTACATAATTTATGGTGATTTTAACAATTTTCAGATACGGGAGATTTCCAGTTTTACGGGTGTATTTGGGGGTATTCGTTTTAGTCATTAACAGTCATATTTTCCAGTGAAATTTATACAAAGTATTAATTATCACACGGGACAACATAAGAAATCTAATTCCGTCAAATTAGATGAAGATTTTCATTGGGATCTTACATCGAACAGTTGTGTCATATAATTTATCGGGAATTGTAAATATGGAATTATACGATTCTACTTTGTAACACGAATAAATTAGCATGTAGCAAGTAGGGTACTTGCCTGGAAATGTTTTGGGCGATGTACGACAGCGGAAACGTCACGGACGCACGACGAACGGCGTGGTTTGGTTTCACGGCCTCAGCTCGCGATTCGGGTGCGACGTCGGAGTTGCCCGGCGATGGCTCGAGCTCGCTGGAAGCGGAGGGGGTGCTATGTGGTTCTCCTGGGAGTGCGCTGGGGTCGACGACGGTCGGCGGCGTCGCTCCGGTGATGTGCACAGTGAAGCTCGAGGTTGGGTCTTAGGGTTTGAAAGAGAGAGAGAGAGGGAGGGAGGTAGTGGGCTCGGGTTTGTAGGTTTAGGGGGGTGTTGGTGTTGATGCTGATGACGATGAGGGTATAGGATGGTCGACGATGTGGTGGGGAGTTCGCCGGCGTCGAGGGTGCAGGGTGGCCGAGCTTGGGTGTGAGGGGGGTTAGCGTGCAGGGGAGCTTGGCAGGGGTGCTCGGTTGATGGAGGAGGAGGAGGAGATGTAGAGGGCGAGGGAGGATGAATGAGGGGGTCGCAGGAGGTTCGTCGTAGTCGTCGGAGGGAGTTGAACGAGTGATGAAGGCAGTGGGTTCGTGGGAAATTTTTGAGAAAGAGGAGAGTTCTGAGAAGGGGTTGGAATGAGATTGAGGAAGTGAGGAAGAAGGGTTGAGGTTGAGGAGATCGTGAGGGGGGCACGCGAGTCGTGTGGCAACGGCACGCGACGTGGCCGCGAGAGTCGGCGAAGGAAGTGGATCGAGAGAAAACGAGTGAGCGGGAAAAGAAAAGAGACGTTGGGGAGAAGATGAGGGATCGAAGCGGGTCGGGTCGGGTTAGGCAGCTGCGGGAGCTGGGCTGTGGGGGAAGCGGGCTGATTTAATATTAGAGTTCTGTTTTTTTAAATTTTGTTGAGAAGGGAAGTGGGCCGAGGGAATATAGCCTGGGCTGGGGATTAATGTTAATAAAGTTTATTGGTGTTGGGCTGAGAATGGGAGTTTTTGATGGTTTAAAGTTTTAATTTATTTAAAATTTCCTTGGGCTGAGGAATATTTTGGGCTGGGGGGTTTAAATGAGGAAATTATTATATTTGGTTTTAAATTTTGGGTTTTGATTTTTAGTTGGAAGAATTTAAATACTAATCTTAAGCAACCAATTACCTCCAAAATCCACGAGGAAAATCGGGAAGCAAACGGGGACTAGGAAAAATATAAGAAAGATTTTTATTGATGAAAACGGGGATTTATAGTTTACCTTGCCCTAAAGGAAAGGTACAGGCTAATAGATGATTTCATTGGCTCGGCCCGAGCTCCCCGGAGGACCGTGGGCCTCCGTGCTTGGCGCAGGGTATGGGGCTCCCTGAGTTCCGTGCTGGCCGTCCGCCGAAACGAGCATGATCTGACCGATGGTCAGGTCAGCATGAAGGCGATGCTGCTCCTGCTCGCGGTCGGCCTGCCGTTTGTCCCTCAAGTATGCGGCGAGGTGTCCCGATCGGATGAGCTCTTCGATGTAGTCCCTGAGTTGCTTGCAATCCTCCGTAGCGTGGCCCAGTGTCCGGTGGAAAGCGCAGTAAGGCCCCCGGGTTCGCTTCGCAGCCTGACGCGGGATCGGAGGGAACTTGAAGAACCCCTCGTTCTGGGCCTCCTCTAGCAATACTGCGAGGGAGACGTTGAGGGGGGTATACTCTTGGAACTTCGGGTGGTAGGGCTGCTGACGCTCCGGCCTCTCTTCTCGAGCCCTCTTCTTCTGGTCGGATCGTTCTGCTCGGGGGAGGTTAGCATTCACCTCGTATTCCAGCTGAACCTCGCGCTCGGTCCACGTCTTGACCTCGACCATAGTCTTAGGTTGCGCCAACGCGAAGGAGCGTAACCACTCCTTGTGCCTCAGACCAGATCTAAGCGCCGTGATGACGGTCTCGTCCCGGTGCTCGGGTAGCTCAAGAAGGGCGTTGTAGAAACGGGTAATGTAGGCCTTGAACGTTTCCTTGTCCCCACTCTTAACCGTGAAGAGGTAGTCGACCGTACGCTTCTGTCGACGGTTCCCAACGAAATGGCCGAGGAACTGAGTAGCCAGCTCGTCGAAGGTCGGGATCGAGCGGGGCTCGAGGCCCCGGAACCAGTCCCGACTTGCGCGGATAAGGGTGGCCGGGAAGGCCCTGCACTGGGCGGCGTCGGAGTGGTCCTGGAAGCTCATCCCCGCGGTGAAAGCGTCCAAATGGTCATTCGGGTCGGTTTTCCCGTCGAACAGAGAGACCTTTGGGGGCTTGTTGCGCGAAGAGACGTGGACGGCGAGCAATTCCTTGGTGAACGGCTTTGTGAGCAAATCGGAGGCGTATTTAGCCCCGTCGCTCGAGAGGTGAGCCTCCTGGCGCATGCCCTCGATTTTCTTCTCGAGGGCGTCGAGCCGATCGTGGTATCCCGAGGAATCAGCGCCTTAGGATCCCTGGCCTCCGCTGCGGGTGACCTGCGTCTGGGAGCGGCCCCGGTTCCTCTCGATGAGGTGCCTCAGATCCCTGGGCGAGGTGGCTCTCGAGCCGCCGACGTGAACCCTTTCAGTGCGGCCCTGTCGAGGGGGATGGTGTCGACCATGCCTGTGGACAGGAGAGGTTACTGACATCTCCTCAGGGGGATAAGGGTCGTGAGGAAGCTCGAGGCGAGGCGTTCTGGCAGCGGACCTTGGTGTGGAGCCGTGGGGCGCCCAGCGGGCCTCAGGGGGTACCGGCTCGAGAGATCAATGGCCAGGAGTCGTAGGTCGCTGGTGGTCAGCCGTCCAGACGGGGGCAGAGCCTTCTGGAGGCGGTGGAGCGGCGATCTGGGGCCCAGGCCTGGCCGCTTGGACGCGGACGAGCGCCTCCACGAGGGACTGTAGCCCATCTATTCGGCTGGCGAGGGCGTTGATGATGGTCGCTGGAGGAGGCTCATCCACGCCTTTGGTGAGGGGGAGGCGACGACTGGTATCGGGATCTTCAGGATGGTTGCTCCCCATGCGGGCGGAGATCGGAAGGCCAACTTTGTTTTTGTGGAGTTTGCGTCTCCCACAGACGGCACCAACTGATGGAGGTCCTTTTCAGGTCTCCGTCAGATGTTGTCTTCCGTTGATCTCCCGGTGGATTTTGGTGGTGGTCTTCTGTTGCGTGTGGATCTCAATGGGTTTTGATGAGAATGGTGATTTGAGGAGTTTGGTGCCGAGTACCTGCAAAGAAGTCCCGGGGTGGTTAGGTACCACCGAGGACCCTCCGACGATCAAGTTAGTGCTAGATCCGAGCAGAGTAACGGCTAAGTGGAATCAAAATGGCTTACCTGACCCCTCTGTGATGGGGGTTTATATAACGGTGATGGCACGCAGCAGCAGGCGCGATAATCTCGCCAACAGTTACGCTCCCGACGTCACGCCCGCGTAGAGAGCGGATCGTCCATTAATGGGGATCGCGGAGGCGTGGAACGTGGGATGTTGCTGACGGAGAATCCGCGCATGGCGAGATTCGCGGAGTGGCGGTTATGCCTGTGAGCGGTGGAGCTGGTCGGATGGACCGAGGAAGACGGCCTCGGCTAGGGAGCTCGGAGATGAGCAAGAGGGGGGGTCGAGGAGGCCAACTTGCAGAGGGCCCCGAGAAGGGCCGGCTTGTGCTTGTGGGCCGGGTACAGGGGTTGCCAGGTCGACCCCTGTGGACCTTCCTTCTGAGTTTTGGGACACGTCATCTGCCACGTGTCCTGATCTTGGAGACCGCCAATATTGAGCATCATCACTATTTAACCTGAACATGTCAACTTTCATTCGTTAAATTGCAAAACCATTTTCATAATAGCCATATAAAGCATCATAAGCTACCCATTTACCCGTTAACCTCCTCATGGGTGATTCGTTTATCAATGTAGTGTAACCCTTAGATCTGTCAATTGTAAACGAGTCGAATGATAAGCATAAATTTTACGCTCGTTTATATCCAGACATTTTTATCCATACATATTCTATCCGCCATCCGCAATGACCCGGCTTGTCTGACAATTCTAAAACCTAAGAACAAAATTTTTCCTTAAACAAAATTTAGCCGTTTTTTGAATTAATCCCCCCAATTTTTGATATAGATAACACATTTATTATTTTTATATAAACTTATTAATAATTCCACAGTTGGGTATATAGCTTAGTGGTAGAGCAATTGACCGTAGATCAATAGGTTATATGTTTGAACCCGGATTGGGCTCTTATTAATGATTTCTTTTTTAAATTATAAAAAAAAAAATGAACACTAACATCAAGAATCAAGAATACATAGATATGTTAATTCTGTTATTTAAAATTTAAAAATCATACGAGTTATTATTTTAAATACTTAAGATTTTAATTATGGATTTTAAATATTTTAGGACATGTATGCATTGGTAACTGATTAGGTATCTACCTACCACTAGCTTTGCCTGAGTAGTTAGATTTTTCAAAGATTTTCCGCTTCCAAGTTTCTTCTAATGAAATAAGAAAGATTACTTTTTAATTTTATTTTTAGTATTAACAAAAAATTGATGGCTTAGACCATATTAGAATTAAGGATTTTTCTCATTTGTCTGAATATTTTATTTCAAATAAACAGAAAACGCTTATAGGTCGCTTTCCTCTTGTTATAATAGTGGAGATAGAGACAACGATAAGTGTGAAAGGAAAGTAACATAACATATTTTTTAATATTCTCAAATCTATTTTCTAAAAAATATATTATCAAAATGATATTTTTAAAAGAGAATAATACCTTTAAATTATCTAATATAATAACTAAAAACATGTTTTAAATGTCTTTTTTTATTTTTCTTTTGGTAACTTAATAAACAAACCCCCGCCCTCTCAAAATTCAATCTCAAATTTCCTCTTCTTTCTTTCTTTCTTCTTCGTCGTCATCAAATCATCGCCAAACCCAAACCCTAGCTCCGCCACCGTCGAAACCCTAAGATCCCAAATCGAGTCCCAGCTCCACGTCCCCGTCCGCTTCCAAACCCTGTCCCTCGACAAAACCCTCCTCCTCTCCAAATCCCTACTCCAAACCCTATCCTTCGACGACCTCTCGAACTCTAGCGCCTCCCTCGATTCCCTCAACATCGGCCACGGCTCGATCGTCTACCTCGCCTACGAGGGGGAGAGGTTCGTGGCGGGCCCCGCGAACCTGACGCCTGCGGGGTCGTTCGGGAGGAAGATGACGATGGAGGATCTGATCGCGAGGCAGGTTAGGGTTTCGAGGCAGGAGAAGGGGAGGTGTGAGGTGGTTTCGTTTGATGGGGACGCCGCAAATGTATTTTCAGATGTATGTGAATGGGACGCTGGGGTTTTCGGTGAAGAGAGGGGGGTTTTTGTATGGGAGGGTTGGGGAAGGGGGCGCTGTCGAGGTTGATTTCATCTACGGGCCGCCGCAGCAGGTATTGGGTCTTGCATTGTGCATTTTATGGTTAAAGATTTGATTTTCTAGTGTTTTGTCTATCATTATTTACTTTTCCCATTGAATTGTGGTCGGCTATAAAGCATAGATTCATGACATCAGGTATTTGGGGTCTTTAATTTTTGGATGGTTAAAAATTTGTATGTTTGGGGAAGTAGAATTCATTGCTTATAATAGGGTTAACACCACACGCAACAGTGGTCACCTGACTTATCTGCATTGGGCACCCTACTGGGTATATCTTATATAACTCATCATATGGCTAATTTTTGGGGTGTTGGGTGCTTATAGGCCATTAGGTCAGTTGGGAGTAGGCCCGGCTAATGAAGCGAATCGACAGCGAATCGATACGCTTCGCCTCGCGTCGTCACGAAGCGAATAAAATTCGCTTCGTGATGACGTGGGCGAATTTGGCGAATCGATTTGCTCCGCCGATCACGAATCAGCGAAGAGAGCGGGTTCCCAACTTTTCCGGCCGTGTTTCGTCGTAATTTGTCTTGCCTAACTCGCCAACTCGTCTTGGGAATCACCACGAATCGGCAAGACTCACCGATTCGCCTCGTCTTGCCTCGTTGACCGATTCGTCTCGAACTCGGCCGCATGCTCGACTAATCGTTTTGCCTCGTTTTGTGTTCGCCCCGTCTCGTCTTGGAATTCCCATCCAACAGCTACTAACGGTCGGATCTAGGCGAAGCAAGACAAATTTCTTTTTGCCTCGCCTCGTAACGACTATAAACGGGCAAAAAATTCAAAACCCCCAATAACCTATAAATACCCTCTAAACCCCATTTTTTCTCATTCCAAACTCTTTTCTCTTCTAAAAAAAGTCTCATCTCTCTAAAATAAAAATTAATCTTAATCTCTATTACTACTATGGCAATTTCCATCTCTCTAAATAATAGAAGCTCCGATCCGATCTTCCGACAGTCCGACTCCGAGTTTTCGAAGCTCTGAGCCTCCGATCGATCCATTCTTCTCTCTTTCTTATTTCCTGTTTTTAATTCATTATTTCTAATTTTCTACTCTAACATTCTTTTTTTAACATTTAGTTAAAATATTGATATGGAGGGTTCATCCGATACACATCAAACCTAAATTTCTTATCTTGAACAACAAGAGGAAGGATCCACATATACATCAAGAGAAGCTAAAAAACATGCGGCTATCAGTGATGTTTGAGATCACTATAAAATTGAATTTAGGGACGGTGTTAGATACGCCGTTTGCAAATATTGTGGTAATGCATATAAACACAAAGATAGGGTCGGCACCGGTAGTTTGAATAAACATGCAAAAAACACTTAGAAGCCCAGGTCGGTTCCTCTACCATACAAACTCAAACTGGTTTCGCCGGTCAAGGTCTTTTTCAATATAATCAAGTTTTAAATGTTTCAGAAATGGTAAGATATATGTTATGACAGATGAACATATTCTCAGATTCGGAGAAAGCACGGCTTTTGAGCGGTACGTTCAAACGACATTGCAACTGGCATTCAAAAGGGTTCCGAGGAGTACGCTTAAAAGTCGTTTAAGCTTCAACAACGACGGTAAACAGGTATTAATTGCTACTCTTGCTTCTTTAGATACCGGTATTTCATTAACTTCTGATATTTGAACGGATAGAAGGGAACTTATTGGATTTGTGTTACTGCACATTGAATATATTCTGACCGGTTTTTGCAAAAAAGAATTATTACTTTTAGACAATTTCCATACCCGCATAGTGCTTTTCATATAACTTCTGAAATTAGATCTATTTTAGAAGAATATTATTCGGTAAATAAAAAAATTTCTATTTCTTCTGATAATGTTAGTAACAATAATTCTGCTATTGCTGAATTAATTAGGCTATGCAAACCAATTTGCAGTGGCCGTTTTTTTCATATTCGTTGTGCATATCATATACTTAACCTTGCTGTACAGGATGCATATACCGTTTGTAATACAAATATTCAAACAATTAAAAATGCATGTATGTTTATTAAAAGTTCTGAAAAAAAACAAAAGCTGAATACAAAACTAGATGCCTAACTGCAGGTGTAAGGCCGTCTCTTAAAAAAGTTGTGGCCGCTATGTGGAATAATACATGTTTCGTACTGCAATAAAGACCGCCGGAATTATTAGTAACATGTGGAATGAACAAATACCTGTAGAAAACCACTTAACACCCGATCATTGGACGGTTGCAGATTTTTTTAAAGATTTTCTTATGACTTTTAAAATAGCAATCGAACGATTTTCTGCTACTTATCCCTCCACTTCTCATATTATTGTCTCTGAATTGTATAATATAACTAATTAATTTGCTTGTCACGTCGAAAATCCAGTACTTCACCATTCGATACTTACTATGTTAGCTAAGATTTCTAAATATTTCTCTGAAGTTTCAATTATTTACTGTTTATTTTCGGTAATGGACCCTGGAATTAAATTAGAAGGTTTGAATGCTCTTTAAACTGGGTTCCACATGGCCATCGGACATGCTGTAGATATTGATACCTATGTTAGTATCGTTAGAAGTAATTAGATGAAGTGTTTGATTTGTATGTTGCACGATCTTCTTCTGGCAGAACTAGTAGACCATCGCTCTCAATCAGTTCGCGTGTTTTGACTCCAGCTTTTGCACTTATTCAACAAAAGAAAAAGGTAAAAGGCCTGGTAGCCTCATCATCGTCATCTTTAAACGAGTTGTCAATATTTTTACAAACCGAGTCAGATGTAGATTTAACTATAGATGGTTTTGATATTTTAGCATGATGGAAAAGTCACGGACATTTGTATCCGGTGCATTCTACTATGGCCCGTGATTTACAAACCGTTCCAGTGTCCACAGTAGCGTCGGAAAGTACTTTTAGTAGAGGTGGCAGAATATTAAGCGAGAAAAGATGCAGCTTAGCGCACGAC
Organism: Agapanthus africanus; assembly: GCA_030015575.1. NCBI lineage: Eukaryota > Viridiplantae > Streptophyta > Magnoliopsida > Asparagales > Amaryllidaceae > Agapanthus > Agapanthus africanus. The sequence continues at coordinate 212,834,813 of CM057339.1, forward strand.
ACAATGAAGTGCATGATTTGCTCGTAAGATTGGGAAGCAGCAGCCATCAGGAAACAAAATACAATCATTTTGGACTCGGATTATCTATCTGAGGAGCTTACAGGATCGGACAAGACCAACACCAAAAGAGGAGGAATCACAATCGGCACCGACGAGTAGTGAGTAAGATTTGTAATAGTAGAAAAAGAACTATGCAGACATGATTCTCTTTCATTGAGATCGATATTTGGAAGGGATACATAGGCAGCTCGAGTGGGTTCGGTCTTTAATGTAAAAAAATAACAAATTGTATTATGAAATTGTAATTTGATTAAGATTTTTTTTAATATAAAAACTTGTTTAAATTTCAAATTTTTATGCCTAATTTAATTTTTTTTTTTTTTTAAAAAAAGGAACCGAGCCATGCGAATTTGCCTCGCCTCGTGAACCGGCGAGGCGACGCGAGCGGATTCTGGCTGTTGCCCTCGCCTAGCCTAGCCGGCGAAGCGAGAAAAATTCGCTTCGCCGACTAGGCGGAGCAAACGAATTCCGAAGCAAATTGCTTCGGCTCGCTTCATTAGCCTCACCTACTTGGGAGTGTAAGTGCTTGATGGGCTGAGCTCAAGGTGAAGATAAAAAGAATGTTATACGCAACAACCCTTGGAATGTTTGAAAGTAGAAAATTACTCGATTTGGCTTTTAGGAGGCAGGTCTTGTTGAAATTTCTGTCTTGGAGTACTCTTCTTAGGTTTCTAGGCTTTGTAATTAATCTTTTTTCTGGGTTTGGATTGAGAAGTATGTTAATTGAAAGATAAATTTTGTGAACTCTTGAGAAATCTTTACCGAACTCGCAACTCTATTTATTTTCGCAGCAAAAATCTCTTATACTTCAAAGAAAAAATATTGGGATTTTACCTAAGAAAGCCAGGAATTACCATTCTTATATGTAAACTACTAAGGGAGTCCATAGTACTAAGAATTTAAGATTCAAACAGTGTTTGAAATAGTTTTCTCAATTTTCTTTTATAGAAGAAGGCTAGGTTGTGTGTGAGGTTAAATGAATTGCTAACTATTTATTGGGTTGGGTGTCTGAATCAAATACTTTCGAAACTTTTTTTTGACAACTTTCAGCTAGAATATGATGTTATTTGATGGGATGTTGGATAAACTTCTTGGTCCTTATCATCACCAAAGTCTTTTTCCATCAAAACAAGATTGACCTTAGAGCATATGGAACCATGAAAGATCTGACAATGTTTTATGACCAACAGTCAACCTGACTGCAACCCATGCACATACAGTGCCAAAAGTTCCTGGCCAAGCTCCAAGGAAATTTAGTATGGACAAGAGAGTGGATTGCCATAATCCTAAAAGATCAATTGGCTTCCTGTAAATTCTCTTAGCTTGAAAGAAAAGTTGAAAAGAAGGCAAAATTGCTAGGAAATTTCTAGAGCTGGAATTCACAAATGTATGTTGAGTTTCCAGTCAAGTACTCAAGATGTCAAGCTAACTTATTTTTAATTTCTTTTATGATTGTCCAACTATAATAGCTATAATAACTAGCAATGGTGTTTAGCTGTGGAATAGAACCTAAATTTTTATTCTAGGAAACTTCAGTCGGTAGATATGATGGTTTATCTTCAGGAATTTCGATTTTTATGTTAGGAGTTTCTCATTTGGCATTGTCTTGATCTCTGTATTCACAATGAATTTGACTAATATTTTGATTGAGCTCAATATTAATCAATGGGTATGAATCATTAGCTGGGTTTTATAGTTGTATGCATACTATATTAGCCCCCCCCCCCCCCCCCCCCCAAACGAAACCCAACCCAAAAAAAAAACCCAAATCTCCTTGTACATATATTAAGGTTGGACCCATGTAAGTTGGCATGCCTTGAACTTGTGACCGTGACACATCTTATGCCCTACAAACTCTCCTCACCTGCTTGGGTGCATGTACTACAGTAGTTCAATTTGAAAGTTGAAACATGATTTGTAACTTCTGACAGTGTTTTGGTTTGACAACCTTTTTTGTGACTTGCGTCATTGTAAAGGTTTAATGCTATTGACAACTTATGATGAATATTGTTTAGGAATCATGAATAATCTGTTTGTTTTTCCGCATACAAGCTTAAGATGGATTCTTTAAGTATGCTCATTACTCATCTTCTTTGCTGTTACCAGGGGACAGAAGATTCTCTCAATTTGCTAAGAGATTCGGACGAAGAAGCTCTTGTAGAGACCATTGCTATGCGGCTTGGAATGAGGAGAGTAGGGTTTGTGTTTTCACAAGCCGTAGGAAGGAATGTGGACTGCATCTTTTCTGCTCGAGAGGTGGTTCAGGCTGCAGAATTGCATGCTGAAGGGGGAATCGAGGAGTGGGTCACTGCAGTGGTGAAGTTGGAGGTGAACGAGGATGGGGCAGCAGATGTGCATTTTGAGGCATTTCAATTGAGCGATGCATGTGTGAAATTGTTCAAGGAAGGGTGGTTTGTTACGGATTTTGGTGAAAATGATGATCCGAAGGTGTCAAGGATGAAGGAGGATGTGGTTATAGGAGTGATGGATACAAGGGAGGTTGATAATGACTTCTTTTTGGTGCCAGTCAAGATAGTCGATCACCAGGGGCCTCTTTCTTCAGCTTTTCCAGTGGAGAACAGAACTATGACAATTACACCGATGGCACTAAAGGACCACCTCAGCAGTACAAAACGCCTTTCCTTGATCAAACAAATCTCCGATTTTCACCAACTTCTCTTGCTTGCAAAGTTTCTCGATGTAAATTCGGACGTGCCAGTTCTTTCGGAGTGTGTACATAGGTAAATTCCTGTTCCTGACGGTTACCAGCTTTTGATTGAATCCCTAGCTGCTGTTGCTTGATAGAAAATATCCGGGGATCAAGTACTTGTACTCTCCAAAAAAATTAGTTTTGAGATCATCTCTCCTTGTACATATATAATTATCGTGGTCATCCTATGAACTTATCAACATTGATTTTTCATTAGGAATGCATAGTTTATTTATTTGTTATAATCTATTTAAGCGCCTATCCCTTTTTTATGGAGCTTGATCAATAATATTGCTATATAAACACAGCACCGCCTGTTGACTGAACTATACAATCAGTAACTTTTTACATGTTTGGGGGACTAAATTACACCTCTATGACATTATTTCAAGAGCTTCCCTCGTCTTTCCAAGTATGTTCAACACTGTTGCAGCTACATGAGATGGTGTTAATCCAGCCTCGGTCATCTGATCAGCTGGTGATCCGTGGTCGATATATCGATCAGGCAGAACCAACGGTCTCCACTGCAAGAGGCAAATTCATCATGTTATATCAATCCATGGCTATAACTGGATAAAAATCTCAGTCTCCATAGGAGGAAATTATTGCCTATGGCATATTTTAGATTGGATTATGGACATTAACACCATTGGTATTGATCTACATGCCCTAAAACTTATGCAAAAGATGCTCATCATTGACATGATTTTGTAGCTTTCATCTAATGGTCGCAAAATTAACGTTGTCTTTTTTTGTAGTAGTACACTTCTTGATTATAAGCATATAACTTGGAAATCACAAGGACTTTTGTATACTTCAGCTTTATAACATGAAGATCAATATTACTTCGAAGTCGACCTTTTTGATTGCAACAGGAGGAAATTTACTCCTATGGGGGCTGAGATGCCTTTTGTTTTCTCGTTCATAATTATCTTTGACTCAAAGTAATTACCTTTACTCCTCCATCAAGGAGGCCATCGAGTGCCAAGAAATGAGCAACGTGTGAGCCAAATCCCCCTATCGATCCTTCTTCAACGGTGATGAGAACCTCATGAGACTTTGCTAGGGCACGAATGAGAGCCTGGTCTAATGGCTTGCAGAAGCGTGCATCAGCCACTGTCAGCCATAGCCCGTTTTGTTCAACGAGAGAAGCTGCAGCTAAGCAGCTCTGAACTGCTGATCCGTATCCTAGGAGAGCCACCCTCTCTCCCTCAATTAAGATTCTGCCTCTGCCAACCTGCAAACTCTTGCAACGTTTAGGTTTTTGGTTCGTTGCAAAATAAAATGCAGCATTTGCTGCGTGCAACATTTGCTTTGGCTAGTGTAGTGTTTGTTGCTTGTACTCAAGTAGAATTTAGTATTTATTTGCTGAGGCAACACAACATTTACAGCTTAATCAATGGTTTAGGGACAGTTCACAAAATAAAATGTGTTATGAGCTGTGGTGCCGTATATAACCTTTTTTTTTGTTGAGTTGCACAAAACCTGCAATTTAGTTTTCCCCTTTTAGCAGTAGCAACTCCTCCCCTCCCCCCACCCCACCCCACCCCCCACAGAGTGATTTATTAGCGCAAATATCTTGTCTGTTACTTGTGCAAAACCCTTTAGGCCTGAAAAACTCAATTTCTATGTTTCACAACTCAAATGGTCATCTAATTTGGCACTTCAACTTGTTTGTGTAGCATAGAGTACAATTTGAGTGTTCCTTTTCATTGATGAACAAAAGGGGATTTTGTTCTAATAAATCACTTGAGGAAAACTAAACAGGTTTTGTGCAATTAACTCTTTTTTGTGTGATCAATTTGACTGCAAAATATCCTGTTTACCATGAATAATAGATTTTTTCTCAGAAAATGTGATGCGTTACCTCCAGTGGGATTCCCTTGTTTCCGGGAGGTAGGGGAACTCCGATGCCATTCCCTCGTGGATATCGGAAACAAGAAGGCCGATCATTGATGGCAGCAGCTGTGGCGACCATGTGAAATAGCTCGGCCTCGTCTGAAGGAGCCATTACCACCATATGTGGCAAACACGCCATGTATGTGACATCGAATGATCCAGAGTGAGTCGGCCCATCAGCGCCAACAAGACCTGCTCGGTCCATTGCAAACCTCACTGGGAGTTTCTGTAAGTCTACATCATGTATCACCTGCATCATTGAGGGGCTGTTTTGTTAGAAACTACAGGAAATGCAACATGTGATACATGCAGCATTCGTTGCAAAATAGAAAGCCTCTAAATTTTTTTCAGCTGGAATTCTACTCCAGACAACCTTCTGTGTTTGGTTAAACAAAAACAAAAACAAAAAACAAAGAGGAAATGCGACATTTATTGCAGACATGCTTCGATAGTGTATGATTTTTGTGGCACCCCTAATAATTGCTATGAGCATGTTTCTTAAAGTTGCAAGCCGCAACTTCCATTGCAACCAAAACGGGTTTTGGTTGCAATGGATGTCGCAAGAATTTGTTGCGTTTTGCAACTTTAGTTCCATTCAAACTCAAATTGTTGGTATCCAAACATAGGAAAGAAAGTTGTTTGCAACAAATGTTGCATGCATAACCATTTACAAGCAAGCAAACAGCCCTAAGAGCATAAATTGTTAATCTTTCATTATTTAGCCATTCCTATCGTGTTCTTAGAGTTTGTTACCTGATCATAAGCACGCTGTAGGAAAGATGAGTAGATTGCGCAGAAGGGCTTAAGCCCTTCGCAAGCGAGGCCAGCGGCGAATGTGACAGCATGCTGCTCTGCGATCCCAACATCGAAGCATCGATTTGGGAAGCGGCGGAGGAAGTAGTTGAGGCCGGTTCCTCCTCCCATTGCCGCATGTATTGCAACAATGTCTTTGTCTGCTTCAGCCTCGGCTATCAAAGCCTCAGCGAAGTAGTTGGTGTAGGACTGAGTTTTAGCAGAGGCTTTAAATTGTTTCCCAGTTGCCGGGTCAAATTTCACCACACCTGAAGGACTTATAATCATGTTAGTAATTTAGTACTGATAAAGTATCTGTGCAGCATGGATACTTTTAACATATATTCGTATTTGTATCAAGCAAACAGGCACTATCATTTGAAGGAAAACATGCTCGTAGTATTCTCTATTTACTACACTTTTTGGTTATATATTTTACATTTTTCCATACGCTTGAGCACCAAAATACTGAGATATATCCTTACTTCCATTTACAGATTTGTGGAAAATGATTGTACAATATAGAGTAGTTATACAACAAACACGTTTAAATGTCTAAATACTATAATTATTACACCTTAAGCTATTGTATGTTAAGTGAAGCACGAAGGATATTTCATATGCATGTTCTAAAACTATTCATGATCAATATATGGCATGCTTATACATGCTAATCATTATATTCCTAGACCTCTGATATCATCCGTTGAATTTCATGAGCAGGTATGAGTGTTCTATTGCCAATCTAGATATGTCCACATTTTATATATTTTTTAAAATATTGTTATATATGTGTTGCATCGTGCCTGTGTTCTGTATTTGTATCCATGCCTTTTAAGATACTATAGCCAAAAATCTTTGCATCCCTTGATGAGGCATAGAAACTTACCATGGTACTTATCGGCAGCTCTCTCTGCATAGGGATATCCTCGTCCTTTCTCTGTAACAACATGGATTAGAACTGGACCTGTTGTTTTTGTGCTCTTCACTTCTTTGAGAATGGTGACAAGGTCATCGATGTTATGGCCGTCAACTGGGCCTATATAGTAAAGACCAAGCTCTTCGAACAAGGTGGAGCCTGATCCACTAATCATTCCTCGAGCATATTCATCAACTTTCGCAGCTAGTTCATGCATCCCTCCACCGAGCTGCTTTGTGACTCCCTGAAATAGTCCATAACGTATGATTCAGAATTCGGCAAATTAAACACTGAGACTAAGAGGATTGACAAATACATCATGTTGTTTTGTATGTTTTGGTAGGGACAAAGGCTGAGCTTAATTATGGATGAACTTATGGGGGATAGAAAGATTTAGTCCTAAGTACATGTTGATGAGACTGTAAATGGGCCACTTCTCAAACTAGAAAAGGGGAAGAAGCTTATAACATCTAGAGCACAAATAATTAATAAGATGAGAAAGGAATATATAGATGCAAATTGGCAAGAGTACAAGAATTATGAGCATATAGTTCACATTGATGCCAAGAAAATTTAACGATGGCAGTGATATATATCTGCATAGATCAATCATTCGTTACCATGGTGAGATTGAAGGTTGAAAATTTATGAAATCAAAGTGGGATCACTAAAATGGAAAAGTTCATTCGAGTAGTAATGAACCTGAAGGAAAAGATTTGATATGAATGGAATGCCATGAGTAGTCATGTATTATGTGCCAGTTCAATTGAGAATGTGCCATGAAAATGAGTGTAATGAGCCATGTTGAAGCCGTTTCGTGTCGGACAATATACCTTCCGTGTTATTGCTATTCTCCTTGTGCTATTTTTGTCTTATAATCTTATGCATGCGTCGCTGTAATGAGAATGCTGAGATGGGCAACTAGAAAAACAGTAAGAATGTATGCATCCCTAAGAAATTAGAGGTTCTTCAATTGAGGATAAAGCACGGGATAACAAATGGTTTAGACTTCTAAAATGGATATCGTTACATGCACCCAATTATAGGAACCTACTTAAGTGAGCATTCTAGAATCTTTACTGACCTTGGCAACCTCTCTTAGTTCTCTAAGAGGCCTACTAGACTGCAATTTACTAAGAGCGCTACTCAAAGCTCCCACAGGTGGTATAGGCCCATCAAGATTCGCTGTAGGCAAAGAAACCTGCTTGTTGTCATTCAATATCACAATCATATCAGAATCCAAATATCCTGCGTTGTTCATTGCTTCATAAGCTTGGCCTGCGGTCATCGCTCCATCGCCTATCACCGCTATCACGTTGTTCTTCCCACCCTTTAGGTCTCTTCCAACGGCCATTCCTGCTCAAAATCATATGGAAATTAATAATTGCCTTTTTTTTAATATATATTTGGATTAATTGCTCAAAACCTCCTGTGTTTGTCCCATGTAGCACTTATACCCCCTCAAGTGATTTATTAGTGAAACACCTTCTCTATTTATTGACTAAGATGAATATCTATTTTAAGTCTAAGACTTGTTTATGTTGAGCAGAATTTGAGTAATTTTTAGGAATACAGTGGGTGTTTGCACTAATAAATCTGTTGAGGTCGTATAATAGCTTACATGAGATAAGCGACATGGAATTTTTTTGTGCAACTAACCTAATTTTCAAATATTTTGTTAGATCATTGAAAAAACAAAATCAGGGTACCTAGAGCTGCTGATATACTGGTAGAACTGTGACCAGTGCCGAAGGAATCATATTCGCTCTCTGAACGTTTTGTGAACCCAGCTAAGCCATTTGTTTGCCTCATTGTTGGCATCTTGTCCCTACGCCCCGTTAAGATTTTGTGTGGATATGACTGTAAAGTTTGATCGATATTTCGATAAATCAATTACAGAATTGGTGTATGCATGCAACTTACAGCTGTAAAAGAACCACTTATTCTTTATGTAGATTTTAAGTGTGTCCAACGGTTTGGAAGAAATAACAGAATTCTTAGAAGCAAACATATTATTTACCTATTTGCAGGTGTTGATTGTCTTCTAATATACCTTCATTCTGTCTGTGATTTGAGGATCGTGTTATATGTTTCGCTAGTTGCGGTATTGTTTCCTTAAGGCTAAACTTCAGTAAAATGCCATGAGCTTTCGACCTTTTTCAGATTAATATCATTTGCTTTATACATAGTAAATGTAAACTAAGAAATTGCTAATAAATACCATGAGCTTTCAGCATTTATTCAATTTACCTTTATACACATCTTTGCTATTTCGTCGAAAATGGGACACTGAATTTTATTGAAAACGCGCTGAAAGCTTGTGATTGCAATTTCTGTATTTCTCTTAAACATGCTTTAAGTTTATGATATTTTAGTGAAATTTAGCCTTTTCCTTAACTGCAGTGGTGCTCTTGGTTTTATTATTTGTTGTGAAATTCTCTCTTTTGAGGGACTTCATTGTTGGTCAATTAAATTTTCTTAGTAAAACAATGGGATTAATTGGTCTACGTTTTCCACTGGGGAAAACTGAGTTCATGGGTGAAGGGAGAGAACCTGGTGGCCAACATCCCAGAGTATTTTATCCTGAGGAGTATTGAAGACATAATGAAGAGCCACCGTTAGCTCCACCACGCCGAGACTCGACCCAAGATGGCCCCCAGTTTTCGATACATGGAAGATGACATCGGATCGAAGCTCGTCGGCAAGTTGTTTCAGTTCCTGCAAATGAATTTGAACTATGAGCTAATTCTGTCTTTACAGTTTAGAGAAATGTAAAGAAAAGATGGGGGGTGTTTTTTGTAATCTCTTGGGACTTACCTTTACTGAGAGATTTTTCATGTGGATTGGATAGTTGACGGTGTCCAAGAGAGGAGTTGGGGGTCTATCTGCATAATACTCCCCAGTTTCTGATGGGGATGCACAAGGGCATAGCTTTTTCTTTGCCTGCAAAAAGGTAATTTCAAAAACATCAATTAATTCGAAGGTTCCATGTCAGCGAGGTTTAAGTAGAGCCTCAATTGATTATATTTATCAAGAAATGAAGCTGTGTCTCCTCTGAAATCAATTGTCATATGCTTCGACCAAGTTAACAACTGTCATATCCCTCCATCTACCGATGAAGGCAGTTCTAGAAAAGATCGGACATCTGTTAAATTGGTCGAAACGACAACCCTAAACAAAGTTCAATGGAGGAAAATGCTGAATTGAAGAGAATAGCATATGTAATCGGTTCCAAATTTTGTGACAGGCTTTTTCTCTCTCTCTCCCTATATTATACCATGATGATGGAAATGTAATCCGAAGAACTAATCAGAGGGCTATCTTATATAATCAAGCACCGACAAGGGGCATAAATTAAAGCTCCTAGAGCTTCATTTAATCATTGCGATCGAGCCATCATTGTTGATTTTTTTTTAAGGGTTGTTCGATACTTATATCATTTCCATGACCCTTATTTATTATCTAAATGGGTATTGAAAAACCACCAAAGCATTTACACTAGTAACAAAATGCTATAAAACGATGAAACAGTAATTAAGAAAAAGAAGAGAAGTAACAGAAGAGAGAGTATATAGAAAAATTAACCTTGACAAGTTTATGCTGAAGTTGGTGAGATTGATGTGTAGGCAGAAGAAAACTAGTCTTCAATAGATCTGAAGCTGCACTTCCAACCAACTGACAGGGGAATGAGAATGTAGACAGAGCCATTGGAGAGAGAGAGAAATGAAGAGACTTTGAAGCTTAGAGAGAGAGAGAAAGAGAGAGTTGAATCCTGTAATGGGGAAAGGATGTGGTGTGAATAGATTATGATAGAGAAGAGCATGAATCTATATAGGAGGAGAAAGCAGTGGGTCTTTATGTGTGTGTGTGTGTGGCTCTTATTGAATTGCTACACTTGCCACTGTCATGGCCTTGGCCCTCTTCCCATGCTTTTTACCTTTTGGCCAGTGTATTGGTATTGCTTCATTCTTATTGGGCCACATCACTAGATATCTGTTTAGGATAAAGTGCTCAAAATAACAATTTTGTTTTCACAACTTCTTTCTAGTATCCCAAATATCATTTTGGACGTTATGTACATTTTCTCTTGCTCAATAGCCCAAAAAGATGACCGGGGACCTAGGAGGACGGGCAGAAGCCATGAATTATACCCCTCCAAAAGGTCTACGGTCCATTATATAAAATATTATATCGACTCTTGTGAACATATTGTATCTGCGATGAATAATCACATTGAATAATCACATTTGTTTTGAAGGAATTATTTGAATAAACAAGTCAATGAGTTTAATTTACAACAAAACTACATTCACCATATATATATACCAAGCTCCTTCAAATTAGGATATCTAGTGTCTTTCTAAAATTTGATGATAGTAAATAGTTACTGAAAACATCATGAGTGATCTTTTGACCTTGGTGTATGCACTACCCTTTAGGTTGTGGTCCATACAGTAGGGTATGTCCCAAGACGATGAGATTGTGAAATCTCTGCACTGATGATGATTCATGTAGTACCTATCAAATGATGTAAAGTTCATGCAACTTCTGCATATAGTGAGTTTGGATCTATGTGGATTATCACACATATAAATAGAGCCAAGAAAGTGAAAAACGGCTGTATATTCAGATTGAGTTCCAGTCCATAGAGTATCTTTACCGGTTGACTTTCTAAAAAGCCCGATCAAACAGCTTAAGCTTTTGGATTTTGGAACAGCTGGAGCGTACCACATGATATGTTTATAGGTTGACTGCTCATAGTGGCAATTGAATAATACCCCCTCCTTTTTTACTTGACGTTTTGGAGAGAGAAAAGTGTCTCACTTTTCTTGACCTTATGGAATAACGAGAAAATCATTAATTATAAAGATATCAATAAATGATACAGTACCAAAAATAGCTTAGAAAATTACTAGTGGTGATTCTATATCATTGATGCTTTCTAAAACAGTTGAGGGCATAAATGGTATGATTTTTTTAGTTATGGTATGGCAGTAGATTAATTGTTGATATTAAGAAAGTGACAATGTTTTTCTTAATCGGTGTGCATTCCTTTAAAACGTTGAGTAAAAAGAGACGGAGAGAGTAACAAAGAGCATGATGAAAGAGTTAACATCATCTAGAGTTGTCAAGATATATCTACTATTATAACCACAAAACTTGAGGGTCCCTAAATTGATTTCAATTTAATGGTCTAATAGTCTCAAATAACGCCACATCAGCGGTAAAAAAATTAAATGTAGAATTTTCTTTTAAAAATATTTTATAGATACAATTATCAAGTGAACCACTTATAGCTATATAATCATCTCTACTGATCTTAAATAAATATTAGATCATTGTGAAACATTTTGAAAACAAATTAACTACTCCGACCATGTAAGTTTTAATCTTCTCTAAATTTTTTGAATTCAAATTAAAAAAAAATAAACATAATTTCTATTTGAACTTGAACACGTGCATCGCAACTATCCATTTCTTTTTGTTTTTCTAATTCCATTTTGGAGATCACTCCCCGACTCTTTTCAGTGCTTCCTCCAATTTCATTTTGCAGATGACAAGTGTCCTGTCACCCACACAGCATTATAATTGGTCGGCTAAAGCACACTAATAATAATAATACTAGTGTTCTGCACACGTATTTAAAAATCAGTTTTTTTAGAGAACAGATTAGTTAATTAGATAGCGGGAAGAGGGTTAGCGGAGAGAGTGAGTTTTATAAGATGAAAGAAAAAAGAAAATAAATTGCATCCACTAAATTCGGTAGTTGCAGTTATGAAATTCGATTTGATTTTTTTCTTTAGAGAATTTTACTTGATTTCTCTTGCAAATAAAAATACCACATCGTCAAATTAATTTCAAAATTCGAGACCCACTTCTTTTTTCTGTATAATAGTAGAGATATGTGAATAGAGATTTCAGGAATCCACCAACATTAACAACTACCACTCAATTCATTCTTCGTTCTTCTTAATTATCAGTATTATTTGTGCTTTTAATCACTCAATCTCTATTATCACCATTTCCCTTCAATAATGTAGTCAATGGTTTGAAGATCACTTTAATAATGCATTTGGATCAATGATTTGTATATTTGACCTTTTTTTAAAAATATGATCCAACATAACACTATTTTGGTACAGGTGACCAATTGCGACAAGGCAAATATCATTAGAGCCGTTTGTTTGTTGGAATCAGAAAACAAGAATGAAAATTGAGATCTTCCAAAAAAAATAATTTATGTCATGGAACCTTTGTTTGTTTGTAAAGAATTGGAATGTTTTTGTCCCTTCAATCCTCTACTTTGTTTGGTTGAACAAAAAAAATGGGAATTAAGTTTTCAGAATTGGATAAAGAGAAGAGAGAAAAAGAGAGAAAATAGTTTACCATAACTTTTCCGAAATAAAATAATATATCTAATCTTATGTGTCTTTAGGAATGAGCAATTCCATCCAAAAAAACTTTGATTTGGAATTGCTAAAAATGTTATGTCAATTCCCAAAACTTGCAATTCTTATTACATGCAAACAAACAAAGAAATGACAATTCCATGTTTTTTTGTTTTGATGAATAGTGCTTTATCCCTCAGTTCCTATAAGTTTTGGCAATTCTTTACAAACAAACAACCCCTTGTCTACTTTGTTACTAGGATCTGACAACTCAGTTCATTTACAATATAGTTACAACTTCATTTTATTTGACTAAATTCCCAAATATTTTTGTGATCATTTTTTATCGTGGATCGTCTTATATTTGGCAGGATACTTCTCTCTTTCAATAATTGTATTTGCCTTTGGTTGAACTCTGTGGATTTGTCCATCTAAAATCAGCTACGTATTTGGATCTCTGTTATTCATTCCAAGTTATTTCAGCATTGCAAAATTTCTAGTTATTTTCTAGATTTTGTATCTTTTAACATTTTTTAAAAAAAATTTTAAAAAAAAATTGTGGCTAAATTAGTCCTGTGAGCAATGAAAATCCATTAAAAAGCTTTAACATTTTTTGTATTTAAGAGTATATTTTACTTTCTATATCTCTAGAATCTTAGGAACATAAATAAAAAGAATAAGAAGAAAGATGAGGAGAAAGGAGAAGAACCCTAAGAAAAGCAATGAGACAGCGTTGAGACAAATCATGCAAGTCTTTAAAAAGGAGTTGTGATAACAAAGAAAGAGGAAAGGGAGATTGCGCAACAGAAGTTACACAACCCGTACACAACAGGAGGGTAAAAAGGTTGGATGGCTGTTGTACAAGGTTTTAATGTAGAACTTGTAGGAGAAACTATTTCAATATTCGTGCTTACCCAAGGTCTCCCTTTCCTCTTTCTTTACAACTTTATCAAATTTGGGTGGAGTTTGAGGTTAGGGGAGGGAAGCAGAGTCATACAAATAATATAGTATAACATGAAATCAGAAAAGTGTAACAAGGTTTTTAAATTTAAAATAAAAAAAGAAAAGTGCAAAAGTTCAAAGCGGTTAAGCCATGCATTCGACTTGAATCATTTTGTAGAAGAAACAGTAAACCATCTTTCATCTGTTTTAGCAATTAGAGTAGCCTTTATTTCCAACAAAAATGAACATTATAATGTCCAAGATGCCAAAATCTAAGATTCTCTCCACAACACCACACTGATGAAAGGTTACAAGCAATTCTTCAGAATTAGGCAACAGATAATTGTCAAATCAAACAAAAATCTGATCTTGTATAAAGACTCGGACAAAATTCTGCAATTTGATTAATGGCATTTAGATGCTCCAGCGCCGTTGATCTATCACCTGCTTATCTACTTCGGCTTCTTATATTGAAGTCAGCTTTTGAGCAGTATATCATAGTAATGAATCCCTGTGTTCGCCATCAGAACGTGAGCTCTTCCAAATTCAGCTTCACATTTATTCCTGTGCTCAACAATGAAGAAGCCATTGCCGAAATTTGACTCTTCAGATCTTCAGCTAGTCCCTGGTTATAAACAAAATGTTTGAAATCTCTCAGAGATTGGATACAAGTCAAAATGAGGAAACGGAAACAAGTCGATAGTTATTGAATTAGATTATATGCAAGCGAGAACCGAGAATTGCTGGCAAAGAGAGTGAGTAAATTAAGTGACATAGTACATAAAGGTCAATATCAAGTGATAGATCAATATGCCTTTACTGTTAAAGTACTTTTTGCAAGCTTTTTGGCGTATTTACATGTTGTATATTGTTTCTGATATGTGACTAAATCATAAAGTATTTATACTAGGAAAGGGCAAGTAACAACGGTTGCCCCACACACAAAAATGCGCTAAATACATGTGTGAAAGCAAATGTTTTTTTTTAAAAAAATTGTAATGATGTCAAAGCCACTCGAGTTATTTCACTGTGTAGGCATCCAAGAAGTAATGGGGAAAAGCAAGGAGCCAGTTCAATTCAAGAGCAAATGCGGAATGAACTGAAAAAATCATGCCTTGCGACAGGATATTTCCAGGCTATACCGAATTCAACCTGCTTTTATATTAAATTACAGATAGAACAAGTAGATAGTTATACATATTTTTTCTCATAAATACAAGAGTCAGTTCAGTTGAAAGTCCAACTCTCATAAGTAAATGCCATAAAAACTTCAGTTGAATCCTTCTTATAAGTATCTTGTTGGCATTCTGATCAAAATTCTAGGCATTCATAGAATTTTTTATATATAATAGCCGTCATTAGTGAAAGCGGGATCTGAACCCCAGATCACCTGCTCAGATAGCAAATAGATTATCACTATGCTACTGTGGAATTCGCAAAAAGAGAAGAAAAAATCAACCTGGTCAATTACAATTAGATTAGACGGCCTACCCCTCAATATATAAAAGCTGCCGTTCAAAGTTCAATTCAAGACTAAGAAAGTAAAATCAACCAAAATTACCTCCCTGTCTTCTTTCTTCTGTCTTTTTACAATTCGCTTTGACCATTCCACTAGTTTTTGAAGTTCGTCAGTAATAAGCGTTTTCTTCTGATCAGGGAGTTCCTGTTGATGTGTTAAGTTGAGCTAATTGTCATTCTACGAACAATTTACAGACAATTAAGATACGCAAGCAAAGGAATGAGACATCTAATATCCCAAAGATGCTTTCTTGAACCTGTTTCCTGATTCCATCCAATCCAATAATTTTCCTCCCCTGGGTTCTTACTAAAAAAGAAAACGGTTTTCATGAATGTCAAAACATGGATTCGATGGACAATCAATAAATGCCAAATAATAAAATTTATTTGATGGATTTTTTTAAACATCCTTCGTATGGGATTGACGACGTAAATTGACCCCTCAACTCTCAAGTTACAGAACAAGGCATGCCTTCAATTGAGTACTGGTTTCAGCAATTGACAAGGATTCAAATTAAACTAATCGCATTCTTATCGCAAATATACAGTGTATATTGAATGGATTTAAGTAATTACCATCAAAATTAATTATTGGAAGAAATCTGTGGTTTTATATAAATAAAGAATTGTCAGCTAAATGGTTTATCTGAGTTTTTGTAACGTACGGATCCGCATATCACATTCACATGTATACAGGAAAGGCTGCAAGGACTCCCTACCTCCAATAAATTAAGACAAAGAAATAACATTTAAATTATCAGTGTTACATAAAAGAAAAACTTATATGGTCATTAAGCTTTTTACAACCTGAAAATTAAATATTCAAACACCACTACAATTATTCAAGGACCAAGAACTTATTATCAAGTGCTTTTGAAATCCTGCTGATAATCGATAAACAAACATATTATATTATTATATGACTGTATCACGTGATGAGATTCCCCGTAATGTCACTCATAAACACCATATTATCAGTGTTAGAAATACTAGCAAGGGCCCCGCACAATGCATGGGTACGTAGTCCAAAGTCAACAAAAAACATATTAATTTAAAAACTAGTCGTTATATAATTTGTAGTTGCAATATCTCATATTTATGAACTTCGTATGTAAAATATACGAAGGATTAATTTGTAAATATTTCGGTATTTTTGTTCAGTTTTTCAATATTTTATTACAATAGTACACAAAAATCGCAAAATTTTTAAAATTCTCTTTTTTTCAACTTTTTTGCTTGTTATATCACGAGAATCACGAAATGTACAAAAATAAAAAAAATGTTTTCTTAAAATTTTCAATATTGCATGCTACAACACACAAAAATGGCGATATTTTGAAAACTCAATTTTTTTGTTTTCTTTGGTTTTCTAATATTTTGCTTGCTATAGCGTAAGAAAATTATGAAATTTTCAAAAATAAATAATTTTTGCTTTCTTTGATTTTTCAATATTTTCAATGATATAGCACACGAAAATCATAAAATTTTCTGTTTTCCTTTTCAATATTATACATTCTATAGCACATGAAAATCATAAAATTTTCAAAAATATCAAATTTTTCGGTTTTTTAATAAGTTGCATGCTACCACATGATAATCACAAAACGTTTTCTTCAAATTTACAATATTTTTAAAAATGTTTTCTTCCAATTTTCAATTTTTTGCATTCTAATGCACATGAAATTCACGAAATATTCAAAAATATCAATGTTTTATGTTTTATTTGGTCTTTCAATATTTTGCTTGAGTACAACACATAAAGATCAAGAACTTTTCAAAACTGTCAAAATTTTCCGTTTTCTCATGTTTTTTCGATATATTTTGCTTCCACATGGCACACATAAATTGCTAAATTTTAAAGAATCTCAAAAAAATGTTTTTTCGGTTTTACAATTTTTTTGTAGGCTATATATAGCATACGTAAAACGTTAAATTTTTAAAAATCTCAAAAAGTTTTTTTCTTTTATATTTTATTATTTTTCTTGCTATATAGAGCATGAAAATTGCAATATTTTTAAAAATCCCAAAATTTTCAGTTTTCTTCAGTTTTTCAAAATGTCGCTTGCTATATCCAATGAAGATCGCAAAACTTTTGGAAATCTCAAAAGATTTTAGCTTACTTCACTTTTTCACTATTTTGCATGATATATAGACTTATATTACATGAAAATCGCAAAATTTTCAAAAATCTCAAAAAATATATAGTACACAAAAATAATGAATTTCAAAAATATCGGAATTTTCAGTCTTCTTTGCTTTTCCAATAATTTACTTGCTTATACTTTTGGAGAAATTATGGACATCATGTAGACAAAAAACTATGTGAAGTAAAAGATGAAAAAGGCACCAATTGTTACTAAGAATCTAATCAAACAAAGAAATCTGATCATGGTGATTCTGATTCCGAGTGATTAACACACGATAGTCGTGAAATTTTAAAAAAATCCAAATTTTTTTGTTTTCTTTGAATTTTTGCACGCCGAAAATCGCAAAATTTTCAAAATCTCAAAAATTTTGTTTTCTTTGGTTTTTCAATATTTTGTTTGCCACATAAAAATCGTAAAATTTCTCAAAAGCCTTAGTATTTTCTTTTTTCTTCCGTGTTCCTATATTTTACATACTACCAAAAGAAAAACGTAAAATTTTCTTTTTTCTTCCGTTTTTTCATTACTATGCATGCTATAATAGCACAAAAATCATGAAATTTTTAAAAACATTAAATTTTTTGTTTCCTCCAAAATTTGATATTTCACATGCTATAATCAAATAGCGAATTTTTAGAAATGTCAAAATTTTCTATTTTCTTTGGTTTTTCTATATATTTTTGCAATACCAAACGAAAATTACGAATTTCTTAGCTCTCAAAAATTCTTTTTTTCGATTTTTCAATATTTTGTATGCTATAGGACACAAAAATCATGAAAATTTCAATATTCTGCCAGTAAAACCTAGGTGGTGAAAAAACGATTTAAAAGAGATTTTAAAGAAGGGGACCGATCAGAATTTTTACACTATATAAACCCAATTATATAGGATAAAAGAGGGGTAGATATTGAGTAGGAAGCCAATAAAAATTTTCCATGATCCAAATGTAGTAAAAAAATTTAAATAGGGACTAGATAACATTTTTTCCACTGCAATCCATGTTAGATAAGGGAATATTCCAAGGCTAGTTCTCTCATATAGCTTTATATATTATATAGATAGATTGGTAGGAATAACCAAACATACTCGGATCCTAATGGACCTTGCTTAAGATATTTTCTAAGTGTGATAATAGCTAATTGACCTTGGGTTAGTCAAGTAGAAAGTTAAATTAGCAAGCTACACAATGCATTAGTTACTCAACTATCAAAGGGCAATCCTCAAGGGAATAGAACTGAGTGGCTTAACTACACTAGCATTCGTGCAACATAAAAATATTATAATTGCTTGATTTGAGGATAGAGAATGTTTTAAATACTCAGGCAAAGAGGAATATATTTGAAGCCTTTTGCCTTTACTTATAGTTTTCTGTTCAGACTTCAAAGAGATCCATGTAGCAAATTTGCACACTCTAGTGTAGAGCTTGCATTGAGGTCAGTACACCTGGTGCGTGACTGGCTTAAGATCAAGGTTCTAAATATAGGATATGGGAAACATATCGGAGAGATGTTTCATATAGCGGATATCGTCGATAAATCGGGAGATATCATCATGTCGGCCGATATATCCGGCGATATTATACCAGTTTTATCGTATCGCCATGGTCCCAAAACGATATATCGGCCGGTATATATCGGCCAATATGGCCGATATTTGATTTCCCGCTTAAGATCATAGTATAAGGTTGCATTACACCCTACCTGGTATAGAAGATTTATGGCGGCGGCAGCACTCTCAGGGTTGCGTTCAATTAGATACCCCTGAAGGTAACATAAATATGCAATTAATATCAGAAAAAGAGCACAAATTAAGATGACAAAAATCCATGTATATTATGTTTTATAGTTTGGCCAACAATGTTTTAAGCAAACATCAACAAAGAAGCCTTCTCCTTATTGTTGAGTAACATAAGATGGCGGTGCTAAGAGGAAAACGGGCACTCCACAGATAATATCAGATGGTGTAAATTCACAAGTAGTAGTAATGAGCCTGAGAGGTAAAATTTGATGAGAAAGTATAATCCTACAATGATGAGAAACGCAGGGCAAGTTCTGGTCAAAGACCTCAAGAAATTGGATATTAATCATTCGTTGACTCATGACACACAGACCATGTGAGGCATATGTGTTGATCTATAAAAGGGAATACTTTATAAATAGAAGTTACTTGCAATATTGTGGAAAGCAGAAAGCGTAGATATGCGTCAGGATAAGGCTTAGGCTATAACCGGCTTTATTAAGGCTTTATCGGCAAACGAGCCAAGGCATTTTTAAATAATGAATAAAAAGTACTGATGAAAAATTTAGTTAAAAAGCAACATCTAGAATCAAAACTGTAGAAAAAATTGAGATATTATTCTTTAATGATTTCTATGAAGTTTATATGCAACAATATTAAAACACCACATCATTTTAAGACAACATTAATAACCACACCATAATATAAGGTCTAAGAAGATAATGTAGATAATGTCGTAAATAAGAAACAACAATAAGATTCTAGTATTATATCGGAAATTTGCAATTTTTAGAAAAATAATAAGGGCTTTATCCCATTTTGACCCGATTATAAGCATGTTTACACGAGGCTTTTAGCACATAAAGCGGGCCTAAACGACGCTTCGAGCCTCTAATGCAGCAAAAGGCTCATACAATTGCTTTATGCAAAAATGAAGCACCGCTAAAGCAGGTCTCTCTGGGGCTTTTTAAGACGGTGGTTATTTGAGATGAAAATGTTTTGAGATGGGTGAGGGACAATAGTTTAAAATAGAGGGTAAAAATTGGGTGCATTCAAAAGAAGCTGGTGGTGGCTCCCAGCCACCTATAGAGGATAAAACGAGCCATATCAATTGAAATGGTTTGACACGTTGAGGCTGGAGGCTGGAGCTAGGTCTAAACAACTTGGTTCGATACAGTTAGAAGACAGCAAAGAGTTCCTAAGCAACACTTTTCTAAGCAACAAGGAACAAAAGAGGGGTTTTAGGGCCCACTGTCTCCACTCCTCTTTTGTCCTTGATGCTTAATAAAGGCTTGTTTAGGATCAGTTACCTCCAAAAGAAATGCTAGTTGCCAATTTAATCAAGGAGATGAACGATTGAAAATGTTCCTTGTAACCAATATAAAAGGTTTAGGATAAAGGCTTGTTATACTTGTTGTATAAGAGGATACTTAATAGCAGCATACTATATTAATAAAAAAAATTCAAGTCGACATCAAATGCAATACTCGTTGAATAAAGAGGAACGTTGTGACAATAGGCAATGACAGCAAATCGATGACATAAAATGATTTGACGTATTGCAGCTAACAGTACAACCCTATGTAGCCAACATGGAGTAGATAAATAGAACCAATGAACTCAACATTAAATGCAACAATGTAAGTAGCAAGAGGTATGGTTCTATTAAAGACTGCAAGCTATCCTATAAAACTGCCCTTTTCGGATCATACTGACATTTTCTATATAGTGCAATGCTTACATTTTTCTTCAACTAGGAAAACCTGGCAAGTGAGTCTTGATACCAAATATTCATATTAGTAAGAGAATTTCTAAGATTTTAGCTAAATAAAAATTCAAGGGCTTGAAAAGAATGAGAATACCTTGGCACACGAAAATCCACTTGCAAGTGTATGCTTTTTCACTGCTTTTGATCTTAGCTTTTCAATTTTCCATATAGACTTGGCATCTCCTGGAAAATGAAATCAAGAGACCGAGGATCAAGGCAAGTCCAAACAACATGAGTTTTATGATAATTGAACACCGGATACGACAATCATGTCGGATGAATGGATTGTCATAAATTCATAATGGTAAGATGGGTCTAATCAGATTGGTAGCTCGGATTTGCATGTACTGATTATCTTATGAAACATCCTATAATTCAAGATAAATCCTAATAAATGGGATACAGTTGAAAAGTGGAAACACACTTGTCTAATCTTCCAAAGCATCTCCATCCCCACTTGTTCGTTTGGTGGCTCCTAGGCAGCCTCACTCATTGGATGTGGGATTGATAATTTTGGATTCTCTTTGTTTGCAGCCTCTCTCACACATAAGGCTTTTGGTAGTTGATATGTTGGCTCCTCTTACTTGCAGCCGGTCAGCAATTGCTAGTTTTCTATTTAACAGACTTCCACAACTCTTTTACTTTATGCAACCATTTATATCCATATTACATGAATTTTCTATCTTAATTAATATATGCATGCATGTAACGATATCTTACATAAACTGAAGAATGAGCTATTGAGCTTGTATTTCTGTAGGATAAAATTAATGTTCACTAGCCATTTTTATGTCCGTTTACTATACCTCTTTTTGCAGCAAAATCCATCCAAATATCAAAGGCAGTTCGATGTAATTTAACTCCTGCCTTCAGAAATCTTGTAGAATATTTTGTTATCAAAGCCCAGTCATTTGCATTGTAACAAATGCTGTAGAGTGCCACAACAGAATCCAGGATAAGATGTTAGATGGTCAGTTAGAAAACCTTATACCTGAGTTCATATATAGGAATATATTTTGAGCTGTAATAGTTAAGTATACCCTTCGAATAATTAAGCATAGAGTACCTGAAGACTATGTCTGCGGTACCTGTTTGCAGAGGTAAAGAATTCTTTTTCATGATTTGCATAATCTTTGCCATGAGGCTGAGATCATTTTTTTCTTTAGCATGCAACTGTAGGGAGGAATTGAAGACAACGCTTATACAAACAAATAAAAAGAGGTGGAGATGTATAAGCAAACAAAAACTAGCAAAATCATCAAGTACCAGTAGGTAGTGAGCAGAAGCGATGCTTGGAGTTAGTCCATAAACATTATGATTCCATAAAGCCTTCATCCCTGCATATCCAGAAGAGAATGTTTTTCAAAATTTAGACTACCTGGTATTTTGCCGCTATCCGATTGTTCAACATGCACGCGCGCGTGCGCACACAATTTTTTTTCCAAGGAAAAGAAGAGTTGCAATGGGGACGGACAGGTGAGGAATGACTAATTTAAACATGTTATAGTTATCACACCAGTTGACAAGTTGACAAGCTGAGCAAAAGGTGACAATTTTAACAATGGTTTGTCTACACCAGCTTATCTAGTTAAGTATTTCGTGTTTTTGTTACTATAACATTGGATCGAGGGATAAAGAACTAAATGCTGAATGAATACTATTCTACCTTCTCATATTAATTATTTCATTGCAGCATGCTTTATGAAGAATGAAGTTCCTGAGCTCACTTCCTATCTATTCTTGAACAATTCCCCCTATATCCAAAATGGAAATAGAACAAAAGTAGAAATCTCCCATGCACCTTATATCACACCAAAAGGCTACGGCGACTTGATAATACTAAGCGTTAATAGCCATGAAAAAGCATGCCCAATTTCTTAAATTAGAAGTTACTCTTAATTATTACGATGCCAAACAATTAAAATAGAATAACCTTCATTATGCAAGAGAATTTTGAGCCTCGCATGTGCAATGAGGATATTGACCATAGAGTAGAACTTAAGCACTATATTTGTTTTTGTTATACGGCGTGCACCTACAAAATATATAATAGCATACCAAAGTCAGATGCATCTGCACGAGCACAAGCTTCTGCAACTCTCATACAAAGATGGTCGTTGAAGTTTGCATGTATACGTAAGTTTGACAATCTCTGCATTATAAAGAAGACGTGGCATTAAAGACATCAACATTTGTGAATATGACAAGTATGGTGACACACGTCACAACTGAAGCAGATATCACTCATTGTTAAAAAAAGCTTAACAATGCACACTAGAAATGTTCTAGAATTCCCTTACCCCCTTCATTACCGCTCTTCCTACATTGTTGATAAGATGATTACTGCCAGAATCTAAAGTGCTCTACTAAATGAAAATGACTAAAAATTTTGGTAGACCCCTTTTGATACATGCATACCGCAATTTAAATTTCATGCTCTAATTCAATTAGAGGCCTATTTGTATGGAAGAGTAAATTTAGTTAAAAAATGACATTAGCAATTAGATTGCTATGGGCTGGGTTTAATAATAAAATCAATAAATACAGTGACAATAGCTATTAAATTGTTATGGACCAAATTTAATAATAAATCAAATATGTAATGGTTATTTAAGGCTACATTGGCCTTAATGATCCATGTTAAATGCAATAATTAATAAAATATCCAAAACCCAGAAACCATCTCTTTTCGAAACGCAAATTTTTCTCTCCCAAATACTTGTCTCTTTGAATTCCTAATTCATTCCTATAAATAAGGGCAATCAAAACATCATCACTTGTATCAGGCATCAAGGTATATTTAATTTCAGCCAAAATTACCATCCCAAAATTTGGTTAGGGTTTTTTAATTTTTGAGTTTTAAATTAAATTAAATTAAATCTCCTTGTAAATGTAAATTATGTTTTCAAGTAGGGAACTTTGTTATTATATTTTCTTGAATTTGATATCGTTGTATTTTTGGCTATTTTATTCTTCCATTTCATATTTTACTTAAATTTTGAGAACGCATAAAATGAGATTTTTGTTTAAAATTATAGGATGTCCAGATTTTGTTAATGTTAATGGTGGTGTTAATTATAAGATGTTTGGATTTTGTTAATGTTAATGGAGTTTACTGTTTCAGGTCCTTAACTGCAACGGGTAGAGAACGTCTGCAGCCTCATAAGGTTGTGGTATATTTACTATTTAATTCTAATCTTGATTAATATTTTTCTTTTTAAATTGGCTTTAGTGATACTGATTTCTTCTATTTTTCATCATTTTTTATTAGTTTGTTTGGCTATATATGAGGACAGTTATGCTAATTCAAAATAGATTTTTTTAGTACTCTGCTTGATTTAAACTAGAATTTGGTTTATATGTTGGTTCTTAAGTCTAGACTTGAGAAAGAGGATAGATATGATGAGCAATAATTTCATTGAACATGTGATTAGAGATTAAAATGGATTGCTTTGAGAATACTATATAGGACGGTGATGTGAGACATATGAATAGGCTGTTATATATCCATGTCTCAGAAAATGTTCAAATTAAGTATTTAGAACGGAAAAACATACTTGAAGCTTTTATCTATGGTATGAAAAGGATGTTAGATATCCATATCTTAGAAAATGTTTAAATTAGGTATTTAAAATGGAAAAACATGGTTCGGTGAAAAGAACATGATATCGAATAAGCAACAAGAAAGAACTTGCCTTTAGGTGACGGCCTTCAAATACAATTATCAATTTTAATAATTCACAATTCAGTAAGATGTGAACCATGGTTACGTGGCTTTTACAATTAAGAAAATAAAAATCAAGTATCACTTTCTACAACAAAAAAACATATGATGGCTTTTAAAATACTTAAGAACCTGCGTTGTTTTTTGTGCAGTCTCATTATTTTTATGTTGGAATCTCTTTTTAAATCACCGATTAAGTTGGGTCGTTAAATTTATTTTGTTTCTATTTTTCAATATATATTCCACTACAAATTTAAAGTATTAAATTATTGTAGTAACCGTAGTCTTTTCCGTTCATCCAGTTTGAACCGACCATACCGATCCATTTTGACATTTTCAATTACTACTACGAAAAGGATTTAAGTTCTTTATACTTTACATTTTATGAATCTATTGATTGGGTGCTTAAATGTTAGCTGCTAAATATAAGAGATGTTCGTTTCTATGACAACGACAAAAGTTTTGGTTCAGTCCTAAAAAGTTTACAACTGGATGAACATGTAAGGTTCATATTGATATATATTTATAAATAGTATGTTCTCTAATTAAATTAAATTAAATTCATCTTGAATAAACTTTGTAGGATGAGAGGATACAAGCATCAATGTTTAAATGAGACTAAAGGTTTTTGAGGATACATAGCACAAAGGACACTTTTGTCGTATTTCGAAAACAAAGGTTAAAAAAGCTCTCCCGTGATACAATATTGGAACCACCGAGTATGAAATTCTTGTAGATGCTGACAGTAGTATGGACTAATTATGTGGATTTGTTAAAGATGAAAATTTGATGATGTGCAATTTCCTATCTCTTAAATCGTCAAGTGGCTATAAAATTGCAGAAGTTTTAATAGGTGAGCGTCATATTAATAGAAAATTAAATTATAATAATAATTTCTGTTGTTGTTGGTATTATTGTTTATAAACCTTTTTTTATGATTTGCAGACATTCTTATTGTCGTCGTTGTAAAAGGATCGATGTTTCGAGAGAGAAAACGGGTGGGAGTGAGAATGTGTGTCGTGATTTGATAGTGATGGCCAGTTCGCAAGTTTTGTTGTCGAACTATATATATGAAAAAATCAAATAATTAGTTCTTCAACAAAAATATAACTAAAAATGCATTGCTTCTACTTTTGTCATGTTCATGTTTTAAGTAGTAAAGCATATCCTATTCAATTCACCTTGTAGGGCTTGTAGGGAGATTTAGCAACGATTGAAGGCAACACCATTAACAAATTAATCGAAGGCATGCCTATTTTTGTTGCAACCTCAGTTAAGGTTCAAGATAGAGGTTTATGTAAGCAGATTTTATTTCATATATATATATATATATATATATATATATATATATATATATATGTCATTCATTTGAAACATGGATATGAATTTCCCTTTCGACAATAAGAAACAAAATTTTGGAAATTAATTCATCAAGAGAAGTTGAAGACCTAAGAAATTGATAAGTATTCATAAATAAATTTTTATTGCAAATTACTTATTGTGTATGTACCCGAGTTTTCTATAATGGAATTCATCATGTAGGTATAATAACAACTTTGATTAACAGCAGCAGTGTCGTTTATGTTTTATGTGTTTTGTATCTATAAGCCATTGGGTGTCAAATTGAAGCATCTGTGGTTGAAATGAACAATCGACAAGACCCATGGTATCTTGCTTGCAAGAAATGCGGTAAAAATGTTATTAATGTGGAAGACAATAAGGTATGTAAAGATGTAACTTGTACTCAGTCGTCTCCGAAAACTACTTACAGGTAATATGAATCTATAATAACTTCTTATTGCCTTTATTTAATAAGATAAGATTTTTATTAGCTTTAACCATTCTAAATTAATTTTCAATAGATATATCTTGAGGCTAAAGGTGTAAGATGGAAGTGGTGTGCTATGGATCTTATTGTTTGATACAGAGGTGGAGAAAATAGTTAGTTGTGAAGTCAATGATTTGTGTAAAATGAATGTTGAATTTAATGACGTCTTTTTATTTTTAGAATTAAGCTATATTTATGATACTGATTATGTATTATTTATTTATGTTATTTACGACACGAGGAACAAGGCACACATGAATATAAATCGCGTGTATGGAAAAATGCATTCATAATCAATATTTACTTGCAATAAAAGTTTTAGAGACCAATGCAAACAAACAATGAAAGTATCGGCACACATGTATTGCATTGAAGCAGATAGCCTGATTCAGAAAAAAGTCAACAGATACCAGCAACAATGGTGCAGCGATGCATATTATGGATGTTGAAGAAGATCATCCAAAGCTAACATTGACGGTTAAGAAAAAAAGGAGAAAGTTGATCAAGCAACACAATGAAGATGAAATTTAAGATTATCATCTGGTACCTGTAGAAACCTTATGTCGGTTATTTTCATCGAAAAACAAGCTGTCACGGTGTCACTAATCATTTTTATAATATGTTGGTTTTAATAATTTGATATATGGTAATTACGTTTGTCTATCCAAGTTACAAGGGATATCAATTCCTACTGATTTAGCATAACTCGTGGCATTATTAATGTATACCATATGTTATCTGGTTTCTTACAATATATGATGTCTTGTTTGGTAACTTATCTTATATAACATATGTTGCCTTGTTTGTTTTCTTATTATATCCACGTGCATGGTACGTGCAAAAACCTCCTATTATATAAATCACCAAAAATGTGCTACCGCTATTTATCAATTTACAGCCACCAAACCCAAAAGACATCACTTATCTCTTACTCTCCACTTCTCTGCATACATACATCCATACTTCTAGCTCTTTCATTGTACAGAAATAATAATAAAAAATTCTTCCACCTGACATTTCAAGACTACCAATATTGAATACCATTCTGAACTCCATTAAATCAAAATAACTTGAAAGATTTTCCCTTGATCATCGTGTAGTTAAAGACTTCTTTAGTGATAACATAAATTGTTTAGTGCGCTTTTTATCTGATGATAAAAGGCACAATGAATTTTTCATCAGTCTTAAGAAACATACTAAATGCGTGCGTGCGTGTGTGTGTGGGAGAGAGAGAGAGAGACTCACAAACACACGAAGCCTTTGCAAAATTTGGAACAAGAGCTTTATGTCCTCATGGTTTTTGCAATTTTCAACTAGGGACCACAACTTGGCATTTGGAGGCATTGTTCTGGCTTCTTCTACAGATTTCAGCATCTGCTGGTAAAGATCTACTACAATCTCTGCAACATAATTAAACAACATCATTTACCAGACCTCAAAAAACAGGCACTCAATTTCTTTTACAGATAAAACAATTGTGATAAGGCCATCAGTAGCTACTGTATAAATGCAATCAGAGAATCCAACAGATAAACAACTCGCGCGCGTGCCCAGAGAGAGAGAGAGAGAGAGAGGGTGAGAGGGTGAGAGAGGGAGAGGGTGAGTTTACATGTGATATAGGTTAAGTGAAAACCATATTACCATAAATTGGTGATATGGCCATCCTCGTTAATGATTCTAGACGAATTCAAATACATTGTACAGATGCCTACATGAATATGTACAAATGTATTATGTGGGAAAAGGAATCAGCTGTGCTTAGTATCCATAGCTCGATAATACTATTTCAATCTTAAGTTAATGCAATCTAATCTACACTTCAGTTTTTCATGACAAGAAATCACATGCCAAGATGTCCTGACTTCGGTATAATAGGTAAGCAACATATGCTAGGTAGAAAATGTAAGTGGTTACAAATACAGACACAGTTCATGCACATACACACACACACACACACACATATGCACAAACGCCTGCGCGCTCACACACGCAAAATCATGCAGATGCACATGCATGCACGCACACGCAGACAGAAATACACAAACAAACACTTGCATGTACATACTTGGAGGAGAAACAAGGTGATTACATTGGCAAGTAGCAAGTAGATAAATTTATTGAGCCTGAAACGCACATGAAAGATCAGCAATGTTCATTTTAATCCCTGCGTCCTAAAATATTACTGATAAAGAAATTGTATGGTTTAGAGGTATCAGAACGGATGACAAACGACATATGAACAGAACTATAGTAAATGATGGACATTGGGGTGATCTCATATTTATCAGAACCTCCTCTATGTGCTAAAATGGTTATTTAAAAAATCCGCATGGTTCGAACTTAAACACTTGTTAACCATGAATCAATTGGACCAATTTGTTCTATTACTGAAATTCGTTCATTTTTATAACTATTTGGGCATGGTTGTAACATTAGACCTGGGACAACCTTTTATGCAGAAAATCGGAGATCACAATGAATAGTACAAAATATGCTGGGATAGTCCATTGTATTTTTAGGCCAATTGCTTAGGTAACTACCCCAAAAGTCACTGTAGGAACGTTTTCCTGTGCATGTGCAGACAGTGTAATTACTTGGATGGCACATTTGACAATTGACTAGTAGCTAACTAAATTTCAGACCATATTGATTTGTTGATAGAATTTTATATTATAACTAACCTAATTAACAATGAAATGTCCGCATTACATTATATTTAATATCGTTATCAACATAAAAATGAAAATTATTGTTACATATTTATGAATTAACAATTGAATACACAATAGCTAGAGTTAAAGGTAACAAAAAGTAGCAATTAAAATTTCTACACCACAAGAAACGAGTTGAGTTACCATCATAACATATTTACAAAGACCAATATAAACGCAATATTTATAAATTGTAAATATGTTGTTCTTAGTTTAAAAAATATATATAAATAGTCAGTAATTTATATTAGATCAGTGATATCAAGCAATGTACTGCAAACACATATAATTGGGCCAATGTTGAAAAGCAAAGTGTTGTTTGTCCATGTAATTAAATTCTCCCTAATAGAAGAGATTACATTTGCAATTGTAATTTGCAAATCATATTTTACAGCATCAAATATTCTATTAATTATGATTTCATCAAAACCTTATATAAATTCATCCCTTGTTAAATAGAGATTTAAAATGTTGCTAATCATTTGTATTGATCTAAAAATAATAATTACATTTATTGAAATTAATTGGCTTTAAAATGGTACTTCCATATTATTGACCCCAAGATTTAAAAAATCCAATTATGTACAGCGTTCTCCAGAATATGACATGGATGATCTGCATCGCTCATTGTGATCCTCTTCCTAGATGTTAGTGATATAGAACTCAAGTCAAACAATATGAGGACATGAATGTGGTTCCAAACGAACGTTTCCAATAATTGAACAAATGAGAATGAATGAGATGGCCAACAAATTATAGTTAACATGTACTCATTAAAGCTTTGTCAATATTAAAAAAAGAGAGTCAATATGCTGTTAATTATCTATACTATTCTAAAATCTATTAACTAGTGAGAAGAAAATAAACTGAAAAAACTGATACTACAATATTAATGCCAAGATCTAAAAGTCTTGTTACGTACAACATCGTCCGAAAAATCATATGGATAATTCACATCATTTATTTTGATCGTCACGTCCAAAATGCTGTTAATATAGAACTCAAGCAAAGAGCATTACGACAATTATATGCATGTGACAACAAATAACGTTTCGATAGATAACACATGAGAATAATGGCAAATAGCGTGACCTTTCTTTCAAAGACGTTTAGAGCATATAGATCACGATGTAAGGTGCAGCCAACATATAGTATGTCCAGCATTGTGATTGTTATGCCAGCACCAAGGTAAGTTACCTACAGCCTAGTTGTAGTTATGCATTCCATGTGTATGTATGTAATAATATATAACATGGATAAAATTATAATTTGCCACATACTCATATACAACCCTGACTTAACACCACCCGTATGAAAGTGTGTTAAAAACTTACAGCACATGGTGATATCACCAAGTGTTAATGACTCAACCGTCAGTGCATAACAGGAAGCTGTTCCAAATTTTCGAACTGAGCAAGTGTTGGACAAATCAAACTAATTTAAAATTTTTGAACTTTGGACCGAAAAACAAGTCATCAAATGCCCAAGTATTCAAAAACCCAAGAACCCTACAGCTTAAACAGTGTAGATAACGCACCAATGAAATAAATACATAGAAATTAACAATGCGCTACAAAAATGAATGAATTAAAAAAGATTCAAGCAAACATTGAGCTACAATCTAACAGCAAAGAACCTGTAGGAGCCGCAGACTCTTTCTCCGCCTCCGAGGAGAAGCAAGCCTTCATCACCATAGGGGAACACATCGATCGATCCCCGAATTGCTGCACAATAACGGTCGATGGTGCCAAGATCGCAAAATTTCGTCCTGCAGTCATAACGAAACACTCAATCAAGCACATAATCTACATAATTAAAAGAAAATTGAAAATTGAAAACCCTAATTACTCGAATCATCTGGGAGAGAGGAAGAAGAGCAAGAGCCGGATGAGGCGGCGGCGGTGCGGTCACCGGCGGTGAGGGAGAGGAGGAGAGAGATTCTGTTGAGGGATGAAGAGCGAGATTGGCGGACGGCGGTGAGCATAGCGGCGGAGTGGTGAGAAAAACGGGAACGTCGACGGAAGAAGAGGATTAGGGTTTTGATTTGCGAGTGGGTGCTGATGGGGTTTTCGATTAAGATGCGGATTTATGTTTCATGTAAAAAAGGCGTAGGAAATGAAAAAATTGTGGGCCCATGATCATGAAAAATTATTCCAAATGCCGGACCTAAACAAGAGAGAGGTATACACACCGTCCAAAGCAATATAAACTCACCCTCTCTCTAGCCGTGCCTCCGGATATATTACACAATTGTGGACAGTACTTTTTTATTTACGGCATTGCAATCACACATAAGGCATACGCATACGCCCGGGAGGAATCAGTTTTCAGACAAATTCTATTTATTTACAATATTGCCATTACACATCAGCATACGAGACGAATCAGTTTTCAGGCCGCATAGCGTGCGAATAAAAATTATTCCATGTGACAGACGTATACATCCGGACAATAAGAAGAAGAAATAGAAGTGTGGATCTCACACGCTGCTCAAGGCTGCCCGAAACTCCCACCTCTCTCTCACCTCTTGTCCAGATGTATTACATGAGACACACCGAATAATTTCTCAAATGGAAATAGTTTGAAAAGTGCAAAATAAATTAATAAAGGTAATTGTTTCTCTTATTCTCCCTCTATTAACTTAACCATTTTTTTGTAACCAGTTGGCCTTACCTCAGTTGGTACCAATTTCTTTCCATCGTGAGAGATCGTAAGTACGATATCCGAATGAGTTGATTTCCGAAAAAAGGAAAGCCAAAAAAAATGATTGCTTTTTGCTGGTTCTCTTTCCCTTTGAAAATGATTTTCAAGGTTCCGAACATGCCCTCCTTCAGGATCTAGCCCCATTTGCGACCTCAAAATTTAGTGGGAAAAACATCCTATATATAGTTTATCCGGTTTGTCCAAAACCATCGTATGCTTGCAGCAAGTAACCGAAACCTCCAAAGTTACAATCACCCTCTAACCATTAGCTTTTATGCTTTTCAGAATCTTTCATTTACGAATTACATTCCTAATCCTGTTCTTATAGCAGCAGACGCTTATGATGAATACAGGATAGATGGGTCAATTCAATTAAAAAGCAATGGTTGAAGCGGTGCATGTAAGAGAATTAATGTAACTTTGGAGGATTTGGTGATCCTTTTTAAGCATGCATGGGGTTGTTAATTAGGACACGTCGGTAATCCATGGGTTGTTTTATCTGGCCAAACTATCAAGATTTTGTTAGAAAAATCTGTCGAGTTCCAATAAATAATAAGAAAATTATGTCTATATTTTTATTTAGATTTCCAAATTGTACCCGAAAACATCAAATCAAACGAAAATAGGTTTATAAATACATCAAAGCATGGAGATCAAGAAGTAAAACATTGATTATTATTCCAGAAAAATAATGTTCAGTGATCGTTTAAGAAGCTGCATAGGAAATTTTCATATGCAGTTGCATAGAAACATTATTATCTTTAATTAAAAACCTAAACTAGTGAACATTTGGTTGCATGTTCATCCTTTTGAATCCTTTTTCCCCCTCCTTTCTTTGTTTTTGAAAACCAACGCCCCCCCCCCCCCCCCCCCCTCCTTTTTTAATGATCACATGTCTGTCTGTGCCTCTAATGGCCAAATTTACGTTAATGCACACAAAGGTTTGGACATATCTTACAAATTTAAAGAGAAATTTGCTGAGGGTAAGCACATCTGTAAGAGAGTTGCAAAGCGATGTAGATATAATACTTGCAGAACAGTACCGTCGCACTCAATTGGACATTATTCATCCCTAATACAACCAAATACAAACTATAAGGTACAAAATATATTAATTAAACAACAAGAAATATAAATCTAGCAAAATAACTACAAACTATGCTGTTAACTATATCCCCAGTTTGTTTAGCTATATCCCAGAAAATTCCCCAAAAGTTCGATTGGCGAATAAAACTTCCATGGATAACGGCGACTAGACAACGATGTTAACTAGTCATGTAAAATGACTATTTTATCCTTCTAAATAAACATAGCTAATTAAATTATTAACTATTAATATTAATTTTATATTAAATTATTAATTAATATCAATTTTTTTTTGTTTGGATGGGTTTTGAAGGGGATGGGTTTTGGAGGAAGAGGATGGTACGAGGGCAGGAGGGCGGTCGGACGAGGTGGGCGAGGAGGAGGAAGTGATGGATCGGAGTGGGGAGGTGGAAGAAGAAAAAGAAGAAAGTGGTGGTGATGCTCGATATCGGTGATCTCCCAGATCAGGACACGCGGCAGATGATGTGTCCCGGGGCTCATAAGAAAGGACTTACAGTGGCCGACCAGACCATTCCTGTGTCCGTCCTACGAGCAAACGCTGGCTCACCTCCGAGCCCCCAGCACAATTGGCCTCCTCGGCCCCACAGCTCGTCTCCGAGCTATCATGTCACGACCCGAAAGAGCACGTGACTGGCCCTCGAACCATATGAAATCTATAGGACTCCATCTGATCCAAGTAAGCCAAAGCCCAGAAATCTAAAACCATTTTAAGAGCAAGTGAAGAAAACTGGTTTAAAGAAGTGAAGGAAAATATGTTTGAAGTCGAGGTTTTTAAATAACTAAGCCGAAGGTGCATTTTTAAAAGGTAAAGTCTTTTCTAAAAATTTCGGCAGAGTTTCTTTTGTAAATACTGGCCCCGAACGGGATACAACAAGCATAACATATATACAATGATAAAAGGCATCCCCAAGCGGGAGCTAGCTCTTCGTCAATTGACGGTCACAACCACACATGCAATATAATATACAACGCCGAAAGGCGAGGATCGATCCAAAAGAAACACAGTAAGCATGAAAACCGCAATACTACTAAGCGCGACTCTAAGGCCAAATAAAACATCACTAAAGTCTGAGTCTGAAACAATAAACAAATTTGGTTGATGGAAATTCTAGATACAAAGAATAATATAAGTACAATGGTGGTTTTGATGCAAAAGGAACCACCTACCAAATGCAATTCACCCGCAAGGAAGCAATATGCCAGAAATGCCGCAAAGGAACCTGTACGGCAAAACCTGCAAGAACTGTGGCACAACGGGGGTGAGTTGCCAACTCGTGAATAGAGAATAACTACAAGCAGAAACCGAACGCAAGACATAATCCTAGGTCAAAACGATCAGTACAAAATCCTCAATATAAAACATGCAGCCTATAATAAGGCTAGGGTAAATATCTAACCCGAGTGTAATCTCCTGTGCCTGTCTCAGTGCCTCAGGTAGCAATATAACATAAGAATGAGGTATGAATGCATGAGAACATAATACATGTAAATGAAGAAACTGTTTTCATACTTTAGTGAGATTTCCTTTGTATTTTTAAAATGAGGTATCATAATGAAATCAGCATAAAACAGTGCCTAACATCGGCACAAAACGTAATCCAAATATCCCGATATCTCTGTATCCCAATCACAAAATTTAGGGCGCCGTCAGTCCAGACCGGCCCCTACCATCAATCTCAAGACCACGACGGTATCCTCCGGATATCCGACGCGTCAGGTAAAATCACCGGTCGGTAGTGCTCCCCTGCCAGGCTCAACGTCATCACCACATTCATCTTGCCCCGGGGTACCGCACCGGGTCCACCATGTACCCGAAACGGTTCATCCGTCTCCTCGAATCGGGTTTCCAAATCCATCAGCAAACTCATGGTGGACGACTCATACATCATGGGAAAACCACACTTTTTATTTTAAAAGAGAGAAAATGTTTATCTGTGTTTTTGCGGTTTTCCTCCAAATCCAGAAAATCTCACGGAAATCCAAATCCAAAACCTCAGTAACACGTAAAATAGTGAATATATGCATGAGAATCCATGAATGCGGCATAACAATGAATATCAGTATGCATGAAGTAGCAGGTAATAACTACAATGTCTAAACTATTAGCTAATAGGTTATGTCAAGCAATAGTATTTTCTAAGGTGTACGTGACATGGCAATTACCGATGAAGATGTGTGTGAGCCGGCAAGTAAGTGTACGTGGTACATACGCAACATCGGTAATGGTGCTGGTGTCCTAACAGCATGATATCAATAATGGAGTATGAAATATAATATAAGAATGCGATGCAAAGCGAACCACAAAAAAAGTGGGAGCTGAATCTAGACGCAACTATAACTAATCTGCATTAATCTAATATAAGTCCTACAAATGGTGCCTTTTGAAATATCACGAATCATGGGGTTTTGAAAATAGGGGCTACGGTGTTTTTATGAAAAGATACGCCTTTTGAAATGTCCGTAGATCCCTTGACCTGTCTTTTAAAATACCCACGACCCGCTAGTTTTGAAATAGGTAGGAGTCTAATCTATTCTAACAACTACACTAAATTATACAGCTGAACTAACAAGGTGAGCTACAGGTAAGGAAACCGCTTAACATCTGAGTCGATATATATATAGATATAATAGTCGGTGATTCCGCCTCAATAGTATCGCGTACGATACAGTATATCATATGACATCCTCAAGTCATGAGTGCGGATCTATCATCAATGTAAAGCTCATACGGTAAATCGTCGTACGGCATCCCAATAGCTGGGTACGGGTCAATATCACACTATCTCATCACACTTCAGGTATCACTATCAACATATCATATAATCTAGGGTACTATTCTATGTCTAGTATAAATCGATACCATCAATAAAGTATGCATGCGGGGGTAAACACACATCCCAAGCCCGCAAGAATCACATTTCGTATCCCAAATACGAATCATATCACATCACCGATCTCGCGGCACAAAGCCCAATTTCATTGACTCATCTCCAAAGTCATCCAATATCATCAACACAGTGCCAGTATAAGTAATATGCAAGGGTGTGCGTGTAGGTGTAATTCTATTCTAGGGTTCGCGACTATGAACTACACTAGTCACTTCTACCCCTACACTATCCATAATACACCTAACTATTATATATAATAACAACTACGGACTGCGGGGGTGTTATACGCCATCCACCCGACTTCCCCCAGTAGATATAATCTACTCACCTAGCGTCTTCATTTGTGGACGTCGCCACGCGCTTGCTTGTCGTCCCGAAGTCTTCATAGGGTACCTACACATCAAAATATCGTATATGCGCATTAAAACCAAATCAAAGCTAAAACGGCACATGAAATCCAAAATGATACGATAAGAGGCCTATAGGTTAAAACCCATGGCACGCCTTCAAAACCATCAACACATCCTCTATATCGTCGTATAAACGCCAAATAGTCGAGGCAAAACACAATCCACAATTGCAGAATTAAAAATACGGAATACGGAAACATGAATCTAAAACAGCAACTTAGGAAATATGTCCCAGATTTTACCCAAGGTCACTTTATACAAATCTATATATACCAGGGGTCTAACATGAACATGTAGGAGCTACAGAACCAATACGAGCCAAAATGGTGGGACCCAGGCCGCAATTTGCGGCCAATGGGGATAAATTGGCGGCCGGGAAGAAGTGGGAGCTGGGGTCTTGGGGTTAGCTTCCTGGGTGCCTGCACGTGTCACTGTCCAATCAATTTTAATTTAGGGTGTCTCGGGTGATAGCAGATTCAATATACCCTTCACAGATTTCATAAATTCCCCGATATCGGTTTATAAAATCCGTATTATGGTTTAAGCTTCAGGTTTTGGATTTCCAATTCATACACTAGGGTGATGGTATAAGCTCTACTGACCTTAATTCCATATTACAACCCATAAATCATCACAACCCTAACTAGGTTATCCACAAGTCCACAATATCACACAATATCGATTCGATCTTAATATGAGGGTAAAGGAAATGCATAAACTAAGTTTAAGGTCCAGAAAATACCTCATTTGGCAACTCAAGAATTTTCTTGAGTTGCCCCTAGTGGCCAAAATCCTTGCTTCTTTAGCACCAAGTGTAGATCTAGGGATTGTGCACACATTTAATGAAATGGAGATTGGGTTTTGGGGTTGTTTTAGAGGTGTTTTGGAGCTTGAAGAGGGGAGGGAAAGGAGGTGCAGGAGCAGCAGCAGGAGAAGGGAGAAGAGGGAGGGAAATGAGGGGAGAAATGGTTAAGTCCTTAGTCAATGAAGCCCATACCTCTCTCTCTCTCACCTACTACCCATTTCTTTATTCTTTTCCTTTTCTTTTTCCTTTTAAAATCCTTCTCACTCAAATAGTAAACCCAAATGAAAAGTATGGCAAGAAAATGCACAAGTGTGAAAAAGTGATATGTGCATGTGTTGCACAAAAAGCTAAAAACCGATTAGCGATTTTTAATCGCGATTAGCACTAAATTAGTGTCAAATTAATCACAAAAACTTTAAAATGTCATAATTCTCTAATTTACCCTATTTTAGAATTTTCCAAAATTTTTCCCCATTTATTTGTATTTAATAATTCCAAAATATTAAAATATTCAATAAAATAATATTAAATTATAAAAATTCCCAAAATTAACATTTTATCTTTTTTGAAATGTTACAATCTACCCCCCTTAAAGAAATTCGTTCCCCGAATTTAAATTTAAACCCCCAATACTAAAACAATTTTTGTAATACTCCAATTTGTCGGGGCTCCGAAGACATCAATACATAGAGAATATCCTATGCGTCTGGTGCGCAAGAAATCAAAATCCATATATGTGTCATACAGGTGTACAAAACAACATCTAGGTGCAACGGGTGTGCACGAAACATCTGTCATAGGCAACGTGTGTGCCTGACAGCAACCAAATCAGGTGCATGTAACATGCACGAAGAATCCCGATTTAGTGCATCTGGCGTGCACCAAAATCGTATATCAAAACACTAAAGGTGCATGAAAACTCTGCTGGAAGTGTAAATCAAATCACTGTATAAGGTGGGCGTGAATTCACAATCAAAACCTCGAATGTAATAACTATGCGCAAAATATAAATATCCAGTGGGTGCATGAAACAAATATCATGAAACTCAGTCATCAAAACTAAATCATGCAAACAGAACGCCCAAAATACCGAAATCCAAAATGACGGATACGTGATAATCGAATCACAAAATCACAAATCATAGTACCGTCGTCGGTAGTTCCTCCTTCGAGGTCGAGAAGGAGTCGGTGCATCCACTGCTAGCAGCGTAAGATATCTACTTGCCTCTTGCTCACGGTCTGGCGCCCTCTGACTCTGGGTCCTTATCTTCTCTGAGGATTACCTATCTCGCAGTCAATCGGCTCATCGGCCCTGTCAGGTGTGCTAACGGGGACGATTCCGTTCTGGCACTTCTCTGGTCACCTATCGGTCAATCCTCACGACCACTCGTGAGGCAGCCCATCACTGGCGTCGGCCTCTGGCTCTCTGAATGCACGTCACATATCTGATCCTGGGTGCAAACATCATTGCAGCAATGTCCTGGAAGGAATCCTGCTCAAGGTCTCTTCCGATCTTGCCTATGCCGAACTGTACAGAGGCTGGCTCTCCTGCATAATCTCTTCTCACTCGATAGACATCTGTGTCCTCAACACAATATTTCTCGGAATCTGGTTGCATCCCAATGCCTCTGTAAGCATATCTGACCTCTGGTCTCGACGGGAAGCAATGACAGCTCGTCAGCGTCTCGCCCGAACCTCTGGTTCCACCTGTCTCTATCGTCGTCCACTATGACGTCACGCCATGCATATCTACGCACTGCACTGTTCTCGGCCACGGTCAATCTGAAGTCTCTCACACGGACTCGAAATCGTGTACTCTGTAGCTTCATCATTCTGTAGAAGATGTCAGGCCGAACAGGTCCTCGGGAACACGTCCCAACCATCGGAGGAATACTCAATACTCGTCCGTCCTTGATCGATTCGCAACGCATCTGGGTAAGTTCCTTTATCCGAATCTGGTCAACTACCTCGTCGACAATGCTAACTCTGGCCTGCTGGTTGTGCGCAATATGACCACTCCTGGGTCAGGTCTTCTCGTATAGTATTCCAGAAAGGTCATGTCGAAGTCTCTCTCAAATCTCATCCCTGCCGAATTGCCCAGAAGTCATCATCCCTTGCTGAAGCAAATTCTTGTTCCGGAACGGCTGCATACTTATCGCGCTTCTTTCTGGAAGATATATCCATATACAACGCCTCTAGGTACGTATCACATCTCTAATGTCAGCGGAGTAGGACGTCATCTCGTCGAAATCTCTTGCGAACTCTTTTCTTCACTCTGCTTCAATGTCGACTGATTCGGACTCGTCTCATCGTGGCTGCATGGACTATGCTCCAACGGCTATACTCGTATCTGGAGTCTCCCAAGCAATGCATCCCATCACATGATATCCGAATGATGTCGAAACATTCGATCGACTCGTCAGAACCTTATAATCCCCCAAGAGATCAACATCTTGAGTACAGTTTAATAGTATCGAGTACATGCCTCAGCGTCGGTGGTCCAGCCATAGAAGGGCAAACCCAAGCCTCACTAATGGCGCCGCGGAACTGCCGTAAACCCTAAGGTTCAAAGGCTTTCACACGGTCATTAAGTCGAGTTAGGGTTTCATTCTTCTAGAGGGTCCATAGAATCACCTGCATGTCTTTCCGTATACTTTAAACTTGGAAAATGGGCTCCTGACATTCGATCGTCTCAATCGACTCTCAACGAATCTGCGTGAAGTCGTCTCTAGCTGGAATCAATCTATCTGATGACCTCGCATCGGTAAACGGACGAACCAAATGTCCTAGTCATTCATCCTCAGGTGACTGGCGACTCGCTATCATCTCTCTAAGTATATGCTCACGCTGCAGCAGCTCCAACCATCTGGGCAATATCTCGTCATTTGCAGCAGCAACTGGCTCATTCACCTGCACGCCGAACAGCGCCTCAATCCTCCAGGAAAGACGACACATTGGCGGTCATCTCTGAATCGGTCTGCTCTAGATCTGAGTAAGACTCTCCACACTGGAAATCTTCAACTCAACTGGGCCCGGTCCGGTGCATAAATCGGACGAATCACCTTCGTCTCTCAAATCGAGTAGACTAGCTATAATCTGTCTCATATCTGTCTGGAAGCTCCGACAATCTAAGCTCGTAAGCTCCGAAAGCGACATCCCGTCAATCTCAGCAACAGCTGGTCCCTCTGTCTGCACGGTAGGCGACATCATAATCTCTGAGGTATGATGTACATCAACAGTCCTCTCTCAACTGGCAGCTCTAACAATGGCCCGATCATCCGGTGCAAAACCAAGCACTCGCCTCCACTTGAGGTCACAGTCATCAATACTAACTCGAGACGTTCCCATGTCACCAGAAAACACAATGGTCAGCCCTCGTACCAGACGAGCTCGCACTGACCGTAACCCTAGCAGTAGCCCAAACTGCGCTCAAACATGGCGACAGGAACCTCAATCGAGTATCGAAGAGAGCAGATCAATGGCAAGAAAGGAAACAACAGATCCAGAGTGGATACACGATCATAAGAAGGAACAGCATCAATGAAGGTATGATCATGGACTAATAGAATCGGGGATCTCAAATGGATGTATAATCATGGATATAAAGAGAAACACTGATCTCGAAAATATGTACATCCTAAGGTTTCTTAAGCGGAGTGGCGTGTCGTAAGTATGCCGCGGAACATACCAACGGTACGTCACTCTACTTTAGTCACCTATTCCATCAACCAAGGGTCATCCTATACGACGAAAGTTCGGGTCTAATACCCCCTCGACTAAGTCTAAGTTCCGTAAGGTCAAGCCTAAGTTCCGTATATATATAAACGCCCTAGGCTCCACATAGTCAAACTTAGACTCGAACCAAGGTCAACCTAGCGCTCTGATACCAACTTTGTCACGACCCGAAAGAGCACGTGACTGGCCCTCGAACCATATGAAATCTATAGGACTCCATCTGATCCAAGTAAGCCAAAGCCCAGAAATCTAAAACCATTTTAAGAGTAAGTGAAGAAAACTGGTTTAAAGAAGTGAAGGAAAATATGTTTGAAGTCGAGGTTTTTAAATAACTAAGCCGAAGGTGCATTTTTAAAAGGTAAAGTCTTTTCTAAAAATTTCGGCAGAGTTTCTTTTGTAAATACTGGCCCCGAACGGGATACAACAAGCATAACATATATACAATGATAAAAGGCATCCCCAAGCGGGGGCTAGCTCTTCGTCAATTGACGGTCACAACCACACATGCAATATAATATACAACGCCGAAAGGCGAGGATCGATCCAAAAGAAACACAGTAAGCATGAAAACCGCAATACTACTAAGCGCGACTCTAAGGCCAAATAAAACATCACTAAAGTCTGAGTCTGAAACAATAAACAAATTTGGTTGATGGAAATTCTAGATACAAAGAATAATATAAGTACAATGGTGGTTTTGATGCAAAAGGAACCACCTACCAAATGCAATTCACCCGCAAGGAAGCAATGCGCCAGAAATGCCGCAAAGGAACCTGTACGACAAAACCTGCAAGAACTGTGGCACAACGGGGGTGAGTTGCCAACTCGTGAATAGAGAATAACTACAAGCAGAAACCGAACGCAAGACATAATCCTAGGTCAAAACGATCAGTACAAAATCCTCAATATAAAACATGCAGCCTATAACAAGGCTAGGGTAAATATCTAACCCGAGTGTAATCTCCTGTGCCTGTGTCAGTGCCTCAGGTAGCAATATAACATAAGAATGAGGTATGAATGCATGAGAACATAATACATGTAAATGAAGAAACTGTTTTCATACTTTAGTGAGATTTCCTTTGTATTTTTAAAATGAGGTATCATAATGAAATCAGCATAAAACAGTGCCTAACATCGGCACAAAACGTAATCCAAATATCCCGATATCTCTGTATCCCAATCACAAAATCTAGGGCGCCGTCAGTCCAGACCGGCCCCTACCATCAATCTCGAGACCACGACGGTATCCTCCGGATATCCGACGCGTCAGGTAAAATCACCGGTCGGTAGTGCTCCCCTGCCAGGCTCAACGTCATCACCACATTCATCTTGCCCCGGGGTACCGCACCGGGTCCACCATGTACCCGAAACGGTTCATCCGTCTCCTCGAATCGGGTTTCCAAATCCATCAGCAAACTCATGGTGGACGACTCATACATCATGGGAAAACCACACTTTTTATTTTAAAAGAGAGAAAATGTTTATCTGTGTTTTTGCGGTTTTCCTCCAAATCCAGAAAATCTCACGGAAATCCAAATCCAAAACCTCAGTAACACGTAAAATAGTGAATATATGCATGAGAATCCATGAATGCGGCATAACAATGAATATCAGTATGCATGAAGTAGCAGGTAATAACTACAATGTCTAAACTATTAGCTAATAGGTTATGTCAAGCAATAGTATTTTCTAAGGTGTACGTGACATGGCAATTACCGATGAAGATGTGTGTGAGCCGGCAAGTAAGTGTACGTGGTATATACGCAACATCGGTAATGGTGCTGGTGTCCTAACAGCATGATATCAATAATGGAGTATGAAACATAATATAAGAATGCGATGCAAAGCGAACCACAAAAAAAGTGGGAGCTGAATCTAGACGCAACTATAACTAATCTGCATTAATCTAATATAAGTCCTACAAATGGTGCCTTTTGAAATATCACGAATCATGGGGTTTTGAAAATAGGGGCTACGGTGTTTTTATGAAAAGATACGCCTTTTGAAATGTCCGTAGATCCCTTGACCTGTCTTTTAAAATACCCACGACCCGCTAGTTTTGAAATAGGTAGGAGTCTAATCTATTCTAACAACTACACTAAATTATACAGCTGAACTAACAAGCTGAGCTACAGGTAAGGAAACCGCTTAACATCTGAGTCGATATATATATAGATATAATAGTCGGTGATTCCGCCTCAATAGTATCGCGTACGATACAGTATATCATATGACATCCTCAAGTCATGAGTGCGGATCTATCATCAATGTAAAGCTCATACGGTAAATCGTCGTACGACATCCCAATAGCTGGGTACGGGTCAATATCACACTATCTCATCACACTTCAGGTATCACTATCAACATATCATATAATCTAGGGTACTATTCTATGTCTAGTATAAATCGATACCATCAATAAAGTATGCATGCGGGGGTAAACACACATCCCAAGCCCGCAAGAATCACATTTCGTATCCCAAATACGAATCATATCACATCACCGATCTCGCGGCACAAAGCCCAATTTCATTGACTCATCTCCAAAGTCATCCAATATCATCAACACAGTGCCAGTATAAGTAATATGCAAGGGTGTGCGTGTAGGTGTAATTCTATTCTAGGGTTCGCGACTATGAACTACACTAGTCACTTCTACCCCTACACTATCCATAATACACCTAACTATTATATATAATAACAACTACGGACTGCGGGGGTGTTATACGCCATCCACCCGACTTCCCCCAGTAGATATAATCTACTCACCTAGCGTCTTCATTTGTGGACGTCGCCACGCGCTTGCTTGTCGTCCCGAAGTCTTCATAGGGTACCTACACATCAAAATATCGTATATGCGCATTAAAACCAAATCAAAACTAAAACGGCACATGAAATCCAAAATGATACGATAAGAGGCCTATAGGTTAAAACCCATGGCACGCCTTCAAAACCATCAACACATCCTCTATATCGTCGTATAAACGCCAAATAGTCGAGGCAAAACACAATCCACAATTGCAGAATTAAAAATACGGAATACGGAAACATGAATCTAAAACAGCAACTTAGGAAATATGTCCCAGATTTTACCCTAGGTCACTTTATACAAATCTATATATACCAGGGGTCTAACATGAACATGTAGGAGCTACAGAACCAATACGAGCCAAAATGGTGGGACCCAGGCCGCAATTTGCGGCCAATGGGGATAAATTGGCGGCCGGGAAAAAGTGGGAGCTGGGGTCTTGGGGTTAGCTTCCTGGGTGCCTGCACGTGTCACTGTCCAATCAATTTTAATTTAGGGTGTCTCGGGTGATAGCAGATTCAATATACCCTTCACAGATTTCATAAATTCCCCGATATCGGTTTATAAAATCCGTATTATGGTTTAAGCTTCAGGTTTGGATTTCCAATTCATACACTAGGGTGATGGTATAAGCTCTACTGACCTCAATTCCATATTACAACCCATAAATCATCACAACCCTAACTAGGTTATCCACAAGTCCACAATATCACACAATATCGATTCGATCTTAATATGAGGGTAAAGGAAATGCATAAACTAAGTTTAAGGTCCAGAAAATACCTCATTTGGCAACTCAAGAATTTTTTTGAGTTGCCCCTAGTGGCCAAAATCCTTGCTTCTTTAGCACCAAGTGTAGATCTAGGGATTGTGCACACATTTAATGAAATGGAGATTGGGTTTTGGGGTTATTTTAGAGGTGTTTTGGAGCTTGAAGAGGGGAGGGAAAAGAGGTGCAGGA
Organism: Agapanthus africanus; assembly: GCA_030015575.1. Classification (NCBI taxonomy): domain Eukaryota; kingdom Viridiplantae; phylum Streptophyta; class Magnoliopsida; order Asparagales; family Amaryllidaceae; genus Agapanthus; species Agapanthus africanus. The sequence continues at coordinate 212,879,373 of CM057339.1, forward strand.
GCAGCAGCAGGAGAAGGGAGAAGAGGGAGGGAAATGAGGGGAGAAATGGTTAAGTCCTTAGTCAATGAAGCCCATACCTCTCTCTCTCTCACCAACTACCCATTTCTTTATTCTTTTCCTTTTTTTTTCCTTTTAAAACCCTTCTCACTCAAATAGTAAACCCAAATGAAAAGCATGGCAAGAAAATGCACAAGTGTGAAAAAGTGATATGTGCATGTGTTGCACAAAAAGCTAAAAACCGATTAGCGATTTTTAATCGCGATTAGCACTAAATTAGTGTCAAATTAATCACAAAAACTTTAAAATGTCATAATTCTCTAATTTACCCTATTTTAGAATTTTCCAAAATTTTCCCCATTTATTTGTATTTAATAATTCCAAAATATTAAAATATTCAATAAAATAATATTAAATTATAAAAATTCCCAAAATTAACATTTTATCTTTTGTGAAATGTTACATATCACAGGCCCGAGCCTGCTCGGCCCTCTCAGCTCGCCTCCGGGCTCGAGCAGAACCAAGATACCTCGTCTCTCCCGCTCCTCCGCGAGCTCTCCCGCCCCTCCGCGAGCTCTCCCGCCGAGGTCATCTTCCTCGGTCACATCGGCCGACCAATAGCACCGCTTGTAGGCGTAACCGCCATCCCGCGAATCTCGCCATGCACGAGATCTCCGCCGGCCACATCCCACGTTCCACGCCACCACGATCCCCCATTAACGAGTCTGTCTCGCCATTAATGGAAGGTCCCGCTCATCACGTGGGCATGACGTCGGGAGCGTAACGGCCGGTGTGATTCTCGCGCCTGCCCCGCCTGCTGCCACCGCTATATAAACCCCTCCTTCAGACGGTCCAGGTAAGCCATTTTTACTCCACTAAGTCGTTACTCTGCTCGGATCTCTAGTCTAACTTGACCGTCGAAAGGTCCTCGGTGGTACAACCACCCCGAGACTTCCTTACAGGTAACCCGGTAACCACAACCTCAAACCCATTGAGATCCACACGCTTCATGAGCGACAGCCTCCAGATCCAATCTCAGCCACCCATCGCCGCCATCAGCAGATTAACGGAAGGTAACATCTTGGCGCGATCCAGGTTGCGTCAGGTGGTGGTGATGATGATGTTGGCGGGGGACGGCGGGGGAGGAAAGGGGAGATCATGGGAAGAAAGGGGAGGATGAGGGAGGTCAAGGAGGTGATTGGGGGGAGGTCAGGGAGGAGAGAGGGAGGGAGGCGGAGATGGGTTAGGGCAAAGGTTAGAAATAGGGTTAGAGATAGGGTGAGAGAGGGAGATAGCAGCGGTGGTGAGGAGAGAGGGAGGCGGCGACTGCACCGGCGATTTCCTAGAATTTAGTGGTTTCTTCTTAACAAATTATTTTGGGTGAGACGTGAATATGGAAGATGAGGGTAAACAGGGAAAGGCAATTTTTTCCTTGGCTGATGTGATAACAAACATGATGATGTGTCACCGATTTTTTATAAGGAGTTTTCTTGGGCAATGGGATTTAGTGAACTTTAGCCTTGTCAATTGGTGAGGTTTCAATCTATATCTTATTATACCCATGTGTTTCTGTTGTTGTTTCTAATATGAGGCTATTCTTTAACGCTTCCATCTCTTGATTTCTACTTTCAACATTATGTCCTCCCCTTCAAAAAAAACTTCAGTTTTAACATTTTCACAGCATGCTGCTATAAGAAAAAGCATAAAGGTCCTGCAAAAAGGGTTGTAGGTTTAAAAGTTCTAACTTTATCTGGAAGTTCTGATTGACTAGCTAATTTGGGACCCCAAAAAAATTGAAAAATAACGGTTCTTAGGGGCTGTTTGGTTGCAGGATTATGGAATTTGGATTCCAAAAATAGTACGGTTGAAATTTCTGGATTTGGTAATTTGTTGTTTGGTTGGTTTTGGATTTGTAGATCTGGATTTGTAGATCCTTGTAATCTTTGTTTAGTTGTTGGAAAAAAATAGGATTTGGATTTGAGGATTTTAGAGAGAGATAGAAAGAGAGATGATTGTTAAATAAATAAAGTGCATTGGCCCCATCTAAAAGTACAATGAATAGTGCCAAATCCTTGAGAATCCATGAAAATTTTTAGGATTCATGAATCTTTTTTTGTGGTGGGCCCCACATATAAAACAAAGGAATCCTAAAAATCCTAATCCTGCAACCAAACACAAAATTGTGGAATCCTAGGATTCTACAATCCAAAATCCAAATCCAAATCCAAACCCATAATCCTGCAACCAAACAGGCCCTTAAGGTTAGAGTACTCAAGTGCAGCTCTGGATTTAGATTGAACAAAATAATAAGCGTGTCATGCTATTTAAAAATACTTTGAGTTATAGTTTTGACTAGGGATCTCAATTGGCCGTCGTTTATTGGAATAATCATGGGCCATGCTTGCCTTCCCTTTATATAGTCCCATATCGGAATTTATGTTTGGAAAATACTTTGGTGCTTCCATCCTTTGGTTAGGGAGAGTGCACAGCCGGTTCCACCAATAAAATGGTGACACGTGTCGGTCAACAACACCAATTTGCTCTCTCATCCACAGATGACGGGCTACATGTATTTAATATTTAACATTTTCATAATAAGTAAAGTCTCTTCACCCCCTTCTTCTTCTCTTCCTTTTCTTTTTCCTCTCACAAACCCCATCTTCAGTCCACATGAATGTAATTTAGTCGCATAAAACCCCAAATAATCTTCCCCAAACCATCATGAATCGGTTTTTCTCCTGCTACTATTAAAATGAAAAAGGGGAAAAAATGACAACCATAAACCAACTCAAAACACTAAATTAAGCCTTCTTCTTCATCAATTTGTCCTCCATAAAGCTTATGCCATTAAAACTTGGTTGATAAGTCTTGGATCCGATAAATAAAACAAAGAAAATCAATTTTCACCTAATTTATAATAAAAAGAGCAAAACCATGCATGAAGGTATGAATAAATTAAGGGGAAAAAAACAAAATTAGATATTTAGGAACCAACAGTCAAATATTTCGTTTATGGAGTTGTTGCACGAGATTCCCTCTTCAATATGACTGAGAGCTTTTGATGATACTCGTAAGTGAAAATTTGATGGATTTTATGCTTTATTTAATGGTTTAAAATCTATTTTTCCTTTTTCTTTAGTTCCACATGGCCTAGGCAACAAGGTCTTGCTGTCCTTATATATGAGGACGTGTCTTAGCCTCTTGAAGCAGTTCAAGGGCTAGTGGGCTTGGACTTTTCCACACGTGCGTGTGTGCCGTCCGTCTCGATCTCGATCATGTGCGTATGCACGCTCGTTTATCTTTTTGCACAAAATGTTTTTGTTTGGACCCGTTCCTGGACCGTTGTAGCAGCCATGGGGCTTAATAGCTGACAGTAATGATGACACCTATATAAGGAGCACCTTTTCTTTTTGTTTCTCTTGGTTCAATATACAAAAAACAGTTCTCCTCTCAACAGAGCTCTGCTCTGCTCTGCTCAGCTTTCCACTGCTCTGCTCGGCGAGCTCTCCACTGCTCTGCTCGGCGAGCACCTTCTCCTCTCCCTTTCCCTTCCAATATATTCCAAAGCCCACTGATGCTGCCGCCTCTGTCCAGTTCGGGTTCGGGTCACCTTTTCTTTTGTTGAGCGACGAGGGTCAGCGACCGGTTCGACACTTCATCCCACTGCACTTCAGGTGGAGTCCCTGTTGGTGGGGCGGTCATATCTTGGGAACAGATCGTCGGCGAGTCCTGTGCTAGAGGGGGCGAATTCTGTTCTTAGGACAGCGATCATTTGGCATGCTTCCGTCCCAGGCAGCTCGGAACCATGTTCTACTTATTTTTGCTTATTTGTTTAATAGGGTGCATGCTTAGCAAACATAGTTAAATATTATTCCTTAAAAAATATTAATTTAATTTGATTTTTTGGTCTTACTAGCAACCTGATCCAACAGAATTCCCCAGATCACGACACATAGCGGATGACACATCATCCACTTAAGCCCACTAGATTCCTGGAGGCTACGGAGTTGGAATAAGTATGATGCATTATGGACATTTCTCAGTATCTCGTCTCTGAGTTTGTGTAACACCCGAGCCCAATAATACTATTTCTGTTACTGGTTGAGTGTTTGGCATTGCTCATTTCATTTATCTTGCTTGTTTGGTTCTTATTGCAAAATTTTAACCGGCTAAGTCATTCTGCATATAACAAATTTTAGCACCTAAAATAAAATTGAAAATATTCTTCTTGGCCTACTTGACACCCTTAGCCTCGTGGTAGCGTCCGTGTATTGTATTCTCGTCCCGTTCAGTGAAACGGGCGAGTTTGGATGGCTAAGTGCACGTGCGTGTGTCCGTTTTGGGAGTATGCTTTTTAATCATAAAACATTTCATTTTAAAATTTGGAACCGCTTAAAATCCTAGTATTTGAATTTCGAATTTTTAGACCCAACCCGGGCGCAATTTGGAAATGTTTTATTTGGCGCCAAAATCCCAAATTTTAATATTATTAAAACCATCGCATATATTTTTTCTAACTAACCTGATATCTTACTGTTCATTACCTATCTTTTAAATCTTTAAGTTAACCATATAATATTTTTACAATCTTTTATATCCTTCTTAATTTATTCTCTCAGCCAATCGCAACCTCCCCTTTAACCCTGTGGGCCCCACTTTCTCTCTCTCTCTCTCTCTCCACTTTTTCTCTCTCTCCCTCTCCCTCATATATTCTCTCGTACTTCTCTTTATCATTCTTTCTCTTCTTGCTTCATGTTCCGTTTTTTATTTTTTTTAACTGTTCTTTTGTTGCCGGAATTCCGTCGTGCCGGTGACGCTTCTCGACGTTCCAGTGAGGTACCCCGACCCGTGTGGTTCCTTTGTTCGTCGTTTGGGTTCATTCCGTGAACCGTGCGCCCGTCGCGAGTTTTCCCCGCCGACGGTTAACGTTCCGTTTTCCCGATTCGCGACCCATCGAGGCAAGTTAATCTTGCTACATGCTATATACTTTTATAATCTTCATTTTATAATGTTATACATTTGAAAATATTATAGTTTACACATGAAACGTCGTCGAAAAATCGGATATGACAAATCTGAAATTTACTGTACACCTTATCTTATAAAATTCATTATAAATCATAGAAAAATCATTAGTATACGTTCTTTAGTTCGTTACGAAGCTAATTCAGAATACTATAACTCTATGAAGTATTTACTGGCAAAATAAATTGTTTAAATAACGTAAAATGCAAATGAAAATACCTTTAAACTGCTGTCCAGGGAAATTCCAGCAGCAAACTTTCAACTTCGAATATTCATAACTTTTTGTAGGGATAAACTGAGATGCTTATACTTATAAAAATGAAAACCTTATTGAATTATCTTTGTTTTTGTATAAGATACGTCTCTTTTGGAGAACATTTGTTATTTTTAAGCTATTTTACAAATTAGGGTGACGCTGAATTTCTGAACGGAACCTTCTTGTGCGTGGTTAATCAATACCACTTTTATAGTTATTAATCGCTTTGAATATGCTATCCATATTAATATTATTATATCAATATTTATATCACATATTGCTTAGTTGTGCATCCCACATTACCATTTTATAGTTTTATAACCTTTCGGATACCCGTTTGCATCCATCGCATTTAAGTTGCATATAATTGCATCCATGAAGTCTTAAGCTTATTAACATGATTAAATGACTATAATTGTCTTACTTCATTCTTGTAATGTTGAAATCCTCTCTGTGACACAACTAATAACTGTACTGCAAACTGAGTGCATCTGCCTATTGCTTAATTCATTGCTTATATCATGTTGTTGATGACCATGCTTGATTCTATAACTGACCGTGAATTCACATATGATATTGTTCACAACTTGACCTGACTTACTACATGTATATGGATCTACCCGACATGGTACCGTATACTGTTTGACTTGACCCGTTACCTGATCGTGTGTCTAATGCCAACAAACCTAACATGTAGTCCTCATGGACCGTTCCTGTTGTCTATCCAGACAAACCTGTTTACCTGATCCTGTGTTGGCATTAGTTTCTTGATTACGGGATACCTGACTTGACTTACACATATAACTTGGGGGTATGGGGAAATCGGTATTGTAACCGAACGTAACTCCAAGGGCCATCCTATTGTTTGCCGTTTTTCCGGGCGTTACGGAATATCCTATTGTTTGCCGTTTTTCCGGGCGTTACGGAATATCCTATTGTTTGCCGTTTTTCCGGGCGTTACGGAATACCTATTGTTTGCCGTTTTTCCGGGCGTTACGGAATATCCTATTGTTTGCCGTTTTTCCGGGCGTTACGGAATACCTATTGTTTGCCGTCTTTCCGGGCGTTACGGAATAACTACCGACGAGTTACGATGAGGATTACCTTACCTGGTTTCAAAGACTTTAGAACAGAGAACCTGATAGCACAGTTTAGTTTACCCACTGCATACAACCCTGCACTGCTCTGATTCATATTATTGTTACTCTTGCTTATTTCATGTTCATATTCGCATTGCCTGTCTATTATGTTATTACTGGTTGACATGACGCGCTGACGTCTGGGTTTTGCATGGCCCAGATTCCGTACCGCTGTCGCCGACCGAGCAGGAGTACTTCAGCCAGCAGGCTGATTTGTGAGTTCTGTAGTGATTTGTTTATTTCTTGCATTTTATTTCCAGATGTGAGCCCGCATTATGGGACGTACTTTTCTATTATTGTATTGGATCATTTGCTTCCGCACTTATTTATCATTGACTCTTGTTATTCTGGATTTGGACATGTGTTAGATAGTTTATTTATCTTGTTCTTGATATCTCTACAGCCGTAATGTGACTGTGGATGGATACTTCCTACCCACAGGTAGCATGGTTGGCTATGTCACGTGCCCAATCTTGCGTACTCTGGGAAGTGGGGCGTGACAGTTTGCATCCGACCTTTTAGAGGCCTCTCCGAAGTACCTTCACTATTCGCCTAGAAACCAGCCAACAACTCGCCTTCGAGCTATCCTCCAGTCGAGCTTACTCAACCTCCTTGCTCATCTCCAAGTTGTTTCAAAGCTGAGCTTCCTCAACCCCCTCGCTGACCTTCGAGCTGAGCTTCCCCAGCTTTCCTGTTCAACCGAAAGTACGGAGCCCAAGCGCCTTCGTAACGGTCCCGTGTATCTCGCCAAAACGAAATCTCCGCCGCTCCATGTCCCGCATCCCACGCCGGCGTGTTTCTCCATTAATTGGTGTGTCTCGCCATTAATGGATATATCCCGCTATCAACGCGAACATGAGGCAGGAGTGTAACGGAAGGCGGGAATCTCACACCGGTTCACTCCATGCGACCGCTATATAAACCCTCTCTTCCAGACGACTCAGATAACTCGAACTGAATCCAATACGTCGCTACTCTGTCTCAATATTCCTCGGTACTTTCTTCATCGTCGGAGGGTCATACGGTGAATTCCCACCCCGGGACTTCCCTTACAGGTAGCTCGGCGTCAACAATATCCAACAACCCATTGAGATCCACACACTCAACCTTTATCTTAAATCTCAACCGTTCAGCCCCGTTGACAGCAAGATCGACGAAGGACAACATCTGAGGGAGGTTCCGACCTCCATCAGTTGGCGCCGTCTGTGGAAACGGCTTTCCCACCTAAGAAAGTTGATCTTCCGTCTGCTATTTGATGGCCAGCGGTAATCGCAACGATATCAGCACGAGTCGTCCCATCCGCCTCAACGGAGGCGGGGGCGGTTCTACTCCACCTCCCAATATCGTCGACGTCTTATCTGTGTGGATCGACAGGCTCGTGGTGATGGTAGATGTGCTCGCTCATTTTCAAATGGCCGGCCATGCCTGCCAAACCGCCATCCCCACTCCCCGAAACGACGGCGTGTGCGGAGCGACGGAAGGGCGCATTCGGGCCTTCGACCTCGCTCTCACCCATCTCAATGTCACGGAACACCGGCGTGCTGATTCCGGCAGTCACGACCCCCATACGAGGAATGATTCCATAACTCGTTGGGTGCCGGACAGTTCGACACCGAGATCTCGAGAGCGACCAGACTATCGCTTCAACGCTCGCCGCGCTCTCTCGCCCCCTGAAGAGACGTCGGTTAGGTCACCTGATTCCAGGCAAAACCGACGTCACCACACTCATCGAGACCGCGCATATGGCGAATGTCGGGGCCAACCATGAAGGGTCCACCCCGATAATCTGAGGAACATGATAGAATAAAACCGAAACAGCTCCATCGCGCAGGCCCGGGGCAGAGATAGCAGGCACTCCGACTATGGAGAATCCTCGGGGTACTAACAGCGAATCGAGATCCTCGAGAAGAAAATTGAGAACATGCGGCTCACCACCCGTTCGTCCGGAGGGTCGGCGAAATACACCGCGGACTCTCTTATGAGAGCCTTCACAGAGCAGTTACTACGTGGGCTCGTCTCGTCTCGAAACAAGCTGTCCAAGGTGGCCCTCTTCGACGGGAAGTCTGACCCAAAGAACTACCTGGACGTGTTCACAGTGGGCATGAGCTTCCAGGACAACTCGAACGCGGCTCAGTGTCACGCCCCGCTTCCCGGTGTACGGCGAAAGGAACGCGACGAGGCCGCTACGTATTTACTCTGAAGTAAATACGCTAAGCGTATCTAAGCAATATAAATGTAAATGCACAAGAGACAAGATATAATAAAACAACAACTTTATTTATTCACATTCTTTTTACAATACATGGAAAAGTAAATACAACTGAATGAAAGCAATGCCTAAACAGTGGCATAATGGAAATGAAAAGTAATAAAAATGTGTACATTGAAGCTAGAGCTCTGGATCGTAGGCAAGCTGATCCAAGTTCTCACTAGTAGGCTCGATCTCCTGAGTGTCCAGATCACCTGACAACATTCTAAAGAAGAAAGAGAAGGAATGTCGTCAGCGAACAATCGCTCGGTAAGTCCCAAAGATAAGGGAGAAATAGAATAGACATAGAGAGAAATTTAGCTTTTAAAGTTGTATTATTTGGTTAACGCTGTTGTTTGTAGCTTGGTACAGAAGGATACCAGTGTATACGAGAGGAGTCTCTATATGCTAGAGACCAGGGCAAATGGAAGTATAAGGAACCGTTATGCCACGGTACAACAACAACGGAATATAGGTTAGGTGTCTTAATCTTGCAGTCTCGTGCCACTTCTAACACCTTCTGTACCAATCTACCCTTTAAACCCCGCGATGTCTTGCTTGTATTGTTTATATTGCAACTTGTATTGTCTTGTAATATAGATTGTATAATTGGATAACTTGCCGAAACCATGATATTAGTAAATGGATGTAACTGGAGAATCATGTAACTGGAAGTATATCCATGGTTTGGTTCAGTCAATATAGATTGAATAGATTGAATATATGTATTCATGGATTCATGTTGGATTGTAGATTGTACTTGAATCATATTCAAGTCAGATTATTATAATAAGACTCAGTCTGAGTCAGAACAATTAGAAAAGAAATTGAAGTCATTGTTGTTTTTATGTTATATGTAACCGCTGCACATGGACGGCAGGATTTGTGTCTTTTTCAAAGACGATTACCCTGTTGATAACACCGTTGTTAAGTTGTCTACCTTAAATAGGCAAGCACCTACTTCTCCGGCTCCCTGAGGCTCAAGAGATTGGTCCCGCTTAAACCTATATTTATTAGGGTCCTTAGGGTAATTTATAGAACTTGAGCGGGTTTTATGTAAAAATAATTTGTATACTTTTCAAAATACACCCCAAGTATTTATTTATCGTCTTTAGAGTTTTCATAGTTGTAGATTTTATTTTTGTGACATTTCTAGTGAATAAACTTATTTTTCATAATACATGGTATTTAATTGTAATATTGAACTTGTATGGATTTCATGGTATTTTAATGTAAAGTGATTCTTGTGATTTTTAGAAAAAAATTTGGAATATTTATATTATCACAAAATAGATATTTTAATGATACATATATATATATATTTATATAAAAATAATTTTGCTATATATTATATTTCTAGAAATCTCATTTTCTTAAGATTTTCGTATTTTAAATCTCTCGAGACCGTATGCTCCTTGCGGAGGTCTGCATCTCGCACTACTAAGCCCAGGGATGTGCGATAATCCGCACCATCCCAGTCGGGTTCCCCAAAATGGGTTGTAGCGGCACTTTGCAAAAATTTATAAAAATACGAATTCATATAAAAAACGGTTTTAATAGTTAGTGGTATTTATACGTAAAGTTTCTTTTTCCCGTATTCTATATTCCCGAAATGTATTGTGCTATGTTTCATATGAGTGTGTGAGGAGGTGGGACATTATCTCATGATCTACTTAAAGGTATAGTGATTGAGCGATTGTTTATGCGTATGCGTTTTGAAATCAAAGAATTAACCGCAATCAAGACGGTGTCGCTTGGTAGCTAGCCGATTGAGTACGGGTTGGTCCACAGGGAAAACGTGTTCTTTTCTAGTTGTTCTAACGAGTCGATTCCTATTTGTGGTAGGTTTTGATTTTCTATAAAAACTGAGGTTGAATTTGATTTGGATTAAAACCTTGCTAGGGTTAGGATTAAGTTAATTTGGAAAGTTAATTCTACTCACCGCTTTCTTTGCCCTAATTAAGATCTTAGGTATTAAGGTAATAACTAATAAAGGGGATTGGCGTGATCAGGAAGAAACTTCGTTTCTTCCTTTTGGCCCTTATCCGTCCTTTCTTAATTCTTAGCCCTAACCTCTATCTAAATCAACCACGATCGGTCTAACTAGGGAATCACCGCTATCTCGTAGGATAGGGTGCCGTAGTGAGCGATGGGTGGTTGTTTTACATAGAGCCCTAATTTTATAAAGTTAAACGGGAAAGAAAGGAGTGAGAGATTTTATCTCTCAAACCGACCCAATCCTAACCCTAACAAGTGAGGAACTACTCACTCATTAGGGAATTAACAAAGAAATTCATTTTTTTATTTTTATTTTAATAACCTAATTAACGTGCGGAAAATAAACGAAGGATAAAAATTGCAGAGAAATAAAATTGCAACTAAGAAAAAACACACGATAAAAAGAAACAACTTACTTTATTGATGCACTCTTTGACGATTACAAGGAATTGAAAATTTAAGATCTAGAATTAAAAAGAGGCATGCTCTAAAAAGAGCTGTAGGATTCCTATTTCTAGATAGGAAAACCCTAGGGTTTACATCTGATTCACATCTGAATTTACAATACTACCCTAAGAAAACCGGGTCAATGCACCGACTCCCACCGACACGTGCGATGCACGGCCGCGGATCCGCGGCAGAATGCCATGTTTGGCCGCGGATCCGCGGCCATATGGTGGGGTCTCTGTCTCAAATCTTCAGGGCTGCTTCATGTTGCATTTTACTTCTGGTTTCTTCACTTGGTTTCTCAGAATATCTTCTATTTTCTTCCAGATTTTCACAGTGCAGAATGTTGTGGACTTTTACCGTTCGCTTCATGTTGAAGTCTTGAATCTTGTGATGCCTTCGTACCTTGTGCAATCAAACTGTTCATTGATCTTCACTTGTTCCTTAAACTGTAGGTGGCATCACAAAGATTCTTCTATTTGTTGGTCGCAGTCTCACTTTTGTAGCGTTTTTTCACCATTTTCACTGTATTGTTCCGAAAACCTGTAACCTACAACTATTTAGCAGACATGGATCAAAAGCACCTATTTATTTGCAATATGATTAAGAATGGGGAATATAATAATGCAAAATTCTGATATGAACAAATACTCCCAAACTTATCTTTTGCTCGTCACGAGCAAAACCAATTTATTCTCGAAAAAACCTAACCTCACTTTCGCAGGGAAACACGATTGTACTGAGCTCGTGCAACAAACCGTTAAACCTCTAGGTGTCCCTAATAAGAGGAGTGTTGTCTCATGAGGGTTTTCAGCGGATACTACCCACAAAATCCGATCAATTTGGCCTATTGACTGCCATTCTTCAATTCGGTGTTCTAGCAAGAAATTCTATTATCTTTTCTTAGAAATTATCAACCCATATTTTTCACACTTACTTATCATCTAACTCAAGATTATATATGTTCTGTAAATTTATTTAGCTTTTAGCATCTTTTGAATTTTCCTTCTAAGGTTCCATCTCAACTTAGGAATTTTTATCATCTCTAATGAAGTTATAAGTCCTATTTTTCATTCCTATCTCTCATCTAAACCCTAATCATAGACCCCTACGTATGTGTATGTATCACCCCTATACTTGGAAATTCAATTCAAGTTATCATACTCTTATCCATCGTCCAAAGTACTTTTAGTTGGTGAATTTTAGATGAAATTGCTCACACATTTTTTATGCGACCGTTAATACTTCTTGAGATACCAACGACCGATTACAAAATGTGTTTGCGCATTAAGACGCAATTCCTCGTCTTGTAATACCTAAGGTTTTAGCAGTGACTCCCAAACCAGTTGGTCTAAGGCACTAGGTGATTCGCGACCCTTTTGCCAGCACCAATTGAATAAAGCAAAACCCTGCAATATCAAATCTAGGGTTCCTAGTCATTAGGGTGTGCACGATATGAAGTGACGGGGTGAAAATGTGGTGTTATGTGAACTCCCAAAAATATTGTTTTGTGCCCACGGGCACACGGTTAAAACATTAGCGAAAAGGGTTCTGGCTTGTATTCCCTTCCTCGGTTCCCTCGAGCAGTCATTACCCATTAAGGGCATGTAATCTTCAAACTGAAGGGGTTGGTCGTGAACAGGTAATCTAGGGATTAAAGTGACTTCATGGATGAAGTCTCTGTCAATAATTATCTCCTTATCGCCCCAAAATAGTTTGATAAAACCGTATTGTGCAAGGCAGCCTTCTTCCAAGCACTCGTAAAAACGAGTGACTAGATCTGGAAGGGCGCAAGCATTGGGATGATTATAGATTAAAAAATTCCACCCCTTTCGTGTGATTTCATCAGCAAAATAACTCCCATATATCGTGTGTGAAAAGATTTGTGAGAAATCACGTTCTAACTGCATGTTTGGTGCCATCACAGAAAGTGCACAGATCTAAAAAAAATTTAACAGAGAGGATCTAAGGAATGCAAACCTCTTCTGAAAGATTCAGAGGGAGAAGCGGCAGGGGCGCGGCGGAAGCGCGGCGATCTGGAGGGATTTCCTTGCTCTGGCTGCGGTGGCGGTTAGGGTTTTCTGTGAGAATTTTTTTTAGGGTTTGCAAAACAGAGAGGGGTCGGGTGTTATTTATAGGGGAAGTGTGTTGATTATTTGTAAAAAGCCCTTTTTAAAGAGAGGAAATTATTTGCAAATTTTTATTTTTATTTTATTAAATCTGGAAATTTACAAAAATACCCAATTTTTTTTTCAATTTTTTTTATGTTATTTTATTTTTATATAATTACAAATGACACATACCCCCAAACTTGTTTGAAACAGTGTTTTGGCTAGATAATCGAAAATTTAGGGGTAGATGGAGGAAGATCAGTCAATATAAATCGGCTCCTGTAAAAACAGGAGCTCCTCCGAAGGGTCCGCAGTGAGGAACAGTTTCAGTCGATGTCCGTTCACTTTAAACAGTGAACCGTCCTCCGGGTTTTCTAAATCGACCGCACCGTGTGGATATACGGTGCGTACCAAAAATGGCCCTTTCCATCGAGATTTCAGTTTGCCGGGATGGAAATGTAACCGAGTATCGTAAAGCAAAACCTGTTGACCATGTTTGAAAGTTTTGCGCATAAGGTGTTTATCGTGGAACACCTTCGTTCAGTTTTAAACGACTACTGCGTTCTCATAGGCTTCATCCCGCAGCTCGTCTAATTCGTTCAAGTGCAGCTTTCTATTGCTGCCCGTATCTCCCAAAGATAGGTTCAACTCTTTAATTGCCCAAAATGCCTTATTCTCTATTTCAACTGGAAGGTGGCAAGCCTTTCCATAAACAAGCCTGTATGGAGACATGCCAAGATCGGTCTTATAGGCAGTACGGAATGCCCAAAGTGCATCAATCAGTTTTGATGACCAATCTTTATGGTTTTTAGAAACCGTTTTCTCCAATATTTGTTTAATCTGCCGATTCGAGATCTCGGCTTGCCCACAAGTTTGAGGATGATAGGGCGTTGACAGTTTGTGAGTAATGGAGTATTTTCGTATTAAGGATTCGAAAGTCCAATTACAAAAATGAGTTCCATTATCACTGATAATCGTGTGAGGATGCCCAAACCAAGAAAAAAATGTTTTCTTTGAGAAATCTAACGACAACCTTGTTGTCATTAGTTCGGCTGGGCACAGCCTCAACCCATTTTGAAACATAGTCAACAACAAGTAGAATATACATGTTCCCAAAAGAGTTGGAAAATGGTCCCATAAAGTCTATCCCCCAAACATCAAAAATTTCAACAACCAAAATTGGTTGGAGCGGCATTTCATTTCTCCGAGATATCCGGCCCAAGTGTTGGCACCGGGAGCATGTCTTGCAGTATTCGTATGCGTCTTTAAAAAGTCGTGGCCAGTAGAAGCCACACTGCAAGATTTTTTCTGCCGTCTTTTTAGGGCCAAAATGCCCACCACATGCTTGATCGTGGCAGAATGACAACACGCTCTTAAACTCGTTGTCGGGGACACACCGACGAATGATTTGGTCGGAACAGTATTTGAAGAGATACAGTTCATCCCAGTAAAAATGTTTTACTTGGGACATGAATCGGAGTCTGTCCTGATTCGACCAATCGTTTGGTATCAGTCCAGTGGACAAATAATTTAAGATATTCGTGAACCAAGGTTCGCATAACACAGTTAAGAGCTGCTCATCTGGAAAAACGTCTCTAATAGGAATTTGAAGTGTAGGCGAAGAAGGGAGTCGTGAAAGGTGGTCGGCGACTACGTTTTCGCATCCTCTCTTGTCTCTTATGACAAGGTCAAACTCTTGTAGCAAGAGGATCCAACGTATCAGCCGAGATTTAGCATCCTTCTTCGCGAAAAGATGGCGAAGAGCCGAGTGGTCCGTGTAAACGATGACTGGAGAGCCGATTAAATAGGGCCTGAATTTTTCTAGTGCAAACACAACAGCTAAGAATTCTTTTTCAGTTGTTGTGTAATTTAATTGGGCCTCGTTTAATGTTCGGCTAGCGTAATAAATTACGTGCGACATCTTATTTATGTGCTGTCCAAGGACATCACCAATGGCGACATCAGATGCATCGCACATAATTTCAAATGGATGCGTCCAGTCGGGAGATGAAAGAATGGGTGCGGAAATGAGTGAGTTTTTCAACGACTCGAACGCCTTCATGCAGGTTGAGTCAAAATCAAAAGTTGTGTCCTTAGCCAACAAAAGAGCCAAGGGTCTAGCTGTCTTGCTAAAATCCTTGATGAACCGTCTATAGAAATCGGCATGGCCAAGGAAGGCTCGGAAGTCTTTGACGCACTTGGGAGGAGGAAGATTGGAAATGATTTCAATCTTAGCTTTATCAACCTCAATTCCATTTTGTGAGATGATATGTCTTAAGACAATACCTTCTCGTACCATAAAGTGGCATTTCTCCCAATTTAAAGTGAGGTTCTTATCCCTACAACGGGTAAGAACTGCGTCTAAATGTATCAAACACTCATCAAAGGAGTCGCCGAAAATGGAGAAATCATCCATAAAAATCTCCAAGAAGTTTTCCACCATGTCTGAAAAGATGCCCATCATATACCGCTACAAGGTAGCGAGTGCATTGCATAACCCAAAGGGCATGCGACTGTACGCGAATGTACCGAAAGGACAAGTAAATGCTGTCTTGTCTTGATCCTTTTCGGTGATGGGAACTTGATTATAGCTGGAGTAGCCATCCAAAAAGCAGTAAAATTCATGCCCAGCCAATCGTTCTAGCATTTGGTCAATAAAAGGTAATGGAAAGTGGTCTTTCCGTGCCGCGGCGTTGAGTTTTCTATAATCAATGCAAACTCGCCACCCAGTTTGGGTGCGAGTAGGTATTAACTCATTCACCTCATTAGTTAGGACCGTTATGCCCGATTTCTTTGGGACAATGTGAATGTGGCTAACCCACTGGCTATCAGAGTTAGGATAAATGATACCACTATCAAGACATTTCACAATCTCCTTTTTAACAGCCTCCTTCATTATAGGGTTGAGGCGTCTCTGTGGTGTAGGGTTCCTAGGCACACTAATGAAGTCTCACAAGGCATCAAACATGGCTAATTCAAGTTTTACGAGTGCCTACAAACCCTAATACGGATCGTTAACTAGATATTTAGGCGAAACGATGCAAATAAACAACTTTATCTAAAAGGAAAGTGGCTACAACCTTTGTAGATCCGGTCCACCACTTCCTAAGCTCCGCGATGATCTCCCTCCGCTGTCCAAATCGAATCCCGAACTCTAGCATCGGCTTCATCGAAGAAATGGGCGGGCTTGATCGTCGGTTCGATGCCGAAGATGATCTACGTCGAGGCATCACAAGAACAAGCTCCAACTTCACCAAGCCTTGAAAACTTGTGAAGGAAACACCCTATACAACTTGGCAAGAGGTAGAGGATGAAGAAATAGAAAGTGGGTAGACTTTAGATTTGGATTTCTCACACTTTTTCATCAATCACCATTGATGGTCAAGCTTTTTCTTCATGGAAGAAGAAGATGATGAAGAAGAAGATAATATGATAAGTGTTTTATATTTAGATAAATAAATCAATACTTATCATATCTTCAACCATGGTTTAGTGTAGAGATTTAACTAAGGTTAGATGAGTGGTTAGGGTTAGAGAAGAGACAAGAATGGTGGACTTTGTTCAAAGCTTCAAGAAGCTTCAAATAAAAACAAAACTAGCAACCATTCTTTTCTCTTTATCTTTTCTAAATGAAATAAATAAATAAATAGATAAATGAATAAAGAAAAGAAATGATACCCTAACCACTAACTAACCATGGTTTAATTCTTTACACAAAACCAAGCTAGAATGTATCATCAAACATGATACAATCATGTGCACAAAAAAATATATCACATATACAATGTGCATTTCAAGTGAGTAAATCCATTTAAAGTGAACCAATACTAGTTAATGCAAAGTAATATATCAAAAATATAATTATACATTAAATCAACACTTGATTTAACGATCCGGTCATGTCGCATATAACCGGCTAGTATCCAATGTATCGGCTTATCGAATCAATCCTTGATTCGATAACTAGGTTATATCGCATACAACCATTCGACACATACATCGCGAGAATGAAATACGGTATCACATACACGAATTATTCTCGGTCCCGCACATATCTCATATGCGCTCCTATTTCGTTTCGCTTGAGCCAGGAAACCTCTGTGTAGGACTCTAAAGACTCGTCAATACGCCGGCAGCAGGTGATGATCATATCAAACACCCACAAGCCGCAAGCGGTCTGCTAAACGTAACGGCCACCCGGGTATTGAGCGATCAGAAGATCGACGAGCAAGCCCGCTCACACTCCTGTGAATCCAACCAGTAACACTTACCATACTGTCCGGTCTGTTCGTCTGATATGTCGCATATCTCGCCTAGGGGTGGTAAACGTCAGACCCCAGTAGCTTGATAAGTCATGCCGACGTGAGGTCCATAACATTCGTGAAACTACTGATAACTCTTACCAGTATATCACTGCAACCCTGGCCAGGGATTTCCTGTTATGGCCAGTCGAGCATTGCACAACATCAACCCCCCAATACCGGGAGAGACGAATCCCCTCCTATCGCTCATTGCCTCCATGTGAATCGGGACTGTACCAAAAAACCACCTGTTTGCACAACTCAGTAGAGCCGTGGTAGGGTGGAAATCAAAGCACAGTGGGAGACACACAAGACTCTATGACGATCTCGGGTCAACAGACTAAGCTGTACCAGTGTCACCAGAGAACTGCCATCTGACGTGAGGTATAATACCATCTGGGAGTTCTCGGCGAGTCCGTTCAGTGTACCCAGTCTCCACTGAGCACCCGCATACCATCTCCGATGTCAAACACCAATGGATATGGGATCATCCATCACCCATCACATGGGTCGAGAAGATATACGCTAGTCTACTCTGGAATATCGATGCCCCGTCTCGATATTCCCACGACTAGGAACAATGAAGGATGTACTCATTGACTACCCAGGCCCCACTAGTATGATCTACATCATAGTCCTGGAAGTCGAGTACACATCCTAAAGGCTTTATCAACATGTAATCAGAGAGACAGAAAGTATGCATGTTATGATAAAGAGCAACCAGATAGCGTACTATCATGTCGAGCAAGAAAGTCCTACCTATATATGTCCCAGCATCCACTACAATATACATCCAATGTACAGTAATGGCCTCTAGGGCATACATATAACTAACATGTGGATCCCTTACTGGCTTGGCATCATCCATCATATATATATGATGTTCAACTATGAGGGGACTAATCCCCTTGATGTCCGCCATAGTCCAGCCAAAAGCTTTCCGATTATTTTGTAAGACTGTAAAAAGGGTTTTCTCTTGCTCGGGGGCTAGAGAGGCCGATATGATAACAGGAAGGGTCTCATTCTCACCTAAGTAAGCGTATTTAAGGTGAGACGGCAATAGCTTGAGTTCGAGTTTTGGAGGTGAAACAATTGATGGTAAAATTGGTGAAACTGTCTCGAACTCGAAGGATTCCAACAATGGTTCGAAGCGAGTGTAAGCAACCGAGTCGGATGGTTCAGCCAACTCATCTGAAAATTCAAAGGACTCAAACTCAGGTGGTGAGTCTTCAAAATCATTCGAAAAAGTGAAACACTCGTAATCGTTATCGGGTGTGAAAACTGTGTCAGATTCAAGGAGGAACGCACTAGTGACGTCAAAACTGCTGTGATCGAACAGAAATTTTTCGAGCTCACAGTCCTCCTGAGTGATCTCTTGGATCGAGCAAACATCAAGTATATTAGCATTAGGCTCGGAGGGCTGATTCACCAACTTAAAAATGTTGAGTTCAATTGTCATGTTTCCAAAAGATAGGTTCATCGAATCATTTCGATAATTGATCACCGCATTAGAAGTCATAAGGAATGGTCGACCAAGTATCACCGGAATTTGACTCCGGGGGTTAGCTACAGGCTGTGTGTCCATAATAATGAAATCAACGGGGAAAATGAAGTCCCCTACTTTAATTAACACATCCTCTAACTCACCCCTAGGATGGGTGATGGATCGGTCGGCCATTTGGAGAGTAGAATGTGTGGGTTTAAGCTCTCCAACGCCTAATTGTTCATATACTGAATAGGGAAGCAAATTAACACTGGCACCAAGATCTAAAAGTGCGTGATTGATGTTCTTATCCCCAGTTGTTATTGAAATTGTAGGACAGGCAGGGTCCTTACGTTTTTGGGATAAAAATTGGATAAGAGTATCACTCACTGCACTAGCCAAGAAAACTTTCTTAGGTACCTGCGATTTCCTCTTCTTGGTGCTAAGTCCTTTAAGATTTTAGCGTAAGAGGGGACTTGTTGGATTGCATCCAAGAGAGGTATGTTAATGCTAACCTGTTTGAATAACTTCACAATCTTCTCCATTTGTGGAGTAGGTTTATTGGATCTCAACCTGTTTGGAAATGGAATATTTTGAAAATTTGTTGAGTCCAATATTTATGGAGTAGATTGCGGAGTTGGAAAGGATCCCAGTGTTGGTGTTTTCGTGGAGTGAGATGTGGGTCCGTTCGAATTAGAAGAATTAGAGCCTTGTGAAGAATGAAGAACATGCTCTGAAGAAGACGAAGAAGATGAAGAAGAAGAAGAAGAAGCGGCGGCCGGGGTGTCATCGTTATTGCCAACATTGTTATGCAATACCTTTCCAGATCTCAATGTAGTCACGGTACTCACATTATGATTTTGTTGTTCATGAGCAACATATGTATTTTGTGTGTGACCGGGATTTGGCAGTGGTTGAGATGGAAGTTTCCCCTTCTCTCGCCCGCTTAACGCAGCATTCAGTTGTGCAATTTGGGCTTCAATTGTTTTGATGCTCTGATCATGTGAAGCAGTGTGTTGCACCAAAGACTGAATGGACGATTGGATGCTGGCTGAGAATTGCGTAGATTTTTTTAAAAACGCATCCAAACTTCGTTCTAGCGAGGAAACCTTATCGTTATTTGGCTGAACAAAATTGTTTTGAGGATAAGAGTTGTTTGGTAAAAAATTGTTCATTTGGTTTTGGTAAGGTTGGAGTTGGAAATGTTGCTGATATTGAGTTTGTTGAGGGGCTTGTTGTTATGGAGGAGACCTCTGAAAATTATTATTGTCTTGGAATTGTTGTTGATTTTGGTTCCAAGCAAAATTTGGGTGGCTCCTCCAACTAGGATTATAAGTTGAAGAGTATGGATCATTTATTTGTCTTTGCTGAAAGGCAACATTGACTTGATCTTGTCCTTGAACAGGTGGGTTGTAAGGACACTCTTCAGTTAGATGGGACGGATCCGAACAACAAGCACAAATAATGCGTGGGGGTAAAGCTGAGGCAGGAGAAGGCGATGAGAATTTGCTCTCAATTGCTTCTAGTTTTTTCGAGAGTGCAGCCATTTCGGCCTTCATTGCAATCGACATATCGAGTTGATGTATGCCTGCCCTAGACTGACCTGATGAAGTAGATGAAGTGGTCTTAGTGCTTTCCCACTGAAGTATTTGTTCAGCAAGATCGTCGAGAAATTGCCAAGCTTCCTCGCTTGATTTTGTAAGAAAGTGACATTGACAAATGGTTTCCAACAATTGCTTAGTTGCTGTGTTCAGTCCTTCGTATAAAGTTTGGCAAAGTTGCCAATTCTCGATACCGTGGTGAGGGCACTGAACAAGAAGGTTCTTAAATCTTTCGAAACACTTTTAAAAAGGTTCGGAAGGAAGCTGGGAAAATTGAATAATTTCATTGGGAAAATTGAATAATTTCATTGCGAATTCTCGCGGTCTTGTGGTGTTGGTAAAACTTTTTTAGAAAAGCCTTAACAAATTCTTCCCAATTTTTTATGGAGCGTGATGCTGTGCTATATAACCATTTTTCAGCTAGGTCACATAAAGTGAATAGAATGACACGTAGTCTTATAGTATCGTCAGAAAGCTGTGTGGTCTTCATCATTGCGCAAACATTCTGGAATTTGTTAATGAAGATGTAGGCATCTTGTAACACCTGGCCCCTTTTATACCAAAGTTCGTATTTTATTACTTTAGAATTCTATGTATTCTCAGTTATAATTGTATTCATTTTATCTATAATTTTATTTCTTCTAAACCGCATATTTCTTTTATTTCAACCCAATCTGAATTCCCTAATCCTATATTATCCCCTTACAAATTCCCAGCCCAGCCCTCTTTATTTATTTAAAATACTTTTCCTTATTTCTCAGAGCCCACCTAGCCGGCCCATTTTTCCCATCATGTTATTTCCAAGCCATGGCCCGCATCTTTACCTCAATTAATTCTTTCCATTTAATTTTCTTGGCCTGCCCATTCCCACTTGAGCCCATCCCCTCTTTTAGAATTCATTTCATTTTCTTTTTGGCAGCAGGCCCGGCCCATTCTCCTCACCCTTGCCGCGCCCGCTTCGCCCTCAACCCGACCCGACCCCCTCTACTGTTCATCTCCTTTAAATTCCCCAACGGTAACCCCCTTCACCCGCGCGAGATCCGCTCTCCCCGCCGTAGCCCACGCCGCCTCCTCCGCCCTCGCTCGCGCGCCGTTACTCCCCACGACGCGCGACCCCGTCTCCATATCTCTCCTTTCGTACTTACCTACTCACGTTTTCCTCACCTCACTATCTCCATCTCCCTCGTTCTCCTTCTTCCTCCCCTCTCGACCCGCACCCGCAACCGCCGCCACCTCCGGCATCACCCCTCTTCTCGCTCCTCCCTCGCTCTCCCTCTACAACTCACTCCTCACCTCCTCTCCTCACCACCGTCCCTCACTCTACCCTGCCACCATCACCCAAAACCCACTGCCAAGCTCGACCCCCCTGCACCCGAGCTCGACCACTCCTGCCCCAACGCCGGCGAGCTCCTCGTCTCATCGTCGACGTACCTACATCTCGTCGACCGCCTCGTCATCATCATCATCATCATCATCATCATCAGTTCTCTCTCTCTCTCTCGTTCCTCTCTCTCTCTACTCTCTCTCAGTCTGTCTCTCTCTCACTCTCCCCTCTGTGATCTCTCTCTGTTCTCATTTTCCAGTACTCCCTCTCTCTCTCCCTCAGTCCCTCACTCTCTAACTCTAGTCTCTCTCACACATCTCTCAGTTTCCCACTCTCTGTTTTCCCTCTCTCTTGCTCTCAATCTAACTCTCTATCTCTAACTCACTCTCTGTCACTCACTCTCACTTCCCCTCTCTCAATTCCCTCTCAATTCTCTTTCTCTCTCTCTCTAACACCCGCTCTATCAACCACCACCCTCACCGTCAAGACCCCAGCAACCGAGCCTTTGATGCCATGCTCGAGCTCCTAGCCTAGTCCAAGCTCCGAGGCCGAGCCAAGATCGAGCCGAGGCCAATCCTTGTCGTGATCGCGTCGGGCCATCACAATAGACCGCGTCGCTGCCGTGCATCCCCGAGACGTTCCCAGGCAAGTTTTTACTTGCTTACATGCTATTTACTTATGGTACAATCACTAAATACATAGATTATTAAAGTTACAAGTTTAACCAATTATATGCCGTACCTGTTCGACGCGTGTTCCCAAAGAAAATACTTTTCTAAATTAACAGAACTTGATTTATTACTTGGGCCCTTGCTGTGATGAACAACGTGTGCAAGTTTCGTTGGATAATTTGATCGTTTATGACCAAAACGACTACCCCCAAGTTTAATCGTAAAACTGAAATTTTATTGCACCTGAAAACCGTTAAATTCACCATAAATCATATACATACTATAATAGTGCGTTCGAGGCCCAAATCAAAGCCGACTCGACGAAATTTAACCCTATACTTATTTCCAGATATTTCTGTATTCAAACCGTGATGATAATTGGATCGGAGTGCGACTCTGGACTGCAGTCCAGAGCGACTCCAGTCGTTGCTTGCTGTTCCGTATTGGGTACCACAGGATTTCCTCAACTCGTAGATTGCGGAACTCCGCTGATTATTATAGGTAAATCTGTTAGCTAGATAACACAATTGATTTCATTCTGTTTCGTTACCGTTTGATATTTAATCTGTAATTTAATAGACCGGGACGCATAACAGTCCCAGCAGAATCAGAACTGACATATTAGTGTTAAACAGTGTATAACTCCTGACGTGCAGACGCGATTGACGATCCGTCTATTACGTTGAAACCTTACTGAACACCCTAGAATTCATCCAACTGTAGCGTCGCTAAAATCTGATCCCTACTGGGGTTAAAATGCGTTGCGAAACGGACATCTGATTCTGAAACCGGATTTCCAGCTGCGAACGCTTAAAATGAAATGGTTATAATTAATGATCCTGAAATCTGATTGGCTCGAAACCAAATTTGATGGATGTATAACTGAACATACTAATTACTACCTGTTTATCGTTTCGCTAAATTATATAAGTACGTTTCATGATAAATCGTGCAAGTGATAAAATACTGTTTTGTGACACCTTAATCGCGCTTATATACTGTTCACGCATCATATCATACCCATATCATTGTAGTGATAACCTAGTGATATCGTGCATTTACCCAGTGTTAGATTCTAGTGATGATTGTGGCAAGTACGTCAGTGTTCGTGTATCCGTGATTAAGTGAAAGTGATACGTACTTGTGCACAATCAATGACCCTATTATTCTATTGCATTGTCGACGTCTGTGGGATGCGTGTACGCGTGACTATAAGTGGTATGGGACACTTATGGAAGCGTTTGCACGGGTGTCACAGATAAGACATCCGACACTGCCATTTATCTTAGGTATTAGTCGGGACGTGCTTGATGGAGGTCCTACCTCCAGTTCTCGCGCAGACTTGTCACGGATCGATTAGTATTTAGGGTTATGGTTAGCGTTTGATGTAGACCACGTGGTGTGGGATAGTTTAGGTGTGAGTTCAACAGAATCTCGGGAGTCCCATGCCGGCTTATATATTTAGGGAGATATATGGAGATTTACAGGGTATGTGATATACACCGTGATATACATGTTACATGTTGGGCCCGTGGTCCCTTGCCCTTGGGTTCTACCCTTGGGTGGAGGACACTCACGAGTGGTTGACTCTCACACTTGGACTGACGATAGGCTTAGTGACCCGTGCAGTGAGACTTAGAGACTGATAGGGATACTGGCATTTATATTCCTTATATACTGTGTTGACATACGTGACATATCGTTCTACTGCCTTACTGTTCCGCTGCATTGATTACCACACATTTATATTCATGATGTCATTGATTTACTGCTCACATATCTATTATTACTGTTAGAACTGTCACTTGAATTTATACATATTATATTGCTATTGTGTCGCTCTGACGACCTGAGTATGCATGCTCAGTGAGAGGAGAAGATTTAGCCTGGACCAGAACTAGACGTGCATCACAGACTTCTTGACTTGCCATTCCGAGTTACATTCGTTTGTTCCACTTCAGGTCAGTTTTTATTATTGTTTCTTTCAGTTACTGCATTTCTCATTACCTGTGCATCATTTACTGTTTACCATGAAAAACTAGAAGCCGAAGTGTGACTACGGCAGGACTTTTCCTTGACCGTAGGAGCATGGCTGGCCTTGTCTACCCCTCGTATTCCGTATTTTGGGAAGCGGGGCGTGACATGGTTTAGTTGGTATCAGAGCCCAGGTTTTGCATCGTTTGGGATTGCAGTTTTCCGTGTATAGTTTGGCAATCTAAGACACCTTTCAGTCTAGGTTGTAAACTTGATATTCTTGATCTATATTCACATCGTGTGTCCAACCATTCATTCGCTATGGTTTACTTAAAATCATACAGTTGATTCTTCACTTGTAATAGATTCATCACCTCTAATATTCTTGAATCTTTGTCCTATCCATATTACGTTTTGACTCGTATATCTTGTGACTTATATCATCTTTAAAATCATTGTTTCAGGATCATGTCTTCCAACGACTCTTCCTCTGTCTCCACTCCTCAGAATCAGACTGTTGAGATCCTTAGTGTACTGCAAGGTTTAAAGGAAGCTCAGGAGCGAACAAACGACTTATTAGCTGAAGGGCTGAGAAGACAGGTGAGTCAGACTCCAGCGGAAGTCTCCTATCATAAAGGGATCCCTATTGGACGAGGAAAGGAGAAGAAGATGAAGCGTCAACAGAAGCATCAGAAGAACCCTTGCTGTGGATATTGTATGAGGCCAGGACACCTTCAGAGGGATTGTCGCCGCGCCCAAGGGAAATGTCTGATATGCGGTTCCAACAAACACCTCATCAACGGCTGCCCAGAAAGGAAAGAACTACAAGGAGTAAACTCGTCCACACTCCCCACTTCTGCCAAGTGAGGATTACCGCGTAGTCCGGACTTCGACGATAAAGCAGACCCAACACAGGATTCAACTCGCGTAACGATGATGCAGCGGTCTAGCAATCAAAGAAGAATTTTTATGTTTCCAATTTCAGTATTATGTTGTCATCCACTTATAAACATTTCTTTCCGTTTGAACCTTTGTATCCGTCGAACTTTTAGTTGAATGAAATAAAATTTGAATCATAATATATGCATCATTCTCTTGTCATCTCCTTTGTTCATAATATTCATTAGCACAACATTTTAATCTTGATTCTTTTAAAATTCCTGCCACCGCATATCTTTCTAAACTTCGTACATTTAACTATTTTTCTTGATGTGTTTCGTTGTTTAATCATGACACTTTCTTTTCAGGCCATGGCCCACCTTGGAGCAGCGCCGCATCTAGATGTGGATACACAGTCATGCGTTTCCCTAGATCGCACACTGATGAATTCTGATGATGAGGTCAACGGTCCCCAGGTCAATTTCGGAAACCACGATCCAGAGGGCGAAGGAGCAGCCGCCCCAGAGTTTAACGTGATAGCTGATTCCGACGAAGAAGAAGGAGAGCCCGAAGAGAACCCGATAGAGGAAGATCCCGAGGAAGATCCGATAGAAGAAAATCCAGTGGAGGAAGACCCCATAGAAGAGAACCCAGAAGGAGAGGATCACATGGAATCAGACCTCGATGAAGAAGCTCCATCCGAGGAAGAAGAACCAGAAGATCAAGACCCTGCTGAGGAAGAACTTCCAATGGCGATGCCCGCGATGCGATATGGAAATGGACGCCCCTACCTGAGCGCGAGAGCCTATCGCAACCTGCTGAATCTCCACGACCGCGACTGACGAGATTTTTTTGATGTTGTCTTCTGGCCAAATAAAATGTGTATAGTTTAGGGCCACTTTTCGTCTTTGGGAATGCCTTGTTTCAAATTTTCTTGAAAGAAATAAAATCTTCTGAATTCGTAAATCTTTTGATTATTGGTTCGCTTAATACTTGTTTATTGCCCATATCCATTTATTTTCTGCTGAGATTCCTGACTGTCCACCCCTACTCATCGTATAGTTTTCACCCTCGATTCGACTAGAAAGTACCGCACCCTGATCCTTGGAATGAGCCACCATTCATCCTTCGTCTGTACCCTGTTTGAGATCCTTCTGGGAGGAGGACCTTCCTTATGAATAACCGAGTTCATTAATTTTTCAAATTCTTGATTCATAGGATTTACCGATCGTTAGTCTCTCCCATATTTTTTTAACCTTGTAGTCCTTTCGTTGCTCACCATTACTTTCTGTGCTGACCCGATCCCAGTCTCCTTGATCTTCAACCTAAAGCCGACACACTTCAACCTTCTGATTGAGCCACACTTCCTTATAATCATAACCTATCAAGCCCTATATCTATTTGTGTCCTTCCTATTACCCTAATTATATTTAGGGACACTGTTATTCAAAAATTTAGTTTTCAGTACTTTGAATTTATCAAAGAGAGTGTGTTATTGATTACTCTATTTCACATTTTAAGTACGCTATTATTAGTCTCGTTTTCAGTAGCGCAAACTTACACTGCGCATATATTGTTCCTTGTTCTCCGTTTTCGTTATGTGAGTTTTCTAAGTTGATTTAAAATTATTCGATTGATAAATTACCTTAAAATGTTTTAACCTATCGACAAAGCTTTCACTACCTCATTGTCGTTACTATATTTTCGGGTGTGGTGCCTATGTTTACTATTATAAATGATTGTGTCTTATATTTATTATTTCTACCTTGCTATCTTTGATATGCTTATATGTGCACATATTTAGGTTCGATTCTATCGAACAAGCCTTGAGTATTATTATTCGCTATTGTTATCTAAATTCTCGTATACATGTGTTTACCTTTATAGTTGTTCCTACCTTATACCTTTTAGACCTACCTTCCCGTATGTGGTTCTTACTTTTATATATTTCAAGTTTCTTCGTCCGCGTAATGTTAATAAATCTTTTGTGTTAATGTGCAATCTAATAGCTTTCACTTATGTTGGTATAATTTATCGTCTATTTTAAATTTCGAGGACGAAATTTTTGTAAGGGTGATATGATGTAACACCCGGCCCCTTTTATACCAAAGTTCGTATTTTATTACTTTAGAATTCTATGTATTCTCAGTTATAATTGTATTCATTTTATCTATAATTTTATTTCTTCTAAACCGCATATTTCTTTTATTTCAACCCAATCCAAATTCCCTAATCCTATATTATCCCCTTACAAATTCCCGGCCCAGCCCTCTTTATTTATTTAAAATACTTTTCCTTATTTCTCAGAGCCCACCTAGCCGGCCCATTTTTCCCATCATGTTATTTCCAAGCCATGGCCCGCTTCTTTACCTCAATTAATTCTTTCCATTTAATTTTCTTGGCCTGCCCATTCCCACTTGAGCCCATCCCCTCTTTTAGAATTCATTTCATTTTCTTTTTGGCAGCAGGCCCGACCCATTCTCCTCACCCTTGCCGCGCCCGCTTCGCCCTCAACCCGACCCGACCCCCTCTACTGTTCATCTCCTTTAAATTCCCCAACGGTAACCCCCTTCACCCGCGTGAGATCCGCTCTCCCCGCCGTTGCCCACGCCGCCTCCTCCGCCCTCGCTCGCGCGCCGTTACTCCCCACGACGCGCGACCCCGTCTCCATATCTCTCCTTTCTACTTACCCACTCACGTTTTCCTCACCTCACTATCTCCATCTCCCTCGTTCTGCTTCTTCCTCCCCTCTCGACCCGCACCCGCAACCGCCGCCACCGCCGGCATCACCCCTCTTCTCGCTCCTCCCTCGCTCTCCCTCTACAACTCACTCCTCACCTCCTCTCCTCACCACCGTCCCTCACTCTACCCTGCCACCATCACCCAAAACCCACTGCCAAGCTTGAAGCCCCTGCACCCGAGCTCGACCACTCCTGCCCCAACGCCGGCGAGCTCCTCGTCTCATCGTCGACGTACCTACATCTCGTCGACCGCCTCGTCATCATCATCATCATCATCATCATCAGTTCTCTCTCTTTCTCTCGTTCCTCTCTCTCTCTACTCTCTCTCAGTCTGTCTCTCTCTCACTCTCCCCTCTGTGATCTCTCTCTGTTCTCATTTTCCAGTACTCCCTCTCTCTCTCCCTCAGTCCCTCACTCTCTAACTCTAGTCTCTCTCACACATCTCTCAGTTTCCCACTCTCTGTTTTCCCTCTCTCTTGCTCTCAATCTAACTCTCTATCTCTAACTCACTCTCTGTCACTCACTCTCACTTCCCCTCTCTCAATTCCCTCTCAATTCTCTTTTTCTCTCTCTCTCTCTCTCTAACACCCGCTCTATCAACCACCACCCTCACCGTCAAGACCCCAGCAACCGAGCCTTTGATGCCATGCTCGAGCTCCTAGCCTAGTCCAAGCTCCGAGGCCGAACCAAGATCGAGCCGAGGCCAATCCTTGTCGTGATCGCGTCGGGCCATCACAATAGACCGCGTCGCTGCCGTGCATCCCCGAGACGTTCCCATGCAAGTTTTTACTTGCTTACATGCTATTTACTTATGGTATAATCACTAAATACATAGATTATTAAAGTTACAAGTTTAACCAATTATATGCCGTACCTGTTCGACGCGTGTTCCCAAAGAAAATACTTTTCTAAATTGACGGAACTTGATTTATTACTTGGGCCCTTGCTGTGATGAACAACGTGTGCAAGTTTCGTTGGATAATTTGATCGTTTATGACCAAAACGACTACCCCCAAGTTTAATCGTAAAACTGAAATTTTATTGCACTTGAAAACCGTTAAATTCACCATAAATCATATACATACTAGAATAGTGCGTTCGAGGGACCAAATCGAAGACGACTCGACGAACTTTAACCGTATATTTATTTCCAGATATTTCAGTATTTAAACCGTGATGATAATTGGATCGGAGTGCGACTCTGGACTGCAGTCCAGAGCGACTCCAGTCGTTGCTTGCTGTTCCGTATTGGGTACCACAGGATTTCCTCAACTCGTAGATTGCGGAACTCTGCTGATTATTATAGGTAAATCTGTTAGCTAGATAACACAATTGATTTCATTCTGTTTCGTTACCGTTTGATATTTAATCTGTAATTTAATAGACCGGGACGCATAACAGTCCCAGCAGAATCAGAACTGACATATTAGTGTTAAACAGTGTATAACTCCTGACGTACAAACGCGATTGATGATCCGTCTGTTACGTTGAAAACCTTACTGAACACCCTAGAATTCATCCAACTGTAGTGTCGCTAAAATCTGATCCCTACTGGGGTTAAAATGCGTTTCGAAATGCACATCTGATTCTGAAACCGGATTTCCAGCCGTGAACGCTTAAAATGAAATGGTTATAATTAATGATCCTGAAATCCGATTAGCTCAAAACCAAATTTGATGGATGGATAACTGAACATACTAATTACTACCTGTTTATCGTTTCGCTAAATTATATAAGTACGTTTCATGATAAATCGTGCAAGTGATAAAATAGTGTTTTGTGACACCTTAATCGCGCTTATATACTGTTCACGCATCATATCATACCCATATCATTGTAGTGATATGATTGATAGTGTACGTGCGTGTTCAAGTTCTAGTTTAAATACCGCAATCAAGACGGTTTCGCTTGTAGCTAGCCGGTTGAGTACGGGTCGTTCGCAGGGAGATGGGAGTCTTTTTCAAAGTGTTTTAACGAGTTAAGTCCGGTTTTCAGATTTTGTTGGATTATCTAAGTGTTGAGTTGATATTTAAAGAGAGCATGTTAGGGTTAGGATTAGGTTAGTTTGAGTTAGGAGTCTCCACATCTTTCGTTGCCCCTCTTAATATCGGTGTTACGGTAATCGGCAACAACGGGGATTAGCACGACTAGGAAGGACTTTGCGAGTATAAGCTAGGCTTTCCAACGCATAAGTCTTCCTTTTGGTGCTTGTCCGTCCGTTCTTGGCTCTTAGCCATAACCTCCGGTTAATTCAACCACAACCGGTCTCACTACGGAATCACCGCTATCATGTAGGATAGGGTGCCGTAAGGAGCGGATTGTGGTTCAATTAACGGGAGTTGATTTAAGCTGTTGGGCAAGGAAAGAGAGAGAGATTTCCTTCTCTCAAACTTCCCTTATCCTACCCTAACAAGTATTAACTACTCACACTTCATGATAAGGAAAAATAAAACAAAACAAAAGAGGAAGATAGAAAGAAGGAGATTAGAAGAATACGACTAACTATTTGCGACCTCACCTTGGCGAGGATCGAGCGTAAGTATCATTGTCGTATGAATGATAAAGAAAAAGAGAGAAGAAAGAACAACAAGGAAATAACAACAACTACTTAACAAATTAAAATTACAACAAGCATAAAGATAAGGAGACAAGCATGATAATAAAATGGTCTTCTTTATTCATCACTCTTCACTCAAAAGCTCACTACAAGTTTAATGGAGAAGAGGTGAGAAGAGGAAGAAGAGAAACACTAAAACTAGGCAAAATGAAAATACAAGAATGGACCCTTTCCTTCTCAAACTTCTGGGTTATTTATAGGCTGGAGAATGGAAATCTAGGGCAACCACCAGAACCCAAACAGAATGACCAATATACCCCCCAAAATTCTGCAGGTGCGGCGCCAGTACGGCCGCGGATCCGCAGCCTGGACCCCACTTTGGCCGCGGATACGCGGCTCTACTGTAGAGTTAGGGTGTCGTTTTTTCTGTGCTTCCCTGGTCTTCTGTGCTCTGTTTTCTGGTTCATATATTTTCTGAAAATACTTCCACATTTCTTCCAGAATTTCTGTTGAGGGAAAGGTGGACTTTTTGTCAAGATTTGGAATGATTGCCTCGAGCTCCGCGTAGATCTCTTGGATTTTGTGCTACCATTGAGCCTTGTGCATGAGAATGACATTGATTTGACCTTTTGTCTTCCTATTGATATCTGGCAACATACGGATGAAGAGCGGAGACCGTGTTTTTATCTGTGGTTGGCAGGAACCAGGATTTTTTCGTGTTTTCCATGAATTTCACCGTTTTAGAACCGAGAACCTGTATCCTGCAATTGACTAGCAAACACGGCTCAAGAGTATCTACCGATATGCAATGTGACAAAAATTGGGCGGTATGAAAATGCAAAAATCTGATATGAACAAATACCCCCAAACTTATCATTTGCTCGTCCCGAGCAAAGCCCATTTATTCACAAAAAATTTCCTAACCTCACTTTCGCAGGGAACGCGATTGCACTGAGCATGTGCAACAAGCCGTTAAACCTCTAGGTGTCCCTAGTAGGAGGAGTGTTGTCTCCTGAGGGTTTTCAGCGGATACTACCCACAAAATCCGGTCAAGTTTGGTTTTGTAAATTAACTAAGCTTCAAACCCTAAAGTTTTGTTTTAGAAAATAACAATTCTATAATCCTAAGTCTAGACCATCGAACCTTTATTTTTCACACCTCGCTTCTTATTTAACTACAGATTTTATATGTCTTTACGTGCAGTGCAAATAGTGTTGTTAAGTTCCAGAAGGATCGATTAAAGTCATCATGTCGCACAATAAAGCCCAGACTTAAACTGGACAAAAAAGTTTTTATATTTTTTAGAAAATTTTCAAATTTTTATGGACTTTATGGATATTAATATGCAGATGCAAAATATACATATGAATGCGAAGGTAAGAAATGCGTACCGAGCGTACCCCCAAACTTAAACTGGACAGTGTCCTCACTGTCGTTGCATGAAGAGATCAGTTTGAAGGATCAAAATTGTCGGTTAGCGATACACAATTTTTATTTGTTTTTGTTTTTAAAGAAAAGAAAAAGAATATACACAAATATATACAAAATGGTTTGTACATACCCCCAAACTTATTTGGAACAGTGTCCACTGTTCTTGGCTGGATAACCGAAGTTTGGAGGTAGGCAGAGGAAGATCATTCAGGGTAAACCGGCTCCTGTAAGAACAGGAGCTCCTCTGTTGGTTCGGCGCTAAGGTACGGTTTGCATCGGTGTCCGTTGACTTTGAAAAGAGAACCGTCCTTTGGATTCTCCAAATCCACAGCGCCCTGCGGATACACATTCCGCACAAAATACGGCCTTTTCCAGCGAGATCTGAGCTTTCCAGGATGGAAGTGAAGTCGGGTGTCGTAAAGCAGTACCTGTTGACCAGGTACGAAGGTTTTGCGCAAAAGGTGTTTATCGTGAAACACCTTCGTTCGATTCTTAACGACAACCGCGTTGTCGTAAGCCTCATCCCTAAGCTCGCATAGTTCGTTCAGCTGCAGCTTCCGATGGCTGCCCGCATCCTCAAGAGACAGATTCAGCTCCTTTATCGCCCAAAATGCGCGATGCTCTATTTCGACAGGAAGGTGGCAGGCTTTTCCGTACACAAGCCGATAGGGAGACATGCCAAGGTCGGTCTTATAAGCGGTTCTAAATGCCCAAAGGGTATCAGTGAGTTTCAGAGACCAATCCTTACGGTTCGTGGAAACTGTCTTCTCCAGTATCTGCTTGATTTGCCGATTTGAAACTTCGGCCTGCCCGCAGGTTTGGGGGTGGTAGGGCGTAGAGAGCTTATGATTAATGGAGTATTTCCGCATCAAGGCCTCGAAGGTTTTGTTGCAGAAATGACTTCCATTGTCGCTAATGATCGCTCGGGGGTGGCCAAACCGGGAGAAAATGTTTTCTTTAAGGAACCTAACGACAACCTTGTTGTCGTTAGTCCGGCTGGCCACAGCCTCGACCCATTTAGAGACGTAATCAACAGCTAGAAGGATGTACAAGTTCCCAAAAGAGCTGGGAAATGGCCCCATGAAGTCTATCCCCCAAACATCGAAAATCTCCATAACCAAGATCGGTTGGAGCGGCATCTCGTTCCTCCGGGATATCCGGCCCATGTGTTGGCACCGGGAGCAAGTCTTGCAATAGTCGTGAGCGTCTTTGAAAAGTTGTGGCCAGTAGAAACCACATTGCAAGATCTTCTCAGCTGTCTTTCTGGGCCCAAAATGCCCGCCACACGCTTGATCGTGGCAAAATGACAGCTCACTCTTGAATTCCTCATCAGGGACACACCGACGAATAATCTGGTCGGGACAGTACTTGAACAAGTAGGGTTCATCCCAGTAAAAGTGTTTTACTTGGGATAAGAAGCGAAGTCTGTCCTGACTTGACCATTCAGTCTGTAGTAATCCCGTGGCCAAATAGTTCACAATATCTGCGAACCAGGGTTCGCATGATACTGTCAAAAGCTGTTCATCCGGGAAAACGTCGTTGATCGGAATTGGAAGCGAAGGCGAAGAAGGAAGTCGTGAGAGATGGTCGGCAACTACGTTTTCACATCCTCGTTTGTCCTTAATGACAAGGTCAAACTCTTGAAGCAAGAGGATCCAACGTATTAACCGAGATTTGGCATCTTTCTTCGCAAAAAGATGGCGCAGAGCTGAATGGTCTGTGTAGACAATGACTGGAGAGCCGATGAGGTAGGGCCTGAACTTTTCTAAAGCAAATACAACAGCCAAGAATTCCTTCTCAGTTGTTGTATAGTTAAGTTGGGCGTCGTTCAGGGTTCGGCTCGCGTAATAGATTACGTGCGGCATCTTGTTGATGTGCTGTCCAAGGACAGCACCGATGGCAAAGTCGGATGCATCGCACATAATCTCGAATGGGTGCGTCCAGTCAGGTGAAGAAAGAACGGGAGCAGAAGTGAGTGAGCATTTCAGTGACTCGAATGCAGTCACACAGCTCGAGTTGAAGTCGAAAGGTGTATCCTTGGCCAGCAAAAGAGTCAAGGGTCTAGCAATCTTGCTAAAGTCCTTGATAAACCGTCTATAGAAACCGGCATGGCCAAGGAAGGCTCGAATATCTCTGACGCATCGGGGAGGAGGAAGATTGGAAATGACCTCAATCTTTGCTTTGTCAACCTCTATGCCATTTTGCGAGATGATATGTCCTAAGACAATACCTTCGCGCACCATGAAGTGGCATTTCTCCCAGTTCAAAGTGAGATTCTTGTCCTTACATCGGGTAAGGACAGCGTCAAGATGCAGCAAACACTCGTCGAAGGAGTCGCCGAAGATGGAGAAGTCATCCATGAAAATCTCCAGAAATTTTTCCACCATGTCCGAGAAAATACCCATCATACACCGCTGGAAGGTAGCGGGCGCATTGCATAGCCCAAAGGGCATGCGGCGATATGCAAACGTGCTGAAAGGACAAGTGAAAGTGGTCTTGTCCTGGTCTTTTTCGGCGATGGGAATTTGATTATAGCCAGAGTAGCCATCAAGAAAGCAGTAGTACTCGTGTCCGGCCAATCGTTCAAGCATCTGGTCAATGAAAGGTAGCGGAAAGTGGTCTTTCCGCGTTGCGGCGTTGAGTTTTCTGTAATCAATGCAAACTCGCCACCCAGTTTGGGTGCGAGTAGGGATTAACTCGTTCGCCTCGTTAGTGATGACCGTGATGCCCGACTTCTTGGGGACAACATGAATGGGGCTAACCCACTGGCTATCAGAGATAGGGTAAATGATACCACTATCTAGACATTTGACGATCTCCTTCTTCACAGCCTCCTTCATGACTGGATTAAGACGTCTATGTGGATCCCGGGCTGGTTTGGCATCATCCATCAGATGAATGTGATGCTCAACGATGAGGGGACTAATCCCCTTGATATCCGCCATGGACCAGCCAAAAGCTTGCCTGTTGCCGTGCAAGACCGCGAGAAGGGCTTTCTCTTGCTCGGGAGCTAGAGAAGCCGAGATGATGACAGGGAGGGTCTCGTTCTCACCTAGGTAAGCATACTTAAGCTGAGACGGCAACGGCTTGAGTTCGAGCGTTGGAGGTGAAATGATGGAAGGCAAGACTGGTGCAAAGGTCTCAAACTCAAAGGACTCCAGCAAAGGTTCAAAGCGAGTGTAAGCAACCGAGTTGGATGGTTCAGGTAACTCATCCGAAAAGTCAAAAGATTCAAACTCGGGTTGTGCGCGGCTAAGATCGTTCGAGAACGTGAAACACTCGTAGTCGTTGTCGGGCGCAGAAACAGCAGCAGGTTCGAAGAGAAACGCATTAGTGGCGTCAAGATTATCGTGTTCAAACAGAAACTCCTCGAATTCACACTCTTCGGGGGTGATCTCCTGGATCGAGCAGACGTCCAGTATATGAGCATTAGGTTCGGCGGGCTGATTCCCCAACCTAAAAATGTTGAGTTCAATCGTCATATTTCCAAAAGAGAGGTTCATCGAACCGTTGCGACAATTGATCACAGCATTTGAGGTTGCGAGAAATGGGCGACCGAGTATCACCGGAATTTGATTCCGGGGGTTAGCTACAGGCTGTGTATCTAAGACAATGAAGTCAACGGGGAATATGAAGTCCCCGACTTTTATTAACACATCCTCTAGCTCACCCCTAGGGTGGGTGATCGATCGGTCGGCCATTTGGAGAGTGCAGTGTGTGGGTTTCAACTCTCCGACGCCTAATTGCTCGTATACTGAATACGGAAGCAGGTTAACACTGGCACCAAGATCTAATAGTGCTCGGTTGATGTTCTTATCCCCAATAGTAATAGAAATCGTAGGACAGCCAGGGTCCTTCCGTTTTTGTGGTAGAGATTGGGTAAGGGCATCACTCACAGCACTAGCCAAGAAAACTTTCTTGGGTACCTGAGACTTCCTCTTTTTCGTGCACAAGTCCTTTAAGATTTTCGCGTAAGACGGGACTTGTTGGACATCATCTAAAAGAGGAATGTTAATGTTAACTTGCTTGAATAACTCCAGAATCTTCTCCATTTGAGGATTTTGTTTGTTAGACCTCAACCGGTTTGGAAATGGAACATTTTGAAAATTGGTTGAGTCTAATGCTGGAGGAGGAGATTGTGGAGTTGGAACGGATCCCAGAATAGGTGTTTTCGTGGAGTGAGCAGTGGGTCCGTTCAGAGCAGAAGAAGAGGAAGGGGAGCCTTGTGAAGAACGGAGAATAGGCTCAGAAGACGAAGAAGAAGAAGGAGAAGAAGAAGAAGAAGCGGCGGCCGGGGTGTCATCGTTGATCCGTTTGCCAATGTTGATTTGCAGCATCCTCCCCGATCTCAGTGTAGTCACGGCACTCACATTATGGTTTTGTTGTTCAAGAGCAACATGTGCATTATGTGGGTGACCGGGATTTGGAAGTGGCTGGGACGGGAGCTTCCCCTTCTCTCGCTCGCTTAAGGCCGCGTTCAGCTGTGCAATCTGGGCCTCGATGGTCTTGATGCTTTGCCCGTGTGCGGCAGTGTGTTGCACTAAAGATTGAATGGAAGACTGGATGTTGGCGGTGGATTGAGTCGATTGTTTAACAAATGCCTCCAGACTTCGCTCGAGCGAGGAAACCTTATCGTTGTTTGACGGAACAAAGTTGTTTGGTGGAAAAGAGTTGTTGGGTGCAAAGTTGTTCGTCTGGTTTTGGAAAGGTTAGGGTTGGAAGGGCTGCTGATATTGGTGTTGAGTTTGTTGCTGCGCTTGTTGTTGCGGCGGAGGGGCCCTTTGGAAATTGTTGCCCTGGAATTGATTCTGATTCTGATTCCAGGCGAAATTGGGGTGGTTCCTCCAACCGGGATTATAGGTGGAAGAGTATGGATCATTCCTCGGTCTTTCCTGGAAGGCAGCATTAACCTGATCCTGTCCTTGCGAGGGTGGATTGTAAGGACACTCTTCGGTCAAGTGGGAAGGATCGGAACAACAAGCGCAGATGGTACGAAGGGGGAGAACAGGGGCAGGAGCAGGAGCAGAAAATTTGCTCTCTATTGCTTCAAGCTTTCGTGTTATCGCAGCCATTTCAGCTTTCATCGCAATAGAGACGTCAAGTTGGTGGATTCCTACCCTAGACTGACCGGTAGAAGTGGAGGTAGAAGAAGAAGAAGTCGGTCTGGTGCTCTCCCACTGTAGCGTTTGCTCCGCAAGATCGTCAAAGAACTGCCACGCTTCCTCGTCAGATTTCGATAGGAAGTGGCCCTGACAGATGGTTTCCAGCAACTGCTTCGTTGCTGGGTTCAGTCCCTCGTATAAGGTTTGGCAGAGCTGCCATTTCTCTATACCGTGGTGAGGACACTGAACAAGAAGGTCTTTGTACCGGTCAAAGCACTTCCAGAAGGGTTCAGAAGGAAGCTGGAAGAATTGGTTGATTTCATTTCAAATTCTTGCGGTTTTATGATTTGGATAGAATTTTTTCAGAAACGCTTTAACAAACTCGTCCCAGCTGGTGATTGAGTGGGAAGCGGTGCTATACAGCCATTTTTCAGCGAGATCGCATAGAGTGAACGGAATGACCCGTAGACGTATAGCATCGTCCGACAGCTGGGTGGTTTTCATCATGGCACAGACGTTTTGAAATTTATTGATGAAGATATAGGCATCTTCAGATTCAAGCCCATGAAAACGCGGAAGCATGTTGATGAAATGGGGCTTAATTTCAAAGTTGTCCCCATTGGCCGGAGGAAGAGAAAGGCAGGTGGGAAGTGCAGAACGGGTGGGGTAAAAACGATCCTGGAGCGCGATTCGCTGCGGCGCTACAACAGGCGGAGGTGGTGGGAGATTGGTCTCCGTAGGAGGTGGAGCCAATCCAGCGGTGGTCAAAGAGATGTTCGGATTAAATCCCGACATCGCGGAAGAAGAGGTTGGTGAAGGTGAAGGTGAAGGTGAAGATGTATGAACAGAATTCCGGTCAACGTCGAAGTTGGCCGGCAAAGGAAGGGGTGAAAGAGGAGTGGACGGAGTATCGACTTCGGAGTCGATCGCGTAGTCGGTCACGACTAACGTAACGCGGACTAGACGGGCGCTAGTGTCCCGAGTCCAAGCGGACATACACTAAACGAGTTTAGTATAGTCAAAGCGGAGAAGGTGAGGGTAAGAAAACGTCAATGGAGAAAGGCGATGGGTGGTGGGTGAAAATGGATTTGGCGACAAAAGGGCAAGTTTTTATAAAAGTTTTTTGATTTTTTTCTTTTTTCTTTTTGTTTTTAGAAAGAGATTTACAGAAATATGTACGGAAATACGGCTTAAGCAATCACAAACAAGATATGCACAATCACACCTAGATCTAGGGTAACCTAGATCTACTAGACCTGCTCCTGAACTTGATTGTCGAAGTTAAACAGTGTCGAGAAACAGGCTTAAAAATACACTGATCACGAGGCCAGGTAAGTGCAGAGATAAGGGGAGGTTGTCCAACGCTTTCGCGAAGTTCCTTAATTAAATAACCCTTTCTCTTTCGGCGGTTGCGCCTTTAACACTTTCCTAGACACCCCGTAAACAATATACGGTTAAGCGAGGTTCTAAACACGGTTTATCTTCTCCTAATGAGCGCGAAGTCCTTAGGACTGAAGTCTAGTATTTTTTAAATTTACAATGGACAATGCATATGCTTTAGTGATTTTTGGGGTCCTGGGAAGGGTGATGAAATCCCCACCCAATCTGGATTGGTTTCAAGCCCCTTAAGTCCGTATTAAAGAAATGCAAAGCAGTAACAAATCAACTGCAAACAATTTTTATTTGCGGCGCAAAGAATCCTGCACAAGAACAGTTTATTGGAAGGGGGAGAAGAATTTGCGCAAAGAAGGCTGCAGAAAACACAGTTCAGTGGAGTTCAGAGGAGTGGAGAGAGGCAGAGGGACTTACAGAGAGATTTTGGAAGCCTGAGGCCACCAAGTGGCCGCGGATTCGCGGCCTAAGCCCTCTATTGCCGCGGATCCGCGGCAGGAATGAGGAGTTGGGGCTTCATTTTTTGTGTGGGTGCTTCTGTGGGTCTCCTCTGCTTGTCTGGATCTTTGGAATTTTTACTTGCTCACTGTACTAGCTCCAGATCTTGACAGTAGACCGTATGCTTCGTTTTGTCCGTCGCGGAGTAGCCGCGAAATGTGGGTCTATCTTCCCACGTCTTTGGCATTGTACTTGAACTCCGTATGTTCAACGTCCTTGGCGTCGATCTTGAACTTCGTATTTTCCTGCACACTTGCACAAAAACTAATCAAGAATAACAAGATGGTTTCTTTTACAAAGTATATTTTTTTTCGTTTTTTTTATACTTACAAATTAACCCGAAATTACACAAAGAAATAAACTACCGTCTCCCCGGCAACGGCGCCATTTGATTGATAGTGTACGTGCGTGTTCAAGTTCTAGTTTAAATACCACAATCAAGACGGTTTCGCTTGTAGCTAGCCGGTTGAGTACGGGTCGTCCGCAGGGAGATGGGAGTCTTTTTCAAAGTGTTTTAACGAGTTAAGTCCAGTTTTCAGATTTTGTTGGATTATCTAAGTGTTGAGTTGATATTTAAAGAGAGCATGTTAGGGTTAGGATTAGGTTAGTTTGAGTTAGGAGTCTCCACATCTTTCGTTGCCCCTCTTAATATCGGTGTTACGGTAATCGGCAACAACGGGGATTAGCACGACTAGGAAGGACTTTGCGAGTATAAGCTAGGCTTTCCAACGCATAAGTCTTCCTTTTGGTGCTTGTCCGTCCGTTCTTGGCTCTTAGCCATAACCTCCGGTTAATTCAACCACAACCGGTCTCACTACGGAATCACCGCTATCATGTAGGATAGGGTGCCGTAAGGAGCGGATTGTGGTTCAATTAACGGGAGTTGATTTAAGCTGTTGGGCAAGGAAAGAGTGAGAGAGATTTCCTTCTCTCAAACTTCCCTTATCCTACCCTAACAAGTATTAACTACTCACACTTCATGATAAGGAAAAACAAAACAAAACAACAGAGGAAGATAGAAAGAAGGAGATTAGAAGAATACGACTAACTATTTGCGACCTCACCTTGGCGAGGATCGAGCGTAAGTATCATTGTCGTATGAATGATAAAGAAAAAGAGAGAAGAAAGAACAACAAGGAAATAACAACAACTACTTAACAAATTAAAATTACAACAAGCATAAAGATAAGGAGACAAGCATGATAATAAAATGGTCTTCTTTATTCATCACTCTTCACTCAAAAGCTCACTACAAGTTTAATGGAGAAGAGGTGAGAAGAGGAAGAAGAGAAACACTAAAACTAGGCAAAATGAAAATACAAGAATGGACCCTTTCCTTCTCAAACTTCTGGGCTATTTATAGGCTGGAGAATGGAAATCTAGGGCAACCACCAGAACCCAAACAGAATGACCAATATACCCCCCAAAATTCTGCAGGTGCGGCGCCAGTACGACCGCGGATCCGCGGCCTGGACCCCACTTTGGCCGCGGATACGCGGCTCTACTGTAGAGTTAGGGTGTCGTTTTTTCTGTGCTTCCCTGGTCTTCTGTGCTCTGTTCTCTGGTTCATATATTTTCTGAAAATACTTCCACATTTCTTCCAGAATTTCTGTTGAGGGAAAGGTGGACTTTTTGTCAAGATTTGGAATGATTGCCTCGAGCTCCGCGTAGATCTCTTGGATTTTGTGCTACCATTGAGCCTTGTGCATGAGAATGACATTGATTTGACCTTTTGTCTTCCTATTGATATCTGGCAACATACGGATGAAGAGCGGAGACCGTGTTTTTATCTGTGGTTGGCAGGAACCCGGATTTTTTCGTGTTTTCCATGAATTTCACCGTTTTAGAACCGAGAACCTGTATCCTGCAATTGACTAGCAAACACGGCTCAAGAGTATCTACCGATATGCAATGTGACAAAAATTGGGCGGTATGAAAATGCAAAAATCTGATATGAACAAATACCCCCAAACTTATCATTTGCTCGTCCCGAGCAAAGCCCATTTATTCACAAAAAATTTCCTAACCTCACTTTCGCAGGGAACGCGATTGCACTGAGCATGTGCAACAAGCCGTTAAACCTCTAGGTGTCCCTAGTAGGAGGAGTGTTGTCTCCTGAGGGTTTTCAGCGGATACTACCCACAAAATCCGGTCAAGTTTGGTTTTGTAAAATAACTAAGCTTCAAACCCTAAAGTTTTGTTTTAGAAAATAACAATTCTATAATCCTAAGTCTAGACCATCGAACCTTTATTTTTCACACCTCGCTTCTTATTTAACTACAGATTTTATATGTCTTTACGTGCAGTGCAAATAGTGTCGTTAAGTTCCAGAAGGATCGATTAAAGTCATCATGTCGCACAATAAAACCCAGATAACAATTTTAAAAGGATCACATAAGTTTTATAACGAGTTAAGCATTTTTCAAGTTTTGTTTTCCAGTAAGGTTTCAACTTCAGAATTTCTATCTTCCTTAACAGGAAACTAAGTCGTATTTTTCACTCCACCTTTTTCTTGTTTTCATTTCATACACACCTCTGTGAACGTGCAATAGTCTTTATCATAGAATAAAACCTTCATATCTCCGTTAAATTTTTTTTATAAAAGCCTGTCTTTTATCAAGATTATTCTCACACAAAGAACCGTTAGGAATTTTAACTCGGAGAGAACACTTGCTTGACTTTGTTTTAAAACTGGACTTTCTAGGCTTCTTAGCGAGCTTTGGGCCAATGCACCCAAACCAGTTGGTTTTAGGGCATTAGGTGTAGAAACACCCCAGCGGACTTAATTACTCAAGTTACCTAGGTCCAAAAACAAAAGACAGATTGGCATGAAAATCAGATGATTTAATACGAACGGAGATATAACCGGCAGTTCAATTATTTTTTTGGATAAAAGACGTGTTTAGTGAGTTTGGTGTGTAATCATTCCAATCAAGTTTCAGATGGGTTATTTTTCAGACTTAGCTCCAATTACGGCATCAATAACATTCCTTCATATTCGCTTTACTTCATAAACTATTCTTGACATTACTTATTTCAGAACAAACCTATTTGATCCTCAGAAAATCATTTATCTGTTTAAAAGTTTAAACATGAAAGACTTGTCATCTAATTCCCAAAATCTTACGACACGTGTAGTGTGATGTAAAGACGTATATCAGCTATAGTTAACTTCAAAGGAGAGTTATCTTTCAGGTTTTCAAAATCCAAACATAAGATTTAGTTATTCCTATTTTTTTCAAACAAAAACCGTCGAATGTTGAATCAGAGTTCTTCCACAAGCTAACTTGACAAAAAAGTTTTTATATTTTTTAGAAAATTTTCAAATTTTTATGGATTTTATGGATATTAATATGCAGATGCAAAATATACATATGAATGCGAAGGTAAGAAATGCGTACCGAGCGTACCCCCAAACTTAAACTGGACAGTGTCCTCACTGTCGTTGCATGAAGAGATCAGTTTGAAGGATCAAAATTGTCGGTTAGCGATACACAATTTTTATTTGTTTTTGTTTTTAAAGAAAAGAAAAAGAATATACACAAATATATACAAAATGGTTTGTACATACCCGCAAACTTATTTGGAACAGTGTCCACTGTTCTTGGCTGGATAACCGAAGTTTGGAGGTAGGCAGAGGAAGATCATTCAGGGTAAACCGGCTCCTGTAAGAACAGGAGCTCCTCTGTTGGTTCGGCGCTAAGGTACGGTTTGCATCGGTGTCCGTTGACTTTGAAAAGAGAACCGTCCTTTGGATTCTCCAAATCCACAGCGCCCTGCGGATACACATTCCGCACAAAATACGGCCCTTTTCAGCGAGATCTGAGCTTTCCAGGATGGAAGTGAAGTCGGGTGTCGTAAAGCAGTACCTGTTGACCAGGTACGAAGGTTTTGCGCAAAAGGTGTTTATCGTGAAACACCTTCGTTCGATTCTTAACGACAACCGCGTTGTCGTAAGCCTCATCCCTAAGCTCGCATAGTTCGTTCAGCTGCAGCTTCCGATGGCTGCCCGCGTCCTCAAGAGACAGATTCAGCTCCTTTATCGCCCAAAATGCGCGATGCTCTATTTCGACAGGAAGGTGGCAGGCTTTTCCGTACACAAGCCGATAGGGAGACATGCCAAGGTCGGTCTTATAAGCGGTTCTAAATGCCCAAAGGGCATCAGTGAGTTTCAGAGACCAATCCTTACGGTTCGTGGAAACTGTTTTCTCCAGTATCTGCTTGATTTGCCGATTTGAAACTTCGGCCTGCCCGCAGGTTTGGGGGTGGTAGGGCGTAGAGAGCTTATGATTAATGGAGTATTTCCGCATCAAGGCCTCGAAGGTTTTGTTGCAGAAATGACTTCCATTGTCGCTAATGATCGCTCGGGGGTGGCCAAACCGGGAGAAAATGTTTTCTTTAAGGAACCTAACTACAACCTTGTTGTCGTTAGTCCGGCTGGCCACAGCCTCGACCCATTTAGAGACGTAATCAACAGCTAGAAGGATGTACAAGTTCCCAAAAGAGCTGGGAAACGGCCCCATGAAGTCTATCCCCCAAACATCGAAAATCTCCACAACCAAGATCGGTTGGAGCGGCATCTCGTTCCTCCGGGATATCCGGCCCATGTGTTGGCACCGGGAGCAAGTCTTGCAATAGTCGTGAGCGTCTTTGAAAAGTTGTGGCCAGTAGAAACCACATTGCAAGATCTTCTCAGCTGTCTTTCTGGGCCCAAAATGCCCGCCACACGCTTGATCGTGGCAAAATGACAGCACACACTTGAATTCCTCATCAGGGACACACCGAAGAATAATCTGGTCGGGACAGTACTT
Organism: Agapanthus africanus; assembly: GCA_030015575.1. NCBI lineage: Eukaryota > Viridiplantae > Streptophyta > Magnoliopsida > Asparagales > Amaryllidaceae > Agapanthus > Agapanthus africanus. Next base: position 212,923,359 of record CM057339.1, read on the forward strand.
GAACAAGTAGGGTTCGTCCCAGTAAAAGTGTTTTACTTGGGATAAGAAGCGAAGTCTGTCCTGACTTGACCATTCAGTCGGTAGTAATCCCGTGGCCAAATAGTTCACAATATCTGCGAACCAGGGTTCGCATGATACTGTCAAGAGCTGTTCATCCGGGAAAACGTCGTTGATCGGAATTGGAAGCGAAGGCGAAGAAGGAAGTCGTGAGAGATGGTCGGCAACTACGTTTTCACATCCTCGTTTGTCCTTAATGACAAGGTCAAACTCTTGAAGCAAGAGGATCCAACGTATTAACCGAGATTTGGCATCTTTCTTCGCAAAAAGATGGCGCAGAGCTGAATGGTCTGTGTAGACAATGACTGGAGAGCCGATGAGGTAGGGCCTGAACTTTTCTAAAGCAAATACAACAGCCAAGAATTCCTTCTCAGTTGTTGTATAGTTAAGTTGGGTGTCGTTCAGGGTTCGGCTCGCGTAATAGATTACGTGCGGCATCTTGTTGATGTGCTGTCCAAGGACAGCACCGATGGCAAAGTCGGATGCATCGCACATAATCTCGAATGGGTGCGTCCAGTCAGGTGAAGAAAGAACGGGAGCAGAAGTGAGTGAGCATTTCAGTGACTCGAATGCAGTCACACAGCTCGAGTTGAAGTCGAAAGGTGTATCCTTGGCCGGCAAAAGAGTCAAGGGTCTAGCAATCTTGCTAAAGTCCTTGATAAACCGTCTATAGAAACCGGCATGGCCAAGGAAGGCTCGGATATCTCTGACGCATCGGGGAGGAGGAAGATTGGAAATGACCTCAATCTTTGCTTTGTCAACCTCTATGCCATTTTGCGAGATGATATGTCCTAAGACAATACCTTCGCGCACCATGAAGTGGCATTTCTCCCAGTTCAAAGTGAGATTCTTGTCCTTACATCGGGTAAGGACAGCGTCAAGATGCAGCAAACACTCGTCGAAGGAGTCGCCGAAGATGGAGAAGTCATCCATGAAAATCTCCAGAAATTTTTCCACCATGTCCGAGAAAATACCCATCATTTTTACAAGATTATGATTTTTTTGTTTTTATATTTTTTAGTTTTTATGATTTTTTAATTTTTAATTAACCCGAAATTACAAAAAGAAAATAACTCACTCCCCGGCAACGGCGCCATTTGATTGAGCGATTGTTTATGCGTATGCGTTTTGAAATCAAAGAATTAACCGCAATCAAGACTGTGTCGCTTGGTAGCTAGCCGATTGAGTACGGGTCGGTCCACAGGGAAAACATGTTCTTTTCTAGTTGTTCTAACGAGTCAATTCCTATTTGTGGTAGGTTTTGATTTTCTATAAATACCGAGGTTGAATTTGATTTGGATTAAAACCTTGCTAGGGTTAGGATTAGGTTAATTTGGAAAGTTAATTCTACTCACCGCTTTCTTTGCCCTAATTAAGATCTTAGGTGTTAAGGTAATAATTAACAAAGAAGATTAGCGCGATCAGGAAGAAACTTCGTTTCTTTCTTTTGGCCCTTGTCCGTCCTTTCTTAATTCTTAGCCCTAACCTCTATCTAAATCAACCACGACCGGTCTAACTAGGGAATCACAGCTATCTCGTAGGATAGGGTGCCGTAGTGAGCGGTGGGTGGTTATTTTACATAGAGCCCTAATTTGATAAAGTTAAACGGGAAAGAAAGGAGTGAGAGATTTCATCTCTCAAACTGACCCAATCCTAACCCTAACAAGTGAGGAAGTACTCTCTCATTAGGGAATTAACAAAGAAATTCATTTTTTTATTTTTCTTTTAATAACCTAATTAACGTGCGGATAAACGACATATAAAAATTGCAGAGAAATAAAATTGCAACTAAGAAAAAACACACGATAAAAAGAAACAACTTACTTTATTGATGCACTATTTGACAATTACAAGGAATTGAAAATTGAAGATCTAGAATTAAAAAGAGACATGCTCCAAAAAGAGCTGTAGGCTTCCTATTTATAGATAGGAAAAACCCTAGACTTTACATCTGATCCACATCTAAATTTACAATACTACCCTAAGAAAACCAGGTCAATGCACCGACTCCCACCGACACGCACCGACACGTGCGATGCACGGCCGCGGATCCGCGGCAGAATGCCATGTTTGGCCGCGGATCCGCGGCCATATGGTGGGGTCTCTGTCTTAAATCTTCAGGGTTGCTTCATGTTGCATTTTACTTCTGGTTTCTTCACTTGGTTTCTCAGAATATCTTCTATTTTCTTCCAGATTTCCACAGTGCAGAATATTGTGGACTTTTACCGTTCGTTTCGTGTTGAAGTCTTGAATCTTGTGCGGCCTTCGTACCTTGTGCAATCGAACTGTTCATTGATCTTCACTTGTTCCTTAAACTGTAGGGGGCATCATAGAGATTCTTCTATTTGTTGGTCGTAGTCTCACTTTTGTAGCGTTTTTTTCACCATTTTCACTGTATTGTTCCGAGAACCTGTAATCTGCAACTATTTAGCAGACATGGATCAAAAGCACCTATTTATTTGCAGTATGATTAAGAATGGGGAATATAATAATGCAAAATTCTGATATGAACATATAGCAAGATTATAATGTTTTAAATGTCGAAATTAAACTACATGGTATTTTAGTGAAAAAGTACGATAAAAATTGAAATCCTTTTGATATGAAACTTGTTAAATGTGACTTGTTAATGTTTAATAGTCAACATGTAAGAGTTTAGTATGATTGTATTTAAGAAAATGTTGAATTTTTTAGGAAGAACCGAATCGGAAATCGGATTAACTCCGATTTTATCGGGTTTTATTAAAAGAAGTTTTAAGACTAGAGAATAGAAGAGAGAGGTGGGACTTACAGGTTTTCGGATTAGAGGAGAGGAAGAGGGAACAGTAGGAGGCGCCGGTGCGTTGTTTCGTCGCCGGGAGCTCTTAGGGTCGTTGTCGGAAGATCGCTGAAATTTCGCCCCTTTGCTAACTTCAATTGCACACTAAAATTTCTAGGTATTTCTTGAGAGTTTTGATCAGAATTTTGTAGTAAGGGGTGTGTGTTTAGGGGTTGTATTTATATGGTAAGGTTAGGGTTTAGGGTAGGTGAAAGGGTGAATTGAAAATTGTATTAAAATGTATTAAAATGGAGTAAATAGGGATTTAAAGGGGCTCTGTTACTGTGCAGAATAATTAAAGTATATAGGGGTACTGGGAAGACTAAAAGCCACGACTTTCATGTTGGGAACTCGGCGGTCCGGCCGAGTCCGGCCGGCGGCGGCTCGAGTCGGCCGAGTCGCCGGCCGATTCCGGGGTGCAAAGTGTTCCCCGTAGCTTGGTGTAGCCCTGGGTTAGTTAGTTTTATTTGTGTAGTGGGGGTTTTTACGAGTTATGCACGTGTAAACCCTTGGGATTCTAAAAAATTTAAAAGAAAATAATATTAAAAATAATGTGGGGTATGGGATTTAAACTCTGGTGCTTTGGTTCAGCAGTGTAAGGTCTTACCAATGAGCTACAAACTCCTTCTTGCTATTAAAAAGCAAAACAATTACTTATAGTAATCACAGTAAATGCAAATACCCCAAGTATACATTAATTTTTAAACAAATTTTTGTACACTAAAATTGGAGTTGTTACAGTCTACCCTCTTTACAAAAATTTCGTCCTCGAAAATTTACAACTTTTATTTTAAGGACTAGTTTACAAAAAAGGTGAGAATATCTTGCACGCATCTCATCTTCCCTTTCCCATGTTGAATCTCCTAGAGTGTTTTTTCTCCACATCACTCGAACCAAGTCGACTTCCTTGTTCCGAAGTGACTTCACTTTCCTGTCCAGGATCTCAACAGGTTGTTGCTCACAAGATAGGTCGGGCTGTACAGTGAGCTCGGAGTGATCGAGAATGTGGCTAGGGTCACTCACATACCTTCTGAGTTGGGATATGTGGAACACATTATGCACTCCTTCTAATGAAGGTGGAAGTACTAAGCGGTATGCCACTTTACCGACTCGTTCGAGTATGTCGAACGGTCCAATATACCTTGGACTTAGCTTACCCCGTCTTCCAAATCGGATCACTCCGCGGTTCGGAGATATCTTTAAGAATACGAGGTCTCCTGGCTGGAACTCCAAGTGACGTCGCTTTGCGTCAGCCCAGTGCTTCTGTCGATCTTGGGCTATGCGCATTCTTTCTCTGATAGTACGAACCACATCAACAGTTGCTACTATCATCTCAGGTCCAAGAAGTTCCCTATCTCCGATGTCGTCCAAACTTAATGGCGAGCGACACTTCCTTCCATATAGTGCTGCAAAAGGTGTCATTCCTATGCTTGCTTGGTAGCTGTTGTTTTATCAAAACTCCACAAGATGTAGGTGATCTTCCCACGATCCTCTGAAGTCTAACATACATGCTCTGAGCATATCCTCCAAGATCTGAATAGTTCGCTGAGACAGACCATCTGTTTGTAGATGATAAGTCGTGCTGAAATTCAGACTTGTTCTTAAACTTGCTTGCAGACTCTGCCAAAATTGTGATCGGAACCTGGTGTCACGATCGGAGACAATGCGGACCGATACTCCATGAAGTCGCACAATTTCCTGTATGAGTTCATGGGTATCAGAGATAGTACATATTTGAAGAGTTTAAATCTTAAGTAGATTATTACCTCCATGTACTTCTTTACTAATGTCTCAGTTGATTGGCCAACTCGAAATGGGATGAAATGAGCCGACTTTGTCAGTCGATCCACAATGACCTATACCGCATCGTTATCCTTTGTGCTGCGAGAAAGAGCAGTCACAAAATCTATCGTGATGTGTTGCCACTTCCATTTTGGGATAGGTAACTGTTGAAGTAATCCAGCAGTCCTGTGATGTTCAGCCTTTACTTGCTGACACACCAAGCATTTAGCGACGCTTCTGGCTACTTCACGCTTCATTCCATGCCACCAGTAATTCTGACATAGATCTTTGTACATCTTTGTACCTCTAGGGTGTACTGAGTAGGGAGAGCCATGAGCTTCTTTCTTTAACTCTTCCCGAACAGAACCTTTTGGTACACATTCTGCTGCCGTATCTCAAAGATCCGACTTCATGGATAATGAAGTCTGTTTCTGAGTCCATTCTCCACTTGTTCTCTAATCTTTTGCAACTTAGCATCACTTGCTTGAGCTGCTTTGATCTGATTGACAATTGTTGATTGACCTTGTAAATTTATCAAACTTGAAGCGTTACCTGGCATGACTACTTCAATCTCCATCTGATGCAAGTCCTCTTGTAACTTCCACTGAGCGGTGAGATAAATTGCTAATGGTTGGCGACTAAGGGCATCTGGAACCACATTCACCTTCCCTGGGTGATATTGCAGGTTGATGTTAAAGTCCGTCATGAGTTCTAACCATCGTCTCTGCCGCATATTAATCTCCTTCTGAGTATACACATATTTCAGACTCTTGTGATCTGTGTATATGTTCACTCGTTCACCAAGAAGATAATGGTGCCAAATCTCGAGAGCAAAGATAACGACTGCCAACTCCAAATCACGCGTCGGATAATTGTGCTCATGAGTCTTCAGCTGTCTTGAAGCATAAGCCACAACCTTACCGTACTGATGTAGAACACATCCTAATCCCTTACCAGATGCATCACAATGCACTTCGAAACCTCCAGATTGGTTCGGTATGACGAGGATAGGCGCTGATGTCAACCTTGACTTGAGTTCTACGAAAGCTTATTCGCATGCTTCTGACCACACAAATTCTTCATCTTTACATGTGAGCATGGTCAGGGGTGTTGCTATCTTTGAAAAGCCTTCAATGAACCTTCTGTAATATCCAGCTAAACCCAAGAAACTCCGAATGTCCTTCACTGACTTTGGGGTCGGCCATTCGCTTACTGCTGAAACTTTCGCTGGATTCACAGAGATTCCTTCGCCTGATATGATATGTCCAAGAAAACCAACTTGATCTAGCCGAAACCCGCACTTGCTGTACTTGGCATGGAGCTGATGTTGTCGTAGAGTTTCCAGGATAATTCGTAGGTGCTCGGCATGTTCTTCCCAACTCTTAGAATACACCAGGATGTCGTCGATGAAGATGACAACAAACCTGTCTAAGTACTCCCAAAAAACTTAATTCATCAGGTTCATGAATATTGCTGGTGCGTTGGTCACTCCAAATGACATCACTAGAAATTCATAATGACCATAACGAGTTCTGAAAGCCGTTTTATGAATATCAGCTTCCTTGATCTTCACCTGATGATAACCTGAACGAAGATCTAATTTAGAGAAAACACAAAATCCACTTAGCTGATCGAATAAATCGTCGATACGCGGTAGCGGATACTTGTTCTTTTTAGTGACTTCGTTCAAAGCTCTATAATCGATGCACATTCTGTATGAACCTTCCTTCTTCTTCACAATCAGTACTGGTGATCCCCAACTTGAAGTGCTGGGACAAATCCATCCTTTCGCCAATAATTCGTCCAACTGTGTTCGGACTTCCTTCAAACCTTCCGGACTTAATAAGGTGCTTTGATTACTGGTTGTGCTCCTGGTACTAAATCAATGCTGAATTCAAGAGCTCGATCGGGAGGCAAACCTGATATATCGTCAGGAAACACGTCGTCGAACCTTCTGGCCTTGATTCTTCCTCTGCTTGAGTTGCTGCAATCACTGCTTCCCTTGGCTTCGCTTTGTATGTACTCTGCTCTAGGGTACGATCTCCACTTTTGAAATAGAAGACTGGATGGTCTGGAATCTCGAACACCACCCTCCTTTGACGACAGTCGATGGTAGCATAAAAGGTTCCTAGCCAATCCATACCTAGAACCACATCGAAGTTCGGTATGTCCAGTACTTTGAAGTCAGCATAGAATTCTCTGCTGCAGACGACTACTGGACACAAGCTGTATCCCATTGTTGCCTTTAGAATGCTATTTCCTGAACCGACATTCCAGCTGGATATAAGCGGTGTGACTGGAATTGCATGGGTTTTGACGAACCGTTGTGACATAAAGCAGTGAGATGCTCCAGTATCGAACAGTGCTAGTGCAGGAAGTGAGGCTACTAAGATTGTACCTAAGGTATGGGGGATATGTTTTAAGTATAGGGAAAAGTATGTAGATAAGTAGCAAGACTGAAAGAAAGGTTTGAGAAGAAAAGGTTACCAGTGATAACTTGGCCAGTGGCTTCATCTTCTTCCACGGTCATCGTGAAAGCCTGGCGCCGTGGTACATTCTCCTGGACTGAGGAGCATTCCTCGGGACGTTCCTTTGAGCTTGATGGAACTGACGATGAGGAGGTGCAGCTTGTTGTCCTCTAGGTGGTAGAGCAGGTAGTGCAAGTCTTGGAGCAGGTGCCTGAAGGACTGGTCGCTGCTGGTAATTGATCGCTGGCCTGGGTGCAGCAACTGGGTTTTGTCTTTGGGGACAAGGCCCAATATCATGAGTAGCTGAGCCGCAGACTAAGCAAAGACAGTTGGCTCGCCTGTAGTCCTTCATCATATGTCCAGTTCTCTTGCAGTAGGTACAAAAGGCTGGGCTGGGCCTGTTGTTCGGTACTCCCGGTCGCCTTGGCACAAAAGGTGGCCTTGACGAGGCTCCTCCTGTCATCTGGTTGACAGGGCGCTTAACTCCTGCAGACTGAGGTCTGCCCCTTGCCTTTACCACTGCCTCAAAACGGCGGGCAGCTTTCAGAGCCGATTCATGAGTCAGAAAATCTCTTGTGGCCAGTGCAACCTGGATTTCCGAATCCAAACCTTGTTGAAATCGACGGGCTCTGATCTCATCCGTCGGTATCAGGTGTGCCGCAAATGTGTTAAGGATTGTGTTAGCTGTGTAGTATGTGATATATTGAAAAAAAATCGAATTATTTAGACATATCTTACCGACTAAGCATGGTGAACTCAGCGTCATAATCATCTACAGACTTGGTCCACATTGAACCTTGTTGCGGATGGAAGAACTGCTGTTCCATATCGAACCTGGCAGTCTTAGGGAAGTACTTAGCGTCGAACATGTCGCGGAAAGTCTTCCATTCGATGGGTTGTTCAAGACGACTTTCTTCCGCCTTCCACCAGTTCCGTGCATTGTTCGTGAGCTGCAGCTTTGCTACACGAACCCAAGCTATTTCTGGCACCTGCGCCGCTGCCAGATCATCTTCGATTCTCTGAGCCCATTCCTCAGCTTTCAACGGGCTCTCCTTTCCTGAGAACTGTTTTGGGTGCAAAGCCCTGAATTGCTTCATCCCAGGTGCTTCTGCCTCGGGACGGTTCATTAAAAGAGCAGTCTGCTGCTGCTGTCCCTCTAGGAGGCTGCGGATCGCCTCAAGCAGAACCGTCTGCTCATTGAGCGGAGCAGGGACAGCATGTGTGATTGGTAGTGGAGGTGGAGTGTTGTTGAAATTGGTGTTGGTGTTGTTTGGGAATCCATAACCTTGAAAGAAAATTTTGGTTAGGACAGATTCAAAATATATGAAATGATAAGATTCAAGGAACATGAATTGTAAACAATGTTTTACTTGCTGGTTCTTGTGTTATATTGCTTAGGTTGTTCACGCAGAATAGAACTGCATGATAGTGTTCCATACAGCTCTGACCTGCATGGGCCACCAACAAATCCGTCACATCCCGCTTCCCGGTGTACGACGAAGGGAACGCGACGAGGCCGCTATGTATTTACTCTGAAGTAAATACGCTAAGCGTATCTAAGCAATATAAATGTAAATGCACAAGAGACAAGATATAATAAAACAACAACTTTATTTATTCACATTCTTTTTACAATACATGGAAAAGTAAATACAACTGAATGAAAGCAATGCCTAAACAGTGGCATAATGGAAATGAAAAGTAATAAAAATGTGTACAATGAAGCTATAGTTCTGGGTCGTAGGCAAGCTGATCCAAGTTCTCACTAGTAGGCTCGATCTCCTGAGTGTCCAGATCACTTGACAACATTCTAAAGAAGAAAGAGAAGGAATGTCGTCAGCGAACAATCGCTCGGTAAGTCCCAAAGATAAGGGAGAAATAGAATAGACAGAGAGAGAAATTTAGTTTTTAAAGTTGTATTATTTGGTTAACGCTGTTGTTTGTAGCTTGGTACAGAAGGATACCAGTGTATACGAGAGGAGTCTCTATATGCTAGAGACTAGGGCAAATGGAAGTATAAGGAACCGTTATGCCACGGTACAAAAACAACGGAATATAGGTTAGGTGTCTTAATCTTGCAGTCTCGTGCCACTTCTAACACCTTCCGTACTAATCTACCCTTTAAACCCCGCGATGTCTTGCTTGTATTGTTTATATTGCAACTTGTATTGTCTTGTAATACAAATTGTATAATTGGATGACTTGCCGAAATCATGATATTAGTAAATGGATGTAACTGGAGAATCATGTAACTGGAAGTATATCCATGGTTCGGTTCAGTCAATACAGATTGAATAGATTGAATATATGTATTCATGGATTCATGTTGGATTGTAGATTGTACTTGAATCATATTCAAGTCAGATTATTATAATAAGACTCAGTCTGAGCCAGAACAATTAGAAAAGAAATTGAAGTCCTGATTGTTTTGAGGTTATCGGTAACCGCTGCACATGGGCGGCAGGATTTGTGTCTTTTTCAAAGACGATTACCGTGTTGATAACACCGTTGTTAAGTTGTCTACCTTAAATAGACAAGCACCCACTTCTCTGGCTCCCTGAGGCTCAAGAGATTGGTCCTGTTTAAACCTATATTTACTAGGGTCCTTAGGGTAATTTATAGAACTTGAGGGGGTTTTATGTAAAAATAATTTGTATACTTTTCAAAATACACCCCAAGTATTTATTTATCGTCTTTAGAGTTTTTATACTTGTAGATTTTATATTTGTGACATTTCTAGTGAATAAACCTATTTTTCATAATACACAGTATTTAATTTTAATATTGAACTTGTATGGATTTCATGGTATTTTAATGTAAAGTGATTCTTGTGATTTTTAGAAAAAAAATTGGAATATTTATATTATCACAAAATAGATATTTTAATGATACATATATATATTTATATAAAAATAATTTTGCTATATATTATATTTCTAGAAATCTCATTTTCTTAAGATTTTCGCATTTTAAATCTCTCGAGACCGTATGCTCCTTGCGGAGGTCTGCATCTCGCACTACTAAGCCCAGGGATGTGCGATAATCCGCACTATCCCAGTCGGGTTCCCCAAAATAGGTTGTAGCGGCACTTTGCAAAGATTTATAAAAATACGAATTCATATAGAAAACGGTTTTAATAGTTAGTGGTATTTATATGTAAAGTTTCGTTTTCCCGTATTCTATGTTCCCGAAAGGTATTGTGCTATATTGCATATGAGTGTGTGAGGAGGTAGGTCATTACCTCATGATCTACTTAAAGGTATAGCAAGATTATAATGTTTTAAATGTCGAAATTAAACTACATGGTATTTTAGTGAAAAAGTACGATAAAAATTGAAATCCTTTTGATGTGGAACTTGTTCAATATGACTTGTTAATATTTAATAGTCAACATGTAAGAGTTTAGTATGATTGTATTTAAGAAAATGTTGAATTTTTTTAGGAAGAACCGAATCGGAAATCGGATTAACTCCGATTCTATCGGGTTTTATTAAAAGAAGTTTTAAGACTAGAGAATAGGAGAGGGAGGTGGGACTTACGGGTTTTCAGATTAGAGGAAGGGAAGAGGGAATGGTACGAGGTGCCAGTGCGTTGTTTCTTCGCCGGGAGTTTCTAGGGCCGTCGTCGGAAGATCGCCGAAATTTCGCCCCTTTGCTAACTTCAATTGCACACTAAAATTTCTAGGGATTTCTTGAGAGTTTTGATCAGAATTTTTGAGTGAGGGGTGTGTGTTTAGGGGTTGTATTTATAGGTAAGGCTAGGGTTTAGGGTAGGTGAAAGGGTGAATTGAAAATTGTATTAAAATGTATTAAAATGGAGTAAATAGGGTTTTAAAGGGGATCTGTTACTGTGCAGGACAATTAAAGTATACAGGGGTACTGGGAAGACCAAAAGCCACGACTTTCATGTTGGGCCGGACGGCCCGAGTCGGCCGAGTCGCCGGCCGATTCGGCTGAGTCCGGGGTGCAAAGTGTTCCCTGTCGCTTGGTGTAGCCCCTGGGTCAGTTAGTTTGATTTGTGTAGTGGGGTTTTTATGATTTATGCACGTGTAAATCCTTGGGATTCTAAAAAATTTAAAGAAAATAATATTAAAAATAATGTGGGGTATGAGATTTGAACTCTGGTGCTTTGGTTCAGCAGTGCAAGGTCTTACCAAAGAGCTACAAGCTCCTTCTTGCTATTAAAAAGGAAAATAATTACTTATAGCAATCACAGTAAATGCAAATACCCCTGTTCCCCACCGAAAACACGGAGATGCGACCGCGCGGGTCCTTCTTGCCTGAATTTCGGGGCAGATGCTAATTGGTGCTATCCGTCCACCTCTCCGAAGATGCCAAGTTGATTTATGACACCGTATATCGAAGGTTTAAACGGATGCGGCCGATGTAGCAGACTTTGTCAGATTCCCCCTCATTTGAGGGGTTTTTGATTGTAGGGACGCTCTTCCCTGCAGGCGCAAGCCCCTGCAGTTAATTACGCTACCGCATCGCGGTAACAACTTTCTCCTTCTCCAGATGGTCACTTCGTGTCGTGGGTGTTTGTTTTGTTTTTGGTTGCCCGTGGATTGTATATGGAGACTAATTTATGTTGTCGCCCGTAGGGCGTGGATTAGTCCAAATCCATATCTTCTTAGATTTGGGTTTGGGGGTTGGTTTTAAGGATAAGTTAGTCTCATTTGAGACTAAGATCAACTTAAACATTTGTTAAGGATACGTTAGTCTCATTTTAGACTAAAATCAACTTAACGGGATCATTTAGATCCAACAAAAGAGCATTTGGACTCTATTGTTTAGTTTAGAGACATTGCGGTCGATTAGTTTAAGGATATTACGGTCTAGCGTTAGTTTAAGAACATCTCGGTCCAGGTTAAGGACATCATAATCCGTGAGTTTAAAGACCTCACAGTTAAGGTTAAGGACATCATAGTCCGTGAGTTTAAAGACCTCACAGTCAAGGTTAAGGACATCATAGTCCGTGAGTTTAAAGACCTCACATTCAAGGTTAAGGATATCATAGTCCGTGAGTTTAAAGACCTCACAGTCAAGATTAAGGACATCATAGTCCATGAGTTTTAAAGGACCCCACAGTCCGTAGAATGTTTGGTTGTCGAGACCCGTCACCTCTCTGAAGACGTTGAAGGATTACAACGACAAATATCAGAGGAGTAAAGAGATGTACCCTCGAACCGATGTGAGTTGGTTGAAAAATCTGTAGTCCAATTTGGGGCTAAGATCTGTTAAAATATTTATGAGCAGATGAGCTCAATTAATATAAGTTGAGAATTTATGGCCAATATTGGGCTAAGTCCAATCAGGTTAAAATGTTTAACATTTTATTTTAGGCTGTTGAGCCTTTATTTGGGCTTGACCTTTTAAACAATGCTGAGCATTGATTTATATCTTGACAATGTCGTTGTCTTTTATTGAATGCTGAGCATTCATCAGAGCTCTGGGCTTATTAAAGAACAATTTATGTTCTGCAGCGCAACACTTGGTGCGCTAGGCGCTTTGCGCCAATCAAAAAGCGCAGTGCGCTATTTTAGAAGCGCAAAGCGCAAGTAGTTAATTGGCGCATACGTGATTGACACATGGCGCATTTGGCGCTGAGCGCCAGTTCAAGAGCGCAAAGCGCAGTTCAAGAGCGCAAAGCGCATTTGATCAATTTTATGATCTGGAAAACAAATTTATGTTCTTTTAAAAGAGACTTTGTCTCAGGATCTAAGAACAACAGTTCTTATTTTTGTAGGAGATATTTCCAATCTCTTATGTTGATGAAAGGCTTTGCCTTTATAGATCCATGATCTGTGAGAAGAATTATGTTCTTCTTTTATTTTATGATGAGATCTTTTGATCTCTTTGTGAAAGACTTTTTGTCTTGTAGATCTATGATCTGTTTAAAGAAATGAATTCTTTTTTCTTAATCATAAGATGATTTCATCTCTGTGTTCATCATCCTTCATTTTTACCTTGAAGAAAAATCTTCCTGCAAGAGCTTGCTCTTTATCTTTGAGTTTCTCAAAATTTATGGGGGGGTTTCTCTATACAAGACTTGAAGTCTCGGGGCCTTTATATAGGGCAAGCTGATCAGTTCGATCAGTTAAAGAGATCTTTTCTCTAATTGATTCGGGAATTTACCCACCATTGGATCTTTGATCCTAGGGCTTCTGTTTTACAGAAGGCAATTTTCTTGTTTTTAACAAGATTGGAAAATCTTTCCATAACAGAATTTAATTCTGATTAATTAATGATTTATCATTATTATTAGATCTTCGATCTAACGGTGGGGAGTTTTTTAATTCCAGCGCTAGCGCACCCGTACTTTGCACGTGGTGCGCTGCTTAGAGCGCAGCGCACCTGTATCTTACATGTGGTGCGCTGCTCAGAGCGCAGCGCACTTAGCGCTAGCGCATCCGTGTCTTACACGTGATGTGCTGGACACGGATGCGCTATTTAGAGCGCAGCGCACCTAGCGCTAGCGCATCCGTGTCTTACACGTGGTGCGCTGCTTAGGGCACATCGCACTTGGCGTTGGATCTGAAGCGTTGCTTCAATTTGAAATTTAAATTTAAAACAGAGGTTTGCTCTGATTGGGGGAAACAAAGGCCCCCCCACCATTGCGCTCACATGGTCCATATGTGAGTGCTGACAGCATCTGCGCCCTTGGATCAACTCAAAAGTTTAAAAGGCATTTCAATGCCTATAAATAGGACCTTTGGTTCTTTAGAGGATTTTGTTCATCTTTTTCTTGTTTTATGAGAATTTTTATTCTCTCACAGAGCATAGCTCTCCATCTTAAAAATTCCAAGAGCCAAAACTCTACCAAAACTTAGGTAAAGATCAAATCTTTTAATAATCTAGGGTTTTACCTATTTACAGAGCCTTGCTCTTCATAGGTCTTTGATCCAAAGAAAACCCTTATAGGGTTTCATTAACAGAGCTTTTGCTCTCTTCAAATCATGAAGAACTTTTAAGAGTTTGTTCATGGATCTTGAAGATCATAGAATTTTAATTCATATATAAAAAATTGATTTCAATTTTTCTGATGGGTTTTTCCATCATCTTTACAGAGCCGGGCTCTTGAGGAATTTTTATTCCTCATGATCAGAGTTTGACAAGTGTCACTCTGTCATAGAGCACTGCTCTCAAAGGGAGATTTACTCCTCTGCCCGAGGGATCTCTCATTTAATGAGAATTTTCATGAGGATTTCCTCATTTAATTAACAGTCTCATCAAATGATGAGGCTGTTTTATTAATGATGAATTGTCATCTAGATTTTGTGGGCCCCCTTTGGTCCCTTTCCAATGCATTGCAGTGTGGTACAAATTCTGAAGTACCAAGTGTCAGAATTTAAATTAAATTATAGCACTGACAGTTGACTTTTGTCCCTTTTCGCGCAGGCGACATGTCTTTTGACACTTCTTTTCCGTTCATCCGCTCAGAAGGCGGATTTTTTGAGGAGCCCGTAGACCGAGAGGTTCTTGCACTGATCAAAGATCATGACCCAGAATACAAGAATCTTCATATATGGGGTAGATGGTATGATCAAATTATCAGAGGCTGCCGGAGCTTTTCTTGTGCGACACCCTCAGAGCCTATCTCTGCAATCCCTTACCAAGCGCGCCACGTGTCACTCACGGGTGCGCCACTAAATTGATAGCGCAATGTGCTCATAAATTAGCGCGAAACGCTCATAAACTGGCGCATAGCGCAGAACACGACACATGTCACTTACATGCGCGCCACGTGGCAGAAGCGCACTGCACTTTTGATCGGCGCAAAGCGCCTAGCGCACCGTAGGTTGCACTGTCAGAACATAAATTGTTCTGATGAATGCTCTGCATTCAATACAAGACAATAAAAGTGTCAAGATCTAATGCTCAGCATTATGAAAAGGGCCAAGCCTAAATAAAGGCTCAGTAGTCAGAATAAACAAAATGTTTAAATGTTTATTGGACTTAGCCCAATATTGGCCATAAGTCCTCAACTTATATTTAATTGAGCCCATCTGGTCATGAATATTCAACAGATCTTAGTTCCAAATCAAACCATAGATCTTTCAACCAATTCACACCGGTTCAAGGGTACATCTCTTTACACCTCTGGTATTTGTCGTTGTAATCCTTCAACGTCTTCAGAGAGGTGACGGGTCCCGACAACCACACATTTCACGGACTGTGGGGTCCTTAAACTCATGGACTATGATGTCCTTAAACCTTATAGACTATGACGTCTTTAAACTACAGACTGTGGGGTCCTTAAACTCATGGACTACGATATCCTTAACCTCGGACTGTGGGGTCCTTAAACTCATGGAATACGATGTCCTTAACCTCGGACTGTGGGGTCCCTTTAAACCCACGGACTACGATGTCCTTAACCTGGACCGTAATTTCCTTAAACTAACATTGGACCACCATGTCCTTAAACTGGTAATCGACCACAATGTCCCTAAACTAGACAACAGAGGCCAAAATGCTTCCTTGTTGGATCTAAGCTATCATGTTAAGTTGATCTTAGTCTAAAAATTAGACTAACGTATCCTTAACATACGTTTAAGTTGATCTTAGTCCCAAATGAGGCTAACGTATCCTTAAACCCAACCCAAACCCAAATCTAAGAAGATACGGATTTGGACTAATCCACGTCCTACGGGCGACAACATAGATTAGTCTCTATATACAATCCACGGGCAACTATAAACAAAACAAACACCCACGACACGAAGCGACCATCTGGAGAAGGAGAAAGTAGTTACCGCGATGCGGCAGCGTAATTAACTGCAGGGGCTTGCGCCTGCAGGGAAGAGTGTCCCCACAATCAAAACCCCTCAAACGAGGGGAAATTTGATGAAGTCTGCTACATCGACCGCATCCGTTTAAACCTTCGATACATGGTGCCATAAATCAACTTGGCATCTTCGGAGAGGTGGACGGATCTCACCAATTAGCATCTACCCCAAAATTCAGGCAAGACGAACCTGCGCGGTCGCGTCTCCGTGTTTCGGAGGGTAACAGATTCTGGCACGCCCGGTGGGACCTTTTCCTCTTTCCACTCCACACTTCGTGTGTCGTGTTCGCGAACGATTCGTGGTTTGATATGGTTGCCCTTGGGTTCGAGGTACTAAGATTTGGTTTCTTGCTTAGCGCAGAAAATGAAAGATCAATGGCGTCTACTTGCGCGAAGTGTTCCAGCTGCAACTGCAACTCGTGTTCTGCCTCATCCGGAGGCATAACTTACGGACCTCAAGCGGCCTCCCTGTTCACGATGCCGGTGGAACAAGTAACTCAGGCCACCACTGGACTGTTCTTTGGGACTATGATCCCACCCATGAGCTTCAATGCCCCAATGTTGCCGCAAGAAGCCCCAAAGAAGTCGGTCTTCGATCGACTTACCACTACTGCGACCCCTCTCAATGGGTCGTCCAGCTCCGGCGCCTCAGTCTTCGCCAGATTGGGCCAAAGTTCATGTGAGCCCATGATGAAGCCTGCAATCCCAGAAAAAGTTATTCCGAAGAGGATAGCCATCCCTGCTCCCGAAGTCGTCAAGGCAGCTTCTCCTGCCAAAAGGTCGGTCTTCACAAGACTGACTATTCCGGCTCCCGCTCCAGTCGAAGTCCTCAAAGCTACTTCCCCCGCCCAGAGGTCTGTCTTTGACCGGTTAGACATTGCTGCTCAACGGACGTCGGTCTTCAAGAGGCTGGTACCAGCGGTGCCTCACCAGAACAGGGGGCATGACGAAGTCACCCCTCAAGCTGAAACAATCCCAGAAGCTCGACACGCTCGACGTCGCCACTGGCGCCGAGTAAGGAAAGCTGGGGGCAACTCCCCCTCTGGGCTAACTCCACCAGCCCCAACGGTGGAAGTCAATGCTGCTGTTCCAACCGGGAACAACTTTGAATTGCTGAACAAGGTGCGCAGAAACTCTCCTACCGCCGTACTGAAAAGATCTCCTCCACCCGTGGAGAATACACCGAAGGCGAAGCCGGAACAGCCCCCTCAGCGGCTATCCTAAAAAATCTACAAAGTCGGGAGACAGGTCCAGGAGTCGGTGATTGATCAAGATTACCCTCACCGACAGAAAAAGGTGAAGGTTCAACAGGAAGAGAACCGTCCTGTCAAGCCACAAAGGACGATAACTACCTGGGTGCCCATTGCAACGGCCCTCTCAACGTCAACTGCTCAAAAGAGAAGGAGGCCAGAGAAGGCCCCTGTGACTATGGAAGAGCACAAAGACGCTGAGCCCAAACGCCCCAAGTCTGGGGTCATAATGATGCATACTGTTTATATGGCTTCCGGAAAGGAGGAAAGCCACGCTTCGACGGGTCACCGAACGCTCACCCGATCCGTGACAAAAGCCCAGGAGCAGCAACAGAAGCTTCAGGAAATGCTAACACAAATGGCCGCACTCACCGGGCCAAAAGAATGCCCAGAGGCGTCATCAGAGCAGCGTCATGAACAAGAAACCGATGCTGACTTCTTCCGCAGAGTCTTTGAAAAGAAGGACAGAGAAGCAGCAGAACAAGCGGCTAATATAAAACGAATGGTGCTTCTCTTCCAAGACATGGTCGGGATGATGTTACAGCCAGAACCTCCAGCTGAAGACCCTCCTATCATCTTTGAAGACGACAGAGGGGAGACATCGAACCCTCCTCCGGCTCTTTCAACAGCAAAAGAGGAAACCATCTCCAAGGCCGCTCTGGATGACTACATTGCCCAGCAAATACGAGCTCACCGGGTGAATGAAGTGGCCGACCAAGTTGTTAAAACGGGGCGACCATATCCAGGCTGGTATGACCAAATAAAGTGCCCGCCGGGATATACGATCCCTAAATTTCATGTATATAAAGGGACGGGCAATCCCCACCATCATGTCGCCCAGTTCAGGTCTCTATGTGGCAACACCGGAGGAGATTATAAATTGCTACTTCGCCAATTCGTCGGCAGCTTGTTGGAAACGGCATTCGAATGGTATTCTGAACTTCCAAACGACTCCGTCAAGACTTTCACAGAAATGGAGCTATTATTCACCCAGCGATTCGCGAGTGCTAGTGAACGCACCCCAATAACGGCATTGATCAATGCTAGGGTGAAGCCAGGTGAGACATGGGTTCAATACGCAATACGATGGCGGAATCTGTGGTCGAAATGCGAACAACGCGTCGAAGAAGCACCGGCGGTGGGCATGTTCGTGGGCACTCTGGACCCTGATGCAACTATTTCTCAATTCATGATGTTCTTCAAGCCGACCACGTTCCAAGCCTTGATCGACAAACTGGCCCAAATGGACCAGATGGGTCATAGACCGTCTCCTCCAAAGCCGGAACCGCGGAACGAGAAGGGAAAGGGGAAAGCGACCGTCGTCGCCAATGCTTAACAGCAGCCCAGTGGCCTAAGACCGGTTGATCGCCAAAATAATAGAACTCGATCTCTCAAAGATAAAATGAGACTCCCTTACTCGTTCCCTCAAGATAAGACGAAGAGATTATTTGAGCTTGCACTGCGCAACAGGCTCATCACTCTGCCGGAGCCAAGATGCCCAGCGCAACCAGGCGACATTAGCAATCCTAACTATTGCCCTTATCATCGAATGTTGAGCCATCCGATCGAGGATTGTTACATCTTCAAAAGCTGGATAGAAGATCAGTACCAGCAAGGCAAATTCGTATTATCCGAGAATTGGAAGGTGAACCCGCCACGGCCACACACTCCCAAGAAGACGGATACACCGGGGGCATCATGCTCTTTCGTAGAAGAAGCTCCATGGGAGGTCGCTCTTTCAGCCAAGATGAAAAGAATGCTGAAGGATCTCCAGACATGCCCGGCAATCAGGTGGAAAAGTCCACTCGAACCCGAGATCATTGAAGGAATGCTAAAACTACGTCCAACTCTAAAGATCGGTGGTGATAGCCAAAGCACTCACGCCCAGCCGTCGAAATCTTCGAAGAAGAAGAAAAAATACAAGAAGCCCGTGAAGCCTGGTGACAAGCGCACGGACCTGCAAAAGCAGATTGACGCGCTGGAAAAGTATAACCAGAAGGCGCGGACTCCAGTCACACTCTAAGAGTTTCTCAGCCACGTCCTTGAGGACGGAGATGATGGAGAAGACTCGTCGGATGGATCTGAAGATTATGCGGTAAGTTGCCATGTGATCTCTCACTCGTCGATAGACGATAAAGAAGTTCCTTGCACCGAGAAACTGGGGGCAAGTCCTGAACCGGAACTTCTAGAGCCGTCAGATGAAATGATTGATGCATTCCTGAACGAAGCTCTTCTGAAAAGTAAAGCTGATCCGGGGAGTGAGATGGCTATATTTGAAAAGGCCAAACACCGGCGACTGGACGAAAGGGTTGAAACACTCCCACCAGATCAAAGTACATCCGTCGCAAATAAAAACAGGTTCAAGACGAGGAAGAGGTTCGCCAAAGCCATATCAATGGGAATGAAGCTGCCACCCTCCGAAGGAAACGCTCTTGGTGAAGCAGAAACACATCTTAGTTACTGTTTATATCTTCAAAAGATTGCGCACCCCACTGAAGAGTGCAACGCTTTTAAAAGATGGTGGCAGGGATATGTTGCCCACCGGCAACATTTCAAGCGGATGAAATGCAAAACTCATCGGGAACAAAGAAACACGAACGGGGAGCGTAAAAGAACTACCGGCGACTGTCGCATGGTCAACGCTGGGGGATCGCAAGTTCTCACCTTCGGGAGCGACTCTGACGAAGAAATGACTCTTGGCCCTCTCTTTAAAGAGTCTATCCTGGGAAAAGAGGAAGAACCGAAGACCTGTGAAAATATTCAGCTGCGCAATCGTACGCTGCCCGAAAAGAATCTGGGGCCTTCGAACAGTGGGTCAAATAGAAAAGATAAGGGGAAAGAAAATGTCTCTGAGGATATCATCCTCAATGACCAAGCCGTCGAAAAGCTGACAGCCAAGGACCCGCCAAAGAAAATTAAGGTGGACTACAACGTTCTGGCACACTTGAGAAAGCTACCTTCCCAGTTAAGCATTCTCGACGCCCTTCTGCTATCCAAACAGGCGAGGGATTCTTTAATCAAGGCACTGCAAGATCCCGAGCAATTCCAAGCTTTCCTCACCGAAGAAAAGATGAAGGACGAGCTGGAAGAAGTACATACAGCCGACATCACCTTCGGTGATGAAGATCTCCTCCTTGGGACATGCGAGCACAACCGCCCCCTATATGTCTCCGGATACTGTCATGACATCAAGATAGGTAAAATCCTGGTTGACAGTGGGTCCTCCGTCAATCTTCTTAACGTAAGGGTGTTAAAGGAAATATGCATGAGTGTTTAGCACCTCGCTCACGATAAAATCACCATCTCCGGATTTGACTCCCAGTCATCATGGACGCTTGGGTCCGTGATACTGACGTTACACTTTAGGCTGCTCGTCACTGATATCAAGTTCCACGTCATTGACGCCAAGACATGCTATAACGCTTTGCTCAGCCGGCCTTGGTTACACGAGTACAATATCATCCCCTCTACACAACATCATTGTATGAAATATTTCAAGGATGGTCTCGAGTATACTGTGACAGGAGAGCTAAACCCATTCTCCGTGAATGAAGTCCGCAAGTACGAAGATGCAAAATACTTCTTACCAGACTTTGAGGACACGGAAAGATGTCACAAACCGAAGAACAAGGCTATCACCACCATTCTGGTCTTCGGGAGTGATACCGAGAAGGAAGAAGAGATAGTCTATTCAGGGTCGCCCCACTACAACAAGCCGGGACCGTCCACTCCTATGTTGATCTTCGGCAGCGACTCGGAAAATGAGGTCAATGCCATATTCTCTGCTCGGCCATCCATACAAACCTTCGCTGATGAAGAGCAAAGTTTGCAAGTTGCCATGGTTCCGCCAAGGCATCATAAAGAACTAGACGCGCTTGATACCTACAGTGTGGAAGAACTGCAGTTATTTTACGTCCCTCCCACGCGAAAAGGTGAAAAGGCAATCCTATTCTACCGATTTCGGGAAACCAAAGTGGAGAAAGAAATTTGGCATAGTGCGGATTCTACACTTGACAGGCTCCAGCCCATCCGTTTGCCCAGATATTACACAGAAGGACTAAAGAGACTCTTGAGACGCCAAGGTGTACCCCTTAAGCAAACTGCACGACAAGCACGGTTCTATAACAGGATCTGAAACGTTCCCGGAACTCAATGAAAGTTGCCCAACGAGAGAATGGAAACGACCGGGCTTGGGTATGTTCAATCTAAGAAACGGGAGCTACTCCGCGACTGCTATGTCATACATGACTTTGACGAAGAAGGAGATGCTATGTGGGAAGATGCTAACCCTGAACCAGAAAGAGCTCCCGCCGCGAAAATGCCCAGTCCGTCGTTCGAAGAATAGATGGATAAGCTTATAAGGGAAGCAGGTCAAAAGGTTCGAGACGACCATAATCGCGAAATGGCCATCTACGAGAAAGCCAGGACGCAATACCTCCTTCAACAGGCTGTGAAAAATGAAAAGGCTCCTCCTTGTCAACCAGTTGTACAAAAGGCCCGACGCAGAGGCAGAAACAAACCAAAGAACGGGAAAGGCGTTCGACAGCGACAAAGCGAGTCCAAGAAGCTACGCGATCAGGAATCGAGCAGCCCGGATTCGTCTTTTATAAAAAAGATGGGTCGAGCATATTCTTTTCCCTAAGACAAGACAAGGAAGATATTCAATCTTGTCATAAAACATCAGATGATGACACACCCGGAGTCCAAGCACCCCGAGCAAACAGGCGAAGTCTCTCACCCGGACTATTGCTCCTATCACAGGGCGATAGGACATCCTCTCGAAGTCTGCTTCACATTCAAGAATTGGATCGAAGACCAGTATCAGCAAGGCAGGTTCGCTCTATCCAGCAGTTGGAGGGTAACCCCGCCGCAGAAGCATGAACCCAAAGCCGTGAGAGTAGAACCAGATCAACATCGGTCTTGGAAGCGATCTCATACTTGTCATATGATAATGTTGTCAGAAGAAGAGCCCGAGAATATGGATGAACTCCCCCGCTGTTTCGAAAACAATGATAACGGGATAATTTCAGAGTTTCCACCGGCGCCAAAGGAGCTGAAAGATGGGATACATACTACTGCAGATAACCTCAAGAAAATTGATTTGGGGATGGCAAGTGACTCGCGGCCGACGTTCGTCAGTGAGCTGTTGTCTGAAGAAAGGGTGGCTACGCTAAAGGACGTGCTCATGCAGCATAAAGATTGCTTCGCATGGAACTATTCCGAGATGCCAGGATTAGATCCAGAGATTGCTGTGCACAAATTGGTGATATCCCTGGACGTCAAGCCGATCAAACAGGCACCGAGAAGAATGCGGCTCGAGCTTGAGATGAGTATCAACGCCGAGGTCAAGAAGCTAATCGACTCTGGCTTCATCCAGGAGGTCCAATATCCTGACTGGATCGCCAACATCGTCCCAACGATGAAAAAAAATGGGACGGTGCGGATATGCGTGGACTTTCGGGATCTCAATAAAGCATGCCCAAAGGACGACTTCCCAGTACCGGTCACCGAGCTAATGATAGACAATATGTCCACTCATGAAGTTTTCTCCTTCATGGATGGCTCGTCAGGATACAATCAGATAAAGATGCATCCCGAGGACCAGAAGCACACCGCTTTACGGACCTCTCTGGGCATATTCTGCTACAAGGTGATACCCTTCGGTCTAAAGAACGCCGCGCCACCTATCAGAGGGCCATGACGAAAATTTTCGACGATCTCATACATGAGATCGTCGAATTCTATATCGACGACCTCGTAGTTAAAAGCAAATCATATGAGTAATATTTAGAGCATCTAAAGATCGTGTTTCAGCGCCTTCGGAAATACAACTTGAAGATGAACCCTCTTAAATGCGCGTTCGGAGTTTCCTCGGGCAAATTCCTAGGATTCATTGTCCGACACCGAGGCATCGAGATAGATCCGTCAAAGATCAAGGCGATTATGGAAATGCCTCCGCCAAGGACTTTCAAGCAATTGTGGTGTCTCCAAGGGAAGCTCGCGTATATCCGGCGATTTATAGCCAATCTCTCCGGCAAGTGCCGTCCCTACAGCAACTTATTGAAGAAGGAAACTCCGTTCATCTGGGATCACAAATGCTAAAGCGCACTGGATGAAATCAAGCAATACTTGCAGAATCTGCCACTACTGGCCGCTCCCGTTAAAGGAAAACCCTCGTCCTATATACGACAGCCCTCGAAGGTTCCTTAGGCGCGTTATGGGCACAAGAGAACGACCAAGGAAAAGAAAGAGCTCTCTACTATCTGAGTCGTATTCTACTGGGGGCAGAAAGCAATTACTCTCCCATTGAAAAACACTGCCTGGCGTTGATCTTCGCAATAACGAAGCTCAGACACTACGCGTTGGCACATGAGGTCCATCTCATATCGAAGGTGGATCCTCTCAAATATTTGATGTCGAAGGCCATATTAACAGGGCGGCTCGCTAAGTGGGACTTGCTCTTGATGGAGTTCTCGATAACTTATCGGCCTCTTAAGGCAGTGAAAGGCCAGGCCATCGCCGACTTCCTCGTTGATCATCCGATACCTGCCGATTCTCCTTTGAACTGCGAATTGCCAGATGAACATGCGTTTGACATGATCAACGGGGATGATACCCGGTGGGAACTCTATTTTGATGGAGCATCTTCCATGAAGAAGCGCAAACAAAGCACCCCTATAATCAAATCAGGGGTAGGCCTCATCTTCGTGACTCCATAAGGAGGGATACTGCGCTTTTCCTTCTCCTTAACAGAGCCAAGGACGAACAACGAAGCTGAATACGAAGCTTTGATAGCAGGTATCGAGATCGCTATCGACATGCGAATTGAAAACCTCCTTATATACGGAGACTCCCAACTGGTCGTTAGTCAAATAAACGACGACTACCAAACGTGCAAGCCAGAGTTGGTGAAGTACGGCGAGAGAGTACATCAACTGCTGACTCAAATTCCTTCCTACACCCTAGAAAGCATACCGCGCGCGGAAAATAGTAAAGCGGATGCATTAGCCAAGCTCGCTAAAGAACTAGCTGACGAAAACCTCGATGACGTGAGGATCATTGTGCAAAGCCGTCGGGTTCTTGCACCGGCAGAAATATCTCCGGAGTCGTCCGAAGAAAAGGGAGCGACCGAGCAAAAAACTCTACAAATAAAAGACCGGGAAAAGGCTAAGGATTGGAGGGAAGTCTTTATAGACTACTTCAAATCCCGTCGAACACCTGAAGATGCGTCCTCAAGACATCAGCTTATGAAATGAGCTCTGTTTTTTGCCTTTGTTAATGATACTATGTATAAGAGATCATTTGATTCTCTGTGGCTAAGATGCTTGGGACCTGAAGAGGCAAAGAGAGTCGTCCAAGAAACTCACGACGGACTCTGCGGTTCTCACCAAGTCGGGCCGAAGATGAAGCTGAAGATCAAATGGATGGGTTATTATTGGCCCACGATGAGCCAAGACTGCCTCGAATACGCGAAGCAGTGCCACTCGTGCCAGATTCACAGGGACTTTATTCATCAGCATCTGAATCTGTTACACCCGACAATGGCTAGCCGGCCGTTCGAAATATGGGGACTGACATAATCGGCCCCATCGAACCAGCATCGTGCAGAGGATATCGATTCATTTTGGCGACAACTGATTACTTCTCCAAATGGGCAGAAGCAATACCGCTGAGGGAAGTGAAGACGGAGAATATCCTCCATTTCTTCAAGACACACGTCATTTATCGGTTTGGAACTCCATGACGGATTATGTCCAATAACGGGCCAGCCTACAGAATCCACAAGATCTGTCGCTTCACACAACAGCATAACATAGACTGGAGATACTCCTCAGTTTATAATCCCCGAGCTAACGGTCTAGCTGAGGCTTTTAACAAGACCTTTAACGAAGATCGTGAAAAAGACGGTGTCTCGAAATAAGAAGGACTGGCATGAACGACTGCATGAAGCTCTCTGGGCGTATCGAACTACGTTCAAAACGGCCACTAACACAATGCCGTACGCGTTGGTATTTGGTACGGAGGCGGTACTCCCCCTCGAGATAGAACTACCCTCTCTACGAGTGGCAGTTCAGTACGAGCTAACGGACGAAGAGAATGATCACCTTCGGCTTGAGGAGCTCGATGCAATTGATGAAACCCGGTTCATAGCGCAACAAAATCTAGAGGCTTACAAAGCAAAGTTGATGCGCTCATACGAAAGATTGACCACGCCGAGAACGTTCCGCCAAGGCGAACTCGTGCTAGTGGTCAAAAGACCTATGATCCCCAATCGTGCCAAACGGGGGAAATTCGAGCCGATCTATGAAGGCCCGTATACCATAGACAAGGTCTACCAGGGTGGGGCCTATCTACTCATGAACATGCATGGCGAAAGGCCCTTCAGGCCAATAAATGGTCGCTTCCTGAAAAAGTACTACTCTTGACAAGTCACGGTGTAACAACCGAGTCCAGTTCTACAAATTTCAGTTACCGTATGTGTAGTGTGTGGTATTTATTTCATTTATACTGCTTTGGCTGTTACCAGTTATAGTTTGCACCGACATGCCATATTCTGCATATTACAATTGAAGTCATCTAAAATTAAATTAAAAATATTTGACATGGCCTGCTCGACACCCCTAACCCTGTGGTAGCGTCCTTGCATCGTGTTTTCGTCCCGTTCAGCGAACGGACGTGTTTGGACATCTACGCGCACGTGTGTGCGTCCGTTCTTGGGGGTATACTTTTTAATTGTAAAATACTTCATTTTAATTTTTGGAACCCGCCAATAATTTTCGTATTTCAAATTCGAATTTTTGGACTCGACCCGGACGCAATTCTGAAATATTTTGCAATTACGCCAAATCCTATTTTTTCTAATATTTTTAAAACCAACGAAATTTAAATTCACACTAACAGAAAATATTTTTCTCTATTTTTTTAAATCCTTTTAAAATCTTTCCCAACCTATCAGATTTTCTCTCCCTAACGATTTTTACCCCGCCAGCCAATCACAATTTATTTTAAACCCCTGGGCCCCACACGTTTCCCTTCTCTCCTTTCCCTTCTCTTTCTCTCTCTCTCGCGGGCGCTAGAGGACGATTTTCTT
Organism: Agapanthus africanus; assembly: GCA_030015575.1. Lineage (NCBI taxonomy): Eukaryota > Viridiplantae > Streptophyta > Magnoliopsida > Asparagales > Amaryllidaceae > Agapanthus > Agapanthus africanus. The sequence goes on from CM057339.1 coordinate 212,949,612, forward strand.
TCTCCTCCTCACTTTCTCTCTCCTCTCGATCTCTCTCCTCTTCTCTCTCCTCTCGTATCCCTCTCTCTCCCCTCCCCGCGAATCTTTCTCTCTCTCCTTCCTTTAAATTTCTCTCCTCTTTATTTTTCACAGAAGAAAATATAAAACCCACCTCCCTGAAACCCTAGCCGCCTCGCCTCCTCTCGCCGTTGCCCGAGCGCCGACACCATCATCGCCGACCTCGTCGCCTCCTCGCCCTCGTCACTTCCACCTCCTCTCCTTCCTCCTTCCTCCTCTCCCCGAGCACCCTGCACGAGCATCGCGCACCCCCTGCACGCTGCTGCACACCGTGGGTTCGCCGCCGGTGAACTTGATCCGTGTCCCTGGCCTCGCGTACCCCCTCGGTGAGTATGGTCTTCTTCTTCTTCTTCTTCTTTTCCTTCTTCTTCTCCCATTCTCGGGTGTTTTCTTTAACCGCCGGTGGTTCTCTGCAGGTCGTGCACCGGAGCTCCGTCGACGTGGTCGACGATCACAACCCCTCTACAGATCATCGTGAGCACCCTCTTCTCAATCCTCCTTCCCTTCTTTCTTCTTAATTTTCTTTCTCTTTTCTTGTATGCATTCTTGTATCTTGGATGTTCACTGTTTTGTGTTTGTCCGGAATCCGACCGTGTCGGCGACGTTTCCCGACGACCCAGCGAGGACCCCTGACCCGTGTGACTCCACTGTTCGTCGTTTGGGTTCATTCCGTGAACCGTGCGTGCGTCGCGATTTTTCCCCGCCGATGCGTAACGTTCCGTTTTCCGTTTCGCGACTCGTCGAGGCAAGTTAACCTTGCTACATGCTATTTAAATCTTTTTATACATATTCTAATACCCGTAGTTTAAATATAGTACCCCATGCATCGTTTTATATCATTTCGATGTTCCGTTTGAATCAGTTTATATTATTTTAGATCTAGAACTCGAAAGGTAATTATTGCCTACATGATCACATTTAAATGTTAAATCTCATAACCACAATCATATGTTTAATCACATTTTGACATAGCCTATGGCATCTTTCTATAGTTTTAATCCATCGGACACTTGTGCACATTTACACCAGTTTTAGCTGTGACTTCATCCAGTGAACCTATTTATAGATTATTGCATCCCTGGAAATTCTTAATATTGGTTAACAGGATTTAACGGCCATGAATGTCACCCTGTATTCATATAATATTGAAACCGTCTCTGAACCACAACCGATAACTGTACTGCTGATTAATTGAATCTGCTTTATTGTTTAATTCATTGCTTAGATTATGCTGTTGATAACCATGCTTGATTACTTATAACCATGATTATGCTAGCTGCTTATGAGCACCCACATGTTATCTTTTACACCCTGGCCTGACTTGCTACACACCTATCGATTGACCTGACATGGTACCATACACTACTTGACTTGACCTGTTGTACCATAGATCGACCCGTTACCTGATCTTGTGTCTAATGCCAACAAACCTGACATGTAGTCCTCACGGACCGTTCCTGTTGTCTATCCAGACAAACCTGCTCTTACCTGATCCTGTGTTGGCATTAGTTCTTGATTACTGAATACCTGACTTGAACACTTATAACTTGGGGGTATGGGGAAATCAATGATGAACCCTGACTTGTAACTCAACAGTTCGATACCTGTTCTGATCAGTCTTACGGGCTAGGCCAGCCCCGTAGTGATGATGCTGACATCACTCATCTGTACCTGCTACCTTTTACTGCCTAGCGGCACGTCTCGGTTTCAACCCGAGAGTCTGTAAACCGTGGTCCCGGGCATGCACGGGATACTATTGAGTTACATCGATGATTCATCAAATTGATTTCAAGACTTTAGAACAGAAAACCTAATAGAACAGTTTAGTTTACTCACTGCACACTACCCTGCACTGCCATGATTTACATTGCTGTTACACCTGCTTTTCATTCATGTTTATATTTGCATTGCCTGTTGCCCTGTTTATATTTTATTACTTGATGACACGACGCGCTGACGTCTGGGTTTTGCATGGCCCAGATTCCGTACCTTTGCTGCAGTCCGAGCAGGAGTACTTCAGCCAGCAGGCTGAGCTGTGAGGTGTCAACAGTAGTTAGTTCTTTTATTTTCTGCATTTTATTCCTGATGTGAGCCCGTAATATAGGACATACATTCCAGTTATTATGTATTGGATCTTTTGCTTCCGCACTTTTATTATTCTTGACTCACGTTATCTTGGCTTATGGACATGTTTTAGATAGTTTTATTTTTGTTCTTGATATCTCTACAGCCGTAATGTGACTGTGGATGGATACTTCCTACCCACAGGTAGCATGGTTGGCTATGTCACGTCCCCAATTTAACGTACTCTAGGAAGCGGGGCGTGACACACGGCCTAGGTCAATGATAGATGACGACGACTACGTCCGCTCACTATTTTCCTAAGCCCAAACTCTATAAGTAGTAACCAGCTAACGGACCGAAACGTCCTTAAACTAACAACGGACCGAAACGTCATTTAACAAACAACGGACCGAAACGTCCTTAAACTAACGATGGACCACTATGTCCTAAAACTAGCTGGTGACCGAGATGTCGATAAACTACGGTGGATTGCAGCATCTCAAGGCTGATACAAAAAAAAGAAGAATAAAAAAAAAGAAAAAAAAACGGTATGTCCATAAGCAAAAAGGGCACGGATGAAAACCCGAAAGGGCTTCGTGGGTAAAAACAGCAGGGCTACCGGCGAGTTTTGTGAAAACCCGAAAGGGCGCAATCTCGTTAAAAGACACTTGCAAGGTCCTCTCGACTTTGTGAGGAGAAACCACCTCCGTGAGATCTTTACGACTCACAAGGGAGCAACACACTTAGGGTCCCCACGATCCCTAGGGAGAAATTACACTTGCGAGATCCTCACGACTCGTAAGGAGAACCCTCTTATGAGACCCTCACGGCTCATAAGATTCAAAAGTTTTAAGCTACAGGGATCTGAATCTGTTCTTAAGCGACCACCACAACCTCCAAAGCTGCCCTACAAGCGGTTCAGTATTGACCCTTGTATACAATCCACGGGTGCGAATAAGCATTTCCCTAACAAAGTCCCATCCGTGACTAGGGATATGTTTACATAATGAACAACCCTTATAAGTCCCCTCGACTTAAAAGGAGAAAATACTCTTGTAAGATTCTTACGACTTGCGAGAAGCCTTACGACTTGCGTTTTCTTCTTAGAAATCGTGAGACTCTTATGATTCATGAAGTCAAAAGCCTTAGTCGACAGGATCCTAACCCTGTTCGCTAAGCCACCTTTGTTCGACATCGACGAAGGCAAATGATGATTCGCTCCTGGAAACATCCCAGTTGTAGCGGTGCTGATGCCGAAGTCGGTGTCTAATTCCAAGCTTGCAGCAAGAAGCTAGCGAGCCACACATGCATACGAAATAGCCGAAATGATGGGGCAACTTACAATAAAATCAGCAAGTAAAAATGTATGCATGCAAAATAGCCGAAATGATTGGGCAACTCGCAATAAAAATCAGCGAGTAAAAATAAAATATATAGCCGAAATGATTGGGTGCCGCGAAAAATAGCCGAAATGATTGGGTAATCGCGACTTTCGCGATATAAAAAGCTGAAATGATAGAGCATCGCGGAAAGAAATAAAGAAAAATGAAATTTATGTCCTGCAGGTGATATCACATCCATCCCTGTATACAATCCAGGGGCGCAAACAAAGAAGGAATCACGCCTTCCCCTCCAGGCTCCATTAGAAAACGAAGCCAAATCTCGATGGTTCAGGGATAGCCTAGAGATCATCAACAGCGTTCCTCTCCATTCCAGCAGGATTCAGACGCTGCAATCAACCCTGGAGCTACGGCAAAGCCACTAGTCTAAATCTCGATGGTTCCCAGACAACCTGGAGACCACTTCGATATTTGTCTCATTACAACAGACGCAACGTCATCCACATGACCCCGTCTCGGAAATACGTCATCCACATGACCCCGTCTCGGAAATATGTCATCCACATGACCCCGTCGCGGAAACACGTCATCTACATGACACCGTCTCGGAAACATGTCATCCACATGACCCCGTAGCGGAAATACGTCATCCACATGACCCCGTAGCGGAAATACGTCATCCACATGACCCCGTTGCGGAAACACGTCATCCAAATGACCCCGTCGCGGAAATACGTCATCCACATGACCCCGTCGCGGAAACACGTCATCCACATGACCCCGTCTCAGAAATACGTCATCCACATGACCCCGTTGCGGAAATTCGTCATCCACATGACCCCGTTGCAGAAATACATCATCCAAATGACCCCGTCGCGGAAATACGTCATCCACATGACCCCGTCGCGGAAACACGTCATCCACATGACCCCGTCGCGGAAACACGTCATCCACATGACCCCGTCTCGGAAATACGTCATCTACATGACCCCGTCTCGGAAATACGTCATCCATATGACCCCGTCTCGGAAATACGTCGTCCATATGACCCCGTCTCGGAAATACGTCGTCCACATTACCCCGTCGCGGAAATACGTCATCTACATGACCCAGTCTCGGAAATACGTCATCTACATGACCCCGTCACGGAAACACGTCATCCACATGACCCTGTCTCGGAAACACGTCATCCACATGACCCCGTCACGGAAATACGTCATCTACATGACCCTGTCTCGGAAATACATCATCCACATGACCCCGTCTCGGAAATATGTCATCCACATGACCCCGTCTCGGAAATACGTCATCTACATGACCCCATTGCGGAAATACGTCATCTACATGACCCCGCCTCGGAGATACGTCACCCAATGACGCCGTGAAATGTAGATAACGTCAATCTCATTAAACACTTACGGGTCCTCTCGATTCGTAAGGAAGAAAACTCTCTTATAAGATCCTTACGACTTATAAAGGAAAACACACTTAGGAATCCTCACGATTCCTAAGGAGAAAATACACCTATGGGATCCTCACGACTCGTAGGGAGAAAGTATTTATGAGACCCTCACGGCTCATAAAGTTAAAAAATCTTAGGTAGCAGATCTGAACCTGCTTCCTAAGTCATCACTACCCCTCAAAGAAGCCAAAACAAGATGCTCACTCTGTCGTCTGCCGACTATGTTTGCTAAGGTGACATGCTGATAACAAAGAAAAGAGAGGAAAGCGACAAGGAGAACATTTGATTCGCATTTGATTAAGCGTTCGAAGCATACCGTTCATGCATGTGCAAAAGATTTAGTACATAAAATAAAACACGCTGAAATGAGGAATTTGCCATTCATACTTCGAAAAGTTCTTACAATCATGAAAGCAGTAAACGAAAACATCATCAAAATGATTACAATGGTAAAACCTCAGATCTAGGGCATGGATTGAGGAATTCAAAAGTAAGGCCGTCTAGAATCTTTCTTGCCTTTTTGACCATCCTCGTATGCATCCTCTCGCGCTCACGAGTGTCGAGATCCTCGCCAATTTCCCCCTCCCTTTGATAAGAAGCGATTATCGTCGTCTGTTGGAAAGTTTGATGCAGAATATCAATGAGGTTATCTCGCCACTTCTTCAAGATCAGCCCCGACAGGTACACTGAATGCACCTTGTCTTCGGCATCATCCAGCGCATTAAGCGGCATGGCCTCGTGAAACCCAGGGAGTGCTCTCCAAATTGCTCCCACTACGATTTTCAAGAGAGCGGAACGGCGAGGAAGCAGCCAACCGACGCGTACATACAGACGATCTATAATCTCCGCACATTGGGCATCTGTAAACTCTTGGTTTTGGCAACGGCCCTGTACGCGAATATCCTCATAAGAGATGAAATCGTTCAGACTATATAAATGAACGGCCATAGTGCCTGAAAAGAAACATCATTAAAAGATTAGTAATGAGGAAAAACAGGCAAAGGGGTTTAAACGACTCTTGATATCCCCATAGAGAAAACAAATTCTAATTATGATACCTAACAAATTTGAATTTGCGAGAGATTCTAAAAGAAAGGAATCTCATTTAATAAACAACCCCTCGGGTCAAGGAGTTAAACTCCTCGAGAGCAATGCTCTGCAGACAGGAATGACACCTGTCAAAATCAATTATGAAAGGAATTTAAAGAGATTCCCCGAGAATGCTAAGAGCCTGGCTCTGTAATGATGATGGAAAAATCCATCAGAAAAGAATTAATTAAAATTAATGAATTAAAAAATTCTGGAATCTTCAAGATCCATGAACAAACTCTTAAGAGTTCTTCATCAAAGATTAATAAATCAACATGATTCAAAAGAGCAAAGCTCTGTTCATGGGCTAAGAAACCCCAAGAAAAGATCTCCTTGGATCTATGGGTTCATGATCTGAAGAGAGCAAAGCTCTATTAATGAAAGCCTAAATGGGTTTTCTTTAGATCAAAGATCTATGAAGAGCAAGGCTCTGATTAATGGGTAAAACCCTAATTTATTAAAAGTTTTAAACTTTACCTAAGTTTTGACAGGGTTTTGACTCTTAAAAAGTTCTTAAAAAGGAGAGCAATGCTCTGAAGAAGAGATAATTCTCAAGAAGAAGATGAAAATCATCTAAGGGACCAAAGGTCCTATTTATAGGCATTGAAACACCACTTCAACTTCTGAGTTGATCCAAGGGCGCAGATGCTGCCACCACTGCACTCACGTGTGCGCCACGTGAGCGCAACGGTGGGGGGGCATTTGTTTCCCCCAATCAGAGCAAAGCTCTGTTTGAAATTTGAATTTCAAAAGTTGAAGCAACGCTTCAGATCCAGCGCTAAGCGTGCTGCGCGCCACGTGTCAAACACAGATGCGCTAGCACCAGGTGCACTGCGTCCTAGGCAGTGCACCATATGTGCGCTAGCGCTAGGTGCGCTGCGCGCCACGTGTCAAACACGGATGCGCTAGCGCAGGCTGCGCTGCGCTCTGAGCAGCGCACCACGTGTCAAATATAGGTGCGCTAGCGGAAAGTGCGCTGCGCTCTGAGCAGCGCACCACGTGCAAAGCACGGGTGTACCAGCGCTGGAATTATAAAATTCCCCACCGTTAGATCAAATGATCTAATAATAATGATAAATCATTAATTAATCAAATATTAAAATTCTGTTATGGAAAGATTTTCCAATCTTTTTAAAAAATAAGAAGATTTTCTTCTGTAAAACAGAAACCCTAGGATCAAAGATCCAACGGTGGGAAATATCCCCAAATCAATCAGAGAAAGATCTCTTTAACTGATTTAACAAATCAACTTGCCCTATATAAAGGCCCCAAGACTTCAAGTCTGAGATAGAGAAACCCCCTATAAACTTTGAGAAATTCAAAGAAAGAAGAGCAAGCTCTTGAAAGAAGATTATTTCTTCAAGGTAAAAATCATGAATGATGAACACAGAGATGAAATCATCTCTTAAAAAGAAGAATTATCTTCTTAAAAGATCATAGATCTACAAAGACCAAGGTCTTTTATAAAGAGGTCAAAAGATCTCATCATAAAAACAAAGAAGTACTTACTTCATTCACAGATCATAGATCTACAAAGACCAAGGTCTTTCATAAAAAAGATCAAAAGATCTCATCACATAATAAAAGAAGAACATATTCTTCACACAGATCATTGATCTATAAAGGCAAGCCTTTCGAAAATAAGAACTGTTGTTCTTGAATCTTGAGACAAAATCTCTTCTAAAAAGAATATAAATTTGTTCACAGATCATAAAAATTGATCAAATGCGCTTTGCGCTATTAAAATGCGCCTTGCGCTCTTGAACAACGCTTCTGCGCTCTCTGGACCGGTGCTCACCACCAAAATGCGCCACGTGTCAACCACGTATGCAACTTGCGCTTTGCGCTTCTGAAATAGTGCACTGCGCTCATGGGCTGGCGCTCAGGGCCAAGCGCGCCACGTGTCACTCACGGGTGCGCCACTAAATTGATAGCGTAATGCGCTCATAAATTATCGCACAGCGCTCATAAACTGGCGCATAGCACAGAACACGACACATGTCCCTTACATGCGCGCCACGTGGCAGAAGCGCACGCACTTTTGATCGGCGCAAAGCGCCTAGCGCACCGTAGGTTGTGCTGTTAGAACATAAATTGTTCTGATGAATGCTCTGCATTCAATACAAGACAATAGAAGTGTCAAGATCTAATGCTCAACATTATTAAAAGGGCCAAGCCCCAATAAAGGCTCAATATTCAGAATAAATAAAATGTTTAAATGTTTATTGGACTTAGCCCAATATTGTCCATAAGTCCTCAACTTATATTTAATTGAGCCCATCTGTTCATGAATATTCAACAGATCTTAGTTCCAAATCGAACTATAGATCTTTCAACCAATTCACACCGGTTCAAGGGTACATCTCTTTACTCCTCTGATATTTGTTGTTATAATCCTTCAACGTCTTCAGAGAGGTGACGGGTCCCGACAACCACACATTTCACGGACTGTGGGGTCCTTAAACTCATGGACTATGATGTCCTTAAACCTTATAGACTATGACGTCTTTAAACTACGGACTGTGGGGTCCTTAAACTCATGGACTATGATGTCCTTAACCTCGGACTGTTGGGTCCTTAAACTCATGGACTACGATGTCCTTAACCTCGGACTGTGGAGTCCCTTTAAACCCACGGACTACGATGTCCTTAACCTGGACTGTAATGTCCTTAAACTAACATTGGACCACCATGTCCTTAAACTGGTAATCTACCGCAATGTCCCTAAACTAGACAACAGAGGCCAAAATGCTTCCTTGTTGGATTTAAGCGATCCTGTTAAGTTGATCTTAGTCTAAAAATTAGACTAACGTATCCTTAACATACGTTTAAGTTGATCTTATTCCCAAATGAGGCTAACGTATCCTTAAACCTAACCCCCAAACCCAAATCTAAGAAGATACGGATTTGGACTAATCCACGTCCTACGGGCGACAACATAAATTAGTCTCCGTATACAATCCACGGGCAACCACAAACAAAACAAACGTCCACGACACGAAGTGACCATCTGGAGAAGGAGAAAGTGGTTACCGCGATGCGGTAGCGTAATTAACTGCAGGGGCTTGCGCCTGCAGGGAAGAGCGTCCCCACAATCAAAAACCCCTCAAACGAGGGGGAATCTGATGAAGTCTGCTACATCGACCGCATCCGTTTAAACCTTCGATATATGGTGCCATAAATCAACTTGGCATCTTCGGAGAGGTGGACGGATCGCACCTATTAGCATGTGCCCCGAAATTCAGGCAAGACGAACCTGCGCGGTCGCGTCTCCGTGTTTCGGACGGTAACAGGGGACAGCCCTACAACATCGGAATAACTCCCCGTCATCCGGCCAGATACTTGCAGTGGGCCCGATATATCTTATCAGCAAAGAAATCGCAGCTGCTGAAGCTTGGCTTATACCCTGCGATCTACGCTTCCTTGTTCCAGTATTCTGCACCTCCCACATGGTGGATCAAGGCATTTTCAGAGTAGTGGAACATTCTGACCCATACCTTCCTCCTATTGGACAGAGAGGTCTCCATTTCCTTGGAGGAATTTGCCGAGGTTTCTGGTTTACCAGTTAGGGGGGAGCACTATGAGGAGCTGCTTCCTCCGGATGAGTATGTTTTTGCCACCAAGCCGGTGATGACAGGCCTTACCCCGGAGAACGCCATTCAACACCAATTTCCTAGTTTTATCAAAGTGTTGAATATTTATGAGGGCCTTCTACGATGTATTTCCGATGGGCTAACGCTGACGCAGAAGCTCGACCTCATCGAGCGAGATGCACAGAATCGTGGGGCAGCTCAGCGGGCCGTCGAAGAGCAACTTTCGTCCTACTTACAGCAACGAGCCCAAGTCGAAGCAGAGTTAGCCGCGACAGCTGACCAAGAAAAGAGGCTGAGGGAAGTGCGCGAGCGGCTGATTGGACTATTGAAAACGCTTCCCTCTCAATGATCGTCTTTATACCATTTGTAATTTCAAATAAAATGTATCCATTTTTTATTCTTTCATAAGATGTATTTTGTACCCAATTGAATTTATGAATAAAAGATACATTTCTTTCGTAATGTCTTGTGTCATCTCTTTGCTTTCTTCTTTTCTCTGTTATCAGCATGTCACTTTAGTAAGCATAGCCTGCAGATAATAGAGCGAGCATTCCGTTTTGAATTTTTCGAGAGGTAATGATGGTTTAGAAAGCAGGTTCAGATCTGCTGCCTAAGACTTTTCAACTTCATGAGCCGTGAGGGTCTCATAAAGATTTTTCTCCCTACGAGTCGAGAGGATCTCGTAGGTGTATTTTCTCCTTAGGAATCAGCGTGTTTTCTCTTGTAAGTCGTAAGGATCTTACAAGAGAGTTTTCTTCCTTACGGGTCGAGAGGACCTGTAAGTGATCAATGGTGTTGCCATTATCCGCACTTTGCGGAGTCAGGAGTTGCTCTGAGCATTTCCCACGGGGTCAGGATTGACTTTAACCGTGTTCCATGGGACCAGGAATTTGCTCTGGATGCTTCCCACGGGGTCATAGCCGTGTTCTGCGAGGACCAGGCTCCGCTCTGGATGTTTCCCACGGGGTCAGAATTGACATAAGCCGCGTTCCACGTGATCAGGAATTTGCTCTGGATGCTTCCCACGGGGTCATAGCCGTATTCTGCAAGGACTAGGCTCCACTCTGGATGCTTCCCACGGGGTCATAGCCGTGTTCTGCGAGGACCAGGATCCGCTCTGGATGTTTCCCATAGGGTCAGGATTGACATAAGCCGCATTCCACGTGACCAGGAATTTGCTCTGGATTGCTTCCTACGGGGTCATAGCCGTGTTCTGCGAGGACCTGGCTCCGCTCTGGATGCTTCCTACGGGGTCATAGCCATGTTCTGCGTGATCAGGAATTTGCTATGGATGCTTCCCACGGGGTCATAGCCGTATTCTGCGAGGACCAGGCTCCACTCTGGATACTTCCCACGGGGTCATGATTGACATAAGTCGCGTTCCACGTGACCAGGAATTTTGCTCTGGATGCTTCCCACGGGGTCATAGCCGTATTCTGCGAGGACCGGGCTCCGCTCTGGATGCTTCCCACGGGGTCATAGCCGTGTTCTGCGAGGACCAGGATCCGTTCTGGACGTTTACCACGTGGTCAGGATTGACATAAGCCGCGTTCCACATGACCAGGAATTTGCTCTGGATGCTTCCCACGGGGTTATAGCCGTGTTCTGCGAGGACCAGGCTCTGCTCTGGATGCTTCCCATGGGAGCATAGCCGTCTTCTGCGAGGACCAGGATCCACTGTAGATGTTTCCTACCGGGTCAGGATTGACATAAGCCGTGTTCGACGTGACCAGGAATCTGCTCTGGATGCTTTCCACGGGGTCATAGCCGTATTCTGTGAGGACCAGGCTCCACTCTGGATGCTTCCCACAGGGTCATAGCCGTGTTCTGCGAGGACCAGGATCCGCTCTGGACGTTTCCCACGGGGTCAGGATTGACATAAGCTGCGTTCCACGTGACCAGGAATTTGCTCTGGATGCTTCCCATGGGGTCATAGCCGTGTTCTGTGAGGACCAGGCTCCGCTCTGGACGTTTCCCACGGAGTCAGGATTGACATAAGCCGCGTTCTACGTGACCAGGAATTTTGCTCTGAATGCTTCCCATGGAGTCATAGCCGTGTTCTGCGAGGACCAGGCCCCGCTCTGGACGTTTCCCACGGGGTCAGGATTGACATAAGCCGCGTTCCACGTGACCAGGAATTTTGCTCTGAATGCTTCCCACGGGGCCATAGCCATGTTCTGTGAGGACCAAGCTCCGCTCTGGATGTTTCCCATGGGGTCAGGATTGACATAAGCCGCGTTCCACGTGACCAGGAATTTTGCTCTGGATGCTTCCCACGGGGTCATAGCCGTGTTCTGCGAGGACCAGGCTTCGCTCTAGACGTTTCCCACGAGGTCAGGATTGACATAAGCCGCGTTCCATGTGACCAGGAATTTTGCTCTGGATGCTTCCCACGGGGTCATAGCTGTGTTCTGCGAGGACCAGGCTCCGCTCTGGATGTTTCCCACAGAGTCAGGATTGACATAAGCCGCGTTCCACGTGACCAGGAATTTTGCTCTGGATGCTTCCCACGAGGTCATAGCCGTGTTCTGTGAGGACCAGGCTCCGCTCTGGACGTTTCCCATGGGGTCATGATTGACATAAGCCGCGTTCCACGTGACCAGGAATTTTGCTCTGGATGCTTCCCACGGGGTCATAGCCGTGTTCTGCGAGGACCAGGCTCCGCTCTGGACGTTTCCCACGGGGTCAGGATTGACATAGGCCGTGTTCCACATGACCAGGAAGGGTTGACTTTATCCGCATTTCACGAAGTCGGGGTTTGACTCTCGGTCATCTGCGCACCGCCGAGTCATGGAACTGGGAATTGCCGCGGTTCCGCTTTGCTTGATATTGCGTCTGTTGTAGTGAGACGCATGTTGAGATGATCTTCAGGCTGTTTGTGAACCGTTGAGATTTGGCTTCTTCTTCTGATGGAGCCTGGGGAGGGAAGGTGTGATTCCTTCTTCGTTTGCGCCCCTGGATTGTATACAGGGATTGATGTGATATCACCTGTAGAGCATATATTTCATTTTTTTCTTTCCGCGATGCTCTATCATTTCAGCTTTTATATCGCGAAGGTCGCGATTACCCAATCATTTCGGCTATTTTTCGCGGTGCCCAATCATTTCGGCTATTTTGTATTATTTTTACTCGTTGCTTTTTATTGCGAGTTGCCCAATTATTTCGGCTATTTTGCATGCATACATTTTTACTTGCTGATTTTGTTTGCAAGTTGCCCCATTATTTCGGCTATTTCGTATGCATGTGTGGCTCGCTGGCTTTTCGCTGCAAGTTTGGAATTAGACACCGATTTCGGCATCAGCACCGCTACAACTGGGATATTGCCAAGAGCGAATCATCATTTGCCTCTGTCGATATCGAACAAAGGTGGCTTAGCGAACAGGGTTAGGATCCTGTCGACTAAGGCTTTTGACTTCATGGGCCGTAAGGGTCTCATAAAGGTTTTTCTTCTTGCGAGTCGTGAGGATCTCGTAGGTGCGTTTTCTCCTTAGGAATCATGAGGACTCCTAAGTGTATGGCTTCTCGTCATTCGTAAGGATCTTACAAGAGTATTTTCTCCTTATAAGTCTAGAAGACTTACAAGGGCTTTCCACCGTGTAGACATATCCCTAGTCACGGATGGGACTTTGTTAGGGAAATGTTTATTTGCGCCCGTGGATTGTATACAAGGGTCAGCATTGAGCCGCTTGTAAGGCAGCATCGGAGGTTGTGGTGGCCGCTTAAGAACAGGTTCAGATCCTGTAGCTTAAGACTTTTGAATCTTATGAGCCGTGAGGGTCTCATAAGAGGGTTCTCCTTACGAGTCGTGAGGATCTCGCAAGTGTAATTTCTCCTTAGGAATCGTGGGGATCCCTAAGTGTGTTGCTCCCTTGTGAGTCGTATGGATCTCACGCAGGTGGTTTCTCCTTACAAGGTCGAGAGGACCTTGCAAGTGTCTTTTAACGAGATCGCGCCCTTTCGGGTTTTCACAAAACTCGCCGGTAGCCCTGCTGTTTTTACTCACGGAGCCCTTTCGGGTTTTCATCCGTGCCCATTTTGCTTATGGACATACCATTTTTTTGTTTTTTTTATATTATTTTTTTTGTGTCAGCCTTGGGATGCTGCAGCCCACAGTAGTTTATCGACGTCTCGGTCAACAGCCAGTTTTAGGATATAGTGGTCCATTGTTAGTTTAAGGACGTTTCGGTCCGTCGTTAGTTTTAGGACATTTCGGTCCGTTGTTAGTTTAAGGACGTTTCGGTCCAAAAGCCGGCTACTACTTATAGAGTTTAAGCTTAGGAAGATAGCGAGCGGACATAGGCATCGTCATCTATCATTGATCTAGGCCATGACTCGTCAGGGGTAGTATTTCTTAAGGAAGCGACCGTTTATTGGCCTGATTAGGGATCACGGGTCTCTTGACTATTAGCCCGAGTTCGCCTTGGCGGAATGTTCTCGGCCTAGTCAATCTTTCATATGAGCGCGTCATCTTTGCTTTATAAGCCTCCAGATTTTGTTGCGCCATGAGCCGGGTTTCATCAAGGGCGTCGAGCTCCTCAAGCCGAATGTGAGCATTTTCTTCGTTTGTTAGCTCGTAGTGAACCGCCACTCGTAGAGAGGGTAACTCTATCTCGAGAGGGAGTACCGCTTCTGCGCCAAATACCAACGCGTACGGCGTTGTGTTCGTGGCTGTTTTGAACGTAGTTCGATACGCCCAGAGAGCTTCATGCAGTCTCTTGTGTCAGTCCTTCTTATTTCGAGACACCGTCTTTTCACGATCTTCGTCAATGTCTTGTTGAAAGCCTCAGCTAGACCGTTAGCTTGAGGATTATAGACTGAAGAGTATCTCCAGTTTATGTTATGCTGTTGTGCGAAGCGGCTGATCTTGTGGCTTCTGTAGGCCGGCCCGTTATCGGTGATGATTCGTCACGGAGTTCCAAACCGATAAATGATGTGTGTCTTCAAGAAATGGAGGATATTTTCCGTCTTCACTTCCCTCAGCGGTACTGCTTCTGCCCATTTGGAGAAGTAATCAGTTGTCGCCAAAATGAATCGATGTCCTCTGGACGATGCTGGTTCGATGGGGCCGATTATGTCAGTTCCCCACGTCTCAAATGGCCAGCTAGCCACCGTTGGATGCAGTGGATTTGGATGCTGATGGATAAAGTCCCCGTGAATCTGGCACGAGTGGCATTGCTTCGCGTATTCGAGGCAGTCCTGGATCATCGTGGGCCAATGGTAGCCCATCCTTTTAATCTTCAGCTTCATCTTCAGGCCGGCTTGGTGAAAACCGCAAAGTCCGTCGTGAGTTTCTTGGACGACTCTTTTTGCTTCTTCAGGTCCCAGGCATCTTAGCCATAGAGAATCAAATGATCTCTTATATAAAGTGTCATTGACGAAGGCAAAAGACAGAGCTCGTTTCATGAGCCGGTGTCTTGACGACGCGTCTTCAGGTGCTCGACGAGATTTGAAGTAGTCTATAAAGACTTCTCTCAAATCCTTGGCCTTTTCCTGGTCTTTTATTTGCATAGCCATTTGCTCCATCGCTCCCTTTTCTTCGGACGACTCCGGAGATATTTCTGCCGGTGCAAGAACCCGACGGCTTTGCACAATGATCCTCACGTCATCGAGGCTCTCGTCAACCAGTTCTTTAGCGAGCTTGGCTAACGCATCCGCCTTGCTATTTTCTGCACGCGGTATGCTTTCCAGGGCGTAGAAAGGAATTTGAGTCAGCAGTTGCTGCACTCTCTGCCATACTTCACCAACTCAGGCTTGCACGTTTGATAGTCGCCGTTTACTTGACTAACGACCAGTTGGGAGTCTCCGTATATGAGGAGATTTTCAATTCCCATGTCGATAGCGATCTCGAGTCCTGCTATCAGAGCTTCATATTCGGCTTCATTGTTCGTCCTTGGCTCTGTTAAGGAGAAGGCAAAGCGCATTATCCCTCCTTGTGGAGTCACGAAGATGAGACCTACCCTTGATTTGATTATGGGCGTGCTTTGTTTGCGCTTCTTCATGGAATACGCTTCATTGAAGTAGAGTTCCCATTGGGTATCATTCTTTCTTCTCCTCCCGCCGATCGTGTCAAACGCGTGTTCGTCCGGTAATTCGCAGTTCAAGGGAGAGTCGGCAGGTATCGGATGCTCAGCGAGGAAGTCGGCGATGGCCTGGCCTTTCACTGCCTTAAGAGGCTGATAAGTTATCGAGAACTCCATCAAGAGCAGGGCCCATTTAGCGAGCCGTCCCGTTAATATGGCCTTTGACATCAAATACTTGAGAGGATCTACCTTTGATATGAGATGGACCTCATATGCCAATGCATAGTGTCTGAGCTTCGTTATCGCGAAGATCAATGCGAGGCAGTGTTTTTCAATGGGAGAGTAATTGCTTTCTGCCCCCAGGAGAACTCGACGTAGATAATAAAGGGCTCTCTCTTTTCCTTGGCCGCTCTCTTGTGCCCATAATGCGCCTAGAGAACCTTCGAGGGCTGTTGTATACAGAATGAGAGGTTTTCCTTTAACAGGAGTGGCCAGCACTAGCAGATTCTGCAGGTACTGCTTGATTTCGTCCAGTGCGCTTTGGCATTTGTGAACCCAGATGAACGCGGTTCCCTTTTTCATCAAGTGACTATAGGGGCGGCACTTGCCGGAGAGATTGGCTATAAATCGCCGGATATACGCGAGCTTCCCTTGGAGAGACCGCAGTTGCTTGAGAGTCCTTGGCGGAGGCATTACTATAATCGCCTTGATCTTTGACGGATCTATCTCGACGCCTCGGTGTCGGACGATGAATCCTAGGAATTTGCCCGAGGAAACTCCGAACGTGCATTTGAGGGGTCATCGTCAAGTTGTATTTCCGAATGCACTGAAACACGATCTTCAGATGCTTTAAATGTTCCTCATATGATTTGCTTTTAACTACGAGGTCGTCGATATAGCATTCGACGATTTCATGTATCAGGTCATCGAAAATCTTCATCATGGCCCTCTGATAGGTGGTACCGGCGTTCTTTAGACCAAAATGCATCACCTTGTAGCAAAATATGCCCAAAGGAGTCCGAAAAGCGGTATGCTTCTGGTCTTCGGGATGCATCTTTATCTGATTGTATCCTGATGAGCCATCCATGAAGGAGAAAACTTCGTGAGTGTACGTATTGTCTATCATCAGCTCAGTGACTGGTACTGGGAAGTCGTCCTTCGGTCAAGCTTTGTTGAGATCCCGAAAGTCCACACATATGCGCACCGTCCCATTCTTCTTCATCACCGGAACAATGTTGGCAATCCAGTCAGGATACTGAACTTCCTGGATGAAGCCGGAGTCGATTAGTTTCTTGACCTCGGCGTTGATGCTAATCTCAAGCTCAAGCCGCATTCTTCTTGGTGCTTATTTGATCGGCTTAACGTTCAGGGATATTGCCAATTTGTGTACAGCAATCTCTGGATCTAGTCCTGGCATCTCGGAATAGTTCCATGCGAAGCAATCTTTATGTTGCATGAGCACGTCTTTAAGTGTAGCCACCCTTTCTTCAGATAACAGCTCACTGACGAATGTTGGCCGCGGGTCACTTGCCGTCCCCAAATCAAACTTTCTGAGGTTGTCTGTAGTAGTATGTATCCCATCTTCCAGCTCTTTTGGCGACGGCGGAAACTCTAATATCATTTCGCCATCATCGTTTTTGAAGCACCAGGGGAGGTCATCCGTATCCTCGGGCTTTTCTTCTGACAGCGTTACCACGTGGCAGGTACGAGATCGCTTCCAAGACCGATGTTGATCTGGTTCTACTCTCGCTGCAGGCACGGCTTTTGGTACATACTTTTGTGGCGGAGTTACCCTCCAGCTGCTGGAGAGAGCGAACCTGCCTTGCTGATACTGGTCTTCTACTCAGTCTTTGAATGTGAAGGGGTCTTCGAGAAGATGTCCTATTGCTTGGTGATAGGAGCAATAATCTGGGTGATTAACTTCACCTGCTTTCTCGGGGTGCTTGGACTCCGGGAGTGTCATCATCTGATGTTTTATGACAAGATCGAATATCTTCCTTGTCTTGTCTTGGGGAAATGAATATGCTCGACCCATCTTCTTTATAAGAGACGAATCCGGACTGCTCGATTCCTGATCGCATGGCTTCTTGGTCCCGCTTTGTCGCTGTCGAACGCTTTTCCCATTCTTTGGTTTATTTCTGCCTCTGCATCGGTCCTTTTGTACAACGGGTTGACAAGGAGGAGTATTTTCATTTTTCACAGCCTGTTGAAGAAGGCGTTGCGTCCTGGCTTTCTCGTAGATGGACATTTCGCGATTATGGTCGTCTCGAACCTTTTGACCCGCTTCCCTTATAAGCTTGTCCATTTGTTCTTCGAACGATGGGCTTGGCATTTTCACAGCGGGAGCTCGTTCTGGTTCAGGGTTAGCATCTTCCCACAAAGCATCTCCTTCTTCATCAAAGTCATGTATGACGTAGCAGTCGCGGAATAGCTCCCGTTTCTTGGATTGAACATACCCAAGCCCGGTCGTTTCCATTCTCCTATTGGGCAACTTTCGTTGAGTTCCGGGAACGTTCCAGATCCTGTTATAGAACCGTGTTTGTCGAGTAGTTTGCTTAAGGGGTACACCTTGGCGTCTCAAGAGTCTCTTTAGTCCATCCGTGTAATATCTGGGCAAACGGATGGGCTGGAGCCTGTCAAGTGTAGAATCCGCACCATGCCAAATTTCTTTCTCCACTTTGGTTTCCCCGGATCGGTAGAATATGATCTTTTCACCTTTTCGCCTGGGAGGGACGTAGAATGTCTGCAGTTCTCCTACACTGTAGGTATCAAGCGCGTCTAGCTCTTTATGATGCTTTGGCGGAACCATGGCAACTTGCAAACTTTGATCTTCATCAGCGAAGGTTTGTATTGATGGCCGAGCAGAGAATACGATATTGACCTCATCTTCCGTGTCACTGCCGAAGATCAACATAGGAGTGGACGGTCTCGGCTTGTTGCACTGGGGCGGACCTGAATAAGCTATTTCTTCTTCCTCCTCAGTATCACTCCCGAAGACCGGAATAGTGGCGATAACTTTGTTCTTGTTCTCCGGTTTGCGACATCTTTCCGTGTCTTCGAAATCAGGCAGGAAGTATTTGGCATCCTCATATTTGGGAACTTCGTTTACGGAGAACGGGTTAAGCTCCCCTGTCACAGTATACTCGAGACCATCCTTGAAATACTTCATACACTGATGTTGTGTAGAAGGGATGATGTTGTACTTGTGTAACCAAGGTTGGCTGGGCAAAGCATTGTAGCATGTCTTGGCGTCAATGACGTGAAATTTAATGTCTGTGACGAGCAACCCAAAGCGTAGTGTCAATATTACAGACCCGAGCGTCCGTGATGACTGGGAGTCAAACCCGGAGATAGTAATCTTATCCCGAGCGAGGTGTTGAACGCTCATGCATATTTCTTTCAACACCCTTACATTGAGGAGGTTAACGGAGGACCCGTTGTCGACCAGGATTTTGCCTATCTTGATGTCATGACAGTATCCGGAGACATATAGGGGACGATTATGCTCACACGTTCCGAGGAGGAGATCTTCATCGCCGAAGGTGATATCAGCTGTGTGCACTTCTTCCAGCTTGTTCTTCATCTTTTCTTCGGCGAGGAAAACTTGGAACTGTTCGGGCTCTTGTAACGCCTTAATTAGAGAATCTCTTGCTTCTTTTGATAACAAGAGGGCATCGAGAATGCTTAGCTGCGAAGGTAACTTCCTCAAGTGTGCTAGAACGTTGTAGTCCACCTTACTTTTCTTTGGCGGGTTCTTGGCTGTCAGCTCTTTGATGGCTTGGTCATCAAGGATGATATCCTCAGGGACTTTTTCTTTCTCCTTATCCTTTTTATTTGACCCACTGTTCGAGGGCCCAAGATTCTTTTCGGGTAGCGTACGATTGCGCAGCTGAATATTTTCACAGGTCTTCGGTTCTTCCTCTTTTCCCGAGGTGGACTCTTTAAAGAGAGGGCCAAGAGTCATTTCTTCGTCAGAGTCGCTCCCGAAGGTGAGAACTTGTGGTCCCCCAGCGTCGACCATGCGACAGCTGCCGGTAGTTCCTTTACGCTCCTCGGTCGTGTTTCTTTGCTCCCGACGAGTTTTGCGTTTCATCCGCTTGAAATGTTGCTGGTGAGCAACATATCCCTGCCACCATCTTTTAAAAACGTTGCACTCTTCGGTGGGGTGCACAATCTTTCGATGATATAAGCAGTAGCTAAGATGTATTTCTGCTTCAGCAGGAGTGTTTCCTTCGGGGGGTGGCACCTTCATTCCCATTGATATGGCTTTAGCGAACCTTTTCCTCGTCTTGAACCTATTTTTATTCGCGATGGACGTATTTTAATCTGGCGGGAGTGTTTCAGCCCTTTCGTTCAGTCGCTGGCGTTTGGCCATTTTAAATATGACCATCTCGCGCTCCCGATCAGCTTTGCTTTTCGAAAGAGCTTCGTTCAGGAATGCATCAATCATTTCGTCTGATGGCCCTAGAAGTTCCGGTTCAGGATTTGCCCCCAGTTTCTTTGTGTAAGGAGCTTCTTCATCGTCTATCGATGAATGAGAGATCACATGGCAACTTGCCACATAATCCTCAGATTCATCCGATGAGTCTTCTCCATTGTCGTCATCTCCGTCCTCAAGGACGTGGCTGAGAAACTCTTGAAGTGTGACTGGAGTCCGCGCTTTTTGATTATATTCTTCCAGCGCGTCAATCTACTTCTGCAGGTCCGTGCGCTTGTCACCGGGCTTCACGGGCTTTTTGGTATTCTTCTTCTTCTTCGAAGACTTTGACGGCTGGGTGTGAAAACTTTGACTATCACCACCAATTTTTGGAGTTGGGGGCGGCTTCAGCATTCCCTCGATGATCTCGGGTTCCAGTGGATTCTTCTACCTGATTGTCGGGCATGTTTGGAGATCCTTCAGCATTCTTTTAGTCTTGGCTGAAAGAACGAACCCCCATGGAGCTTCTTCTATGAAGGAGCATGATGCCCCCGGTGTGTCCGTCTTCTTAGGAGCGTGTGGCTATGGTG
Organism: Agapanthus africanus; assembly: GCA_030015575.1. Lineage (NCBI taxonomy): Eukaryota > Viridiplantae > Streptophyta > Magnoliopsida > Asparagales > Amaryllidaceae > Agapanthus > Agapanthus africanus. The sequence goes on from CM057339.1 coordinate 212,970,244, forward strand.
GGTTCACTTTCCGGTTCTCGGACAGCGCAAACTTGCCATATTGGTATTGGTCTTCGATTCAGCCTTTAAAGACGAAGCAATCTTCAATTGGATGGCTTACTGTTTGATGGTAGGGGCAATAATTGGGACTATTAGCCTCGCCGGGTTGCAACGGTCGTTTTGGATTCGGCAGATTGATGAGCCTGTTGCGCACCGCTAGCTCGAACAATCTTTTCGTCTTGTCCTGGGGAAATGAATAAGGGCGCTTCATTTTCTCATTATAGTATCGCCGTCTCTCGTCCAGTTGATCCGTTAGTTTTGGTCCACTGTGCTGCTGTTGAGTATTCGCAACGAATGTCGCCTTCCCTTTACCATTTTCGTTCCGTGGCTTCGGCTTAGGAGGAGACGGTCTATGACCCATCTGGTCTATTTGGGCCAGTTTGTCGATCAAGGCCTGGAACGTGGTCGGCTTGAAGAACATCATAAATTGCGAGATGGTCGCTTGAGGGTCAAGAGTGCCCACGAACATGCCCACTGCCAGTGCTTCCTCGACGCGCTGCTCACATTTTGACCATAAATTTCGCCACCGTATTGCGTTTTGAACCTAAGTCTCGCCTGGTTTCACCCGGGCGTTAATTAATGCGGTAATCGGGGTACGCTCGCTAGCACTCACGAATCTCTGTGTAAACAGCAGTTCCATCTCCGCAAACGTCTTGACATAGTCGTTTGGAAGTTCAGAATACCACTCGAATGCCGTCTCCGACAAGCTACCAACAAACTGGCGGAGCAGAAGTTTATCATCACCCCCGGTGTTGCCGCACAAGGCTCTGAATTGAGCGACATGCTGATGCGGATTTCCCGTTCCTTTATATACGTGAAATTTAAGGATCGTATATCCCGACAGGTGCCTTATTTGGTCATACCAGCCTGGATAAGGTCGCCCGGTTTTAACAATTTGGCCGGCCGCTTCATTCACCTGGTGAGCTCGTATTTGCTGAGCGATGTAGTCGTCCAAGGCGGCCTTATAGATTGTCTCTTCTTTGACTTCTGAAAGAGCCTGAGGAGGGTTCGATGTCTTCCCTCTGTCGTCTTCAATGATGATCGGGGGGTCTTCAGCTGGAGGTTCCGGCTGTAACATCATCCCAGCCATGTCTTGGAACAAAAGAGCCATTCGTTTTATATTGGCTGCCTGTTCCGCGACCTCTTTTTCTTTCCTCTCAAGCATTCTTCGGAGGAACTCAGTATCAGTTTCTTATTCCCTACGCTTCTCCGAGGTCTCTGGATTTTCTTTTGGCCCAGTGAGTGCGGTCATTGTAGTCAGTATCTCCTGAAGTTTCTGCTGCTGTTGTTCCTGAGTCTTCGTTATCGATCGAGTAAGTGGTCGATGACCCATAGAAGCACGGCTTTCTTATTTTCCGGAAGCCATATAAATGGTATGTATTACCATGCCCCCGGACTTAGGGCGTTTAGATTCAACGTCCTTGCGGTTTGACGCATTCACAGGGGCTTTCTCTGGCCTCCTTCTCTTATGAGCAGTTGAAGTCGAGGGGGCCATTGCAGCGGGCGCCCAGACGGATGACGTCTTCCGTGGTACCACGAGATGGCTTTCTTCTTGTTGAGATTTAATCTTCTTTGGTCGGCGAGAGTAGTCCTGATCAATCACCGATTCCTGGACTTGTCGCCGGACTTTGTAAATTTTGGAAGACAACCGCTGAGGGGGCTGCTCCGTCTTCTTTTCTGTAGTAATCTCCATAGGTGGAGGAGATCTCTTCAGCACGGCGGTCGGAGCGTTCTTCGAATCCTCCTAAGCGGTTCAAAGCTGTTCCCAGTTGGAACAGCAACATTGATTTCCACCATGGGAGCTGGCGGAGTTAGCCCAGAGGGGGAATTGCCCCCGGCCTTCCTTACTCGGCTCCAGTGGCGACGTCGAGCATGTTGTGCAGATGGGATTGTCTCAGCTGTAGGGGTGGTTTCGTCATGCTCCCCATGTTGGCGAAGGGTTGTCGCCGGCGTCAGCCTCTTAAGGACTGATGTTCGCCGAGAAGTAATGTCTAACCTATCGAATACAGATCTCTGAGCAGAGGTGACTTCGCCTGGAGCGGGAGCCGGAGTGGCCAGCCTTGTGAAGACTGACTTCTTGTCAGGAGAAGCTACTTTGGTGACCTCGAGAGCAGGAATGGCTATCCGTTTTGGGATGGCCACTTCAGGTATCGTGGGCTTCTTGACGGGCCCATTGGAGTTCAGGCTCAGCCTATCGAAGACTGATGCTGTTGGCTTGGCATTGGAAGACCCGTTGAGAGGGGCTGTGGTGGTACTGAGCCGATCAAAGAACGACTTCTTCTGCGGTTCTTGCGGAAGCGGGACGTTAACGCTCACTGGTGGGAGCATGGTCCCGAAGAACAACCCGGTGGTAGCCTGCGTTACCTACTCTACCAGCATTGTGAAAAGGGAGGTCGCCTGTGGCCCGTAAGTTACACTTCCAGATGAGGCGGAACGGGACTTGCAGTTGCAGCTGGAGCATTTGTGCAGGTAGAAGCCATTGATCTTTTGTTTTCTGCACGGAGCAAGACACCAAATCTTAGCATCTCGAACCCAAGGGCAACCATATCAAACCGCGATTCGTTCGCGAACACGATACATGAAGTGTGGAGTGGAAAGAGGAAAAGGTCCCACAGGGCGTGCCAGAATCTGTTCCCCGCCGAAAACATGGAGACGCGACCGCGCGGGTCCGTCTTGCCTGAATTTCGGGGCAGATGCTAATTGGTGCTATCCGTCCACCTCTTCGAAGATGCCAAGTTAATTTATGACACCGTATATCGAAGGTTTAAACGAATGCGGCCTATGTAGTAGACTTCGTCAGATTCCCCCTTATTTGAGGGTTTTTTTGATTGTGGGGACGCTCTTCCCTGCAGGCGCAAGCCCCTGCAGTTAATTATGCTACCGCATCGCGGTAACAACTTTCTCCTTCTCCAGATGGTCATTTCGTGTCGTGGGTGTTTGTTTTGTTTTTGGTTGCCCGTGGATTGTATACGGAGACTAATTTATGTTGTTGCCCGTAGGGCGTGGATTAGTCCAAATCCGTATCTTCTTAGATTTGGGTTTGGGGTTGGGTTTAAGAATACGTTAGTCTCATTTGAGACTAAGATCAACTTAAACGTTTGTTAATGATACGTTAGTCTCATTTTAGACTAAGATCAACTTAACGGGATCATTTAGATCCAACAAAAGAGGATTTGGACTCTATTGTTTAGTTTAGGGATATTGCGGTCGATTAGTTTAAGGACATTACGGTCCAGCGTTAGTTTAAGGGCATCTCGGTCAAGGTTAAGAACATCATAGTCCGTGAGTTTATGGACCTCACAGTCAAGGTTAAGGACATCATAGTCCGTGAGTTTAAAGACCTCACAGTCTAGGTTAAGGACATCACAGTCTGTGAGTTTAAAGACCTCACAGTCAAGGTTAAGGACATCATAGTCCATGGGCTTAAGGACCCCACAGTTCAGGTTAAGGACATCATAGTCCGTGAGTTTTAAAGGACCCCACAGTTCGTAGAATGTTTGGTTGTCGGGACCCGTCACCTCTCTGAAGACATTGAAGGATTACAACGATAAATATCAGAGGAGTAAAGAGATGTACCCTCGAACCGATGTGAGTTGGTTGAAAGATCTGTAGTCCAATTTGGGGCTAAGATCTGTTAAAATATTTATGAGCAGATGGGCTCAATTAATATAAGTTGAGGACTTATGACCAATATTGGGCTAAGTCCAATCAGGTTAAAATGTTTAACATTTTATTTTGGGCTGTTGAGCCTTTATTTGGGCTTGACCCTTTTAACAATGCTGAGTATTGATTTATATCTTGACAATGTCTTTGTCTTTTATTGAATGCTGAGCATTCATCAGAGCTCTGGGCTTATTAAAGAACAATTTATGTTCTGTCAACGCAGCACTTGGTGCGCTAGGTGCTTTGCGCCAATCAAAAAGCGCAGTGCGCTATTTCAGAAGCGCAAAGCGCAAGTTGTTAATTGGCGCATACGTGATTGACACATGGTGCATTTGGCGCTGAGCTCCAGTCCAGAGAGCGCAGAAGCGCGGTTCAAGAGCGCAAAGCGCAGTTCAAGAGCGCAAAACGCATCTGATCAATTTTATGATCTGGAAAACAAATTTATGTTCTTTTAAAAGAGACTTTGTCTCAGGATCTAAGAACAACAATTCTTATTTTTGCAGGAGATATTTCCAATCTCTTATGTTGATGAAAGGCTTTGCCTTTATAGATCCATGATCTGTGAGAAGAATTATGTTCTTCTTTTATTTTATGATGAGATCTTTTGATCTCTTTGTGAAAGACTTTTTGTCTTGTAGATCTATGATCTGCTTAAAGAAATAAATTCTTTTTTCTTAATCATGATATGATTTCATCTCTGTGTCCATTATCCTTCATTCTTACCTTGAAGAAAAATCTTCTTGCAAGAGCTTGCTCTTTATCTTTGAGTTTCTCAAAGTTTATGGGGGGGGGGGGGTTTCTCTATACAAGACTTGAAGTCTTGGGGCTTTTATATAGGGCAAGCTGATCAGTTCGATCAGTTAAAGAGATCTTTTCTCTAATTGATTCGGGAATTTACCCACCATTGGATCTTTGATCCTAGGGCTTCTGTTTTACAGAAGGCAATCTTCTTATTTTTAACAAGATCGGAAAATCTTCCCATAACAGAATTGTTCCCCCAATCTGAGCAAGGCTCATTTGAATTTTGAAAATTCAAATTTTCTGAAGCAACGCTTCAAATTCCGTGCGTTGCGCAGTGCGCAAGCAGTCCACAGTGCGACACGTGTCTGTGCAGTTGCGCAAGCGCACCGCTGCGCGACACGTGTCTGCGCAGTTGCGCAAACACTGTTGCGCAAGTGCCCCGCTGCGCGACACGTGTCTGCGCAGTTGCGCAAGCACTGTTGCGCAAGCCTTCCACTGCGCGACACGTGTCATTCATTAGGGAGTTGCGCAGAAACATAATGAAAATTTAATGAATCTTTTCTGTTCTTTCCAAAACCAGAAGATTTTCTTCTTCCTTTGGATCAAAGATCCAATGGTGGGAAAATTCCCAAAATCATTCAGAAAAGATCTTGTTAACAAATTCAACAAATTTGTGAGCACTATAAATAGGACCCCAGACCTCATTCGAGAGGCATCAACTTCAAGAATCAACTTCTGGCAAAAAAAAAGAGAGAAGAGAAAGAACTCTTGAAGATTAATCAAGAACATAAAAAAGGTAAAAGAAACTTCTTTTGAAGAAGAGAAAAATCTCTGAAGAACAGAGGATTAAAAAAGTGAATAATTCAATAAAAATAAATAAATAGTGCCTTGCACTTGTGGTGAACCCTTGGTTCTGTAAAATCAGGGAAAACAAGAAGAAAAACTTGTTTTCCTTTGATCCAAATTTAGATCAAAAGTGCTATGCACTTTTGTTCTTAAATCTAAAAAAATTCTTGGGGTTCTGCACAAATGCAACTCATTATTTAAAAGGGCCTGGCCCAAATCAAATTACAAAATAATAAAGGGGCAGAGCCCTGTTTGGAAAATTCTTGAGGTTCTGCATAAATGCAACCCATTATTTAAAAGGGCCTGGCCCAAATCAAATTGCAAAATAATAAAGGGGCAGAGCCCTGTTTGGATCGATTTTCCAGTCGGGCAAAGCCCAAAATAAATAAAAAAATTGGACTTAACCCAATCCTGGCTGTAAGTCCTTAAATTAAATTGATTGAGCAAAATGGCTCTCCTAAACCAATTCACGATCGGTTCGAGGGTACATCTCCGAACTCCTTTGACATCCCTCGTTGTAATTTCTCAACGACGTCAAAGAGGTGACGGGTCCCAACGACCACACATCCAAATGGACCGAAACGTCCCTAAACTAATATCGGACCGAAACGTCCCTAAACTAATATCGGACCGAGACGTCCCTAAACTAATATCGGACCACCACGTCCCTAAACTGGAATATGGACCACTACGTCCTTAAACTGGCGACGGACCGAAACGTCCCTAAACTAATAATGGACCACCACGTCCCTAAAACTGGCGATGGACCGCCACGTCCTTAAACTAGCGCAATCGAGCCCAAACGCTCTTTTGCCGGATCTAAACGGTCCCGTCTAAGTTGATCTTAGCCCCAAATACGGTTAATGTGTCCTTAGATCTTTAAATAAACAATAAAACTCCGAATCAACTTTGGTTCAAGGGTACATCTCTGAACTCCTCTGACGCCTGTCGTTGTAATCCCTCAACGACGTCAGAGAGGTGACGAGTCCCGACGGCCAGATAATTAAATCAATCACTACGTCAAGTCGATCTTAGTCTAAAACAGGACTAACATATCCTTGACGAACGTTTAAGTTGATCTTAGCCGCAACGCGACTAATGCATCCTTAAACTAAAAACACCAAACCCAAATCTAACTAAATACGGATTTGGACTAATCCACGTCCTACGGGTGACGGCATCACTCAGTCTCCGTATACAATCCACGGGCAACCACAAATAAAACAAACACACACGACACGAAGTGAAATTCTGGAGAAGGAGAAAGTTGTTACCGCAATGCGGTAGCGTAATTAACTGCAGGGGCTTGCGCCTGCAGGGAAGAGGGTCCCCACAATCAAAAATCCCTCACCCTGAGGGGGAATCTGACGAAGTCTGTTACATCGGCCGCATCTGTCTAAACCTCCGATACATGGTATCATAAATCAACTTGGTATCTTCGGAGAGGTGGACGGATAAAACCAATTAGCATCTGCCCCGGACCTCAGGCAACGGACGTGAAGTCCGGGCCGCCTTTCGGAGGGGAACAGATTCTGGCACGCCCGGTGGGACCTCTTCCTCTTTCCACTCCACACTTCGTGTGTCGTCTTCGCGAACCAATCGCGGTTTGTTAAATGGTTGCCTTCGGATTTCAAGTTGCTAAGATTTGGTCTTTTGGCTGGCACAGAACTCAAGCATTCAATGGCCACCAACTGCACCAACTGCTCGAAATGCCACTGCAACGGACGCTCCACCTCACCGAGAGGTGTAACATATGGGCTCCAAGCGGCCTCTTTCCTCGCTCTGCCGGTTGAACAGGTGACCCAGGCCACCACTGGCCTATTTTTCGGGACCATGGTCCCACCTACAAGCTTCGCTATGCCGACGCCTGCACCGGAAGTGAATAAGAAGTCGGTGTTCGATCGACTCACTGCTACCACGACCCCTGTCAACGGGTCGCCTGCTACTAAACCAACAGCCTCCGTTTTCACCAGGCTAGGTCAGAACTATAAAGTGGCCGTCCCAAAGAGGGCAACGGCCGCTGCTTTGGAAGTCGTTAAAGCGGCTTCTCCCATCAGAGAGTCGGTCTTCACAAGATTGACGGTTCCCATTCCTCTCCCAGCTGGTCAGAAGGCATCAGTCTTCGATAGGCTGACATCGGCAGTTACCCCACACTCAAACAGGGGGCAGCAAGAAACCATCTCGATTTCCGAGCCAGTCCCAACGGCTCGTCGCGCGCGACGTCGCCATTGGCAACGAGTAAGGAAAGCAGGGGGCAATTCCCCCTCAGGGCTAACCCCACCTGCTCCAGTGGTGGAGGTCAATGCTGCTGTTCCAACTAGGAACAGCTTTGAATTGCTGAGAAAGGTGAGAAAGAACTCTCCGATTGCTACATTGAAAAGATCTCCTCCGCCTATGGAAAAAGCTCCGGAGACAAAGCAGGAACAGCCCCCTCAACGGCTGTCGTCAAAAATCTACAAAGTTTGGCGGAGGGTTCAAGACTCCGTGATTGACTCAGACCACTTCCGTCGCCAGAAAAGGGCAAAGGTGGAAAAGGACAAAAACCGCCCCATTAAACAGCAGGGGGCAACAGATGCTAGGATGCCCACTTCAACGGCTCCTTCAACCTCAATGGTCCACAAAAGAAAAAGGCCAGAGAAAGCTCCTGTGACACTGACAAAGTTTAAAAGCGGTGAACCTAAACGCCCCGAGTCAGGGGGCATAACAGTTCATACGGTTTATATGGCTTCTGGAAAGGAAGAAAGTCGTGCTTCTACAGGTCACCGACCGCTTACCCGATCAGTAACCAAGGCTCAGGAGAAGCAACAAAAACTCCAGGAGATGATGACTACAATGGCTGCACTCACGGAGCCAAAAGAGAACCCTGGGACGTCTTTAGACGAACGCCAAGAGGAAGAGACCGACGCCGAGTTCCTCCGCCGAGTACTGGAAAAGAGAGACAAAGAGGCTGCTGAACAAGCAGCCAATATACAGCGTATGGACCTCCTCTTCCAGGACATGATAGGGATGATGATACAACAAGATCCCCCGACTGAAGAACCCCCGATTGTCCTTGGGGATGATAGGGGAGAGACATCAAACCCTCAGCCCGTTCTATCAACGGCTAAAGAGGATACAATCTTTAAAACTGATCTGGACGAATATATAGCTCAGCAAATAAAGGTTTATCATGCGGCCGAGGCAGCCGGCCAGGTCGTAAAAACGGGGTGGCCATATCCAGGCTGGTATGACCAAATCAAGTACCCGCCGGGTTATACAATTCCCAAGTTTCATGTCTACAAAGGGACCGGCAATCCCCATCAACATGTCGCCCAGTTCAGGGCGCTTTGCGGTAACACCGGCGGCGACGACAAGCTTCTGCTTCGCCAGTTCGTTGGAAGCCTATCAGATACGGCGTTCGAATGGTATTCCGAGCTCCCCAACGACTCTATTAAAACCTTTGCGGAGATGGAGCTGCTCTTCACCCAACGTTTTGCAAGTGCCAGTGAGCGTACTCCGATGACGGCGCTGATTAACGCCAGGGTAAAGCCCGGCGAGACGTGGGTTCAGTACGCTATACGGTGGCGTAATCTATGGTCTAAGTGTGAACAGCGCATAGAAGAAGCCCCTGCGGTGGGAATGTTTGTTGGGACCCTTGATCCACAAGCAACCATTTCACAGTTTATGATGTTCTTCAAGCCGACTTCCTTCCAGGCTTTGATCGACAAATTGGCGCAGATGGACCAGATGGGCCATAAACCCCCTCTCCCGAAGCCGGACTCCCGAAACGATAAAGGAAAGGGAAAAGCGATCATCGTCGCTAATGCCCAACAACAACCGAACGACTCGAAGCCGGTTGCTCGTCCAAACAATACGCGCCCATACGTACCCCTTGGGGACAGGATGGGACGTGCTTACTCCTTCCCCCGTGATAAAACGAGGAGGCTATTCGAGCTGGCATTGCGCAACAGGCTCATAAATCTGCCAGATCCAAAACGTCTGTCGCAACCAAGTGACGTCAACGAGCCTAATTACTGCCCTTATCATCGAGTGCTAGGACATCCGATCGAAGACTGTTACGTTTTCAAAAATTGGCTTGAAAACCAGTACCGCCAGGGCAAATTTGCGCTATCCGACAAATGGAAGGTGAATCCCCCGCAGCCCCACACCTCTAAAGGGACGAATACGCCGGGGGCAACATGCTCCGTCATTAAAGAAGCTCCTTGGGAGGTTGTATTATCAGCCAAAACGAGGAGAATGCTAAATGATCTTCAGACCTGTCCAGCGGTCAAGTGGAAGAACCCCTTGGAACCGCAGGTTATTGAGGGGATGTTGAAGCCACGTCCGACTCCGAGGACCGATGGTGGTAGTTCAAGCGCTCATAGTCAGCCGTCAAAATCTTCGAAAAAGAAGAAGAAGAAATCTAAGAAGCCCGTGAAGCCTGGCGACAAGCGCACGGACTTACAGAAGCAAATCGACGCACTGGATGAGTACAACCAAAAAGCGCGGACTCCCATTACGCTCCAAGATTTCCTTGATCACGTCTTCCAAAAAGAAGATGAGGGAGAAAGTTCATCGGATGAATCCGAGGAATATGTGGCGAGCTGTCGTATGATCTCCCATTCGACCACGGACGATGAAGGGACTTCTGGCACTGAAACGCTGGGGGCAAATGCCGAATCAAGAGCCCCAGGGTTATCAGTTGAAATGATTGGCGCGTTTCTTAATGAAGCTCGATTAAAGAGCAAAGTTGATCGAGAACGCGAGACGGCTATATTCGAAAGGGCCAAGCGCCAGCGACTTGAGGAAAGAGCTGAGGTGATCCCGCTGGAGCAAAATGCCTCCACCGCTGACAAAAGCCAATCCAAGATAAAAAAGAAGTTTGCTAAGGCCATATCGATGGGCATGAAGCTACCACCCTCTGAAGAAAAAATTACTGGCGCGGTAGAAATACACCCCTCTTATTGCTTATATCATCAGAAGGTCTCGCACTCCACCCAAGATTGCAAAGCTTTCAATGGATGGTGGCAGGATACGTCGCTAATCAACAGCGCTTTAAACGGGAAAAGCGTAAGATTCGTCGGGAGCAAAGAAGCACAACCAAAGAGCTTGAAAGAACTGCCGGCAATTGTTGCATGGTTAACACTGGCGGGTCGCAAGTGCCTACATTTGGGAGCGATTCCGATGAGGAGCTAGAGCTTGGCCCCCTCTTCAAAGAATCCACTTCGGGAAAAGAAGAAGAACCGAAGTCTTGCGAAAATATACAGCTGCGAAATCGGACACTGCCTGAAAAGAATCTCGGACCCTTAAACAAGAAAGACAAAGGGAAAGAGAAGGTCTCTGAAGACATCGCTTTGGATGACCAAGTCGCGGAAGAGTTAACCGCCAAGAATCCGCCAAAGAGGAGTAAAGTGGATTACAATGTCTTGGCGCATCTGAGGAAGCTACCCTCACAACTCAGCATTCTCGATGCCTTGTTACTATCAAAGGAGGCGAGAGACTCTTTGATTAAGGCGCTACAAGATCCGGACCAGTTCCAAGCCTTCTTAGCCGAAGAAAAGATGAAAGACGAATTAGAAGAAGTGCACACAGCCGACGTTGCTTTTGGTGATGAAGACCTTCTTCTCGGGACGTGTGAACACAATCGCCCCTTTATGTCTCAGGATACTGCCATGACATAAAGATAGGTAAAATCTTGGTCGATAACGGATCGTCTGTTAATTTACTCAATGTACGAGTGTTAAAGGAGATTTGCATGAGCGTCCAACACCTCGCCCGGGACAAGATCACTATCTCCGGTTTCGACTCCTAGTCTTCAAAGACTCTCGGATCCGTGATATTGACGCTGCGCTTCGGGTTGCTCGTCACAGACATCCAATTCCATGTTATAGATGCCAAGACGTGCTACAATGCTCTGCTAGGCCGACCGTGGCTACACGAGTACAATATCATCCCTTCTACATGTAGGGCTTGCCTAGCACCTCGTCAAGAGTTCGGTAGCATCACACATGCCATAATCAAAAATTTAGAGGTGTTAAGTTAACCCGACAAGAATCGAAACTAGAAGTTTTAGGGATTATACAACTAAACATCACATGCAATTGTAAAACTATCACTAAGAGGAAAGATTACAACCTTTGTAGATCTCCCTCGGTGACTCCTTGGCACTATGAGAGTTTGGAACGGATCGATGGTAGCCTTCCTTGTCCACGATGATCCACCCGAAGTCCCTTTGCCCAAAGCTCCTTACCTTACTTGTTTCGCAAACGAAGTAGAGTAAACACCCTACACAAATCGGCTAGAGGTGTGTAGTGTGATGATGTGGTTTATGTTCTTCAATTAAAATCCTTTCTTTTGTCAATCTTCACTCAAGAGAGAAATCTAGAGAGGAAGAAGAAGATAATGGTGGCTTGAGCTTTCTTTCATATCACATATGATAACTTGTATTTTTCACACCCTTGCACTCAATTTTTTTCCTTGTTGTGTGCTTCTTGTTTCATATCACATATGAAGCTATTTATAGTGTTAAGAAAGGAATAATCACCATTATTCCATTACCACCATAATTATGAGTGGAAATTCTTTTCCTAAAGAATTAAGCATGGGTGGAAATTCTTTTCATTAAGTTAATTAAAGTTTACCCACTAAATAATAAAGGAGAATTAGTGGATATTCTTTATATTAACTTAAAATGATAAATACAAATTAAAAGCTTCAATATAAGTCTTATATTGCCATCATTCTTGTATCATCAACCATGATACTATGTATGCATGTATGTGTCCATGCACATCATCATGTGCATACATGCATGCATATAAAAGGATTTACTTAAAGAATTTATCTAAATGTAATTAGTTAAATCAACACTTGATTTACCAAACCGGTCATATCTCATACGATCCGTCAAATAGAAAATACCCGATAAATATACGTTATCACATAACCGTATTTAATCGGGTCCCGCGCATATCTCATATGCACACCACATCTTTTGCCTGAGCCAGGAAACTTCATTGTGGGACTCTAAGACTCGTCAATACGCCAGCAGTAGATGATGATCATATCAGACATCTACAAGCCGCAAGAGGTCAGCTAAACATAACGGCCACCCGGGTATTGAAACGATCAGAAGAAAACCAGCGAAGCTGTAAAAACTCCCGTCGAGCCAACTGGCAACACTTACTGTACAGTCCGGTCTCTTCGTCAGATATGCTGCATATCGAGTCTAGGGATGGTATCGTCGACCCCAGTAACTCAATAAGTCATGCTGGTGTATGGCTCATAACAGATCGAGAAACTACTGATAACTCTTATCAGTAAATCTCAGCAGTCCTGGCCAGGGACTTCATGTTATAGCCAATCGAGCATAGCACAACATCAACCCCCAATACCGGGAGAGACGAAACCCCTCCTATCGCTCATTGCCTCCATGCGCCTCGGGACTGTACCCAAAGACCACCTGTTTGCACGACTCAGTAGAGCCGTGGTAGGGTGGAGATCAAAGTATAGTGGGAGGACACACAAGACTCTATGACGATCTCGGGTCTACAGACTAACCTGTACCAGTGTTCCTGAGAACTGCTATCCGACGATAGATATAATACCACATAGGAGTTCTCTGTGAGTCCGTTCAGTGTACCCAGTCTCCACTGAGCACCCGCATACAATCTTTGGTGTCTCCTCACCAGATGGATATGGGATCATCCATCGCTCATCATATGGGACAAGAATAGTATACGCTAGTCTACTCTGGAATATCGATGCCCTGTCTCGATACACCCTCGACTAGGAACAGTTCAAGGATATGCTTATAGACTACATGTGCCCCACTAGTATGATCCGCATCATAATCACAGTAGTCAAGCATATATCCTTTGGGCTTTATCAACATGTGTAAATGATTAAATCTACATGTACAGATAAAGTAAACCAGATAGCGTACTATCATTTTGAGCAAGAAATTCATCTATCTCCATAGATAATATGTCCAAGTTTCCACTATCCATATAATGGCCTTTAGGGCATACAAATTACTAACACTACACAGCATCAGTGCATGAAATATTCTAGGGATGGCCTCGAGTACACAGTGGCCGGAGAGTTGAATCCGTTTTCCGTAAACGAAGTTCACAAGTATGAAGATGCCAAATACTTCTTGCCGAGTTTCGAAGAAACGGAAAGGTGTCACAAACCGGAGAACAAAACTAATGCCACCATCCCTGTCTTCGGCAGTGACACCGAGGAGGAGGAGGATATAATTTATTCAGGTCCATCCCAATCCACCAGGCTAGGACCATCCGTTCCTTCATTGATCTTCGGCAGTGATTCAGAAGATGAAGTTCACGCAGTATTCCCCGCTCGGCCTTCAATACGGGTTTCCGCTGAAGAAGAGCGAAGTCTCCAGATAACCATGGTGCCGCTTGAACATTACAAAGAACTGGATACACTCGACACCAACAGCGTAGAAGAATTGCAGACATTCTATATCCCTCCCGGACGAAAAGGTGAGAAGGCAATCCTATTCTACCGTTCTGAAGAAAACAAGGTGGAAAAAGAAATTTGGCATGGCGCGGATCCCACGCTCGACAGGCTTCAGCCTATCCGTCTTCCCAGATATTATACCGAAGGTTTGAAGAAACTGCTGAAACGCCAGGGGATGTCCTTCACACAGACCATTAGAAAAACCAAATTCTACGACAAGGTCTGGAACATTCCCGGGACTCAATGCAAACTGCCTAACGGGAGAGTAGAAACAAAAGGGCTTGGGTACATCCGGTCAAAGAAACGGGAGCTAGTAAACAGCTGTTATGTTATGTATGACTTCGACGAAGAGGCGGACGCTCAATGGGAGGACGCTAATCCTGAGCCAGCAAAAGTTCCTGATACAAAACCGCCCATTCCATCATTTGAAGACCAGATGAGCAAACTTATAAGGGATGTGAGTCAAAAAGCCCGAGACGATCACGATCGTGAAATAGCAATCTATGAAAAAGCCAAGACACAGCACCTCCTTCAACAGGCGGTGAAGGAAGAAAATGCCGCTCCTTGTCAACCTGCTACAAAAAAGGTTCGACGCGAAAACAAAAACAAGTCGAAAGGCAAGAGAGGCGCTTGACAGCCACAAAGCAGAGCTAAGACGCCACGTATCCGAGAGTCGAGCGTTATTGACCTAGCCCTCAGGAAGAAAATGGGTCGAGCATACTCGTTTCCTCGAAACAAAACGAGGAAGATATTCGATCTCGCTCTAAAACATCAAATGCTTACGTTGCCAGAGTCTAAGCATCCTGAGCACGCAGGTGAGGTGTTCAACCCAAATTATTGCTTTTACCATCGAGTAATGGGACACCCTCTTGAAGATTGCTTCACCTTCAAGAATTGGGTTGAAGATCAGTATCAGCTAGGCAAATTCGCGTTTTCTGACAACTGGAGGGTAGCACCACCACAGAAGCACGAGCCCGAGGCCGCGAGAGAAGAACCAACTCCGCATTGGGATTGGCAGGAAATTTGCACTTGCCATGTGGTAACAATATTAAAAGAAGAGTCCGAGGACATGAATAGCCTTCCTTGGTGCATTGAAAACGGCAGCGATGAGGCGATCTCAGAATTTCCCCCAGCTCCGAAAGAACTGGAGGACGGAATACATACCACCGCAGACAACCTCAGGAAAATCGAGTTGGGGACGGTAAATGATCCGCGACCGACATTTGTCAGTGAGCTACTGTCTGAAGAGAGGGTGGCTGTATTAAAAGACGTCCTTGTGCAGCATAAAGATTGCTTCGCATGGAACTATTCCCAAATGCCGGGACTAGATCCAGAAATTGCTGTGCACAAATTGGCGATATCCCCGGACGTCAAGCCAGTCAAACAGGCGCCGAGAAGAATGCGGCTCGAGCTTGAAATGAGCATCAATACCGAAGTCAAAAAGTTAATCGACTCTGGCTTCATCCAGGAAGTTCAATACCCTGAATGGATCGCCAACATTGTCCCGGTGATGAAGAAAAATGGGACAGTACGCATATGCGTGGACTTCCGGGATCTCAATAAAGCCTGCCCGAAGGACGACTTCCCAGTGCCAGTCACCGAACTGATGATAGACAATACGTCCACTCATGAGGTTTTCTCCTTCATGGACGGCTCATCGGGGTATAATCAAATAAAAATGCATCCTGAAGATCAGAAGCATACGGCTTTCTGGACTCCTTTGGGGATATTTTGTTATAAAGTGATGCCTTCGGTTTGAAGAACGCCGGTGCTACTTATCAGAGGGCCATGACAAAGATCTTCGACGACCTTATACACGAAATCGTTGAATGCTATATCGACGATCTCGTGGTTAAGAGCAAATCATACGAGGAACATCTCGAGCATCTGAAGACTGTATTCCAACGCCTTCGGCAATACAACTTGAAGATGAATCCTCTTAAATGTGCGTTCGGGGTTTCCTCGGGCAAATTCCTGGGATTCGTTGTTCGACACCGAGGTATTGAAATAGATCCGTCAAAGATTAAAGCGATCATGGAAATGCCTCCGCCGAGGACTCTCAAACAGTTGCGGTCTCTCCAATGGAAACTCGCATGCATACGGCGATTTATAGCCAACCTTTCAGGAAAGTGCCGTCCTTATAGTCACCTGATGAAGAAGGGAACCCCATTCATTTGGGATCAAAAATGCCAAGGCGCACTAGATGAGATCAAGCAATACCTGCAGAACCCGCCGGTGTTGGCTGCTCCGGTTAAGGGGAAACCTCTTATTCTTTATACAACCGCCCTCGAAGGCTCCTTAGGCGCATTATGGGCACAAGAGAACGATCAAGGGAAAGAAAGAGCACTCTACTACTTGAGTCGAGTTCTGCTGGGGGCAGAAAGCAACTACTCTCCCATTGAAAAACACTGCCTGGCGTTGATCTTCGCAATAACAAAGCTTAGGCACTATGCGTTGGCACACGAGGTCCGTCTTATTTCAAAAGTGGACCCTTTCAAATATCTAATGTCAAAAGCCATATTGACAGGGCGACTCGCTAAATGGGCCCTGCTCTTGATGGAATTTTCGATAACATATCAACCTCTCAGGGCAGTAAAAGGCCAGGCCATCGCCGACTTCCTTGCTGAGCATCCCATACCTGCCGATTCTCCTTTAAATTGTGATTTGCCAGACAGACATGCGTTTGACGCAATCGACAGTGGTGATAGCCGGTGGGAGCTTTATTTCGATGGAGCATCTTCCATGAAAAAGCACAAACAAAATACGCCAATGATCAAATCAGGGGTAGGACTCATCTTTGTGACTCCACAAGGAGGAATAATGCGCTTCGCCTTCTCCTTGACAAAGCCGAGAACGAATAATGAAGCTGAATATGAAGCTTTGATAGCAGGCCTCGAGATCGCCATTGACATGGGAATTGAAGACCTCCTCATATATGGGGACTCCCAACTGGTCGTCAGTCAAGTGAACGGCGATTACCAAACATGCAAACCAGAATTGGTAAAATACGGTGAAAAAGTGCAGCAACTGCTAACCCAAATTCCCTCCTACACGTTGGAAAGTATACCGCGTGCGGAAAACAGCAAAGCGGACGCACTGGCCAAACTTGCTAAAGAATTGGCTGACGAGAACCTCGATGACGTTAGAATCGTGGTACAAAGCCGTCGAGTGCTCTCCCCAGCAGAAATACCTCCAGAATCATATAAAGAAAAGGGAGCAACTGAGCAGGTGACTCTACAAATAAAAGACCATGAGAAGACCGAAGACTGGAGAGAAGTCTTCATAGATTACTTCAAGTTCCACCGAATACCTGAAGAAGCGTCCATAAGACATCAGCTCGTGAAACGAGCTCTGTCTTTCGCCTTCGTCAACGATACTCTATATAAGAGGTCATTCGATTCTCTGTGGCTGAGATGCCTAGGACCTGACGAAGCGAGAAGGGTCGTCCAAGAAGTTCACGACGGACTCTGCGGTTCCCACCAAGCAGGCCCTAAGATGAAGTTGAAGATAAAACGGATGGGCTACTACTGGCCCACGATGATGCAGGATTGCCTGGAATACGCGAGGCAATGTCATTCATGCCAAATTCATGGGGACTTCATCCATCAGCATCCCAATCCAACAGTGGCTAGTTGGCCATTCGAAATGTGGGGAACTGACATAGTCGGCCCCATCGAACCAGCATCGTCAAAGGGACATCGTTTCATCTTGGCGACGACTGATTACTTCTCCAAATGGGCAGAGGCGGTACCGTTGAGGGAAGTGAAGACGGAGAACATCCTCCATTTCTTCAAAACGCATGTCATATACCGGTTTGGAACTCCGCGACGGATCATCTCCGATAACGGGCCAGCCTACCGAAGTCATAAAATTAGCCGCTTCGCACAGCAGCACAATATAGACTGGAGATATTCCTCAGTTTATAATCCGCGAGCTAACGGTCTAGCTGAGGCCTTCAACAAGACCTTGACGAAGATCATGAAGAAAACAGTGTCACGAAACAAGAGAGATTGGCACGAAAGATTGCAAGAGGCTCTTTGGGCGTATCGAACTACATTTAAAACGGCCACAAACACAACGCCGTACGCGTTGGTATTTGGGACGGAAGCGGTACTCCCTCTCGAGATAGAATTACCCTCTCTACGAGTGGCAGTCCACTACGAGCTGACGGACGAAGAAAATGCTCACCTTCGGCTTGAGGAGCTTGACGCCCTTGATGAAACTCGAATCATAGCGCAGCAAAATCTAGAAGCTTATAAAGCAAAGATGACGCGCTCATACGAAAGATTGACCCGACCGAGGACATTCCGCCAAGGTGAACTCGTGCTAGTGGTCAAAAGGCCTATGATCCCCAATCGCGCCAAGCGGGGAAAATTCGAGCCAAACTATGAAGGCCCGTACATCATAGATAAAGTTTACCAGGGTGGGGCCTATCTACTCATGGACATGCACGGTGAAAGGCCTTTCAGGCCGATAAACGGTCGCTTCCTGAAGAAATACTACGCTTGACGAGTCACGGCCTAGGTCAATGATAGATGACGACGACTATGTCCGCTCGCTATCTTCCTAAGCTCAAGCTTTATAAGCAGTAGCCGGCCTCCGCAATAAAAGACCGAAATGTCCTTAAACTAATAGCAGACCGAAACGTCTTTAAACTACTACCGCAGCATCTTCAGGCTGACGAGATGAATAAAAGAAAAAGAAAAAAAATATAAAAACGGTATGTCCATAAGCAAAAAGGGCACGGATGAAAACCCGAAAGGGCTCCGTGAGTAAAAACAGCAGGGCTACCGGCGAGTGTTCGTGAAAACCCAAAAGGGCGCGACCTCGTAAAAAAAAAGAGAAGAAAGATTTCCACGTGGGGTATGGGATTCGAACTCTGGTGGCTTGGTTCAGCGATGCAAGGTATCACCAATGAGTATGCTGCTAACACCATATGATATATGGAGTGGGATTTGGTAAAACCATATATACTTGTTATTAATATGGGGAGTTGAAAAGTCAGGATCTCAATAACAAAGGGTGAAAGGATCTCAAAAAAACAAAAAACAAAAAAAAACGGTATGTCCATAATCAAAAAGGGCACGGATGAAAACCTGAAAGGGCTCCGTGAGTAAAAACAGCAGGGCTACCGGCGAGTGGTTGTGAAAACCCGAAAGGGCGCAACCTCGTTAAAAGACACTTATAGGGTCCTCTCGACCTTATAAGGAGAAACCACCTACGTGAGATCCTTACGACTCACAAAGGAGCAACACACTTAGGAATCCCCACGATTCCTAAGGAGAAAATACACTTGCGGGATCCTCACGACTCGTAAGGAGAACTCTCTTATGGGACCCTCACGGCTCATAAGATTTAAAAGTCTTAAGTTACAGAGATCTAAACCTGTGCTTAAGCAAACCCCCACAAACTTCCAATATTGCCCTACAAGTGGTCCAATATTGACCCTTGTATACAATCCACGGGCGCGAATAAACATTTCCCTAGCCAAATTTCATCCGTAATTGGGAATACGTTCGCATGGTGAACAACCCTTATAAATCCCCTCGATTTATGAGGAGAAAACCCTCCTGTAGGATCCTTACGACTTACAGAGGAACAAAACACTTAGGAACCCTCACGATTCCTAAGGAGAAAATACACCTACAAGATCCTCACGACTTGTAGGGAGAAATACCTTTATGAGACCCTTACGGCTCATGAAATCGAAAGTCTTGGTCGACAGGTCCCTAACCCTGACCGCTAGGCCTCCTTTGTTCGACAATGACAGAGGCAAATGATGATTCGCTCCTGGCAATACCCCAGTTGTAGCGGTGCTGATGCCAAAATCGGTGTCCAATTTCAGGTTTACAGCGAAAAGCCGGTAGGCCGCACATGCATACGACATAGCCGAAATGATGGGACAGCTTGCAATAAAAAGCAGCAAGTAAAGAAAATGCATGCATGGAAAACAGCCGAAATGATTGGGCAACTCGCAATAAAAAGCAGCGAGTAAAAATAAAATAAATAGCCGAAATGATTGGGCACCGCGAAAAATAGCCGAAATGATTGGACAATCGCGACCTTCGCGATATAAAAGCTGAAATGATAGAGCATCGCGGAAATAAAATAAAATAAAAAGAAGAAATGATAAAACTTCGGCCCTACAGTTAAGATCACATCGATCCCTGTATACAATCCAAGGGCGTAAACAAAGAAGGAACCATACTTCCCCAGCGGATTCCGTCAAACGACGAAGCCAAACCTCAACGGTTCATTTCAACCGAAGAAGCCAGTGACTTCAACAAAAAAAAAATTCCTCGACTCACGGATACAAACACTCCTTGACGAGAGCCTCCTGATCCGCGTCGACTCGCAGAGCCACCAGCGCCTCCGTGGGAACCCTCGACTCGTTTCAAATCCCAAGGACACAAATAATCCTTGGCGCTTGGGAAACAAATAATCCCAGCAAATCCCTCGACTCACGGATACAAACACTCCTTGACGAGAGCCTCCTGATCCGCGTCGACCCGCAGAGCCACCAGCGCCTCCGTGGGAACCCTCGACTCGTTTCAAACCCCAAGGACACAAATAATCCTTAGCGCTGGGGAAACAAATAATCCCTAGCAAAGTCCTCGACTCACGGATACAAACACTCCTTGACGAGAGCCTTCTGATCCGCGTCGACTCGCAGAGCCACCAGTGCCTCCGTGGGAACCCTCGACTCGTTTCAAACCCCAAGGACACAAATAATCCTTGGCGCTTGGGAAACAAATAATCCCTCGCAAAATCCTCGACTCACGGATACAAACACTCCTTGACGAGAGCCTTCTGATCCGCGTCGAGTCGCAGAGCCACCGGCGCCTCCGTGGGAACCATCGACTCGTTTCAAACCCCAAGGACACAAATAATCCTTGGCGCTTGGGAAACAAATAATCCCTCGCAAAACTTCTCAACTCACGGATACAAACACTCCGTGACGAGAGCCTCTTTGACTCACATCTCGGGCAGTAAGGATTCAAAAACTTGCTTCCTGAACAATGGGACCCTGCAAGTCAATCCTAAATGGTCTCTTGCATACTATTCACGGGTCTCACTCTCTGAAGTCGATTCTCGACAAAGAGGGAAACAACCGCTTACGAGCCCTCTCGACTCGTAAGAGGGAGAAATTCTCTTATAAGATCCTTTCGACTTATGAGAGAAAACCACACTTGGGAATCCTCACGATTCCTAAGGAGAAAATCCACTTACGAGATCCTCTCGATCCGTAGGGAGAAAAGTCTCTATGAGACCCTCATGGCTCATAGAGTTGAAAAGCCTTAGGCGGCAGACCTGAACCTGCAACCTAAGCCATCGCTACCTCTCGGAGAAGTTAAGTTGCCCGCCGATCAGGTTCATCGAAAACACCATAACAAAAAGGGAAAAAGCGAAGAAATAGTACCAGACATTGCAAGAAAGAATGTGTCTTTATTCATAAATTCAATCGAAATACAAGGCGGATCATATAAAGAATAAAAAATGCGTATATGCTATATACAAATTACAGGTGTGTAAACGATACAAAAATATTCAAGGAGAAGGAAGCTTCTTGAACAACTCTATCAATTGCTCGCGTACTTCCTTCCACGCCTTCTCCTGATCAACTACCACTGCCAGTTCAGCCTCTACTTGAGCCCGCTGTTGCGTGAAGGATGCGAGCTCTTCCCCAACAACCTGCTGAGCTGCTTCCTGGTCTCGGGCATCGCGCTCAGCGGCATTAAGCTTCCGCTTCAGCGCTAGCCCACTAGATATACGCTTGAGAAGACCTTCAAAGACGACTTTCACTTCAGCAGCATTCGTCCTAACTTCAGCACGAAGGCAAGCGGTCGCGTTTGAAGATTCCCGATGCGCCTTTAGCCGTAAAGCTGCCTCCTGCTCCAAATGGCGGAGATAAGAAACGCTTTGCTCAAGCCAAACTGTCCGTTGGGCGCTCGCGGCCAAAACCTCGGGAGAAGGGCGCGTCGACTCCAACCGATGCAGGCGAGCCTCGATCTCTCTGCAGTGGTTAACCTACGATTCGACGACGCCTTCGTTATGAAAAGTTACGAGCGCCGCCAACATTGGGTTAACATCCACAGCGAAATCTACGGCAGAAGGGAGGGCATCCGTGTTGAGCTCTTCGATGTACCCGCTCAGCATACCCAGACTTATCACAGCACCCTTTGAAGACGGGCGTCTCAAGAAAGGACCCGCCGGTGAGAGAACGTGAGACTCAAAAGGGATCAGAGCTGGAACAATATCTGCAAAACGAAACATGTTCAAACAATAATTCGAAAAGTCGGTGAAAGATCATATAAAAAGGAGAAAAGAAAATGTTGTACCAGTCGCAACGGATGGCAAAGCCGGAGGCGCCGGTGGCCGCGCAGGCCTGGTGTCCCCTCCTTCGATTCGAGGCACTGCAATCAGGAAGAGGAAAAGTCAGATACGATCCTATATTCCCTCGAAATAGATCAAGACAGCACTTACCGGTACCACTAGAGGGAGAAGCGGGCTCAGATGGGAAGGAGAAGTGTGGGAGCAGCACTTGGTACAGATGATCGAAGAACACTCCTGAAAAGAGCATAGTGGTATAACGTTAGTACATAAGCTACACGTTAAAAGATTAATGCATAAGTCGTAGGTTCATACCTTCCGACATCCGCGATGGCACAAGGGAAGGCTGAGGAGCGACCACCGCCAAGGCAGTGGTTGACGGTGTGCCTTCAGGCAATGGAGCATCGGCACTAGCCGCACCTGCGTTTAAAATAAAGACAAACTGGTTAAAAGAGATCGTGAGGTATATATAAATGAAGAACATTGGCCATTGAAAATTTACCCGACAAGCTGCCAGCAGAAACGGAGGCAATCCCTTCCTCCACTGACGGAAGGCCACCGCCTGTAGCTTCATCACCCGACTCGAGAGGAACCGTTGTTATGCTCGCAAGCTCTACAGGCGGCGGGGGACCATAGGCAGGGAGGGCTATGATAGGAACATTGCCAGATTCCTGAGAAGGAGCGCCTAGCCCGTCTTCAGGAATCATGGCCGCCTCACCCGCTGCTCCCTCAGGATCGGCGATCACAGCTGCCTCGTCCATCGGCACCACGAGGTCCCCAGCCTCAAGCACCTCGCCCTCTACCGCCTTCGGCTCGGTTGAGACAATCATCTCATCTGCCGCCACTTCAGGTGCGACATCAATGACCCTCTCCGCGGCAGGTCCCTCAATCTCGGCTCCAGGCCCCATGACCCCGACAACGTTGCTCACTGTCGGTTCGGGTTCAGCAAGTACCGCTTCCTCCGCTCCCCTGGGTTCGACGGTCGTCTCCGCCTCCCCCTCAGTTGGACTTGACCCTGCAAGATGGGATACGTATGAGCCAATAGCTTTATAATTCGTACAACAAGGTTCTGAAAGGAGTACTACCTGAAGCAGATTTATCATTGGTGCTCCGAACCGCACGCGCCACTTGCCGACGAGCAGTAGACAGGGCAACAGGGGGCTCTTCGGAAGGAGTACTAGCGCGAGGAGTGGTGCTAGGGCCCGCTCCCGTGGCCAAAGCAGCTTTCCGCGCCTTTGCTTCACGTCTCAACCGCTTCCGCTCCTCTCGGGCCGTTGAGACGGATGCCATCAGAGCTTCCTTGAGTGAAGCATCCTCATCCGTATAGAGGGATGCCTCCAGATTTTTCAGAGCATCCCTCGTCGTTGCGTCAAGCCGAGGCTCTTGCGGCAGCTTCGACGGAGCCGGGGCTTCGGTGACGGGCTCGGAAAGGATCCTTGCACCGATTAATACAACCCCTGTAAAGAAACAAGAGAAGGTCAGGTTGACTATCATAAAAAGACAACAAACTTTCCGTATAAAAGAGAAAGGGATAAAACATACCGACGCTTGCTAGGGCACGCTTCTCCTCCTCCTCTTGGAAGGTTTTCAGGGAGGCAGCGATAGCCTCTTCAGTAGAGACACCTGTTAAAAATGGAGCAAATGTTAGTTAAATGTAATAATACAAAGTGCAATGAAATAACAAATAAAGCGTCTGATGATTACCGGACTCAGCGAGTTTACTTAGCATCGCTTCGAGCCTCGCCGATCGCTCCGAAGCTACAATGGCGGCAGCCAAATTGGTGTCCGCAGGGTCCACCACAAAGCCCTCATTACTGCCGTACTCGCATATGACCTCGGCAGGAGAAGCCGCAGGCTTTGAGCTGAGGATCGCATCGAGAGAAAGGGCGGACTTCTTCTTTTTCTGCTGTCCACCAGCTTTAGATCCACCTGGAGCGGATTTGCGCTTGGAAGCCACTTTAGGGCGGCGAGTCCCAATATCTGCCCCTACGCCTGACTCTGGCGATACTACTTTGGCCGCCTTCGTGGGAGCACGAGGCGCCGATGGTGCATCCACCGTAGCGGGCAACGGCAATCCCCGCGGAGGACTCAATACGCGTGGTCGATCGACTCCAGCATCTTTTAGCGGAGAGACGACCGGGAGCCTTGGCTGCAAAGGGGCCTTGCGATCACCGCCAGGAGGCGCACCCCTACGGTCAACCAGTAGGCGTTTCTCCATTAAAATGATTGGGCCCATAGCGTGCGCATACCAGGCCACATATGAATTGAGCATCTTAGGCACACAGCTGGGTTCACTAATGAAGAAATAGGAACCCGTGTTAAACCGTATAAAGTGATGCATCGCATTCTTTACCCCCGCTGGGCCAACCACGGGCGTTT
The DNA here is from genome assembly GCA_030015575.1 of Agapanthus africanus. Classification (NCBI taxonomy): domain Eukaryota; kingdom Viridiplantae; phylum Streptophyta; class Magnoliopsida; order Asparagales; family Amaryllidaceae; genus Agapanthus; species Agapanthus africanus. The sequence goes on from CM057339.1 coordinate 212,994,706, forward strand.
CCAAGAAGGCTTCCATCGAGATCCCCTGGTTGTAGCTTGATTGCTGGGCGAATCGATGCGGATTATACCTCATAAACAAAGCCGTCTCATTCTGCCGAAACACCAGGTAGCCCAGCCGAATGGAGTAGAGATGGTGGATTTCCCGAGCCTTCAGTACAGAAGCCCCGCCCTTAAACTCGTCACGTAGGGGCACCACCGACTTAGTAGTCTCCGAGCCTATGGTGATAACCTTATCCACGAAAGAAGTCGTCGCTCCGACCAAATGTGGGCGCATGAGGAGTCCCCTAGAATCCCGCGGGGATGCGAACACAATTGAAGCCCCGACTAACCGTATGACTCTCGGGAGTCTGTACTTCTCGAAGAATGCAGGAGTCTTGTGGGCGCCAAACACCCCTCGCACGTGCATCTCCATCCAAGAGACAAAGTAATGCATCGGGAAGTTAGCAGGCTGTGCCCCAGGATCATTGGCGTCCGCCGCTACGCTGAGTCCATGATAAAGGTAAGCTAACCCAGCAATTCCTACCGACAACTGCAGACCGGCCACCATCCGATGCGTCGGGTAAAAGACAGAGGGCCGCATGAAGCGCGGGTGCATAGGGAGCGCAAAGTTGCATAACTGCAAGCCCAAGAACCCAATAAAGAAGGTTTCCTCATCCATGCCGGGGACAGCGATTTCCGAGAAAGCGACGATGGCAGCATTGGGAAGATAGAAATCCCTCTGGTTATTCTCCGATACGGGTCGGCGATCCAAACCGAAACCAAAGGGGTCGTCAAGCTGAGCGAACTTCTCACTCTGCTCTGATAAGAACTCCGGACGGATAAAGCGAGCAATGAAAGCTGCGAAACTGACGCCCTTGTCTCCCGATTCCAAGTGGAGTTCCTCATAGATCTCCAACACCTTCACCAAACCTGAATGCTGATGCTGAATGGCATTCTTTGGGGTTAAGTCAAATACCAGCTGCTTGGTGGCAAAGACATACTCGTCAGGAGGGAGCAACTCCTCGTAGTGTTCTCCCCTCATTGGCAGACCTGAAATTTCGGCAAATTCCTCCAAAGAGATAGAAACTTCCTTATCCGCCATCAGGAAGGTATGGGTGGGGATATTCCACTGTTCAATGAAGGCCTTTATCCACCACGTTGGAGGAGAGGGGTACTCGAAGAGCGAGACGAAGACGGCTGAGTATAGACCAATCTTCGTTAGGTGGGTCCTCTTCGCCGATAGAATGTACCGGGCCCACTGCAAATATCCAGCGGGGGGTCGCGGGATCATTCCAATGTTATAAGCCTGTCCCCAAGGGCATGCTTCGCCCTGACAGATTCGCCTCCCCAGAATATCTATCGCCGGCGGCGGCTGCACGGGGATGGCGCCGATTGCAGGTTGAAGGAGGTCATCAGAATTCCAATTCTTAACCTCCACGGCATACTTCACCGGGGGTTCGTCCGCATAAGGGATCGTGACTATGGGCTCAGAGGGCGCGGCGGAACTAAAACTGCGACGGCCTTGGATGATCTGGCTATACCACCTTCCCCACAGATGGAGCTTTTTGAACTCAGGATCGCGATCTTTAATAAGAGCGAATACCACCCGATCCACTGGCGCATGGGGGAACCCTCCTTCCGAGCGAACGAAGGGGAAAGACAAGTCGTCAGACATCTTTTCTGTGGAAAGACAAAAAAAATATACATCATTAGTGGCCTAACGCTTGGCATTATAAAAAAAAATAAATAATAATAAAAATCTTGTTCCACACTGTGATGCAATGGGTAGGGGACCAAAAGGGGACCCATAAAATCTGGATGATATGCATCATTTAATAAGACAATCACATCATTAGATGGGACTGTCAATTCATAAAAAGTTCCCAATAGGATACACCCATTGGTGGGGAAATCCCTAGAGACAAAGAGAAAATCTCCTCTTTTAGAGCAAAGCTCTGTCACAGAGTGACATTTGTCAAACTCTGGTCTCAGGGGAAAAAGATTCCTTAAAAGAGCATGGCTCTGTGGTAATAACCAAAAATCCATCAACACTTAGAAGAATTGAAGTTTTTTTAAAAATCCTGAAAAATCCATGAAAACTCATGAAAGATTTTCAGTTCATCCAAGAGCAAAGCTCTGTTCATGGGTCAAAACCCATGAACAGGACCTCTGTAAATCTTGAGAGCAAGGCTCTGGTGAAGAAGCCCCAATGGGGTTTTCTTTAGATCAAAGATCCCAAGAGCAAGGCTCTGTTGAAGAAACCCCAAAAGGGTTTTCTTTAGATCCAAGATCTACAAGAGCAAGGCTCTGTCAATTAAGTTTAATTTGAATTAATCTGACTTTTTACCTAGAAATTCTAAGTTCTGAACTTGAAAGTTCTTGAGAGAAATCAAGAGCAAGGCTCTGAAAATTTTTAAGCAAGAGCAAGGCTCTGATTCTTTAAGATGGTAAGAAAAAAATTACCAAAGACCAAGGGTCTTATTTATAGGCGCCTGCGCCCCTTCAACTGACCCCCCCTGATCCAACGGCTAGGATCTGGCCACCGTTGCGCTTACGTCGCGCCACGTAAGCACAACGGTGGGGGGGCATTTGTTCCCCCAATCTGAGCAAGGCTCATTTGAATTTTGAAAATTCAAATTTTCTGAAGCAACGCTTCAAATTCCGTGCGTTGCGCAGTGCGCAAGCGGTCCACAGTGCGACACGTGTCTGCGCAGTTGCGGAAGCGCACCGCTGCGCGACACGTGTCTGTGCAGTTGCGCAACACTGTTGCGCAAGTGCACCGCTGCGCGACACGTGTCTGCGCAGTTGCGCAAACACTGTTGCGCAAGAGCACAGCTGCGCGACACGTGTCTGCGAAGTTGCGCAAGCACTGTTGCGCAAGCCTTCCACTGCGCGACACGTGTCATTCATTGGGGAGTTGCGCAGAAACAGAATGAAAATTTAATGAATCTTTTCTGTTCTTTCCAAAACCAGAAGATTTTCTTCTGCCTTTGGATCAAAGATCCAATGGTGGGAAAATTCCCAAAATCATTCAGAAAAGATCTTGTTAACAAATTCAACAAATTTGTGAGCACTATAAATAGGACCCCAGACCTCATTCGAGAGGCATCAACTTCAAGAATCAACTTCTGGCAAAAAAAAAGAGAGAAGAGAAAGAACTCTTGAAGATTAATCAAGAACATAAAAAAGGTAAAAGAAACTTCTTTTGAAGAAAAGAAAAATCTCTGAAGAACAGAGGATTAAAAAAGTGAATAATTCAATAAAAATAAATAAATAGTGCCTTGCACTTGTGGTGAACCCTTGGTTCTGTAAAATCAGGGAAAACAAGAAGAAAAACTTGTTTTCCTTTGATCCAAATTTAGATCAAAAGTGCTATGCACTTTTGTTCTTAAATCTAAAAAAATTCTTGGGGTTCTGCACAAATGCAACTCATTATTTAAAAGGGCCGGCCCAAATCAAATTACAAAATAATAAAGGGGCAGAGCCCTGTTTGGAAAATTCTTGAGGTTCTGCATAAATACAACCCATTATTTAAAAGGGCCTGGCCCAAATCAAATTGCAAAATAATAAAGGGGCAGAGCCCTGTTTGGATCGATTTTCCAGTCGGGCAAAGCCCAAAATAAATAAAAAAATTGGACTTAACCCAATCCTGGCTGTAAGTCCTTAAATTAAATTGATTGAGCAAAATGGCTCTCCTAAACCAATTCACGATCGGTTCGAGGGTACATCTCCGAACTCCTTTGACATCCCTCGTTGTAATTCATCAACGACGTCAAAGAGGTGACGGGTCCCAACGACCACACATCCAAATGGACCGAAACGTCCCTAAACTAATATCGGACCGAAACGTCCCTAAACTAATATCGGACCACCACGTCCCTAAACTGGAATATGGACCACTACGTCCTTAAACTGGCGACGGACCGAAACATCCCTAAACTAATAATGGACCACCACGTCCCTAAAACTGGCGATGGACCGCCACGTCCTTAAACTAGCGCAATCGAGCCCGAACGCTCTTTTGCCGGATCTAAACGGTCCCGTCTAAGTTGATCTTAGCCCCAAATACGGTTAATGTGTCCTTAGATCTTTAAATAAACAATAAAACTCCGAATCAACTTTGGTTCAAGGGTACATCTCTGAACTCCTCTGACGCCTGTCGTTGTAATCCCTCAACGACGTCAGAGAGGTGACGAGTCCCGACGGCCAGATAATTAAATCAATCACTACGTCAAGTCGATCTTAGTCTAAAACAGGACTAACGTATCCTTGACGAACGTTTAAGTTGATCTTAGCCGCAACGCGACTAATGCATCCTTAAACTAAAAACACCAAACCCAAATCTAACTAAATACGGATTTGGACTAATCCACGTCCTACGGGTGACGGCATCACTCAGTCTCCGTATACAATCCACGGGCAACCACAAATAAAACAAACACACACGACACGAAGTGAAATTCTGGAGAAGGAGAAAGTTGTTACCGCAATGCGGTAGCGTAATTAACTGCAGGGGCTTGCGCCTGCAGGAAAGAGCGTCCCCACAATCAAAAACCCCTCACCCTGAGGGGGAATCTGACGAAGTCTGTTACATCGGCCGCATCTGTCTAAACCTCCGATACATGGTGTCATAAATCAACTTGGTATCTTCGGAGAGGTGGACGGATAAAACCAATTAGCATCTGCCCCGGACCTCAGGCAACGGACGTGAAGTCCGGGCCGCCTTTCGGAGGGGAACAAGAATTTAATTCTGATTAATTAATGATTTATCATTATTATTAGATCTTCGATCTAACGGTGGGAGTTTTTTAATTCCAGCGCTAGCGCACCCGTGCTTTGTACGTGGTGCGCTGCTTAGAGCGCAGCGCACCTGTGTCTTACACGTGGTGCGCTGCTCAGAGCGCAGCGCACCTAGCGCTAGTGCATCTGTATCTTACACGTAGTGCGCTACTTAGGGAACAACGCACTTGACGCTGCATCTGAAGCGTTGCTTCAATTTGAAAATTAAATTTCAAACAGAGTTTTGCTCTGATTGGGGGAAACAACCCCAAGTATACATTAATTTTTAAACAATTTTTATACACTAAAATTGGAGTTGTTACACTCAGTGTCGAGCCTTTCCCACCACGCTTGTCCGGACCGGGCGAAATTGGTTCCGCGGCCTTACTCCATGTTCAATCTCAACTTTTGATGAGTTGGCTACTCAGTTTCTCAGTCATTTCGTCGGCAACCGATGGCAGAAAAGGACGGTCGACTACATGTTCACCATTAAAAGCGAGGACCGGGAATGTTTCAAAGGTTACGTTACCCGGTTCTATAATGCCCTTCTGGAAGTACCCGAGCACCGTGACGAAATGGTCACCACCGTCTTGAGATCGGGTCTTAGGCACAAAGAGTGGCTCTGCACTTTTGCATTAGCGCAACGTAAGACCATGTCCGAGGTAAAAGTCTGGACCGAGTGGGAGATCCAACTCAAGTCTGAAGCCCCTCAGGGACCGGACAGACCGAAAGAAACGGAACCGGAAGGAGAAGAAAAAGATTGATCGTCCAAAACCGTATTCCCCAAGGTTTCACGAGTACACCCCTCTGAAGGTCTCTCAGACCGAGCTGCTAGAGGAGGCAAAGAGCGAGAGATTCTTCAAACTCCCGCCAATGATACAAAGGCCGGGTAAATGACTCCGCGACCTATATTGCGCATTTCATCGGTCGCAGGGACACCCGACCGAGAGCTGCAAACAACTCTATGATTATATTGAGGAGCTGATCCGCTTCGGTCACCTGGTAAAGTACTTACGAGACAAACGTCAAGTAGATTGGAAGCGAACAGACCAGAATCCACCCGGAGAGTTGACGGTCGAGAAGATCATGGTCGTCTCTGTTGACTCTGCTCCTAGCAACGAGAATGCCCTCCGTATCCGACCGGTCATGACCTTAGATGATCCCCCCTCCATAAAGTACAAGAAGGTTGCTCCTATCACCTTCACCGATGAAAACCTTTATGGCATATCCCTCCCGCATAATGATCCCATGGTGATCATGGTCCGGGTAAGTCAGTACGAAGTCCGGAGAATTCTAGTTGACTCGGGAAGCTCGGCAGTCATCCTATTCTACGACTGTTACCAGTGTATGGGATTAAACCCGTCCGATCTCCAACCGACCTCGCACATTCTCTTAGGGTTTACAAACCACTCCGTCCGAGCCGAGGGAACGATCACTCTCCTTTTTAACATAGGGGAGGCCGGAAGAACCCGAACCATGTCGGTGAGTTTCCTCGTCTCTCGGGTTCCTTCGTTTTATAACATGCTTTTGGGTCATCCCACATTAAATGCCCTCTAGGCTCAGATCTTGATCTACCGCCCCGCTCTCAAGTTCCATCTGGGCGATGGGGGAATAGATCGGGCCTACGGAGATCAACAAACTGCAAGGGTTTGTCTCGTCTCGACGCTTCTCGAGGACAAAGAATTTGATGTTTCCGAGGGGACGTGCGATCCTCGGGAATCTCTGTATACATGAGATGAAAAAAAAAGATTCAGGGTTCCCCAGTGGAGACCTTGTCCGAGGTTCCATTCAAGGAGGGAGACAACAGTCGAACTGTCCAGATCGGCTCCCTCTTGACTGGGGAAACTCGGGATAATCTTATCTAATTCCACCGAAGCAACTCTGATGTATTTGCTTGGACTCCCGAGGATATGCCGGGAATCGATCCTAAGGTGATCTCCCACAAGCTCAGTGTTGACCCAAAGACCTGGCTGGTCCGATAAAAGAAAAGAAGCTTCGTGCCATTCAAACAGAAGGCGATCGTGAAAGAAGTGGACCAACTACTCGCGGCTGGCTTTATCAGGAACCTAGATTATTCGGTTGGCTAGCCAACGTACCCATGGTTAAGAAGGCAAACGAAAAGTGGCACATGTGGGCTGATTTTCCTAACTTGAACAATGCATGCCTTAAATACAACTACCCGCTCCCGCGGATAGACCAGTTAGTTGAAAGCTCGGCCGGTCATGAGTTGCTGAGCTTCATGGATTCCTTCTCCGGTTATAATCAAATCTGGATGAACTCGGATGACGAAGAGCTCACCACCTTTACTACCGATCGAGGAGTCTACTGCTATAAGCTAATGCCCTTCGGCCTCAAAAACGCTGGGGCAACGTACCAACGGCTGTTCAACAAGCTGTTCAAGCCACAAATCGGGAGAAATATGGAAGTTTACGTCGATGACATGCTCGTGAAATCCACTCTGTCACCCAGGAATTCCACGGATCTCGGCGAAACCTTTGAGGTCCTGCGAAAGTACAAAATGAAGCTGAATCCAACCAAGTGTGCTTTCGGCGTCACGGGCAGAAAGTTCATGGGATTCATGGTCACACATCGAGGAATCGAGACTAATCCAGAGAAGATCAGGTCCATCATTGACATGGCGACGCCCAAAAAGCAACGTTGAAATCATACGACTCATTGGTAGGGTGGCCGCTTTGAGTCGGTTCATGTCCAGGTCTGGCAAAAAGTGCATGCCTTTCTTCAAAGCCTTGAGAAAAATCCCCGGGTTCGAGTGGTCCGAAGAATGTCAGGTAGCTTTCGAGCAGCTTAAGGCGTATCTTACGACGCTACCGCTTCTCACCCGACCAGCTATAGGAGATGAGCTGCTGCTGTACCTGGCCATTTTTGACCAAGCCGCCAGCTTTATGCTCATTAGAGAATCTGAGGGGATACAAAAACCGGTCTACTATGTCAGCCATGTTTTCAAAGACACTGAGACCAGGTACCCAGCCATTAAAAAGATAGTCCTGGCACTCGTCGTCACATCCCAGAAACTTTGTTATTATTTCTAGGCTCATACCATCATCGTTCTCACCAACCGACCCTTGGGAAACATCCTTGGTTCCCCTGAGTTGTCGGGCCGCTTGGAGAAGTGGAGATGGGAGTTGTCGCAGTTTGACATTCGGTATCAACCGAGGCAAGCCATCAAAACCCAAGCCCTCGCCGATTTCATGGTTGAATGCACCATTCCCAACAGAGAAGAAGCGCCAGCACAAGATCCAAACCCGCAACACTCAATCAAAGAAAAGCTCGGTCCGATTCCGGAATGGATACTCTATGTGGACGGTTCCTCCACAGAGAAAGGGAATGGGGCTGGGCTGGTCATCCGCGGCCCCAATGAAGCCGAGGTTGAATACTCCCTGCAACTCGACTTCAAGGCCTCCAACAACGCAGCAGATTATGAGGCCTTATTGACCGGTCTACGAATCACCTCGGGAATAGGGCTATAAAGAATTAGAATTCACAGTGACTCCGCGTTGGCCGTTGGACAGGTGACCGGACGATTCGAAGTCTGGGAACCCTTGATGATGAAGTACTTAGCCGAGGTAAAACGGCTCCGGAGAAAATTCGACGAGGTCCGGAGCATGAACGTCGAGGCAGATGCGTTGAGCAAACTCGCCTCTTCCTATTCAGCCAATCATGAGAGAAACATCCTCTTCTAAGTCTTACCGCGACCCAGCGTCGGAGATAAGGAAGTAATACACCGAATTTACACCACTCATGGGATTATCCCGGACTGGAGGAAACCCATAGTAGAATTCCTCAAGGACGGAACACTCCTCGAGGACCGAAAGGAAGCACGCCGGCTCCATATGAAAGCTCGCCACTTCATATGGAGCAAAGAGAACCTGTACAAAAGGTCGTATACCTAACCTCTACTCAGATGCGTCAATTCCGATAAAGCAGAGTACGTTCTCCGAGAAATACACGAAGGAGTAGGAGGAACGCATCAAGAAGCCCGCAACCTAGCTCAAAAGACACTTCTACAGAAATATTCCTGGCCAACTATCCACCAAGATGCAGAAAAGCTAGTAAGAAGGTGCAAGACATGTCAGCTCTTCCTTTTCACCCCTCAGTTACCAACCACCGAGTTAACACCACTGAGTTCCCCTTGGTCATTCACGTAGTGGGGGATGGACTTGATTGGCCAAATCTCCACTAGCATGGGTAGCCACAAATACATCCTTTGTCACCGTAGGCTATTTTACGAAATGGGTCAAAGCCACACTGATCAGGAAACCGAAAGCCACCTCCACGGTGAAGTTCCTGCAGAACAATGTAATTTCCCGATTTGGAATTCCAAGGTGCATCATCACCGACCATGGAACCAACTTTGAAAACGACAAAGTCAGAGAATTCTACAGCGACTATTACATATTGATGAAGTTCTCCGTGGTCGCACATCCCCAGTGCAACGGGCAAGCCGAGGTGTCATGCAGGGCCTCAGAGCCCGCCTGGAAGGAAGACAGGGTGGATAGGTCGAGGAACTGCCACGGGTGTTGTGGGCATTGCGAACGTCAAAGAAGACAGCCATAGGGGAAACCCCGTTTAGCCTCTGTTATGGCACCGAGGCAATGGACCCTGCAAAAATCGGCATCCCCGGTTATTGAGTCGAGCACTTTGACGATGAGGCCAATTTTTTGGCCCTTCGAAGCAACTTGGACATTCTATTGGAAAAGAGAGATCGGGCACAAATAAGGATGGTCACGTATTGGCAATAGACCGCCCGATATTACAATGCCCGGGTCAAGCACCGAGCATTCAAGACATGAGACTTAGTCCTACGGCGAAATGAGTTCGAAGACCAAGGGAAGCTACACAAGTTCTCCCTGAGGTGGGACGGTCCCTTCCTCATAACCGAGGCATTGCCCGGCGGAGCCTACCGTCTCTAGGATTTCTTGACGCATAATTTTCCACGGTCATATAACGCCGAAAAGCTAAAATTGTGTTAGATATATATGCCCTAGAGGCCTGTATTGTATAGGATGCTAGGGATATGTATATGTTGGATATGTATGCCCTAGAGGCCTGTATCGTATAGGATGCTGGGGATATGTATGTACAGGATAATTTTGATCAGTTATATAGTATACTATTTGAGTTATATTTATCTAAACAAGTGTATTTGTTTTCTTACTGCTTTGTATTGCTTATATATGTTGATAAAAACTCGTTACGGTAGTATACTATTTTGGTTTGTCTTTATCTTAACATGTGCATATGTTATACTCGATATCACATATGGCGGATACATGTTGATAAAGCCCGTAAGATTTTGCTTGACTATCAGCATTATGATGGCGATCATATTTGTGAGAGCTGGGTAGTCCATAAGCACATCCTTAAAGGTCCCAAGTCGTAGGAGTATCGAGACCGGGCATCGATGTTCCAGAGTAGACTTGTGTATACGTTTCTAGACCCCGACGAGGGGCGGTGGTTGGTCCCACGGCTATTAGTGTGATCACCTAAGATTGTATACAGGTGTTGTTCCCTCATGGGAACTTAATAAAGCAGCAAAGAAATACACAAGAGAAGCATCACGTGTCCACACGTGATCGGACATCACGTGGGGACACGTGACCTTCTATGGGCAAAGTTATAAGCGCTGAGATACACAACTTCAAATAGGGTCACGTGCCCATACGTGATGGGCCTTTAAAATCCACTGAAAAAGGTATAATAAAGCAACAGGGAAAAACCCCAATGGGGCATCACGTGCTCACACGTGACCAAGGGTCACGTGTTGACACGTGATAATTCCTGAGCTCTTTAAAAACAACAGAATTAAATTCTGGTTAAAATGTTTAATCAGGGGGTCACGTGTCAACACGTGATGAGATCTTAAGATCTCTGAAAGAATAGAATTAAATTCTAATTAAGAGAGAATCGAGAACCCTAACTGGAAAAATATTTCTCTAAATCTTTCCAAACAAAAAAGATTGGGCTCTATAAAGTGGAGCACCGTTGGATTAAAAATCCAACGGTGATTAAAAAATCACCAATTTATAGAAAGATTCTATACAAGGAAAGATTTCCCTGAAATTTACCAAGAATAACAGACAGAATATCTTTTGGATTAAAAATCCAATGGTGAATAAAATTCACCGAGTGATCTAAAAGATCATGTTGGTTACAAAATCAATTAAGATCTTTCAATGGAAGATTAATAAAACAAACTGGTTCTTTTCTTTCTCCTATAAATAGGAGCCAAGAAGAGAAGAGGATGAGGATTTTTCTGGAGAGATACAACAACAAAAAAAGAAGAGAATTTAATTCTCCAGAGAGAAAAGAAGATTCCCTCAAAAGAGAAAGAAACCCTAGGTGAGAAAGGGAAAGAGATCTAAGCTTCATAAAACAAAAAGAGAATTTAATTCTCAAATTAAGAGTTTAACTCTTCTGAATAAGAACTTAGTTCTTCCTTTGGTTGAAGATCTGCAGAAGTAGATTTCCCCATAAGTTGAGAATTTAATTCCCATCGGGAAGATTCTGCCATGCAGATCCAAAACTTAGAGGGAGAATTGAGTTTAGGGAATTTAATTCCTCCAAATACTTAGGAATTTAATTCCTCCAATAGAGACAGGGTTTAACTCTTAAAATAAGAACTTAGTTTTTCTTCATGGTTGAAGATCTGCAGAAGCAGATCTCCCCATAAGTTGAGAATTTAATTCTCATCGGGGAGATTTTGCCATGCAGATCCGAAACATAGAGGGAGAACTAGGGTTTAAAGAATTTAATTCTTCCATATACATAGGAATTTAATTCCTCTATACAAAATTAGGGTTTAACCCTACCAAAGAATTTAATTCTTAAATAAGAGACTTAGACTTTTCATGCACGTAAAAGAAGTCAGTGTCCAACTTGATCACATGGCAACACGTGACCTTCCCCCTGAATGGTCAGAATAGAATGAATGAGATGGGGTCACGTGCTCCCACGTGAACCTTGGATAAATCCCTCAAAATAAAGAGAACAGAGCCAAGTCAGAACAGACTTTAGGAGCCCTCACGTGTCCCCACGTGACCCCTGACAAACACCTCTTTAAAAAAGAGAAGATGGAAAGAACCGAAGGATTAAAATCCAATGCATGGGCGCCCTCACTTGTCCCCATGTGACCCCTAGCAAATCCCTTTAATATCCAGTGCATGGATACCCATCACGTGCCACGTGATGGCCGTGAAGACTTAAGTGTTTAACACTTATTTGAATATCCTAAGAATAGAATAAAGGAAGTCAGGCCCAATCATCAGGCGCCTCACGTTCCCCCACGTGAGCGCTTCAATTTTAGTGTTTAACACTACTTTAAGTGCTTCGTCCCTAATGTTTAACACTATCTTAAGCGCATCACGTGGGAACACGTGATCGCCGAATATCCTCTAGTGTTTAGCACTATTTTAAAACCAATCTTAGCCCAAATTGGCTAAGTTTTCCAGAGGCAAGTCTCCCCTTCAAATGAACCTCAAAATTGATCAGTTCATATGATATGCAAAGTAAAGTCCAGAGCTTTAGTGAATGGTTAGTGCTCAGCCAAAGACAAAATGTTGTCAGAGCCCCAAACCCCTATTTAAGCATTGCTAAATAATGGGGGGCTGAACCCAGACAAATGTTCAACAGTCCAAACAAAGGTCCAACATTTTAAACCTAATTGGACTTAGCCCAAGTTGGCCATAAGTTCTCAATTCAGATTTAATTGAACCCATGTGCTCATAATCTAATTAATTGATTTTAGTCCCAAATTGGACTATAGATTTCCCAATCAACTTTGGTTCAAGGGTACATCTCTTCACTCCTTTGATATTTGTCATTATAATCCTCTTCAACGTCTTCAGAGAAATGACGGGTCCCGATAACCAATCATTCCATGGACTGTGGGGTCCTTAAACTCATGGACTATGATGTCCTTAAACTTTATAGACTATGACGTCTTTAAACTATGGACTGTGGGGTCCTTAAGCCCATGGACTATGATGTCCTTAACCTTGGACTGTGGGGTCCTTAAGCCCATGGACTATGATGTCCTTAACCTTTATAGACTATGATGTCTTTAAACTGGACCGTAATGTCCTTAAACTAATATTGGACCACCATGTCCTTAAACTGGTAATGGACCGCAAAGTTCCTAAACTAAAACAATAGAGCCCAAATGCTCTTTTGTTGGATCTAAATGATCCCGTTAAGTTGATCTTAGTCTAAAATTAGACTAACGTATCCTTAACAAACGTTTAAGTTGATCTTAATCTCAAATGAGACTAACGTATCCTTAAACCCAAACCACAAACCCAAATCTAAGAAAATACATATTTGGACTAATCCACGCCCTACGGGCGACAATATAAATTAGTCTCCGTATACAATCTACGGGCAACCAAAAAAAAAAAAAACACCCACGACACGAAGTGACCATCCGGAGAAAGAGAAAGTGTTTACCGCGACGCGGTAGCGTAATTAATTGCAGGGGCTTGCGCCTGCAGGGAAGAGCATCCCCACAATTAAAAACCCCTCATCATGAGGGGGAATCTGACGAAGTCTGCTACATCGGCCGCATCCGTTTAAACCTTCGATACATGGTGTCATAAATCAACTTGGTATCTTCGGAGAGGTGGACGGATAGCACCAATTAGCATCTGCCCCCAAATTCAGGCAAGACGAACCTACGCGGTCGCGTCTCTGTGTTTCGGCGGAGTACAGATTCTAGCACGCCCGGTGGGACCTTTTCCTCTTTCCACTCCACACTTCGTGTGTCGTGTTTTGCGAACGAATCGCGGTTTGCTATGGTTGCCCCTGGATTCGAGGTACTAAGATTTGGCGTCTTGCTCCGTACAGAAAACAGAAGATCAATGGCTTTCAACTGCATAAATTACAACAACTACAACAACTCTCACTCTGTCCCCACCGGAGGAGTGACCTACGGGCCCCAAGCGGCCTCCCTTTTCACAATGCCAGTGGACCAGGTAACTCAAGCCATCACTGGGCTATTCTTCGGGACCATGCTCCCACCGATGAACTTTAACGCCCCTGTACCATTGCAAGAAGCTCCGAAGATCTCGGTCTTTAATAGGCTCACAACTACCGCGGCACCTCTCAACGGGTCGTCCAGCTCCAACGCCTCAGTCTTTGATAAACTGGGCCAAAACTCATTTGGGCCCATGAAGAAGCCTGCGATACCAGAAAGGGTTATCCCTAAGCGGATAGCCATTCCTGCTCATGAAGTCGTCAAGGCAGCTTCTCCTGCCAAAGGGTCGGTCTTCACAAGACTGACTGTTTCAGCTCCTGTTCCAGGCGAAATCGTCAAGGTTGCTTCTCCTGCTCGGAAGTCTGCTTTCGATAGGCTGGTTATCCCCACTCAGTGGACATCAGTATTCAATAGGCTAACAACGACAACTTCTGACCAACACAGGGGGCATGAGGAAGTCACCCCTACAGCTGAGACAATCCCAACGGCTCGACACGCTTGACGTCGCCACTGGCGTCGAGTAAGGAAGGCTGGGGGAAACTCTCCTTATGGACCGACTCCGCCGGCTCCAACGGTGGAAATAGATGCTGCTGTTCCAACTGGGAACAATTTTGAACTGCTAAGGAGGGTGCGCAAAAACTCTCCGACTGCCGTGTTGAAGAGATCTCCTCCACCTGGGGAGAATACCCCAAAGGCGAAGCTAGAGCAGCCCCCTCAGTGGTTGTCCTCTAAAATTTACAAAGTTTGGCGACAGGTTCCAGAATCGGTGATTGATCAAGATTACTCTCGCCGACAGAAAAAGATGAAAGTTCAGCGAGAAGAGAACCATCCTGTCAAGCCACAAAAGGCGACAGCTGTTTGGGTGCCCACTGCAATGGCCCCCTCAACTTCGACCGCTCATAAGAGGAGAAAGCTGGAGAATCGCAAGAACATTGAATTTAAACGCCCCAAGTCTGGGGTATGGTGGTGCACACCATATATATGGCATCTGGAAAAGAGGATAGCCGTATCTCTACAGGTCATCGACCGCTTACGCGATCAGTGACTAGGGCTTAGGAGCAGCAACAACAAAAGCTCCAAGAAATGCTAACAGCTATGGCCGCACTTACGGGACCGAAAGCAAGCCTGGAGACATCCTCGGAGCAGTGCCGTGAGCAGGAAACTGATGCTGAATTCCTTCGTATAATGATTGAGAAGAAGGACAAAGAAGTTGCGGAACAAGCGGCCAATATAAAACAAATGACCCTTCTGTTCCAAGATATGGTGGGCATGATGATCCAGCCGGACCCTCCAGCTAAATATCCTCCAATAATAATTGAAGATGATAGAGGAGAGACATCAAATCCTATGCTGGCTCTGTCAACTGCCAAGGAGAAGACGATCTCCAAAGCTGCCCTGGATGATTACATCACTCAGTAGATACGAGTTCATCAGGCGAATGAAGCGGCTGGGCAAATTGTTAAAACTGGACGACCCTATCCGGGTTGGTATGACCAAATAAAGTACCCGCCGGGATACACGATCCCCAAATTCCACGTATATAAGGGGACAGGAAATACGCATCAGCATGTCGCTCAATTCAGAGCCTTGTGCGGCAACACTGGAGGCGACGACAAACTGTTGTTTCGCCAATTCGTTGGTAGCTTGTCAGAAACAACATATGAGTGGTATTCGGAGCTTCCCAACAGCTCCGTCAAAACCTTTGCAGAGATGGGGCTACTATTCACCTAGCATTTCGCAAGTGCTAGCGAACGCATCCCAATCACGGCATTGGTTAATGCTAGGGTGAAGCCTGGAGAAACATGGGTGCAATATGCGATACGGTGGCGGAATTCGTGGTCAAAGTGCGAGCAACGCATCGAAGAGGCTCCTGCTGTAGGCATGTTCGTGGGTACTCTGGACCCTCAAGCGACCATTTCCCAATTTATGATATTTTCAAGCCGACCATTTTCCAAGCCTTGATTGACAAACTGGCACAAATGGATCAGATGGGCCACATGCCTTCCTTTTCGAAGTCGGAGCCTCGAAACGAAAAAGGGAAGGGGAAAGCGATCTTCGTCGTCAATACTCAACAATAGCCGAGCAACTTAAAAACAGTTGCTCGCCAAAACAACGTGCGTCCACGCCCATCCCTCGAGGAGAAACTGGGACGTCCTTACTCGTTTCCCCAGGATAAAACGAGGAGACTGTTTGAGCTGGCAGTACACAACAGACTCATCAATCTGCCGGATCCAAAACGTCTGTTGCAGCCAGGCGATGTCAACAATCCTAATTACCGCCTATAACACCAAGCAGCAAGCCATCCAATCGAAAATTGCTTCGTCTTTAAAGGCTGGATTGAGGAGCAATACCAACAGGGCAAATTTGCGCTGTCTGAAAAATGGAAGATGAACCCGCCACAACCACATGATCCGAAAAAGATGGACATGCCGGGGGCACCGTGCTCATTCATAGAGAAACCCCTTTGGACCGAAAAGTCTGTAAACTAGAAATTTGCCTCGAATATGGCAACGACGGACCGAAACGTCTTTAAACTAACGATGGACCACTATGTCCTAAAACTGGCTATTGACCGAGACGTCGATAAACTACTACGGACCGCAGCATCCCAAAGCTGACAAAAAAAGGGTATGTCCATAAGCGAAAATGGGCACGGCTGAAAATCCGAAAGGGCTCCGTGAGTAAAAACAGCAGGACTACCGGCGAGTTTTGTGAAAACCCGACAGGGCGCAATCTCGTTAAAAGACACTTGCAGGGTCCTCTCGACCTTATGAGGAGAAAATACCTGCGTGAGATCCTTACGACTCATAAGGGAGCAACACACTTAGGGATCCCCACGATTCCTAAGGAGAAATTACCCTTGCGAGATCCTCACGTCTTGTAAGGAGAACCCTTTTATGAGACCCTCATGGCTCATAAGATTCAAAAGCCTTAAACTACAGGAATTTGAACCTGTTCTTAAGCCATCACAACCCATAGACTGCCCTACAAGCGTCTCAATATTGACTCTTGTATACAATCCACGGGCGTGAATAAACATTTCCTTAACAAAGTCCCACCCGTGACTAGGGATATGTTTACACAGTGGACAGCCGTTGTAAGTCCTCTCGACTTATAAGGAGAAAACACTCTTGTAAGATACTTACGACTTATAAGAGAACACGCACTTGGGAATCCTCATGATTCTTAAGGAGAAAACGCACTTACGAGATCCTCACGACTCGTAGGGAGAAATACCTTCATGAGACCCTTACGGCTCATGAAGTTAAAAGGCTTAGTCGACAGGATCCCAACCTTGTTCGCTAAGCCACTTTTCTTCGACATCGACAGAGGCAAATGATGATTCGCTCCTGGCAATATCCAAGTTGTAGCGATACTGATGCCTAAATCGGTATCAAATCCCAAACTCGCGGCGAAAAGTCAGCGAGCCAAAAAAAAATATGAAATAGCCGAAATGATGGGGCAACTTGCAATGAAATCAGCAAGTAAAAATGTATGCATACAAAAATAGCCGAAATGATCGGGCAACTCGCAATAAAAAGCAGCGAGTAAATAAAACAAATAGCCGAAATGATTGGGCACCGCGAAAAATAGCCGAAATGATTGGGCAATCGCGACTTTCGCGATATAAAAGCTGAAATGATAGAGCATCGCGGAAAGAAAAATATATAAAATGAAACTTTTTTCCCTACAGGTGAGATCACATCGATCCCTGTATACAATCTAGGGGCGTAAACAAAGAGGGAACCATATTATCCCACCAGGCTCCATCAGAAAAAGAGCCAAGTCTTGACGGCCATATCTACAGCCTAAAAATCAGTAACGGTGATCTTCCTCATTCCAATAGGACTCGGACGCAACATCACCAAGCGGAGTGACGGCAAAATCCGAGCTCCACCTCAGCATTCGTCTCGTTACAGCAGACGCGATGTTAACAACGGCGTTCCTTCGCAGTCCAGCAGGATGCAGATGCAACGTCAACAAAAGACCTCACGGTTGAAACAAAGCGGAGTGACGGCAAAATCTCAGCTCCACCTCAGCATTCGTCTCGATACAGCAGACGCAATGCCAGCAAACGAAGCAAGACCAAATTCCTAACTTCAGGGTCTTGACGGCAACTCATATAAAACCTGAAAGACTATCGGAGGTCATCCCACACCAGCGCGGAGTGGTCACCACCTCGACGTTCATCTCGATACAGCGGACGAGATGTCACTATAGCGTCCTTCTTCCAACAGGATTCGGACACGCCAAAGCAAACGAAGCGAAGGCCAAATTTCTAGCTTCAGGGTCTTGACGACAACTCATATAAAACCTGAAAGACTATCGGAGATCATCCCACACTAGGGCGGAGTGGTCACCACATCGACGTTCGTCTCGATACATCAGACGAGATGTCACTACAGCGTCCTTCCTCCAACAGGATTCAGACACGCCAAAGCAAACAAAGCGAAGGCCAAATTCCTAGCTTCAGGGTCTTGACGGCAACTCATATAAAACCTCAAAAACTATCGGAGGTCATCCCACACCAGTGCGGAGTCGTCACCACCTCGATATTCGTCTCGATACAGCAGACGTAATGCCAGCAAATGAAGCAAAGGCCAAATTCCTAGCTTCAGGGTCTTGACGGCAACTCATATAAAACCTGAAAGACTATCGAAGATCATCCCACACCAGCGCGGAGTGGTCACTGATTGAATGATTTTCTCTCGGTTCGTGTCGGTAGAAAATGTATAGAAATCACAACCAAAGAAATTTTTGACCGCAATCAATAACAGTGTCGATTGTAGAGCGTTAGCGAGTGCGGATCGTCCACAGGGAAAGTGAGATTCGTTCGAATTCGAATTAGATGAATTGAAAATTAAAGAAAAGAGAAAAGACAATTCAATTAGATTTATAAATTGAAGTTCAAGCATTATCTAGATCTAAATCTAAAATCAAGAAAACATTCAAAATCAAGAATTAAGAATTGATGATATCCAATCCAATAATCAAGAATCGAAGTGAGGCTCGTAGGAATCGATCGAATCTATAGACGTGATGAAATCTATTGATTACATTTTCTTATCCATCGATGATTTGATACTAGATCGATGATGATCAATGAGAATTAGGGATTTCTTGCGGAAACTAGGGTTTCATCATCTATCTCTTATCCTTTCGTTGATTTCATTCACATTCTAGCCTCTAGTAAATTCAAGAATCGATCGTGGATCCCTAATTAAGAGCGAACACAATCAAGAAAGCATCGCTCGAAACTAGGTCGTCGATTCTTCAATTTACTAAGGTTTACAAAACTCTTAGGACTTAAGAATCGTTTCAAGATTTGTAACATCATCTATTGATTCTCTCGACTCCTTCACGAGCGGAGTTTTACTCAAACATCATAACAAGAAACACAATCAAGAATTAAGATCGAATCATGATGCAAGAATGTAAAGAAAGCAAGATATAGAAATTTCACCTTTATTTACCAGCAATTTTGTTACAATTCTCTCAAGATCTACAAGAGAAAAGAACTTGATCGTTGATTTCGGCTTCGCTCGTCTCCTTGAGTCGCGGATCTCCTTGGATCACTTGCTCTGATGAAGCCCAGCGTCGCTTTCTAAAGGGTTGAAGGCTTCTTGCTTGATTTGGTACTCGGAGTTCTTGATTTTTGGCTTTGGATTTTGAATTGGGGATTAAGGTTTACAAGTTGTGTCACACAACTTGTGTTGGGAATTGATGTCGGAATCAACAACCTTGAGAGTGAAACCTTAGGGTCCCTTTTATAGCCTTCATTAGCTTTGGCTTCCTTTAGAAGCTAGGTTTAGTTTAGCTTCCCTTGTAAGCTAGGTAGTCAGGTAGAAGGTTCTAGAGCTAGTTAGTTAGGGTTAGCTTCCTTCATAAGCTTGGAGGTTAGGGAGAAGCTTCTAGGCTTAGGTTGTTAAGTAGCTTGCTTTAGAAGCTTGGAAGTTTAGCTTGAACAAGGAGCCCTTTCTGTTCTGACAGAAACTTCTGGAGTTGTCTGGAATTTGGAGTATATTGAATGAGTTCTGAAGCTGAAATGAGAAGCCTAAAGAATTAGTTGCCGACATCACCATTATTGTGCCGCGGATCCGCCGCGCCAATGGGGCTCTGGCCGCGGATCCGCGGCCCAATAGAAGGCTCAGTGCATGAAAATTCTTGGCTATTCTTGTGCTGACTTCAGCTATATTTTCTGATATGTTGAATCTCAAAATTCCTTCTAGATTACTACGAGATCACAAATCTTGGACTTGGCGTCATTTTTTCAGCACTTTTGACAATTTTAGCTCTGTTCCTGGAATTTCCTGCATAGATTCTTGAAACAAGTGTTGCGCTATACAAAGATGACGCGATGCCATGATAAACACTCAATTTCCCTCAAAATGTCGGTTTTAAGGTATAACACAAGTAATTTGGTATTTTACAGTCAATTTGCTAATATGTGCTATAATCATACCGAACACTTATAGATGAGTGCAAATAGTAGGGAAATTGATGTGTTAAAAATGCAA
Source organism: Agapanthus africanus (assembly GCA_030015575.1). Classification (NCBI taxonomy): domain Eukaryota; kingdom Viridiplantae; phylum Streptophyta; class Magnoliopsida; order Asparagales; family Amaryllidaceae; genus Agapanthus; species Agapanthus africanus. Next base: position 213,014,971 of record CM057339.1, read on the forward strand.
TATTTTCGACTGATCAAATTCCCCCAAACTTATTTTCGGTCGTCTCGAGCGAACTGTTTTATTAAAAAGAGAAGGAGAAAATAAAGAAAGAGAAAAACTAACTAGCACACTTTCTTAGGCAACATGATTGCACTGAGCATGTGCAACAAGCCTTTAAACCTCTAGGTGTCCCTAGTAGGAGGAGTGTTGTCTCCTGAGGGTTTTCAGCGGATTGCATCCACAAAATCCAATAATAAAAGGAAGACCGTGAAAGTTATATTTAAAGATAAGAATTGTAAAAGAAAGACTTTGAAAATTAGGGTTTCCAACTATGCTAGCTTTTCGGTTGTCATGAGCCCTATCTTAATAGTCATGAAAAGATGTCAGAAATCACATCATCCCTTAATAAAACATCGTCTTTATTCTTCATTCCTATCTTTCTTCCAAACATCGATCATATAACCCTACGTGTGTGTAATATACATCCCTACACCCGGAGAATTCAATTCAAGCTATCATACTCTTGTCCATCTGCCTCAGTACTTTTTAATTAATGAATATTTAAATGAATTTTCTCACACACTTTCATGCGACCGTTAATACTTCTTGATGTATAACTGACCGATTACTCATGTGCTTGCTTATTTGGTGTTTTTCCTCGTCTTGCACAACCTGAGGCTTAGCAGTGACTTCCAGACCAGTTGGTCTAAGGCACTAGGTGAAGAAGTACACTCGCTATATTTTTTTATTGCTGCCTTGGCGATAACAAAACCAGTGTTCATTTTTCTCACCACTTTATATTTTATTCAATTTTTATTTCCTTCATACTTCGGCTTTTAAGACAAGAGCATTTCAAGGTATCCTCTACTATCCCGAATTTCAAGACGTGTGTAAGTGCGAATAGCAGGGTATCTACGTTCAAAATGTTTGGCTTCCAGAATGGGAACTATTTTTCAGACTTATTTTTATCCTCAGATTAGTGACTTCATTCATCTTACTAACCCTTGGGACAACGGCTCATAACTACTTATTATTAGTTCGTATAAGAAAACTTCTAATTTTATTGGTTTTCTTAAATTTTTCTAATCTTTTGGATGTAATTTTTCACTATCTAATCTTTTATTATCTTATTTATGTACAACAAATATTTATATTTTTTGAAATTTTTGAAATTTTTATAGGTTTTCAAATGTTTTGTGCTTATGCAAAGTATGATGCAAATGATGCGAAAAATAAGCGCAAACCTCCCCCAAACTTGTTTTCAACAATGTCCTCACTGTTGCCATCTGCTAAATCTCAAAAAACCTGTAAGCTTGGGAGGAAATTTATTAATGGTGGCAAAATATTTAAGTGAAGATCCTCCCCCAAACTTATTCTTTTCACTCACCTCCATTCAAAAGATGATACAGTAATTTACAGGACATGGAGGTGAGACGGAGGAATTTTAATTAAGATAAAATGGCTCCTGTAAGAACAGGAGCTCCTTCGTGAGGTCAGTGGAAAAATAAGGCTTTAATCTATGTCCATTCACTTTGAAAAATGTACCGTTTTTAACATTTTCTACCTCAACTGCCCCATGCGGGTATACAGACCGCACAATAAAAGGTCCCTTCCACCGAGATCGTAGCTTACCCGCGTGAAGGTGTAATCGTGAATTATAAAGAAGGACTTGTTGACCAGGTGTAAACGTTTTCCTCAAAATGTTTTCATCGTGAAATACCTTAGTCCGATTCTTTACAATTACAGCATTATCATAAACTTCATCGCGGAGTTCGCTTAACTCATTTAATTGCAGCTTCCGAAAGTTGCAGGCTTGATTTAAGTCAAAATTGATTTCTTTAATAGCCCACATTGCTTTGTGCTCAATCTTGACTGGTAAGTGACAAGCCTTCCCAAACACTAACCTATAAGGAGACATCCCTAGATCGGTTTTATATGCAGTTCAGAATCCCCAAAGAGCATCCGTCAATTTGGTCGACCAATCCTTTCTATTCTTCGCAACAGTCTTCTCCAAGATTTGTTTGATCTGTCTATTTGAAATCTCAGCCTGCCCGCTCGTTTGGGGATGATAGGGTGTAGAAAGTTTGTGGTTGATTGCATATTTCTGCATCAAAGTCTCGAAAGACCTGTTGCAGAAATGTGTCCCGTTATCGCTAATGATAGCGCGTGGGAGTCCAAATCGAGAAAAGATGTTTTCTTTTAAGAACTTAATGACAACCTTCTTGTCAATAGTGCGACAAGGAATAGCTTCAACCCACTTTGAGACGTAATCAACCGCAAGCAGTATGTACAGATTCCCAAAGGAGTTGGGAAAGGGACCCATAAAGTCAATGCCTCAAACATCGAAAATTTCAACCACTAAGATGGGTTGATGTGGCATCTCATTTCTCCGGGAAATCCTACCCATGTGTTGACACTGTGTACAGGTTTTGCAATGATCAAATGCGTCTTTGAAAAAGGTCGGTCAATAAAAACCGCATTGCAAAATCTTCGCCGCCGTCTTTTTAGGACCGAAGTGACCCCCACATGCCTGATCATGACTAAAATATAGAACACTCTTGAATTCCTCATTCGGGACACACCGGCGAATGATCTGATCAGGACAATACTTAAACAGATACGGTTCATCCCAGTAAATGTGTTTTACTTGGGATAGAAAACGATGTTTGTCCTGTTTTGACCAATCGCTGGGTATAAGTCCCGTGACAAGATAATTCACAATATCCCTGAACCAAGGTTCATCGGATACGTTCAAGAGTTGTTCGTCCAGAAAAGAATCATTGATCGGCAGGGTCACAGGTGAAGAAGAGATGCGTGAAAAATGATTGGCTACAACATTTTCACATCCTTTCTTATCTTTAATGACAAGATCAAATTCTTGTAATAGAAGGATCCAACGTATTAGCCTACCTTTAGCATCCTTCTTCGCCAAAAGATGTTTCAAGACGGAGTGGTCGGTGTACACAACAATTGGTGAGTCAATCAAGTAAGGCCTGAATTTTTCTAATGCGAATACAACCGCCAAAAGTTCTTTTTCGGTAGTTGTATAGTTAATTTGAGCATCGTTCAGGGTCTTACTTGCGTAATAGATCACGTGTGGCATCTTTTCAATGTGCTGTCCTAAAACTGCACCAACTGCAAAATCTGATGCATCACACATAAGCTCAAAAGGGTGGTCCCAATCTGGAGACGATAGAATGGGAGCTGTAGTGAGAGAGTGTTTGAGTGAGTCGAATGCTGCCTCACAATCCGAGTCAAAGTGGAAGGTCGTATCCTTGGCCAAGAGAAGAGTTAAGGGTCTAGCAATTTTGCTAAAATCCTTAATGAATCTCCTGTAAAAGCCTGCATGGCCAAGAAAAGATCGGATATCCTTGACGCTTTTGGGATGAGGAAGGTTTTGAATGACATCTATCTTAGCTCTGTCAACCTCAATGCCTTTTCGTGAAATAACATGTCCAAGCACAATTCCCTCTTGGACCATGAAATGGCATTTTTCCCAATTCAAGGTTAAGTTCTTCTCTTTGCAACGAGTAAGAACTGCGTCAAGATTCGATAGGCAGTCAGAAAAAGAATCTCCGAAAATCGAGAAATCGTCCATGAAAATCTCCAAAAAAATCTCGACTATGTCCGAGAATATCCCCATCATACACCGCTGAAATGTATCGGGAGCATTGCATAACCCAAAGGGCATGCGTCTATAAACAAAGGTACCAAAAGTACAAGTAAATGTGGTTTTATCTTAATCCTTTTTGGCAACGGGGACCTGATTATAGCCAGAGTATCCGTCCATAAAGCAATAATACTCACATCCAGCTAAGCGTTCCTGCATCTGGTCAATGAAAGGTAGAGAAAAGTGGTCTTTCCTCGTAGCTGCATTGAGTTTTCTGTAATCAATACATACACGCCATCCAGTTTGGGCGCGTGTCTGAATTAACTCATTTGCCTCATTGGTAATGACTGTGATGCCGGATTTCTTAGGGACGACATGAATTGGACTTACCCGTTGGCTATCGGAGATTGGGTAAATGATATCATTATCAAGGCATTTGACGATCTCTTTCTTCACCGCATCCTTCATAACGGGGTTCAACCGTCTCTGTGGTTCTCGGGTTGGTTTGGCATCATTCATCAAGTGTATATGATGTTCTACAATCAAGGGACTAATCCATTTGATGTTCTCCATGGTCCAACCAAACGCCTGCCTATTAGATCTCAATACTGTCAAAAGTGCATTCTCTTGCTCTGATACTAGAGAAGCGGATATGATTACCGGTAAAGACTCATTCTCACCTAAATATGCATATTTAAGATGAGAAGGTAAAAGTTTGAGATCTAATGCTGGCGGAGAAATAATAGAAGGTGGGATCATCGAATGATTTTCGGAGTCACAAAGAAGCTCATAGCCTGTGAAAGATACAGACTCGGATGATGATGAGTCAGGAGTGTCGGACTCAAGCGTGGAAAATGTGTCCTCACTAAGATGTGCAAGATCAAACAAAGATGTGCAAGATCTTCAAAGCAAAGTTCATCAACTCTGCAACTTTCGGGAGCAATCTCGTGGACAGAGCACACATCAAGTATATGAGCAGAGAGTTCAGATGGCTGACTTCTAATTTTGTAGATGTTCAGTTCAATTGTCATTTTTCCAAAGGATAAGTTCATTGAACCGTTTCTACAGTTAATGACAGCATTGGAAGTGGCAAGGAATGGTCGACCCAAAATCACCGGAATTTGACTCTGTAGGTTTGCTACAGGCTGTGTATCTAGAACAATGAAGTCCACAGGGAATACAAATTCCCCGACTTTTATCAACACATCCTCTAGTTCACCCCTAGGTTTGGTGATTGAACAGTCTGCCATTTGGAGAGTGCAGTGAGCTGGTTTCAACTCTCCAATCCCTAGCTGCTCATAAACAGAGTATGGAAGCAGGTTAACACTTGCGCCAAGGTCTAAAAGAGCACGGTTGATATTTTTACCCCCAATAGAAATCGATATCGTAGGACATCCTGGGTCCTTACGTTTCTTTGGTAGCTGTGGGGTAAAAGCAGTGCTAACATTATTAGACATGAAGGCCTTCTTTGGCACTTGAGTCTTCCTCTTCCTAGTGCACAAGTCTTTAAGAATTTTCGCATAAGCGGGGACTTGCTGAATAGCATCTAGGAGAGGGATGTTGATGTTAACCTGTTTGAACATTTCCATAATCTTCTCCATATGTGGACTCGATTTGTTACCCCTTAACCGATTAGGATAAGGAGCTTTAGCAATAAGCACTGGGTCCATCATAGGAGAAGGTGGTGTGTGTAGACGTGATCCCAGAATAGGAGTGGGGATCGTTTGTGGAAGAATAGAAGAGGTGGGCTGAGGTGTCGAGCCTAGAAGGAAGCGCAGAATAGGCTCGTGAGAAGGCGGTAGGGTAGAAGAACAAGGATCAGAAGTAGAAGTGTGTGTGTGAGGAAAGGTCTTAGCCGGGGTGTTATTGATAGATCTTTCAGTATCATCAAACTCTTCCCCAACATGATTATTCAGCACTCTTCCTGATATCAACGTTGTGATGGCATTTACATTGTAATGTCCAGGATTCGATAGGGGTTAAGACGGAAGTTTCCCTTTTTCTCTCGCACTCATTTCGGCTTTTAGTTGGCCAATTTCTGCTTCCATTGATTTTAAACTCTCAGCTTGGAGGTCAGAGTTTTTATCAAATTTATCGAGGGAAGACCTAAATTCAGCCGACATTCGTTTCATGTACGTTTCAAAAATCCGTTCGAGTGAAGCAGAGAGATCAGTACCAGTCAACTGTGCAGGATTATACGGTGCATGCGTGTTGACTGGATCTTGAAAGTTTTGTGATTGGTAGGGGTGCTGAGTCAGGTGAAATGGTTGTTGTTGTGGTGGAAGAGCCCTTTGGAAATTGTTTTGGTTTGGAACCGTGTTTTGATTTTGTGATTGATTCCAAGCAAAATTAGGGTGATTCCTCCAACCCTGATTATAAGTGGAAGAAAATGGATCGTTTCTAGGTCTTTGAAAAGCAGCATTGGTATGCTCATGACCTTGAAACGGAGAATTCAATAGACATTCTTCCGTCAAATGAGAAGGATCAGAACAGCATCCACATACAGTTTTGGAGAGTGACATTTGATTTAGGGCGGCAGCTAAAAATTTGTTCTCCATAGTCTCGAGTTTCTTGTGTATAGCTGAAATTTCAGCTCTAACTCCTATGGAAACATCCGATTGGTTATTGCCACCCCTAGACGATTGACTCCCACCCTCCTACTGTAATGATTTTTCAGCGAAATCTTCTAAGTATTTCCAAGCTTCCCTATCGTCATTGGTCATAAAATTGCCTTGACACATGGCTTCAAGGCTCTGTTTAGGGGTAGGGTTAATGCCCTCATATATGATTCGGCACAGAACCCATCTCAAGATTCCGTGATGTGGACATTGAACCAACAGATCCTTAAAACGGTCAAGACATTTTGAAAATTGTTCATTTGGAAGCTGGGTGAATTGATTTATTTCGCTACGGACTCGAGCTGTCTTGTGATTAGGGTAGAATTTCTTAAGGAATGCTGCAACGAATTCTTCCCAATTCGTAATGGAATGTGCGGTAGTGTTATACAACCACTTCTCGGCTAAATCGCACAAGGTAAATAGAAGAAGACGTAGACGCATAGCATCCACAGAAAGTTGTGACGTACCCATCATTGCGCATACATTTTCAAATTTGGTGATAAAGACATATGCGTCTTCAGACTCGAGACCGTGGTATTTGGGTAGAAGGTTGATGTATTGGGGTTTAATCTTAAAATTATCCTCGTTGGCTGGTGGAATGGATAGACAGGTCGAAAGAGGACCTCGCATAGGATAGCACCTCTCTTGGAGAGAGATGCGGGGTGGATTCTGCGTACCTGCGAACGGCGGCAGATTAGTGGTAAAGAAGTTCGATGGAGAAGCGTCCATCGATGTGGGTGTGGTGGTGGGTAAAGAAGAAGTAAATGTAGAAATACCAACTTCGGAGTCAATCGGGGGAACGTGGACTAAACGGGCACTAGAATCCCGTGTCCAGCCTATCTTGAACTAAAGGGTTTAGTACAAGTGGCAGCGTTAATATAATTAGAGAAAATGATGTGATTGGTGTTTGTTTTGAAAAAGAATACGGATTTTTGAAAAAATGATGCAAATCACAACAAAATGCAACAAGCAACCCTAAGTATAGTGGTCACCTAGGTCAAGGCTCTAAACCGCTTCTAATTACCAAAAGACAAGTCGGGGGATCAATCCTCCACTGCCTCTTTGTCCCTCCTGTGGCCAGGTAAGTGCCAGGTAAGTGGGTGGTTCTCCACTACGTAAGTAGTGGGCCTAATTAAGTAACCACTTGCCTTACACACACTTGCCTTAGACACCACAAAAGAAACGCGGATAAGCAATAGATTACCCACGGCCTTCTCCTGTCCTAAGTGAGCGCGACGGTCCTTAGAGTCATGTCTAGATTTCTTTTAGTTAATGAGGGTAATACATATGCAAGTTTGTGATTTTCGGGGCTTAGGAAGGGTAATGAACTCCCCACCTAATCTGAATTTGGCCGTGCCCCTTAAATTCCGCATTAATATGCAAACAACCAAGAATCAAAACAAGAACAATTTTTATTGATTTTTGCGGCGTTGCGAATTATTTGCAAAGAAACCTGCAGCAAATTTGTTATTGGAGCAGATTGATGAAGAGATAAGAAAGTTAGAATTATACCTGCAAAAAAAAACTTACAGAATGCCTCTGTTTACCTCTTGAGCTCTCTGGAATTTTCAGAATTTTTTTCCACAAGCTCCATAGTTTCCAGATCTCCTTGCAACAAATCACAACGAATCGTTTAGTGTTTTTGCGAATTTTGATCTCAAAATTATGATGGAATAAACTTTTCAGCTCAAATTTCAAAAACGAACGAATTAGCGCACGATCCCCGACAACGGCGCCATTTGATTGAATGATTTTCTCTCGGTTCGTGTCGGTAGAAAATGTATAGAAATCACAACCAAAGAAATTTTTGACCGCAATCAATAACGGTGTCGATTGTAGCGCGTTAGCGAGTGCGGATCGTCCACAGGAAAGTGAGATTCGTTTGAATTCGAATTAGATGAATTGAAAATTAAAGAAAAGAGAAAAGACAATTCAATTCAAGATTTATAAAATTGAAGTTCAAGAATTATCTAGATCTAAATCTAAAATCAAGAAAACATTCAGAATCAAGAATTAAGAATTGATGATATCCAATCCAATAATCAAGAATCGAAGTGAGGCTCGTAGGAATCGATCGAATCTATAGACGTGATGAAATCTATTGATTGTGTTTTCTTATCCATCGATGATTTGATACTAGATCGATGATGATCAACGAGAATTAGGAATTTCTTGCGGAAACTAGGGTTTCATCATCTATCTCTTGTCCTTTCGTTGATTTCATTCACATTCTAGCCTCTAGTAAATTCAAGAATCGATCGTGGATCCCTAATTAAGAGCGAACACAATCAAGAAAGCATCGCTCGAAACTAGGTCGTCGATTCTTCAATTTACTAAGGTTTACAAAACTCATAGGACTTAAGAATCGTTTCAAAATTTTTAACATCATCATCTATTGATTCTCTCGACTCCTTCACGAGCGGAGTTTTACTCAAACATCATAATAAGAAACACGATCAAGAATTGAGATCGAATCATGATGCAAGAATGTAAAGAAAGCAAGATATAGAAATTTCACCTTTATTTATCAACAATTTTGTTACAATTCTCTCAAGATCTATAAGAGGAAAGAACTTGATCGTTGATTTCGGCTTCGCTCGTCTTCTTGAGTCGCGGATCTCCTTGGATCACTTGCTCTGATGAAGTCCGACGTCGCTTTCTAAAGGATTGAAGGCTTCTTGCTTGATTTGGTACTCGGAGTTCTTGATTTTTGGCTTTGGATTTTGAATTGGGGATTAGGGTTTACAAGTTGTGTCACTCAACTTGTGTTGGGAATTGATGTCCGAATCAACAACCTTCAGAGTGAAGCCTTAGGGTCCCTTTTATAGCCTTCATTAGCTTTGGCTTCCTTTAGAAGCTAGGTTTAGTTTAGCTTCCGTTGTAAGCTAGGTAGTTAGGTAGAAGGTTCTAGAGCTAGTTAGTTAGGGTTAGCTTCCTTCATAAGCTTGGAGGTTAGGGAGAAGCTTCTAGGCTTAGGTTGTTAAGTAGCTTGCTTCAGAAGCTTGGAAGTTTAGCTTGAACAAGGAGCCCTTTCTGTTCTGACAGAAACTTCTGGAGTTGTCTGGAATTTGGAGTATATTGAATGAGTTCTGAAGCTGAAATGAGAAGCCTGAAGAATTAGTTGCCGACGTCACCATTATTGTGTCGCGGATCCACCGCGCCAATGGGGCTCTGGTCGCGGATCCGCGGCCCAATAGAAGGCTCAGTGCATGAAAATTCTTGGCTATTCTTGTGCTGACTTCAGCTATATTTTCTGATATGTTGAATCTCAAAATTCCTTCTAGATTACTACGAGATCACAAATCTTGGACTTGGCGTCATTTTCTCAGCACTTTTGACAATTTTAGCTCTGTTCCTGGAATTTCCTGCATAGATTCTTGAAACAAGTGTTGCGCTATACAAAGATGACGCGATGCCATGATAAACACTCAATTTCCCTCAAAATGTCGGTTTTAAGGTATAACACAAGTAATTTGGTATTTTACAGTCAATTTGCTAATATGTGCTATAATCATACCGAACACTTATAGATGAGTGCAAATAGCAGGGAAATTGATGTGTTAAAAATGCACTATTTTTGACTGATCAGTCCCCACCTCGACGTTCATCTCGATACAGCAGACGAGATGTCACTACAGCGTCCTTCCTCCAACAGGATTCGGACACGCCAAAGCAAACTAAGCGAATGCCAAATTCCTAGCTTCAGGGTCTTGGCGGCAACTCATATAAAACCTGAAAGACTATCGGAGATCATCCCACACCAGCACGGAGTGGTCACCACCTCGATATTCATCTCGATACAGCAGACGCAATGCCAGCAAACGAAGCAAATGCCAAATTCCTAGCTTCAGGGTCTTGACGGCATCTCATATAAAACCTGAAAGACTATCGGAGATCATCCCACACCAGCGCGGAGTGGTCACCACCTCGAAGTCCGTCTCGATATAGTAGACGAGATGTCACTACAGCGTCCTTCCTCCAACAGGATTCGGACACGCCAACAAACGAAGCGAAGGCCAAATTCCTAGCTTCAGGGTCTTGACGGCAACTCATATAAAACCTGAAAGACTGTCGGAGATCATCCCACACCAGCGCGGAATGATCACCACCGCGACATTCGTCTCGATATAGCAGACGCAATGCCAGCAAACGAAGCAAAGGCCATATTCCCAGCTTCAGGGTCTTGACGACAACTCATATAAAACTTGAAAGACTATCGGAGATCATCCCGCACCAGCGCGGAGTGGTCACCGCCTCGACGTTCGTCTCGATACAGCAAACGAGATGTCACCATAGCGTTCTTCCTCCAGAAGGATTCAGACGCGACAATCAAACAATGGAGCCACGGCAAAATCCTTAGTTCCAAACCTCGACGGTTCACCAACAACCTAGAGACAGCTGCGACATTCGTCTCGATACAGCAGACGCAATGCCAGCAAACGAAGCAACCAAATTCCTAGCTTTAGGGTCTTGACGGCAAATCATATAAAACCTGAAAGACTATCGGAGATCATCCCACACCAGCGCGGAGTGGTTATGACTCATCGGAGCTCCCCAAACCGAGTCTAACCTCAAGTAAAAAGCGGCATGACAAAATTCCTAACGCTTGCTCTTCCGACGGTCAAACTGCCTAAGAAGATTGCTTGAAGATGTCTTGTCCAGCCCCGAAGGGATCAGAGACACGACAGTCGCAAGGCTACTCGAACAGCAAGATTGCCTATCGAGGGATACATCAGCCAACGCGACGGTACGATAGGCAAAACCCTAGTACCACAGACCCTAACGGACCTCTGCCGTAAAGAGCAGAAGTTAACTATGACGTTAGGACATTTTTGCGAGAACTTCTCGACTCGTCTCGACTCATAAGGAAAAGCCTTAGGCAATGGGGATAAGGACATGTTTCCTAAGCACCGGGGCCCTGCAAGTCGGTCCAAAATGGACTCTTGCATACTATTCACGGGCCGCACTCTCCGATGTTGAACGTCGATTAAGAGGGAAACAACTACTTACGAGTCCTCTCGACTTGTAAGAGGGAAGATTCTCTTGTGAGATCCTTACGACTCTTAAGAGAAAGCACCCTTAGGGATCCTCACAAATCCTAAGGAGAAAATACACCTACGGGATTCTCTCGACCTGTAGGGAGAAAATTCTTTATGAGACCCTCACGGCTCATAAAGTTGGAAAGCCTTAGGAGGCATATCTGAACCTGACTCCTAAGCCATCGCTGTCCTACAAGGAAATCAAAATAGATTATCCACAAAATACATTTACTAAAAGGGACACACCATCATAAAGCAAAATATGTCTTTTATTCATGAATCAAAATGAATACAAAGTACAATTTATGAATGAATCAAAAAATACCCTCATTCAGGAGTATGTACAAAAGAAGAATAAAAAGAAAAATATACAATTCTTCAAGCCGGCGGACGATTTAATAGATTTTCCAGTTCATCCTTTTGCCGCTGGGCCTCAGCTTTATGATTCATTATCGCTAAGTGACGGGCCTCCGCTTGAGACTGTTGGGCCTGGTACGAGGCAAGCCGACTTTCAAGCTCCTTTTCGGTAGCTTTATGAGCTTCGACCATTTCGCGAGTGAAAATGACAGCTTTATCAATGGATACCACCTCCCTGATAGCTTCTTGAAGCACCCGCCAAAGTTCATACGCCCGAGTGGTCTTGGCCGTAAGATTAGCTTGAAGTTCCTCCAGTGTAGTTGAAGCCAGCTTCCTCTCTGAAAATTTTTGGCTGAGCCTCTTCTCGCATGACAGCATATTTGCGGCGCACCGTTCGATTAGCCCCCGCAAGCTCGCTTTTGCAGCCACAACCTCTGAACGAAGATGCGAGCGCTCAAGGCTATGCAAGCAAGTCTCCACCCGACGACAAAACTCAACCCAGACTTGCACCAATGTTTTGCTATGGTAAGCAGCAAGAAAGGGGAGAGAACTGTTAGCTTCGGTGGCAAATTCTTCGGCCGTGATCAAACTACCGGCACGACGGTCTTCAATCAGAGCTGACAGAGAGTGAAGGCTTAGCTTTGCCATCCGTTCCGAGGCACGTAGAGCATAGGGGCCGGGCGGCATGACGATGCAAGATTCCAGCGTGGTAAGAAATAGAAAAGCTGTTAAGATTCATAAAAAGAAATCAGCGAGACTTGCAAGCAAAGAGCAGGTGGAACAGCGTCGAAACTTTACTTACCCATGGTCATGTAAGAAGGGTCTGAAGGATCCCCAGGCCCGTCAAGAATCTCAACTTCATCATCGGCTTCCAAAATGTAGAAGACATCAGTGTCATTATATGAAATAATAATAATGCCATGAGGAAAGGGCAAATGATACTAACCTTGCCCGGAAGAGAGGACGATGCGTTGAGGGGATATCGCTTGCGGAGCGGCCATCTCTAACAGACGCTGAAAAGACTTCCTGGGGGACAAGTCCACGAAGGGCGCCGCCAATCCTCGTAGCTCTGAAAAGACAGAAAGATTCAGATAATGAAGTGATTATTAAAATAAAATATAGAAGGCTACCTTCGATGCTCTTCCCGCTCTGGACTGGAGGGATAGCAGCTTCGGCGGCCTCCTCCATTCCCCCAGGCACATCATCGGGAATATGGGCCGGTATAACAACTTCCAATTGAGGAGAAGTGGCCATCGCTGCAGGCTCCAATGAAGGGATGGTGGCCTCGACTACCTGTCCCATACTCTCCGGGTCGTCCTCGGAAAGATCCATTGAATCCGTGGCCAATGAAGATGCCTCTTCCGGGGGAACGGAAATCACCGATGGGAGCTCTGTGGCAGGAACAACAGTTGTATCAACCCCTTCCACACTTACTAATGTCTCATCGGGGATATTTGCAGAGTCCATAGTCAAGGCGCGACTCGAACTCAGATCATTTGCCATTGCCGAAGTCCCTGCAAAGTTTTCACGAAGATAAGGATATATATATATATATATATATAAAGCAGTGCAAAATACTACAAAAAGATATATAAGTATACCAATGCGCAAAGGAGCTTCTAGTATGGCTTTTTCAAGCCGACGTTCCTTCCTAAGGAGGTATGCTCGCCGGGGTTCGAGGGTAGACTCGTGACCGCCAGTCCACAACGACAGCGCATCATCGGCATCGGCCGAGATAGGCTGCTTAAGGGTTATCTCGCCTCCCTCTTCCAAAGGACCTATAAATATCCGCCGTATTGATGGAGGATCTTCGTAGAAGATGACGGCAGGATAAGGCTTCCTCGGGACCCTTACATTTTCAGTCTCATCTTGGGAGCGTCTTATAACCTCAGCCAATTGTGCGGCTTCCTCGGCGGATGAACCAGGAAAAAGAAGACCACCATTCGTTTCTTGCATAGCTATTGGCTCATTCTGAAAGATAGGCTCGGATTCCACTAAAAAGTCGAGTAGATTGGTGACCGTCTTCCTTCGCCTCTTTGACCCAGAACTAACACTAGAAGACGATCGCTTCTTTCCCCTCGGTGCTTTGCTGCGGCATTGACCCACTTCGCCTTCAGTATTCTCTCTCGGTGGTGCTACTGATGAGGATACTGCCATCGCTGATGCCGCAGCCGATGAAACTGTTACCGGCGCCTTATCCGAAGCCCTTGCCTGAGCTCTGGTGTGCATTAGCATACCAACTGTCAGAGTTAAGTCCACATCCGCCGCCTCAGGAATGAGTACGGTACCAGTATCTCTCAAGGGAGGGCGAACCATTGTCCACGGTCGCGGTGGGACTCCCGTAGCCTGGAGCGGGGTGGGAGCTCTAAGCCCAAAAAGTATCCTCCTCTCCTCAACAATGATTGGACTAACCCAGTGGTGATGCCAACCCGTGAAAGCCCCCATGCTCCTCGGAATGTAATCGGCATCGGGAATCATGAAATGTGAACCGGTGTTCAGCCTCATGAAATGATGGGTGGCGTCACGAACAGTTTCCAAAGAAGGGCTGGGCTCCACTGTGAATGCCTCGAAGGGGACACCCTGATCATATCCCAGTTGCCGGGCAAAGCGTTGTGGATTATACCGCATGAAAAGAGCTGCATTGTTTCGACGGAACACCAGATAGCCGGGTCTGATCGAGTACAAGTGCATGGCTTCCATGGGTTTCAAAGATGGTGCTCCCTCTTTCGACAAATCAAACAACTGTTGAACAGGTCCCGAGGGAGCAAAGAGGATTCGATCATTAAATACCATTCTGCCTTCATTGGCGTACGGATTGAGCAGCACACGAAGAGCCCTAATTGAGTCGGGTCAGGAGCAGAAGCGTCCACCAACCTCGAGCCGCGGAAAGGTATATGCATCATAAAAGCCGGGTCTCTGATGCGCTGCAAATGCCCCTAGCACGTGCATCTCAATCCATGACGTAAAATAATGAAGAGAGAAATTCACTACGTTCACGCCTGGGGTTGAGGTATTAGCTGCACTGCTTAGCCCATGGTACAAATGGGACAACCCTGCAATGCCCACGGCTAGTTGCGTCCCTTCGGCGATGCGATGAGCAGGGTAAATGACCGAGGCTCTCATGAATCGACGGTGTGTTGGAACTACAAACCAGCTGAGCCAAACGCTGATAAAGCCAATGAAGAAAGTCTCTTCATCCATGCCAGGAGCTGCGATCGACTCGAAAGGTACAGCCGACAAGATTGGAATGTAGAATTGAGGCAAATCCTCTTCTCTAGCCGGTAACCTATTTAAACCAAACCCGAAGGGGTCATTGATATTCGCGAACTTCGGAGCCGCCTTTGATATAACGTCTCCACGAAGAAAGCAGGCAATAAAGCTTTTGAAAGTGACGCCCTATTCTTCTGACTCCGTTAACAACTTCTAAAAACTCCCCAGCGTCTTGATTAGACTCGGGTACTTGTGGCGGACGGCATTTTCAGTCGACAAGCCGTCAAGCATAGCGGGCATAGTCTCGAAAACATACTCGTCAGGGGGCAACAATTCTTCGTAAGGCGCTCCCATGATCGGTAAACCCGAGATCTCGCGAAACTCTTCCAAAGAGATCGAAACATCGCGGTCCCCTAACAAGAAAGTATTGGTGGGAAGATTCCATTGATTTAGGAAAGCTTTAACCCACCATACATGGGGAGATTGATAATATAAGAGGAACGCATACACCGCTTGATAAAGCCCGACCCTCTGCAGTCGCGCACGATGAGCGGACAAGATGTAACGAGCCCAGAGAAGGTAGCCCATGGGATGGCGAGGGGTAAGCCCTATCTTGTAAACTTGTCCCTAAGGCTGGGCTTCACTCTGGCAGATACGATGCCCTAAGGTGTCCATGGCCGGCACAGGCTGATTTGGTATCCCAGTTGTCGACAGTTCAAGCCGGACGGTAGGGGTCCAATTTGCCACCTCTACAGCAAAAGCAGTCCGCGGTCGGTCCATCGGCAAGAATGGGCGGATAGGCTCCGTTGGTACCTTGCAAAGAAAGCTTCGACGACCGCGGATGATATGACCATACCAGGTCCCCTATAAAAGTAAATTGGTGCAATCAGTGTCGTGAGCTCTAATCATCGCCATCACCTCTTCGTCAGATGGTGACTGAGGAAAGGCAGCCTCCGAGCGGGTGAAAGGGAAGTATGGAACATAAGCCATTATTCTTGAAATAAAGGAAAGGAAATTGTTAGTGAAGCCCACGCGTGTATATATATATATATATATATATATATATATATATAAGAAGACAGTGGAAGAAAGCGACAAACAACTTATTTTATGGGACCATTGGTTACAAAACATATAGGCCCCACAAAATCAATATGGCGGCTCACTAATGATGAGGCAATGCAATCATTATGAGAACAAAAGGAAGATTCTCAATAAATGAACAGTGGATTTCAAACAACTCTACACATTCCCCAAGGAGAAAACCCACTGCAGAATTCTATGCAAATCATGAAGGATCTCTCTGGAAACTTTGTTATTAAGAACAGCTCAGGATGAAAAATCCCAAGAAGTTTTCTGTGAAGAACTAAGTTCTTTAGAGGAATTAAATTCCTTTTGAACAGAGGAATTAAATTCCCAGAAAATATTTTCAGAGCTAAGCTCTTTGAAATGGAATTGAATTCCACAAGGAGGATAAGTATCACTATCGATCCCTAAGATCAGAGAAACCCTAACAAAAGGGGTTTATTATTTAAAAATTGGACATTTTTAAAGAACTTAGAAAGATGGGTTCTTGTTAAAGGGAAAAAACCCTTGGTGTGGATTCACAATGAGGGGGAATCTGACGAAGTCTGCTACAACGGCCGCATCCGTCTAAACCTCCGATACACGATGTCATAAATCAACTTGGCATCTTCGGAGAGGTGGATGGATAAAACCAAATAGCATCTGCCCCCAAATTCAGGAAAGAAGACCTACGTGGTTTCGTCTCCCGGTTTTTGGCGGTAAACAGGGGCTAAGCCCTTTTGTCCTCTTTATCAGGAGTTCAACTCCAAAAGTCAATCAGGAATACAACTCCCAGTGTAAGGGCTAAGCCCCTTTTCCTGCTGACGCCCAGCACCCGCGTTCCAGGCGCGCAGGGCGCTGGCGCTCACGCGTCGTTTAGATGCTATATTCCTTTTTTATATACATACACACTTCCCCCGTTAGAAAAAAATTCTAACGAGGAGCTGCCTCGCACCCTGTAAGAGGGCTGCTAGCCCCCTTGATCCCCAGCCCGCTATCCGGGTAGCGGCCCCCCCCGTAAACTCCGCGGGGCCCCCAATATATCCAAAACCCTTCAATGCACAACATACACACACTGCACATTGAGTTCGCATGACCAGTTTGTCCCGTCAATCGGAGGTTCCCTCGCTCCAAAGGCGAGGGGTAATTAACTGCAGCTTAGTCCGCGGCTGCCGGAGATTCGGATTCTCACAATCAATAAACCACAGCATACCCTAGGCAGGGGAAATCTGTAGTAGGCCTGACAAGCGATGCATATTCCTATCTCAATGGGGTGACGAAAAACACCTTATACTGTTCAACACTTGTTTTGTTAAGGGCTAGACATGAATAGAGATCAATGCAAGGACAAGGGTTAAAAGTAGGAAAACCTTAGTTTCTACCAAGAGAACCCTAATCTACATTCATCACTATCGATCTAATTTTAAACTATTAAAAGATAAAAGAAGTCATTTTTAATTATTCATCTATTACTACTAAGTCCTATGAACCCTACAAGCTCTTCTTCATAAATTCTACATCCGTATTAAAATAGATCTACAACTAATCACCCTTCTTTTATCAACTCGTCTAAAGCAAGAAAAAGGTTCACGTTTCCCTGTGGACGACTCGTGCTTATCGCGGCTAGGTACTAGCGACACCGTCCTGATTGCGGTTACTTTACTTATAAAAACACTTTTAAACAAGATCAGCCAAATGGCGCCGTTGCCGGGGAAACGGCTGTAATTTTTTTCTTGCTATTCGGGTTGAATTTTTTCTTGTTGTTCGAGTTGAATTCTTATTAAATCCGGCAACTATAAAAAATAAAAATAAAAACCGCATCTTGTGTATTTAACGATTATTGTGCGAGTTTTGCAAGGGAATTTGAAGTAACTGGAGCAAGCCAATGGAGAGTTAGAAAATTTCGACGAAGCCTAGAGGAGCATAGGGGTGCTCTGAAGAAAACTCAACAGGAGAAGACTCCATTGTGCGGCGGAACCATGGCATAAGTGGGCTATTGGTGGCGGAACCGCGACTCTATGGTAGAGTTGGGCCCCCAAATTCCTCAGTTAATTTCTTCATATCATTCTCTCTCCTCTAAAGCTCCAATAATCTGATTTTGACTGCAGGATTCTTTGCAAAGAGCGCCGCTCAAAAATCTTTTTGTGTGTTTTGATATTAGTTTGTTTGTGCATATCTTAACCGGACATTAAGGGGCAATAACCCAAATCCAGATTATATGGGAATTTTATCACCCTTCCTAGGCCCCACAAATCACAAAATGAGCATATTTTCATCCTACATTAATTAAAAAAATATCTAGACCAAGTCTCTAAGGACCGTCGCGCTCAATTAGAATAGAGAAAGGTCATAGGTAATATATCGCTTATCCGCATTTCTCTTGTGTTGTCTAGGCAAGTGTGACTAAGGAAAGTGGTTACTTAATTAGACCCGCTATTTTCGTTGATTCATATAGCGGATACCTCCCACTTACCTGGCACTTACCTGGCCACAAAAGTGATAAAGAGGTGGTAGAAGATTGATCTTGCGACTTGTCCTTTGGAAGTCTAGGAGTGGTCTAATGACTTGACTTAGGTGACCCTAGTTCTAGGGTTTGAATGTGCATTTTGTAATTTGTTGAGTCAAGCCTCATGTCCGACACTTTTTCAAAACAAACCCTTTTTAAAAGAACATTCTCACACACGCTGCCACGTGCGCTAAACTCGCTTAGTGCATGATCAGCTGGACACGGGATTCTAGTGCCCATCTTGTCCACGTTTTTTCTATCAACTTCAAAGTTGGTACTTCTTTATCTTCTATTTCCCCTCCACCCACCACATCTTCCGAGATGGATGGATCTCCATCAGATTTTCATGATATCACCCTGCCACCACCCGTAGGTGCGCAGAATCCACCGCGTATCTCTCTCCAAGAAAGATACTATCCCATACGTGGACCCCTTCCTACCTCTATGTCTCTTCCACCGTCCAATGGGGATAATTTCGAAATTAAACCCTACTTCATCAACTTGTTGCCCAAATTTCACGGGCTTGAATCCGAAGACGCATACGTTTTCATAACCAAATTCGAGAATGTATGTGCAATAATGGGCACAACCCAACTTTCAGGGGATGCTATGTGATTACGTCTTCTTCCTTTTACCTTGTGCGATCTAGCAGAAAAATGGCTTTATAGCACTGTCGCACATTCTATTGCTAAATGGGATGAATTCGTTATAGCATTCCTTAAGAAATTTTATCCCGATCACAAAACCGCCCGTGTTCGAAGCGAGATCAACCACTTTACCCAACTTCCCAACGAACCATTCTGGAAATGCTTTGAGCGGTTTAAGAATCTTCTACAATGCCCCCATCACGGAATTGATAGATAGCAACTTTGCCGAATTATATATGAGGGTATTAATCCAGCGACAAAACAGATGCTAGAAACCATTTGTCAATGTCATTTTATATCAAAAGACGATGGAGAAGCTTAGCAATTTCTGGAAGATCTCGTCGAACAAACCTTACAGTGAGAAAGCGTTAGACCAACTTCATCTTCATCTAGGGCAAGTATTCATCAGCTCGATATTTCCATCGCAGTGAAATCCGAAATGACCGCGATGCAAAAGAAACTCGAAGCTACCGAGAACAAAGTCTCACCAACCTCCCTAAACCAAGTTACGCTCCCCAAAACCGTGTGTGGCTGCTGTTTTGACCCATCACATTTAACGGAAGAATGTCCTTTGAATCCTCCGTCTCAAGGTCATAAACAAACCAATGCTGCTTTTCAGTAACAACCTAGAAATGACCTTTATTCATCCACTTATAATCAGGGATGGAGGAATCACCCTAATTTCGCTTGGAACCAAAACCGGTCTCAAAATCAAAATCAGTTCCTAAGCCAAAATAATTATCAAAGGCTTCCTCCACAGCAACAGCAGACACCACAACAAAATCAGCACCCTTTTCAACTGCAATCTTTTCAAAACACGGCCAACAACTTTGATCCTTATAATAATATTTCAATGGCCGGTACCGATAAAACCTCTGCGCTCAAACGTAATTTAGAAATGTTCATTAAACAATCCACGCAAACGACGGCTAATTTAATGTCTTCTATCCAAACGTTAGTGCAACACTCTGCTTCCCACAGTGAAATCATAAAATCGATAGAAGCACAACTTGCACAGTTAAATGCCACGATGAGCAAGAGAGAGAAAAGGAGACTTCCATCTTAACCTCTACCAAATCCCGGCCACACACAAAGCGCAAATATCATCTTCAAAATCATAATATGAGTGTCGTAACTACTGTTCCCCTCCGAACGGCGGCCGAGACATTAGGACGTCTTGCCTGAGATTCGGGGCAGAAGCTATTTGGTTTTATCCGTCCACCTCTCCGAAGATGCCAAGTTGATTTATGGCACCGTGTATCGGAGGTTTAGACGGATGCGGCCGATGTAGCAGACTTCGTCAGACTCCCCCTCGCTTGAGGGGTTTTTGATTGTGGGGACGCTCTTCCCTGCAGGCGCAAGCCCCTGCAGTTAATTACGCTACCGCATCGCGGTAACAACTTTCTCCTTCTCCAGAATTTCACTTCATGTCGTGGGTGTTTGTTTTGTTTGTGGTTGCCCATGGATTGTATACGGAGACTATTTATTTTGTCGCTCGTAGGACGTGGATTAGTCCAAATCCGTACTTTTTTAGATTTGGGTTTTGGGTTTTGGTTTAAGGATACGTTAGCCATATTTGAGGCTAAGATCAACTTAAACGTTTGTTAAGGATACGTTAGTCTAATTCCAGACTAAGATCTACTTAACGGGATCGTCTAGATCCATTTTCAGTTTAGGGACATGGTGGTCCATTTAATATATGGCCGACGGGACCCGTCACCTCTCTGACGACGTTGAAGGATTACAACGACAGTTGTCAGAGGAGTTCGGAGATGTACCCTTGAACCAACGTTGATTGGGGGTCTTATAGTCCAATTTGGGACTAAAGTATGTTTGAATGTTTAAGGATACGTCATCCATATTTGAGACTAAGATCATTTTAAACGGGACCGTTTAGATCCGACAAAAGAGCATTTGAGGGCTCTATTGTTCCAGTTTAGGGACGTAGTGGTCCATATTCCAGTTTAGGGACGTGGTGGTCCATATTCCAGTTTAGGGACGTGGTGGTCCATAGGTAATTTAAGGATGCTTAAGTCCGTAAGTTTAAGGACCCCACAGTCCGTATTTTAGTTTAAGGACGCATAAGTCCGCGGGTTTAAGGACCCCACAATCCGTCTTTTGGTTTAAGGACGCTTAAGTCCATGAGTTTAAGGACCCCACTGTCCGTGTTGATGTGTGGTTGTCGGGACCCGTCACCTGTCTTTTGGTTTAAGGACGCTTAAGTCCATGAGTTTAAGGACCCCACTGTCCGTGTTGATGTGTGGTTGTCGGGACCCGTCACCTCTCTGACGTCGTTGAAGGAATACAACGATAGGAGTCAAAGGAGTTCGGAGATGTACCCTCGAACCGGTCGTAAATTGATTTAAGAGAGCAGCTGTGCTCAGTCAATTTAATTTGAGGACTTACGGCCATGATTGGGCTAAGTCCAGTTGAAAAATATTCAACTTTTTTATTTGTTTTTGGTCTATTAGACTTGTGCTAGGGCTTTGCCCATAAAGGATGCAGAGCATCAATTTTTTTTGGGCTCTGCTCATTTATAAATGATGCAGAGCATCAATTTTACTTGGGCTCTACCCCTTTTATAAATGATGCAGAGCATCAATTTGACTTGGGCTCTGCCCTTTTATTGCTTTGCAATTTATTTAGGCCTACTAGGTCTTTTTGATTTGGGCATGGCCCTTTAGCAGAAGAAATGCATTGCATTTGTCAGGCGCTTTGCACCAATCAAAGAGCGCAAGCGCTTGTGGTGATGACACGTGTCATGCAAGCGCAGTGCGCTGCGCTTGCGCTGCCGACACATGGCGCGCTGTGGTGAGTTGCGCCAGTTTCAGAGATCAAGGCTCTATCTCAAAAGCGCATAGCGCAAATGGTTCAGATGTGGACACGTGGCACTCTCAGGTGGTTGCGCCAACCCAAGAGCGCAACAGCGCAATTCTGCAAGTGCAAGGCACTATTAATTTGAGAATCTTTTACATTCCAGAATCAATGGTTCATAAAAGAAGTGCAAAGCACTGTTTGATTTCTTGATCTAATTTAGATTCAAGAAAACAAGTATTTTCTTATTTCTTTCTTGATCTCAGAGAACCAATGGTTCATAAGTGCAAATCACTATTTTTATTTTGTTTTTTTTATTAAAGATCACTGATCTTGTTCTTAGATCAATGATCTATCAGAAGAAATTCTTTTATCATAAAGCTTTTTTTACCTTTATTCTTGAAATTTCTTCAGAGCTCTCTCTCTGTTTGAAAATTTTGATTTCTCACAAAATGTTGATGCCTTTGAATTGAGGTCTAGGGGTCTTTATATAGTGCCCATAAATTTGTTAAAGAGATCTTTCTCTGAGTGATTTAGGGAATTTTCCTCACCGTTGGATTTTTGATCCAAGGGCTTCTGTTTTATAGAAGGCAATCTTCTTGTTTTAACAAGAACAGAAAAATCTTACTCAAATTTAATTCTGTTTGGCGCAAACTCCCCAGCGCGTGACACGTGTCAAGCAGCGCACAGCGCTTGCGCAACTGCGCTGACACGTGTTGCATAGCGCAAAGCGCAGCGCAACTGCGCTAGCGCATCTGCGCTGACACGTGTCGCGCAGCGCAGTGCTTCCGCAACTGAAGCGTTGCTTCCTTTAATTTTGTTTTAAATAGATCTTTGCTCTGATTGGGCGCGCTGCCTCGGGCGCTGCGCTGATGTATCAGCTTTTGACACGTGGCGCGTTGCGCGCAGCGCAAAGAATCTGAAGCGTTGCTTCGAATTTTGAATTTTGAAATTCAAATAGAGCTTTGCTCTGATTGGGGGAAACAAATGCCCCCCCCACCGTTGCGCTCACGTGGCGCGCACGTGAGTGCAGCGGTGGCAAGATCCTGACCGTTGGATCAACGGATGAGCTGAAGGGGCGCAAGCGCCTATAAATAGGACCCTTGGTCCTTAGAAAATTTTTACCATCTTCAAAATTTTATTTTCCAGAGCCCTGCTCTTGCTTTTAACAACTTTAGAGCCTTGCTCTTGTTTTTCAAGAACTTTAGAGTTCAAACTCTAGAACATTTGTAGGTAAAATTTAACTTAAATAAATTAAATTTAATTTAATCAACAGAGCCTTGCTCTCATAGATCTTTGATCTAAAGAAAACCCCTTTGGGGTTTCACCAACAGAGCCTTGCTCTCAAGAATCCATAGATCTGAAGAGATCTTGTTCATGGGTTTTAACCCATGAACAGAGCTTTGCTCATGGATCAAATGTAGATCTTTTTTTAATCTGAAAATGGAGAACTCCTAAAAGTTTTCATGGATCTTTAAGATCCCAAAAAATTTTAACTTCTAAAATTTTTTATTTAATGTATTCTCTTATCATTATTATAGAGCTAGGCTCTTCTAAGGAATTTTATTCCCTTGAGACCAGAGTTTGACAAGTGTCACTCTGTGACAGAGCTTTGCTCTAAAAGGGGAGATTCTCTCCTTGTCTCTAGGGATTTATCATTTAATGAGAGTATTCTTTTGGGGATCTCCTTATTAATTGACAGTCACATCCAATGATGGGGCTGTCTTATTAATTGGCACATTATCACCTGGATTTTGTGGGTCCCTCTTTGGTCCCCCCCCACACTACATTGCAGTGTAGTATCAAGTGTCAGGCTTTTTAAAATTAAATTATGACACTGACGGCTGAATTTCGTTTTTCTTTGCAGGCAATCATGTCTGCTGATATGTCTTTTCCATTTGTTCGCTCAGAGGGAGGATTTCCCCAGGCACCAGTGGACCGAGTAGTGCTCGCTCTCATTAAGGATCATGATCCCAAGCATAAGAGCCTTCATCTGTGGGGTAGGTGGTACAATGAGATCATCCAAGGTCGCCGAAGTTTCGGTTCCGCCACGCCGTCTGAGCCCATATCTTCACTCCCTTACGTGGACGAACCCCCGGTGAAGTATGCCGTGGAGGTTAAAAATTGGAACTTGGATGACCTCCTCTAACCCGTGATTGGTGCTATTCCCGTGCAACCGCCGCCGGCAATAGATATTTTAGGGAGGAGAATCTGTCTGGGTGAAGCACGCCCTTGGGGACAGGCCTATAACATCGGATTGATGCCACGATCGCCCGCCGGATATTTACAGTGGGCCCGGTATATTTTGTCAGCGAAGAGGACTCATCTGATGAAGATAGGCTTGTATTCGGCCATTTATGTCTCGCTCTTCGAGTATCCCTCTCCTCCAACATGGTGGGTTAAGGCTTTTATTGAACAATGGAACATCCCCATCCACACCTTCTTGATGACGGACCGGGAAGTCTCTATCTCCTTGGAGGAGTTTTCTGAAATCTCAGGTCTGCCGATGAGGGGAGAGCTTTACGAAGAGCTGCTTCCTCCCGATGAGTACGTCTTTGCCACCAAGCCGCTGGTGTTTGACCTGACGCCTGAGAACGCTATTCAGCACCAGTATCCGGGCTTGGTTAAGGTGCTGGAGATTTATGAAGGACTCTATCTGGAATCGGGCGTCCGGGGCGTCAGTTTTGCAGATTTTATTGCCCGTTTTATTCGGCCGGAGTTCTTATCGGAGCAGAGCAAGAAGTTCGCCCAGCTCGACGACCATTTTGGATTCGGTTTGGATCGCCGACCCACATCGGAGGATGACCACAAAGACTTTTACCTCCCCAGTGCCGCCGTCGTCCCTTTCTCAGAAATTGCCGTCCCGGGCATGGATGAGGAGACTTTTTTTGTAGGGTTCCTGGGCTTGTGGCTGTGCAGCTTTGCGCTCCCTATGCACCCGTGCCACATGCGGCCATCTATTTTCTACCCAGCGCATCGGATGGTGGCTGGTTTGCAGTTGTCAGTAGGAATCGCCGGGCTGGCTTACCTTTATAATGGACTTAGCGTAGCGGCGGACGCTAGTGAGCCTGGGGTGCAACCCGCCAACTTCCCGATGCACTATTTTACCTCTTGGATGGAAATGCACATGCACGGGGTATTCGGCGCCCATAAGATTCCTCCCTTTTTTGAGAGATGCAGACTCCCGAGTGTCATACGGTTGGTCGGGGCTTCGATCGTAGTTGCATCTCCGCGGGAGGCTAGTGGGCTGCTCCTTCGACCACACCTGGTTGGAGCGAAGACTTCTTTCTTGGATAAGGTCATAACAATAGTCTCAGAGACCACCAAGTCGGTAGTGTCTCTACGCGATGATTTTAAAGACGGGGCTTCCATATTGAAGACTCGGGCAATCCTCCATCTCTACTCCATTCGGCCGGGCTACTTGGTGTTCAGGCAGAATGAGACAGCACTCTTTATGAGGTATAATCCGCACCGGTTTGCTCAGCAATCGAGCTAAAACCAGGGGATCCCGATGGAAGCTTTCTTGGAAAAGCCCGTGGTTAGCCGAGAGGGGATAAAGAACGCGATGCACCACTTCATGCGGCTTAACACGGGTTCTTATTTCTTCATCAGCGAGCCAAGCTGCGTCCCCAAGGTCCTCAACGTGTACATGGCTTGGTATGTGCATGCTATGGGTCCAGTTATCCAAATGGAAAAGCGCATGCTGGTCGACCGCAAGGGTGCGCCTCTTGGCGGCGATCGCAAGGCTCCCCTGAAGCCGAGGACCCCGGTCATTCCTCCATTGAAAGGTGCTGGAGTTGGACCTCCGCGCGTGTTGAGCCCTCCGCGCGGATTGCCGCTTCGCGATATTGTGGATGCGCCACCAGCCCCCCGTGCTCCAGCGGAAGTGGTAAAGGTAGTATCGCCGGAGTCCGGCGCAGGCGCGGATATCGGGACCCGCCGCCCCAAGGTGTCTGCCAAGCGCAAATCAGCCCCAGGTGCATCCAGAGCCGGCGGGCAAAAGAAGAAGAAGTTGCTCCTCTCACTCGATGCGATCCTCGGTTTAGAGCCTGAGGCCCCTCTTACCGAAGGAATAAGCGAATATGGCAGCAATAAGGGCTTCTCGGTAGACCCCGCAGACACCGATTTGGCGGCTGCCATTGCAGCTTCTGAGCAATTAGCGAGGCTCGAAGCGATGTTGAGTAAACTTGCTGAGTCAGGTAACCATTAGTTGCTTTCTTCGTCATTTTATCACACATTTTTTTTATCATTGTTTTTTACTAATGCTTTCTCCTTTTTTAAACAGGGGTCAATACCGAAGAAGCCATCGCTGCTTCTTTGAAAACCTTCCAGGAGGAAGAGAATAAGCGCGCTTTAATGGGTGTTGGTACGTATCTCCTTATCAGAAATTTTTGTCTTCTTCTCTGATGGCCAATCTGACCTCCTTTCTTTGTTTCTTTGCAGGGGTTGCGCCAGCTGATGGGGGGACTATCCCCGGATCCTCTACTAAAGTCCCCAGCTTCCTCGGGGCTGCCGCGGGAGCCTCAACTTGACAAAACGACGAGGGATGCCTTGAAAAATTTGGAGGCATCCCTGTTCACGGACGAAGACGCCTCAATGAAAGAGGCTCTGGTGAGGTCCGTCTCAACGGCTCGGGAGGAGAGGAAGCGGCTGTGGCGCGAGGCGAAAGCGCGCAGGGCTGCTTTGGCCACGGGAGCGGGCCCAAGCACCATTATCCTCTATGCTTCTCCTACTGAAGAGCTCCCGGCCGGTCTATCTACCGCACGCAGACAGGTAGCGCGTGCGGTTCGGGAAGCTAATGATAAGTCCACTTCGGGTAATTTTTCTTTCAGAATCTTGTTGTAAGAATTATAAAGCCGTCGGTTCTTATATATTCTATCCTGCAGGGCCCAGTCCGACCGAGGGGGAGGCGGATATCGTCGAACCCAAGGAAACAGAAGAGGAGGCACCGGCCGAACCCGAGACGACGGTGGGCAACGTCGCCAGGGTTACTGAGCCTGAGTTGGGGGCTGGGGGAGCCGCACCCGAAGAGGTTGTTGATGCCGAGCCTGAGGTGACGGCAAATGAGATGACCACTATTACTGAGCCTAGGGTGGCGGCGGACGAGGCGCTTAAGACCGGCGACCTCATAGCGGCGGTAGATGAGACGACGACGACTGCCGAGCCCAAAGAAGTAGCGGGTGAGATGGGCACGACTTTTGGGGAAGAGCCAGCCGCTCTTTCTCAAGAGTCCGGCAATGCTCCGATTATTGCCCTCCCCGTCTACGGTCTTCCGCCGTCTCCTAACCACGCGAGTACGACGACGGCCCCCATTGAGTCGGGCGATGAGGCCACGGGCGGTGGCCTCATGTCAGTGGAGGAGGGAGTCGCCTCCGTTTCGGCCGGCAGCTCATCAGGTAAATCCCAAGTTACTGTCTTTTTTTCATCTTACAATCCTTTCTGACAAGTTCATATTTGTTCGTAACGCAGGTGCAGCCAGCGCCGATACCCCATTGCTCGAGAGAGCGCCTTCAACTACTGCCTTGGCAGTAGTCACCTCTCAGCCCTCTCTCATACCATCGAAGATGTTGGAAGGTATGGGTTTGCAACTTATTGATCTTATCTTTCAGACGTATAATTTGTGTACTAAAGTCACACTGTTGTGTCTTTCAGGAGTGCTTTTTGACCATCTCTATCAGGTGTTGCTTCCACACTTCTCCTTCCCATCTGAACTTGCTTCTTCCTCCAGTGGCGCTGGTGAGTATAGTTTCCAACTGATGTCTTTCTCTTTTCAGTACTAGAATTATTTCTAATTTTCCCTTGTCCTAATTGCAGTGCTACAAATCGAAGGAGGAGACGAAAGATCGGTCGCGCCACCAGCCCTTCCGGCCTTGCCACCTGCCTCAGCTGGTACAGCGACTATCATATTGATAACTTCCCCCCTTTTTTATTTCCCGAACTGTCATCTGATCACATCTTGTTTCTTTTCAGCTGTCGTTCCGGTCTCGGCGCCCTTCGAGCCTCGCATCACAATGCCGGCAGGTCCTTACCTGAGACGTCCATCTTCGAAAGGCGCCGTGAATAGTCTGCGCATGTTGAGTGACTACGTCGAGGAACTCGACGTTGAAACTCCTACATCTGCTGCAGACTTCGCTACGGCGGTTAACCCGATGCTGGTGATACTCGTGAACTTTCATGACGAGGACATCATCGCATCTTGGGTTAGCCATTGCAGGGAGATCGAGGCTCGCTTGCATCAGCTGGAGTCGATGCGTCCTGCTCCCGAGACATTAGCCGCCAGCAATCAAAGAGCAGTGTGGATTGAGCAGAGCGCTTCTTACTTCCGCCATCTCGAACAAGAAGTTACTTCAAGGCGTAAGGAGCCTGGTGAGACTTCGAACAAATCTGCCCAACTGCATGCTCGGGTGGAGGCCAACGCTGCACGGCTGAAGGTTATCTTCGAGGGCCTTCTGCAATGCCTCTCCGAAGGGTTATCACTGAGGCAACAGCTTGACGTTGTCGAGCGGGATGCACCTAACCAGGAAGCAGCCTAGCAGGCGGCTGAGGAGCAACTTTCATCCTATTTGCAGCAGCGGGCCCAGGTGGAAGCGGAAGTGGCCGCGGTAGCCACTCAGGAGGAGGCGCTGAAGTGCGAGAGCAGCTCGCGGATTTATTAAAGACACTTCCTTCCCAGTAGCTACTTTTTGTATCATTTGTACTTGTAAATAAAAATATATATATATATTTTTATTCTTTAACACAATGTATCTTGTACTCAATCAAGTTTATGAATAAAAGATACACATTCTTTGTAATGTCTTGTGTCATCTCTCCGCCTTTTTCTTTCTTTTATTATCAGCATGCTACCTTAGTAAACATGGTTGACAGATAATAGAGCAAGCATCTTGATTTCCTCAAGAAATAGCGATGGCTTAGGCCGCAGTTTCAAATCTGCTGCCTAAGACTTTTCAACTCTATGAGCCGTGAGGGTCTCATAGAGACTTTTCTCCCTACAGATCGAGAGGATCTCGTAGGTGGATTTTCTCCTTAGGAATCGTGAGGATTCCTAAGTGTGTTTTCTCTTATAAGTCATAAGGATCTCATAAGAGAATTTTTCCCTCTTATGAGTCGAGAGGACCCGTAAGCGGTTGTTTCCCTCCTTGTCGAGTTTCGGGTTTGGAGAGTGAGACCCGTGGATAGTGTGCAAGAGACCGTTTTGGGCCAACTTGTAGGGTCCCAGTGCTTAGGAAACAGGCTTCTTTTATGCATACTGCCTAAGGCTTTATCTTACGAGTCGAGCCACATCGAGAATTTCTCGCAAAGACATCAATTTCTTCACAAGTCGAGACGAATCGAGCATTTCTCGCAAGAATATCCTAACGTCACAGTTAACCTCTGCTCTTTATGACAGAAGTCCGTTAGGGTCTGTGGTACTTAGGGTTTTGGCTGTCGTACCGTCGCATAAGCTGATATATTCATCGATAGGCAATCGTTCTGTTCGAGTAGCCATGCGACTGTCGTGCCTCTGATCCCTTCGTGGGCTGGACAAGACGTCTTCAAGCAATCTTCCTAGGCAGTTTGACCGTCGGAAGAGAAAGCGTTAGGAATTTGCCATGCCGCTTTTTACTTGAGGTTGGGCTCATTTTGGCGAGCCTCGATGAGTCATAACCACTCTGCGCTGGTGTGGGATGATCTCCGATAGTCTTTCAGGTTTTATGTGAGTTGCCGTCAAGACCCTGAAGCTAGGAATTTGGCATTCGCTTCGTTTGCTGGCATCGCGTCTATTGTATCGAGACGAATGTCGCGGTGGGAACTGGGGATTTTGCCGTGGCTCCATTTGTTTGATTGTCGCGTCTGAACCCTGCTGGAGGAAGAACGCGGGAGTGACATCTCGTCGCTGTATCGAAACGAACGTCGTAGTTGTCTCTAGGTTGCTGGTGAACCGTCGAGGTTTAGAACTAGGGATTTTGCCGTGGCTCCATTTGTTTGATGATGTTGCGTCTGCTGTGTCGAGACGAATGTTGGGGTGACATCTCGTCTGCTGTATCAAGACAGACGTCGAGGTTGTCTCTAGGTTGCTGGTGAACCGTCGGGGGTTGGAACTAGGGATTTTGCCGTGGCTCCAATTGTTTGATGATGTTGTGTCTGCTGTGTCGAGACGAACGTCGAGATGGTGACCACTCCACGTTGGTGTGGGATGATCTCCGGCTGCCTTTCAGGCTTTATATGACTTGCCGTTAAGACCTCGAAGCTAGGAATATAGCCTTCGCTTCATTTGTTTTGTCATGTCCGAATCCTGTTAGAGGAAGGATACTGTTGTTGACATTGCGTCTGTTGTATCGAGATGAACGTCGTAGTTGGAGCTGGGATTTTGCCGTTACTCTGCTTGTTTGACCATGGGGTCTTTCGTCGGCGTTGCATCTGCATCTTGATGGACTGCGAAGGAACACCTTTGTTAACATCTCGTCAGTTGTATCGGGACGATTGCCGAAATGAAGCTGGGATTTTGCCATCGCTTCGCTTTGTTTAGACCACAAGGTCTTTTGTTGGCGTTGTATCTGCATCTTGATGGACTGCGAAGGAACGCCTTTGTTAACATCTCGTCAGTTGTATCGGGATGATTGTCGAAGTGAAGCTGGGATTTTGTCGTCACTTCGCTTTGTTTCGACCGCAAGGTCTTTTGTTGGCGTTGTATCTGCATCTTGATGGACTGCGAAGGAATGCCTTTATTGACATCTCATGTGCTATAACGAGACGAATGCTGAGATGGTTTCTAGGTTGTCTGTGAACCGTCGAGATTTGGCTTCGCTTTCTGGTGGAGCCTGTTGGGAAGGTATGGTTCCCTCTTTGTTTGCGCCCTTGGATTGTATATAGGGATCGATGTGATCTCAACTGTAGGGCCAAAGTTTTATCATCATTTTTTTTGTTTTATTTCCGCGATGCTCTATCATTTCAGCTTTTATATCGCGAAGGTCGCGATTGCCCAATCATTTCGGCTATTTTTCGCGGTGCCCAATCATTTTGGCTATTTATTTTATTTTCACTCGCTGCTTTTTATTGCGAGTTGCCCAATCATTTCGGCTATTTTGTATGCATACGTTTTTACTTACTGCTTTTTATTGCAAGTTGCCCTATCATTTCGGCTATTTCGTATGCATGTGCGGCCTACCGGCTTCTCACCGTAAACCTGAAATTAGACACTAATTTCGGCATCAACACCGCTACAACTGGGATATTGCCAGGAGCGAATCATCATTTGCCTCTGTCGATGTCGACCAAAAGTGGCTTAGTGAACAGGGTTAGGATCCCGTCGACTAAGGCTTTTGACTTTATGAGCCGTAAGGGTCTTACAAAGGTATTTCTCCCTACAAGTCGTGAGGATCTTGTAGGTATGTTTTTTCCTTAGGGATCGTAGGGATTCCTAAGTGTATGTCCCCCTGTAAGTCGTAAGGATCTTACAAAAGGGTTTTCTCCTTATCAGTCGAGAGGACTTATAAGGGTCGTTCACCATATGGACATATCCCTAGCCACGGGTGGGACTTGGTTAGGGAAATGTTTATTCGCGCCCGTGGATTGTATACAAGGGTCAGTATTGAACCGCTCGTAGGGCAATATCGAAGATTGCGGGAGTTGCTTAAGAACTGGTTCAGGTCCCTCTAACTTAAGACTTTCAAATTCTATGAGCCGTGAGGGTCCCAAAAGAGAGTTCTCCTTACGAGTCGTGAGGATCTCGCAAGTGTAGTTTCTCCTTAGGAATCGTGGGGATCCCTAAGTGTGTTGCTCCCTTGTGAGTCGTAAGGATCTCACGCGGGTGGTTTCTCCTTACAAGGTCGAGAGGACCCTATAAGTGTCCTTTAACTAGGTTGCGCCCTTTCAGGTTTTCGCAAACACTCGCCGGTAGCCCTGCTGTTTTTACTCACGGAGCCCTTTCGGGTTTTCATCCGTGCCCTTTTTGCTTATGGACATACATTTTTTTTATTCTCTTTATTTTTATATTATTTTTTTACGAGGTCGCGCCCTTTCGGGATTTCATGAACACTCGCCGGTAGCCCTGCTGTTTTTACTCACGGAGCCCTTTCGGGTTTTCATCCGTGCCCATTTTGCTTATGGACATACCGTTTATTATATTTTATTTTATTTTTTTATATATTTTTTTTTTGTCAGCCTAAGGATGCTGCGGTATTAGTTTAAGGACGTTTCGGTCCGCCATTAGTTTAAGGACGTTTCGGTCCGTTGTCGCCATATTTGAGGTGAATCTCTAGTTTACTGACTTTTCGGTCTATGGCACTTTCTCTATGAATGAGCATGATGCCCCCGGCGTATCCGTCTTTCTCAGAGCGTGCGGTTATGGCGGGTTCACCTTCCAGTTTTCGGATATGACGAACTTGCCCTGTTGGTATTGGTCTTCAACCCAGTTTTTGAAGACGTAGCAATCCTCGATCAGGTGACCTACTGTTTGGTGGTAAGGGCAATAACTAGGATTATTAACATCGCCTAGCCGCAACGGACATTTTGGTCTCGGCAGATTGATGAGTCTGTCGCGCACTGCCAGATCGAACAGTCCCCTTGTTTTATCTTGCGGAAATGAGTAAGGACATTTCAACTTTTCCTGGAGGGGTTGCTGCTTGTTGTTTCGGCAAACAACCGGTCTAGGGCCACTCGATTGCTGTTGAGTATTGGCTACGAGGGTTGCTTTTCCCTTCCCTTTATCCTTTTTGCTCGATCCCTTGTTTGCGGGACCGAGATTTTTTCCGAGGAGCGTGCGATTACACGGCTGAACGTTATCGCAACTTTTCAATTCTTTCATCTTTGAAATGTATTCCTTGAGGAGATGGTTGAGGGCAGCTTCTTCGTCAGAGTCGCTTCTGAAGGTGATAATTTGCGATCCCTTGGAGTCGGCTCTGTGACAGTCGGCGGCGGCTCTCTTGCGCTCATTTATCGCATTTTTCTGATGTCTATGAGCTCCACGCTTTGTCCTGTTGAAGTGTTGCTTTTGAGCGACATACCCTTGCCACCAACACTTAAAGGAGTCGCAATCTTCGGTAGGATGTATGATCTTCTGATAATATAAGCAGAAGTTAGGATTCATCTCCACTTCACCAAGAGTATTTTCTTCAGAGGGTGGTAGCACCATTCCTGCTGACAGGGCTTTAGCGAACCTTTTCCTCATCTTGAGTTTGTTTTTATCCGCAGCGGATGGCTTTTGATTTGACGGGAGTGCCTCGACTCTTTGGTCCAGTCGTCGGTGTTTGGCTCCTTCCAGTATGGCCATCTCACGCTCTTGATTGGCTTTAACTTTCAGACGAATCTCATTCAGGAAGGCATCGATCAACTCGTCTGACGGCCGCGGAATTTCTGGTTCAGGGTCCACCGTCGGTTTCTCGGCGCAAGGAGCCTCTTTATCATCCGCCAATGAGTGAGAGATCACATGACAAGTTGCCCCCGGTGCGTCCATCTTCTTTGGAGTGTGCGGCTATGGTGGGTTTACCTTCCACTTTTCAGACAGCGCAAACTTGCCTTGTAGGTATTGATCCTCGATCCATCCCTTGAAGACGAAACAATCCTCGATCGGGTGACTTACCGTTTGATGGTAAGGGCAGTAATCGGGATTATTGAGATCGCCTGGCTGCAGCGGACGTTTTGGATTCGGCAGATTGATGAGTCTATTGCGTACTGCCAGTTCAAACAGTCTTCTCGTTTTATTCTGAAGAAACGAGTAAGGACGTCCTAGTCTCTCCTCGAGGGACGGGCGTGGATGCGCGTTATTTTAGCGAACGACCGGCTTTGAGTTGCTCGGCTGTTGTTGAGCATTGGCAACGACAGTCGCCTTCCCTTTTCCTTTCTCATTTCGAGAGTCTGGTTTTGGAGGAGACGGTCCGTGGCCCATCTGGTCCATTTGGGCTAATTTGTCGATTAATGCCTGGAAGGTGGTCGGCCTGAAGAACATCATGAATTGCGAGATGGTCATTTGCGGATCAAGAGTGCCCACGAACATGCCTACCGCAGGTGCCTCTTCTATGCGTTGTTCGCCTTTCGACCATAGGTTCCGCCATCGTGTTGCGTATTGGACCCACGTTTCGCCTGGCCTTATCCTGCCATTTATCAATGCTGTTATCGGGGTGCGTCCACTAGCACTCGCGAATCTTTGTGTAAACAGTAGCTCCATCTCCGCGAATGTTTCGACAGAGTCGTTAGGTAGCTCCGAATACCATTCAAAGGCTGTTTCTGTTAAGCTGACAACGAATTGGCGAAGCAACAATTTGTCATCGCCTCCAGTATTGCCGCACAAGACCCTGAATTGAGCGACATGCTGATGTGGATTCCCTGTCCCTTTATATACGTGGAACTTAGGGATCGTATATCCCGGCGGGTAACTGATTTGGTCGTACCAGCCCGGATAGGGTCGTCCAGTTCTAACAGTTTCTCCAGCCGATTCACTCGCCTGATGAGCTCGTATTTACTGAGCTATATATTCATCCAGCACGGCCTTGGAAATGGCTTCATCTTTGGCCGCTGAAAGAGTCGGCGGAGGATTAGATGTCTCCCCTCTGTCGTCTCCAACAATGATCGGAGGGTCTTCAGCTGGAGGGTCCGGGTGTAACATCATCCCTACTATATCTTGGAAGAGGAGCGCTATTTGCTTTATGTTGGCAGCTTGTTCGGCTACCTCTTTGTCCTTCTTTTCGAGGACTCTGCGTAGATAGTCAGCGTCAGTCTCCTGTTCATGACGCTGCTCTGATGATATTTCCGAACTTTCTTTCGGTTCGGTAAGTGCAGCCATCACAGTCATCATTTCCTGAAGCTTCTGTTGCTGCTCTTGGGCTTTGGTCAAGAATCGGGTGAGCGGTCGGTGACCAGTTGAAGCGCGGCTTTCATCCTTTCCGGAAGCCATATAAACAGTATGGACCGTTATGCCCCCAGACTTGGGTGTTTGGTCTCGGCGTCTTTACGCTCTGCCGTATTCATAAGGGCTTTCTCTGGCCTCCTTCTCTTTTGGGTGGTTGACGTTGAGGGGGCCGTTGCAGCGGGCACCCAAGTGGTTGTCGCTTTTTGTGGCTTGACGGAGTAATCCTTCTCCTGCCGAACCATCATCTTTTTCTGTCGTCGAAGGAAGTCTTGATCGATCACTGACTCTTGGACTTGACGCCAGACCTTGTAGATTTTAGAGGACAACCGTTGAGGGGGATGCCCTAGATTTTTCTCTGGAGCATTCTCCCCAGGTGAAGGAGTTCGTTTCAACACCGCAGTAGGAGAGTTCCTGCGCACCATGTTCAGCAGTTCAAAGCTGTTCCCGGTTGGAACAGCAGCCTCGATCCCCACCATCGGAGCTGATGGCGTAAATCCAGAAGGGGAGTTGCCCCCAGCCTTCCTTACTCGGCGCCAGTGGCGACGTCGGGCGTGTCTTGCGGATGGAGCTGTTTCAGCTATAAGGGTGACTTCGTTGTACCCCCTGCTCTGGGCAGAGGAAGCAGCTTTGAGGGCCTCGCCTGGAGCAGAAGCCGGAATGGCCATCCTTGTAAAAACTGACTTCTTAGAAGGAGGAGCCCTTCCAATGATTTCGTCCGCTTGAGCCGGGATAGCTATCCGCTTTGGGATGGCAGCTTCGGGTATCGCAGGTTTGCAGACGTTCTGGCCCAGTCTGTTGAAAACTGAGGTATTGAAACTGGGCGACCCGTTGAGAGGGGTCGCGGCAGTGGTAAGCCGATTAAAGACCAACTTCTCCGGGGCTTCTTGCAACGTCATTGTGGCATTGAAGCTCGGCGGTGGGAGCATGGTCCCGAAGAATAACCCAGCAGTGGCCTGAGTTACCTGCTCCACTGGCATCTTGAAAAGGGAGGCCTCTTGGGGCCCATAAGTCACCCCTCCAGCGAGGACGGAGCGAGAGTTGCAGTTGCAGGCAGTGCAGTTTGAAGCCATTGATCTTCAGTTCTCTTCACGGAGCAAGACACCAAATCTTAGTACCTCGAAACCACAGGCAACCACAACAAACCGCGATTCATTCGCGAACACGACACACGAAGTGTGGAGTGGAAAGAGGAAAAGGTCCCACCGGGCGTGCCAGAATCTGTTCCCCTCCGAACGGCGGCCGAGACGTTAGGACGTCTTGCCTGAGATTCGGGGCAGATGCTATTTGGTTTTATCCGTCCACCTCTCCGAAGATGCCAAGTTGATTTATGGCACCGTGTATCGGAGGTTTAGACTGATGCGGCCGATGTAGCAGACTTCGTCAGATTCCCCCTCGCTTGAGGGTTTTTTGAT
Source organism: Agapanthus africanus (assembly GCA_030015575.1). Taxonomy (NCBI): domain Eukaryota; kingdom Viridiplantae; phylum Streptophyta; class Magnoliopsida; order Asparagales; family Amaryllidaceae; genus Agapanthus; species Agapanthus africanus. The sequence continues at coordinate 213,051,054 of CM057339.1, forward strand.
TGTGGGGACGCTCTTCCCTGCAGGCGCAAGCCCCTGCAGTTAATTACGCTACCGCATCGCGGTAACAACTTTTTCCTTCTCCAGAATTTCACTTCATGTCGTGGGTGTTTGTTTTGTTTGTGGTTGCCCGTGGATTGTATACGGAGACTATTTATTTCGTCGCCCGAAGGACGTGGATTAGTCCAAATCCGTACTTTCTTAGATTTGGGTTTTGGTTTAAGGATACGTTAGCCATATTTGAGGCTAAGATCAACTTAAACGTTTGTTAAGGATACGTTAGTTTAATTTCCAGACTAAGATCTACTTAACGGGATCGTCTAGATCCATTTCCAGTTTAGGGACATGGTGGTCCATTTAATATATGGCCGACGGGACCCGTCACCTCTCTGACGACGTTGAAGGATTACAACGACAGTTGTCAGAGGAGTTCGGAGATGTACCCTTGAACCAACGTTGATTGGAGGTCTTATAGTCCAATTTGGGACTAAAGTCTGTTTGAATGTTTAAGGATATGTCAGCCATATTTGAGGCTAAGATCAACTTAAACGGGACCGTTTAGATCCGACAAAAGAGCATTTGAGGGCTCTATTGTTCCAGTTTAGGGACGTGGTGGTCCATATTCCAGTTTAGGGACGTGGTGGTCCATAGGTAGTTTAAGGACGCTTAAGTCCGTGAGTTTAAGGACCCCACAGCCCGTATTTTAGTTTAAGGACGCATAAGTCCGCAGGTTTAAGGATCCCACAATCCGTCTTTTGGTTTAAGGACGCTTAAGTCTATGAGTTTAAGGACCCCACTGTCCGTGTTGATGTGTGGTTGTCGGGACCCGTCACCTCTCTGACGTCGTTGAAGGATTACAACGATAGGAGTCAAAGGAGTTCGGAGATGTACCCTCGAACCGGTCATAAATTGATTTAAGAGAGCAGCTGTGCTCAGTCAATTTAATTTGAGGACTTACGACCATGATTGGGCTAAGTCCAGTTGAAAAATATTCAATATTTTTATTTATTTTTTGTCTATTAGACTTGTGCTAGGGCTTTGCCCATAAAGGATGCAGAGCATCAATTTGTTTTGGGCTCTACTCATTTATAAATGATGCAGAGCATCAATTTTACTTGGGCTCTGCCCCTTTTATAAATGATGCAGAGCATCAATTTGACTTGGGATCTGCCCTTTTATTGCTTTGCAATTTATTTAGGCCTACTAGGTCTTTTTGATTTGGGCCTGGCCCTTTAGCAGAAAAAATGCATTGCATTTGTCAGGCACTTTGCGCCAATCAAAGAGCGCAAGCGCTTGTGGTGATGACACGTGTCATGCAAGCGCAGTGCGCTGCGCTTGCGCTGCCGACACGTGGCGCGCTGTGGTGAGTTGCGCCAGTTTCAGAGATCAAGGCTCTATCTCAAAAGCGCATAGCGCAAATGGTTCAGATGTGGACACGTGGCGCTCTCAGGTGGCTTGCGCCAACCCAAGAGCGCAACAACGCAATTCTACAAGTGCAAGGCATTATTAATTTGAGAATCTTTTAGATTCCAGAACCAATGGTTCATAAAAGAAGTGCAAAGCACTGTTTGATTTCTTGATCTAATTTAGATTCAAGAAAACAAGTATTTTTTTATTTCTTTCTTGATCTCAGAGAACCAATGGTTCATAAGTGCAAAGAACTATTTTTATTTTGTTTTTTTATTAAAGATCATTGATCTTGTTCTTAGATCAATGATCTATTTGAAGAAATTCTTCTATCATAAAGGTTTTTTTACCTTTCTTCTTGAAATTTCTTCAGAACTCTCTCTCTCTGTTTGAAAATTTTGATTTCTCACAAAATGTTGATGCCTTTGAATTGAGGTCTAGGGACCTTTATATAGTGCCCATAAATTTGTTAAAGAGGTCTTTCTCTGAGTGATTTGGAGAATTTTCCCCACCGTTGGATCTTTGATCCAAGGGCAATCTTCTTGTTTTAACAAGAACAGAAAAATCTTACTCGAATTTAATTCTGTTTAGCGCAGACGCCCCAGCGCGTGACACGTGTCAAGCAGCGCACAGCGCTTGCGCAACTGCGCTGACATGTGTCGCACAGCGCAAAGCGCAGCGCAACTGCGCTAGCGCATCTGCGCTGACACGTGTCGCGTAGCGCAGTGCTTTCGCAACTAAAGCGTTGCTTCCTTTAATTTTGTTTTAAATAGAGCTTTGCTCTGGTTGGGCGCGCTGCCTCGGGCGCTGCGCTAATGTATCAGCTTTTGACACGTGGCGCGTTGTGCACAGCGCAAAGAATCTGAAGCGTTGCTTCGAATTTTGAATTTTGAAATTCAAACAGAGCTTTGCTCTGATTGGGGGAAACAACTACATTGAGATCGGGAAGTGTGTTGAATAGAAATGTTGGTAAACAAGTTGAAGTCGATAATATTGATGAAACCCCGGCTACTACTTCTACTCCTATTTCTTATGATCCAACATCTTCTTCCGAACCTATTCTCCGTTTTCTGCTTGGCTCGAACCCTCATCCCACTTCCTTGAAGGAATTACCATCTACAACCATCCCAAATCCAATTTTGGGATCCATTCCATCCCCACAACCTTCTCCTAAGTTGGACCCAACCCTTATTGATAAAGCTCCTTTTCCAAACAGGTTAAAGGCTAATAGACCAAGTCCCTAAAAAGAGAAGATTGTGGACATTTTTAAGCAAGTTAATATAAATATTCCTCTCCTAGATGCTATCAAACAAATTTTGTCCTATGCAAAAAATTTAAAAGACTAGTGCACTAGAAAGAGAAAAACTCAAGTACCGAAAAAGGTTTTCTTAGCAAGTAATATGAGCAATTCTCTTACCCAATTGGTGCCCACGAAACGTAAGGACCCTGATTGTCCTACAATATCTATAACTATTGGGGGTAAAAGTATCAATCGTGATCTACTCGATTTAGGTGCTAGTGTTAACTTACTTCCGTATTTTGTTTATGAGCAATTAAGGATATGGGAGTTGAAACCTACGCATTGCACTCTCCATATGGCCGATCGATCTATCACCCAATCTCGGGATGAGCTAGAGGACGTATTAATCAAAGTCGGGGAATTTATATTCCCCGTAGACTTTATAGTTATAGATACACAGCTTGTAGAGAACCCACGGAACTAAATTCCAGTGATTCTAAGTCGACCTTTCCTAGCAACTTCAAACACGATAATCAATTGTCGTAACGGTTCAATGAACCTGTCCTTTGGGAAGATGACAATTGAGCTTAATATCTACAAGCTAGGAAGTCAACCATCATAACCCTATGCTCATATATGTTCTGTTTAAAAGATAGCTTCCGACAGTTGCGAATTTGAGGAGCTTCACAATTCCGATCTCGACGCCACTACTGCGTTATATTTTGATCATACTATTTATTATACATGTGAAGACCCTTCTGTCAACAAGTCCACACATAAGTCTGAACCCTTTGACTTGTCGAATGATTTAATCGAGCTGTCCGAGTTTCATAACTCTCTTTACGATGAGATTATCATTCGGAATCTTGATGAAAATTTTGAAGATATTTTTGCTGAAGAACTAGCATTCCTAGAAGACATGGGAGTTGTGATGAATCAACCCCCACCCAAAGAAGTCGAACCGCCACTCCTTCTTCTTATCAAGAAAAAGAATGCGAGTAGTGCACCATCACTGTTTCGTCTCTACCAACCGAGACGTAAACCCGAGCGATTAGGCTTCTTATCTCCCCACTTCTTCACATCTATGATCTTCCACCAACCATAGTGTTACATTGATAAAATATTTGAATGGTTGGTATTGAATTTTGGTCTCTGTAAAGTTTTGCATAGACCAATAACTTTACCTCCCCCCTTATAATTTTAAATGCTTAATACTGTTTTACTCAAGTTTAAGGGGGAGAAAGAAAAAAATTGGCTCTTAAAAGAAAAACAAAATTTTTAAAATTGTGAGCCAAAAGTTTGGGGGAGGATTTCACTGTCATTAATTCTTGTCCCCGTTACTAACTTTTCCTCCCAAGTTTACAGGTTTTAAGCTTAAAAGATGGTATCAGTGAGGACACTGCTGCAAATAGGTTTGGGGAAGGTTTATGCTTATTCACGCATCATTTTGCATTATACTAAATAATAGCACAAAAAATTTTGATAATAAAAATTAGAAAACGAAAAATACATTTGAAAGATAGGAAGAGATCTAAGAAAAGCATGAAAATTAGATGTTTTAAAATGAATCTAGTAGTTGTTGTCCCAAGGGTTAATCAGATGAAAGGAATCACAAATCTGAGAATAGAAATAAGTCTGAAAATTAGTCCCTATTCTTGAGTCCAAAGATCTGAACGTTGATACTCTACTATATGCACTTGCACACATCTTGAAACTTGGGATGGTAGAGAATACCTTGAAATGCTCTTGTCTAAAAGCCTTAGTATGAAGGAAAATAAATATACAAACAAAAATATAAATGAAAAAATGGTGAAGAAAAATGAACACTGGTTTTGTAATTACTTAAGGCAGCATAAAAAAATATAGCGATGGTGCTTTATCACCTAGTGCCTTAGACCAACTGGTTTGGGAGCCACTGCTAAGTTTTAGGTGTTGCAAGACGAGAATATTGCTAATTACGCCTAAAAGAGTGAGCATATTTGGTAATCGGTTGGTTAGTACCTCAAGAAATATTAACGGTCGCCTGAAGAATGTGTGAGCAATTCCATCTCTAAAACATTCATGGACTAAAAAGTACTAAGAAAGATGGACAAGAGTATGATAGCTTGAATTGAATTCTCTAAGTGTATGGATGTCTTTTACACACACGTAGGGGTATACGATCAATATTTGGAAGAAAGGTAGGGAAGAAGACTAAAGGCGATATTTTATTGAGGGATGATGTAATTTCTGACATCTTTTCATGACTATTAAGATATGATTCATGGCTGCTAAAAAGCATGTGTAGTTTGAAACTGTTATTTTCAAGTTCTTTCTTTTATATGTTTTTTTTATCTTTGTGTGTAACTTTCATCATTTTTCTTTTATTATGGGATTTTATGGTTGTAATCCGCTGAAAACCCTCAGGAGACAACACTCCTCCTACTAGAGACACCTAGAGTTTTAAAGGCTTATTGCACGTGCTCAGTGCAATCGTGTTGCCTACGAAAGTGTGCTAGGTTTTTCTTTTTCTTTTTCTTCTCTTTAATAACTAGTTTGCTCGGGACGATCAAAATTAAGTTTGAGGGTATTTGATTAGTATAAAATATTGCACATTTGAATGATTATTTTCCCCACTGTTGTTAAGTTCTAAAATGCGTTTATTATAATTATAGAACATATTATGGTTTATGTGTAAAAAGTTTATTATCATATATTTCTACATTATATTTAACATAATGAGGGAAAATACATGCATATAATATTTACATAAAATATCAGTAATTAAATGTGCATATCATATCAAATATTTCTAACCATATTCTTAAGATTTAATATCATATAAAATGGTTAGGATAATATTTCAAAATAATACCAAATACTACTGACATTATGACTTGAGATATTGTGCAGATATTAGCTCAGGTCTGGAATCCAAGAGATCCGAGATGTCAGAATCAAATCTGCCGAAATATTGAAGCAAAGTATAAGATCTAGCAATGGCATAGACTTAGAGTAAGAATTGAAGAATATTAACATCTAAGTGATCTCCAAATGTCAACAGAAGAGGGCAGAAGAATTTTCAAGTCCTGATTCCACTATTCCGCCGCGGTTGGGCGGCCAAACACACATATATGCGGCGGATCTGCGGCCTCTTGATGGCCGTAGGATTTAAAATTTTATGGGTAGGATTTTAACAGTATATATTATTGTATGGAAACTAGGATTTCTAGTTTCTGTGACTATATAAGGGGCCGAGAGCTATACTTTGAAGATCATCGAATCGAAGAGATCAAGAGATCCAAAGCGATCCACGCATCCAGATGATCATCAGCTAGTCATCTACCTCCAACAAGAGAGAGAGCGAAAGCAAAAACTAGAGTTATTTATAATCTATTTTGTACGGAGAGTTGTATGCAATAGTTGATTAATAAAGGTAGTCCTTCTATTAGTCTTTTCGCATTTACTTTCTGCATTTAATTTCTGTATTTTATTTCTGCATCTTAATCATGTTTTCTTCTTCATCCTTTCTTCTATCTCAAACCATGAGCGAGTAATTCGTAGCTTGCTAGGGTTCGTAGGCTAGGGTAGATCAATGGATAATAAAATCATTTACCTCTTTTATACGTTTTAAAATCTACAAACTTTAGCAAAATAAATGTTAACATCCTTATCGAGCGCGCTTCCAATCTATTGGTGGTCACGACCGCGATTCGAGATATGTTCAACACTTGTTTTGTTAAGGGATAGACATGAATAGAGATCAATGCAAGGACAAGTATTAAGAGTGGGGAAACCCTAGTTTCTTCCGAGAGAACCCTAATCTACATTCATCACCATCGATCCAGTTTTAAACTATTAAAAAATAAAATGAGTCATTTTTAATTATCCATCCATTACTACTAAGTCCTATGAACCCTACAAATCTTTTCTTCATAAATTCTACATCCGTATTAAAATAGATCTACAACCAATCACCCTTCTTTCATCAACTCGTCTAAAGTAAGAAAAATATTCACGTTTCCCTGCGGACGACCCGTACTCATCGCGGTTAGCTAGTCCTGATTGCGGCTCATTCATTTTGAAGGAGTTGGATCGCTTTCTTGTTCACCTGTACAAAAATACTTTTAAACAAGATCAATCACTCCAGCACCTGAACCCTCTACCTACAAAGCTCCCAAGCGCTCCACTACCCCCACCAGCTGCTTCCCCGACCATCATTGCCTCCTCGACCACTTCGCTTACGCCAGAGCTCGACGTCGCCGGCTTCCTCCCTGCATCGCCACAGCCGAGCTCCTGCACGACACCCAAGCTCTCACAAACCCATGAACACCCACCATTGCCATCGCCGCGAGCCGCCGCCGAGCCCCTGGACCCGTTGCTTCGCTGTTGCCCGTGCCCAGCAGTGCCACCACGTGCCTTACACAAGCCAAACAGTGCCTGGCACCGTGCCAAGCTCGTCTCATCTCTCGAACCGAGCTCGTTGCGGTCCTTGCCACTATTGCCGTGCTGTCGCCGCCATTCGCCTATCGTTGCTGTCGTTGTCGCCAATCGTCGCCATGCAAGTGTTTCACACTTGCTTCATGCTATTAAGTATATAATTAAATATATTGATATCAAGACATTAAGTTATATTAATATAATAGCATGATCAAATCGAGTGGTTATAGTGAGCCATGGTTGTGCGTAATAGGGTGAACTGAATGTTTATGGGTGTAATACCCCGTGATTGGGACATATAGAGTTCACAGGGATCGTTTCCCGTTCATATCCGTGCTATGAACAAATTTTGGTATAATTACGAAATGTCGTGCTAAGTGTTCGATGCGAACCTTAAACCAAAACCGAAATAAAAATGGCGGAACTTATGATTGATAAATACCTTTAGTGTTTATGAATATCTTATAGAAATTTGAATGTGAAATAACGTTATTTCAAGCAAGAGATGACGTTCCCGATAACCGATGCAAAATCTGGAATTTCCGTACTCTTTGTTCCGTAAAATTCATAATAAATCATTTATATATCGGATCTTAGAGTTACATGGCTCGTATCAAAGCCAACATATAAACTTACAGCACCTCATAGTTGATCTCTGAATTTTAATAAGTTACGACAACGAAAACTGATGCGATCCATGGCTCTGGACTGCAGTCCAGAGCAGGAATCTTTGTCCTTACCTGTTTTAGAACGCATATATCTCACTTTTTAAGTGTGCAGGTGTGCGGAACCATACCGCGTAGGAATTTGAGTTAGATTTCTAGTGACACTGATTTCACCAAATTTCAGTGCCGTTTGATATTTATAACATATTTTATACTGCTGATGGGTACGGCTGATTACTGCAGTATCAGTTTTTACGTAGCAACAGTAAACTGAGTATAACTCCTAGCACGCTATGGGTATTTCTGATCCGTCTTGTGCGTTGAATTTCTGACTGATAACCCTAAAATACATTGAACTGTAACAAAGCCTAACTGTGACTGTAACTAGGGGTAAAATACGTCTTGAAATGGACTTTCAGTTCAGAAACTGTAATTCCAGCAGTGAACACCCGTATTTAAACAACTGTATCTTCCAAACCAAAAATCTGATTCATTCGAAACCAATTTTTCTGTGCAGATAATTAAATATATTGTTTAAGCCTTTTATATTGTTTCGCCAAATTATGCACATGTGATTTAATGTGATTTTCCTAATCCAAACGACGACGGCTGCTCATATATCATTAGTAATGCATTTTACCGTATCTCCATCATGTTGCATGACTGTTATACCATCGGTAATTAATGAACATTGCATCGATGCCCTAGATTGTTCTTAGATTATCGAAGTATTAGTGATTAGTTTGTTGGAAGTACATTAGCGTAAAAGCGTGAACGAACAGTGATCATGACACGTACTTGTAAACAATCAGCGCGTATATAAGTGTGAGTATGAGTTCAGTCAACGGAATCTCAGGATCCTATTACATGAGTGTACTGAATACAGGAGAGGTGTTTCCCCCAATCAGAGCAAAGCTCTGTTTGAATTTCAAAAATTCAAAAATTGAAGCAACACTTCAAATTCCTTGTGCTGCGCGCAACGCACCACGTGTCAAAAGCTGATACGCCAGCGCAGCGCCCAAGGCAGCGCACCCAATCAGAGCAAGGCTCTGCTTAAAGTAAAATAAAAAAGAAGCAATGCTTCAGATGATTTGCGCTCAGCGCTGCGCGACACTTGTCAGCGCAGTTGCGCTAGCGCAGTTGCGCTGCGCGACACGTGTCAGCGCAGTTGCGCTGCGCCTTGCGCTGCGCCTTGCGCTGCGCGACACGTGTCAAGCGTAGGTGCGCTTGCGCCAAACAGAAAAATTCTGAAAGATCTTTCTGATCTTGTTAAAATAAGAATATTGTCTTCTGTAAAACAGAAGCCCTTGGATCGATGATCCAACGGTGGGGAAAAATCCCTAAATCACTCAGAGAAAGATCTCTTTAACTAATTTAACAAACTTATTGGCACTATATAAAGGCCCCTAAACCCCAAGTCAAAAACACACAGAAAAACAGAGAGAATTCATAAAACTCCTAAAAAGAAAGTTTGAGAAGAAATCAGAAAGAAAAGAAGGTAAACCTTTAAAAAGAAGAATTTCTTCTGAAAAGATCAATGATCTAAGAACAAGATCAAGATCTTAAAATAAAAAGAAAAGATCAAATAATAAGAATAAAATAAGAAGTAAGATACTTCTTTATTAGATCATTTGATCTACACAAAGGCATTGCCTTTTGATGAACCATTGGTTCTGGAATCTTAAAAGATTCTTTTCCAAAATTGGATCCAAATATAAAACAGTGCCCTGCACTTGTAAATCTGCACCGTTGCGCTCTTGGGTTGGCGCAAGCCACCAGAGAGCGCCACGTGTCAGCTCCAGAACAACTTGCGCTATGTGCTTTTAAAATAGAGCACTGCTCTCTTAAATTGGTGCAACTCACCAGAGCGCGGCACGTGTCAGCAGCGCAGCGCACTGGCGCGGCGCACTGCGCTTGCGCTCACCAGAGCGTGACACGTGTCACCTCCATATGCGCTTGCGCTCATTAATTGGCACAAAGCGCCTGACGGGCCACATGGCCACTGTCAGATAATTAATGCATTGCATTATTGAAAAGAAGGGCCGAGCCCAATTAAAAAAGGCCTAACATGCCTAATAAAATGCCATGCATTATTTTAAAAAAAAGGGCAGAGCCCAAACAAAGGTCTGTCAGACCAAAACAGATGTTGTGCATCATTTAAAAAGAGGCAGAGCCCAAATAAAGGTCCAACAGAGACCAAGATTAATGCTATGCATTATTAAACCAAGGGCAGAGCCCAAGCCAAGGCCTAACAGGCCAACTATAAATGAAAATGTTGAACACCTTCAACTGGACTTAGCCCAATTTTGGCTATAAGTCCTTAAATTAAATTGACTGAGCACGATTGCTCTCTTAAATCAATTTACATCCGGTTCAAGGGTACATCTCTGAACTCCTCTGACATTTGTCATTGTAATCCTTCAACGTCGTCAGAGAGGTGACGGGTCCCGAAAACCACACATCGATACGGACTGTGGGGTCCTTAAACTCATGGACTCATGCGTCCTTAAACCAAAAATACGGACTGTGGGGTCCTTAAACTCATGGACTCATGCATCCTTAAACCAAAAATACGGACCGTGGGGTCCTTAAACTCATGGACTTATGCGTCCTTAAACCAACAATACGGACTGTGGGGTCCTTAAACCCATGGACTAATGCGTCCTTAAACTCATGGACTAATGCGTCCTTAAACTAATATCCGTCCCCAAAACGGGAACAATGGACCCCCATGTCCCTAAACTGGCAATGGACCACCATGTCCCTAAACTGGAAATGGACCACTATGTCCCTAAACTGGCTATGGAACACTACGTCCCTAAACTGGAACAATAGAGCCTCCGAAATGCTCTTTTGTCGGATCTAAACGATCCCGTTTAAGTTGATCTTAGCCTCAAATATGGCTAACGTATCCTTAAACCTTTCAAACAGACTTTAGTCCCAAACTGGCCTATAGATCCCCCAATCAACTCCGGTTCAATGGTACATCTCTGAACTCCTCTGACATCTGTCGTTGTAATCCTTCAACGTCGTCAGAGAGGTGACGGGTCCCGACAGCCATACATGCAATGGACCACAATGTCCCTAAACTGGAACAATAGAGCCCCCAAATGCTCTTTTGTCGGATCTAAATGATCCCGTTAAGTTGATCTTAGTCTCAAATTGGACTAACGTATCCTTAACGAACGTTTAAGTTGATCTTAGCCTCAAACATGGCTAACATATCCTTAAACTAAAACCCCAAACCCAAATCTAAGTAAATACGGATTTGGACTAATCCACGTCCTACAGGCGACGGCATAACTTAGTCTCCGTATACAATCCACGGGCATCCACAAACAAAACAAACACACACGACACGAAGTGAAATTCTGGAGAAGGAGAAAGTTGTTACCGCGATGCGGTAGCGTAATTAACTGCAGGGGCTTGCGCCTGCAGGGAAGAGTGTCCCCACAATCAAAAACCCCTCAAGCGAGGGGGAATCTGACGAAGTCTGCTACATCGGCCGCATCCGTCTAAATCTCCGATACACGGTGCCATAAATCAACTTGGCATCTTCGGAGAGGTGGACGGATAAAACCAAATAGCATCTGTCCCGAATCTCAGGCAAGACGTTCAGTCTTGGCCGTCTTTCGAAGGGGAACAAGAGGGCCTCTCAAGGTCCCATTACATGAAAGCGTGTTACTGATTGTTACTGAATATAGGAGAGGACATGGTGTTTCCAATGGTCGGCTCTTAGGATCAAGCTGATGATAAGATAGTGACATGAACATCGAGACCTATAGACTGATAGGATTACTGACATGGACTTGCATCAATTTACTGATACTCATGCCATAGTGTTTACTTGTGCCTGCTATTTCATGCTCGTGTCTTAAACTTATGCATGTTACTTCATGTTTATTATTATTGCACGTATTATATATTACTATTTTGTCACTCTGACGACATAAGTATGCATGCTCAGAAAAAGAAGAAGACCCGTCTGATTTCGAGGAGATCGTGGATATCTAGACTAGTGAGCCGGCGTTATCTTTCTTTTCATTATCACTAGTTAGTTGTTTTTATTTGCTGCGCTCGGTTTTCTTTTCACCTTTTAGTGACTGTATTATCTCATTATCTGTGTTAGATTACTGCTATCATGTACTGTCAGAAGCCGAAGTGTGACTATGGCAGGATTATTTTTTGACCGTAGGAGCATGGCCGGTCTAGTTAGTCTCATATTCCGTATTTTTTGGAAGCGTGACAATAACTTTGCATCCAAACGGGGCCTTAATGTTTTAGGTCGTGGGATAACAATGTGCATCAAGACAACATGATGCTTTAATACCTCCTTCCTGTGCGTCTTTGAATTTCAGACCACGTGGAAATAAAGACCTTTAGCGGAAATTCTCGCAAATATGGGCGAAACAAATATAATTTAAATTGAGAATTACGAAATTTGAACCCGGGACCTCTTTAACTCGGTGTGCTTTGATGCTATATCAAGAATCACTCTACCCAAAAGTTTAAGCTCTTAGGCTGTGGGATAACAATGCATACTGAGACAACATAATGCTTTAATACCCCAGGGTTATTTGCCGTGATCCCATTTGTTATAGGAGGTTGAGAAATCGGTCCTAAATTAAGCTTTTTTATAATAAAAAAAACAAAAACTCCCGTCTTCAAAAATTATAGTTTGTTCTATCAAAAGGCTTGCTCCTTTTCTCATAAAACCATTATAAAAATAAAATATAAATTTGTAAAAAATAGTTATATAGAAGTTTTTGCACAATAGCATGTTTCTCGTTTGCTGGGGTTTTAACTACGGATAAGTATCGATAGTGATTTTAAGGAAGAAGTCAAACACAGCGACAATTTTTGAAACAATGTATTTTGACATGCGGTGCCTAAAGCCTAAAATATGACTAACACAGACCTTTATGTAAACCGCAAGGGACATATTTGCTTGAATGTGTTTTTTCAAATCTGCCTATCCATTTCATGTTTCGTATGTCTCTCGTAAAAATTACTTTCTATCCAAAATACCGACATGACTCGTTTATGAAGAGATCATGATGATGCTCAATATTGGCGATCTCCCAGATTTGAACGCGTGGCAGATGATGCGTCCAGAACTCAGAAGGAAGGGCCACAGGGGCCGGCCAGGCAACCCTTGTACCCGACCTGCAAGCACAAGCTGGATCTCCTCGGGGCCCCCTGCAAATTGGCCTCCTCGGCCCCTCAGCTCGTCCTGAGCTCTACAGGACCAAGACTCTTCGGCCCTCTTGCTCGGCTCCGAGCTCCCCAGTCGAGGCCGTCTTCCTCAGTCCCTCCGACCGACCAACTCCACTACTCACAGGCGTAACCGCCGCTCTGCAAATCTCGCCACACGCAGATTCTCCGCCAGCAACGTCCCGCGTTCCACGCCATCACGGTCCCCATTAATGGGTGATCCACTCTTTACATGGGCGTGACGTCGGGGGCGTAATTGCCGGCGAGATTCTCGCGCCTGCCGCCGCGTGCCGCCGCCGCTATATAAACCCCCATCACATAGGGGTCAAGTAAGCCATTTTGCATTCCACTTAGTCGTTACTCTGCTCGGATATAGCACTAACTTGATCGTCGGAGGGTCCTCGGTGGTACCAAACCACCCCTGGACTTCTTTGCGGGTACTCGACGCCAAACTCCTCAAATCGCCGTTCTCAACAAAACCCATTGAGATCCACACGCAACAGAAGATCATCGCCAAAATCCACCGGGAGATCAACGGAAGACAACATCTGACGGAGACCCAAAAAGGACTTCCATCAGTTGGTGCCGTCTGTGGGAAACTAACTCCACAAAAATACAAAGTTGGCCTTCCGATCTCCGCCCGCATGGCAACCGATCCCCCTGAAGATCCAAAACCCCGCTGTCGCCTCCCTCACAACAGAGGCGCGGACGAACCCTCACCAAATGTCGTCGGCTTCCCCGCTGGCTGCCGTTTTACAGGCTCCGGCGGCCGCCCGAGCAAAAGGGCTAGAGGCCGAGAGCCCATCACCTTTGGCGACGAGGATCTCCACGGCATATCTGTGCCCCATAACGACCCGCTGGTGATCATAGCCCAAATCCACCGGTACGAGGTCCACCGGATACTCATCGATTCGGGAAGTTCGGCGGACATCCTCTTCCACGACTGCTTCGTGCGTATGAGGTCGCCCCAGCAGACCTGAAATCGACCTCTCACGTCCTCTCAGGGTTCACCAACCACTCCATCCCGGCGCAAGGGGTGGTCACCCTGCAGTTCACGATCAGGGAGCCCGGCCACACGCGCACACTGCCTGTGGACTTTATCGTAGCGAAAGTTCCGTCGTCCTACAACGTCCTCCTCGGCCGCCCGACGCTGAATTCCCTCCAGGCCCAAATCTCGACATACCACCTGGCGATAAAATTCCCTCTCGATCGGGGCGGGATAAGTCGGGCATACGGGAGCCAGCGGGTCGCGAAGATAGTCCTTACCGATACGTCTTCGCCTGAGCAGTGTGTTGGCGGCGCCGAGGCGTGTGACGACATCAAAGGTTCTCTGGACACCCGAGACGAGCGGAAGGAGGTCCGTGGAGCGCCGGTCGAACCTCTGACCGAGGTGCCCCTAACGGAAGAAGACTAAGGAAAGACCGTCCAGGTCGGGTCGCTCCTAACGGGGACTCAGCGGGATGACCTGATCAGATTCCTCAAAAGCAACTCCGACGTCTTCGCCTGGGCGCCTGCTGACATGCCTGGGATCGACCCCAAAATCATCTCCCACAAGCTCGGAGTTGATCCTGTGGCCCGACCCGTCAGGAAGAAGAAAAGAAGCTTTGCCCCGGTCAAACAGAAGGCAATCGAAGAGGAAGTTGATCGTCTCCTCGCCGCCAACTTCATCAGAAATGTGCCCTACTCGGAGTGGCTGGCATACGTAGTTCTGGTCAAGAAGTCAAGCGGGAAGTGGCGTATGTGCGTCGACTTCACCGACCTCAATAAGTCTTACCCCAAGGACAACTTTCCACTCCTCTACATAGACCAGCTCGTCGACAGCTCGGCCGGTCACGAGCTGCTGAGCTTCATGGATGCATTCTCCGGCTACAACCAAATCCATATGAATCCTGAAGACGAAGATCTGACCGCATTCACAACGGATCAGGGAGTGTACTGCTACAAGGTGATGCCCTTCGGCCTCAAGAACGCCGGGGCCATATACCAAAGGCTGGTCAATCACATGTTCAAGCCACAAATCGGCAGGGATATAGAAGTCTACGTTGACGACATGCTCGTCAAGTCCATCTCGTCGGCCGACCATGCCAACGACCTGGGCGAGGCTTTCGGAGTACTCCGCAAATTCAACATGAAGCTAAACCCCGCCAAGTGCGCATTCGGAGTCACCGGGGGAAAGTTACTCGGGTTCATAGTCACTCACTGCGGAATCGAAGCTAACCCAGAGAAGATCGACACTATCCTGAACATGATCGCACCCAAGACCAACGTCGAGATCATGCGGCTCACGGGGCGAGTTGCTGCTCTAAGCCGTTTCATGTCCAAGTCGGGGGAGAAGTGCCTTCCGTTCTTTAAGGCGCTGAGGAAGATTCCGAGGTTCGAGTGGTCGGAGGAATGCCAAGCCGCCTTTGACCAATTGAAGAAGCACCTCACAACACCACCGCTGATCACTCGGCCGGTGGAGGGGGACGAGCTGTCGCTGTATCTGGAAGTATCCGACCAAGCAGCAGGATCGGTCCTCGTCCGGGAGGCCGAAGGGGCACAGAAGCCGGTGTACTATGTGAGCCACGTGTTTAAGGACGCGGAAACGAGGTACCCCGCCATAAAGAAGATTGTCTTAGCCCTCGTGGTAACCTTGCAGAAACTGCGGCACTACTTCCAAGCACACACCATCATCGTCCTCACCGAGCGCCCGTTGGGAGCTATCCTAGCATCACCGGAATCCTCAGGCCGCCTAGAAAAATGGAGGTGGGAGCTATCTCAATTCGACATAAGGTATCGCTCGAGGCAAGCCATCAAGGCGTAGGCCCTGGCTGACTTCACCGTTGAATGCACCATCCCTAGCAGGAAGCCGGAGTCCGCGCCACTCCTCGCAGCCCAGTGTCCCGTCCCGAAAGGCCCTGGCTCGGTTTCGGAGTGGGTCATCTACGACGACGGGTCTTCCACCGAGGAAGGCTGCGGTGCCGGCCTCATCATCCGGGACCCAAACGAAGCAGAGATGGAGTATTCTTTGAGGCTCGGTTTCAAAGCATCGAACAACGCGGCGGAATACGAGGCCCTCCTGGCCGGACCGCGCATGGACATCGGGATGGGGCTAAAGATAATTCGAATCCGCGGCGACTCGGCCCTTGTTTTCGGTCAAGTGACCGGCCGCTTCGAAGATCGAGAGCCTCTGATGATGAGGTACCTAGACGAAGTAAGGAAACTCCGAAGAAACTTCGATGAAGTCCAGGTAGAACAAATACCCAGGCAGCTGAATGCCCAAGCAGACGCCCTGAGCAAGCTAGCTTCGTCGTACTCGGCCAACAATAAGCGGTCTATCCTCTTCGAAACCTTGCCTCGACCCAGCGTGGGAGACGAAGCGACGACACTCCACGTGTACGCGGTGCAGGAGAGCGACCAGGATTGGAGGAAGCCCCTTGTGAAGTTCCTGAGAGACGGCGCGCTCCCGGAGGACCGGGCGGCCGCCTGCCGTCTCCGGGCCAAAGCCCGCCACTTCGTCTGGAGCAACGGGAACCTCTACAAGAAGGCCTTCACTCAGCCCCTGCTCCGGTGCGTTGACCCCCACGAAGCCGACTACGTCCTTCGGGAAATCTACGAAGGGGTGGGCGGTGCACACCAGGGGGCTCGAACCTTGATCCAAAAAGCATTACTCCAAGGGTACTACTGGCCCACCATGCACGAGGACGCCCTGAAGCTGGTCAGAAGATGCAAGAGTTGCCACTCCACGGCAGCATTCCCCGCCTCCCAGCTACCAAGATGACCGCCCTGACATCCCCATGGCCATTCGCTCAGTGGGGGTTGGATATGATCGGCCAGTTCCCTACCGTAACAGGTGGGCACAAATTCGTCCTCGTCGCGGTGGACTACTTCACCAAGTGGATCGAGGCCGTCCCCATCAGGAAACCGGACGCCACCATAACCATCAAGTTCCTGCAAAACAACCCAATACTCCGGTTTGGCATCCCGAGATGCATCATCACCGACCACGGGACAAACTTCGAGAACGAGAAAGTGAAGGACTTCTGCAACGAGTACCATATCCTCATGAAGTTCGCCGCGGTCGCGCATCCCCAATGCAACGGGCAGGCCGAGGTCGCTAATCGAGATGTCCTCCGAGGTCTCCGGACCCGCCTAGAAGGGCGACAAGGAAGTTGGGTCGAAGAACTTCCCCGGGTCTTATGGGCCCTGCGCACGTCAAAAAAGACTCCCACCGAGAAGACCCCCTTCAGCCTCTGCTACGGGACCGAAGCGATGGTCCCAGCGGAGATCGGGCTACCCAGTCACCGGGTCGAGCACTTCGATGATGATGCAAACACCTCGGCGCTACGAACCAACCTCGACATCTTGTTTGAAATGACGGATCGGGCTCAAATCAGAGTTGCCGCCTATCAACAACAAACGGCCCGATACTACAACGCTCGGGTCAAACACCGCTCCTTCAAGACCGGGGACCTGGTCCTTGCGGCGGAATGAGTTCACCGACCAAGGCAGGCTTCATAAGTTCTCCCCAAAGTGGGAGGGTCCCTTCCTCGTCTCTGAGGTGCTCCCCAGCGGAGCCTACCGCCTACAAGATGCGAACGGACGAAAGCTTCCGCAGCCTTACAACGTCGAGAAGCTCAAGCTATACCAGTGAGGTCAAAGCCAGCGAGTGTATGCCGCCCCCCTCTTTTTCCCCTTCACAAAGATGGTGTAAAGCGTTCTCTAAAAATTCCTGTCCATATGAATAAAGAAACGGCGGATCATTCCGAACAGAGTTCCATCTTTACACTCCAAGGCCATCACCAAGAGGCGGCCGCGCAACCCACTGCCCGGGTATCCTTAGTGGGCTTCCGACAGCCCCCTGATGCTAAGGACCAAAAAACCCTCTCAGAGGCAGTCGAGTGATCAGTCGAAAATACTGCATTTCTAACACGGCAATTTCCCTACCTTTTGCATTCATGTATAGGTATCCGGTATTCATATCGCACATATTAGCAAAACACATGTAAAATACTGGATTACTTGTACTGTATACTAAAACTGGCACTTTTAGGGAAATTGTGTGTTTTTCATGGCATCGCATCACCCTTGTATTGCACAACTCTTGTCTTGGGGTCTAATGCAGGAAATTCCAGAAGCAAAGCCCAAATTTGTGAAAACAGTGCTGATAAAATACGCCAACTCAAAGGCTCAAGATCTGGTAGCGATACAGAAGGCCAAAGAGAATTTAACATATCATAAAATAGCCCAAATGAGAGCCCAAAGCAGCAGAAGAAAGCGCATACCCCAAGGCCACTAAAGGACCGCGGATCCGCGGCCTAAACCCCCTTGGCGCCGCATATCCGCGGCCTTCTTAAGAGATCATGGCTTCAGATTTTTTACACGTGTCCCCTCTAATGGCCAAAGCTTCCAGAAGACCCCAGAAGCTCCACGTGGCGCATCTAGAAGGCTCGGCGTAACAAACTATTTCTAGAAGGCTCTTTTGGAGGGAAATTCAAATATTGGCTAACTGACTTTTGGAGGGAAATTCAAATTCAAATCCTAGCTCTAGGGTTTTGGGAGTCTATAAAAGAGAGCCTAGAGCTAGGGTGAAAGGTGTTCAAGAATTCATTCATCTTCTTCCACCCACAAGTTTAGTGACAAAACTTGTGCCAAACCCTTACCCCAATTCCAATTCAAAATCAAGATCAAGATCCCGAGTACCATTCAAGCAAGAGAGCCTTCAACCTTTAGCAAGAGACGCCAGATTCCATCGGAGCAAGAGATTCAAGCCGATCCGCGACTCAAGGAGCCGAGCGAAGCCGAAATCGACGATCTAGTTCCTACCTTTTGTAAATTTCAAGAGAGTTGTAACGAAAATTGTCGATAAATAAATGTGAAATTTCTATATCTTGCTTATCTTTGATTCAACATTATGATTCGATCTCAATTTGTGATTGCGTTTGATATTATGATGTTTGAGTAAACTCCGCTCGTGTAGGAGTTGTGACGATCAATAGAATGATGATGATTTAGATATTTTTACAATTCTTAAATCCTATAACGATTGTAAATTCTAGTGAATCAAATGATCGATGACCTAGTTTCGGGATGATCCTTTCTTGATTGTGTTCACTCGAAACTAGGGAACAACGATTGATCTTTTGATTGACTAGAAGTTAGAATTTGAATGAGATTCATTAAAAGGGTAAAGGATAAGACGAGGAAACCCTAGCTTCTTCGCAAAAATCCTTAACCTTGATGAATTATCATCGATCTAGTATCAATTCGCTAAAAGATAAGAACATGAAATCATTAGATCTCATAACATCTATAGATCTGATCTACTCCTACGAGCTACACTTCGAATCTTGATTGTTGGTTGGAAATCATCACAAATTACCACTTCTTGATTTTAATGCTTTCTTAGATCTAGATATTTTCCCTTTCTTGAAATGCAATTTTATAAATCATGAATTGTTTTCTTTTCTTTTCCTTAAAGTTTCAATTCATCTAATTCGAAACACGAACGATTACACTTTCCCTGTGGACGATCCGCACTTACTAACGCGCTACATTCGACACCGTTATTGATTGTGGTCAAATAATTTTTGGTTGTGATTTCTAAACATCATTTTCTTAAAAAAACATACACAACGAGAAATTCATTCAATCATCGAGCCCGAGGATCCCTCGCTCGGCTATCCCCAGCGGGCAGCTTCCCTGCCACAATGCCGGGGATCAAAAAGCCCTCCCAGAGGCAGTCGAGCCTGAGGATCTCTCGCTCGGCTATCCTACAGGACAAAAGCCCTCACCAAGAGGCACCGGGCAGTAACCCTGCCCGGCCAAGGGTCCTTGGTAGGCTTCTACAGCCCCTCCCGCGCTAAGGACCAAAATCCTCCCAGAGGCAGTCGAGTCCTTGCTCGGCTATCCCCGGCTGGTAGCTTCCTACCACAACCGATAGGGATCAAAGTCCTCGCCAAGAGGCACTGGGCAGTAACCCTGCTCGATCCCCGTCCTGAAGGATCAAAGCCCTCGCAAGAGGCAACCGAGCAGCTACCCTGCTCGGTCATCTCCGGCTGGTAGCTCCCTACCCATGATGCCATGGATCAAAGCCCTCGCAAGGGGCATCCGAGCGGCTGACCCGCTCGGCCATCCCAGGCTGGTTGTTGCCTACCTATGACGCCAGAGATCAAAGCCCTCGCCAAGAGGCAACCGCACAGCTTCACTGCCTTTTCAAAGTCTTTCTTTTATGGTTCTTATCTTTATATGTAAATTTCACCATCTCTCTTTTGTTATAGGATTTTGTGGGTGTAATCCGCTGAAAACCCTCAGGAGACAACACTCCTCCTACTAGGGACACCTAGAGGTTTAACGGCTTGCTGCACGTGCTCAGTGCAATCGTGTTTGCCTACGAAAGTGTGCTTAGTTTTCTCCTTTCTTTTTCTTCTCTTTCTCTTAAATAAACTAGTTTGCTCGGGACGATCAAAGATAAGTTTGGGGGTATTTGTTCAGTTGATAAAACTGCACATTTGTATTACATTTTTCCTACCATTTTCATATTAAAAAAGGACTTTATTATAATATATCATACATATGGGGGTTTATGTGTAAAAACACTATTTTCCATGTGTTGATATATTATAATTAGCATTTGGTAGGAAAATGTATGTAAATAAATTCATTGACCAAATCCTAGTAGAACAAAGTCTACTAAATATTATTTGAGTTGTTGTGCAAAAGATTTCCAAGTGTGCAGAATTTTTCAAAGACTAGAATCAAGCAAATCAAGTTGTTGAAGAAGACTTGCCTAATTAAGAAGCAAAACTTGGAGACCAAGTCTGGAAGCAACCACAAAAAGATTTCCAAATTCTGAAGGTGCCAAGGATCGCCAAATGTCACAATTATCCATCCCCAGAAAATTGATGGACGGCCGTGATCATCAAGCCGCGGATCCGCGGCAATAGCCCCTTTATGCCGCGGATCCGCCGCGGTTAAGAAGGGTTGGGATCTGAGGATTTTTATGGAAAATCTTTGCTGCTTAATTCATATTTTAGAAGCTTGTATTCTGTCTTTGGCACTATAAAAAGGCACCGAGAGCCTCTTAGAAAAATCATCAAGCCGACGCGATCACGAAGCCCCAGAAAGATCGAGAAGCAACTAGTTTGTAATCATTTTCTACGGAATAAAGTGTAGATTGTTCAAGTTGATTAATAAAGGTAGTTATTTTATTTAATTCTTTTGCATTTTACATTATGTTTTCCCTCTCTGTCTTTTCATCTTCTTCTCCCAACATGCGCGAGTAATTCTCCGCTTGTTAGGGTTCGTAGGATTAGGGTAGGCTAATGGACGATAAAGATCCCTAAACCCTTTTTAAGTCCTATAAAGTTTATGAACTTTATCAAAAGAATCATTAACATCCTAATCGGGCACGCTAGCAATTCTTTGCTAGTTCCGACCGCGATTAGAGATTAGATTAATGATTATTTTGGTAAAGGCTAGATATGAACGGAGTTCCGTGTCGAGATAAGGGTTAAGAGTGGGATTCCTTTTCCCTCCAGAAACCCTAATCTACACGCATCACCTTCGTTCTAGTTTTAAATCTATTAATGGATAAAAGGGTAACTTTTAATTAATCGTCCATAACTACTAAATCCTAACGAACCCTACAAGCCCTCTTATTATATTAACTACATCCCTAAAATAATCTAGATCTATATATTTTGCATTCTTGCTTAAAGTAGATCTAGAAACCATTCTATAAAATTCTTATTTCTTCCTCCTTTCTCAACACATCTAAAATAAGAATAAAAGATTCAACGTTTCCCAGAGGACGACCCGTACTCATCTTGGTCTAGCTACACGCGACACCGTTCTGATTGCGGTTAAACTAAACACACTTTTTCATATCAATCAGAACCGTCGAGGTTTGGAACTAGGGATTTTGCTATGTCTCCTTTTGGTGATGTTGCGTCTGTTGTACCGAGACGAACGTCGAGGTGGTGACCACTCCGCGCTGGTACGAGATGATCTCCGATTGTCTTTCAGGCTTTATATGACTTGCCGTTAAGACCTTGAAGCTAGGAATTTGGCCTTCGCTTCGTTTGCTGGCATTGCGTCTGCTGTATCGAGACGAATGTCGCGATTGTCTCTAGGTTGCTGGTGAACCGTCGAGGTCTGGAACTAGGGATTTTGCCGTGGCTCCGTTTGTTTGATTTTGCGTCTGTTGTATAGAGACGAACGTCAAGGTGGTGACCACTCCGCGCTGGTGCGAGATGATCTCCGGTTGTCTTTCAGGCTTTATATGACTTGCCGTTAAGATCCCGAAGTTAAGAATTTGGCCTTCACTTCATTTGCTTTGTCACGTCCGAATCTTGTTGGAGGAAGAACGCTGTCGTGATATCTCGTCTGGTGTATCAAGACGGACGTCGAGGTGGTGACCACTCTGCGTTGGTGCGAGATGATCTTCGATTGTCTTTCAGGCTTTATATGACTTGCCGTTAAGACCCTGAAGCTAGGAATTTGGCCTTCGCTTCGTTTGCTTTGTAACATCCGAATCCTGTTAGAGGAAGAACGCTGTCGTGACATCTTGTCTGCTGTATCGAGACGGACGTCGAGGTGGTGACCACTCTGCGCTGGTGCGAGATGATCTCTGATTGTCTTTCAGGCTTTATATGACTTACCGTTAAGACCCTGAAGCTAAGAATTTAGCCTTCGCTTCGTTTGTTTTGTCATGTCCGAATCCTGTTGGAGGAAGGACGCTGTCATGACATCTCGTCTGCTGTATCGAGACGAATGTAGAAGTAGTGATCACTCTATGCTGGTGTGAGATGATCCCCGATGGTCTTTCAGGTTTTATATGAGTTACCGTCAAGACCCTGAAGCTAGGAATTTGGCCTTCGCTTCGTTTGCTTTGGTATGTTCGGATCCTATTGGAGAAGGACGCTGTCATGACAACTCATCTATTGTACCGAGACGAATGCTGAGGTGGAGCTAGGATTTTGCCGTCACTCCGCTTTGCTTGACCATGGGGTCTTTTGTTGACGTTGCATTTGTATCCTGCTGGACTGCAAAGGAGCGCCGTTGCTGATTCTTAGGCTGTAGATATTGCCGTTAAGATTTGGAACTAGGTACTATGCCGTGGCTCCTTTTCGTTGCGACTCTGAGGTCGGTTGTTGACGTCATGTCTGCATCTGGTTGGAGTGAGGAGAAACGTCGTTGGTGATCTCTAAGTTGTCGATATCGACGTCGAGACCCTGAAGCTAGGGATCTTCCTTTGCTTTTTTTTTGTTGATATTATGTCCGCAATATTGCGACAAATGTCGAGGTCGTCTCTAGGTTGTCTTATGAACCGTCGAGATTTGGCTTTGCTTTCTGGTGGAGCCTGTTGGGAAGGCGTGGTTTCTTTTTTGTTTGTGCCCCTGGATTGTATACAGGGATCGATGTGATCTCACCTGTAGGGCAAAAAAAGTTTCATTCTTTCATCAATCATTTTTTTTATTCTTTCCACGACGCTCTATCATTTCAGCTTTTTATATCACGAAGATCGCGATTGCCCAATCATTTCGGCTATTTTTCTTTTTACTCGCTGCTTTTTATTGCGAGTTGCCCAATCATTTCGGCTGTTTTGCATGCATACTTTTTTTTTACTTGCTGATTTTTATTTGCAAGTTGCCCCATCATTTCGGCTATTTCGTATGCATGTGTGGCTCGCTAGCTTTTTGCCGCAAGCTTGGGATTAGACACCGATTTCGGCATCAGCACCGCTACAACTGGAATATTGCCAGGAGCGAATCATCATTGGTCTCTATCGATGTCAAACAAAGGTGGCTTAGTAAACAGGGTTAGGATCCTGTCGACCAAGGCTTTTGACTTCATGAGCCGTAAGATCTCACAAAGGTATTTCTCCCTGCAAGTCGTGAGGATCTCGTAGGTGCGTTTTCTCCTTAGGAATCGTGAGGATTCCTAAGTGCATATTCCTCTGTAAGTCGTAAGGATCTTACCAAAGAGTTTTCTCCTTATAAGTCGAGAGGACTTACAAGGGTTGTTCACCGTGTAGACATATCCCTAGTCACGGGTGGGACTTTGTTAGGGAAATGTTTATTCGCGCCCATGGATTGTATACAAGGGTCAGCATTGAACCGCTTGTAGGGCAGTATCGAAGGTTGTGGGGGGTTGCTTAAGAACAGGTTCAGGTCTCTGTAACTTAAGACTTTCAAATCTTATGAGCCGTGAGGGTCCCATAAGAGAGTTCTCCTTACGAGTCGTGAGGATCTCGCAAGTGTATTTTCTCCTTAGGAATCGTGAAGATTCCTAAGTGTGTTGCTCCCTTGTGAGTCGTAAGGATCTCACGCCGGTGGTTTCTCCTTACAAGGTCGAGAGGACCCTGTAAGTGTCCTTTAACGAGGCTGCGCCCTTTCGGGTTTTCACAAACACTCGCCGGTAGCCCTGCTGTTTTTTACTCATTGAGCCCTTTTGGGTTTTCATCCGTACCCATTTTGCTTATGGACATACCGTTTTTTTATTCACTTTTTTTTTGTTCTTTTTATATAACGAGGTCGTGCCCTTTCGGGTTTTCACAAACACTCGCCGGTAGCCCTGCTGTTTTTACTCACGGAGCCCTTTTGGGTTTTCATCCGTGCCCCTCTTGCTTGTTGACGTACCTTTTTTTTACCACGTCAGCCTGAGGATTCCGCGAGTTGGTAGTAGTTTAACGACGTTTCAGTCATATCTTAACGTATGATTACGCAGCTAGATTTTGTCGCAAATCTTCGCATGTTTTGTGCCGGAGGTAGATTCCTTGAAGAGAGGGCTGAGGACGACTTCTTCGTCGGAGTCGGTTCCAAAGGTGATAACTTGCGATCCCTTGGTGTCGGCTATGTGACAGTTGCCAGCAGCTCTTTCGCGCTCATCTGTTGTGCTTTTCTTTTCCCGACGAGCCTTGCGCTTCACTCGTTGAACGTGTCGTCGATGGACAACATATCCCTGCCACCAGTTCTTAAAGTCTATGCACTCCTCAGTAGGGTGTTCAATCTTCTGATGGTATAAGCAGAAGTTAAGATGTATGTCTGCTTCATCAAGATGTATATTGCCAGGGGAATTTCCTTTGAGAGAGGGCAATTTCATTCCTATTGCTAAGGCCTTAGCGAATTGATTCCTTATTTTAAGTTTGCTTTTGCTGGTGATAGGGACGCTTTGCTCCAGTCGGCGGCGTTTGGCCTTTTCAAATATAGCCAGTTCAAGCTCTCGATTGGCTTTGCTTTCCTGACGGGCTTCATTTAGGAATGCATCAATCATTTCATCTGATGGCCCTAGAAGTTCTGGTTCGGGATTTGCCCCCAGTTTCCATGCGTTAGGAGTTTCTTCACTGTCTATCGATGAGTGAGAGATCACATGACAACTTGCTATGCAATCCTCAGATCCATCTGATGAGTCTTCCCCATTATTTCCGTCTCCAAGGACGTGGCTGAGGAATTCTCGGAGCGTGATTGGAGCCCGCGCCTTCTGGTTATACTCTTCCAGCGCGTTAATATATTTTCGCAGATCCGTGCGCTTGTCATCAAACCGCGGAGCTTTTTTTTTTATAAAAGAGCACGATGCTCCCGGCATGTCCACCTTTTTAGGAGCATGTGGTTGTGGTGGGTTTACTTTCCACTTTCCGGACAACGCGAACTTGCCTTATTGGTATTGGTCTTCAATCCATCCCTTAAAGACGAAGCAATCCTCGATCGGGTGACTTACCGTTTGGTGGTAAGGGCGATAATTAATATCGTTGACATCGCCTGGCTGCGACGGACGTTTCGGACTCGGCAGATCGATGAGCCTGTTGCGCACTGCCAGCTCAAACAGTCTTCTCGTTTTATCCTGAGGAAACGAGTAAGGACGTCCTAGTTTTTTCTCAAGGGATGGGCGTGGACGCATATTGTTTCGACGGACAACCGGCTTTAAGTTGCTCGGCTGTTGTTGAGTATTGGCGACGAAAATCGCTTTTCCTTTCCCCTTTTCATCCCGAGGATCCGTCTTTGAAGGAGATGATCTATGACCCATTTGATCCATTTGGGCCAACTTTTCTATTAAGGCCTGGAAAGTAATTGGCTTGAAAAACATCATGAATTGTGAGATGGTCGCTTGCGAATCAAGAGTGCCCACGAACATGCCTACCGCAGGTGCTTCTTCGATGCGTTGTTCGCACTTCAACCATAAGTTTCGCCATCGTGTTGCGTATTGAACCCATGTTTCGCCTGGCCTTATCCTGGCGTTGATCAATGCCGTTATCGGGGTGCGTTCACTAGCACTTTCAAATCTTTGTGTAAACAGTAGCTCCATCTCCGCAAATGTTTTGACAGAGTCGTTAGGTAGCTCTGAATACCATTCAAAGGCCATTTCTGCTAAGCTGCCGACAAATTGGCGAATCAACGGTTTGTCATCGCCTCCAGTGTTGCCGCATAAGGCCCTGAATTGAGCGACATGTTGTTGTGGATTCCCTGTCCCTTTATATATGTGGAACTTAGGGATCGTGTATCCCGGCGGGTAACTGATTTGGTCATACCAGCCCGGATATGGTCGTCCGGTTCTAACAATTTGCCCAGCCGCTTCATTCGCCTGATGAACTCGTATCTGCTGAGCTATATAGTCATCTAGTGCAGCTTTGGAAATGGTTTCCTCCTTGGCTGCTGAAAGGGCCGGAGGAGGATTAGATGTCTCCTCTTTATCGTCTTCAATAATGATCGGAGGGTCTTCAGCTGGAGGGTCCGGCTGTAACATCATTCCTACCATGTCTTGGAAGAGAAGCGCAATTTGTTTTATGTTGGCAGCTTGTTCTGCTGCCTCTTTTTCCTTCTTCTCGAGGATCCTGTGGAGGAACTCAGCATCGGTTTCTTGTTCTTGACGCTGTTCCGACGACGCCTCCGGGCTTTCTTTTGGCTCAGTGAGTGCGGTCATCTGTGTTAGCATCTCCCGAAGCTTCTGCCGCTGCTGTTCCTGAGCCCTTGTTATTGATCGGGTGAGCGGTCGGTGACCCGTCGATGCGCGGCTTTCCTCTTTTCCGGAAGCCATGTAAACAGTATGCACCGTTATGCCCCCAGACTTGGGGCGTTTGGGCTCAGCGTCTTTGCGTTCTGTCGTATTCATAAGGGCTTTCCTTGGCCTCCTTCTTCTTTGAGCAGTTGACGTTGGGGGAGCCGTTGCAGTGGGCACCCAGCCGGCTGACGTCTTCTGTGTTACCATGAGATGGCTCTTTTCTTGATGAGCTTTAAGCTTCTTTGGCCGGCAAGAGTAGTCCTGGTTAATCACCGATTCCTGGACCTGTCGCCAGGCTTTATAAATTTTGGAGGACAGCCGTTGAGGGGGCTGCTCCAGCTTCGCCTCTGGGGCATTATCCACGGGTGTAGGAGATTTTTTCAATACGGCAATTGGCGAGTTTTTGCGCACCCTTTCTAGCGGTTCGAAACTATTCCCGGTCGGAACAGCAGCATTGATTTCCACCATCGGAGCTGGCGGAGTTAGCCCAGAGGGGGGATTGCCTCCAGCCTTCCTTACCCGGCGCCAGTGACGACGGCGAGCATGTCGTGCGATTGGAGTCAGTTTACTCGTTGGGGGTGACCTCCTCATGCCCCCTGTGTTGGTTAGAATTTGCTGGTTTCAGCCTTTTAAAGACCGACGTCCGTTGAATGGGGACGGCCGACCTATCAAAAGCAGACTTCCGAGTAGGGGAAGCAACCTTGGTGATTTCGCCTGGAACGGGAGTAGATATAGTCAGTCTTGTGAAGACCGACCCTTTGGCAGGAGAAGCCGCCTTGACGATTTTGGGAGCAGGGATGGCTATCCGCTTCGGGATAACGCCTTCTGGTATTGCAGGCTTCTTCATGGGCCTGTTGGAGCTCTAGCCTAGTCTGTTAAAAACTGAGACAGTGGAGTTGGGCGACCCGTTGAGAGGGGCCGCAGTAGTAGTAAGCCGACCGAATACCGACTTCTTGCGAGCTTCTTGTGACGACATTGGAGCATTGAAGCTCATGGGTGGGAGCATAGTCCCGAAGAATAGTCCAGTGGTGGCTTGAGTTACCTGCTCCACTGGCATCTTGAAAAGGGAGGCCGCTTGGGGCCCGTAAGTCACTCCTCCAGAAAGGACGGAGTGAGAGTTGTAGATGCAGGTAGTGCAGTTTGAAGCCATTGATCTTCTGTTTTCTGCACGGAGCAAGACACCAAATCTAAGTACCTCGAATCCACAAGCAACCACAGCAAACCGCGATCCGTTCGCGAACACGACACACGAAGTGTGGAGTGGAAAGAGGAAGAGGTCCCACCAGGCGTGCCAGAATCTGTTCCCCTCCGAATACAGAGACGCGACCGCGCAGGTCCGTCTTGCCTGGGATTCGGGGCAGATACTATTTGGTGCTATCCGTCCACCTCTCCGAAGATGCCAAGTTGATTTATGGCACCGTGTATCGAAGGTTTAGACGGATGCGTCCGATGTAGCAGACTTCGTCAAATTCCTCCTCGCTTGAGGGGTTTTTGATTGTGGGGACGCTCTTCCCTACAGGTGCAAGCCCCTGCAGTTAATTACGCTACCGCATCGCGGTAACAATTTTCTCCTTTTCCAGCTGGTCACTTCATGTCGTGGGTGTTTGTTTTGTTTGTGGTTGCCCGTGGATTGTATACGGAGACTAATTTATATTGTCGCCCGTAGGACGTGGATTAGTCCAAATCCGTATTTTCTTAGATTTGGGTTTGGGGTTTTGGTTTAAGGATACGTTAGCTATATTTGAGGCTAAGATCAACTTAAACGTTCGTTAAGGATACGTTAGTCTAATTTCCAGACTAAGATCAACTTAACGGGATCGTTTAGATCCGACAAAGGAGCATTTGGGGGCTCTATTTCCAGTTTAAGGACATAGTGGTCCAACATTCCCATTTTGGGGACGAATATTGATTTCCGGTTTAGGGACGTGGTGGTCTAACATTCCTATTTTGGGGACAAATATTGGTTTAAGGACATCATAGTCCGTGAGTTTTAAGACATCACAGTCAAGATTAAGGACATCATAGTCCGTGAGTTTTAAGACCTCACAGTCAAGGTTAAGGACATCATAGTCCGTGGGCTTAAGCACCCCACTGTCCGTAGCAATGTGTGGTTGTCGGGACCCGTCACCTCTCTGACGACGTTGAAGGATTACAACAACAAATATCAGAGGAGTTCAGAGATGTACCCTTAAACCGGGTGTAAATTGATTCGGGAGAGCAGTTGTGCTCAGTTCAATTTAATTTGAAGACTTATGGCCAGAATTGGGTTAAGTCCATTTGAAAATGTATAACATTTCATTTTATCTTTGGCCTGTTAGGCCATTATTTGGGCTCTGCCCCTTTATAATAATGCATTGCATTTTATTAGTCCCGTTAGACCTTTTAAATTGGGCTCTGCCCCTTTTTAATAATGCAGAGCATTTAAGGTTCTGACAGTGCGCCACGTGGCTTGTCAGGCACTTTGCGCCAATTAATGAGCGCAAGGCGCCAGCACATATGGAAGTGACACGTGTAGCGCAAGTCTGTTAGCGCAGTGCGCTGTGCCAGTGTGCTGCTGACACGTGGCGCGCTCTGGTGCAGTGCGCCAACCCAAGAGCGCAGTGCTCTGTTTTTAGGAGCGCAAGGCGCAGATTGACACTTGACGCTCTCTGGTGACTTGCGCCAGTCCAAGGAGCGCAACAGCGCAAATCAAAAGTTCAAGGCACTGTACAGTAGCGCATAGCACATCTTGATCAAATTTAGATCAAAAAAGAATCTTTTTAGAGGTTCTACCTCAAGATTCAAGAACCGATGGTTCATCAAAAGGCAATGCCTTTATATAGATCAAAAGATCTAGGGATTAAAGTAAATTACTTCTTTTTTATGATTGGTTCTTTTTTGATCTCTTTCTTTTTATTGATGAAGATCTTGATCTTGTTCTTAGATCTTTGATCTCTTTAGAAGAAATTCTTCTTTTTTCCAAAGGTTTACCTTTTTCTCTTCGAGTTCTTCTCAAAATTTTTAGAGGAGTTCTCTATCTGAGACTTGGAGTCTAGTGGCCTTTATATAGGGCCAATTAGTTTGTTGAGTTTGTTACAGAGATCTTTCTCTGATTGATCTGGGGATTTTCTCCCACCGTTGGATCTTTGATCCTAAGGCCTCTGTTTTACAGAAGACAATCTTCTTATTTTTAATAAGATTGGAAAGATCTTTCTAGAATTTTAATTCTGATTAATTAAATAATTTATTGTTTAAGTTTTGGCGCAAGTGCACCTGCGCTTGACTCGTGTCACGCAGCGCAGAGCGCAGCGCAACTGCGCTAGCGCGACTGCGCTGACACGTGTCGCGCAGCGCAACTGTGCTAGCGCATCTGTGCTGACACGTGTCGCTCAGCGCAGAGCGCAGCGCAACAGCGTTGACACGTGGCGCGCAGCGTAAAGCGCAGATTAACTGAAGCGTTGCTTCCTTTAGAATTTGAATTTTAAACAGAGCCTTGCTCTGATTGGGGTGCGCTGCCTTGGGCGCAGCGTCCCTTGCGTTTGCGTGTCTGTTTTTGACACGTGGCGCTTTGCACACAGCGCAAGGAGTCTGAAGCGTTGCTTCAATTTTTGAATTTATGAAATTCAAACAGAGCTTTGCTCTGACTGGGGGAAATAGAAGCGTTGCTTCGTTTCCCGCCTTAGAACTTGAACAGAGCTTTGCTCTGATTGGGGTAAACACCCCCTCGCCATCTTCTACAGGAGGCCTCGCCACCGGGAGCGGAACCCGGGCATGGAGCTCGCCATCGTTGAACTCGGGAAGCTGCTCCTTCACGGGGTCCAGGGCCTTGTTCCACGCGACGGCAGAATACTCCCCGAGCTCGGCGTAAAACTGCTCTGACGCCTTATAATCGGCCACAGCTTTCTTAGCCCGAGCCTCGGCAACCTGGGCCTCCAGAAGCGCCGCCTCGGCATCTCCCCTGCTGGCGTCCCTCTCTTTCTCCATGGCCACGAAGCGTTCGGCTAGATCTGCCAGCATCCTATCGGCGACCCGGAGGGACGCACTCAGACGACGATGGACACCCCGATTCGCTGAGTTGGCAAGTTCCGCAGCCTCCGCCCCGGCTGCCAGGACGTCGGCCCGTGCCCTCTCCAGGCGCAGGTCACGCCGCAAAACCTCGACCTCCGAGGGAAACGCTTTTACTGGCCTCGGGGCGTAGAACGCCCCCTCGGCCTCCATACGAGCGGCAAGGGCGCAGTGTTGAAAGACCTGACGGAAAGCGGATGAGAAACCAGGAGGCCCCCGAGCCAAAGAAAAGTATACCAGAAAAACTACACGTAGAAGGGTTCGTACCTGGACCGCCCCCTGGGCCATGGCTTCGAATTGAGCCCTCAGGGAGCCATGCAGAAGCTTTCCCCCAACCGACTCCTCCATCCCGGCAAGCAAGCCAGCGGCAACGGAAAGCCCAGACGGAACTGTGAAGACGGCGCCCCCTCCTGCACGGAAATTCCCTCGGGGACCCTCGACGACGACGCGCGAGAAATCGTCATCTTCCTCTTGAGAGGGTGCCTGTCCTCGCCCTCCCCTCTGTCCCCCGTCTGGAGCTCGGATAACCGTGGACGTTTCTGGCCGCCGTCGGAGAACCCACCAGGAGCCGTCAACGAAGCAGACGGCCCTATCGCCGGCAGAACATCCGGCGTGGGGCATGAGCCAGCCAGGGGCTCGGCCGCGCCACTAGCCTCCTTCTGGCACGAGCAGCCCAAAGAGTGGGAGCGAACCATGTATTCAAAAAGAAGAAGAACGCCGAGCAGCCATGACTTAAGAAGGAGGAAAAATGGAAGAGTAGGGGCCCTGGAGCGGGCTCCGCCCCTACTTATTACTGCAAGCGGCCTCATCCAACGACGCCCGTCGTCTCCCGCCAAAACGACTCCTCGTGTCACGCCCCGCTTCCCAGAGTACGCAAACTTGGGCACGTGACATAGCCAACCATGCTACCTGCGGGTAGGACGCATCCGTCCACAGTCACATTACGGTTGTAGAGATATCAAGAACAGTAAAATAAACTAAACTAATACATGTCCAAATCCATAATAACAAGAATCAATGAACAATGAGTGCGGAAGCTAATGATCCAATACAATGAATAAACAGTACGTCCCATAATGCGGACTCACATCTGGAAATGAAAAGCAATAAATAAACTAAATCCTAAGGACTCACTGTTCAGCCTGCTGGCTGAAATACTCCTGCTCGGTCGACGACGAAGGTACGGAATCTGGGCCATGCAAAACCCAGACGTCAGCGCGTCATGATATCAAGTATATAGCATAAACATGGTAATAAACAATGCAAGCATGAACATGAATAAAGCAGTAATAAGAAGTAACGAGCAGGGTAATGTGCAATGGTGACTAAATTGTCCTATCAGGTTTTCTACTCTACAGTCTTTGAAACCAATTGATGAATCGTCGATGTAACTCAATAGTATCCCGTGCGTGCCCGGGACCACGGTCATGACCCTCGGGGCTGAGTCCGAGACGTGCCGCTAAGCAGTAAAAGGTAGTAGGA
Organism: Agapanthus africanus; assembly: GCA_030015575.1. Lineage (NCBI taxonomy): Eukaryota > Viridiplantae > Streptophyta > Magnoliopsida > Asparagales > Amaryllidaceae > Agapanthus > Agapanthus africanus. The sequence goes on from CM057339.1 coordinate 213,083,499, forward strand.
TGGACGAGTGATGTCAGCATCATCACTCCCGGACTGGCCAAGCCCGTAAGACTGATCAGAACAATGTATCGAACTGTTGAGTTACAAGTCGGTTTCACCTTTGATTTCCCCATACCCCCAAACTATGTATGTCAGGTCAGGTATTCAGTAGTCAAGGACTAATGCCAACAAAGTCAAGTAAAAGTAGGTCTGTCTGGATCGACAGCAGGAATGGTTAGGTTTGTCGGCATTAGGCATGAAATCAGGGAACAAGTAATGTCATGGTACAACAGGACGGGTCAGTATGTATGTATATGTCAGGTGTATCAGGGTCAGGCCGATATGTCGTGCAATCGGGTAAGTGCTCACAACAGGTACACAATCAATAATGAACAACAGCCGGAACAGTAGTTAACTACAAGATTCCATATAACTATAGTGATGTTTGTATTCTCTTATTAACAGGTTCAATCATCTTTAGGGTGCAACAATTCCAGGGTGAAACAGTATTATTAACACGAAGCAATGAAACCATTAAAATTACAGCATAATAATAATTACAAGAATGAGCTTGCAATTTAAGCAATGACGTGCCAATTGGTTAATTAGTTAAAGTGTGGAATTGATAGCGTACCGATTAACTACAAGTAACCACTATAATGATTTATCGTTACGGATGATTGTACTAGTCACCAAATCGTGTGATTATAACAGATAACATGATTATTAAGTTTGTAGCATGTTAAAGTAAGTATTCGGATACTTGCCTCGACGGTTTCGCAAACCGGAACGCACGGATGCAATGTCGGCAGAACGCGATATGAAAGCACGGGCCACGGATCGAGTCCCAACAGAGATCAACGGGATCACACGGACCAGGGGACTTCGCTGGAGCGTCGGGTTCGTCAGACGGCACGGTCGGATTCCGGCAAAAGTTATCGGCAACAAGTTAGCAATAAGATAAACATACCAGATCAGCGGGGTTTTGCACCAAGGAAGTAAAGTGATGCTTACAGAGGAGAAACAGGGGTAACTATGACGGGCCCGACGGCGATGGACCCACCGGCGGTGAACAGGAGGTGCGGCGAGGGTGCTGGAACGGCTGAAAGGGCTCGGGGTCGCTGGAAAGGGGTGCTGCGGTGAGTGGGGAAGAGTATGGTCGGCTCTGGTGGTCGAGGGAGAGAAGGAGGTGGTCGGAGGTGGTTCCGGTGACGTCGACGAGGGTCGACCGTGGCTTCTCCGGCGAGTGGGAGATGGTGCAGGGTCGGCTCGGGTTTGCTCGTGGTCCAGCGAGGAGAGGAGGGAGGTGATGCCGAGGTCGCGCCGAGGAGGGTGAGAGGGAGTCGCGGGGGTTGTCGACGACGATGGGTGGCGTCGACGGCGAGGGTTGCAAGGGTGGAGGCGAGGTCGGGAATGGGTGCAGGCGCAGGAGAGAGGAGGAAGGAGGGAGGAGGAAGGCGCTGCTAGGCTGAGGGTGCTGACGGCGACGGCGAGGTCGCGGGGGAACCGGCGGTGAGGTCTGCGGTAAGCTAGGGTTAGGGTTTCTCGCGATGGAAGGTGGGTCGAGGGAGGCGGCTGCGTGCATGGGGTTTAAATATTAGGAGAGGGAGAGAGGGATAGGAGAAAGAGAGAGATTGTGGGAATATTGAGAGAAGAGAGAGAGAGAGATAGGAGAGAGAGAGATTGAGAAATATTGAGGCGGGGCCCACGAGTTCTAATAATGGCTCGTGATTGGCTGCAGGAGGTAGAGAAATGTTAGAATTGAAGATTCTGAGGATTTGAATGATTTTTAGTTAGGGAAAAATATATATATATTCGTATAAAATAGATTAAGATATTAAATTGAAATGGGCCGTTTTGGCGCGAAATGAAACATTTCCAAATCGCGCCCGGGTTGCGCCCAAATATTCCAAATTCAAATTATAGGATTTTAAGCGGGTTCAAAATTTTGAAAAGAGGTGTTTAGTGATTAAAATGCATGCCCCCAAGTCGGACACTTGCACGCGCGCGTAGTCGCCCAAACTTGCCCGTTTAGCCAAACGGAACGGAATCTCGACACGCGGACGCTACCACGCGACTAGTGGCAACGAGTAGGCTAACATGGACATCTTAAATTTCATTTTCGGAGTTAAAATTTGTTATGTGCCAAAATGACCTAACCGGGTAAAATTTAGCAATAAACACCAGAAAAATCAGGAAAATTGGAATGAGCGATAAACAACCCTCAACTAGTAATTTAAATAGTATTATTGGGCTCGGGTGTTACATCATACCCAACTACAAAAGAATTTCGTCCTCGAAATTCCAAGAATACAAGATAACTAACTACTGGAAAAGATGAGGGAATTTCTGCCGGATCTCGTCTTCTCGCTCCCAAGTGGATTCTCCATGCGATCGATTACCCCAAGAAACTAGTACAAGAGGGATAACCTTGTTCTTGAGAACCTTTTCTCTTCGATCCTTGATTTCGACTGGTCGCTCCTCAAAAGTCAGGTCTTCCCGAACGGTCAACTCCGAATGATCCAAGACATGAGTCTCATCACGAACATACCTCCGTAGTTGAGACACATGAAACACATCGTGAACTCCTGCTAATGACGGTGGTAACGCCAACCGGTACGATACCTCTCCAACACGCTCCAATATCTCGAAGGGTCCAACGAATCGGGGACTAAGCTTTCCCCGACTTCCAAAGCGAATCACCCCTCTAGTCGGTGATATCTTCAGGAATACCAAATCACCCACGGCGAACTCTAGAGGTCTTCTTGACGTGTCGGCCCAACTTTTCTGTCTGTCTTGAGCTGCCTTCATATGCTTCCTGATTGTATTCACCTTCTCGACTGTCTGTACCACCAAATCTGGTCCTAGTAACCTTCGTTCACCAACATCATCCCAACAAACAGGTGAACGGCACTTACGACCATACAGTGCTTCAAACGGGGCCATCTGAATAGTTGCTTGGAAGCTGTTGTTGTACGAAAACTCCACCAGGTGTAGATGATCTTCCCAAGAACCTCTGAAGTCCAACATGCAAGCCCTCAACATATCTTCAAGGGTCTGGATCGTTCTCTCTGATTGTCCATCAGTCTGGGGATGATAAGCTGTGCTAAACTTCAATCGAGTCCCCAAACTTTCTTGTAAACTCCTCCAAAAGTGCGACAAGAACCGAGTGTCCCGATCGGACACGATGCTTACCGGTACTCCATGCAATCTGACAATCTCCTGCATGTACCGCTCTGCCAAAGTCTCTGTCGATTGACCAACCCGAAAAGGAATAAAGTGAGCTGCCTTGGTCAACCGATCGACAATCACCCATACAGCATTGTTGCCCTTTGGACTCCGCGGTAAAGCCGTCACGAAATCCATGGTTATATGTTCCCACTTCCACTGAGGAATCGGAAGTGGTTGCAACAAACCAGCAACCCTTTGGTGTTCAGCCTTGACTTGCTGACACACCAAGCACTTAGCCACAAAGCGAGCAATTTCCCGTTTCATACCTTCCCACCAGAAATGCTGTCGAATATCTCGGTACATCTTCGTCCCTCCTGGATGTACAGAGTAAGGTGAACTGTGTGCCTCCTTCATAAGCTCTTCACGCACATCTCCTTTTGGCACACACACACGGCTACCATATCTCAACGAGCCATCTTCGTGGATCAGTAAATCGGTTCGTAGTCCAGCTCCAACCTGCTCTCGAAACTTTTGCAGTCTAGGATCCTGCGATTGCGCCGCTCTAATCTTCTCAACTAAGGACGATTGTACTTGCAACTGCATCAACTGTCCTGTAGCACGCGGTAGCACAACCTCCAAGTCAAATCTCCGAAACTCCTCAACGATCTCTCTCTGTGCAGTCAATAACTGAATTGCTGGTAACCGACTTAGCGCATCTGGCACGACGTTAACTTTTCCCGGATGGTACTTAAGATCAAGGTCGTAGTCGGCCATCAGCTCCAACCATCTGCGTTGCCTCATGTTCAACTCCTTCTGAGTGAACACATATTTCAAACTCTTGTGATCCGTAAAGACTTCAACTCTCTTGCCCAGAAGATAGTGTCTCCAAATCTTCAGGGCGAAGATCACGGCTGCAAGCTCCAAGTCGTGAGTCGGATAGTTCTTCTCATGAGTCTTCAGTTGTCTCGATGCATAAGCGACGACTTTCCCGTTCTGCATCAAAACACATCCCAATCCTTTTCCAGATGCGTCGCTGTGAATCACCAGTCCTCCTGAACCATCCGGTACGGTTAGGATAGGGGCGGTTATCAACTTCTGCTTCAACGTCTCGAAGGCCAATGCACATCCATCTGTCCAAGCAAACGGTACCTCCTTACGCGTAAGCTTGGTTAACGGCTCAGCTAAACGAGCGAAGTTCTCCACAAATCTTCTGTAGTAACCGGCGAGTCCAAGAAAACTTCTTATCTCTGCAACACTCATTGGAACAGGCCAATCTCGAACTGCTGCAATCTTCTCGGGATCAACGGCGATTCCATCGCCCGACACGACATGCCGCTGAAACTTCACTTCTTCCAGCCAGAATTCGCACTTACTCGTCTCCGCGAATAATTTCTCTTGTCTCAGCGTCGGCAGTGCGATCCTTCTTCTTCACTAGAAGAACTGGAGCTCCCCACGGTGAGTTACTGCTTCGAATTTATCCCTCCTCGAGTAATTCACCCACTTGTTTCTTAACTTCTTCCAATTCCACCGGTGCCATCGGATAAGATTTTGATACTGGCACTGCACCAGAAATAAGGTCAATCGCAAACTCCACTTCTCGCTTCGGCGGTAAGCCCGAAATATCTTCAAACACATCCACAAAGTCGCGAACAACTGCCGGCTCTTCCTTACTATCCACTACCATAGCCGCAAGAACATTGTTCGTCGGCCTAGCCCTAAACTCGACTGGCCCGACAGAATTGCTTTCTCCAATGAAAGTAAACTTAGGATGTCCGGGAATCTGGAATTACCTTCCTCGCCCTACAGTCAATGTGGGCGTGGAAAGTGCCAAGGAAATCCATCCCAAGACAACCTCATAACTGCCCGGATCTATCACCAAGAAATCTGCAAAAAGCTCCCGTCTGCAAACAACAACTGTACAACCTCTACCTTCCTTACTAGCTATGATTTTCCCATTCCCAGTATGTACGTCCCAGAAACTAGACAGGGTCGTGCAGGTGATCGAGTGTGTAGTTATAAACTTGGATGACATAAACAATGGGATGCTCCGAAATTAAGTAATGCCAAAGCAGGAAAACCATGAACGAGTAAATTACCTGAAACCACTTCTCCCGATGCCTTAGCTTCTTCAGCCGTCAACGTGAACGCTCGAGCCTGCTGTGGTCCCTGAGTAAGCGGTTCCTGTCCTTGGAACGGTCCCTGCGGAGACTTCTGCGTATCATCCTTTGTGCGAGGCTTCGACGGACAAACATCAACGGTGTGATCTGCCGCTCTACATCTAAAACAGAGTCCCAGCCTCATACGACACTTCTTTCGCACATGTCCGGGTTTATGGCAGTATCTACAAATCACTCTCCCCTTCCGATCACCCATACCTATTTTCTTCATTGGTGCCACGCTGCGCCTGTTCAATGGAATACTTCTACGTACGGACGTGGGGTCCAGTGCAAATGCTGGTTCCAGCTCGAGTTGTTCCTTTAGTTTCTCCAGCAATCCCCTTATCACTCTTTGCCTGGCGGCTAAGACCGCATGCCCTGGGTCCATCTCCAAATTCTGACCGGCCATATTCCTGGAAATCAAAGTACCCAACATTAGCATGATGATAGTTTTCGAGTATAGATCAAGGCTAGAACTCCAAGATACTTAAATAGAGTGCTGCATTGTAGCTATGCCGCGGTATCATAGCCGCAATTACTTAACTCCACCCAAGTCGCCTAAGTCCTAGAGATAACAAGAAGTTAGGTTTTCAAGTTTGACAATGCAAAGTAAGTTTGCATGCCGACATGATCCGGAAGAATGATTCAAGGATGGTAAAACGGTCAAAGTGGCAGGACATGTTTCCTAATCACGGGTATTCTGATTCGTGTATCGGGTGCGATACCCAACTACAAAGAATCAACCCAAATAACCTATGGCTCTGATACCATAAAACCATGTCACGCCCCGCTTCCCAGAGTACGCAAACTTGGGCACGTGACATAGCCAACCATGCTACCTGCGGGTAGGACGCATCCGTCCACAGTCACATTACGGTTGTAGAGATATCAAGAACAGTAAAATAAACTAAACTAATACATGTCCAAATCCATAGTAACAAGAATCAATGAACAATGAGTGCGGAAGCTAATGATCCAATACAATGAATAAACAGTACGTCCCATAATGCGGGCTCACATCTGGAAATGAAAAGCAATAAATAAACTAAATCCTAAGGACTCACTGTTCAGCCTGCTGGCTGAAATACTCCTGCTCGGTCGACGACGAAGGTACGGAATCTGGGCCATGCAAAACCCAGACGTCAGCGCGTCATGATATCAAGTATATAGCATAAACATGGTAATAAACAATGCAAGCATGAACATGAATAAAGCAGTAATAAGAAGTAACGAGCAGGGTAATGTGCAATGGTGACTAAATTGTCCTATCAGGTTTTCTACTCTACAGTCTTTGAAACCAATTGATGAATCGTCGATGTAACTCAATAGTATCCCGTGCGTGCCCGGGACCACGGTCATGACCCTCGGGGCTGAGTCCGAGACGTGCCGCTAAGCAGTAAAAGGTAGTAGGATGGACGAGTGATGTCAGCATCATCACTCCCGGACTGGCCAAGCCCGTAAGACTGATCAGAACAATGTATCGAACTGTTGAGTTACAAGTCGGTTTCACCTTTGATTTCCCCATACCCCCAAACTATGTATGTCAGGTCAGGTATTCAGTAGTCAAGGACTAATGCCAACAAAGTCAAGTAAAAGTAGGTCTGTCTGGATCGACAGCAGGAATGGTTAGGTTTGTCGGCATTAGGCATGAAATCAGGGAACAAGTAATGTCATGGTACAACAGGACGGGTCAGTATGTATGTATATGTCAGGTGTATCAGGGTCAGGCCGATATGTCGTGCAATCGGGTAAGTGCTCACAACAGGTACACAATCAATAATGAACAACAGCCGGAACAGTAGTTAACTACAAGATTCCATATAACTATAGTGATGTTTGTATTCTCTTATTAACAGGTTCAATCATCTTTAGGGTGCAACAATTCCAGGGTGAAACAGTATTATTAACACGAAGCAATGAAACCATTAAAATTACAGCATAATAATAATTACAAGAATGAGCTTGCAATTTAAGCAATGACGTGCCAATTGGTTAATTAGTTAAAGTGTGGAATTGATAGCGTACCGATTAACTACAAGTAACCACTATAATGATTTATCGTTACGGATGATTGTACTAGTCACCAAATCGTGTGATTATAACAGATAACATGATTATTAAGTTTGTAGCATGTTAAAGCAAGTATTCGGATACTTGCCTCGACGGTTTCGCAAACCGGAACGCACGGATGCAATGTCGGCAGAACGCGATATGAAAGCACGGGCCACGGATCGAGTCCCAACAGAGATCAACGGGATCACACGGACCAGGGGACTTCGCTGGAGCGTCGGGTTCGTCAGACGGCACGGTCGGATTCCGGCAAAAGTTATCGGCAACAAGTTAGCAATAAGATAAACATACCAGATCAGCGGGGTTTTGCACCAAGGAAGTAAAGTGATGCTTACAGAGGAGAAACAGGGGTAACTATGACGGGCCCGACGGCGATGGACCCACCGGTGGTGAACAGGAGGTGCGGCGAGGGTGCTGGAACGGCTGAAAGGGCTCGGGGTCGCTGGAAAGGGGTGCTGCGGTGAGTGGGGAAGAGTATAGTCGGCTCTGGTGGTCGAGGGAGAGAAGGAGGTGGTCGGAGGTGGTTCCGGTGACGTCGACGAGGGTCGACCGTGGCTTCTCCGGCGAGTGGGAGATGGTGCAGGGTCGGCTCGGGTTTGCTCGTGGTCCAGCGAGGAGAGGAGGGAGGTGATGCCGAGGTCGCGCCGAGGAGGGTGAGAGGGAGTCGCGGGGGTTGTCGACGACGATGGGTGGCGTCGACGGCGAGGGTTGCAAGGGTGGAGGCGAGGTCGGGAATGGGTGCAGGCGCAGGAGAGAGGAGGAAGGAGGGAGGAGGAAGGCGCTGCTAGGCTGAGGGTGCTGACGGCGACGGCGAGGTCGCGGGGGAACCGGCGGTGAGGTCTGCGGTGAGCTAGGGTTAGGGTTTCTCGCGATGGAAGGTGGGTCGAGGGAGGCGGCTGCGTGCATGGGGTTTAAATATAAGGAGAGGGAGAGAGGGATAGGAGAGAGAGAGAGATTGTGGGAATATTGAGAGAAGAGAGAGAGAGAGATAGGAGAGAGAGAGAGATTGAGAAATATTGAGGCGGGGCCCACGAGTTCTAATAATGGCTCGTGATTGGCTGCAGGAGGTAGAGAAATGTTAGAATTGAAGATTCTGAGGATTTGAATGATTTTTAGTTAGGGAAAAATATATATATTCGTATAAAATAGATTAAGATATTAAATTGAAATGGGCCGTTTTGGCGCGAAATGAAACATTTCCAAATCGCGCCCGGGTTGCGCCCAAATATTCCAAATTCAAATTATAGGATTTTAAGCGGGTTCAAAATTTTGAAAAGAGGTGTTTAGTGATTAAAATGCATGCCCCCAAGTCGGACACTTGCACGCGCGCGTAGTCGCCCAAACTTGCCCGTTTAGCCAAACGGAACGGAATCTCGACACGCGGACGCTACCACGCGACTAGTGGCAACGAGTAGGCTAACATGGACATCTTAAATTTCATTTTTGGAGTTAAAATTTGTTATGTGCCAAAATGACCTAACCGGGTAAAATTTAGCAATAAACACCAGAAAAATCAGGAAAATTGGAATGAGCGATAAACAACCCTCAACTAGTAATTTAAATAGTATTATTGGGCTCGGGTGTTACATCATACCCAACTACAAAAGAATTTCGTCCTCGAAATTCCAAGAATACAAGATAACTAACTACTGGAAAAGATGAGGGAATTTCTGCCGGATCTCGTCTTCTCGCTCCCAAGTGGATTCTCCATGCGATCGATTACCCCAAGAAACTAGTACAAGAGGGATAACCTTGTTCTTGAGAACCTTTTCTCTTCGATCCTTGATTTCGACTGGTCGCTCCTCAAAAGTCAGGTCTTCCCGAACGGTCAACTCCGAATGATCCAAGACATGAGTCTCATCACGAACATACCTCCGTAGTTGAGACACATGAAACACATCGTGAACTCCTGCTAATGACGGTGGTAACGCCAACCGGTACGATACCTCTCCAACACGCTCCAATATCTCGAAGGGTCCAACGAATCGGGGACTAAGCTTTCCCCGACTTCCAAAGCGAATCACCCCTCTAGTCGGTGATATCTTCAGGAATACCAAATCACCCACGGCGAACTCTAGAGGTCTTCTTGACGTGTCGGCCCAACTTTTCTGTCTGTCTTGAGCTGCCTTCATATGCTTCCTGATTGTATTCACCTTCTCGACTGTCTGTACCACCAAATCTGGTCCTAGTAACCTTCGTTCACCAACATCATCCCAACAAACAGGTGAACGGCACTTACGACCATACAGTGCTTCAAACGGGGCCATCTGAATAGTTGCTTGGAAGCTGTTGTTGTACGAAAACTCCACCAGGTGTAGATGATCTTCCCAAGAACCTCTGAAGTCCAACATGCAAGCCCTCAACATATCTTCAAGGGTCTGGATCGTTCTCTCTGATTGTCCATCAGTCTGGGGATGATAAGCTGTGCTAAACTTCAATCGAGTCCCCAAACTTTCTTGTAAACTCCTCCAAAAGTGCGACAAGAACCGAGTGTCCCGATCGGACACGATGCTTACCGGTACTCCATGCAATCTGACAATCTCCTGCATGTACCGCTCTGCCAAAGTCTCTGTCGATTGACCAACCCGAAAAGGAATAAAGTGAGCTGCCTTGGTCAACCGATCGACAATCACCCATACAGCATTGTTGCCCTTTGGACTCCGCGGTAAAGCCGTCACGAAATCCATGGTTATATGTTCCCACTTCCACTGAGGAATCGGAAGTGGTTGCAACAAACCAGCAACCCTTTGGTGTTCAGCCTTGACTTGCTGACACACCAAGCACTTAGCCACAAAGCGAGCAATTTCCCGTTTCATACCTTCCCACCAGAAATGCTGTCGAATATCTCGGTACATCTTCGTCTCTCCTGGATGTACAGAGTAAGCTGAACTGTGTGCCTCCTTCATAAGCTCTTCACACAGATCTCCTTTTGGCACACACACACGACTACCATATCTCAACGAACCATCTTCGTGGATCAGTAAATCGGTTCGTAGTCCAGCTCCAACCTGCTCTCGAAACTTTTGCAGTCTAGGATCCTGCGATTGCGCCGCTCTAATCTTCTCAACTAAGGACGATTGTACTTGCAACTGCATCAACTGTCCTGTAGCACGCGGTAGCACAACCTCCAAGTCAAATCTCCGAAACTCCTCAACGATCTCTCTCTGTGCAGTCAATAACTGAATTGCTGGTAACCGACTTAGCGCATCTGGCACGACGTTAACTTTTCCCGGATGGTACTTAAGATCAAGGTCGTAGTCGGCCATCAGCTCCAACCATCTGCGTTGCCTCATGTTCAACTCCTTCTGAGTGAACACATATTTCAAACTCTTGTGATCCGTAAAGACTTCAACTCTCTCGCCCAGAAGATAGTGTCTCCAAATCTTCAGGGCGAAGATCACGGCTGCAAGCTCCAAGTCGTGAGTCGGATAGTTCTTCTCATGAGTCTTCAGTTGTCTCGATGCATAAGCGACGACTTTCCCGTTCTGCATCAAAACACATCCCAATCCTTTTCCAGATGCGTCGCTGTGAATCACCAGTCCTCCTGAACCATCCGGTACGGTTAGGATAGGGGCGGTTATCAACTTCTGCTTCAACGTCTCGAAGGCCAATGCACATCCATCTGTCCAAGCAAACGGTACCTCCTTACGCGTAAGCTTGGTTAACGGCTCAGCTAAACGAGCGAAGTTCTCCACAAATCTTCTGTAGTAACCGGCGAGTCCAAGAAAACTTCTTATCTCTGCAACACTCATTGGAACAGGCCAATCTCGAACTGCTGCAATCTTCTCGGGATCAACGGCGATTCCATCGCCCGACACGACATGCCGCTGAAACTTCACTTCTTCCAGCCAGAATTCGCACTTACTCGTCTCCGCGAATAATTTCTCTTGTCTCAGCGTCGGCAGTGCGATCCTTCTTCTTCACTAGAAGAACTGGAGCTTCCCACGGTGAGTTGCTGCTTCGAATTTATCCCTCCTCGAGTAATTCACCCACTTGTTTCTTAACTTCTTCCAATTCCACCGGTGCCATCGGATAAGATTTTGATACTGGCACTGCACCAGAAATAAGGTCAATCGCAAACTCCACTTCTCGCTTCGGCGGTAAGCCCGAAATATCTTCAAACACATCCACAAAGTCGCGAACAACTGCCGGCTCTTCCTTACTATCCACTACCATAGCCGCAAGAGCATTGTTCGTCGGCCTAGCCCTAAACTCGACTGGCCCGACAGAATTGCTTTCTCCAATGAAAGTAAACTTAGGATGTCCGGGAATCTGGAATTACCTTCCTCGCCCTACAGTCAATGTGGGCGTGGAAAGTGCCAAGGAAATCCATCCCAAGACAACCTCATAACTGCCCGGATCTATCACCAAGAAATCTGCAAAAAGCTCCCGTCTGCAAACAACAACTGTACAACCTCTACCTTCCTTACTAGCTATGATTTTCCCATTCCCAGTGTGTACGTCCCAGAAACTAGACAGGGTCGTGCAGGTGATCGAGTGTGTAGTTATAAACTTGGATGACATAAACAATGGGATGCTCCGAAATTAAGTAATGCCAAAGCGGGAAAACCATGAACGAGTAAATTACCTGAAACCACTTCTCCCGATGCCTTAGCTTCTTCAGCCGTCAACGTGAACGCACGAGCCTGCTGTGGTCCCTGAGTAAGCGGTTCCTGTCCTTGGAACGGTCCCTGCGGAGACTTCTGCGTATCATCCTTTGTGCGAGGCTCCGACGGACAAACATCAACGGTGTGATCTGCCGCTCCACATCTAAAACAGAGTCCCAGCCTCATACGACACTTCTTTCGCACATGTCCGGGTTTATGGCAGTATCTACAAATCACTCTCCCCTTCCGATCACCCATACCTGTTTTCTTCATTGGTGCCACGCTGCGCCTGTTCACTGGAATACTTCTACGTACGGACGTGGGGTCCAGTGCAAATGCTGGTTCCAGCTCGAGTTGTTCCTTTAGTTTCTCCAGCAATCCCCTTATCACTCTTTGCCTGGCGGCTAAGACCGCATGCCCTGGGTCCATCTCCAAATTCTGACCGGCCATATTCCTGGAAATCAAAGTACCCAACATTAGCATGATGATAGTTTTCGAGTATAGATCAAGGCTAGAACTCCAAGATACTTAAATAGAGTGCTGCATTGTAGCTATGCCGCGGTATCATAGCCGCAATTACTTAACTCCACCCAAGTCGCCTAAGTCCTAGAGATAACAAGAAGTTAGGTTTTCAAGTTTGACAATGCAAAGTAAGTTTGCATGCCGACATGATCCGGAAGAATGATTCAAGGATGGTAAAACGGTCAAAGTGGCAGGACATGTTTCCTAATCACGGGTATTCTGATTCGTGTATCGGGTGCGATACCCAACTACAAAGAATCAACCCAAATAACCTATGGCTCTGATACCATAAAACCATGTCACGCCCCGCTTCCCAGAGTACGCAAACTTGGGCACGTGACATAGCCAACCATGCTACCTGCGGGTAGGACGCATCCGTCCACAGTCACATTACGGTTGTAGAGATATCAAGAACAGTAAAATAAACTAAACTAATACATGTCCAAATCCATAATAACAAGAATCAATGAACAATGAGTGCGGAAGCTAATGATCCAATACAATGAATAAACAGTACGTCCTATAATGCGGGCTCACATCTGGAAATGAAAAGCAATAAATAAACTAAATCCTAAGGACTCACTGTTCAGCCTGCTGGCTGAAATACTCCTGCTCGGTCGACGACGAAGGTACGGAATCTGGGCCATGCAAAACCCAGACGTCAGCGCGTCATGATATCAAGTATATAGCATAAACATGGTAATAAACAATGCAAGCATGAACATGAATAAAGCAGTAATAAGAAGTAACGAGCAGGGTAATGTGTAATGGTGACTAAATTGTCCTATCAGGTTTTCTACTCTACAGTCTTTGAAACCAATTGATGAATCGTCGATGTAACTCAATAGTATCCCGTGCGTGCCCGGGACCACGGTCATGACCCTCGGGGCTGAGTCCGAGACGTGCCGCTAAGCAGTAAAAGGTAGTAGGATGGACGAGTGATGTCAGCATCATCACTCCCGGACTGGCCAAGCCCGTAAGACTGATCAGAACAATGTATCGAACTGTTGAGTTACAAGTCGGTTTCACCTTTGATTTCCCCATACCCCCAAACTATGTATGTCAGGTCAGGTATTCAGTAGTCAAGGACTAATGCCAACAAAGTCAAGTAAAAGTAGGTCTGTCTGGATCGACAGCAGGAATGGTTAGGTTTGTCGGCATTAGGCATGAAATCAGGGAACAAGTAATGTCATGGTACAACAGGATGGGTCAGTATGTATGTATATGTCAGGTGTATCAGGGTCAGGCCGATATGTCGTGCAATCGGGTAAGTGCTCACAACAGGTACACAATCAATAATGAACAACAGCCGGAACAGTAGTTAACTACAAGATTCCATATAACTATAGTGATGTTTGTATTCTCTTATTAACAGGTTCAATCATCTTTAGGGTGCAACAATTCCAGGGTGAAACAGTATTATTAACACGAAGCAATGAAACCATTAAAATTACAGCATAATAATAATTACAAGAATGAGCTTGCAATTTAAGCAATGACGTGCCAATTGGTTAATTAGTTAAAGTGTGGAATTGATAGCGTACCGATTAACTACAAGTAACCACTATAATGATTTATCGTTACGGATGATTGTACTAGTCACCAAATCGTGTGATTATAACAGATAACATGATTATTAAGTTTGTAGCATGTTAAAGTAAGTATTCGGATACTTGCCTCGACGGTTTCGCAAACCGGAACGCACGGATGCAATGTCGGCAGAACGCGATATGAAAGCACGGGCCACGGATCGAGTCCCAACAGAGATCAACGGGATCACACGGACCAGGGGACTTCGCTGGAGCGTCGGGTTCGTCAGACGGCACGGTCGGATTCCGGCAAAAGTTATCGGCAACAAGTTAGCAATAAGATAAACATACCAGATCAGCGGGGTTTTGCACCAAGGAAGTAAAGTGATGCTTACAGAGGAGAAACAGGGGTAACTATGACGGGCCCGACGGCGATGGACCCACCGGCGGTGAACAGGAGGTGCGGCGAGGGTGCTGGAACGGCTGAAAGGGCTCGGGGTCGCTGGAAAGGGGTGCTGCGGTGAGTGGGGAAGAGTATGGTCGGCTCTGGTGGTCGAGGGAGAGAAGGAGGTGGTCGGAGGTGGTTCCGGTGACGTCGACGAGGGTCGACCGTGGCTTCTCCGGCGAGTGGGAGATGGTGCAGGGTCGGCTCGGGTTTGCTCGTGGTCCAGCGAGGAGAGGAGGGAGGTGATGCCGAGGTCGCGCCGATGAGGGTGAGAGGGAGTCGCGGGGGTTGTCGACGACGATGGGTGGCGTCGACGGCGAGGGTTGCAAGGGTGGAGGCGAGGTCGGGAATGGGTGCAGGCGCAGGAGAGAGGAGGAAGGAGGGAGGAGGAAGGCGCTGCTAGGCTGAGGGTGCTGACGGCGACGGCGAGGTCGCGGGGGAACCGGCGGTGAGGTCTGCGGTGAGCTAGGGTTAGGGTTTCTCGCGATGGAAGGTGGGTCGAGGGAGGCGGCTGCGTGCATGGGGTTTAAATATAAGGAGAGGGAGAGAGGGATAGGAGAGAGAGAGAGATTGTGGGAATATTGAGAGAAGAGAGAGAGAGAGACAGGAGAGAGAGAGATTGAGAAATATTGAGGCGGGGCCCACGAGTTCTAATAATGGCTCGTGATTGGCTGCAGGAGGTAGAGAAATGTTAGAATTGAAGATTCTGAGGATTTGAATGATTTTTAGTTAGGGAAAAATATATATATTCGTATAAAATAGATTAAGATATTAAATTGAAATGGGCCGTTTTGGCGCGGAATGAAACATTTCCAAATCGCGCCCGGGTTGCGCCCAAATGTTCCAAATTCAAATTATAGGATTTTAAGTGGGTTCCAAATTTTGAAAAGAGGTGTTTAGTGATTAAAATGCATGCCCCCAAGTCGGACACTTGCACGCGCGCGTAGTCGCCCAAACTTGCCCGTTTAGCCAAACGGAACGAAATCTCGACACGCGGACGCTACCACGCGACTAGTGGCAACGAGTAGGCTAACATGGACATCTTAAATTTCATTTTCGGAGTTAAAATTTGTTATGTGCCAAAATGACCTAACCGGGTAAAATTTAGCAATAAACACCAGAAAAATCAGGAAAATTGGAATGAGCGATAAACAACCCTCAACTAGTAATTTAAATAGTATTATTGGGCTCGGGTGTTACACCTCGTGTCCAGCGGCTCCGATCGCTCCACGTGTCGACCTGCGCTGGACCGCGTCCCATCAGACGCTGCGGGCCTGCATACGTCGCGTTGGCCAATCGACGCTTGACACGTGGACCGTCGCTTCAGCGGCAGAGTGCACGAACCGGCGCACCTTCCTTAAATGCGGAGATCTCGTCCTGATTCACTAGCAGAAAAGACAACTGATAGCCTGAGGATTCGTCCCGACAAAGCCTTGGGAAGAAGCTCACCTCGGGAGACCTAGCAGTCCACTCCTGACCCGACCCGCTAGCTGGTCGGGACAAGAGTGG
Organism: Agapanthus africanus; assembly: GCA_030015575.1. Lineage (NCBI taxonomy): Eukaryota > Viridiplantae > Streptophyta > Magnoliopsida > Asparagales > Amaryllidaceae > Agapanthus > Agapanthus africanus. Next base: position 213,099,487 of record CM057339.1, read on the forward strand.
GGGCTAATGATGATGCTTAATATTGGTGATTTCCCAGATCTGGACACGTGGCAGATGACGCATCCAGAACTCAGAAGGAAGGGCCACAGGGGCCGACCAGGCAACCCTTGTACCTGACCTACAAGCACAAGCTGGCCCTCCTCGGGGTCCCCTGCAAATTGACCTCCTCATCCCCTCAGCTCGTCCCGAGCTGCCACAGGACCAAGACTCTTCGGCCCTCTTGCTCGGCTCCGAGCTCCCCAGCCGAGGCCGTCTTCCTCGGTCTCTCCGACCGACCAACTCCACCACTCACAGGCATAACCGTCGCTCCGCAAATCTCGCCACGCGTAGATTCTCCGTCAGCAACGTCCCGCGTTCCACGCCATTACGATCCCCATTAATGGGCGATCCGCTCTTTACGCGGGCGTGGCGTCGGGAGCGTAACTGCCGGCGAGATTCTCGCGCCTGCCGCTGCGTGCCGCCGCCGCTATATAAACCCCCATCACAGAGGGGTCAAGTAAGCCATTTTGCATTCCACGTAGCCGTTACTCTACTCGGATCTAGCACTAACTTGATCGTCGGAGGGTCCTCGGTGGTACCAGACCACCCTGAGACTTCTTTGCAGGTATTTGGCACCAAACTCTTCAAATCGCCGTTCTCAACAAAACCCATTGAGATCCACACGCAACAGAAGATCATTGCCAAAATCCGCCGGGAGATCAACGGAAGACAACATCTGACGGAGACCCGAAAAAGACCTCCATCAGATCATGATTATATTTACATGTTTCTTCCATTATTTTCCAAATCAAACTTGAATAAACAAAATCAAACCAGGCTTAACCCGACTTCTCATATCGGTGCATCCTCTTTGGTTACTTTTTCCTACGCCAAAACAATTTCGTGTTTTAAATTAGATTGTTGTCTTGTAAAGACACAAACATATAAAAGTGCAAGCTCTAAAAAAGCGAAAATGATTTAAAAAAAGCAGAAAGATAACCAAAGGATCCTATGAAATCAAGAAAACATGCCTCAGTATATGATTTCCCTTCATTGCATCAAAACTTATGATTATATAACAAATTATCGAAAGGAAAGAAGACACAAGAAGCATAGCAAAAGGAAAGAACACAAAGAAGAGTTAACGAGAATGCAGAAATATGAAGAGAAATATTAAAGGACGAGTGAAAAATGATGTAATGGACAATTTTGTTAATTATCATTATCACTCACGACTATCTTAACACCATTAACATGAAGAGTTTACAGAAAAGAAAGAGTAAAAGTCACATGCCGTAAAAAGTCTTTTAAATATTTCCATCATCTTCTCTTCTTTGTCCGAATGTATTGCGTCGGTATACTGTTTCGATCAAGGGTAATTCAAGGCTATAAAACGAGCCAAATAAACCGACCTTTAAATTGTTCCGCGTCACTTATTTATTTAAAGGAGCTTAAAAACTTGATCAAACTCGGCTCGTTTATTTGTCAAACGAGCTTTCCTCGAGACCCTAGTCCAAGCTTTCCACGAAGAGAGGGGTTTTCGTGTAAATAGGTAAGCATCAAGGGGTACATATGAAAAACCAAATTAGTGAATTTTTAACCCAATTGCTTTCTCTCTCGAGATTAAACCAAAACCCAAATTATCGGGGTGCCGCAACTCAAAGCAGAGCAGCAATGAGCGCGATCAGCACGGCCACCGCCGGCGAAGCTCCTTCAGTCGCCCCTAACATGACCATCTACATCAACAACCTGAACGAGAAAATCAAGATCGATGGTAACCTCACCGCTTCGCCCCCTTCTGTGTCCCTCTTCATTCTCGTAAAAACCCTAAAAACTGTTACCAGAGCTTAGGAACCTTAATTCTTAAATGCGATATGATTAGAGTTCTGTACTGGTTTTTGGGTTGAAATTAGCTAGCTTGACCAAAGATTTTACCGGTTTCCGAGTTCTGGAATTTTTCGATTCTGCAAAACCCTAACTTTTACACTATTGGGGTGCTATAATATGACTGCAGTGCAGAAAGATAGGAAAATTACCAGCATCATAGCTTTGGACGCTTAAAAGAAACGAGAAGCTAACAATGAAGTCCGACACCAGATTATGTTTTTGAAAAAACCTAACGGATCGTAACCAGGTTCGAAGTGTAAATCTTTAAAGCCAAGCATAATTGACGTTTTATACCTTGATTCCAGTGTTTAAATATGTAAGAAAGTTAACGTTAGTGTTTGGAGGCATTTGGGAAATACCAGGAATCAAATAAGTTGGTAATACAAATTAATGGCATACCAGAAATTTTATAAAGGAATAGTATCATGCCATGCTTACTTTGCTTAGTAGTGATAATTTTTTCATCATCCAGATATCTCGAAGCAATTTAGCGACTAGAAGCCGTTAACTTTTTCTTAATGTTTTAGAGAGAAGTGGATGGTGAGAGCTGAGTACTTTTTTCGCACATAAATTAATAACATATAAATCAATTGCATAGAAATCTGTAAATCATTGAACATTTATCATGCCATCATTAGCACCTGATTCCTTTTGGATCAGTCTTGACATGAGAGAACAGCAAATTTGATCCGGTATCAGCTAACTGAGGGATGCCAGGCGCTATTTATACTTTCGATAGATGATAAGTGCTGTTTGAAATATGGATGAGGGGTCTATATGTGCAATTAACCCAAATATTTATTCCATTCTTCATAATGCTTGTGTTCCCCGCTTTCGGTGTAGATTGTTATTCTTATGAGATCCTAGCCTTTATTTTTTATATATTAGGATACCTGCTATTCCTTAACTAGTATGAATCAACCTTTCCTGCAGAACTTAAGAAGTCTCTGCATGCTGTTTTCTCTCAATTTGGAAAGATATTAGAGGTACTGGCGTTTAAGACATTGAAACATAAAGGACAAGCTTGGGTCATATTCGAGGATGTTCCATCAGCAACCGAGGCACTTAAGCGGATGCAAGGATTTCCATTCTATGACAAGCCTATGGTGAGTGATAATGTGCCTGATCCAGTTCTTTTTTGTTTCTTTGCCATGCCATTATGTTAGTATGTATGCTGGAATAGGATTATCTAACCTTTTCTTTCTTACGGAGAGTGATCTGGTTTTACCGTACATACTTTAAACAATTACATGTTTCGTATATATATTATAATGTTGAGTGAAAACAGTTAAATGCCAATGTTTTGATGCCTACATGTTTTTTAAAGGAATAATTTTAGTGTCGAGAGTCCTTCAAACTGTATTTTACTAATTGGTCATTCAACAGTGATTATGGGACAGACAACAGAGCTTTACAAACGGCCTCCGGAAAATTGGTTTCATCAAGACCCTGAACCATAGGAGATTTTTTTCTTTTTCCTCTTTGGGATCACGATAATGTGATGTGTAACATATACACAATACATCCAAATCAGAAATTTTATCTAGACAAGGTTAACACCGCCTTTTACCATGTTCTATTTGATCTTACCATCTTGTTGTACTTCCCTAAATACCTTCTTAATTACATTTAAGTCAGGCAAGTGGCTATGAACAATACATTATCCACAACATGCCTGTATTTATCTTCTTTCTGTTACTCAAGTATACGGTGTAATATCATGTGGTATTATCTGTGCAATCCCTGCATAATTTTGGAAGGCAATAGAAGGATACAAATTTAATCAGCCTTCGTATTATGCCTTCCTTACCAGAACATGTGAGATATTGTTGAGGGACCCAAATAGCTATTAGAAACATATTTCTTTTATAGAAATATATTGGTTGCTGTAGAACAGGAATTAGCAGAGACAACAAGCCTCGATTTTGCTCAGTAGTTTTCAACAATGTTTTTTTTGTGTGGCAATAATCAAAGAAACCAGCCTATGAACTCGATTATGTGTGAATAAGTGAAATGTTATAAATTCTTCTTTCTTCTTCTTCTTTTGTTTGTTTGAAACATTTATTTAATGCTTAAGGTGTAACTTGGGTGCACTAGGTTTGATTGAGGGTCTATTGAATCAACCCTGTAGCAAACATCTGAACGAATCATCTCCCGTCCTTCGAAATCAATGAATGGAAAAAAGGATCCTTTATTTTCATGTTGGGCACGTTGAATCTGAAGATGAAAATAAGAAATTACGTCTTCCATATCTTGCAGTACCACACACCATGTAGGTTGGATCCCTAAAACGAATTTCCACCTCTAGAGGTGGTTAGAGCTTTAGAGGGAGAAAACCTAGTTGGACTCCACTTTTTAAATTTTGTTTTTTGAAGTTCTTTTGCCTTGTAGATTTGTTTTGCCCTTTGAGGTCACCTCATGGTTAATTTCTCCAATAAGTTAACATGTCCCAAACAGGACAAGTGTGACAAAATAGCTAGTCTACTTGCTCCTACAACAACTTTGGAAAGGGAAGTTTCCCTATTTCTTCCTTCCTCTTTAGATTCCATTTGGAAAAAAAAATGCTCCATTAAGCTTTGGGGAATGACTAAACCAACCCTATTGAGCATGAGCTGTACCAACCCAAGTTTGTTCTGGTTGAGTTTAGGTCTGGTTTGGTGAGGTCAGTCAGGTTGACCTATCTATCTAGACAAGCCATATGCTAAATGTAATTATGCATTATGCAAAATAAAATTTACAGATAATCAAAACTCTTAAGACTAATTTTAAATCCATAATTAGAACACTTCATTTATCTTATGTCATATATAAACAAGCTGAATAACCTATATAATCTATCAGATAGGTTGGGTGAAGATCCCAACTTTGACATAATCAAACCATAACACAGGGTTTAACTTCAAATTAATGCCCGCCACTGTTTGAAAAGCCCTTCCCCAACCTATCGCAATTGATGGATTGGATTTGGGTTATGCACAATCAGACCCACGTTACAGTTTCAGGGCCAACATATCATGTTGCTGGTGTAACTGCCAGCTTAAGCATTTGTGTTTGATTGATTTCGCTGGAAGAAGCCCTCATTGTGCTATAGATTTGAGAGGGCACTATAACAAAAGTAGGACTTGAGTGATGAATCTTTTCTCAACCAGGTGTTGTATTCTTGATGATTTTATTCTACATTTTAAACACAATGCAGAGATATGTATAATGACCAATAATCATGTGTTCTCGCACATGTACAGTAATAAGCATAGTAGCCTTACGAGTAAAGTTTTAATGCTTTCTTGCTCCCGTATTTATGTTCTCCCTGTCTGCCAATCGGATCTGATCTTTCCTAAGCCGACACCTCCAAACATAACAAACCTGGGTCGCTACAAAACAATCTTTGCAATAATTACAATTGTTTTTTGTGTTACTTTCACCTGTTTTTGCAAGGAATGTTGAAGTTTATTGTTGATACGTTGATTTTCATTGTAAACAAACTTGCACCGTTGGTGATTTGTATTTGTGTGGCGAGATTAACTTATCAACGCAATGTTTTCAATCACTTTAGTGAATAAGTGCAAATTTGCTGTATGCATGTACCATACTTGTCCTTTTTAGCTTTTTACTTCAAAATGTATTAAAAAGCTATCATCTTTCTTTTAACATGTTTATTATTTCCCACATTTAGTAGTTTCAATATTTACCAATCAAAAGAATCGGTATGAAAGTCTTGCAATCTAAGTAAGGTGTCCATAAAGATAACTTAGATGAAATCAGTATGTTGACATCTATGTAAACATTATGGTAATAATTATATACATATGATGTATGAATCTGGAGGTACCTTTGATTATGAATGATGGCAAACTGCTCCGTACTTCATATATACTTAAGATTATAATGGTTTATAATATTCATGCTTAGTGTCACTTTATAACGAAGGCCAACTCTAAAATAAGGTTCTATCAAAAAGAAACTTATAATATAAACAATTATCTACAAATAAACCCTTATATACTGCATCCTGTGATAGCTACAATTTGGACAGTTCTGCTCTTGCACGTGATACTCATGTCGTGTCTACAACTTTTGTCTTGATAATTTATACTGTATACATTTCAGATTACTAATTCGTTTATACTGATGCATTATTATCAACAAATTTAAGCATCTTATGATTTATTAATGTTTTCTATATGGGATTTTTGGTTTGCGAAATGCAGAGGATCCAATATGCTAAGACCAAATCAGATATCATAGCAAAGTCTGATGGTACTTTTGTACCTCGAGAAAGACGGAGGAGGCACGATGAAAGAGGTCAGATTGCTTATCATGCCTATCAGTTTTCCTCTTCCCCCTCCCCCTCTTTATAACTGACGTTAAATAGTTGTATCTTGTATGGGAGCACTTATTCAGTCCCTTATATTTTTTTTATTACGTTCTTGTTGTATATTTTTACCTTGTAATTCTAATAACTTTGGCAAGCTTTGAGCTATCAGGGCAGTAAAATAACAGTCGTTTTTCCATGTTATTAAGAAACTCATATATCAAGATAGTAACAGATCTTCAAATTATTTCTTAAAAGATACAAGCTTTATTCGAGAATGTGAATTGTCCTTCTAGGAGCTGGGAAGATGATTTCAGATTATTGCTTCAGTTTCTTGTATAGAGAATTTAGATATTGAATGTATATTATGGGGAAATGTTCTTACCATCTTTCATTTTGATTTGGAATGCATATAAGATGGGACAAATGACCATTTAGTCTATACTTTACCCTTCCTTTGTATATCCATATGCCGTTCCCCCTCCTAGTTAGTTCATACTATTCATGGGGTACAAGGTATTTCATATGTAAAAAAAACATTTTCAAGGAAATTTGATATATTTGATGGATAATCATCCTCCATTAATCTCATTATACCTATATAATTGTTATGCATGTCATTGTTATGTCTATCAATCGATTTGTTTGCAATTATATGGTTAATCCAGAACAACTCTGCATTTCATGATTTGATTCATAATCCATTCACATTAGGGGATTATCACGATTTTGATAACATTGCTTATCTAATTTATAACCTGAACTGTACATTTTATTTACTGCACACCAGTACCTCATATATGCTGAGTAACATTCTTTTAACTCACATGTCCTGTTTTTTTTAACTGAACTCCTGAATAATAACTTGTTTTCATATTAATGTGCCTTTGACTATGTCATGTGCTTGATTAATTTTGTTACTTGCTGCCAATGCAGCTGAAAGAAAGCGCCGAGACCAACATCATGATGCGAATCAGGCAGGCTCAGCTTTGACCTCAGCTTATGGAGGTGCCTATGGTGCTGTTCCACCAGTAAGCATCCTTTTATTTTTCGGGTTCATTGATCATCTTCATAATGTCACGTCGCTTTTCTACATATTCCAAGGGAAGATACCAAATATGAATGGGGTATTTTAGTCTTTAGAGTTTAAATCATGGTTTGAAATCTTGGGCGACCCCAATTAGAGATGGCCAATTCCGATCCCAAAAAGGATCGTGTGATAGAATGATATCCAATCCTGAGATTTTAAACCTTGAGTTATACATCATTAATTACGAAAAATATGTCAAAATATTTATAGTTATTTTTACTATGAATATAAAACCGTTCTAACATCATTAATTTTAAAATAATATATCAAAATTCTTTATAGTTATTTTTACTGTGAATATAAAGCCGTTCTAACATCATTAATTTAAATTAATATATCAAAATTCTTTATAGTTATTTGTATTATTTATTTTTAAGTTTCACATACGGTAAAGAAATTTAGTCAAATAGTAAAAGAAATCGGATATCCCGGTCTGATTCAGAACCCAAGAATCACCGCTGGGTATTGATACCAAGTTTTAACCGCTGGTTTAGACATGATTAGGTTAATAGAGGGGAAATTTGAGTTGTTTGTATGTGCATTCCATGTATAATTTACAAATTACAAGAATACAGTCTATTTATGTTATGCCCCCTGCTATAAGAGCATTGTCTATGCCATACACGTGTAAAAAGAAAAAAAATCATTTGCCTCACCAAATCTGTATTTCTATCTTATATGAACTCCCAATTGAAGCTAGGGTTCATTGAGTGTGGAACATTACGTTCTTAAAAGAACATGGGCATAGCAATGTGGATGAGCAACGGAACACCTAGCTAACTACAGACCCTTTACATCTTAGCACGCACCATCTCTAATTTGAGGTCATATTCATCAATAGACAACATCATCTTGTTGACCTTATTCATTTATGGGCTATTGTTTTGCACCCTCAATCAATATTAGTGTCACATCGGAATAAACCACATTAATATGCAGCATCTCCAAATAATATCAGTTATCTTTGAGCTTGAGAAAAACAATGGAACATGGAACCTATCATCATATTGGAAAGATGATTCCCTATCCACAATTATACTTTGCTGAGCTTGATCCATCACCCATTACTATCTAGCCATCTTCAAAGAACACGGGGAAAAATTGTTTATGAGTTATCGAACCAAATATAGTGCAATGTCGAATTACAATTAAAAAAATTTAATATGGCTGGTTTCATTGATACAAGCTTGCATATCTATATTTGCAACTGTGTTGCTATTCGGATTGATGCGATCATTTTTTGTTGTGTCTCATCCCAACATTTTCCCATCAAAACTGGGTCGGCTATTTGACAAGTCTTACGTCTGGTTGTCAAACCGATGTCAATCTTCTCTTAATTAACGCTAAGTTTGGACTTGGAACTCTATGGACAAGAGTGGGTCTTGTGATAGTCTTAAATTACCAGTTTATGTCATACAATATTTTAGGGCCTGTTTGGCTTTGGAGTCAGGATAAGCAGAATTACTTTTTAAGTTAAATAGGTTATGTAAACTCCGGTATACAAGGCCATACCTCCACTTAAAATTTAACTTTTGTGTGTTGTTTGGCTTTGGAGGTATCTGTACTTGAAAAGTTTTTTTTTTTGTGAGATGTGTTTTCTTCTCATGTTTGAGTTCAGAAAAAAAGAGGTTGGATTGGAGTTCTGATAACTCCAGCCATCTCAATTTTCAGCTTAAAGATAACTTCCATCACCGAGTCTCCAAAATTAAAGCCTAATGAGCCAGTTAGAAATTTGAATTTCGGTTTAGAAAACTCTACAAAACTGTGGTTACCTGAACTTGAACTTAACTCCAAAGTCAAGCATACCCTAGAAGATTGATTTTGTATAGTGATTCTAATGAATTACGTTCAGCTCAAAGCCTCAAAGTTACAAATAAAGCTAAGAGCGAAACAAAACACATGTCCTACTTGCTCTCTTAGGTTAGGCATAATTTCACCGAACTACTAAAACTTTGGGGCTGTTTGGTAGCTAGGAAATGGAGCTGCATGCAACATTTGTTGCAAAAAATCTCCTTTTCTTATGTTTGGTTAGCAACAAACTTGAATTGGAAATGGAAATGGAATGTAGATGCAAAAAGCATCAAATTCTTGCAACGTTTGTTGCACTCATTTTGGTTGTAACAAGAGTTGCGACTTTAGGAATGGTGACCATAACAATTATTATGGGGTGCCACATAAGCTTTTTATATGCCACATGTGCAAATTTGCAACAAATGTTGCAATTCCTTTGGTTTTTTGTTCAACCAAACATAAAAAATGGTTTGGATTTGGAAATCCAATTACAAAACTTGAAGATAACCAAACAATGGATTTGGACCATTTTTTTTCCCAACAAATGTCACATGCAACATTTGTTGCATGCGACGAATATTGCAATTCTTTTTGTTGCAAACCAGACATGTCCTTAATCCATTTTGCACTGCTATCGAAAACTAAACCACCAAAAAGTTCATCCGTACAGTGTTCCTTTTTGGTAATTTATACTCGTATTTTAGTAAACAAACATAATGGCACCAAGAATAGTTGTAAGATGTTAGCATGGTAGTTTAGAATAAAATGGGTAGTGTTAATATGAAAATTTATTAATAGGTAGTGAAAAGGGTATGATATTTTTGGCAGTTCAGTGAAATTAGGCCTTATTTCTAATTTACATCCTAAAATTTTAATTGCCTACTCTCTTTGCCCCCCCCCCCCCCCCCCCCCCCTAAAGCAGCTCTCTCAACTACCATACCCCGGAGGTGCAAAGTCCATGCTCCCAGACGCTCCTGCTCTACCAAACAACATTTTATTTGTTCAAAACCTACCCCATGACTCGACTCCGGTGATGCTTCAAATGCTTTTCTGCCAATACCATGGCTTTAAAGAGGTGAGGATGGTGGAAGCAAAGCCAGGGATTGCTTTTGTAGAGTATGGCGACGAGATGCAAGCTACGCTTGCGATGCAAGGGCTTCAGAGTTTCAAGATCACGCCTCAGAACCCAATGCTGATTACATACGCGAAGAAGTGAAAGTCCTCTGTTAGGCTTAATCTTGGAATGTAGTTTGTGTACAATTTGATAGGAGTTTTGAACTCTGGGGTTTTCCTGTAACATTTGGGGAAGCAAATTACTTGCCTGGATGTTTGTTAGCTTTTATCTTATTGTGAAACAAGATAGACTGTTATTTCATTTGTGCATCTGCATGTGCTTGCCGACTCATATGGTAGAATTTCTGAAATTGTTTCTATAATGAGCTGAGCAGTCGGTTTTATAGTTTATGATAATATAGTTTATGAAACCGAGGTTTGGATTAATTTGGCTTTGCTTTTAAGGTTTTATAGTTTATGATAATATAGTTTATGAAACCTGAGGTTTGGATTAATTTGGCTTTGCTTTTAAATGCCGGAGAGAATAAAGAGAGACTCTATTTGGAGTTTAGAAAAATGGGTTCTTTTTAGACTTGGTCCAAAATGTTTTGAAACTATGGTTTTAGAATAAAGCCAATGTTTCGATGTTGGGAGTTTGTCATTGAAGTTCAATGAAGTTGGACGTTTGGAAACTGTAACCATATTGTCAAACTGTCAAACAGGTTGTAAGAACTATTTTGTTAGAGGAGCTTCAATGTCATAGGTTAATGCTCCATTTCCTCTATTCTAAGTTTCTAACTTGAAGTAATTTTTTCTGCGATTCTTCTATTATACCCATTCGTAAATCATAAGTATATTTTGGTTAAAATGTACTATAGCCTCAATAATTCGAATGTTTTATTTTATCAACTAGTCTGTTGTCCTTCCTTTTTAATATAGAGAGATACAAGGTGAGAGCCACAAATACCAAATTTGCTAAAGCCCAATTACTACTTGGATTATGGATCTTGATCCGACCCATATTCACCTTCACCAAGCACTCTCGTATCGTTTCCGAAGCAGTTTCCCACAAACTCGGTTCCACTCCTCAACTAAAACCACTTCCCTCATCATCATATACCGCTTTCTCTTTAAGCAACATACATCTAGGGTTTTTCAAAAAGCTAGGGTTTCTCATTCTTCGCAGAAGCAATGGGAAGGTACCGCAGCCGCAGCCCTAGCCGCAGCTGCAGCCCTCCACGTCGCAAGCTCTACGACGACCCCCGCGAGCGCCGCCGCCGCCGCGACTACCGCTCCTCCGCCCCCACTGGCCTCCTCGTTCGCAACATCTCTCTGGATGCTAGGTTTCCGCTTTTTTGCCCACAAATTCATGCAATGCTTTGTTCAATTAGGAGTGTAAGCGAAAAAAGGAGTGAATTTCAGCTAAATTTTTGATTTGGTTGCTTTGTGTTTGTTTTCAGGCCTGAGGATCTCAGGGTTCCGTTCGAACGATTTGGACCTGTGAAAGATGTTTACTTGCCAAAGAATTAGTACACTGGGTACATGTTTTTGTTGATTTGATTATGTAAATTGCAAGTTCGATGATGAATTCTCGTTTGTTTAGAAATTCTTAAGACATTTCATCAATGCTGATTCTTTGTGCTTGACACCTATCTTCTTTACTATTAACCCAAACTGATGGATACGTCAAGAGGTTTCTCACCTTTACATAGAAAAATGCAAAAAAAGGAGAAAAATCCATGAGAGGATTCTAGAGTGAAAGCGTGCCATGTCATTCTTTCATACACATGTTATCTTTACTATTATAACTAGAACATAAGGAAAGACTCAAAAGAACCTTAAAATTTCTACATTTATTTCTAAATTCCAGATTTTCCACGTCACTCTCCCTCTCTTTCTCATCTCCCAAAAAAGGCATTCATCCACCTTGAAACTTGAGAAGAAAAACTATATATACCCCCTCACTATTTATTAATTTATACATACTAATTTTTATTATAGTTTTATCTTCGATCTTTCATGTGCAACACAAGTGCATAAATTCTAGTTACCTTTATACCCTTCGACAATACCTAATTCAAAATATCTTCTCTTTTGAAAATGAACAAACTTAATTAAAAGGTCATTGAATTAATGACCATCAAAAATGTAAAAAAAATCATGGGTATGGTAAAAAATTTCTCACCACACACGTGCATAAATTCTAATATCTTTATTGAGAGGCGAACAAGTGTTTGGTTATTGTTTCATAGCAAGTGATTCCAAGATCACATAACTTTAGCGGTCAGCTTATGCATTGGGAATGCAGGATTCAAGTCTCATGACCCCTGTGAAATGTGTCGGTAAATGTTTTGAATATGAGTGCAGAGTTGGAAACACCTTTTTAGGATTTCTCTAGTGTTGGATAACTTTCAAAGCCAGTAATCATAGCAGAAGAATAAATATGGAAGGGAGTACTCAAACTTATATTTTTTCTGGAAACTCTTTAAATTCTAGTTGAGTGAATTTTACTTTAGGTCTATAAACTCAATAATAAATCGGAAGTTCATAGTCTTCAAACTATACAAATGCTATTTAAGTTTTTTTGTTTTCGAAGAGAGATTTGATTGTGCATTCATCGGGATCTATGGAAATCATATTTTATCAATTTCAACCTTTTTATTTGACACATTTATTATAAATGCATTTGCATAGTGTTGTTTACATGGTGCGCACACATGAACATGAATGCGGTGTTTTAAAAGCGAAAGGCGTCAAAGCCGGCCTCCCGTCTATAGCGAGAGGCGCTAAAAAGGCGATCGTATGAGCGAAGTGAGGTGACAATATTTAAAGATAAATACAAATGTTCATGTATGATGTATCATTTAACAACAATATTTGAATAATAAATTCTATCCACAGATGAAACCTAAATTATATTGAAAATAATATTAAGCACAAATATAGAATTCATTCACATAAACGAAAATTGATACATGGTGTCACAATAATCAAATTCGCAAGGGAGAAATTTTATTCTTAATCTTTAAGAAGAGGGAAAAGAGAAGTGATAGTTAGAGGAGGCGGCAGCAAAGGTTGGAGGAAATGTCGGCGACTACTACTAAAGAAGTTGCATGTGTCGGCCTAAGGATTTTGTTGGTGTATTTGGGGATTGGGGAAATAAAGAGAAAGAGAGTAAGAGAGAAATTGAAAAAAAAATCTTGGATTTGGATTAAAATTTCTAGTTTATTCTCATCCTATTTGAGTCAATTCTACTCCTTAAAGGCTTCTCTCTTTTCTTATTACGGAGAAAATGAGTAAACATAATCAAAAGAGAGTGAAAATGGCATGAAATTTGTTTTATTTTAAAAAAACTCGCCTCAGTGCCTCGACTTAGGAGCTTGGCCGTTTGAGACGAGTGAGATGCTCGCCTTATTGAAGTCCATCGTCTTGCACAAGGTGAAGGCAACTCAGATCGTGTCTGGGCACTTGAGGAGCCAAAGGAACTTCCCCTTTCAAACACTGCATTTGTGTATGAAATACAATATATGGAGTTGGCAAGTTTCATGCAACTTCGTAAAGAAAATATAAATTATTTTATTTCCGGATGCATCCACATGTTAGATCAAATAGTGAATCAATCGCCAAATTGTTTTAGTTTTATAAATCGGAAACTTAAGAGGGAGATAATTATCGAAACGAGGAATGTCCAAAATAGCTATAGTAGCTTAAAATCCGAGGGTTTTCTAGGTTCATAATAAGGGCATGGCGAAAAGTTTAAATTCAAAAGTTTCAAGATAGACATATACAAATGAAATGTACATTATTGCGAAAAGATATCTTTTGTTGGAGTTCCTGATACAGAGACACATACAGAATGTTTTGATTTAGTTCCTTTATTTGAACCATGAGTAGCTTGTAGTGATTGTTTATCTTCTTGAACAGTTAGGAGTTAATACGTGCATATTTTGTAGTTTATGTTTGTCTTTTGCCTTGGCACATAGCTATTAATATTAATTTCTTATATGATAAATCTGAAGGTGATTACTTTTGGATCGTTTATGATGTGGGAATGCTCTAGGCACAAACTGATAGCAACTGAATTTTAACTCATTAATAAACCTTTTATATCATTGCATCTGAAAACTGTTCTTGCAGGGAGCCTCGTGGTGTTGGATTTGTGAAGTTTCGTAATCCGGATGATGCAGCTGAAGCCAAGGAGCACTTGAACCATCAAATCATTGGTGGACATGAAATTTCAATTTTATTTGCTGAAGAAAATAGAAAAACTCCCCAAGAAAAGCGCAAGAGTGCTAGGATTAGGTAAATTCTTTTTTCCTCCCTTCAACTTTTGTTTGTTGCCTCTTAATTTCCTTGTATAGGAAAATGCATATAGACTTTCTCACAAACTCATGATCGATATTAATAATTAAGGCTTTTTCTTTTATCATGATCTATGCAGTGATAGATATGCGGGAGGAAGTTCTAGAAGGCAATCCCCACATAGATCCCCTAGACAGCGATATCGTTGTAAGTAATTGGGAGCATTCTTTGAATATTTGGCAGTTACATCATTTTGATATTCATTTGAAATCTTGTGATTCATCCGAAATGTTAGCTTCTCATGATGAAGTACTATTTTTTTAAAAATGTTTCTTAGACATGTGCTTATGCTTTTGTCTTTTGTATTGACAGCTTATTTACGTTCCCCTTCTCCATCACCAAGGCAAGACTCAAGGTCTGAACTTTTCCTTGTGTGTATGCATCTGTTTGAAATTTCTATCTTTGAGTTATGTGTCTCATGGAGAATCTGTCTCTTTTCTGTTTGAAATCTGGTTTCCTAGTTTTCTCATATTTCTTCTGCTCTCTTAGAACAACTGCTTCAACCATTTTGGGTTGAATCTGTTTTTTTTTTTGCAACCTATAACACTGACTACCTTAAAAAAATATTTGGTTGAATAACCTGTATACTAAAACAATGATTTTATGCCATGCCTTTTTAAACGTGAAGTTCTTGTTTTTGTCTTAATTTGGTTCTTTGGGCATACTATTCCTGCAGTACTCATTGCAAATAATATTATATGCCCATTACTGAGGTTCATTATTATTTTCTGAGTAGAATTAATACTATCAAAGTTTTGGGTCTGTTCTGTTGGGTTTCAAAGTTTAGTTGATAGAATAAAATGAATGAAGTTTATTGCTGTCCAAAAGTTATTACTGTCGGACCTCATCATTTAATCTAAAGGTTTTTTTTTATAGAAGTTATTATTATTGGACCTCTTCATTTGATCTGAAGCTTATTACTGGCAAATTATTTTCCCTCTTCACTTTCTTTGCTTCCAAAACAATTTTATGTTGACTCAATCTCGCATACTATTTCATGCCCCCCACCGCCACCCAAAAAATAAATAGAAAAAGAAAAAGAAAAAAGATTAAGCAATTAAATAACTTTAAGCTTAAGTCTTTAACAACTCTTGTTTTTCAATTTTCTTTCTACTAGTGATGTTATTGGATATAAATGGAGATTTAGTTAAAAAGTGTGCATGTACTTTATAGTATAAAGGGTAATTTAAGATATCACATGCTCCAAAAATTGTATATAGCTGAAAATAAGAAAGTTGACTGTTGACTGAATGAGTGCAATGGACAGAAAGATGGATAAGATTTGATTGTGTCTTAGAGATATCACTGTGGTTTATTTTTCTTTTCTTTTCTTTTTGTAAATTATTGCAGAAAATGCCTTGACTGCTAAGATGCTTCCCAGTTCACAACTTAAAAGTTTGTGATTGGTGTTCACAGAATCACAATGTATACCATCTGTCAAGACACCGAAGAAACCCTTGCATCTTATTCTTGCGCAACAATGAATATCATTGCTTCTTTTTATTGTATGGTATGATATCTCTCTGGGTTACCTTCTGTATTTTCTACAATGAAATTTCATATCACTCCTTTGGTTATATATGCGAAAGCCTCAACCTATATGGGTACAGTTCGTATTAATTGTCAGGCATTCAGTCCATGTTTTTGGTGGGCTGTTGTCTGTGGCTCCGAGGACTCTGAATGACAAGGTGGTGATGCTGTTTGTGCAGATAATTAAAGTGAAAAGAGTTTGTAAAGAATCCATGGATTATTAAAGACCCAAAAGCTATTCCCTAGTTGTTTACCCTTTTACAAAGGCAAAGCAATTCAAGAAGTTATCATTAAGTTTTCATCTTCATCAACAATCTTTCCCAGATCACACGGTTTGTTAGATAAATTACAATGTAGAGCTGCTTTCTTTTTTCTTTTGCATTCTAAAGATTAATGTATTGGTTTTTATACTATTCAGTTAACACAGATTCTAGAGCTTATAATTGCCAAAAGAAAGAATCTATGATCTCCAGAGAATTGGGAGCCTTTCAAAAGCTTCACTCCGCTAAAAGATTGGTGGTATAAGGGAAGGGGGTTCATACTTGTGTCAAGAGTAGTTGATAATGTTGGTCTAAGAAAGACGAAGGCAAAGTGTGTTTCCAAATTATATATCTGTGGTTGGAGAAACACAAGGAAAGGAAGCAGAGTATTTACCTATGATACTGTTTCAATCTGAATTTCAGATACAACCCCTATGTTGTAGCCAGTGTGCTGTGCTTTTGCTCAAAAGAAAATTAATATTTAAAAAATTATTCCTTCCTTTTTGTTCTTATACGCTTATTTTCCCCTGACTATTATATCGGTTGAGGCTGCTCCGGAGGAGGTTCGGGTTGAGGCTTCTGCCAAGGAAGCAGAACAAGTCAAGATGATATGGCAGAAAAACTTCCAGCTGCTTCAGATATTGCTCTTGTTGCTCAGTCAGTCACTGTGGAGCACACCGGAGCTCAGGGAAGGGAAGAATCATTAGTGGAAAATGCACGTGATGATGATGGTTACTATTCCCCTTGGAGATCCATCTCCCCATCTCCTCGCCATGAAAAGGATCACAGGTTACATCATCAATCCCCAAGTCTTGAGCGCGGTCGGAGTCGATCCAGGTCACGTTCCTACAGATCACAACATCATTCTCCAACTTCTGAAGCTAATGGTCGGAGGCATAGTCTATCGAGATCTTGTTTCTACAGGTGAGTATCTGCTGCTATTTCATGTGACAATAGATTTAATTCAATTTGTTACATATAACTGCCTCCTGTAAATTTAGTTATCATGTTAACCTCCAAACTACCTATATATGTACCACAGAGCAAAAAAAGGTTATAGACAAAATTCAATCAAATAACTGTGTTAGGCCCTGATTTCCATCACATTCAACCTCAGGCCAAATCACTAATTTCCAAATCCAATTTCTTTTTTATCTCCTGTGTTTCAGCATTCCACGCCCCTAAATCACCACAATATTTCCATCTATCCAGATTCCCCAATTTATATGAACGGAAAGGTTTATGAAAAGGGAGCATACAAATTTATTATCTTGAAGTTACCCTTCCCAGCAATCAAATTGCGGATTTTAGGATTCTTAAAAGGAAATAGAAATTAGAGGAAGACTCCCAGAAATCAAATTGCTTGTCATTAAATGAGTTTTTTTTGCCTTGGCCCTCCTGTCAGTTGTTTGTGAGGAAGTTCTTTCTGGCCGTTTTCAATAATTTGTTCTTGGTTGTTGATAATGTGTGTTAATAATTCATATTTGGATGAGTATTTTTTATTTGCTGATTTATTTATGCTTTTGGTTGAAAAAATATGAATTCAGTTATTGCAAGTGCTTTGCAGTGTGGTTAACCTACAATTTTATTTGTTTTTTTAAAGCCGTGTCTGTTTCTCTTCACCTTGGAAACAACTTCCAGCACAATATGTGTCTGTTTCTTTTCACCTTGGAAACAACTTCCAGCACAATATATTAGCATGCTATAGTTGAATTATAACGATCCCTCCCTTCCTATAGAATTTAGGGGGTTTTCTATATTCAACCCCCAAACTTTCTTATTTATAATTTAGTCCTTCAAAATTTCACATTTCTAAATAAGATTCCCAAATCCTTTTAAGTTGTCTAAATTGGTCTTCATATTTAGTTTTTCGTCTAAATTTCATTTAAAATAACCATTTTACCCTTACGCTCTTCTTCTTCCATATTTCATTAATACCATTCTTCTATTTCTTTTCAAAATCCAATATCCAACCACCTATTAGAATTGCATCCATTTATAATTATGATTCTGGTTGTCCTTTTCCTAAAGCATTCGGAACCGTTTTTTAATTGATAAGGGTCCTACCAAAGACCAGGAGCTCAGTTGGTATGGGCATTTTCCCTCTTAGAGAGTGAGGTTCGAACTCCAGGAACCTCAAGAGGGGAAGTTGCCACAAATTAACGCTTTTGAGACAAATTCGTGGGTCTCCTGGATGCGTGTGTTGTGTGCTTGTGTTGTGTTGTGTGTGTGGGTGTGGTGTATGTTATATGTGCATAGATTAGGGTTTACGGGCTAGTGCCAAATTTTTTTTAAAATTTAGGGAAGGTCCATTTTAGACAACTTAAAAGTTGGAGGTCTTATTTAGAAATATGAAGTTTTGGAGATCTAATTTAGAAATATGAAAGTTTTGTAGTTGAATATAGAAAACCTCAAGAATTTATGAACCAGCTATGCATGTGAAAGATAGAAGAGAGAACAATAATAAAAATGAATATGTATATGTCTAGTTTTTGTCTTAAGTTTCAAGATGCATGGACCTCTTTTTTAGGAGAGCGGAGGGAGAAGGGAAGAGAGAGAATGACGTGGAAAATTTAGAATCTACCGCTAAGCATAAAAGTTTTAATAATTCTTTTTATTTGTGGAGTTTTCCTCTAAAAAGAACAAAATAGCTCTTGACATCCCTTGGGTTCGACCTATAATAGCAAGATGATGCAAATTCCAAATGAGGATCATAAACCTTTTGGAAAAAAGAACATTAGAAATGAAAAAGAAAATAACTCTAAATAACTTTTCTCATTTCATGCCATCTGCATTATCATACCAATTAATAAATTTATTGACTCTTTTAATTTAAAAAAAAATCATATATAACAGTAAGATTTATATTGGCGAGCTTAATCAAACACATATTTGCATTGAAATAGGTGGGCTTAATCATCTTCATATCAGATTTGAGCAAATTGTTATGTCTATCTACAATAGAAAAACACAAGCTAAAAATATATCTTTTAGAAAACAAATTTTTTTAGCAAGTGTCATGCAATTTTTATGTGTTATGGGACGGTTTCCAGAGCTGGTCAAACTTTTGAAATTAAGGCCTTAATTGTCAACAATGATAAAAGTTAAAACATATACGATGATTTGCATATGTGCAAACCAAGTTTTCGTAAACATGGAGTTTCCGAAATTTTAGGGCCGTCTAACAACATAGTTTTGAAACTAAGATTTCGTTTAAGAATAGGGTTTAAGAAATAGATGGCTTGAAACATAACAAAAATCTAGCCTTTTTTGAGTTTTCAAAAACAGGTGTCAAGCCCTCGAACCTGTTTGACGCTGCGTTTAGGAAACTTTATTTTGATTGCAAAGAAGCCTCGATTATGATTTTTATAGTTCAATCTCGAAACCCCACTAAACTATGGTTTCGGAAACCATAGTTTAGTGGCCAAAGGCCTAAGCAAGTGGGCTTAATCAACTTCATATCAGATTTGAGCAAATTGTCAGGCCTATCTGGAATAAGAAATAAAACCTAAAATAAATTTATTGCAGAGAGAAAATAAAGAAAGGAAGAACGAAGGACCAAAAAATTGGCTTCCCAATTGTACTTCACCTGACGAACTATATCCTAATATTTAGGGTTATTTGAAAACATATAGATTTGATACTAAAGGTTCTGTTAACAAATTGGGTTATAGAAAATAGCAACTTGATAGTTAAACTCCGGCCTTTCATAGATTTTTGTGGAGTTACAGAAAGAAAAAAGGGAGGTTCAAAACCCAAAAACCTATTAATTTGCTGATTTCAAGTGTCTTGCTATATCTTATGGGGATGGCTAAAGAATTTGCATATCAAATTTAAAGCCGAGTGTCCCTGTCACACAACAGAACCATCCTCGCAAGCATGAGACCTATGAAGAAGAAACTTAATTAAGAGCCGGTTGGGTACCATAACTGGCTACTGCGCTTGTTAGGTGTTGTCCCAGTATTTCTTCGGTGCTTCTTGTTATATTTTTGGCAAGAATATGATTAAATCTGAACCGTTGGATCTTACAAGTAAACCGGAGTAACAGTTGAGTTAACCAGGTCATCACAAAAAGTGCACATGTGATTTGTACCGCTCTCTTCTATCTCCTTTTGTCTCTCCGCTGTCTTCTTTCTCCTCTGGTATTTTTTCAAAAACGAGGAAAAGCCTCTTCTTCCTCTCAAATTCATCCAATCTCAGCCCATCTGTATCTCCCCACTCCCATCTTCTACTTCTCTCATAACAATTTCTCTCCCTCATCATTCAATTTTCCAAACCTCAACATCTCAACCATCATCCTCATCCAACCTCATCCACTTCCGCTGATCAACCATGGCTCCACACCATGGCATTGAAGCCAATAATACTCCTTCAATATTTTAAATATAATCAATTTATCTCTCGCCGACTCACTCGATCTGCTACAATGACGTCAAGGAAAAACATCAAATTTTTTTTTTCAATAAATGGAAATCAAAGACCACAAACTGCAAGATCCATTGCAAATCCATCAAAATTATAAAATGATGGAGGTCGGAACCTCCCTCACATGTTGTTCTCTATCGATTTTGCTGTCAGTGGGTCTGAATGGTTGAGATTTGAGATGAAGGTTAAGCGTGTAAATCTTAATGGGTTATTGGATGTTGTTGATACCGAGCTACCTATAAGGGAAGTTTCGGGGTGGCAAACCACCGTAGAACCCACCGACGGTCAAGTAAGTACCGAGAAATATTAAGACAGGGTAACGACGTATTGGATTCAGTTCGAGTTACCTGAGTTGTCTGAAAGAGGGGGTTTATATAGCGGTCGCATGGAGCGAACCGGCGCGAGATTCTCGGCGTTCGTTACGTCCCTGCCTCACGTTCGCGTTGATAGCGGGATATGTCCATTAATGGCGAGATACGTCCATTAATGGCGAGGCACGCCAGCTTGGGGTGCGGAACGTGGAGCGGCGGAGATCTCGTTTTGGTGAGATACACGGGACCGTTACAGGGACGCTTAGGCTCCGTGCTCTCGGTTGAACAGGGAAGTCGGGAAAGCTCAGCTTGGTGGATAGCTCGGAGGTGAGTGAGGGGGCTAAGAAAGCTCGGCTCTGTAACAGTTCGGAGACGAGCGAGGAGGCTGGAGAAGAATAGCTGTGGGATAGCTCGGAGGCGAGCTGTTAGCTGGTTGCTAGGCGAATAGGGAAGGTACTCCAGAGAGGTCTCCAAATGGTCGAATGCTGTAACGACTTTATTTTAATGTACAGAATTTTTTTTAAGTTAATATACAAATGGAGTATTTGTAAATCCTGAGCACAAGTTATAAATTTGATTTGTTTTTAAACAACAAGAAACAACTTGTAGCTCGCTGGTAAAACCTTGCACTGCTGTGACGTAGCCTATGTGTTCAAATCCCCCCAGCCACATATTATTTTTTGCTGGTTTTTCTTTTAAACTTTTTAAAAGCCCAAAAGTTTACATGTGCAATACACGTAAAAATGAAAAGTCAGGATAATCAAACACATGTTAAATATCATATGAACAGATAGGAACAGGTAGCCAAAATCCAGAGACCCAACACTCCCACGTGGCTGACGAAATGCCCTCTAGGGCCGGCGCCGCTGGGCCCCCCGTCCCAAATGCCCTCAATTTTTGTCCTAACATCGCTTGGACTCTCCCCACTAACCCCAGTCTATTTGTTTTCTCTGCACGTTAACAGAGAATTAAAATGGGGTATTAATCCAAAATGTCAATGCATTTTAATTCCATTTTTCAACTCTCAAAACCCTAATTTCTCCTATAAATACCACCCTACATCCTAACCCTTCTCATTCTGAAATCTAGTATCAAAACTCTCAAAATTTTCAAGTCCAAAAAGCTATACAAGTGGAGTTAGCCCAAGGTCAAGTTCCGGTGACGTTTCGGGACAAATCCGGTGACACCCCGACTCCACGACGCTTTCAAAATCTTCCTCCATCTCTTCTCTTTACCCTAATCTAGTAAGTACTCTCTACTATCTTCTTTTCACATCTCAAAACTTCTTCTTTTCAATGATGTCAGTAAGTGGAGTTATACCGACATCCATCTCTAAAACTTCTTAAACTAACAATTTTTCTTAAGAACTATTTATCTAAATCATAGTACTTTGTTTGTTGAACATTAAACTATAATTAGAAACAAATTTCAATTCAAAACTCCATATAAAAACATTTTTATTGCACTTTTACGGTTAAATACCACAAACTTTCTATTCGACATTACTTCATCATATTACTCATATTACCTTTAGAAAACTCACAAGGTAATGACCTACCCCATCACAACACTCACCATGATATAGCACGATTGCCTCTTTACAATATTTTTGGGACTAATCAATTTTACGATAAAATACCCTAAACTATTAAAAACCGTATTCTTTAACATTGTTTTAATTAAATTCTATACAAATATATCCTTACAACCCATTTTGGGGAATCCGATTTGGTTGGTGCTGGTTATCGCACATCCATCGGACTGGCAGGGCGAGATGCAGACCTCCTCACGGAGCATACGATCTCGGTGGAATTTATATTACAATTTTTAAGAAAACGTGATTTCTATTTAATAAATAAATTCTATTTTTAATATATATATATATATATATATATTATCAAAATATCTATTTTAAATATATTTAATAATTCCATGTTTTCTAAATCAAAAGAAAAGAATCACAAAAGTTCATGAAAATACCATCAAGAATCAATACAAGTCAAATTACATGAAAATATCCTATACTATTAAAGTTAGGTTTATATCCACTAGACTATCTCATCACTTTTAAAATTACATCTATGAAAACCCTAAAGACGATAAATAAATACTTGAGATTTATTTTGAAAATATATCAAAACTATTTTTCATAAAACCCTCTCAAGTTTATTAATTTACAATAAGGACTATAGTAAACATAGGTTTAAGCGGGACCAATTCTCTTGAGCTTCAGGGAGTTGGAGAATATGGATGCTTGCCTATTTAAGGCAAACAACTAAAACGGGGTTATCAATGGTAATTGGTTTGGAAAAAGTCACAAATCCTGCCGTCCATGTGCAACAGTTACCGATAACTCCAAAACTAATTCAGGACTTCAATTTTGTTTAAGTGTCTGACTCAGTCGGAGTCTCAGTCTAATCTGAAATCCATCCATCCATGTATACAATTCAATATAACTCCAATGCAACATGAATCCTTTTATCCATAATACAATCTATATCAACATGACTTGATTTGACCGATCCATGGATATACATTTGACTTCTCTACATGACTATCCATTTATATTCTTATCCGTTTATATAAACAATTGATATCATGGTTTCGGCAAGTCTTATATTTACAAATCAATACAAAACAATTATATAATACATTACGGGGTTTAAAGGGGTAGGTTGGTACGGAATGTGTTTAAAGTGGCATGAAATGGTCACTTTAATACACATAACCTGAATATCTGTTGTTGTCCCGTGGGTTTTGACGGGACCTTGTACTCCTTATAGCATAGTCCACGGGGTAAGCTGAACTCCTCTCGTATACACTGGCATATTCTGTACTAAACTACAAATAACCGCGTTAACATAACAATCAACATTATACCAGTTATATTCTCATTACCTGTTCGGTCTATTTCCATCTCTCTTTGGGACTTACCGAGCGATTGTTCGCTGACGACATTCCTTTTCTATTCTTTGTTTGGAATGTTGTCAGGAGGACCCGACTCTCTGGAGATCAAGCCCGGCTCAGAAGACTTGGAGCAGTTCATCGACGACCCAGAGCTCTAGACACTTGTATATACTTTTATTTTCAGTTTCATACTATTGTTTAGGCTTTGCTTTTCAGTCTTGTATTTACTTTCCAGCATTGTATTGTAAAGAATATTTAATAAATAAAAAGTTGTTGTTCATTTACATCTCATGTCTTTCGTGTGTACATTTACATCATATTGCTTATATACGCTTAGCGTGTTTACTTCTGAGTAAATACGTTGCGTGACCCATCACGTCTCCTTACCGTGCTCTGAGAAGCGGGGCATGACAGGTTTTGTTTACGGCCTATGCAGGTTAGTTCTGCATGGAAACCTAAGCAATATAACACAAGAATTATAAGACTCAGCAACTAAACATTCTTTATATTTCATATTCCTTGAATCTATCATAACCCTATTTTTCTTTCAAGGTTATGGATCCCCGAACAATACTAGAACCAACATGATCGGCAGCACCACACCACCATCTCTTCCACTTATACCTAACATTGTAGCTCCGATCAACGAACAAATGGTACTGCTCGAGGTAATTAAGAGCCTTCTAAAAGGACAGCAGTAACAAACTGCCATACTAATGAACCGCCCAGAAGCGGAAGCACCTGGAGTGAAGCAATTCCGGGTACTGCATCCAAAGCAATTTTCTGGAAAAGAGAGCCCTTTGGAAGCTGAAGAATGGGTTCAATCAATTAAGGACGATCTGGCAGCAGCACAAGTGCCAGACATTGCTTGGGTAAGGGTTGCAAAGCTGCAACTTACTGATAATGTCCGAGTATGGTAGAAGGTGGAAGAAAGTCGTCTTGCCCAGCGGATCGAATGGAAGACCTTTCGCGACATGTTTGACGCGAAGTATTTTTCAGAGACTGCCCGATTCGACATGGAGCATCAATTCATCCACTTACAACAAAGTTCTATGTGGAGAAAATCAGTGGATGGGTATGATGCCGAGTTCACCATGTTGAGCATGTAAAATATGTCTTAATATTTGATTATCTAATACCACATACTACACAGCTAATACAAGACCGTAACAGATTTGCGGCTTATCTCATACCGACTGCTGAGATCAGGGCCAGACGATTTTAGCAAGGGTTGGACCAGGAAATCCAAGCTGCTCTGGATACAGGGGATTTCCCAACCCATGACCTAGCTCTGAAAGCTGCCCGTCGATACGAGGCAGTAGTGAAGAAGAAGGGCAGACCTCAATCTGCTGGTGTGAAGCGCCCTGCTACTCAGATAGAAGGAGGAGCCTCTTCTAGGCCACCTTTTGTACCCAGGAGACCGGGAGTACCTTTCAATCGGCCCAGTCCAGATTTCTGTTTTTATTGCAAAAGGAATGGACACCTGGCGAAGGATTGTAGGCATGCTAATCGCCTCTGCTTAGTCTGTGGCTCATTCACACATGATATTGGGTCTTGTTCTCAATGACTCAATCAGTATCAGGCACCCAGACCAGCAATCACCAATCCGCAGCGGCCAGCTATTCAGGCGCCTGCATCACGTCTTGCTCTCACAACTCCACCTCCTCGTGGACCTACTGCACCTCCTCCTCGTCGGTTCCATCAAGCGCAAAAGAACCTACCTCAGGGATAGAGGAATGCTCCTCCAGTAAGGAGGAATGTATCTAGGCGACATGCTTTCACAATGACCGTGGAAGAAATTGAAACCACTAGCCAAGTCATCACTGGTAACTTCCTATCTTTCAAATTTATTCAATACTTGTTTACATCCATATATCTTTTCCTAAACCTAAAACCTATCCCACATAATTTAGGTACGATCTCAGTATCCTCACTTCTTGCACTAGCACTCTTCGATACTAGAGCATCCCATTGCTTTATGTCGCAACGGTTCGTCCAAACTCATGCGATTCCCATCACACCGCTCGTTTCCAATTGGAATGTCAGTTCAGTGAACGGCGTTCTAAAGGTAACAATGGGATACGACCTATGTCCAGTGGTCGTCCGCAGCAAAGAATTCTATGCTGACTTTAAGGTGCTGGACATACCGAACTTCGATGTAGTTTTGGGTATGGATTGGCCAGGAACTTTCTACGCTACCATCGACTGTCGTCAAAGGAGGGCAGTGTTCGAGATTTCAGAGCATCCGGTCTTTTATTTCAAAAGTGGAGACCGTACCCTGGAGTCTAGCACATACAAAGCAAAACCGAAGAAGGCAGTGATTGCAACTCTACAGGCAGGAGAAGACAAGCCAGAGGTAGTTCGAGAGTTTGACGATGTATTTCCTGAAGACATATCAGGTTTGCCTCCCGATCGAGCTCTTGAATTCGGAATTGATTTAGTACCTGGTGCACAACCGGTGATCAAAACACCGTATCGGTTAAGCCCTGAAGGATTCCATACTCAGCTGGACGAACTTCTGCAGAAAGGATAGATTCGTCCCAGTACTTCAAGTTCGGGATCTCCAGTTTTGCTGGTGAAGAAGAAAGAAGGTTCATACAGAATGTGCATTGATTATAGACCTTTGAACAAAGTCACGATAAAGAACAAGTATCCACTATCGCAAATCGACGATCTGTTCGATCAGCTAAGTGGGTCTTGCGTTTTCTCAAAATTAGATTTTCGTTCAGATTATCATCAGGTGAAGGTCAAAGGGTCTGATATTCCGAAGACGGCATTCAGGACCCGCTATAAACATTATGAGTTTCTCGTAATGCCATTTGGAGTGACCAATGCACCGACCATATTCATGAACCTAATGATTCAAGTTTTCCGAGAGTACTTAGACAGGTTCGTTGTCATATTCATCGACGACATCCTAATATATTCAAAGAATCGGAAAGAGCACGCTGAACATTTACGAATTGTCCTGAAGACTTTGCGACAGTATCAACTCTATGACAAGTACAGCAAGTGCGAGTTTTCGTTAGAACAGGTCGGATTTCTCGGACATATCATTTCAGGTGAAGGAATCTCTGTAGATCCAGCTAAAGTAGCAGCAGTAAGCGAATGGCCGACACCAAAGACAGTGAAGGACATTCGAAGTTTCATGGGATTAGCAAGATACTATCGAAAATTTATTGAAGGATTTTCGAAAATTGCAACACCCCTAACCAAGCTCACACATAAAGATGAAGAATTCGTGTGGTCAGAAGCATGCGAACAAGCTTTCGTAGAACTCAAGTCAAGATTGACATCAGCACCTATTCTCGTCATACCGGACCAATCTGGAGGTTTCGTAGTATATTGTGATGCATCCGGTAAGGGATTAGGATGTGTTCTATATCAGCACGGTAAAGTTGTAGCTTATGCATCAAGACAGCTGAAGATTCATGAGCGCAACTATCCGACGCATGATCTAGAGTTGGCATCCGTTATCTTTGCACTCAAGATTTGGCATCATTATCTTCTTGGAGAAAGGGTAGATATCTACATAGACCACAAAAGTCTGAAGTATGTGTTTACTTAGAAAGAGTTGAATATGCGGCAGAGAAGATGGTTAGAACTTATGGAGGACTTCGATATCAACCTACAATATCATCCAGGGAAGGTGAATGTAGTTCCTGATGCAATTAGTCGCCAACCACTATCAATGAATCTTACCACAAAGTGGAAGCTACAACAAGATTTGCATCAGATGGAGATAGAAGTGGTCATGCCAGGTAACGCTTCAAGTTTGATGAACTTACAAGTTCAGTCTACAATTGTCAATCAGATCAAAACAGCTCAAGCAAGTGATGCCAAGTTGCAAAAGATCAAAGAACAAGTAGAAAGTGGACTTAGAATAGATTTCATCATCCATGAAGACGGATCTTTGAGATACGGAAGCAGATTGTGTGTACCACAAGATCCTGTTCGGGAGGAGTTAATGAAATAAGCTCACAGCTCTTCCTATTCAGTACACCCTGGTGATACAAAAATGTACAAAGATCCGCGGCAACATTACTGGTGGCATGGAATGAAGCGTGAAGTAGTCAGAAGAGTCGCTAAATGTTTGGTGTGTCAGCAAGTGAAAGCTGAACATCACAGGACTGCTGGTTTACTTCAACCGTTACCTATCCCAGAATGGAAGTGGAAACATATTACCATAGACTTCATGACTGCACTTCCTCGCAGCACGAAAGGTAACGATACTGTATGGGTTATTGTGAATCGACTCACAAAGTTGGCTCACTTTATTCCCTTTCGAGTTGGCCAATCTACCGAGACACTAGCAAAGAAATACATAGAGGTATGAATCTAAGTAAGATTTAAACTCTTCATAGTGTATTATCTTTGATACCCATGAACTCATGCAGGAGATCGTGAGATTACATGGAGTACCGGTTTGCATTGTCTCCGATCGTGACACCAGATTCCGATCGCAATTTTGGCATAATCTGCAAGATAGCTTGGGAACAAGTCTGAATTTTAGCACAGCTTACCATCCACAAACAGATGGACAGTCTGAGTGAACGATTTAGATACTTGAAAATATGCTAAGAGCCTGTATGCTAGACTTCAGAGGATTGTGGGAAGATCACCTGCATCTTATGAAGTTTTCATACAACAACAGCTACCAAGCAAGTATTGGAATGCCACCATTTGCAGCTCTATATGGAAGGAAGTGTCGTTCACCATTAAGTTGGGATGACATCGGAGATAGAGAACTCCTTGGACCTGAGATGATAGTGGCGACTGTAAATGTAGTTCGCACTATCAGAGAACGAATGCGTATAGCCCAAGATCGACAGAAGCACTGGGCTGATGCAAAGTGCCGACACTTGGAGTTCCAACCGGGAGATCATGTCTTTCTGAAGATTTCTCTAAACCGTGGAGTGATTCGCTTCGGAAAGAGGGGTAAGTTAAGTCCGAGATACATTGGACCGTTCGACATACTCGAACGAGTCGGAGAAGTGGCATACTGCTTGGCACTTCCACCCTCATTGGAAGGAGTGCACAATGTGTTTCACATATCCCAACTCAGAAGGTATTGAGTGACCCCAGTCACATTCTTGATCACTCCGAGCTCATAGTACAGACGGACCTATCTTGTGAGCAACAACCCATTGAAATTCTGGACAGAAAAGTGAAGTCACTTCTGAACAAGGAAGTAAACTTGGATTGAGTGATGTGGAGGAAAGACTCACCAGGAGAATCAACGTGGGAAAGAGAAGACGACATGCGTGCAAGATACCTATTTCCCCCAATAAGAGAGCAGGGCTCTGTTCAAAATTTGAAATTTGAACCGAGGCAGTGCCTCACATGCAAAGTACGAGAGCGCTCGCGCCAATAGCGCCAGCGCCATGAGTCAAAAACTTTGAGGCAACGTCTTATGTGCAAAGCACGAGAGCGCCATCGCCAAGAGCGCCAGACTCTGAGGCAGCGCCTCACGTGCAAAGCACAAGAGCACCAGCGTCAAGAGTTAAAGACTCTGAGATAGCGCCTCACATGCAAAGCGCGAGAGCGCCGGCGCCAGAACTAAAAGTTTTTCACCCTTGGATCAAAGATCCAATGGTGATTAAAAATCACCAAGATGCAGAATTAAATTCTGATTGAGAAAATACTCCTCAGATCTTTTTGAACAAGAAAGATTGTGGTATGTAAATCAGAGCACCGTTGGATCAAAGATCCAATGGTGATTAAAAATCACCAAGATACAGAATAAGTTCTGTATGGGAAAATATTTTCCCAATCTTGTTAAAAACAAGAAAAATGACTTTTGTAGAACAGAAGTCCTTGGATCAAAGATCCGACAGTGGATAAATTCCCCACATCAATTAAGAAATCTCTCAATGAGAGATTTCCTTAACTGAATCAACAAATCAGCATCCCCTATATAAAGGACCCAAGACTTCAAGTCTTGTACAGAAGAACCCTCCCTCCCATAAACTTCGATCTCAAAGAGAAGAGCAAGTTTTAAGAAGAAGAATTTTCTTCAAGGTAAATAAAAATAGAGATCAGATCATCTGCAAGGGTTTAACCCTCATAAAAAGAACATAGTTCTTTCCCCGGATCTGAGATCCATGAGACAAGTCTCCCCGAAATGAGAATTTAATTCTTACGGGGTTGAATTTGTTCTTAAGGATCGAAGATCCAAGGGAGAACAAAGAATTGAACTTTGCAGAACATAACATAGAAAGAAAAAACCTAGCGCTAAGTGCTGCAAAATAAAGAGTGCTTAGCACTCAGTGGTTGATGCTCAGCGCCAAGTGCCTCACGTGCCCCTCACATGGGCGCTATTCAATAAAAAGCGCTTAGCTTTCTAAGTCTGACGCTCAGCGCCAAGCGCTCCACGTGCTCCTCACGTGGGCGTTATTTTATAAGAAGCGCTTAGCTTTTCAAGTCTGGCGCTCAGCGCTAAGCACTCCACGTGCTCCTCACGTGGGCGCTATTTTAGAAGAAGCGCTTAGCATTCCAAGTTTGGCGCTCAGCGCCAAGCGCTCCAAGTTTGGGGCTTAGCGCCAAGCGCTTCACGTGCCCCTTACGTGGGCGCTGATGAAATAAAGAACGCTCTGTAAATATAGCCCAGCGCCATAAAGAGTGTTCAACACTCAATACAAAACAAAGAAAGGAGGGTGGGCATCAAAACTCATGTCAATGCTCAGCATTGTTGAACAAAAGGGATTAAGTCCAAATAAGTAATCAAGTGGGCTGAACCCAAGGTTGGCCAAACCCCAAATCAACCGAGCCCATGTGCTCTTTATTTTTCCAAACTGGTCTTAGTCCCAAACAAGACCACCGATCTTTTGACGAATACCCATTGGTTCAAGGGTACATCTCTCCACACCTCTGATACATGTCGTTGTAATTCTTCAACGTCTTCAGAGAGATGGAGGGTCCCAAAAACCAATAACCCTTAGTATACCCCCAAACCAACAAACCATAATCCCACCGGACCGCAACATCCTTAAAACTAAATTGTGGACCACAACGTCCCTAAAAACTAAATTGCGGACCGTAATGTCCCTAAAAACTAAATTCTATAGACTGTAATGTCCTTAAACTAAATTCCATGACCGTAACGTCCTTAAACTAAATTCCATGACCGTAACGTCTTTAAACTAAACCCTTTGGACCGCAACGTCCCTAAACTAAACTTTATAGACTATGATGTCTTTAAACTCTATGAACTATGATGTCCTTAATCTCCACGGACTATAATGTTCTTAAACCCAATGGACCGTAATGTCCCCAAACTAAGATGATAAAGCCCAAATGCTCTTTCATTGGATCAAAAATGATCCCGAAACCTTGTTAAATAGATCTTAGTCTAAAATTAGACTAACGTATCCTTAACAAACATTTAAGTTGATATTAATCTCAAACGAGATTAACGAGCCTTAAATTTACCAAACCCAAATCTAAGAAAATACGGATTTAGACCAATCCCAGCCCTACGGGCGACAACATAAATTAGTCTCCGTATACAATCCACTGGCAACCTAAAACAAAACAAACACACACGACACGAAATGAACATCTGGAGAAGGAGAAAGTGGTTATCGCTACGCGGTAACGTAATTAACTGCAGGGGCTTGCGCCTGCAGGGAAGAGCATCCCCACAATCAAAAACCCCTCGCCAACGAGGGGGAATCTGACGAATTCTGCTACAACAGCCGCATCCGTCCAAACCTCCGATGCACGGTGCCATAAATCAGCTTGGTATCTTCGGAGAGGTGGACGGATAAATCCAAATAGCATCTGCCCCCAAATTCAGGCAAGACGATCTACGCGGTTTCGTCTCTGTTATCGGCGGTAAACAGATTCTGGCACACCCTGTGGGACCCTTTCCTCTTTCCACTCCACACTTCGTGTGTCGTGTTTCGCGAACAAATCGCAGTCTGCTATGGTTGCCTGTGGATTTGAGATACTAAGATTTGGTGTCTTGCTCCCGTGCAGAGAAAAGAAGATCAATGGCTTCCAGCTACACTAACTGCAACAACTCCTGCTTCGTCCCGTCTGGAGGAGTAACTTACGGTCCCTAAGCGGCCTCCATCTTCTCAATGCCGTTGGAACAGGTGACACATGCCACCACTGGGTTGTTCTTCGGGACCATGCTCCCGCCAATGAGCTTCAACGCTTCAGTTCCGTCACAGGAAGCTCCAAAGAAGTCGGTCTTTGATCGGCTTACCACTACCACGGCCACTCTCAATGGGTCGTCCAAGTCCAACACCTCGGAATTTAACAGACTAGGCCAAAGCTCAAGCGGGCCCGTGAAGAAGCCTGCAATACCTGAAGGAGTTATCCCGAAGCGGATAGCCATTCCAGATCCAGTAAACGAAGTCATCATAGGGGCTTCTCCTGCTAAGGGGCCGGTCTTTTCAAGACTGGCCATCCCAATTCCTACTTCGGGTGAGGTCGTTACAAGTGCTTCCCCTACCCAAAAGTCGGCCTTCGCGAGATTGACAATTCCCCCTCAGCGGACGTCTGTCTTCGATAGGCTGACAACGACAACAACTTCTCATCAGATCAGGGGGCATGACGAAGCTACCCCAACAACAGAGGTGATCCCGGTTACACAACATGCTCGACGTCGTCACTAGCGCCGGGTGAGGAAAGATGGGGGCAGTTCCCCTTCTGGATTTACCCCACCAGCTCCAATGGTGGAAATAAATGCTGCTGTTCCAACTGGGAACAGCTTTGAGCCGCTCAGGAGGGTTCGTAAGAACTCTCCAACTGCCGTATTGAAGAGGTCTCCTCCACCTGCTAAAAATTTTACAAAGGCGAAGCCGGAGCAGCCTCCTCAGCGGCTGTCCTAAAAAATCCATAAGGTCTGGCGAAGAGTTCAAGACTCTGTAATCGACAAAGACTACTCCTGCCAGCCGAAGAAAATGAAGGTTCGGCAAGAGGAGGACTATCCCGCCACCGTACCGCGGAAAGTATCACCTACAACAACCCCATCAACTTTGACCGCCCATAAAAGGAGAAGGCCAGAAAAAATCCCCGTGCTTACGACAAATCTCAAGGGTACTGAACCCAAATGCCCCAAGTCTGGGGGCATGATAGTGCAAACCGTCTACATGGCTTCCGGAAAAGTGGAAAGTCGTGCTTCTGGGGGTCATCGACCACTTACAAGATCAGTAACAAAGGGTCAGGAGCAACAACAAAAGCTCCAGGAGATGCTAACAAAGATGGCCGCGCTTACTGGGCAGAAAGAAAGCCCGGAAGTATCGTCGGATCAACGCCAGGAACAGGAAACCGACGCCGAGTTCCTCCGAAGAATGCTCGAGAAAAAAGATAAAGAGGCCGCGGAACAAGCGGCTAACATAAAATAAATGGTGCTCCTGTTCCAAGATATGGTGGGCATGATGATTCAACCGGACCCTCCAGCCGAAGATCCCCCAATAATCATTGAAGACGACAGAGAGGAAACATCAAACCCTCTCCCGGCTTTATCAGCAGCCAGGGAGGAGACGATTTCGAAAGCCGCGCTTGATGACTACATAGCTCAGCAAATACGAGATCATCAGACAAGTGAAGCTACTGGCCAAGTCGTCAGAACTGGGTGACAATATCCAGGCTGGTACGATCAGATTAAGTACCTGCCGGGATATACGATCCCCAAATTTCACGTGTACAAGGGGACAGGCAACCCCCATCAGCACGTCACTCAGTTCAGGGCATTATGCGGCAATACTGGAGGTGACGACAAACTGCTGCTTCGCCAGTTCGTCGGCAGCCTAGCAGAGACAGCTTTTGAATGGTACTCGAAGATTTTGAATGATTCCATCAAAATATTCACAGAAATAGAGTTGCTGTTCACCCGGAGTTTCGCAAGCGCCAGCGAACGCACCCCGATCACGGCATTGATCAATGCCACGATGAAGCCAGGAAAGACTTGGGTTCAGTACGCAATTCGGTGGAGGAACCTATGGTCCAGATGCGAACAACGCATAGAAGAAGCTTCCACCGTGGGCATGTTCGTGGGAACCCTCGATCCGCAGGCTATCCCAATTCACGATGTTTTTCAAGCCAACCACCTTCCAGGCCTTGATCGACAAGCTGGCCCAAATGGATCAGATGGGCCATAGACCGCCCCCCTCGAAAATGGAGCTTCGAAATGAGAAGGGCAAATAGAAAGCGACCTTCATCATCAACGCTCAACAACAGCCGAGTGATCCGAAACCGGTTGCTCGCAAGGAAACAAATCATGATTCTTCGACGAGAAGTTGAGACGCCCTTACTCGTTTCCCCGGGATAAAACGAGGAGACTGTTCGAACTAGCGGTGCGCAACAGGCTCATCACCTTGCCGGATCCGAAATGCCCACTGCAGCCCGGCGACGTCAACAATCCCAATTACTGCCCCTATCACCGAATATTGGGCCATCCAATCGAAGATTGTTTCGTCTTCAAAAACTGGATTGAGGACCAATATCAACAAGGCAAATTCGCGTTGTCCGAAAACTGGAGGGTAAACCCGCCACAACCGCGCGCTCCTAAAAAGATGGACACGCCGGGGGCATCATGCTCATTTATAGAGGAAGCTCCATGGGAAGTTGTTCTTTCGGCTAAGACCAAAAGAATGCTGAAGGATCTTCAAGCATGTTCGGCGATTAAGTGGAAAATCCGCCAGAGCCAGAAATCATTGAGGGGATGCTAAAACCGCGCCCAACATCGGGAGTTGGTAGCGATGGGCAAAATATCCAGGCCCAGCCGTCGAAGTCATCGAAGACGAAAATGAAGACCAAAAAGCCCGCGCAGTCTAATGACAAATGCACGAATTTGCAAAGGCATATTAACGCATTGTAGGAATATAACCAGAAGGTGTGAACCCCGGTCACACTCCAAGAGTTTCTCAACCATATCTTTGAGAGCGGAGATAATGACAATGATGAGGGAGAGGACTCGTCAGAAGAACCCGGGGATTATGTGGTAAGTTGTCACATGATCTCTCATTTACCAATAAATGACGAAGAAGCTCACTCAGTATCAAAAGATAATGTAAAGGAGCTGGGAGCAGGATCGGTGCCAAAATTCTTGGAACCGTCAGACGAGATGATTGACATGTTGCTGAGCGAAGCCCGTCAGAAGAGCAAAGCTGATCAAGAGCGTGAAATGGCCATATTTGAAAAGGCCAGGCACCGGCGTCAAGTTGAAGAATTCATGGTAGGGATGAGTCGCAAAGCGCTCCAACCAGATCGAAGTACGCCTGCGGCAGACAAAAGCAGGCGTAAGACAAGGAAACGGTTCGCTAAAGCCTTGTCAATGGGAATAAAGCTGTCACTTTTCAAAGAAAATACTCCTGGAGGTATACGCCTTGACGAAGTGGATGTACATCCTAACTACTGCTTATATTATCAGAGGATTACACATCCCACTGAATTGATGGCAATGATACATTGCTCACCAACAACATTTCAAGCGAATGAAGCGCAAAACTCGTCGGGAGCAGAGAAGCATGACAAATGAGCATAAAAGAATTGCCGGCAACTGTCACGTGGTTGATACCAGGGGATCGAAAGTTCTCATCTTCGGATGCGATTCCGATGAAGAAATAGCCCTCGACTCTCTCTTCAAAGAATCCACTTCAGGGAAAGAGGAAGAGATGAAGAACTGTGAGAGTATTCTGCTGTACAATCGTACGTTGCCCGAAAAGAATCTCGGACCCACAGACAAGGGGTCAAACAAAAAGGATAAGGGGAAGGAAAAAGTCCCTGATGATATCTCCCTCGATGATCGAGTCGTCGAAGAGCTGGCAGCTAAGGACCCCCCCAAGAAAAACAAAGTGGATTACAAAGTCCTTGCACACCTGAGGAAGATACCCTAACAGCTGAGCGTTTTGGATGCCCTTCTGTTATCTAAAGAGGCTCGAGATTCCCTGATCAGGGCATTACAAGAGCCCGAGCAGTTTCAAGCTTTCCTTGCCGAAGAAAAGATGAAGGACGAGCTGGAAGAAGTGCACACAGCTGACATCACTTTTGGCGATGAAGATCTCCTCCTCGGAACGTGCGAGCACAACCGTCCTTTGTATGTCACCGGGTACAGCCATGACATCAAGATAGGGAAGATCTTAGTTGACAACGGGTCCTCTGTCAACCACTTAAATGTGAGGGTGCTAAAAGAAATCTGCATAAGCGTTCAGCACCTCGCTCGGGATAAAATCACCATCTCCGGGTTCGACTCCCAGTCATCACGGATGCTCGGGTCTGTAATACTGACGTTACGCTTCGGGCTGCTCGTCACTGACATCAACTTTCATGTCATTGACGCCAAGACCTGCTACAACGCTTTGCTCGGCAGGCCTTGGTTACACGAGTACAACATCATCCCTTCTACACAGCATCAGTGTATGAAGTATTTCAAGGATGGTCTCGAGTATACCGTGACGGGGGAACTAAACCATTCTCCGTAAATGAAGTCCGAAAATACGAAGATGCAAAGTATTTCCTGCCAGATTTTGAAGACACGGAAAGATGCCATAAACCGGAGAATAAGCAAAAAGCTATCACCACTATTCTGGTCTTCGGAAGCGATACCGAGAAGGAAGAAGAGATAGTCTATTCGGGGCCGCCCCAATGCCACAACCCGGGACCATCTACCCCTATTCTGGTCTTTGGCAGAGTCAATGCAGTGTTCTCGATCCGTCCATCAATGCAAGCCCTCACTGGAGGTGATCAGAGTTTGCAGATCGCCATGGTTCCGCAGCAGCACTATAGAGAGCTTAATGCGCTTGAGACATATAGCGTGCAACAGCTGCAGACATTCTACGTCCCTTCCAGGTGAAGAGGTGAAAAGGCATCCTATTCTATCGATCCACGGAGACTAAAGTCGAAAGAGAAGTCTGGCATGGTATTGAATCTACGCTCGACAGGCTCCAACCCATCCGTCTGCCCAGATACTACACGGAGGGATTGAAAATGTTATTAAGATACCAAGGCGCACCTTTCAAACAGACTCCTCGACAAGATCGGTTCTACAACAGGATTTGGAACATCCCTGAAACTCAGCGAAAATTGCCCAACGGAAAAATGGAAACGATTGGGCTTGGATATGTCCAGTCCAAGAAACGGGAGCAATTCCATGACTGCTATATCATAAATGACCTTGATGAAGAAGGGGATGCTCTTTTAAAAGACGCTGACGTTGAACCAGAATGGGGTCCTGTCATAAAAATGACGAGTCCGTCGTTTGAAGAACAGATTGACAAGCTAATAAGAGAAGCAGGTCAAAGTGTTCGGGATGACCACAGCCGCGAAATGGCCATTTACGAAAAGGCAAGGACGCAACGTATCATTCAGCAGGCTACGAAGGATGACGATCCCTTTCACCCCCCAACCCTCTATGCACTCTCACGGCAAAAAGAAAGCCCGGCGCAGAAGTAATGATAAGGTCAAGAACGGGGACGTCATTCCAAGATAGCAAAACGAGTCCAAAAGGCCACGCGATCGAGAAAAGATCAGCCGGAATCCGTCTCTTATGAAAAAGATAGGTCGAGCATATTCTTTCCCTCAAGACAAGAAAAGTAAGATCTTCGACCTTGTCATGAAATATCAAATGATGACACTCCCGGAGTCTCGGCACCCCGATCAAGCAAACGAGGTTCGTCACCCGGATTATTGCTCCTATCATCGAGCAGTAGGACATCCTCTTGAAGACTGCTTCACCTTCAAAAACTGGGTCTAAGACCAATATCAACTCGGTAAGTTCGCTCTATCCAACAGTTGGAAGGTAGCCCCACCGCAAAGGAATATGCCAAAAGCAACGTATACAACGAGAGTAGAACCAGATCAACATCGGTCGTGGAAACGAGCTCGTACATGTCACGTGATAACGCTGTCGGAAGAAGGAATGCACGAGAATATGGATGACTTCTCCTGGTGCTTCGAAAATGAGGATGAAGATAAGTTGATCTCAGAATTTCCACCGGTGCCAAAAGAATTGGAAGATGGGATACACACCACAGCGGACAACCTGAAAAAGATCGACTTGGAGATGGCAAACGAACCGCGACCAACGTTCGTCAGTGAGTTGCTGTCTAAAGAGCAGGTGGCTACGCTAAAAGACGTGCTCATGCAGTATAAAGACTGCTTCACATGGAATTATTCCGAGATGCTGGGGCTAGATCCAGAGATCACTGTGCATAAATTGGCGATATCTCCAGACGTCAAGCCAGTCAAACAAGCACCAAGAAGAATGCGGCTCGAACTTGAGATGGGTATCAATGCCGAAGTCAAGAATCTAATCGACTCTGACTTCATCCAAGAAGTTCAATACCCCAACTAGATCGCCAACATTGTCCCAGTGATGAAGATAAATGGGACGGTGCGCATCTGCGTGGACTTTCGGGGCCTCAACAAAGCCTGTCCGAAGAATGACTTTCCCGTATAGGTTATTGAGCTAATGATAGATAATATGTCCACTCATGAAGTCTTCTCCTTCATGGACGGATCATCAGGGTACAATCAAATAAAGATGCATCCCGAAGACCAGAAGTATACCGCTTTCCGGGCTCCTCTGGGCATATTCTGCTACAAAGTGATGCCCTTTGGTCTGAAGAACGCCGGCGCTACCTATCAGAAGGCCACGACAAAGATCTTTGATGACCTCATACACGAGATTGTCGAATGTTATATTGACGACCTCGTGGTGAAAAGCAAATCGTACGAGGAGCACTGGGAGCATCTGAAGATAGTGTTTCAGCACCATCGGAAATACAACCTGAAGATGAACCCTCTGAAATGCGCGTTCGGAGTTTCCTCATGCAAATTCCTAGGATTCATCGTACGACACCGGGACATCGAAATTGATCCATTGAAGATCAAGGCGATTATGGAAATTCCCACTCCAAGAACTTTAAAACAATTGCGGTCTCTACACGGGAAGCTCGCGTATATCCGGCGGTTCATAGCCAACCTCTCTGGAAAATGCCGCCCCTATAGTCATCTAATGAAGAAGGGGACCCCATTCGTTTGGGATCACAAATGCCAAAGCGCACTGGATGAAATCAAGCAATACCTGCAAAATCCGCCGGTACTGACCGCTCCGATCAAGGGAAAGCCTATCATTCTGTACACAACAGCCCTTGATAGTTCGTTAGGCGCATTATAGGCACAAGAGAACGACCAAGGGAAAGAGAGCCCTCTACTATTTGAGTCGAGTTCTCATGGGGGCAGAAAACAACTACTCCCCTATCGAAAAACATTGCCTGGCGTTAATCTCGCGATAACGAAGCTTCGGCATTATGCTTTGGCGCGTGAGATCCATCTCATATCAAAAGTGGATCCTCTCAAATATTTGATGTCAAGAGTCATACTAACGGGATGGCTCGCTAAATGGGCTCTACTCTTAATGGAATTCTCGATACATACCGCCCTCTCAAGGTAGTGAAAATCCAGGCCATCGCCGACTTCCTGGCTGAGCATCCGATACCTACAGATTCATCCCTAAATTGCGAATTGCCAGACGAGCACGCGTTTGACACGATCGACGGGGAGAGAGGAGGGAGTGATACCCGATGGGAACTCTACTTCGATGGGGCATCTTCCATGAAGAAGCAAAGGCACACCTCCCCCATAATCAAATCTGGGGTAGGCCTCATCTTCGTGACTCCACAAGGAGGGATAATGCACTTTGCCTTTTCCTTAACAGAGCCAAGAACAAACAACGAAGCGGAATATGAGGCCTTGATAGCAGGTCTTGAGATCGTTGTCGACATGGGAATCGAAAACCTCCTCATATACGGAGACTCCTAGCTGTTCGTTAGTCAAGTAAACGACGATTATCAAACGTGCAAACCAGAGTTGGTAAAGTACGGCAAGAGAGTGCAACAACTGCTGACTCAAATCCCTTCCTACGTCCTAGAAAGCATATCGCGTATAGAAAATAGTAAAGCGGATGCATTAGCCAAACTCGCTAAAGAACTGGCTGACGAAAACCTCGATGACGTAAGGATCATTGTACAAAGCCGTCGGGTTCTTGCACCAGCAGAAATATCTCCGGAGTCGTCTGAAGAAATGGAAGCGACCAAGCAAATGGCCCTACAAATAGAGAACCAAGAAAAGGCTAAGGATTGGAGAGAAGTCTTTATAGAATACTTCAAATCCCGTCAAACGCCGGAAGATGCATCCTCAAGACATCAACTCATGAAACGAGCTCTGTCTTTCGCCTTCGTCAATGATACCCTATATAAGAGATCGTTCGACTCTCTGTGGCTAAGATGCCTGGGACCGGAAGAAGTAAGGAGAGTCGTCTAGGAAACTCACGACGGACTTTGCGGTTCCCATCAAGCCGGGCCAAAGATGAAGCTGAAGATCAAAAGAATGGACTACTATTGGCCCACGATAATTCAGGATTGCCTCGAATAAGCGAAGCAATGCCAATCGTGCCAAATTCATGGAGACTTCATCCATCAATATCCAAATCCGCTACACCCAACAGTGGCTAGCTGGCCATTCGAAATGTAGGGAACCGACATAATTGGGCCCATCGAACCAGCGTCATCCAAAGGACATCGGTTCATATTGGCGACAACTGATTACTTCTCTAAGTGGGCAGAAACCATACTGCTAAGAGAAGTGAAGACGGAGAACATTCTCCATTGCTTCAAAACACAAGTCATCTATCGGTTCGGCACTCCGTGACAGATTATCTCCCATAACGGGCCGGCCTACAGAAGTCACAAAATCAGTTGCTTCGCACAACAACATAACATAGATTGGATACACTCTTCGGTCTATAATCCCCGAGCTAATGGTCTAGCTGAGGCTTTCAACAAAACTTTGACAAAGATCATAAAGAAGACGGTGTCTAAAAACAAAAAGGACTGGCACGAGAGACTGCATGAAGCTCTCTGGGCTTATCGGACAACGTTCAAGATGGCCACGAACACAATGCCATTCGTGTTGGTATATGGCACAGAAGCGGTACTCCCCCTCGAGACAGAGCTACCCTCTCTAAGAGTGGCGGTTCATTACGAGCTAACAGACGAAGAAAATGCCCATCTTCGACTTGAGGAGCTCGATTCCCTTGATGAAACTCGTCTCATGGCGCAGCAAAACCTAGAGGCTTACAAAGCAAGGATGACACGCTTATACGAAAGATTGACTAGGCCGAGAACATTCCGCCAAGACGAACTCGTGCTAGTTGTCAAAAGACCTATGATCCCCAATCGTGCCAAACGGTGGAAATTCGAGCCGAACTATGAAGGCCCGTATATCGTAGACGAGGTCTACCAAGGTGGGGCCTGCCTACTCATGGATATGCATGGCGAAAGACCCTTCCGACCAATAAACGACCGATTCCTTAAGAAATACTATGCCTGACGAGTCAAAGCCCAGGTTAATGATAAATGACGACGCTTGTATCCGCTCGCTGTCTTCCTGAGTACCAAACTCTGTAAGGTGCCATCCGGCAAAACTTCGTCGCGAAAATTCTGCGGACTGAAACGTCCCTAAACTAAAAAAAAAATAGACCACAATGTCCTTAAACTAGCTACGGACCGAAATGTCTTTAAACTACTACAAACCACAGTATCCTTAGGCTAACGTGGCAAAAAAAGCGGTACGTCCACAAGCGAAATGGGCATGGATGAAAACCTGAAAGGGCTCCATGAGTAAAAACAGCAGGGCTACCGGCGAGTTTGTGAAAACCCGAAAGGGCGCAGACTCGTAATTTTTTTTTTCATGCACACTTGCAAGGTCCTCTCAACCTTAGAAGGAGAAAATATCTGCGTGAGATCCTTACGACTCACAAGGGAGCAACACACTTAGGGATCCCCATGATTCTTAAGGAGAAATTACACTTACAAGGTCCTCACGACTCGTAAAGAGAACCCTCTTATGAGACTCTCATGGCTCATAAGATTCAAAAGCCTTAAGCTACAGGGATCTGAATCTGTTCTTAAGCCTTCACATTCCCCAGGCTGCCATACAAGCAGTTCAATATTGACCCTTGTATACAATCCACGGGCACAAATAAACATTCCCTCACCAAGTTCCACCTATGGTGCGAAATGTCCTCAGGTGGTGAACAACATTTGTAAATCCTCTCAACTTATAAGGAGAAAATACTCTTGTAAGATCCTTACGACTTATAAGAGGACACACACTTAGGAATCCTCACGATTCCTAAGGAGAAAACGCGACTACGAGATCCTCACGACTCGTAGGGAGAAACACTTTCATGAGACCCTTACGGCTCATGAAGTCAAAAGCCTTAGTCGACAGGATCCTAACCCTATTTGCTAAGCCACCTTTGTTCAAATCTACAAAGGTAAATGATGATTCGCTCCTGGCAATATCCTATTTGATTTCCTTAATAATCTAATGGCCCAGATTAATGATAAACATAAATCAAATCTCTCAATAAACAAATCAAATATTTCAATGAAAGATTCACTAAAGCTGATTGATTCTTTTCCTTTTCCTATAAATAGGAGCCAAAGGAGAGAGTTAGACTGAGATACAGAGACATGGAGAGAGAAAGAGATAGAGCCTTGAGATTTTGGAAGAAATTGATCCTCTGCAAAAGAAAACCCTAGGTAAGAAGGGAGAGGCTTAAAAAGAGAATTTAATTCTCAAAAGAGTTTAACTCTTATTAAAAGAAAAGAACTTAGTTCTTTCTCTGGTGGAGGATCTGCAAAGTGCACATCTCCCCATGAATTGAGAATTTAATTCTCATTGGGTTGAGATCCTGCCATGCAGATCCAAAACATGGAGGAGGAATCAAGTTTTGAGAATTTAATTCTCACAGAATTATAGGAATTTAATTCCTTTGAGATAAAATTAGGGTCCAACCCTATGTTATAGGAATTTAATTCCTTAAAAATGGACAGAGCTAGGGTTTAACCCTAATTGAGAACTTAATTCTCTCACAAGAATTTAATTCCCTTAAAAAAGAAATTAGGGTCTAACCCTATGACAGAATCTAATTCTTTACATATACGAGGAACTTAATTCCTACAGAAGTGAAATTAGGATTTAACCCTATCCAAGAATATAATTCTTCAGAAGAAAATAGGAATTTAATTCCTCTAAAGTTTATTTGCTAGGGTTTAACCCTATGAAGAATTTAATTCTTAAAAGATGAACAGATCTTTAAAACATGCAAAGAACCAGAGTCACGTGCTACCACATGACCCCTGCAAAGATCCACAGAAAAGAACTTCGAAGCAAACACCTCACGTGTTACCACGTGACTCCTGCAAAGATCCATAAAAAAGAACTTTGAGGCAATGCCTCACGTGCCCCACGTGATCTCTAGAGTACACAGAGAAAAAGGCAAAAGGAAACAGAAAAGAGCTCTAGGGCGCCCTCACGTGTCAACACGTGACCCCTAATGAACATTCTAACAGATCAAAGCATGAGCCCCCATCACGTGCCCACACGTGATGACTTTCAGAATTAAAAGTGTTAAACACTTATCTGTAGAACAAAATAGAGAGAAGCAGGGCGCCCCCACGTGCTACCACGTGACCCCTTGACTGAAGCTCTAGCAGATAAATGCTTAAATTTCCATCACGTGATAGCACGTGATACCTCAAAGTATTCAAGACTTTTGACTGAACAAAATAAGGGGAATCAGGGCGCTCTCACGTGTCCGCACGTGACCCCTCTCTCCTTAGTGTTTAACACTAGTCTGGAGATTTTGTCCCCAGTGTTTAACACTGATTTGCTTAGTGTTTAACACTAATTTGAAAACTCTGTTCCCAGTGTTCAGCACTGATTATCTTTTAGTGTTTAACACTAATTTGTCAATCTTATTCCCAGTGTTCAACACTGTTGGTCTCTAGTGTTTAACACTAGCTTTAGCCCAATTGGCTAAGTTTCCAGAGGCAAAGCCTCTTCTTTAATGAACCAACAGAGGGCCAATAGCCGAAACATGACTGGACTTAGCCCAAGCTGGCCATAAGTCCTCAATTCAAACTTAACTGGGCCAATGGGCTCATAATATAATAATTGATCTTAGTTTCCAAATTGGACTACAGATCACTTAATCTATCTTGGTTTATGGGTACATCTCTTCACTCCTTTGATACTTGGC
The DNA here is from genome assembly GCA_030015575.1 of Agapanthus africanus. Lineage (NCBI taxonomy): Eukaryota > Viridiplantae > Streptophyta > Magnoliopsida > Asparagales > Amaryllidaceae > Agapanthus > Agapanthus africanus. The sequence continues at coordinate 213,143,456 of CM057339.1, forward strand.
GTTGTAATTCCTCAACGTCTTCAAAGAGGTGGCGGGTCCCGATGACCACACATTGATACGGACTGTGGGGTCCTTAAACTCATGGACTATGAGGTCCTTCACCTTGACTGGGATGTCTTAAAACTAACGCCGGACTGTGGAGTCCTTAAACCCATGGACTATGAGGTCCTTAACCTTGACCGGAATGTCTTAAAACTAACAACGGACTATGACGCCCTTAACCATGACCGTGATGTCTTAAAACTAATATCAGACTGTGGAGTCCTTAAATCCACGGACTACGACGTCCTTAACCTTGACCGCAATGTCTTAAAACTAACATTGGACCGCAATGTCCTTAAACTACCTATTGACCGCAATGTCACTAAACTAAACAACATGGCCCCCTTAATTGCTCTCTTGTCGGATCTAAACGATCCCGTTGAGTTGATCTTAGTCTAAAACTAGACTAACGTATCCTTAACAAACGTTTAAGTTGATCTTAGTCTCAAATGAGGCTAACGTATCCTTAAACCCAAACCCCCAAACCCAAATCTAAGATAATACGGATTTGGACTAGTCCACGCCCTACGGGCGACGACATAACTCAGTCTCCGTATACAATCCACGGGCAACCAAACACAAACTAAACACACACGACACGAAGTGACTACATGGAGAAGGAGAAAGTTGTTACCGCAATGCGGTAGCGTAATTAACTGCAGGGGCTTGCGCCTGCAGGGAAGAGCGTCCCCACAATCAAAAACCCCTCAAGCGAGGGGGAATCTGACGAAGTCTGCTACATCGGACGCATCTGTTTAAACCTTCGATACACGGTGCCATAAATCAACTTGGCATCTTCGGAGAGGTGGACAGATAGCACCAATTAGCATTTGCCCCGAATTTCAGGCAAGACGTCCCCACGTCGCGCCGTCTTTCGGAGGGGAACATGCGCCATTTGATTGTTCGCTATTTTCTGTGCGTGTTTAAATTTTTAATTACCGCAATCAAGACGGTGTCGCTTGGTAGCTAGCCGGTTGAGTACGGGTCGATCCACAGGGAAATGGTGTCATTTTCTTTATGTTCTAACGAGTTAAGTCCTAACTTTGGTAGGTTTTGTTTTAAGATCTAAGAATAAGAATAAATTGATATAAAGGCTTGCTGGGGTTAGGATTAGGTTAGTTCGAAATAAGGATTCTTCTCACTTCTTTCAATGCCCTAGTTAAAAATATAGGTGTTAGGGTAATAGTCAACAACGGGGATTAGCACGACTAGGTCTTGTCCGTCCGTTCTTGGCTCTTAGCCCTAACCTCCGGTTAATTCAACCACAATCGGTCTAACTAGGGAATCACCGCTATCATGTAGGATAGGGTGCCGTAGTGAGCGGATTATGGTTGATTTAAAAAGAGTCCGTAATTAAAATTATTTGGGCAAAGAAAGGAGTGAGAGAGATTTCCTTCTCTCAAACCTTCCCTCTCATATCCCTAACAAATGAGGAATTACTCACTCATTGGGAAGATAACAATAAAATTCATTTTTTTTATTTTAATAGATGAACTAAATTGCAGATAATAAAAGAACAGATAAAAAATTGCAGGAATTAAAATTCAGATAAAAGAATGCGAGATAAAAAATATAAAACTTACTTTATTGATGACCTCTCAACAATGCATTACAGTTGGAATTAAAATTTAGAAAAAAGAGGCATAAAATAAAGAGAGGCGTCCTAAAAAAGGCACCCTAAAAGAGGCACCTTTTATTTGGCTTTGAACTCTCCTATTTATAGATAGGAAAACCCTAGGTTTACACTCTGATTCATACACGAATTTACCAAACTACCCTAAGAAAACCGGGTCAAAGCACTGACACCTCCATCGACATGTGCACCACACGGCCGCGGTTCCGCGGCAGAATAGCTTGTTTGGCCGCGGTTCCGCGGCCAATTGGTGGAAACGTGGGCTTATCTCTTTAGGGTTGCTTCATGTTGCTTTTATCTTCTGTTTTCTTCACTTGGTTTCTCAGAATCTCTTCTATTTCCTTCCATATTTCCAACAGTGCAGAATGATGTGGACTTTTGTCTTGAGCTTTGCGTTGAGGTCTTGAATCTTGTGCTGCCCTTGTGCTTTGTGCATTGAACTGTCTAATGATTTTCCATTTGTTCTTTAAACTAGTAGGCGGCATCATACGGATTCATCTGATGTTGGTCGTAGTCTCACATTTGTAGCGACTTTTCATGAATTTCACTGTAACGAGCTGAGAACCTGTAACCTGCAACTATTTAGCAGACATGGATCAAAAGTACCTACTTATATACAATGTGATTAAGAATGGGCGGTATAAAAATGCAAAAATCTGATATGAACAGACATTTACCACCCCTAGACTCGATATGCGACATATCAGACGAAGAGACCGGACTGTACGGTAATGTTGCTGTTGGATTCACATGAGTATGGACAAGCTTGCTTGTTGATCTTCTAATTACCTGGATAGCTGTTACGTCCAGCTAGTACCGCTGACGGCTTGTGGGTGACTGATATGATCATCACCTACTGCCGGCATATTGACGAGTCATTAGAGTCCTACACAAAGGTTTCCTAGCTCATGCGAAACGAAGTAGGGCACATATGTGATATGTGTGGGACCGAGATTAATACGTTTATGTGATACAGTATTATAATCTCGCGATATAGGTTATATGTGATATAACCGGATTGTTGAATCAAGTGTTGATTCAATGATATGCTATATGTATATGTGATATGCATATAAATGATATTAGTCTATTGTATGCGATACAACCGGGTTATTAAATCAAGTGTTGATCTAATAATTTAATGTGTAATTGTATATTTGATATATTAATATACATTAACTAATATTAGCTCACTTAAGAAAATGTTTTCTCTTTATACATTTAATATATATGTGATATATGTTAATATATTTATTTTATGTCATGCTAGATGATACATTGGACCTGGGTGTGTGAGACTCATACTTAACTAGAGATAATTTAGGTGTTTAAATATTAAGGGAAAAATCAAAATTGGGTGGAAATTAGCATGGCTAAGATGCTTGTGGAAGCATGGAAAAGCTTTGACTAAAATCCACTAATTTTGTTTTACTCTAGATATTTATTAACCTAACCATTATTTTTAGCCATGGTTTAGTCTCTACATGAGTTATATGAGATATTTTCTCACTCATGGTTCACACTTGGATCACTTGATCATTTTCTTCATCTCCTTCACTTGCTCTCTAGTTTTGAGTGAGTGAAGAAAAGAAAAAGAGAAAAATTATTCTAAAGTGAGCAAATTCACACTTCACCAATCTATACCAAACTAGCCATTTAGTATAGGTTGTTTCTTCACTAGTTCATCAAATTAGTGAAGAGGTCGTTTGAGTTAGAGATTTTTCGACATAGATCATCTTCGACCTCGAAGATCCATGAGCAAGCTTGTTCCTTTCACCTAATAGGGCTAAAGGAGAGTCCGGGACACCACTACTTGGAGCAAAGGGACTACTACATGGAGCTTTAGAAGTGAAGGACCGGTCTACAAAGGTTGTATTCCCATTTCACTTAGTGTAAAGTTGTTTACATGTTTTATTAACCCTAATTCTCTAGTTAGATCCTCGGTTATGGGTTGCTTTGCTCTCTAGAATTTTTAAAATTGCATGCTTGATGCCTTATAAATCCTAAAGAGAGTGCTAAGGAACCCAGCAGTGGTATCAAGGCCAAGCTAGAGAATTACACGATGTTAGATAAATTACGAAACCGAAACAACTTCGAAGCTTACGACCTAAAAACCCTAGTTTCTGTTGTTTTTAAAAAGTCGTTTAAATTTTTTATAAACAGGTGCAGGATGTTACATATGATGTAACTAGAACTCCGTAGAAAAATGAGCCCCAAATGACATGTTCTGGCCGACGAGACTACCCTAAAAACCGGTATGACCGGTCCCTTTATCAAGTTGGGACTTGTGTTTTCTGTGGTGTTCTGGTCTCTGGGGTTTTGAGTTGCAGGTATTGTTTGATTTTGCTAAGATTTTATGTGATGTTATCTTTCTGTAATGGAAATTTGGAGTGTTTCATATTCGTAATTTTAATATCGTTTCGGGTTTATATATGTGGTACAATATTTAGAATCCACGATAATTAGTTTTGTGAAAACTAGTTAGCGTTTTGTAAATCTAGAAATTTAGTCTCTTCTGATAGATTGCCATGGAGTTTCGATTCGGATCAAAACTTTGTCGCAATCTCGTATAGTACGCGAACGCTCGCCGGGTAACACTACTAGATAGCCATGCCCCATAGCCCCGACCAAGTGACTGCAGAGAACCCCGTAGCCAAAAGCATCCGTTCGGGTGCTCGCGGCCGCGGTGTTCCGCCTAAGTGCACTTTGTCGACGACATTGGGGGTGCGGACGTCTACTAAAGTTTCCGACGAATATTTGATCATTTGTCGGGAATCTTGTTGAATTACCCGACTAGGTTATTGAAAAGGTGTTTTCAATATGAGACTAAAATGCAAGGTTTATATGTCAGGCATGAAATTCGGGGTATGAGATATTCCGGGTTTATGATGTCTGAGGATGTTGCGGATTCTAATTATTATAGTTTTCGTTTTCTTTTCTGCGACCATAAGTGTAATATGTGGTCTATCGCCGGTTTCGTTGCTATACGTCAACGACAATTGGGATACGCATATTTACTTACGTTGATGACATGTGATATTATGTGTTGTTGTGATATGTTATATTGGATCGTCGTGTTTGAATAGCTGGGGTTTTTTGCATGAGATGAGAGTTTTTCATTTTCATTCATGTAAAAACTTATATGTAATATTCTTTTATTGGGACACTTCCGGGTCGAGGATGATGTCACCATTGATGTATATTATTTACTTTTCCGCATTAGGATAGACCCAAGGCGGGGAGCACAAGTGACCGGGTTCTAGGGTCCAGAGGGAGACCATCTCGAGGAGTCGAGACTGGGTCTCCTAACTCTAGAATTGGTAGGGTTGCTTGCCGCTCTCATAGGGGTCTGGGGATGTGGGTTTGGCTATTTCATCATGACCGTGGAATCCGTGTTTTTTACTGGCTTAATTTAAAACACGGACCTCCTAGTATATCCAATGTTTCATATGTTGACTTCTGCTGCAATGTTCTGTGATGAGATCGTATAACTGCGTGAGACGAATGCTTTATATTATATATATGATATATAATAAACATTGCTTATATTTTGCATCCACGCTAGTCCTGCCCCCGCTTTGCCGTTAGTTATCTAACCTAACGGTGCATGACGGGACCCCATGACGAATGCGGATGGCATAAGCGTACGTTGTATAAGTATTTTCGTTTCTTTATCTTTGATGCTTAGGAAGCATAAATGATGAGACTTCATTAATAAGATTAATGAAAAGGAAAGAAAGCTAAAGATGTTGTAGAATCAAATTTTCAAAAATAGGTAGCTCTAGTTTTTGCTTTGCATAGTGGTATTTCTTGATGAATATCGAGCACCTCATTTGATGAGGAAAGAGCCGAGATCCCTTCACCGGGAATGGCCTAAAGCAAAGAGCAGATGCTACACCCACTCGGTTTATTTTGAAATACTCGATTTTAAAAGCGGAGCTTAAACCACTCCTTTTCAAAATCACTCGATTCTACAACGATATCAAGTTCGCAAAAGGTTTTCTTAAAAACCTGTCGTAGCCCTCCGTCATTTCAGATAAGTGATATTTAGTATTCGTGATACGTTTGTTAACCATAGCCAAGGTGTAGTGTGCGGTAGATAATTAGTGCTTATCTGCAGCATATAATGCGATTGAATTAGGGTAGTTGTACGGCTTTGTTGACCATAACCAAGGGTCATACGGGTGGGTTTAATTCAATCAGAAAATGGCGGGTTGAACTTGACTAGCGCTTATGATTTGTTGACCATAGCCAAGGTCATAAATTGCTAGGGGCAAAATATTATTGGGAATTTCAAGTGTTGAAATTTGCAATGAGATTGCATACCTTCTATGAGATAGTTGGATCCCGATACCCACTGCGAATTAGAGTTACTCCTGAGAGAGTTTTTGCACTTTACAATTAGCCGATCAAGTAGGTGTCTAGAAAGGGGTCAATGGGGTTACGCCCCTGAGAAAACAAGGTTTATTTTAATTAGGTTCGTGCGAAAGCACGGGGAACCTCCCTCAAAATACCGACACTGGCCTGGCTGAAATATTGGCGAACTTGTAGGGTGTAATTAATCCCGGCTACTCTTGCCTTTTAGGGTTTGAAGGAATATTTGATAAAAACAGTGGGAGACATCCTGATTAGATAAGATAATAACCAATCTAATTTTGTAAGAGCATACGCTAAAGTGTTTTCTTCTCTCTCTCTCTCTCTCTTGGTAGTGATCATGACATGCCTTAATCAAGATAACAATATAGATGTATTGACCGAACCCGCTTATTATACTGGGCTGGGGAACGTTGGTTCCGCTCTATCTTATAATTGTTATAAGTCCGAGCAGGAAATAAGGGAATATCCGGATTCCCACGCCACCCAAACGAAGAATGGGTATGTTGATGCATCTTCTTCGGGTGTGTTAGTTACCGAGAACTGTTTCTCAGTACGCTCTACGACCTGAGTATTAGATACCGGATCGGGATCTCACATATGTAATATGTTACATGGGCTAAAGAAAGGTAGAGAACTGGGAATAGATTATCATTCTGTAAGAGTAGGGAATGGTGCAAATGTTACAGCTAAAGCAGTTAGCGAATATCACCTTGTATTACCAAATGGTAATACATTGATTCTGAACGAATGTTATTACATACCGAACCTGATATGCAATATTATATCAGTTTCTTTATTAAGTAAAGAAGGATATAATTTTGTATTGCAGGATAATGTTATGAACATTTTTTTGAATCAAAAGTTGATTGGATCAGGCATGTTAAGTAATGGTATATACGTTCTAAATCAAACCACAGTTCTTAACGTACAGAACACACACAAGAAGAAAAGTTTAGAAATGAACGAGTCTTTCTTGTAGCTTTGTAGACTAGATCATATCAATGCGACACGACTAGCTAAATGACATAAGGATGGATATTTGAATCCGTTCAAATTTACATCTTATGAAACTTGTCATTCATGTCTCAAAGACAAAATGACCAAAACTTCGTTTACTGGACACGGAGAAAGAGCTACTGAACTCTTGGGACTGATACATAGCGATGTATACGGTCCCATGTCTACACATGCTTGGAATGGTTCCTCGTACTTCATTACATTCATGGATGATCTCTCAAGATTCGGCATGTGTTCCTGTTGAAACACAAGTCTGAAGTTTTTGAGAAATTCAAGGAATATAAGTGCGAAATAGAGAACCAAACGGGTAAAAGTATTAAAATCTTTCGATCTGATCGAGGAGGAGAATACTTGAGCACAGAGTTCTTGGATTATCTAAAAGAGAATGGGATTCTCTCTCGGCTTACTCCTCCGTATACACCACAGCACAACGGTATATCGGAGCGGAGGAATCGCACCCTATTAGATATGGTGCGCTCTATGATGAGTACTGCTGAGTTGCCTGTTTTTTTTTGGGTTATGCGCTTGAGACAGCCGCATACCTATTGAATCAAGTTCCATCTAAATCAATACCTAAAACACCATATGAGATATGGAGTTGAAAGAGACCATGTTTTAAACGAGTTAAGATATGGGGTTGTCCGGCCTATGTCAAACGGCAAAATCCGGACAAACTCGAGGCACGATCAGTTCTTTATAAGTTTGTTGGATATCCCAAACATTCACATGGATATCTATTCTACCACAGCGAGGAACAAAAGGTGTTTGTTTCTCGTCATGCCACCTTTTTAGAAAAGGAATTTCTTGAAAAAGAAATTAGTGGCAAAGAGGTAGAACTAGAAGAAGCTCCAGCTATACAGACTACGGCTGAAGATTTAGTGGAACCAGAGGATTCGATAGTCCCCGACGAACCTTAGCCTCTCCACCGATCTAGTAGGGTTCCTCATCCACCTGAGAGATACTATGGTTTTCTCATTGATGGTGGGAGAGAAGATTGCATCATGGAAGATGATGACCCAACTAGCTTCGAGCAGGCCATCACGAGTGGGGACTCTGTGAAATGGCTGGATGCAATGCGGTCTGAGATAGAATCCATGTACACCAACAAAGTATAGACTTTGGAAGTTGCTCCCGAGGGGGTAAAACCCATTGGGAGCAAATGGATCTTTAAGAAGAAACTTGGTGTAGATGGAAAAGTTGAGACTTTCAAAGCTAGACTTGTTGCAAAAGATTTTCGTCAACGACCAAGTGTCGATTATGAAGAAACCTTTTCTCCAGTGGCTATGCTTAAGTCCATCCGGATCCTACTTGCCATCGCTGCATACCATGACTACGAAGTCTGGCAGATGGACGTCAAGACCGCTTTTCTAAATGGTGATTTAGAAAAGAGCGTGTACATGACTTAGCCAAAGGGTTTCGTGGATAGTGGGAGCAGCGAAAAGGTGTGCAAGCTGCTTAAATCAATTTACGGGTTAAAGCAGGTATCGCGGAGTTGGAACATCTGTTTTGATGTGGCAGTCAAAGAGTTTGACTTCATAAAAAACATAGATGAACCTTGTGTATACAAGAATGTGGCAGAGAGTAAGGCCGCCTTCCTCGTATTGTACGTGGATGACATACTCTTGATAGGAAATAATGTTCCTAGGCAGTAACAAGTAGCAGGATGGGTGAGTGATGTCAGCATCATCACTCCGGGGCTGGCCTAGCCCGTAGGACTGATCAGAACAGGTATCGAACTGTTGAGTTACAAGTCGGTTTCACCTTTGATTTCCCCATACCCCCAGGTTATATGTGTGAAGTCAGGTATTCAGGAATCAAGGACTAATGCCAACACAGGATCAGGTAACAGGTCAGGTTTGTCTGGATAGACAACAGGAATGGTCCATGAGGACCCCAAGTCAGGTTTGTTGGCATTAGGCATGAGATCAGGTAACAAGTCAGGTCATGGTACAACAGGTTGAGTTGATAGTAAAGGGTACCATGTCCGGTGCATCGATATATGTATATGTCATGTGTATCAAGGTCAGGTCTATATGTAACGCAATCGAGGGTGTGCTCACAACAGGTATATAATCGAATAAGGAAAAACAGCAGGAAATAAAGTAAACAACAATAACAGTTCATTTAATCACAATGGTGCATTAATCTAGTGCAGTTGTATTATCATATTAACAGGTTCGAGCACCCTTGGGGTGCAATAATCACAAGGTAGTGCAATATCAATAACAGAAAGTAATAAAGCTACATGTGTACGACTATCGTCCTTTAAACAGCAAAATGATTTACCGGTAGTTTCGTTATTAGGGTTAAAGCGGCAATTGTGATTCTAGGTTACAGTATCATGATATATGTCATAATGCGTCCAAATTATAAAATAGCTCTACTTAGTTAAGTTTTACAAGTTTTATGAGTCAAACACATTCAATTGGTATAACATAGCATGTAGCAAGTAATACTTGCCTCGACGGTTCCGCGAACCGGGAAAAACGAACGTAACGTCGGCGGAAAACACGCGACGGATGCACGGGTCACGGATCGAGTCCAAACAACGAACAGCGGGACCGCACGGACCGGAGTACCTTGCTGGAATGTCGGGTCAATTCGTCGGCACGGCCGGATTCCGGCGAAATGTCAAAACAGCGACGAAGTTAGCAAAATACAAAGCATGAACAAGATCGACCAGAGAGGGGATAAATGAAGGGAGAAGGTGAAGAGAAGCTTACAGGGATAGCAAGGGTGGCAACCGCGACGGGGTCGACGGCGATGGGGCGCCGGCGAGGAGCAGTGAACGCGGCAGAAAGGCTGGAGGTTGCTGGATCAGGTGGTGCTGCGATGAGGGGAGGTAATGGCCGGGTTTTGGTCGCAGGGAAAGAGGAGGTGGTCGGCGGTGGCGCGGGTGACGACGACGAGGGTCGACGGCGGCTTTTCCGGCGACCGGAGAAGGTGCTAGGGTTGCTTGTTGGGTTCTGTTGCGGCGCCGGCGTACGGAAGGAGGAGGAAGGTGTCGAGGTCGGGAAGAGGGCGAAGGGGAGATGCTGGCGTCGTCGGCGACGAGATGCGGCGGCGACGGCGAGCAGTGACGGTGCCGGTGGCTACGGCGCTGGCTGCAGGCGCTGGAAGGAAGGGAGAAAGGAGGAAGGAGGTGCGGTCGAGGCTGCGACGAGGGTGAAGGGGAGATGCTGGCGTCGTCGGCGACGAGATGCGGCGGCGACGGCGAGCGGCGACGGTGCCGGTGGCTACGGCGCTGGCTGCAGGCGCTGGAAGGAAGGGAGAAAGGAGGAAGGAGGTGCGGTCGAGGCTGCGACGAGGGTGATGGTGGTGGTGTCGTCGGCGCGGGGGCTGCGGCGACGACGGGCACGGTGGCGGCTAGGGTTGCGACGATGCTCTCGTGGGGTTCTCGCGATCGTTTCCTGTGAATACGAAGGAGGTAAGGAAATATAGGGATAGAGAGAGAGAGATTATAGGAAGAGAGAGAGAGAGATAGAGAGAGAAAGATTAGAGGAAGAGAGAGAGAGAGAGAGAGAGACAGTGAGAGAGAGAGAGACGGGCCCACGAGGGATAAAGTCCCTCGTGATTGGCTGGGAAATTTAAAAAGGAAAATTAAAGTAAAGATTTATAGGATTAATTCGTTACTTAAGTAACAGATTAGAGATTAGAATATATTTATTATAGTTTTAGTATATTCAATTAAATGGGGATTTTGGCGCTAAATGAAACATTTCCAAATCGCGCCCGGGTTGCACCCAAATATTTGAAATTCAAATAATAGGATTTTAAGCGAGTTCCAAATTTTAAAATGAGATGTCTTATGATTAAAATGCATGCCCCCAAGTCGGACACTTGCACGCGCGCGTAGCCGTCCAAACCCGCCCGTTTCACCGAACGGGATGAAAACTCGACGCGCGGACGCTACCACGCGACTAGGGGTGACGAGTAGGCCAATATGGATATTTTTAATTTCATTTTAGGTGTTAAAATTTGTTATATGCAAAACTGACTTAGCCGGTTAAACCTTCACAGTGAGACCCAAACAGGCAAAATAAATGAAATGAGCGATGTCAAACACTCAACCAGTAACAGAAATAGTATTATTGGGCCCGGGTGTTGCATTAGTACTCCATACTTGTTTTTGTGTACCCATGCTTATTACAGTTTGATTATGAGCACCCACGTGATACTTATGCACCCCTGACATGACTTGATACACTATTACTTGACACGACTCGATACATGAGCACTACTTGACATGATTGGATCCATGTACACTACCTGACATGACCTGATATACCACAGCTTGACCTGTTACCTGATCTTGTTACTAATGCCAACAATCTTGACCTGTTGTCCCTACAGACATTTCCTGTTGTCTATTCAGATAAACTTGTACCTGCTTGATCCTGTGTTGGTATTAGCGCCAGATTTATCAATACCTGACTTGAACACATAACTTGGGGGTATGGGGAAATCAATGATGAAACTTGACTTGTAGCTCGACAGTTCGATACTTATACTGATCAGTTTTACGGGCCAGCCCAGCTCCGGGATGCTGCTGCTGACATCATTCATCTGTACATGTTACCTATTTACTGCCTAGCGGCACGTCCCGGATTCGGCCCGAGAATCTTGACCGTGGTTCCGGGCACGCACGGGATACTATTGAGTTACATCAATGATTCATCAAATTGATTTCAAAGACTTAAGAGTAGTTAACCCAGTAGATCAGTTTAGATTACTCACTGCACATTACCTATGCCTTACCCTTCACTGTCATTATTTATGTTACTGTTATACCTGTTTTACCGCTCATACTCGTACCTGCATGCCTTGCTACTCCTTGATTTTATTATTGCTTGATATTATGACGCACTGACGTCTGGCTTTTGTATGGCCCAGATCCTCTACCTTTGTCGCAGACTGATCAGGAGTACTTCCGCCGTTAGGCCGAGCAGTGAGGATCCAGTTGGTATCCAGTTTTACTTTCCAGGCGTTTTGTTTATTGGATCTATTGCTTCCGCATATTATTTTATTATTGGCTCGTTTATTTTGGCCTATGGGCATGTGTTAGATAGTTTATTATTGTTCTTGATATCTCTACAGCCGTAATGTGACTGTGGAGGAATATTTCCTATCCACAGGTAGCATGGTTGGCTCTGTCGCGTGCCTATCTTAGCGCACTCTGGGAAGCGGGGCGTGACATACATTAACTAAAATTAGCCCACTTAAGAAAATATTTTATCTTTATACATTTAATATATATGTGATATATGTTAATGTATTTATTTTGTGTCATGCTAGATGATACATTGGACTTGGGTGTGTGAGACTTATACCTAACTAAAGATAATTTAGGTGTTTAAGGGAAAAATCAAAAATTGGGTGGAAATTAGCATGGCTAAGATGTTTGTGGAAGCATGGAGAAGTTTTGACTAAAGTCCACTAATTTTGTTTTACTATAGATATTTATTAACCTAACCATTATTTTTAGCCATGGTTTAGTCTCTACATGAGTTATATGAGATATTTTCTCATCCATGGTTCACACTTAGATCACGTGATCATTTTCTTCATCTCCTTCAGTTGCTCTCTAGTTTTGAGTGAGTGAAGAAAAGAAAGAGAGAGAAATTATTGTAAAGTGAGCAAAATTCCTACTTCACCAATTTATACCAAACTAACCATTTAGTATAGGTTGTTTCTTCACTAGTTCATCAAATTAGTGAAGAGGTAGCTTGAGTTAGAGATTCTTCGATATAGATCATCTTCGGCCTCGAAGATTCATGAGCAAGCTCGTTCCTTTCACCTAGTGGAGCTAAAGGAGAGTCCGGGACACCACTGCTTGTAGCAAATGGACTACTACACGGAGCTTTAGAAATGAAGGGCCGGTCTACAAAGGTTGTATTCCCATTTCACTTAGTGTAAAGTTGTTTACATGTTTTATTAACCCTAATTCTTCAGTTAGATCATTGGTTATGGGTTGCTTTGCTCTCTAGAATTTTTAAAATTGCATGCTTGATGCCTTATAAAACCTAGTGAGAGCGCTAAAGAACCCAGCACTAAGATAGTATACAGGTGCTCGTTGGGTTATGAGTTACACTGGACGGACTCTCCGGGAACATACTAGATGTTCTCAGGTGACATGAGTACATGATAGTATGTCGACCTGAGATCGTCATTTGTCTCGTGTGAGTTCCCACTGTGCTTTGATTACTAACCTACCAAGGCTCAAAGGAGTTGTGTAAACATATTTTAGTCGGGTACAGTCTCGAACCACATGGAGGCAGTGAGTGGATCGTCGGAGATTCGTCTCTCCCGGTATTGGGGGTTGATGTCGCGCTGTGCACGGGTGCCCATCACCAGAAATCCTTGGCAAAGGTGGATGAGAATTACTGATTTGGATCAGTAGTTTCTCAGTGGGTGATGGGCTTCACACCGACACGAAATACCGCGTTATTAGGGGTATGACTTTATCCACCCCCTAGACTCGATATGCGATACTCTTAGGCGAATAGACCGGACTGTATGGAGATTGTCATCGACAGGCTCAGTAGGGGTACGGATGAGTTTGCTCGTCGGCCTTCCTTTTGCTCAATACCTGGGTAGCTGTTACGTGCAGTTAGTGTCACGCCCCGCTTCCCAGTGTACGGCGAAGGGGACGCGACGAGGCCCGCTACGTATATACTCAGAAGTACATACGCTAAGCGTATCTAAGCAATATAAAGTAAATCACAAGAGACGAATAATATAGAAATAACAGCAACTTTTATTAATAACATTCTTTGTACAATGCATGAAAAGAAAATACAACTGAAATGAAAAGCAATGCCTAAACAGTGACATAACAGGAAATGGACATATTGGAAAGAACAAGGTACAATATCTAGAGCTCGGGGTCTTCGTTAAACTGCTCCAAGTCTTCACCGGTGGGCTCGATCTCAGCTTGGTCCAACACACCTGACGACATTCAAAGAAGAAAGAAATAGAATGTCGTCAGCGAACAGGTCGCTCGGTAAGTCCCAAAGATAGGGAAGAAATAGACAGAGAGTAAGAGAGAGAGAGTAGCTTTTAATGTTGTATTGTATTGTCATATTATAGTAGTATGGTGTTAACGCTGTTGTTGGAGCTTGGTACAGAAGAATGCCAGTGTATACGAGAGGGGTCTCAGTATGCTAGAGACCAGGGCAAATGGAAGTACAAGGCTCCGTTATACAACCCGGAACAACGGCAATTGGATTCAGGTTAAGTGTCTTAATCTTACCGTCTCGTGCCACCTTTAACACCTTCCGTACCAATCTACCCCTTAAACCCCGCGATGTCTTGTTTGTATTGTTATCTTGTAAAATTGAATTGATTGCATGATTGACTGACTGACTGACCGAGACCATGATATCAGGAAACGGTTATAACCGTAGAGTCATGTAAATGGAATACTGGGAAACATGTAAAAGGAATATCCATGGTGCGGTTCAGTCAAGTTATATAAAATGCTAACTGGATTCTGGGATTCATGTGTTCATATTGAGTTGTATTACAAAAGAATATAGATTGACTTGAATCATATTCAAGTCAGAAATAGTCAGACTCCAACCCGAGTCAGACTAAAAGAAAGATAATTTAAAGTTCTATATTTGTTAGGGGCCTTATTGTAATTTATAAAACTTGAGGGGGTTTTATGTAAAAAGTACTATTGTATAGTTTTCAAAATACACCTCAAGTATTTATTATTCGTCTTTATAATTATAACGAGTGTGAATTTTATTTGTGTTATTCTAGTGAATATATCCTAATAAAAGTATTAATTTATAATATTGATTTATTTGAAATTCATGGTATTTTAATGTAACTTTTAATCTTGTAATTTTTAGAAAAATGTGGAAACTATATCTTATGATAAAATAGTTGTTTAAATGATAATCATATATATATTAATACAAGAATAATTTTATATAAATATTTTATTTTCCAAAATCTCATTTTTTCTTAAATGTCGTATTTTAAACCTTTCGAGACCGAATGCTTCTCGCGGAGGTCTGAATCTCGCACTACTAACCCGTGGGTGCACGATGAACCGTACTATCCCTAACGGGTTCCCCAAAGGTGGATTGTAGCGGCGCTTTGCTTAGGTTTAATAAATACCATTCATTTAGAAAAACGGTTTTATAAATATAAGGTATTTATTTGTAAAAAGGTATAAATTTCCGTATTTTAGTTTCTAGGGTTTCCTAAGCCAACTAGCCTATTTCTAAGGTCTAAACGACAAGTCATTAGAAGGCTCAAATCGCCTCTTCACCGCCAATTGCGGCCAGGTAAGTGCCAGGTAAGTGGGAAGGAACCACAGTAGTTGGTCTAATTAAAAACCACTAGTCTAGACACACTTGCCTAGACACCACAAAGTCAGTTTAGATAAACGATCGATGTCCATGGCATATCGTGCTTTTATTTTAAAAGATTTTATGTAGAATTGTGTACAACTTAAAGCTTTCAAGAAAGGTTTATAAAGAATATGGTATTTTAGTGAAAAGTCATATATTTTTGTATTCTATATTTAACGTTTATCAATTAGGGTTACATTTGTGTGTGTGTAGAGGTAAGTCATTACCTCGTGACTTATTTTAAGGTTTAATGAAGTTTTAAAAGTTAATTATGATATATTAAACTTGAAGGTATTAAAGCGCAAGAATACGGTATTTGAAAACGTTATCATTTCATGTGTGAAAATTCATTCAAATTGATTTCTACAAGTTTATTGATCAAGATAAACATATTTAGGAATGAGGGAATTGATTAAGCGAAGAAAAATAAACTTCATGGTATTTTTATGAAAAAAATACGGTTTTACAAGAAAGCTATCATTTCATGTGAGAAACTTTATTTAAATTGGTTTATGGGTGATTAATAATCAGCATGAATATAGGTAGGTATTATGGATTAGGTGACAAGTGGAATTTTGTAGAAATAAACCGAATCGGAAATCGGTTTGTTCCGATTTCTGTCGGGTTCCAAAAAGTCGTATTTTCTTCTTAAGGAAAAGAGAGATAGAAAAGATGGGACTTACGGTTTGGACAAGCTAAGGAGGCTAAGAGAAGTGGTGGTTGTCGGTGCGTCGAAAGCGTCGCGAAGGTTCTACTACGATCGCCGGAATTTGTCGTCGATTTCGGCAGCGCTTCGCTTCTCGTTCTTTGTACCGAGTTCTCGAGAATTTGGGAGAGTGGACTTAGAGTTGTGAGGTGAAATAGTAGAGGGTAGGGGTCTTTATATAGGGCTAGGCTAGGGTTAGGGTTTGGATTAAAATATATTAAAAAAATATAAAATTCATTAAAATTTCATTAATTTTGAAAGTAAAAGAGACTTAATGAGAAAATGATAACGTTCTGGAAAAAATGGACTATACAGAGGGGTTGACCAAGTCAGCACGATTTTTATTCGTGTTGACGACTCGGCCGGCGGCGCCGGCCGATTCGCCGGTCGACTTGGCCGAGTCGGAGCCGAGTCGGGTCTCATTGGATGGGGAATTTTCTGGGGGGAAATTTGGTGCACTTTATTTTTTATATACCGCATTAATTTCGTGTGTTATGGCTGTTTGACCGTTTGATTTCCCAAAAAATTTAAAACAAAAAGATATAAAAAAATATGTGGGGCATGGGATTCGAACTCTGGTGGCTTGGTTCAACAGTGCAAGGTATTACCAATGAGCTACAAGCTCCTTCTTGTAATTATTGTGTTATTTAATTACTTAAAATGATAGCAGCAAGAGTAAATACTCTAAGCATACATTAAATTTTAAAGTAATTTCTTGTACACTGAAAATGGAATTATTTAAAAACAAAATAATTAATTATATATATTTTGTGCTCAGATTAAAATACTTCTTTATGGATTTTTTATAAAAAAATTTTAAAAAAAATTGTACAGAAAAATATATATGGAAATTAGGGTTGTTACAGTTATTGCTGTTGACGTGCTTGTGGTTAAACCCACTGCCAGCGTATTGACGAGTCTTTAGCGTCTCACATAGAGAGTTTTCACGGTTCAGGCGATATGATATAGATGACGTATGTTGGTACATACATGTGCCCGATTAAATATGTGTAGACGCTACACAGACTTTGATCGGACGGTTGATAATACTGGCGGTTTAGGATTATGCCGGATTATTAAATTAAGTTTTAATTTAATAATTTATATATATTTTAATATATGTATTCTAGTATTATTGTTTACTATTCATTCTCTTTTGGCTATTCGTGTTTTTATATGAATACGTATATATGTATTTCGATACGTATACCAGGTTGTATTCCGTATTTATACGGAATATTTTCTAGAAGATGGACACCTCATTATATGATTTTCTTTTTAGAAAATCATTTGGAAATGAGGTGGAGGATGAGGTGGTATGAGTATGGTTGGAGGTATGTAGAGAGGAATGGTCTTTGATTGTTTACTGTAAAATGAGATGAGATATTTTTTGGTTGGTTAAAAAAATTGAGGAGCCATATTCTTTCTACATGCTATCATTCACTTTTCATTCTATGATGCTTGGAGAGCTCTTCTACACTTAGCTCATTTTTCCTTTCCTGAGTTGCTCATGTTTTCGTTTTCCTCACCTCCTCCTCCTTCTTCTTTGATTGCTCACTTGAGTTTTAGAGATGAGAGAAAAAGATAGTAAAAAATTCCTACATCTCCACTCTCTATTACAAGCGATCTTGGAGCGTCGGTTGCTTCGCTAGGCGAACCTGGAGTTTCCCCCAAGTGGATCATCTTTGACGGAGGAAGACCGACGACCAAGCTCGATCGAGAAATCCTTTAGAAGCTAAGGATGATGGTAGAAGATCGAAGGACACGGATCATTCAGTATAACAACTTCTAATCTTATAGCTAGAATATCTTTTGTAGCTAGTGTGAGTTTATGGTTCGATTCAAGACGGGTTTCTTAGCGCCAAGTCTTTTAAATGCCAATTTTTGTTCCGCACCGGCAACGGTAGATGACCAGGACGCCAGCAAACCCAACAGGAGGAAGAAGAAGAAGGATTTTGTTTATCATTGTTTTTATTTTTAGAAATTAAGGTTAGGGACCTTAAGGTTAGGGGTGGGGCGTTTTAAATTATTTTGTTGACGCGATAACTTAGCCAACGGCCGACATGGTACAGCTGGGGCTAACATGATGCTACTAAGTAGAGTAGATTTTTGCAATTTTGAAAAAAAATGAGATTTTAGTTCACAAGCACAAATGGTATTTTCAGTAAATAAGCCTATAATATATACGAGGCCTGTTTGAGAAAGAACAATCGATTTTCCACAAACATCGTCACACATTTTCCCGCCCAAACTCCCCCCTTCTTCCCCTCACGCTCATTGGCGGTGCAATGGCCCCGCAGCCGCCGCTCGCCGCCGCTTCCATAATCCAGCTCGCGGGGGACCCCACAGCCACCCTCCCCTCCTCGATCCCCCACTCCGCTCTCCTCTCTGTCCTCTCCTCCCCGTCCGTTCCCGTCACCGCCTACCTCTCCGCTATCCTCACCCTCATCTCTCGCTCCCCGCCATCCTCCTCTCTCTCCTCTCTCCTCCTCTCTCTCCTCCGCCGCTGCGCCGGTGACCTCACCCCCCACATACTCTCGCCCCTCCCCAAACCCCACGTCCTCTCTCTCCTTGATGCCGTCTTCTCCGCTGACGTGGCCGCCCTGGAACTCCTCCCTCATCTCGTGACCCCACACACGGCCGATTCGATTGCCGAGAAGCTCGTCGCCGTCGACTGGTCGGCGCCGCTGCTCCCCAAGATCGTCTCGGCCGTCGGATATCTACCGGATCTTAGCAGGCCTAGGGCTTTTGAGCTCGTTAAAAAGGTATTCGATGCTAATGACGTCAGCGCGCTGGATCTCCTCCCTCGTATCGCCAACGAAGGTACGATCGGTGCGATCGTCGACAGGCTCGCCGCCGTTGACTGGTCAACGGCGATGCTGCTCAAGGTCGTCTCGATTCTTAAGGATTTTCCAGATGTCAGCAGATCTAGGGCTTTGGAGGTCATTGAGAAGATTTTTGATGAGATGAGGAGAGTGGAGATACAGGACCTGCCGATGATTGTGTATCAGCTACTAGTTTTGGCTTCGAAGGGGGTGAAGAGGAGGGAGATATTGAAGGGGGTGCTAGGGTTTTTCGAACGGGATGTGAAGGGGAAGAGGTTGGTGGTGAGGCAGATCGAGGGGACGGTTTTAATGCATGTGAATTTCGCGGTGAAGCAGGATCTGGCGCTGGGGAACGAGGTGATTGGGATCATGAGATCCGGGTTTGGTGTAATGAATCATTTTGCGGTGGCGGTGGTGCTTTCGATTGCGAGGGTGAGGAGGTTTGGGGAGAGTGCCATTGGGGTTTTGAAGGCGGCGGTTGTTGGTACACAGAGGGATTATAAGGTATCAAGGTGAGTGGTAAATTTATAGCTTTTGAAAGAATATTTGTTCTTTATCATCGAACAAGATCTCAAGTTATTTTTCAACAATGAGATAGTTTTAAGCCGATGAATTTTGTTGTTTGAAAGAACTGTTCATGAAGTGGCACATTATGCCTGTGCTAAAGTCTCAACGTGAGGCAAATTCCAACTTCCATAAATTGGTGTGGTAATTGGTTAATATGATGCTTCACATCACTTCTTTTCACATGTTAAGATCATTGTAAGTAGATACAATTCATATCCTGAAAGAATTATTCATGAATTCACACATTTAGTCTGTGCTACCACTAAATTCTTCAGCCCTAGTTCGGCATCAAGATTTCTGAAACCTCGTATTTGTTAAGTTAAAACAAAATCACGGTCAGCACTCTGCAGGCCGGGGTTTCATAAAAATAGGGCTTCACAAAGTTTAGGGTCGTTTGACAACATAGTTTATGAAACCATGCAGAAGAGAGGAAAAAGAGAGATATCACAAAATCCTGCGAAACTCCATTCTTTTAGAGTTCAGATAAACATGGTAACATTTTGAAACCGTGGTTTGGTAAACTTTATCTTTTGCCAAACAAGCCATGGTTTCAATTCTTGGAGTTTGGCATCGAAACCCCATGAAGTTTCGGAAACCGTAAGCCTATTGCCAAATGAGACCATGAGGCCTAGTTTGGCAACACGGTTTTAGAAACCCCTGTTTCGTTTTAGTTAAAAGGAACTGCGGTTTGCAAACCTCAGTTTCATAAAATTGGGATTTTGTAAAGTTTAGGGTCGTTTGGCAACGTAGTCTTGAAATCATGGTTTTGTTCAAAAACAGGGTTTAAAATAGAGAGCGGCTTAAAACTTTGCGAAATTCTAGTGTTTTTGGACTTAAAAAAGGTGGTTCGAGCCCTTGAAACTTTTTGAAACCGCGGTTTTGAAACTCTATTTTGGTTGCCAAATGGGGCTTGGTTACATTGAACCATAATTAAAAAAAAAAAAGAACCCATGGAGTATTGCTATTTGCTAACAAAACTTAAAATTACCGATGACTACTCTAAACCATAATAAAAAAAAGAACCTATTAAAGAATTACTGCTAGTTTGCCACCACAACACAATCGATATCATAATAGAAGAAGAGCCCTCCTAATATCCAGTCCCGTACTTGTTTATGTGCAATATTTGACAAGCTTGGTACTTTTAGGGATTGTAAATGGTTGCCGATTAAATTGAAGGAAGAATGCCTTGAAATAGCTAAATGTGGGGAGAAGGCTTTCATAAGAGCTGTAAGTTCCCTATTTTCTTCCATACCTGTAAAATGTGACATGAAAACATAACCACCCTAAAATATGGATTGGGACATGGCTGTGCTGCAGATTAACGAGAGCAATTGCGGCAGAGAGCATGTGGTACCTAGTATTGTTCAATTGTGCTTTGCTTTGCTAGAGTCAGCAGACGGGGAGAATAATGGAGAAAGCGAAGTACTGGGAGAACTGATGGGCATTGAAGAGCTTGGGATTCAATTACTCAAGACTCTGTTTGAGGTTCATGACATGGCAAGAAATGAGGTTTTCTCGAATGCTTTTTGTTTAAGCTAACTTCAATGTATTACATTAAAACATAAACATAACAGGTGTTTATTATTTAACCGTGTGTTATGAGGGCCCCAAATTTGCAACTTTATTTCTTACATAAGTAGACCAGAGATTACGGGTATCATACAGTTATGATTATTATTTGTATGGCTTGCAATATTTAATATCTATCAATATTAACTGTACAAATGTTGAAAACACACATTCCATATCATTTACTATAATCTTCTCTATCTGTATTTTTTTTGGGGTGAAGAAACTCTTTCTGTAAAGTTTTAATCTTATTATGTAGATTAAGATCCTCTATTTATTCCATAGTATGCTAGAGCCGTGTTCTTGCCCTTCGAAAGGGCATCATTCATAGATGCTTCAAAGTTTGAAAACACCTAAAATACACAAATCAAACATTTTTCCTCACAGTATTTTGACCTTTAGCAAATGCAATACGATGCATCAAACCTTTTCATTTACCCTCCCTTTCTATACTTTTTTCTAAATTTGGGAGTTTTGAAATCTCCGTCTTAGTTGCATGAACTGAAACAACATGACCGTGAAGCTAGCTTAGCCACTTACCAGACTCTCTTCTAAATTATGGCATATTTGTCCTCCTTTTCCTCCTCGTCGTTAGCAGTCAAAGCCTTCTCCGTAATGGACCTGGTGATGAAGCCGTCAAATTTTTTTTAGCCAGATGTATCCTGCTATCAATGCTCAATTACTAAATGAGAAAGTCCTGATTTTTTGGCCACAACAAGAATGAGCGAGGTAGGACAGGTCAAATTTTTTCTAACAGCCAATCAACATGTAAGCAGGCATACCTTCTGGTTCATGTAGTTTAAGTCATGGTGCTAAGAATCAGCCTCAAAATAGTGATAATGGAATCTAGAGAACATGTCAATGCTACATGATATGCTAAACAAGTTCAAAGCATGCAACGGGCAGAGAAGTGTAATCTAATGAAGCCAAAATGGGATTAATTAACACCTTAAGAAACACAATAATTCTATATGATTTGCTATACGACTATATGAATATCATTTATATTAATCACCTTCCCAAAGATTTTATACCATTTCATTTTGGTTTCATAACCACCTTATTTAGAAATCTAGTGTGCAGCCTTTACATTATCAAAACCTGGAAATTAAAGTTTGACCAATCATGATTTCTCCTCTCTGCACTGTGTTTCATGTCCTTACCCATTATTGGAAGATGACCTTACCCATTATTGGAAGAGGCTTATGATGATTATTTTTTTTTGTATATAGCATCCCTAAGCATGGAGGGACTCCCTCCCTCCCTCCCTCTCTCTCCCCGTGCGCGCGCGCGCGCGCATGTGAGTGTCCGTGTATGAGCGAGTGAGCCGTGAATGTGTATGGCGAGTATGTGTGTGTCTGCGCGCGCTCGTGTGCATTCTCCCCTTTTGTTTAACTACTATGTTTAGTGAGCCGAGGAGAATTTAGAAAACCTCAGTTATAAGCACTAGAGAGCTCCAGGAGTCAACTTTGAGAACATAACAAGCTGCATCAAAGGCTTTAATTTCTCTCTAATGTTATACTCTTTATCTGTGTGGCTGTGTGGATTAAGAAGTCTACAATGCAGGACAACCTTTGATTTTAGAGGTTGATGTTTGCCTATGGATGTGCTGTGACATACAACATATCTTACTTTTAAATATACATTTTGTTTATATTTAGCAATTAAATTGATGTAACATACTCTCTTAAATTCTTGCAGATAATTGAGCAATGCAAGTTCCGGATTCTTTCTTTGAAGCCTCAACAAAGCATTCCTATAATAAAGTAAGTAATCTGACCGGACAAATGACAGCAACTATGTTCTTGTGATTCTCCCGCTAATTTATATTTATGTGTGTTGTTTTCTGTATGAACTGATCTAAAGGTTGCTTGATTATCTGGTTCAAAGTTATCCATATCCCATGCTTGATTATGTTTCTCGCATGAAAGAATTATTGGACTATTTCACTTTTATGCATGAGAATACTTCGACTCGTCTCATAAGAGCGATTTTACCACTCATCAAGTTCAGTCCTGACCTTCAGGTAAGAACTTTCTCCTGAATTAAAGAACCCATATCAGAGTGCATAAAGGTGTTAGTCTACAACTTCTCTTTTATAATTCTTCAGGATTATATTATTTTGGTCCTACGGAAGGCTATGTTGAGCAGAGAAGATACTGTTCGCACTTCTGCTGTCAATGCCATACTCAATCTCATCTTTTTGGAAAATAACTTTAGGAAAAATGGCCTGAATTCCTTACAAGAATCATCTAGCCAAGCTAGTTGCAGCCAGCAAGCTGACATACCTAGTGGGAGGAGGGGGAGTCTCTTTCAAGAGCTGACCGGCTTGCTTCGTAGATGCCTTTCTCAGCAGGTATATAAGTAGTGACATCATTTCAATTTATAGTTGTGCCATGGTTTTAACTTTTAATTATACAATTTAATACTATCTGTTTTCTTTAATCAGGCCAGAGTTAAAGAGATCATGTACCAAGGCCTCATGAAACTAGTTGTTTTGGACCCACTGATTGCTGGTCCTGTCTTGGATCTTCTATGGCCTCATTTCCTAAACTTTTACAGTGAAGTACGTTAAGTCTATCTAATTCCTTTACATTTATGTGGGTTTTGACATTTAATGAAAAAAAAGAAAGGAAAAAAAGAAAGAAAGAAAACTTTTTATGCACGAGGTTTTTCTTACCTCTAAAAACTATCATGACATGCTTCAAAAACATTTATCGACCTTCCCTGAATGCATGTGAATAAACAAAACTGTCTTGGGCAGGAAACTGGATCTCTCAGATTTGATGCTTGTTTTAAGCTGGAGAATGGGAAAGTTTGCATTGTGGAGCCTCTAGAATGCATTTTGTCCTGTGTTTCATGGATTCTTCTCCTTCAGCCACATGGTAAATCTGATCATCCATCACAACAATCTTGGCCCTGCTTTGGTTTCTCTATTTCACAAGAGAATGAGGTAATGCTGGCACTAATATTTAGTAGGACATGCAATTGGTTCTGTTAGTACATTTTTTCCCTTTCAATTTCATTCCTTTCTTGTAACAACTACAGGCTGGAAGGGCATCATCCGGTGAGCAATTCTCAAATTCTTTATCAAGGATCCGCCGAAGTTTGATGGACTCAAGATTAGAATGTTTGTTTTCTTTCTTTCATTTTCCATTTTAAGTCACCTTGTTTCTATTTTTAGATATATATATCTGATCATTTTTTGTAACTTTCCATTATTAGAGCTTATCTTGATTTCTTGTTGTCAGATCAGATGGTCCACACCAGAGCCAAGATCTTGGTTCTCGTGCTTTTCAAGGAGAGAAGACCTACTTCCATGCTTGGATGTTGCTGGGGGTAATAGAGGTCTTTGTTAATTCGGTCTCTTCAGAGCTGGAGAAAGCAGCGACAATAGAGAAGGGTGCTCTTGAGAAAGAAATAATAGATCTTGTGGATTCATATTCTTCTATTGAAAAGGAGGCAGACTTGCATAGACAGGTTAGTGGCAGAAAAGGGGCTTCAAAAACTATGACGCCAGACATTTCATCTAAAATTGATAGTGAGTCTCGTGCTTCACTTTCAAAATTATCACAAACAAGGAAATCTTTCTTTGCAACCTCAGGCATCCATCAGTTGCTAGTGACTGCCGTGAATTTATATACTACCGTTAGATCTAGCGTCATAGCTTCTCAGAATCACACGCAATCGCCCTCTTGCAAGAAATTGGACCAGTGCCTTAAGCTTATATCATTTGTATTGATGGCTTGCCGTCGGCATTTAAAATCAATTTCTCCAATGGAAATTGGATCAAGTGGTGATCCTCTGAATGCTCTAATCTATGGGGATGTCAAATCCCTGGGGCGACCTATAATGCAGCTTGTTTGGTTGCTCAGATCAGGTCCAAAATTGGAGAACGATATAAAGAAGGAAGCTAAAGGGAAGAAAACTCTAGAGAATAAAGGGGATCAACCTCTTCTGTCATTGTTGTGTCTCAATGAATTGTTTAAGCTAAATTCTTCTGTGGCTCATTTGTCAGAAATAGTTGAGGACCTGAATTCCTTGGATACATCAGAGTGGGATCTGGAAGGCAGAACTGATGCTTCCGAGGCTATTCATAACCAAGACTTATTAGATCATGACCCATATGCAAGAAGTGTGCATATTTTCTTAGAGAAGAAAATAAAGCCATTATATGCTGGATACATTGCGCTATCCTGTTTCCAGCAATGTGAGGTACACCTTTGATATATTGTAGTCTTGTACATATCAATTCGTCTAAATTCAACAAAACGCACGCATTACTTGATTTGCTTATTAGTCTGGAATCTCATCTTGTTATATAAGTATATTCAGTGGCAATAGGCCACTGTTTGTTATTTACTTATAATTTCTATTATGCCATCGTTTCTTTGATTTCTAAGGCAAAAATCCCACTTCCTGGTGAGTAATCTCGGCGATCCAATCTAGACTTAATTCCAGGTGACCAGATAGTAATTGTTCCTATAGTAACATGTACATCAGGATTTTAGTTGACCAGAAAATAAGCAACACAATACCCATTTTTATGTCACATGCATGATCTCCCAAAATTATGTTAATAAATTATTTCAATAATAAAGCATGGCTAGATTTTATAGCCTACTGTAATTTATTTCCTGTGAAATAGTAAAACCAACAGACTTGCATAAACTAGTCTTTTAATTGTGGCTGTTATAATATTATAGACCTATTCCTCTCTTTCAGCCGAAAAATGTTTATTCAAACTCAGGACATTCGCTCTTAAATGTAAATTTACAGCCACTGAAATTTCAATGAAGATGAACAGCCTTAAGGCTGGTAGTTTCAACTTTCAAATATTAAACTGTTAATCTCATTATGCATTGTTGGAAACTTGGAGTTCTTGTTGGATATAGGTGCTCTCAAGGCAATTATCGTAATTGTAGGAATGCAATTACTGAATTCATGAAGACCTATGAAGAAAACAGTCTTACTCGAGATGATAGTATGTTATCTGGTTTGTATTTATCATTCATGAGCATACATTTTACTCGTTATAACGTATTACTAATACATGATGATAAAGCCCATAAGATCTTTGCTTGACTACCGGGATCATATAGGGATTGGATCCTATTAGTGGGGCTTGGGCAGTCTATAAGCCCATCCTTAAAAGTCCATAATCGTAGGAGTATCAAGACCGGGTATCGGTACTCCAGTTTAGACTAGTGTATACGTTTCATGATCCTGTACGGGGCGATGGCCGGTCTCATAGCCATTGGTGTTTGACACCGATGATTGTATACAAGTGCTTATTGGATGAGTTATACTGGATGGACCCGCCGGGAACTTTTAGATGACATTATACCAATCGTCAGATAACAGTTTTCTGGTGATATGAGTACAGGATAAGTCCCCAGACCCAAGATCGCCATAGTGTCTTGTGTGTTTCCACTGTGTTTAGATTACTACCCTACCATAGCTTTAAAGAGCCATGCAAACAGGTTTTAGTTGGGTGCAGTCCCGAAGCACATGGAGGCAGTGAGCGGTCGAGAGAATTCGTCTCTCCCAGTATAGGGAGTTGATGTCGCATAGTGCACAGCTGGATATGACCATAAGTTCTTGGTCAAGACAGATGAGATTTACTGGTAAGTATCAGTAGTTTTTCAGATGGTAATGAGCTTGACGTCAGCATGACTTATCGAGTTATTGGGAGTCTGACGGTTTTCACATCCTAGATCCGGTGTGCGACAGTTTTAGACGAAGAGACCGAATTGTACGGTGAATATCGCTGATAGGCTCTAGCAGGGTACGGACGGGTTTGCTTGTCGACCAGTTTTTCGTTCATCACCTGGATAGCCGTTACGTACAGCTAGTACCGTTGACGTGCTTATAGGTTGATCCAGTGGTGGATTGATCTGAAAGTATTTCAGATCAATCGGATATGATCTGAAAGTATTTCAGATCAATCGGATATGATCTGAAAGTATTTCAGATCAATCGGATATGATCATGATCTACTGCCAGCGTATTGTCGAGTTTTTAGAGTCCCACACAGAAGGTTTTAGTGCACGTACGGCGATGAGTGCGGGGTCCAATTAAACATGTGTATGTGATACTTCATGTATTAATTGGACGGATGATACTAGCCGGTTTATATTTGAACCGGGTCATTAAATTGATTTAATGATATTACTTATATATGATGATGCATATATAAACTAGTATTATTTTGTAATTCTCTCTCATATGCTTTGTTACATATCATGTGCATATTACATGTCATGTACACATTTTTTGTATGATGGCTATCATACTCACATGTAAATATATTCAATTATATGTGTTTTCTTTTTCTTTTTAGATATCATTTTCTTTTTGGCATTTTATGAGCATAAGGTGGAAGCTTATTAAGCCTCCACTCTCATGCTCATAACACATGGAAATGGGATAGTGGACAAAATGATGTGTAAGATATGTATTATTCTTACCATAACATTTTCTTACATTCTCTCTCATCCATGGAGAATGCAAGAAAGAAAAATGAGAAGACCAAAAAGAAAGGAAAGAAAGAATGAGAGTTATGAGAGTTCACCATTTTCTACATCTCTTTCTATTTGATGTCTAGCAAACACAACATGAGAGTTTCTTCAATTTGATTGAAGATGAAGTTAGAACCGGTTGCCTTCGCGTGGATCATCTTCCACGGAGCCAATCGGAGATCAAACGTGATCCGGAGCATCTCGGAGCTTAGCCGGAGTCTAAGGCGAGGAGGCCAACGCGCTAGAAAGGCTGTAGCCATCTTCCTCATAGTTTAGTTTCTTTTGCTTGCAAGCTAGTAGAGTGTATGGTTGATTTTGGGTTAGGGTGCTTGTGCTCACTAGGATTTTTCGTTTTTTGCTTCCGCAAAGTTTTTCAAACCCGTCCAGCAAGCACGAATCGCCTTACAGTTCTTTCCGAAGAATAGAGTAACCTCTATCATTATTAAAATCATTCAGTCATACATGCATCCCGGGACAGTGAATAACATTATTGGTTACCCGTTTCGAATATAAAAGTAAACTCCCCCACATTTCTGTCTCAGGTTCTTTCTGAATTAATAGTGACTATTGGAAAGACATTGCCGCATGAACTACAGAAATCTCATGGAACCTGGGCGCTGGACTTGTGTAGGAGCAAAACAATAGAAAATCCTTCCGCTGCACGAAGTTTGGTATCTCTCGCCATATATCTAATACCAGCTCCAGATGATTTAGTGGTTGCAAATGACATGGCCATCGAGTTACTTAAAGTTATTGGATCCGACGAAAAGGATCCTATAGATATATCTGACACATTTCCGGTTGTTGGCAAATCGACAAAGAATGTATTAGCTCCCTTGTTCATGCAATTGTTTGAAATTTCTCTTGCCGAGCTGGATTGGGGTGTATCAAAGCTGAAAGCTGTTTCAACCCTTCATTGTGAATTTTCAAGCCTGAAACGAAACATTCAGTTTGGAGAACAGCTCTCTGGCTTATTGTTGGAAGAAGCAATTTATACTAGGTCAGTAGCACTGGTGAATGCTATGTCAGTTTTTACAGAGATGAACCTCAAAGGTATTGTTCTACTTTTATGCAAAGCATGCTTCAGATTCATGTAGGCAGCTCTAATATATTTTGTACTTTGCAGATTCTCAAGCAGAACAGTTTTTGAAATTAACCGTAAGGTTTTACAAGCTTTTGGCACGTATGACAAAGCTTGGCATTGCTCCTAAAGGTTGCAAACAGCAATTGCCAAGTCAGAAGTTTCAGAGGCTGGCAGAAGTAACTTGCAAAAAGCTCACCAGTCCCCTTTACAACTTCATGGCCCTAGTTCAAAGGGTAATTTTTACAGCCACCTAAATTTATTTTGCTCATGCTCGTTGATTTTATATCTTCTTTTATGAATCCGGAACTGCAAAATTATCCTATAGCTTATATTGTGAATTTGGAATTAGTAATTGCTTTTTAAATTTTTTGATAAAAGGACATAGTAAATGTGTATTTCTTATTTTATGAGTCATGGTAATATAAAAGCATATAATTTCATAAGCTTTAGTGCTTATTGACGGGCTAGAATCTAGATGCAAAAAACAAGTTCGTTGAATGATCAGATATAAGGGTATTGATTTTACGGGGGTTTGATGTATCGGCCCATTTGTTGTTTTAGACTTTTAGTTACTTGGTGGTAGGTGTTTGGCGAAGGTTTTCCAAATAGCAAGTAGTGTAGGCTTCATCACCATCATCCAAACATTTTTCCCATCCAAATGTTGCCTGTAATAGATAGCCTCAAGATCGCTTTCATGGAACTTTGGCAAAATGTTTATGTCAGGCCGTCTCAATTCTCAACCCTGAGACCTGAGTTGATGCCACATTTCTGGCCAAGGACCGGGTTTCCATAAACTTAGTCGGGTAATTGATGGGTAGGAAAAGTTTCCCTCGCTAATTGTTACATGCTCCTCTAAACTCATGGAATCCATACAACCTCCCAAAAGTTCTCTTTGTTATGGAATCTTGAATGTTTGTTCTTTCATTTCCTTTTAATTTCTTTTTCCTTGCGGGATGGAATTTGCTGTGGAAGTCAAAACCATATTGGTATAACATTGGAAGGGCAAGAGATATCACCGAGCGACCAGTTTAGATATCTAGGTTCCATCATCCAAAGGAATGGGGAGATCGATAGTGATGTTAATCAAAGGATCCAAGCTGGTTGGTTGAAATGGAGGAGTGCAACAGGGATTTTGTGTGATCGTAACTTTTCGTTAAAATTGAAAGGGAAGTTTTATCGGAGCGCTATTCGGCCTGCCTTATTATATGGTACAGAATGCTGGGCTCCTAAGAAGCATCATACACAGAAGATGCACGTAGCGGAGATGCGCATGCTTCGTTGGATGTGCGGTAACACTAGAAAAGACAAGGTGCGGAATGAGGATATTCGTGCAAAAGTTGGTGTAGCACCCGTGGAGGAGAAGATGCGGGAAAACCGGCTTAGATGGTTTGGTCATGTGCGACGTAGACCTATGGAAGTACCAGTTCGACGAATAGATACTCTCGATATGGGTAATGGCAAAAGGGCAAAAGGGAGACCGAAGAAAACATGGATGGAGGTGATACGAAACGATATGGTTGCCAAAGGACTCAATGAAAGTATATTGTTCGATAGAAGTGAGTGGAGACAGAGGATTCATGTGCTGGACCCGGCGTGATTCTCATGTTGGTTCATGTAGCCTACCCCATATGCTTGGGATAAAAGGCTCAGTTGTTGTTTGTTGTTGATGGAATTTGCTGTGGAAAAATTGCACTTGTTTAAAAGGTCTGATACAAGCGAAATAGTTGAACTGGACAATCATGTCTTAATTAGGATAAGTAGTCTAATGGTGCAAGGTCTTCCAAAGAAGCTATCTATCCTAGAATTGCTTGAAACCAAGCATGCTTAACTGCAGAGTGTGATGGGATCCAGTGCATCAGTACTCGCATAATCTCTTCAAACCTATTATAGATTAGGTTGGATCTATCAGTGCTCAAAAACCTTCCTTGATCACTACATACTGTTGAACTAACAGTCAACCCTTAAATTTTTCCACTTGCAATTATGCACTTAAAAGGCATGGCCTGCAAGAGTGACCTTTAAAGTCTATAAGAAAGTTTTTTCTTTGGAAACTGCAGTTTAAATGTTTATTTAGAAGGTGAATCCTGCATCCATATATCTGGCATGGCTATCCATGAAAACAAAATCCTGTCAATATTTTTAGCATAAGACTCTATTCCATATTTATTGGAGTGTCAGTAATGTTCCGAAAAGAGACTATCAATCATCAGACAATAACTCGATGACCATTTTCTGCTGAAACCGCATATGTTTCAGCTCCTACTGCACTTTTGCCCTTAAACTTTGCTGCTTCATTTATTTACAACTGCGAGAAGATGGACATTTCTTTTGAGATTTGATGAACAATTTGTTAAATTTACTATTATCTCATTTTTAGTTACTCTGATCAGTGTTCTTTTTTTCTTTTTGTTTTTCTTTTGGGGGGCGGTGCTCATTGTATAACTTCTAAGCTGTACTCTTGGGAAAATAAAAAAGAAGCTCTACCGGTGTAATCATACAAGCTCTGATTCTTTAATTTCTTTTTCTCTTTTGGGGGTTAGTTCTAAGCGAAACTTACCACTATCGCTGCAATGCAGAACCAGCAGGAGAATACTGCACAGAACAAGGGAATCATCAACAGAATTAAACGGGAGAATCGATCCATTCCCGACCTAATATATCAGATTGAAGACTATGAAAGGTATCTCATTCAGCTCAGCAAACTAACAAAAGTGAATTTATTAAGGCATGCAAAGCGAAGCACTGCAAGAGATTTTAAGATTATAGAGACGAAGAAATTGGCAACACCTGAAAATGAACCCAATGAAGCAGTATCTGCTTCATCTGCAGAAAAGTCTGGTGAGGAGTCTGAAGGTGATAAAGCTTTATCGATGGGATCTGATGGTGAGGGTGCTGCTGCTGTTGAAGATACCGATAGTGAGAAAGATGATGAGGAGATCGTGGTAGCCAAGAAAAGAGCTAAGATGATCAAGGTTGTGCAAGACTCAGATGAAGAAGGGTAGTTAAGGGCTGTATTTTACTGTCTTTTGTTTTTATTTTTGTTTTAAAGAATGGCCTTTGTATCTATATATTCTGAAGGCTCAGAAAGCTGGAGGTATTGTATTTGTGCAGATGTGCATGTTGTAGAAGACATTGTGTGTAAATTTTACAGTGTCATCTCTTTTCCATTTTTTGGATGCGGATCCCTCCGGGAACTGTTCCAGTGCCCTCCCACTTTGTTGAAGAAATTCCAACTATATGAGCTATTTCCCAATTGGTTAGTGTGTTATCTATTGCTGCTAGCAAGTGCCTTCCATGCATGGGCCTCTGGAGTTGCCCAAAAAATATGGCATCGCTGAGGAAAGATTAAAAGAAGTCCGCATAAGAAAGATTATACACCATATACAAAGGTAATAGCTGAGAAAAGATCAATAGAAGCCGCATAAGAAATACTATACACCATATAAACTAAAATATGCATGTCATTCCCATATCTTTAAGCGCCAAAAGCTCCAATACAAAACATAGAAATGGTAAAAATTAGAACACGATAATCTAACTGACAACTGATATCCATATCAACACACTATTTCTTAATTTTTTGCTTGCAACCGCATCTAAATTTAGACGCACTCACATCTTTTAACTGGTTTGCAGTGCAAGAAAATCAAGTTATTTTTACTTCCTTTGACATCTGAATTTACATACAACCACATCACGCAACTGCTTTGCCAGCCAATAAATCCATTTGTCGGGGCTTTCTCATATATTCCTATTCAAAAGTTGCTCTTCAAGACCTCCGTCGAAGTCCAATGATCATCTAGGTTGCAAAGACATAATTTTGTATCTATCCAGAACCTAATGTGATGATTCCGCTTAATTAAAAGATTTTGAATCTTCATTGCGTGTATCATCTTCAACTTGGAACAATCTTTACACAGGCACTGTAAATATTCATCAAGTGAGCTACATATAAGAACCAATACTTAACACATCAATACCACGAAAGCCATGATACTATGAAAGCTATTCACTATCAAAACCATACAGTTGCTTCTAGGTTTTACCAACACAAAGTCATTTGAAAATCATATAGTGTCAATAACTTATCCCAATCTCAACTTAAAGTACGCAATTCTGATCTATATTATGCATAATTTTCATTTTAGATGTCCAAATACACCAAAAGAAATCGAATGTGCACACACGCATGGAGGTGCGGACATCAAATGCGCACGCCGCATGTGCTGCACGCGCGCACAGACACACATGCACGAAACAAATGCACATGGAGATGGAATATTTAAGACGGTCGTTGCAAGTATCCTGGAATGTAGAATCAGAGGAGAAAACAAACCATCCAATTAGAATCCATCGTGATTAGATGAAATATTTATACCCAACTATCAAACTCAACCCACACACATTTGAATTGGATTTTCCATGTTGTGGAGTTCTACAGACTATGGTGAATTTGCATTAAAGTGGAGTTTGTTGTAGATGAGATCCAAATCTTGTGGATCCAAAATTTAAGCCTAGTCTCATGCATTGCTAAAGATTTGAATTAATCCATTAATTTAAATCTTAAGTTATCTCTTAGAAATCATTATTATATGCATATAGATTAATTAATTTGTTAATTAATGATATGCACAAATCCTCAAATTCAACAGAGGATGTCTGCGGCCACTATCACCTATATATATTAATTGATGCACAGTGCATTAATCGAAGGCACAAAAAAAATTCAGAGTCTTCATTGAAGGATCGTGACTGCCAATTAACAGAGAAGCCAAAAGAAGTCTGCGGCAAGGATTTAATTAATTGTAACCAAAATTAAATCCAAGAGAGGGTTGAGAGATCATTGTATTGAGAGGGTGACAGCTAATAGAGAGATTTGAAAGAAATCTCTTAGGGTGCTTGTAAACCTGATTGAAGGATTAGTAGACGTTTGCAGATTCCGCTCTGACGGGAACTAGTCATACAGTAGGTAAACCCTGTTAACAAATCTCTGTGCCTCTCTGATTTGCGTTTTCTATTTTATTCTCGCACTTATTTATTTATTTTTCGTTGATTAATTGCGTGATTGTTATTATTGCGTGATTTGATTTGTTGCGGGTTCTGTTCCGTGGATCGATTTTCTCCCAACGACTGCTATCAGAGCAAGGGTTAAAGAACCGAGGGTTTTTAAATTCTACGATCTAGGTCAATGATGGGTAACGACAACTACGTCACCTTCCCCACTTTCTTAGATCATCGTTTTGAAGGCATTGGTTCAGATCAAGAGAGAAGTCAAGTTTGCTGTGCAGAGATGAAAGATAGCGGAAGATAAAATAAGGATCGAAAAGTTCAATGGTCACAATTTTGATTGGTGGTGCATGCAGATGAAGGATTACCTGTACCAAAAGGACTTGTATCTTCCGTTGATAGGAGAAAAACCCGAGAAGATAGCCGATGAGCCGTGAAACCTTTTGGATAGAAAAGCTCTGACCACAATCCGGTTGTCGTTGACTCCGCAGATGGCCTTTAATATCTCGAAGGAGAAAACAATCAAGGTGCTAATGACGACGTTAGCTATGAGAAGCCTTCTACATCAAACAAAATCTTCCTGATGAAGAAGCTTTTCAATATAAAGATGACTGAAAACGGCTTGGTGACGGAGCCCCTGAACGAGTTCAACAGCATGACGAGCCCACTCAAATCGGTGGAAATCGTCTTTGAAGACAAGATTCGAGTACTTCTATTTCTCTGTTCGTTGCCAGAGAGTTGGGAGAACCTAGTGATGGCGGTTAGCAACTCGATCTCGGGGACTCTTTCGTTTAATGATGTAGTGAGTTGCATATTAAATGATGAGATGCGGAGAAAGACCGGGAGTGAGAGTTCGGAAACTTCTGCGCTTTCAGTGGAAAATCGCGGTAGAACGATGGAAAGAGGGAAAGGGAAGAAGGGAAAATCTAAAAGCCGAGGAAAATCACAAAAAAAAAATCCAAGGCTCGTGTTGGAATTGTGGAAAAAAGGGTCACAGGAAAAGTGGCTGTAAAGCTCCAAAGAAAGACTCGAATGAGAAGGCGGATGGAAATGAAGCTAATGTGGTATGAGAAAAAAGATCTTTGTTTATCGGCGAGCGAGAACAAAAAAGCGGATACTTGGTTCCTTGATTCGGGGGTATCCTTCTATTGCACTTCGGGACGACATCACTTCAGCGAGTATATTCAGGCGGACCTCAGACATGTGACAGTAGGAAACGGTCATTCGTGTAAGATAGTTGGAAAATGGACGATTATCTTGCAACCGTCAGGAGGTGGTCAATTAAAATTGAAGAATGCTCGTCATATTCCAGATTTGAAGAAGAGCCTGATTTCGACTGATCAGCTTGACAACGAAGGTTTTATTACGACGTTTGGGAATTCGCAGTGGAATATTACCAAAGGGTCGTTGATGGTTGCTAGGGATAAGTTCAGCGGTTTGTTGTATTTCTTGAGTAGGAGCAGCGGAGGTTCAATTACATTGGCAATGGGTTCGAAATTAAATTCGGAGACTTCGTTGTGGCATAGATGATTGGAGCACTTTAGCGAGAAGAACATGAAAATTCTTCAAGGAAGGAGACTTCTTTCGGGGCTGAAAAATGTGGAGTTGGGGCTGTGCGAGACTTGTATTTGCGGGAAGCAAAACGCGCTCAGGTTTTAAATTAGGGGCGTAGCAAAGAAAAACAAGAAGGTGGAGATGACGCATACGGTGTCACGTCCCGCTTCCCGGTGTACGGCGAAGGAGACGCGACGAGGTTCGCTACGTATATACTCAGAAGTACATACGCTAAGCGTATCTAAGCAATATAAAAGTAAATCACAAGAGACAAGAGATATAGAAATAACAACAACTTTATTAATAACATTCTTTTGTACAATGCATGGAAAGTAAATACAACTGAAATGAAAAAAGATGCCTAAACAGTGGCATAACAGGAAATGAAAATACTGAATAGAACAAGGTACAATATCTAGAGCTCGGGGTCTTCGTGAAACTGCTCCAAGTCTTCACTGGTGGGCTCGATCTCTGCTGGGTCCAAAGCACCTGACGACATTCAAAGAAGAAAGAAATAGAATGTCGTCAGCGAACAGGTCGCTCGGTAAGTCCCAAAGATAAGGAAGAATTAGAAAGATAGAATAAGAGTATTTTCTAAAGTATTATGTTGTAGAATATTATGGAATATTGTGTTAACGCTGTTGTTTGTAGCTTGGTACAGAAGGATGCCAGTGTATACGAGAGGGGTCTCTATATGCTAGAGACCAGGGCAAACGGAATGTACAAGGAACCGTTAAGCCACGGTACAACAGCAACGGAATATGGTTATGTGTCTTAATCTGACCACCTCGTGCCACCTTTAACACCTTCCGTACCAATCTACCCCTTAAACCCCGTAGTGTTTTGATAGTATTGTTGTATTGTGTAAGTTGAATGACTGACCGAAACCATGATATCAGTAAACGGATTGTAACTGCATAATCAAGTAAATGGAATAACGGAATAATGAATGTATATCCATGGTTTGATTTAGTCAAGTTAACTGGATTCTGGGATTCATGTGTTCATATTGAGTTAGAATGTTAAAGAATATAGATTGACTTGAATCATATTCAAGTCAGAAATAATCAGACTCAAACCCGAGTCAGACTAAAAGAAATGTAATTTGAAGTTCTATAATTGTTAGGGTCCTTATTGTAAATTATAAAACTTGAGGGGGTTTTTATGTAAAAAGTACTTTTGTATAGTTTTCAAGATACACCTCAAGTATTTATTATTCGTCTTTATGGTTATAATGAGTGTGATTTTATTTTGTGATATGCTAGTGAATATATCCTAATAAAGGTATTAATTTATAATATTGATTTATTTGAAATTCATGGTATTTTAATGTAACTTTTAGTCTTGTAATTTTTTTTTAGAAAAAGGTGGAAACTTTATCTTATAACAAAATAGGTGTTTAAATGTTAAATATACATATGTTTATACAAGAATAATTTTTAATAAATATTTTATTTTCCAAAAATCTCATTTTTCTTAAATGTCGTATTTTAAACCTTTCGAGACCGAATGCTCCTTGCGGATGTCTGAATCTCGCACTACTAAGCCCGAGGGTGCACGATAAACCGTACAATCCCTAACGGGTTCCCCAAATATGGGTTGTAGTGGCGCTTTGCAAAGATTTTATAAATACTAATCATTTAGAAAACGGTTTTATAAAGATAAGGTATTTATTTGCAAAAGAGTGTAAATTTCCGTATTTTAGATTCTAGGGTTTTCTAAGTCAACTAGCCTATTTCTAAATGGTTTAAACGACACGTCATTAGAAGCCTCAAATCGCCTCTTCACCGCCAATTGCGGCCAGGTAAGTGCCAGGTGAGTGGGAGGCTCTCCACTACAAGTAGTGACCCTAATTAAGTAACCACTCGCCTTAAACACACTTGTCTAGACACCACAAAGTCAGGTTTAGATAAACGATCGATGTCCATGACATATCGTATTTTCCTATTAAAAGATTTTGTTTTAAAATTGTATACAACTTAGAACTTTCAGAAAAGGGTTTATAAAGAAAATGGTATTTTAATGAAAAGTCTTGTATTATCGTATTCTAAGTTTTGATGATATCAATTAGGGTTGTATTTGTGTGTGTGTGGAGGTATGTCATTACCTCGTGATCTATTTTAAGGTATAGCATTGTTAAAGGGTTAAATGTGAAAACTAAACATTGTGGTATTTAAGTGAAAGAAATACGATAAATGGAAACGTTATCATTTCATGTGAGAAACTTTACCCAAATTGATTTTTAAGTGATTAGTAGTCAACATGAATATGTTTAAGCATTATGGAATTAGTGACAAGTGAGTTTTGATAGAAAACCGAATCGGAAATCGGTTTGTTCCGATTTCCGTCGGGTTTTAAAAAGACGTATTATTATGAAGGAAAAGAAAGGTAGAAAATGGGACTTACGGGTTTGGACAACGCTAGAGAGTGCTAGGAAGGTAGTGGGTTTGTCGGTGCGTCAAAACGTCGTGAAGAGTCCTAGTACGATCGCCGGGATTTCGCCGTCGATTTCGGCAGCGCTTCGCCTTTCGCTCGTTTTCTAACGTACCGAGTTCTCTTGAAATTTTTAGAGAGTGGACTTAGGAATGTAGGGTGAGAGGGTAGAGGGTAGGGGTGTTTATATAGGGTTAGGCTAGGGTTAGGGTTTTTAATAAAAAAAATTATAAAAAATATACAAAATCATTAAACATAGGAGTAAAAGGGATTTATTGGCCAAATGATAACCGATCCAAGCATTTAGAGTATGCAGGAGGGTGGACCAGGTCAAGACCCAACTTTTATCTGTTGGTGACTCGGCCGTCCGGCCAAGTCCGGCCGGCGAAGTTGGACCGAGTCGGGCAAGTCGCCGGTCGGCGGCGCCGAGTCGGGCCGAGTCGGGGGTCCATTGGCCGGGGATTCTTCGGGAGTACAATTTGGTATATTTACTTTTTGTTGTCCAGTACATATTTTGGGAGTTATGACATTTTTACTGTTGACTCCAAAAAAAAATTAAAACAAAATAAATACAAAAATAATGTGGGGCATGGGATTTGAACTCCGGTGGCTTGGTTCAGCAATGCAAGGTATTACCAATGAGCTACAAGCTCCTTCTTGTAATTATGGAGTGAAATAAATACTTAAAGAGATATCAACCGTAATAAATACTCCAAGTATACATTGAATTTAAATCAATTCTTTGTACTTTAAAAATGGAGTTGTTACATACGGACGTATGGGGTCCGGCCTCGGTGGAGTCTTATGGCGGGAATCGGTACTTCTTGACGATCATTAACGATGCAGGCCGGAAGATATGGGTGTATGCGATGAAAAAGAAATCCGATGTGTTTGGTATCTTCAAACACTGGATTACGCAGGTTGAGAACCAAACAGGGGATAAGGTAAAATGCCTTAAGTCCGATAATGGAGGGGAATATTGCACACATGAGTTCGAGATATTTTGCTCGCAGAAAGGTATTTGTTGGCTGAAGACGGTACTGGAGACGTCATAACAGAATGTTATCGCCGAAAGGATGAATAGGACGATCCTAAAGAGAGTGCGGAACATGACCTTGGATAGGATGTGCCTAACTTCCTATGGGCAGTGGCGGTCGATACTGCTGTGTACTTGATCAATAGAAGCACGACAAGTACACTTGACAGAGTCATTTCGGAAGAAAATTGGTCAAGTAAACCAGTTGATGATTCGCACCTAAAAGTGTTTGTTGGAGTAAAAAAATTACATCCTGGTTGACCAAATCAAGGTCAAAGTCAACTCCAAATCAAGTGAGACCAAGCCCCGGTCAAGTGGGCCTATGCCCAAGTCGAGCCCGAGCATGAAAAGGCCGACCCCCCTATGCCAAAAAGAGAATTATGTAATAAATAATTTTAACGTAATTTTTATGAATAAATATAAGGAAAATGGGTATAAAGCCAAATTTTTGTAAAGCTCATGGCTCATGTGCAAAAAGAAATAAGCATATGGGCATGCGATAGGTAAAATACCATTTTGTAAAGCCCAATGGGCTATGTGTAAATTTGTAAGCCTATATAAGGCAAAATTATGATGAAATGAGAAAAGATATTCATTCCCCTCACAAATTAGGGTTCTGTGCCTCTTTCTCCTTCCTCAAAATTCTAAACCTTCTTCTTCTTTTTGAATTAAATTAAGAGTTTAACTCTTCTTTTCCTAAAAGGGAATAGTTTTTCAGCATAAAACCCTCGAAGGGGAGCTCAGATCTCCCATCAAACAGTGGCACTCCGTCTCTGGGAAACGTCAATTAGTGACACTCCGTCTTGGGAAAACGTCAAACGGTGACACTCCGTCTCAGGGAAACATCAAACAGACACTCCGTCTCGGGGATACATCGGCCAGCGACACTCCGTGTCGGAGACACGTCAAACAGACACTCCGTCTTGGGGAAACGTCAGACAGTGGCACTCCGTCTAAGGGAAACGTCTAACAGACACTCCGTGTCGGAGATACGTCAACCAGTGACACTCCATCTCGGGAAAACATCAAACAGACACTCCGTCTCGGGGATACGTCGACCAGCAACACTCCATACTGGGGACACGTCAAACAGACACTCTGTGCCGGGAAAACGTCAAACAAACACTCCGTCTCTGGGACACGTCGGCCAACGACACTCCGTGCCGGGGAAACGTTAAATAGACACTCCGTGCCGAGGACACGTCAACCAGAGACACTCTGTGCCGAGGACATGTCAACCAGCGACACTCTGTCTAGGGGAAACATCGAACAAACACTCTGTGTCGGGGATATGTCAACCAGTGACACTCCGTCTCATGGAAACGTCAAACATACACTCCATCTTGGGGATACGTCAGCCAGGGACACTTCGTGCCGGGGACATGTCAAATAGACACTCCGTGACGGGGAAATGTCAAATAGACACTCTGTGCCGGGGACACGTCAACCAGCGACACTCTGTGCCGGGGAAACGTCAAACAAACACTCCGTGCCGGGGACACGTCAACCAGCGACACTCGGTCTAGGGGAAACATCAAACAGACACTCCATACCGGGAAACGTTAACCACTGACGCTCCGTCTCGGGGAAACCTCAAACAGTGACACTCCGTCTCGAGGAAACGTCAGCCAGCGACACTCCGTGCGGGGAAACGTCAAACAGAAACTCCGTACCGGGGACACGTCAACCAGCGACACTCCGTACCGAGGAAACGTCAAACAGACACTCCGTGCCGGGGACACGTCAACCAGCGACACTCCGTGCCGGGGAAACGTCAACCAGCAACACTCCGTGCCGGGGAAACGTCAACCAGCAACACTCCATGCCGGGGAAACGTCAAACAATGACACTCCGTCTCGGAAAAACGTCAAACAATGACACTCTATCTTGGGGATACGTCATACACCGACACTCCGTGCCGGGGGAACGTCAACCAGCGACACTCCGTGCTGGGGAAACGTCAAACAGACACTCCGTCTCGAGGATGTGTTAACCACCGACCGTCCATGTTGTAAAAAGGGTAGTGCCAGCCTCCCAAAAAGAAAACGGGAACCAAATCAAGTCAACCTCCACACGGAAAAAGATCCATCAATTTCATGCACACAACCCATATACGTGGTGTGCATTTATTGATGGGGGCACTTTGTTGGTGTCGCGCCCCGTTTCCCAAGATACGTAACTACGGTTATGATAGAGCTAATCATGCTACCTGTGATTAGGAATTTTCCCTCCACAGTCACATTATGACTGTCTATCGGATATCAAGAACAGTAAAGCATATAATCTAGCTAACACATGTCCATCTGCCACAATAAATAAAATCAAGAAATGCATATAGTAGAAACGAATCAAGATCCAATAAACAATATCTGAATCGCGTCCCAATATGGGCTCACATCAATAAAAATGAAACTGCTGAAATCAATAAACTAAGAGTCTCTAAACTAAATAGCTAGCTCCTCATTGCTGGGCTTGATTGCTAAAGTACTCTTGATCTGCCTGCGATAAAGGTAGAGAAACCGGGCCATGCAAAATCCAGACGTCAATGCGTCATAAATATCAAAACAATAGTAATAACCAGGATATGATGATATGATTAAACATGCGTATAAATAACTAACACAGAGGTAAACAATGAGATATATGTATGTGATGTGTATCCTTGAGTCTGTGCTTCTAGATTATCTATTCTACAAGTCTTTGAAATCAATTAATGTAATTCTCATCGTAATTCAACAGTATATATCCCGTTCAAACCCCCACGGGACCACGACACAATGATTTATTCCAAAACGTCCGAAATCACGGCAAACAATGATTTATTCCGTTACGCCCGGAATCATGACAAACAATGATTTATTCCGTAACGCCCGGAAACATGATAAACAATAATAATGATTATTCCGTAACGCCCGGAATCACGGCAAACAATAATAATATCCTCTTGAGTTATGTTTCGGTTATATTCTTGATTTCCCCTTTTACCCCAAGGTTCTGTGTTCAAGTCAGTTATTGATGATATAAATCTAATGCCAACACAGGATCAAGCAGGTACAGGTCTTGTCTATGCAGACAACAACTCACGTCCGTCAGGACAGCAATCAAGATTGTTGGAATTAGTAATAAGATCCAAGTAACAGGTCCGGTAGTGTGTCGTGAACATGTCAT
The DNA here is from genome assembly GCA_030015575.1 of Agapanthus africanus. Taxonomy (NCBI): domain Eukaryota; kingdom Viridiplantae; phylum Streptophyta; class Magnoliopsida; order Asparagales; family Amaryllidaceae; genus Agapanthus; species Agapanthus africanus. The sequence continues at coordinate 213,185,364 of CM057339.1, forward strand.
GTAATGTATGTTGACCAAAATATATACCAAATGTAAAACTGTAATTAATATCGAAACACAACGAATGCCAGGATGTATATGTATCTATCTGTAATTACCGTTATACTTCCATTATCATGTATGATACAATCTAGATAATCATGTTGAACTGATATAGTAGTATAATAATATCATGATATTCCGGCATGCAACTAGACAATCTATTATCGGTATGGATACAGACAGATGCTATAAAACTGTAAATCGATAATATTTGCTGTATAATAAAACACATGCACTATCATTTATTAAATAAGTATCAATATAATAACATAGCATGTTGCAAGTTTAGAATTTGCCTGATCGGATCTCACGTTGAGATACGGATGCCACGTTCCGACGTCGGAATAACGTCACGACGCAAACTTACGTACGCAGGACTGGACCTGGCTAAGAAGCTGACTGGGCTGGATGGCAACGATGGTTGGGTATTCTGGATCGTCGGCGAAGCGCGCAACTCCGGCGAGACGGCCGGAAAATCAAGAAAAGAAAGAAAAAGAAGAAGAAGAAGAAGAAAAGGTTGCTGTTGAGTTCTTTGTACTTGGCGAGGACATAAGGGAGGTGGTGACGAGGTACGGTGACGAGGGGCTGTCGTCGGTGAGGTAAAGAGGGTGTGGGTGTGAATGTGATCGGGGAAGTTGCAGGAGAGGTTGTCATGCCCCGCTTCCCAGTGTACGGAAGCGGAGACGTGGCGGGTCCGCAACGTATTTACTAAGAAATAAATACGTTAAGTATAATTAAGCAATATATGTATAAAACGCATAAGAATTGACAAGAGATATAAAATGAACAACAAATTTTATTAACATTCATCTTTACATTACAACTGCTTTGAAAAGGAAAGATATAATGATATAAAGCAATACCTAAACAGTGACATACAAACTGAAATAAGTACAAAATGAACTAGAAGTCTTACTGTGCAGTGAACTGGTCCAAGTCCTCCTGGCTCGGCTCGATCTCCTGAGAGTCCGGTCCTCCTGACGAATATTCCAAAGAAAGAAATAGTTATGAATGTCGTCAACGAACTAGCGCTCGGTAAGTCCCAAAAAAAAGAAAGGAATATGGCAAGTAATGAGAATTGAACTGGTAAGATGTAAATGTATAAGATTGCTATTCTAACGTAATTGTTTGTAGCTTGGTATAGAAAGTATTTGTGTATACGAGAGAAGTCCATCTTATCTCGTGGACTATGGTAACATGTAGTACAAGGCCCCGTCAAAACCCACAGGACAACTGCACGAGAGTTCATGTATGCGTCTTTTAGTGATCATCTCGTGCCACGCTATACATTCTATACCAATCTTCCCCGTTAACCCCATGTATTGTATTGATTATATTACAATTCTTGGGAAAACCATGGATACAAGTTGTTCAAGTACTCAGGTCTAGGATATAATCTTGTAGTCATGTCAAGTTATAGCCATGGTTCGGTCAAGTCAAGTCTTGTATTCAGATTTGATATTCAGGTTCATGTTCAAGTATACATGTTAGAGTTTGGATTCAAGTTTTCTTTAGACTCGGATTTGAGTCAGACCCTTGTAACCGATTTAGATCCTGAATTAGGTTCGGGAGTTATCGGTAACTGCTGTACATGGACGACATGATTTGTGTCTTTTTCCAAGATAATTACCATTGATAACACCGTTAATTTTTCTACCTTAAATAGGCAAACACTCACTTTCTTTGGTTCCCTGGGGCTCAAGAGAATTGATCCCGCTTAAACCTATATTTACTAAAGTCTTTAACTGTTGTTTTATATAATTCAAGAAGGTTTTATGAAAATATTTTTAATATAGTTTTAAAATAACCTCAAGAAGTTATTTATATTATTTAGGGTTTTCATGAATGTGAATTTTAAGGATTTGAGGTATTTTAGTGATAACAGCTTAGCTTGGAAAGTTCAGGGTATTTTACTGTAAAGCTTGACTTTTATTGGTACCTTGATGGTATTTTGATGAAACTTATAATTCTTTCATTTGAAAAATATAAGGCTAATAAATTTTGAATATATGGATTTTGTAATATTTATATAATTATTAAAAAAATAATTTTTTTTAATTAAGTAGAAAACTTCTTTTTTCTAAAAAACCATATTAAAAACCTTTCGAGACCGAATGCTCCATGAGAAGGTTTGCATCTCGCTCTACTAGCCCAAAGATGTGCGATAATCCGCACCATCCAATAGTGGGTCCCTTAAAAAGGGTTGTAGAGGTTTATTTGCAAAGAAATTCTAAAATACAATTTCAAAGAAAACCGTTTTTATAGTAAATGGTATTTTAATGTAATCTTGTGTTCGCAACTAAAATTCATATAAGGGTATATATGAAACCATGTGTGTATGTGAGAGGTAGGTCGTTACCTCGTGAATTTTCCTAAAGGTATGTTTAAGCAAAACATTAAAAGATGATATATACAAACTTCATTGTATTTTAATGCAGATGTTGAGTTAAAGTTATTTTGCATGATATTTTTGATTAAAAATTGGTTCTAAGCATTGGTTTTATGTTAACAAGCATGGTGTAGGAATATGAATGAAAAATATGTACGAAAAAGTGAACTTTCTAGGGTTTAGAAGAAGATATCGACATTAACTCCACTTCCGACATATGTTTTGAAAGGAGATTTTCAAAGAAGAAGAAGAGGGATTGAGAGGGATTTACTAGCTAGTTAGGTTAAGAGAATGTAGAAGAAGGGAGGGTTGTCGTCGTGGCGTCGCCGGAACTTGCTTCGATCCTCGCCGGAAGTTGATCTCTTGCTAACTCCACTTGCACTTCACTTGTACTTAGAAAATTTGGAGAGTTATGGCTATAATTTTCAGAATGATGAAGGGCTAGGGCATGGGGTAGTATTTATAGGGTGGAATTAGGGTTTTGGAATTAAAATGGTGAATTAAAATGCATTAAAATGATGATAAATGGGGGAATTGAAGAGTCTCTATTTGATTTCAGAGCAATCAAACAGTGCAGGAGAGTTAGGGGTAGGGGAAGGGTCGTGTGTGCAAAGCCCGGGCCTCATTGGGCTTGGGGGGACCGTCGGTGCCGGCCCTAGGGGGATCTCGCATTCTTTGGACGAAATTTGGTACAAATATTATGCTCGCTCAGCTGCGAAGCCAAGCAACATAGTTTCAAAAAACTAAGAAGTGGTCGTTTTGGTTAGGGGGCCGGTGGATTCTTGCCACGTGTTCAAGTCTGTATTTAAATCATTGTGCACATGTTTGATTTTTCTGTCTTTTCGTTTTTGTGTGCATTGTACGTGTAAACTTTTGCGCTTCCAAAAAGTTTAAAAAGAAAATCAGAAAAAAATAATATGTCTGATGGGATTCGAACACAGGGGCTACGTCATAGCAGTGCAAAGGCTTTACCAGTGAGCTACAAGTTGTTTCTTGCTGTTCTTAAACAAAACTTTACTTATAACTTGTACTCAGACTTGTAAACTCCTTTCTGTACATTAAACTGAAAATTTTTATACAGTAAATTCAGAGTCGTTACAAAGTTCGGTGGTGATGTTAGCGTTCTGGGTTGTTGGGGAGGCGGGGAGGTTAAGAGGTGGTCGTTGGCGGCGAGTTTTCCGGCGAGGGTGAGATTTCAGGAGATGGGTGATGGGTTTCTTGGCGTCGGGGCAAGTTGGGTGCAGGGTGTTGTCGGGGAGGAGGAGAAGGAGGAGGTTTCAGGGTGAGGAAGAGAAGAGGGCGAGGGGGTGAGGATGAGGGCGAGAACGAGGTGAACAGCGGCGAGGGGTGGCGACGAGCTTGGGTTAGGGTTTCTGGGTGGGTGGGGTCGAGAAAAGAAGGAGAAAGAGAGTAGGTTTAATAATAATAGATTTTTGTTTGTTATATAATATATATTATTATTATTATTATTATTATTATTATTATTATTATTAGAGAGAGACAGAGACAAAGGAAGATACTGAGAGAGAGAGACGTGAGAAGGAGAGAGAGACGGGATTTTTTTTTATAATTAGTTAAAATTATATATATATATATATATATATATATATTAACAGATTATATATAAAAAATATAGGGCAGTTAGAAATAATATAGTATATATTATAGGGTTTTACAGATAATACCAGATCTTTCCAAATATTACCCGTAACCATTCAAAAATCTAGTTTTTCAATATGAAGATTATACATAAAAGTTTAAACCATAATAAGATATCCAGTCAATCAAAATGTATACCCCCAAGTACGGATCTACGTAAATGAACATAGCGATCAAAATGAGTCTGTTTTACTAATTAGGGTATGAACATGATATATGGGTGCTACCACATGATATGGGGTACGATGCCATGCCATGCTAGATATTAAAATATATTATTTGGTTTTTATTTTGGATTATTAAAAGATATGTGGAATATATTATATATGCATAATATCTAGATTTTCATGGATCCTCTGTACTAGTAAATATTTGATATAATCTTGAAACATGATGGGTTTCAAACATACTGGTCGGATCGGATAATAACCACAGCTGCTAAATGCACTATCCGTAACCCAAACAACAATAATAAAGAAATCTGTCGCAAGATTTGAAATACCCTAAAATATATAGTATAAATGTACTAGGGTGTTACATTATACCCAACTATAAAAGAATTTCATTTTTGAAATTCCCGGAACAAGAAAGGACAAGAAAACACGGATCTAAGAAAAGAGGTATGGAAACTTCTGTCAGATCTCGTTTTCACGTTCCCAAGTAGATTCTCTGTGCGAATGATTCCCCCATGAAACGATTACTAGAGGGATAACTTTGTTCTTGAGGAACTTTTCTCGTCGATCCATAATCTCCATTGGTCGCACTTCATATGTTAAATCTTTCCTTACTTTCAGTTCCGAGTGATCTAGGACGTGCGTCTCATCTCTAACATACTTGCGGAGTTAAGATACATGAAACACGTCATGAACACCCGCTAAGGATGGTGGTAAAGCCAATCGATAAGCTACCTCTCCAACACGCTCGATAATACAGAAAGACCCAATGAATCGAGGACTAAGCTTGCCTCGACTACCAAATCGAATCACTCCTCTGGTCGGTGATATCTTCAAGAATACCGGATCACCAACTGTGAATTCCAGAGGTCTGTTCTTCGCCGGAAGACGCGATCGGGACGTTGGGACATCCGGCCTGAATTTCGAGGGCAAATGCTATTTGGTGCTATCCGTCCACCTCTCCGAAGATGCCAAGTTGATTTATGACACCATGTATCGAAGGTTTAAACGGATGCGGCCGATATAGCAGACTTCGTCAGATTCCCCCTTGTTGAGGGGTTTTTGATTGTGGGGACGCTCTTCCCTGCAGGCGCAAGCCCCTGCAGTTAATTACGCTACCGCATCGCGGTAACCACTTTCTCCTTCTCTAGATGGTCACTTCGTGTCGTGTGTGTTTGTTTTGTTTTTGGTTGCTCGTGGATTGTATACGGAGACTAATTTATGTTGTCGCCCGTAGGGCGTGGATTAGTACAAATCCGTATCTTCTTATATTTGGGTTTGGGGGTTGGGTTTAAGGATACGTTAGTCTCATTTGAGACTATGATCGACTTAAATGTTTGTTAAGGATATGTTAGTCTAATTTCAGACTAAGATCAACTTAACAGGATCGTTTAGATCCAACAAAAGAGCATTTGGGCTCTATTGTTTAGTTTAGGGACATTGCGGTCCATTGTTGGTTTAAGGACATCACGGTCCAACGTTAGTTTAAGGACATTATGGTCCAGTTTAAATACATCATAGTCTGTAAAGGTTAAGGACATCATAGTCCATGAGCTTAAGGACCCCACAGTCCGAGATTAAGGACATCATAGTCCATGGGCTTAAGGACCCCACAGTTCATAGTTTAAAGATATCATAGTCTATAAAGTTTAAGGACATCATAGTCCAAGAGTTTAAGGACCCCACAGTCCATGGAATGATTGGTTATCGGGACCCGTCACCTCTCTGAAGACGTTGAAGAATTACAACGACAAATATCAAAGGAGTGAAGAGATGTACACTTGAACCAATGTTGATTGGGAAATCTATAGTCCAATTTGGGACTAAGATCAATTAATTAGATTATGAGCACATGGGCTCAGTTAAATCTGAATTGAGGACTTATGGCCAACTTGGGCTAAGTCCAATTAGGTTTACCTTTGTTTAGACTGTTGAACATTTGTCTGGGCTCAGCCCCCCATTATTTAGCAGTGCTAAGCATGGGTCTGGGTTCTGAGCATATTTTTATCTTTTATTGAGTGCTGAGCACTCATATGCTATATGAGATGATCAATCTTGGAAGACAAGGGTATATTTGAGGCTCAGTCGAAAGGGGAGTCTTGCCTCTGGAAGACTTAGCCAATTTGGACTAAGACTATTTGAAAATAGTGTTAAACACTAGCACATATTTGGCGATCACGTGTTCCCACGTGATGCATTTAAAATAGTGTTAAACACTAAGGATGCAGTGCTTAAAATAATGTTAAACACTAGAAAAATGAAGCGCTCACGTGAGGACACGTGAGGCACCCTAGGATTGGGTCAAGCTTCCCTTATTTTATTCTCAGAATGAGTGTTAAACACTTTTAGTCTTCATGGCCATCACATGTGGGCACGTGATGGGCACCCATGCACTGGATATTAACAAGATTTGTTAGGGGTCACGTGGGGACACGTGAGGGCGCCCAAAGTCTGTTCTGTCTTTCCTTTGTTCTCTCTATTTTGAGGAATTTATCCAAGGGTCGCGTGGGAGCACGTGACCCAATTTCATTCGTTCTCTTTTGATCACTGAGGAGGGGAGTCACGTGGACACACGTGATCAGGTTGGATACTGATGCTTTTACGTGCATGAAAAGTTTAAGTCCCTTGTTTAAGAATTAAATTCTTTTGTAGGGTTGAACCCTAATTTATTTAGAGGAATTAAATTCCTATGTATTTGGAAGAATTAAATTCTTTTATAGGGTTAAACCCTAATTTTATTTAGAGGAATTAAATTCTTATGTATTTGGAAGAATTAAATTCTTTAAACTCAATTCTCCCTATAAGTTTTGGATCTGCATGGCAGAGTCTTCCCGTTGAGAATTAAATTATCAACTTATGCGGAGATCTGCTTCTGCAGATCTTCAACCAGAGGAAGAACTAAGTTCTTATTCAGAAGAGTTAAACTCTTAGTTTGAGAATTAAATTCTCTTTTTTGTTTTGTGGGAGCTTATAGAATGATCTCTTTCCTTTTCTTACCTAGGGTTTCTTTCTTTTCTCAAGAAATCTTCTTTTCTCTCTGGAGAATTAAATTCTCTTCTTTTTTCTCTCTGTTGTTGTATCCTTTTTTTTCTTTTTTTTCTTCTTGGCTCTTATTTATAGGAGAAAGAAAAGAATCAGTTTGTTTAGTCAATCTTTCATTGAAAGATTTTAATTGATTTTGTAACCAACATGATATTTTAGATCACTCAGTGAATTTTATTCACCATTGGATTTTTAATCCAAAATATATTTTATCTGTTATTCCTGGCAAATTTCAGGAAAATCTTTCCTTATATAGAATCTTTCTATAAATTGGTGATTTTTAATCACCATTGGATTTTTAATCCAACGGTGCTCCACTTTACAGAGCGCAATCTTTTTTTTTGGAAAGATCTAGGGAAATATTTTTTCAATTAGGGTTTTTGATTTCCCTTAATTAGAATTTAAATCTATTAGTTCAGAAGGTTTAAGAGCCTATCACGTGTTAGCACGTGACCCCACTGATTGGCTATTTAATTAGAATTTAATTCTATTAGTTCAGAGATCTTAAGGAACCCATCACGTGTTGGCACGCGACCCCCTGTCACGTGTGGGCACGTGATGCCCCATTTAGGGTTTTCTTTCCTTTATCTCAGAGAGTTTTTTAAGACCCCATCACGTGGTGGCACGTGACCCATGGATTAAGCATTTAACCAGAATTTAATTCTGTTATTTTAAAGAACTCAGGAATTATCACGTGTCAGCACGTGACCCTTGGTCACGTGTGGGCACGTGATGCCCTATTGGGGTTTTTCCTTGTTGTTTTATTATACCTTTAATTCTTTTTAGTGGGTTTAAAGGCCCATCACTGTGGGCACATGACCCATTTGATTAAGATTCAATTCTTATCATTTCAGAGCCCTCAGGAAGCCATCACGTGTCGCCACGTGACCCCCGATCACGTGTGCACACGTGATGCCCCATTGAGGTTTTTTCTTGTATTTTATAAGGGAACAAATGCCCCCACAACGTTGTTCTCACGTGTTTCCACGTGAGTGCAACGCTGTAACTTTTATGGCCGTTGGATCTGCCTAGGGAAGGGGGTAGATGAACCGTTTCCCATCACATCCTATAAATGCAGTGGTCTCTTCAGAAGCGCCTCCACTCTTTCATCTTCTTCCTTCCTTGTTCTTGCCTCGAGAATTTAATTCTCTTTCTCAGAGCTCAGTTCTCTGTTCTAAAATTTTTCAGAGTTTAACTTTGTTAACAAAAGATTCCCTTTTTCAGGTAAAGATCTTGAATGGCCGAGGAACTTTTTGTAGAAGTTTTCTTTGGATTTTAAATCCACACCAAGGGTTTTTCCCTTTAACAAAAACCCATCTTTCCAAGTTCTTTAAGAATGTCCAATCTTTAAATAATAAACCCCTTTTGCATAAGGTTTCTCTGATCTTAGGGGATTGATGATGATTCTTGTCCTCCCTCTGGAATTTAATTCTATTTCAAAGAGCTTAGCTCTGAAATTTTTTCTGGGAATTCAATTCCTCTGTTCAAAAGGAATTTAATTCCTCTAAAGAACTTAGTTCTTAAAAGAAGATTTCGTGGGATTTTTCATCCTGAGTTGTTCTTGCAGAGATCCTTCTCGATTTGCACAGAGTTTCTGTAATGGGTTTTCTCCTTGGGGGAATGTGCAGAGTCATTTGAATTTATTGAGAATCTTCCTTTTGTTCTCATGATGATTGCTCAGCCTCATTATTAGTGAGCCGCCATACTAATTTTGTGGGTCCTATGTGTTTTGTAACCAATGGTCCCATAAAATAAGTTGTTTGCCGTTTTCTTCCACCGTCTTTTTACATATATATATTTACAAATATATATACATGTGTGGGCTTCACTAACAGTTTCCCCTTCCTTTATTTCGGGAACAATGGCTTCTCTTCCATACTTTACCTTTACTCCCTCGGAGGCGGCTTTTCCTTAATCACCGTCGGATGAAGAAGTGATGGCGATGATCAGGGCTCATGACCCGGATTGCACCAATTTACTTTTATGGGGAACCTGGTACGGTCATATCATCCGCGGTCGTCGAAGCTTTCTTTGCGAGGTACCAACAGAGCCTATCTGCCCATTCTTGCCGATGGACTGTCCGCGGACTGCTTTTGCTGTAGAGGTGGCAGATTGGACTCCTACCGGCCGGCTCGAACCGTCGACAACTGGGATACAAAACCAGCCTATGCCGTCCATAGACATCTTGGGGCATCGTATCTGCCAAGGTGAAGCCCAGCCTTGGGGACAAGTTTACAAGATAGGGCTTACCCCTCGCCATCCCACGGGCTATCTTCTCTGAACTCGTTACATCTTGTCCGTTCATCGTGCACGACTGCAGAGGGTCGGGCTTTACCAGGCTGTGTATGTGTCCCTCTTCCATTATCAATCTCCCCATGTATGGTGGGTTAAAACTTTCCTAAACCAGTGGAATCTTCCCACCAACACTTTCTTGTTAGGGGACCGCGAAGTTTCGATCTCTTTAGAAGAGTTTCGCGAGATCTCAGGTTTACCGATCAGGGGAGTGCCTTACGAAGAATTGTTGCCCTCTGACGAGTATGTCATCGAGACTGTGCACGCTACGCTTGACGGCTTGTCGACTGAAAATACCGTCCGCCACAAGTACCCGAGTCTAATCAAGACTCTGGGGATTTTTGAGAAGCTGTTCAATGAGTCAGAGGAACAGGGCGTTACTTTTAAAAGCTTTATTGCCTGCTTCCTTCGTGAAGACGTTCTATCAAAGGCGGCTCCGAAGTTCGTGAATATCAATGATCCCTTCGGGTTTGGTTTAAATAGGCTGCCGGCTACAGAAGAGGATTTGCCCTAGTTCTACATTCCAGTCTTGTCGGCTATACCTTTCGAGTCGATCGCAGCTCCCTGCATGGATGAAGAAACTTTTTTCATGGGTTTTATCAGCATTTGACTCAGTTGGTTTGTTGTTCCAATGCACCGTCGATTCATGAGAGCCTCGGTTATTTATCCTGCTCATCGCATTGCCGAAGGGACGCGATTAGCCGTGGGCATTACAGGGCTGTCGTATCTGTACCATGGGCTAAGCACTGCAGCCAATACCTCAACCCCAGGCGTGAACGTAGTGAGTTTCTCTCTTCATTACTTTACGTCATGGATTGAGATGCACGTGCTAGGGGCATTTGCCGCGCATCAGAGGCCCGGCTTTTATGATGCCTATACCTTTCCGCGGCTCATGAGGTTGGTGGACGCTTCTGCTCCTGACCCAACTCAATTAGGGGATCTTCGAGTGCTGCTCAATCCTTATGCCAACGAAGGCGGGATGGTATTTAACGATCGAGTCCTCTCCGCTCCCTCGGGACCTGTCCAGCAACTGCTTGACTTATCGAAAGAGGGAGCACCGTCTTTGAAACCCAGGGAAGCCATGTACTTGTACTCGATCAGACCCGGCTATCTGGTGTTCCGTCGAAACGATGCGGCTCTATTCATGCGGTACAATCCACACCGCTTTGCCCGGCAACTGGGATATGACCATGGTGTCCCCTTCGAGGCGTTTACAGTGGAGCCCAGCCCTTCTTTGGAAACTATTCGTGATGCCACCCACCATTTCATGAGGCTGAACACCGGTTCTCATTTCATGATCCCCGAGGCCGACTACATTCCGAGGTGCGTGGGGGCTTTCACGGGTTGGTATCGCCACCGGGTTAGTCCAATCATTGCTGAGGAAAGGAGGATACTTTTTGGGCTTAAAGCTCCCGCCCCGCTCCAGGATACGAGAGTTCCGCCGCGACCGCGGACAATGGTTCGCCCTCCCTTGAGGGATACTGGTACCATACTTATTCCTGAGGCGGCGAATGTGGACTTGACCCCGACAGTTGGGATGCCGATGCGCACTAGAGCTCAGGCAAGGGCCTCTGATAAGGCGCCAGTAGCAGTTTCCTCAGTTGCGGCGTCAGCAATGGCAGTGTCGTCATCGGTAGCACCGCCGAGAGAGGACACTGAAGGCGAAGTGGGTCAACGTCGCACCAAAGCACCGAGGGGAAAGAAGCGATCGTCTTCTGGTGTTAGTTCTTGGTCAAAGAGGCGAAGGAAGATGGTCACCAATCTACTCGACTTTTTAGTGGAATCAGAGCCTATCTTTCAAGATGAACCACTAGCTATGCAAGAGCCGGATGATGGTCTTCTTTTTCCAGGTTCATCTGCCGAGGAAGCCGCACAATTGGCTGAGGTTATAAGACGCTCCCAGGATGAGACTGAAAATGTAAGGGCCCCGAAGAGGCCTTATCCTCCCGTCATCTTCTACGAAGATCCTCCATCGATACGGCGGATATTTATAGGTCCTTTGGAAGAGGGAGGCGAGATAGCCCTTAAGCAGCCTATCTCGGCCGATGCCGAAGATGCGCTGTCGTTGTGGACTGGTGGCCACGAGTCTACCCTCGAACCCCGACGAGCACACCTCCTCAGGAAGGAACGTCGGCTTGAAAAAGCCATACTAGAAGCTCCTTTGCGCATTGGTATACTTATATATCTTTTTGTAGTATTTTGCACTGCTTTATATATATATATATATATATATATCCTTATCTTCGTGAAAACTTTTCAGGGACTTCGGCAATGGCAGAGGATCTGAGTTCAAGTTGCGCCTTGACTATGGACTCTGTAAATATCCCCGATGAGACACTAGTAAGTGTGTAGGGGGTCGATACAGCTGTTCTTCCAGCCACGGAGCTCCCATTGATGATTTCCGTTCCCCCGGTGCTTGCTCTTCCGGAAGAGGCATCTTCATTAGCCGCGGATTCAATGGATTTTTCTGGGGACGGCCCGGAGACCATGGGACAGGTAGTCGAGGCCACCGTCCTTTCATCGGAGCCTGCAGCGGTGGCCACTGCTCCTCAATTGGAAGTTGTTATACAGGCCCATGTCCCCGATGATGTGTCTGGGGGCATGGAGGAGGCCGCCGAAGCTGCTATCCCTCCAGTTCAGAGCGGGAGGAGCATCGAAGGTATCCTTCTATATTTTATTTTAATAATCTCTCCATTATCTGAACCTTTCTGTCTTTTCATAGCTACGAGGATTGGCGGCGTCCATCGCAGACCTGTCCCCCAGGAAGTCTTTTCAGCGTCTGCTAGAGATGGCTGCTCCGCAGGCAATATCCCCTCAACGCATCGTCCTATCTTCCGGGCAAGGTTAGTGTTATTTGCCTTCTTCTCACGGCATTATTGTTATTTCATATAACGATACTGATGTCTTCTGCAGTTCTGGAAGCCGATGACGAAGTTGAGATTCTTGACGGGCCTGGGGATCTTTTGGACTCTTCTTGCATGACTGTGGGTAAGTAAAGTTTCGACGTTGTTCCATATGCTCTTTACTTGCAAGTCTCGCTGATTGTTTATAAATCTTAACATCTTTGCTAGTTCTTACCACGCTGGAATCTCGCATCGTCATGCCGCCCGGCCCCTATGCTCTACGTGCTTCTGAACGGATGGCAAAACTAAACCTTCACTCTTTGTTAGCTCTGACCGAAGACCTTCGTGCTGGTAGCTTGATCATGGCCGAAGAATTTGCCGCCGAAGCCAACAGTTCTCTTCCCTTTCTTGCTGCTTACCATAGTGAAACATTGGTGCAAGTCTGGGTTGAGTTTTGTCTTCGGGTGGAGGCTTGTTTGCATAGTCTTGAATGTACGCACCTTCCTTCAGAGGTTGTGGCTGCAAAGGCGAGCTTGCGGGGGCTGATCGAACGGTGCGCCACAAATATGCTGTCATGTGAGAAGAGGCTCAGCCAAAAATTTTCAGAGAGGAAGCTGGCTTCAACTGCGCTGGGGGAACTTCAAGCTAATCTTACGGCCAAGACCACTCGGGCGTATGAACTTTGGCGGGTGCTTCAAGAAGCTATAAGGGAGATTGTAGCCATTGATAAAGCCATCATTTTTACTCATGAAATGGTCGAAGCTCATAAAGTTACCGAAAAGGAGCTTGAAAGTCGGCTTGCATCGTACCGGGCCCAACAGTCTCAAGCGGAGGCCCGTCTCTTAGCGATAATGAATCATGAGGCCGAGGCCCAGCGGAAAAAGGATGAACTGGCAAATCTATTAAATCGTCCGCCGGCTTGAAAAAATTGTATATTTTTCTTTTTATTCTTCTTTTATACATACTCCTGAATGAGAGTATTTTTTGATTCTTTCATAAATTGTACTTTGTATTCATTTTGATTCATGAATAAAAGACATATTTTGCTTCATGTTGGTGTGCCCCTTTGAGTAAATGCATTTGGTGGATAATTTATTTTGATTTCCTTGTAGGGCAGCGATGGCTTAGGAGTCAGGTTCAGATCTGCCTCCTAAGGCTTTATAATTTTATAAGCCGTGAGGGTCTCATAAAGGTATTTTTCCTTACGAGCCGTGAGGATCTCGTAAGTGTAATTTCTCCTTAAGAATCGTGAGGATTCCTAAGTGTATTTTTTCTTGAGAGTTGTAAGAATCTCACAAGAGAGTTTTTCTTGCTTACGAGTCGAGAGGACTCGTAAGTGATTGTTTCCTTTCTTGTCGGAGAGTGTGGTCCGTAGAAAATCTATCTTGACCTCTCTGCGAGGAAACGATGGCTTAGGAGACAGGGTTAGGATCTGCCACCTAAGACTTTTCAACTTTATAAGCTGTGAGGGTCTCATAAAGGTATTTCTCCTTACGAGTCGTGAGGATCTCGTGAGTGTAATTCTCCTTAGAAATCGTGAGGATTCCTAAGTGTGTTTTCTCTTGAGAGTTGTAAGGATCTCAGAAGAGAATTTTCTTCCTTACAAGTCGAGAGGACCCGTAAGTGATTGATGAGTTGACTTGCTCCCGAATCAAAGAATTGCTTTGACGTGGAAGTCGAGGGTTGACTTTATCCGCATTTCACGGAGTCAGGGGTTGACCTTATCCGCATTTCACGGGGTCAGAGGGTTGACCTTATCCGCATTTCACGGGGTCAGGGGGTTGACCTTATCCGCATTTCACGGGGTCAGGGGGTTGACTTTATCTGCATTTCATGGAGTCAGGGGTTGACCTTATCCGTATTTCACGGGGTCAGGAGTTGACTTTATCCGCATTTCACGGAGTCAGTAGTTGCTCTGGACGTTTCCCACAGGGTCAGGATTGACATTAGCCGTGTTCCACGGGACCAGGATTTACTCTGGGCGTTTCCCACGGGGTCAGGATTGACATTTGCCATGTTCCACGAGACCAGAATTTGCTCTGGGTATTTCCCACGGGGTCAGCATTGACATTAGCCATGTTCTACGGGACCAGGAGGTGCTCTAGGCGTTTCCCACGGGGTCAGGATTGACATTAGCCGTGTTCTACGGGACCAGGATTTGCTCTGGGCGTTTCCCATGGGGTCAGGATTGACATTAGCCGTGTTCTACGGGACCAGGATTTGCTCTGGGCATGTTCCACGGGGTCGGGATTGACATTAGCCGTGTTCCACGGGACCAGGATTTGCTCTGTCGGTTGTCTGCGAACCGTCGAGGTTTGGAACAGGGACTTTGTCATGGCTCCAAGGTTGATTGTCGCGTCTGAATCCTGCTGGAATGAAGAGGAATGCTGTTGGTGATCTCTAGGCTGTCTGTGAACCGTCGAGATTTGGCTTCTTTTTCTGATGGAGCCTGGTGGGAAGGTATGGTTCTCTCTTTGTTTGTGCCCCTGGGTTGTATACCGGGATCGATGTGATCTCACCTGTAGGGCAAAAAGTTTCATTTTATATATTTTTCTTTTTCTTTTCTTTCCGCGATGCTCTATCATTTCAGCTTTTATATCGCGAAAGTCGCGATTGCCCAATCATTTCGGCTATTTTTCACGGTGCCCAATTATTTCGGCTATTTGTTTTATTTACTCGCTGCTTTTTATTGCGAGTTGTCCAACCATTTCGGCTATTTTGTATGCATATATTTTACTTGCTGATTTTGTTGCAAGTTGCCCCATTTCGGCCATTTCATATGCATTTGTGGCTCGCTGACTTTTCGCTGCGAGTTTAGGATTTGATACCAATTTAGGCATCAACATCGCTACAACTGGGATATTGCCAGGAGCGAATCATCATTTGCCTCTGTCGATGTCGAACAAAGGTGGCTTAGCAAACAGGGTTAAGATCCTATTGACTAAGGCTTTTTTTTGACTTTACGAGCCGTAAGGGCCTCATAAAGGTATTTCTCCCTACGAGTCGTGAGGATCTCGTAGGTGCGTTTTCTCCTTAAGAATCGTGAGGAGTCCTAAGTGTATAGTCTCTTATAAGTCGTATGAATCTTATAAGAGTATTTTCTCCTCATAAGTCGATAGGACATACAAGGGTTGTTCACTGTGTGAGCATATCCCTAGTCACTGGTGGGACTTTGTTAGGGAAATGTTTATTCGTGCTCGTGGATTGTATACAAGGGTCAATATTGAACCGCTTGTAGGGCAGCAATGGAGATTGTGATGGCTTAAGAACAGGTTCAGATCCCTGTAGCTTAAGACTTTTGAATCCTATGAGCCATGAGGGTCTCAAAAAGGAATTCTCCTTACGAGTCGTGAGGATCTCGTAAGTGTGTTTTCTCCTTAGGAATCGTGGGGATCCCTAAGTGTGTTGCTCCCTTGTGAGTCGTAAGGATCTCACGCAGGTATTTTCTCCTCACAAGGTCGAGAGGACATTGCAAGTGTCTTTTAACGAGATTGCGCCCTTTCGGGTTTTCACAAAACTCGCCGGTAGCCCTGCTGTTTTTATTCACGGAGCTCTTTCGGGTTTTCATCCGTGCCCATCTCGCTTATGGACATACCATTTTCTTTCTTCTTCTTTTTATTTTTATTTTTTTGTGTCAGCCTTGGGATGCTGCGATCCGTAGTAGTTTATCGACGTCTCGTTCAATAGCCAGTTTTAGGACATAGTGGTCTATCGTTAGTTTAAGGACGTTTCGGTCCGTTGTTAGTTTAAGGACATTTCAGTCCTTTGTTAGTTTTAGGACATTTCGGTCCGTTTGCCGGCTACTACTTATAGAGTTTGGGCTTAGGAAGATAGCGAGCGGACATAGGCGTCGTCATCTATCGTTGACCTAGGCCGTGACTCGTCAGACGTAGTATTTTTTTAGGAAGCGACCATTTATTGGCCTGAAAGGTCTTTCACCATGCATGTCCATGAGTAGATAGGCTCCACCCTAGTAAACTTTGTCTATGATGTACGGGTCTTCATAGTTCGGTTCAAATTTCCCCCGCTTGGCACGATTGGGGATTATGGGCCTCTTGACCACTAGCACGAGTTCGCCTTGGCGGAATGTTCTCGGCCTAGCCAATCTCTCATATGAGTGCGTCATCTTTGCTTTGTAAGCTTCCAAGTTTTTCTGCGCCATGAGCCGGGTTTTATCGAGGGTGTCGAGCTCCTCAAGCCGAAGGTGAGCATTCTCTTCGTCCGTTAGCTCGTAATGAACCGCCACTCGTAAGGAGGGTAGCTCTATCTCCAAGGGGAGCACTGCTTCAGCGCCGAATACCAATGCATACGGCGTTGTGCTTGTGGCCGTTTTGAACGTAGTTCGATACGCCCAGAGAGCTTCATGCAGTCTCTCATGTCAGTCCTTCTTATTTCGAGACACCGTCTTTTTCACGATCTTCGTCAAGGTCTTGTTGAAAGCTTCAGCTACACCGTTAGCTCGGGGATTATAGACCGAAGAGTATCTCCAGTCTATGTTATGCTATTGTGCGAAGCGGCTGATTTTGTGGCTTCTATAGGCTGACCCGTTATCGGTGATAATCCGTCGCGGAGTGCCGAACCGGTAAATGACGTGTGTCTTGAAGAAATGGAGGATATTCTCCGTCTTCACTTCTCTTAGCGGTATTGCTTCCGCCCACTTGGAGAAGTAATCGGTTGTTGCCAGTATGAACCGATGTCCTCTGGACGATGTTGGTTCGATGGGGCCGATTATGTCAGTTCCCCACATTTCGAACGACCAACTAGCCACCGTTGGGTGTAGCAGATTTGGATGCTGATGGATAAATTCCCCGTGAATTTGGCACGAGTGGCACTGCTTCGCGTATTCGAGGCAGTCTTGGATCATCGTGGGCCAATAGTAGCCCTTCTTTTTGATCTTTAGTTTCATCTTCGGCCCGACTTGGTGAGAACCGCAGAGTCCGTCGTGAGTTTCTTGGACGACTTTCCTTGCCTCTTCAGGTCCTAGGCATCTTAGCCACAGAGAATCAAATGATCTCTTATACAGAGTATCATTGACGAAGGCAAAAGATAGAGCTCGTTTCATGAGCTGATGTCTTGAGGACGCATCTTCAGGTGTTCGACGGGATTTGAAGTAGTCTATAAAGACTTCTCTCCAATCCATAGCCTTTCCCTGGTCTTTTATTTGTAGGGTTACTTGCTCTGTCGTTCCCTTTTCTTCGGACGACTTCGGAGATATTTCTGCCGGTGCAAGAACCTGACGGCTTTGCACAACGATCCTTACGTTATCGACGTTCTCGTCGGCCAGTTCTTTAGCGAGCTTGGCTAATGCATCCGTCTTGCTATTTTCCGTGGGCGGTATGCTTTCCAGGGCATAGGCAGGGATTTAAGTCAGCAATTGTTGCACTCTCTCACCGAACTTTACCAAATCTAGTTTGCACGTCTGCTAGTCGCCGTTTACTTGGCTAACGACCAGCTGGGAGTCTCCATATATGAGGAGGTTTTCAATTCCCATGTCGACAGCGATCTAAAGACCCGCTATCAAAGCTTCATATTCGGCTTCATTATTCATCCTCGGCTCTGTTAAGGAGAAGGCAAAGCGCATTATCCCTCCTTGTGGAGTCACGAAGATGATGCCCGCCCCTGATTTGATTATGGGGGTACTTTGTTTGCGCTTCTTCATGGAAGATGCTCCGTCGAAGTAGAGTTCCCATCGGGTATCATTCCCTCCTTTCCCCCCGTCGATCTTGTCAAACGCGTGCTCATCTGGCAATTCGCAGTTCAAGGGAGAATCGGCGGGTATCGGATGCTCAGCGAGGAAGTCGGCGATGGCCTGGCCTTTCACTGCCTTGAGAGGACGATAAGTTATCGAGAATTCCATCAATAGGAGGGAGCCGTCCCGTTAATATAGCCTTTGACATCAAATATTTGAGAGGATCCACCTTTGATATGAGGTGGACCTGATGTGCCAATGCATAGTGTCTGAGCTTCGTTGTCGCGAAGATCAATGCCAGGCAGTGTTTTTCGATGGGGGAGTAGTTGTTTTCTGCCCCCAGGAGAACTCGACTTAAATAGTTGAGGGCTCTCTCCTTCCCTTGGTCGTTCTCTTGTGCCAACAGCGCGCCTAAGGAACCTTCAAGGGTAGTTGTATATAGGATGAGAGGTTTTCCTTTAACGGGAGCGGCCAGTACTGGCGGATTCTGCAGGTATTGCTTGATTTCGTCCAGTGCGCTTTGGAATTTGCGATCCCAGACGAACGGGGTTTCCTTCTTCATTAGGTGACTGTAAGGACGACACTTGCCTGAGAGATTGGCTATAAATCGCCGGATATACGCGAGCTTTCCTTGGAGAGACCGCAGTTGCTTGAGAGTCCTTGGCGGAGGCATTTCCATGATCGCCTTGATCTTCGATGGGCCTATCTCGATACCTCGGTGTCGGACGACGAATCCTAGGAACTTGCCCGAGGAAACTCCGAACGTGCATTTGAGATGGTTCATCTTCAAGTTGTATTTCCAAAGGCACTGAAATACGATCTTTAGATGCTCTAAATGTTCCTCGTATGATTTGCTTTTTACTACGAGGTCGTCAATATAGCATTCGACGATTTCATGTATGAGGTCATCGAAAATTTTCGTTATGGCCCTCTGATAGGTAGCACCGGCGTTCTTTAGACCGAAGGGCATCACCTTGTAGCAGAATATGCCCAAAGGGGTCTGGAAAGCGGTATGCTTCTGATCCTCGGGATGCATCTTTATCTGATTGTATCCTGATGAGCCATCCATGAAGGAGAAAACTTCATGAGTGGACGTATTATCTATCATCAGCTCAGTGACCGGTACTGGAAAGTCGTCCTTCGGGCAAGCTTTGTTGAGATCCCGAAAGTCCACACATATGCGCACTGTCCCATTTTTCTTCATCACTGGGACGATGTTGGCAATCCAGTCAGGGTATTGAACTTCTTGGATGAAGCCGGAGTCGATTAGCTTCTTGACCTCGGCGTTGATGCTCATCTCAACCGCGAGCTGCATTCTTCTCGGTGCTTGTTTGATCGGCTTGACGTCCGGCGATATTGCCAATTTGTGGACGGCTATTTCTGGATCCAATCCGGGCAATCTCGGAATAGTTCCATGCGAAACGGTCTTTATATTGCATGAGCACGTCTTTTAGCATAGCCATCCTTTCTTCAGACAACAGCTCACTGACGAACGTCGGCCGTGGGTCACTTGCTGTCCCCAAGTCGATTTTTCTGAGGTTATCTGCAGTAGTATGTATCCCATCTTCCAGCTCTTTTGGCGCTGGTGGAAATTCTGAGACCACCTCGTCTTCATTGTTTTCGAAGCACCAGGGGAGATCATCCATATTCTCGGGTTCTTCTTCTGACAGCGTTATTACGCGACAGGTACGAGATCGCTTCCAAGATCGACGTTTGTCTGGCTCTACTCTCGGTGCATACGTGGCTTTCGGTTCATGCTTCTGTGGTGGGGTTACCCTCCAACTGCTGGATAGAGCGAACCTGCCTTACTGATATTGGTCTTCTACCCAGTCTTTGAATGTGAAGCAGTCTTCGAGAGGATGTCCTATTGCTCGGTGATAGGAGCAATAGTCTGGGTGAGAGACCTCGCCTGTTTGCTTGGGGTGCTTGGACCCCGGGAGTGTCATCATCTGATGTTTTATGACAAGATCGAATATTTTCTTTGTCTTGTCTTGGGGAAAAGAATATGCTCGACCCATCTTCTTTATAAGAGACGGATCCCATCGCGTGGCTTCTTAGACCCGCTACGCTGCTGTCGAACGTTTTTTTCCGTTCTTTGGTTTATTTTTGCCTCTGCGCCGGGTCTTTTGTATGACGGGCTGGCGACGAAGAGCATTGTCATTCTCCACGGCCTACTGAAGGAGGCGCTGCGTCCTGGCTTTCTTATAAATGGCCATTTTGCGGCTATGGTCGTCCCGGACCTTCTGACCCGCTTCCCTTATTAGCTTGTCCATCTGTTCTTCAAATGACGGACTTGGCATTTTCATGGCGGGACCTCGTTTTAGTTCAGGGTTAGCGTCTTTTAATGGAACATCTCCTTTTTCGTCAAAGTCATGTATAACGTAGCAGCCGTGGAATCGTTCCCGTTTCTTGGATTGAATATATCCAAGCCCGATCGTTTCCATTCTCCGGTTGAGCAATTTTCGCTGAGTTCCTGGGACGTCCTAGATCCTGTTGTAGAACTAGACTTGTCGCGTGGTTTGCTTAAGGGGTACGCCTTGGCGCCTCAACAGCCTCTTTAATCCTTCTGTGTAGTATCTAGGTAGTCGGATGGGCTGAAGTCTATCAAGTGTCGAATCGGCACCATGCCAAATTTCTTTCTCCACTTTGGTTTCCGTTGATCGATAAAAGAGGATCGCCTTTTCATCTCTTCGCCTGGGAGGGACGTAGAATGTCTGCAGTTCTTGCACACTATAGGTACCAAGCGCGTTGAGCTCTTTGTAATGTTCTCGCGGAACCATGGCGATTTACAAACTCCGATCATCGCCAGCGAAGGCTTGTATTGATGGCCGAACAGAAAATACGGTATTGAACTCATCTTTCGAGTCGCTGCCGAAGACCAACATAGGGGTGGACGGTCCCGGCTTAGTGTATTGGGGCAGCTCAGAATAGACTATGTAATACCCAGTCATTTTGAATACCAATATCCGTATTTTTGTCACTCCCAAAATTTATTTATTTTATAATTATTATTTGTATTATTCTAAAAACCCAAATCCTAATCTAATCTCATATCTTTTAATTTTCCCTAACCCAAACCCTCATTCCCTTCCTCTTTTATTATCCCCTTTCTTTTTCATTTTTAGCCCAGCCGTTACTTTCCCCAAGCCCAGAGCCGGCCCACTCCTCTAATCCTTTTCTTATTCACTTAAAATCCCAAGCCCGGCCCCTTTCTTTTCCCTACTATCTTATCCCTTGGCCCGAGCCCATTTTCCCTCCCCAGCCCATTAAAATAACAATTATCCCACCTCATTTCTTTTAAATCCCTTCAAATCCAAACCCAAATCTCCTCTATAAATTCCTATTAAACCACCAAGTTAATGCCTCTTTAATCCCAATTAATTTCCTCCATTAATCCCTTTTAAAATCCTATTAATCACCACTTAATTCTCATTCATTCTATTCCCCCTCTCTCATCTCACCCACATTCTTTCTCTCTAATTCTCTCTTCCTCTCTCTCTAAATTTCTCTCCCTTTATCAGCGTCTCACCTTCCCTTCCATCAAATCAAGGAACAGCGTGAAGCAGTGAAGAAAAGGAGGGCACGAAGAGCGGCTAGATCGAGTGAAATTGTCGGATTCCAAAGGACTGAGCCGGTGCTGCGTTCGTAGCACGATCGTGCTGATAGCACTGCAGTATTACTGTCGACACGTCCCCAGGCAAGTATTCTACTAGTTTACATGCTATACACTCAAGTTACAATGTTAGATTACTCATATTATAAAGTTACAATTTTAGAACAACAGTGTGCCATACCCGTTCGATGTGTGTTCTCAATGAGAAAACTTATCAAATTTGACGGAACTGGATGATTTACATTGGCCCTTGTTTGGATGGATAGCTTGTGCAAAATTTGTTGGATAATATGACCGTTAACGACTAAAACGACTGCCCCCAAGTTTGTCTGTAAAACTGGATATTTCCTGTACCTGAAAACTGTAAAAATCACCATAAATTATATACACACCGGAATGATGCGTTCGAGGGAACAAATCGAAGCCAACTCAACAAACTTTAACCCTATACTAGTTTCCAGATATTCCTGTACTTAAACTGTGACGATATGTCGATCGGAGTGCGACTTTGGACTGCAGTCCAGAGCGACTCAAATTGTTGCTTGCTGTTCCGTAATGGGTACCACAAGATTTCCTTAACTCGTAGGTTGTGGAACTCCACTGTTTATTATAGGTAAATCTGTTAGCTAGAAAACGCAAGTGGTTTCATCCTATTTCGTTATCGTTAGTTAATTAATCTGTAATTTAAAAGATGGGAACGTATAACAGTCTCAGCTGAATCAGAACTGACATATTGGTATTGAACAGTGTATAACTCCTGACGTACAGATGCGATTGAAGATCCGTCTATTGCGTTGAAAACCTTACTGAAAAATCTAAAATTCATCTAACTGTAGCGTCGCTAAAATCTGATCCCAATTGGGATTAAAATGCGTTGCGAAACGGATTTCTGATTCTGAAAGCGGATTTCCAGCCGCGAACGTTTAAAATGAAATGGCTATAACTAATGATCCGGGAACCCGATTGGCATGAAATCAAATTCGCTGGATAGATAACTAAACATACTATTTAATCCCCATTCATTGTTTCAATAAACTATAACCATATGATTTATGATAATTTATGCAAGTGGTAGATTATTGATTCATGACATCCTAATCATGCTTTATATACTGTTTACGCACCATATCATACACATATCATTGCATTGATAACATAGTGATAACGTGCATTTACCCAGTGTTAGATTTTAGTGATGATTGTGGCAAGTACGTCAGTGTTCGTGTATAAGTGATTAAGTGAAAGTGATACGTACTTGTACACAATCAGTGAACCTTATTATTATATTGCATTGTCGATGTCTGTGGGACACGTGTACTTGTGACTATAAGTGGTATGGGACACTTATGGAAGCTCTTGCACGGGTGTCACAGATAAGGCATCAGACACTGCCATTTATCTTAGGTATTAGTCGAGACGTGCTTGATGGAGGTTCTGCCTCCAGTTCTCGCGCAGACTTGTCACCGACCGATTGGTATTTAGGGTTATGGTTAGCGTTTGATGTAGACCACGGGGTGTGGGGTAGTTCAAGTGTGAGTTCAACAGAATCTCGGGAGTCCCATGCCGGCTTATATATTTAGGGAGATATATAGAGATTTACAGGGTATGTGATTATCACCGTGATATACATGTTGGGCCCGTGGTCCCTTGCCCTTGGGTGGAGGACACTCGCGAGTGGTTGACTCTCACACTTGGATTGACGATAGGCTTAGTGACCTGTACGGTGAGACTTAGAGACTGATAGAGATACTGGCATTGATATATCTTACTTACCGTGTTGACATAAGTGGCATATCGTTCTACTGCTTTTACTGTTCCGCTGCATTGATTACTGCACATTCATATCCATGTTGTCATCGATTTACTGTTATACATATCTATTACCACTGTTAGAGTTGTCATATGATTTTATACATATTATATTGCTATTGTGTCGCTCTGACGACCTGAGTATGCATGCTCAGTGTGAGGAGAAGATTTAGCCTGGACCAGGACTAGTTGTATATCACAGATACCTCGACTTGCTATTCAGGGTTATACCTTTTGTTCCCATCAGGTCAGCTCTTTATATTGTTTCGTTTCAGTAACTGCACTTCTCATTACCTGCGTATTATTTACTGTTTACCATGAAAAACTAGAAGCCGAAGTGTGACTATGGCAGGACATTTCCTTGACCATAGGAGCATGGCTGGCTTTGTTTACCCATCGTATTCCGTATTTTGGGAAGCAGGGCGTGACATGGTTTAGTTGGTATCAGAGCCCAGGTTTTGTTTCGATTGGGATTGCAGTTTTCCGTGTAGAGCTTGACAATCTAAGATATCCCTCAGTCTAGATTGTAAACTTGATATTCTTGATTCATATTCGCATTGAGCATTCTGCAATCCATTCGCTAGGGTTTCAGGTAACTTGGCAAAGTTTCGTGGTTGTAATTGTGAACTACATCCCGATTACACTACCATATTCTGTTTAAGTGACTTGGAGTCGTACGGTTGATTCTCCACTTATAATAAATTCACCACCTCTGATATTCTTGAATCTTTGTCCTATCCATATTATATTTTGATTCGTATCGCTTGTGACTTATATCATCCTCAAAAAAATTGTTGTTTCAGGATCATGTCTTCCAACGACTCTTCATCTTTATCCGCTCCCAAGAATCAGACTATTGAGATCCTGAGTGTACTGCAAGGTTTAAAGGAAGCCCAGGAGCGAACAAACGACTTGTTGGCTGAAGGACTGAGAAGACAGGTGAATCAGGCACCAGCGGCTGTCTCCAATCATAAAGGGATCCCCGTTAGACGAGGAAAAGAGAAGAAGATGAAACGCCAATTTGTTTTC
Organism: Agapanthus africanus; assembly: GCA_030015575.1. Taxonomy (NCBI): domain Eukaryota; kingdom Viridiplantae; phylum Streptophyta; class Magnoliopsida; order Asparagales; family Amaryllidaceae; genus Agapanthus; species Agapanthus africanus. Next base: position 213,209,944 of record CM057339.1, read on the forward strand.
CCGCGACAGAAGCAGCAGAAGACCCCATGTTGTGGGTATTGTAGGAGGCCAGGACATCTTCAGAGGGATTGTCGCCGCGCCCAAGGGAAATGTCTGATATGCGGGTCCAACAAACATCTCATCAACGGTTGCCCAGAAAGGAAGGAACTACAAGGAGGAGACTCGTCCACTCTCCACACTTCTGACAAGTGATGATTATCGCGTAGTTCGAACTTCGATGATAAGGCGGACCTAACGCAGGATTCAACTCACGCGACGAGAATGCAACGTTATAGTAGTCGAAGAAGAATTTTTCATGTTATCTACTTTCAGTAATAAAGTTGTCATCTTTTTATGAATATTTCTTCCGTTTGAAATCTTGTATCCGCTGAACTTTTGATTGAATGCAATAAAATTTTAATCGTAATACATGTATCATTCTCTTGTCATTTTCCCCTTGTTCATACTATTCATTATCACAACATTTTAATCTTGATCTTTCAGTTCCTTCCACCGCATATCCTTTTATACTTCGTACACTTAGCTATTTTCTTGATGTATTCCACTGTCTAATCATGACTCTTTCTTTTCAGGCCATGGCCCATCCTGGAGCAGCGCCGCATCTAGATGAGGATGCACAGTCATGCGTTACCTTAGACCACACACTGATGAGTTCTGATGATGAGATCAACGATCCCCAGGTCAATGTCGGAAACAACAATTCAGAGGACGAAGGAGCAGCCGCCCCAGAGTTTAACATGTTAGACGATTCCGACGAAGAGGAAGGAGACCCTGAAGAGAACCCGATGAAGGAAGACCCCGAGGAAGAACCGATAGAAGAAAATCCAGTGGAGAAAAATCCCATGGAAGAGAATCTAGAAGAAGAGAATCACATGGAATCGGACATCAACGAAGAAGCTCCATCTGAGGAAGAAGGACCAGAAGGTCAAGATTCTGCTGTGGAAGAACTCCCAATGGCGATCCCTGCGAGGCGATATGGAAACGGACGTCCCTACCTGAGTGCGCGAGCCTACCGCAACCTGTCGAATATCCACAACCGCGACTGACGGGATTTCTTTTAGATGTTGTCTTCTTTGGCCAAATAAATCTATGTATAGCTTAGGGCCACCTTTCGTCTTTGATAATGCTTTGTTTAGAATCTTCCGGAATGGAATAAATTGCTGAGTTCGCAAATCTTTTGACCTTCTTAGTTCACTTGCTACTTGATTATTTCTTATGTAAAATTACTTTCCCTACTGAGATTTGTTCAACCCTACTCCTTACATTGTTTTAACCCTCACTGAGATTAACTAGTACCACACCCGATCTTTTAGAGGTCCACCCTTCATCATTCGTCTGTGCCCCTTTGAGATCCTTCTGGGAGGAGAACATTTCTTGTGATATTTCCGAGTTAGCTAACTTTTCAAATTGTTGACTCATATGACCTACCGACCGTTATCCTCCCCATACTTTCCCCTGGTAGTCCTTTGTTGCTCACCCTTACTTCCCGTGCCGACCCGATCCCAATCTCCTTGATTATCAGCCTAAAGCCGCCATACTCCGACCTTCTGAATAAGCCACCTTCCCTTATAATCGTTACCCTAGCTAGCCCTATACCTCTTTGTGTTTTTCCCTGTTACCCTAACTATATTTAGGGACACTGTTATTCGAAAATTTAGTTTTCATTGCTTTGTATTTATCAAAGAGTGCGTGTTATTGATTACTCCGCTTTATGTATTTTAAGTACGCTATTATTATCCTCGTTTTCTGTAGCGCAACCGTACACCGCGTATATTTTGTTCTATATTTCTTATTTTCACTATATGAGTTTTCTAAGTTATTTTAAAACTATTTGATCGATACAATATTCTAAAATGTTTTAATCTACCGACAAATCTTTCACTACTTTATTGTCTTTCTTTTCGGGTATGGTGCCTATGTTACTATTATTTATAGTTGTGCTTTACACTTATTATTTCTGTTGTGCTACTTTTAATATACTGATATGTGCATATGTTTGAGTTCCGATTTTATCGAGTACGCCTCGAATATTATTGTTCGTTATTGTTATTTATATTCTCGTATGCATGTAGTTTGCCCTTATAGTTGTTCCTGCCTTATACTTATTTAGACCTATCCTTGTGTATGTTGTTCTTACATATATAGACCTTCAAAATTTTATCCACCCGTTTAAAGTAAGTCACTATGTATTAGTGTTCGATGTGGTAACTTTTCGCTTACTATTTTATAGCTTGTCGTTTCTTTTAAATTTCGAGGACGAAATTTTTGTAAGGGTGGTATGATATAATACCCAGTCATTTTGAATACCAATATCCGTATTTTTGTCACTCCCATAATTTATTTATTTCATAATTATTATTTGTATTATTCTAAAAACCCAAATCCTAATCTAATCTCATATCTTTTAATTTTCCCTAACCCAAACCCTCATTCCCTTCCTCTTTTATTATCCCTTTCTTTTTCATTTTTAGCCCAGCCGTTACTTTCCCCAAGCCCAGAGCCGGCCCACTTCTCTAATCCTTTTCTCATTCACTTAAAATCCCAAGTCCGGCCCCTTTCTTTTCCCTACTATCTTATCCCTTGGCCCGAGCCCATTTTCTCTCCCCAGCCCATTAAAATAACAATTATCCCACCTCATTTCTTTTAAATCCCTTCAAATCCAAACCCAAATCTCCTCTATAAATTCCTATTAAACCACCAAGTTAATGCCTCTTTAATCCCAATTAATTTCCCCCATTAATCCCTTTTAAAATCCTATTAATCACCACTTAATTCTCATTCATTCTATTCCCCCTCTCTCATCTCACCCACGTTCTTTCTCTCTAATTCTCTCTTCCTCTCTCTCTAAATTTCTCTCCCTTTATCAGCGTCTCACCTTCCCTCACATCAAATCAAGGAACAGCGTGAAGCAGTGAAGAAAAGGAGGGCACGAAGAGCGGCTAGATCGAGTGAAATTGTCGGATTCCAAAGGACTGAGCCGGTGCTGCGTTCGTGGCGTGATCGTGCTGATAGCACTGCAGTATTACTGTCGACATGTCCCCAGACAAGTATTCTACTTGCTTACATGCTATACACTCAAGTTACAATGTTAGATTACTCATATTATAAAGTTACAATTTTAGAACAACAGTGTGCCATACCCGTTCGATGTGTGTTCTCAATGAGAATACTTATCAAATTTGACGGAACTGGATGATTTACATTGGCCCTTGTTTGGATGGATAACTTGTGCAAAATTTGTTGGATAATATGACCGTTAACGACTAAAACGACTACCCCCAAGTTTGTCTGTAAAACTGGATATTTCCTGTACCTGAAAACTGTAAAAATCACCATAAATTATATACACACCGGAATGATGCGTTCGAGGGCTCAAATCGAAGCCAACTCGACGAACTTTAACCCTATACTAGTTTCCAGATATTCCTGTACTTAAACTGTGACGATATGTGGATCGGAGTGCGACTCTGGACTGCAGTCCAGAGCGACTCAAATTGTTGCTTGCTGTTCCGTAATGGGTACCACAAGATTTCCTTAACTCGTAGGTTGCGGAACTCCACTGTTTATTATAGGTAAATCTGTTAGCTAGAAAACGCAAGTGGTTTCATCCTATTTCGTTATCGTTAGTTAATTAATCTGTAATTTAAAAGATAGGAACGTATAACAGTCTCAGCTGAATCAGAACTGACATATTGGTATTGAACAGTGTATAACTCCTGACGTATAGATGCGATTGAAGATCCGTCTATTGCGTTGAAAACCTTACTGAAAACTCTAAAATTCATCTAACTGTAGCGTCGCTAAAATCTGATCTCAATTGGGATTAAAATGCGTTGCGAAGCGGATTTCTGATTCTGAAAGCGGATTTCCAGCCGCGAACGTTTAAAATGAAATGACTATAACTAATGATCCGGGAACCCGATTGGCATGAAATCAAATTCGCTGGATAGATAACTGAACATACTATTTAATCCCCGTTCATTGTTTCAATAAACTGTAACCATATGATTTATGATAATTTATGAAAGTGGTAGATTATTGATTCATGACATCCTAATCATGCTTTATATACTGTTTACGCACCATATCATACACATATCATTGCATTGATAACATAGTGATAACGTGCATTTATCCAGTGTTAGGTTTTAGTGATGATTGTGGCAAGTACGTCATTGTTCGTGTATAAGTGATTAAGTGAAAGTGATACGTACTTGTACACAATCAGTGAACCTTATTATTATATTGCACTGTCGACGTCTGTGGGATACGTGTACTTGTGACTATAAGTGGTATGGGACACTTATGGAAGCTCTTGCATGGGTGTCACAGATAAGGTATCAGACACTGCCATTTATCTTAGGTATTAGTCGAGACGTGCTTGATGGAGGTCCTGCCTTCAGTTTTCGCGCAGACCTTTCACCGACCGATTGGTATTTAGGGTTATGGTTAGCGTTTGATGTAGACCACGGGGTGTGGGGTAGTTCAAGTGTGAGTTCAACAGAATCTCGGGAGTCCCATGCCGGCTTATATATTTAGAGAGATATATGGAGATTTACAGGGTATGTGATTGTTGGAGATAGTGCCCTCAGAGTCAATTATTGGATCACAGGCACGTGATTGCAATGATTGAGGGAGGACCTATCCCAGGAGGACAGTCTCACTCAAGATGATAATATGCTATCTGGTTTACCTTTATCATCGTGTACTGCGTTAGGTGACCTGACATGTCGCTATTACACGTTGATAGAGCCCCTAGGATTCTTGCTTGACTACCAGCAGTATGATGGCGATCATATACGTGAGAGCTGGCGGTCTATAAGCACATCCTTAAAAGGTCCCTAGTCGTGGGAGTTTCAAGACTGGGCATCGATACTCCATTAGTAGACTAGTGTATACAGTCGAGACCCCGACGAGGGGCGGTGGCCGGTCTCACAAACCACTGGTGTTAGTTGGTTCACCTAAGATGTATACAGGTGCTCATTGGGTTATGAGTACACCGGACAGGACTCACCGGGAACCTGCTAGTTGGTCTTATACCAGATGTCAGATAGCAGTTCCCTGGTGACATGTGTACAGGTTAGTTCATCGACCTGAGATCGTCATTTGTCTCGTGTGAGTTCCCACTGTGCTTTGATTACTACCCTACCACGGCTCAAAGGAGTCGTGCAAACAGGTTTTAGTTGGGTACAGTCCCGAGCCACATGGAGGCAGTGAGCGGATCTTCAGGGGTTCGTCTCTCCCAGTATTGGGGGTGAGGTCGCGTGTGTCTAGGAGAGCCATTACGCAAAGCCCTCGGCCGAGGCAGGAGATTTACTGGTAGGTATTCCAGTAGTATCTCAGGGCGTTCTTGGCTACACTCCGACACGACTTGTACCGCTTTTGGGGGTCTGACTTTTACCAATCCCCTAGGCCCGACATGCGATGCTCATAGACGAACGGACCAGACTGTACGGATATTGTCACTGACAGGCTCAGTAGGGTGTCAGGATGAGTTCGCTCATCGACGTCCCTTTTGGTCAATAGCTGGTGGCCCGTCACGTATTGGCTTATACCTCTGACGTGCTAGTGGTTAAATCCACAGCCATAGTATTGACGAGTCTTTAGAGTCCACCACACATTCAGTTACTCAAGTTTCGGGCGAAACGCTGTAGAGGCCGTATGAAGATATGGCAGGGTCCGATCAGATACGTGCGGTATTGCATGGATCAGGATCAGACAGTTTTGTACTAGTGGCCGTATAGTTATATGGCAGGGCTCGATCTGATACGTGCGGTATTGCACGGATCAGGATCGGACGGATTTTACTAGCCGGCTTTGGTTTAAGCCGGATCCTAGTTTAGTACAGTATAGATTTTGTCTCATTGCATTTGTATCCGGTAGGAATACAGATACGGGTGTGTATGCACAGTATCGGGGTTTTCCTGTAATTTATTACGGGACCAGTTTTCTAGAGTTGCCAGTTTGCATTCCGTTCCGGCCGGTTTTCCTTTGTTCTTTCCCGGCCGAACCTTTTGATGGAGGGTGTTATTTGCAAGTTTGCAAATAACACATTGTGGAGGGTTTTCATGCAAATGGTTTGATTATGAAAGCATATTTTTTATTCCTTTCTTTTCTATCATCATTTCTTGTAAAAGGTGATTAGGATTGATTTGTGTTTGATGTGAGATTGTGATGATGATGTTTGGATATGGTCACCTTTCTCTTTCTCCTACACTCACCTCCCTTCTTGTTATGGTTTGCATTTTCATTCCTCCACCATTCTCACTAGATGAAGAGGGGTTCACTTGAGAGAAAAAGAATGAGAGAGTTCATTTTGTTATGTGAGGAATTCTTCATCTCATCTTCTTCTTGCTAGAAAATTGAAAGCACCAATTTTCTTTACCTCTTCCTCCATCCATCAATGGCAACTACATAAACTTCAAGAGATAAAGTTTCTACACTACTTTCTACAGCATTTCTTGGGCATGTCGACTTGCCGGCTTCATGCCCGAGTTGCCTCGGTATTGAGGCGGGAGCCCGTAAAAGACGCAGGCGATGTGGTGCCCTTCCGGCGAGGAGGCGACGATATGGAGACAAGACTTTCCGCGGGAGATCGGGACGATGACGAGAAGACCGGAGGACTCGGATCACTCGGTATATCTCTCACCCTTTCTCTTGATAGCTAGTATCGGTTAATGGTTACGATCCGGGTGTATTGTCCGCGGTAGCGCCAGTTTCCAAGTAAGGAAAAATTTTGATTCCGCATTTTGGCCTCGGATAGACGACCGGGGCGCTGCCGTGGCGCAACATGGTATCAGAGCCACGCCATTAACCTTGTCTAGCTTGCTCTAACGTGTTTACAAGTTCGATCGATCGGATTTTCCAAAAACCACATTTCCATGTCGCACTTTCTATCGATTTTTTCCTTGCTCTAAAAATTATTTGGTACATTGGAAAATTACGTGCAGGGTTTTTTATGAATTCTGTGAAAATTTGGTACGCTGATGTTACTGTAGAGCGGCGGTTTAGCGGCCAAAACCACGTTTTGTCCGCGGAACCGCCGCCGTTTTGTGGCCAAACCGTACCAAATTTCTACAGTGGTTTACTGACATGAAAATAGAGATTCTGGTATATTCTTTTTGGGCCCAGATGTTTTTGAGTGCTACAGTTGTGCTTGGGGCCCACTTCGGAAAATTCAGTCGATCGAAAATTTTAAACATGTTAGTTCACAGTATTTACATTATATCTGCGACCGTGAATGTCACTCGATCGGTAAATCCAGTCTATCTGCTATAGCCCTTTTAGACGGATTTGCGAACGTGATATTCACGTTGATGTTCTGTGTTGTGCTGTGATGTTGCGGATCTGTCGTGGTGGATAGCCTGGATGCAATGGTAGTACAGTTTGTTGTATTATGTACATTTGATATTGCGGGGCGAGCGTCCGACATGTGGACTGCCGTCACTGCCTGTTTGTATTATTCTTTTGGGGCACGACCTGGTTGCGGTCGATGTACCCGTTGTATGTATATTTTACTTTCTGTACTAGGATTACCCCGCGGAGGGGTGCACGGATAGCCGGGTTCTAGAGGGCAACGGGCCCGCATCTCATGGCATTGAGACGGAGGGGGCTTCACTCTAGGATTGGCGGGCTATTCGCCGCACTCGTAGGGGGTACAGGTTGACCCAGGAGGGGTGCCCAAGTTACCGGATTCCGTGAAGTGCTGGGTGGTCCATTCACGGTGCTGGAGGGGACTGCCTCGCTTCAGGTCTTGGCGGGTGACTTGCCGCGCCCGTAGGGGTCTAGGATTTCATTGCACATGCTATCCACACGACCAGGGGAACGTTGGGTTTCAGTAGCGGCTCTATGAAACCCGGGGATCCCAGATATCTGTATTGTTCTGTGATGCTGTACATTTCTGTGATGTTGCATTTTATCACGCCTTGAGCGAAATATAATATATTGGTATATATATTAGTAGATGTTGTATATGTTTTACATCCGCGCTAGTCCAGTCCCCGCTCTGTCGTTAGTTAGCTAACCTAACGGGTAATGACGGGACCCAGTGGCGAATGCGGATGGCATATACGGACATCAGTATATTTTCGTTCTTTGTGGTGTGATCCAATGATGGGACTGCGTTGATTCGGATCAACGCAAGTTATAAACAAACCTATTCTGATGTTGTTGGAACAATTTTTCAAAAAGCTGTTATTGCAAGGACGTTCACTTTTGTTTTGCATCGTGGTATTCAGTTGGAATATCCTGCTCCTCAGTCGACGAGGCAAGGGCCGAGATCCCTTCACCGGGAGTGACCCCTTGGACAGAAGTTTGCGTCAGGGTAATAACTTCACTATAGCCGATTACTTTTGCTTTGCATCGTGGTATTCAGTTGGAATATCCTGCACCTCATTCTACGAGGAAAGAGCCGAGATCCCTTCACCGGGAGTGACCTCTTTAGCAAAGGTTTTCGTCACTATATTTTTATAAAAAGTTATGCAGTTTCTTCAACGATATCAAGTTCATTACGTTAAAGGTTTTTCGCCAAAAACCAGCCGTAGCCCTCCGTCATTTCCTACAGGTATTATTTAGTATTCGTGCTGCGTTTGTTGACCTAGTCAAGACGTAGTGTTCGGTAGCTAAGTGGTACTTGTTTGTTGCATAAGTGGGATTGGTTAAGACAGTCGTGCGGCCTTGTTGACCTAGTCAAGGGCACGTACGGGTGGGTTTAATGCAATCCAGAATAATGACGGGTTGAACTTGACTGGCGGTTTATGGTTTGTTGACCTAGTCAAGGTCATAAACCGCTTGGGGTAAAAATCACATCGGGAGTTTCAAAAGAACTGAAACTTGCCAGACATGCGCATACCTTCTGGAGTGTGATAGCGCGAGCGGATTCCGTCACGTTATCATGCGATGATAGTTGGATCCCGATTCCCACTGATGAGTTAGTTTACTCCTCGGGTGACCCCGACTAATTCTTCTTTCAGGTTTGGAGGAGAATTTGAGGTGACAGTGGGAGGTTTCCAGATTAGATAAATTGGTAACCATTCTGATCTAGGATAGAGTGCACGCTGAGTATTTCTTTTCTCTCTCTCTTTGGCAGCGACCATTGACCCTACCCTGGACTATAACTCAGTGACCAAGTTGACCGAACCTTCTATAACACTGGCTTTTGGATTGTCAGAGTCGCTAACCTCATTGCCACTCCTACTTTTACCCTTTTCTCCAGGACACCCCGTATTACTACGAACGTCCACTTCCATTGGACAAAACCATCGTATGGTTAGATACGAACTCGAAGGAATTCGAGGATGGTTTCTGGTTCTGGAGAAAACGAATAAGACTATTCAGTTGTCTTTTCCTTTTACCTTCTCTCTCAGATTGCGAGTACTCCTTGGCTTAGGAGATAGTACACCTATTACGCAAATTGGATAGTCTTCTTCCAAACCTTAGGCTGGTGCCGAATGGTGGGGAATGAAGAAAACCAATTAGCATAACGATGGTGTGCAGAAGGTATTAAGTTAAGACAAAGCAAGGGATTAGTAGGAGGGCAAAGTAAATTGCGACTAATATTCACGACCAAACCAAGTATTTCTTCGCCAATCCTAAATCACCTTTGTATTTCTCCAGGACACTCCGTATTACTACGAAGATCCCAGTTTATTGGATAATCCATCGTATGGTTATATACGAACTCGAAAGGAACTTGTTCCAGTTCGGGGATGGATCCTGGTTCAGGAGAAATAGGAATAAGGTTTATTCGGTTGTCTTTTATCTTCACCTTCTCTCGTTTTGCGAGTGCTCCTAGGATTAGGACAGTACACCCATTATGCTTATTGGATAGTCTTCTTCCAAACCATAGGCTGGTGCCGAACGGTAGGGAAGGAAGAAAACCATTTGGCCTAAAGGGGTGTACAGAAGGTAATGACTAAAGACATATAAAGGGATTTGGAGAGGTGGCAAAGAATTATACGGTTATAGTTGTGAATCTGGATAATGGTAGAGACATTACTAGGAATACCAGGATACCCCATCGAAACATTTCAATGTTTCAGTTCAGCTGTGTACTGTTAAAAGAAAACTGATTTCCCGATTAGACACTTGCTCCAGGGTATGTATTTACCAGGTTTGATTCTCACATCTGTATGGTTTTACAGATGATGAGTGGGAGTAAGTTATTGGGAATAGGGTGATCATCCTCATTATATCGGGATTCGTTGTAATCGGTGATATTTGAGGAGATCACCTGGGCTGTTTGCCGGTCGGCAAATATTTGGTTTTGAATATCCGTTGTTGTGCACCAATTTCAAATTGATATATCTGTACGTCTATTTTTATAGAGTGAGATATACTTTTTGAAATTATGTCTTTGACATTTACCTATATCAGTGGATGGTTAGGTAAGGAGCATTGAACAGCGGTGTAATTCTTCTTAACCATAAGTACAGTTTTCAACCTACGACACACAGTGAATGAGTCATTCGACTCAGGGGACTTATACAGAGTATTGTATATTGTCCAGTGTCCATGAGGACAGAGGGGTTGATTCTCGTACTATATTCTGTTTACTTAGGACTTCTCTAGTTCTTAGACAAGTGTTTCGTAGAAACACAGGGTCGAAGTTTTGAGAAGTTATAGGTATAAGAATAAAGTAGAGAACCACGTATAGCAAGTATCGGGATTCTTCAAAGTGATCGGAGATGTAGATACTTGTGTATGGTATTCAGTTGATAGTAATGATAAAGAGAAATTGCTTCTCTTTCAGGTTACTCAAAATTGGAAGCATTCCTAAGTTGAGTAACGCTGATCGGCCTCCTTCCATTTAGTTGACATGCACTGGAGATAGCTGCATGATTTGAATCTGGTTCAATTAAATCAGTGCCTCTGGTTCTATATTGGATATAGAACAGTTCATATCTTGACATTGTCAAGGTACGGGGGGTTGTCCGGCTTATGCTTAAAACCAGACTCCGGACAACTAAAGGCACGTTTCTGTAATGGCTGTTTGTGGGTTGACCCAGGCTATGACGAGGGTTGACTTTCTACCATCTGGAAGATCAATAGAGATATTGTTCTTGACTCGCCACATTTTTAAAAGAAATGGATTTTTCAGAAAACAGCAGTGGGAGTATGGTAGAACTGGAAGCGATTCCAGAACCGCAAACGATTACTGAAGATTTCATAAGAACCTAAAGATTCAATCTGATTTGACATTCCATTGGCCACTCCGCAGATAAGGTGGGTAACTTCAGGCACCCGAGAGGTACTCCGGTAGCCTCAAGGACGGTGACAGGGAAGTTCTTGTTTACCCACACTTGCCATTGTTGTTGTTCCAGGCTGCGAGACCCGGCAGGAGGATGAGTATAGCGTCGTTCTAAACTAGCTTTAGAAGTGCACGACTATATGACTCTGCCAGAGGGTTGTCGTAGTCAGTGGGAGCAGCGGAAGCATTGGTGGACATCAGGCTTATGTCTATTTATAGACTAAAGCAGATATAGCGGAGATAGATCATCTATTTCTGACCTGACAATCATAGGTTTGACTTCATCAGAATAGGGGATGGATCTGTTGAGAAGGTAGTAGGGTATAATGTCCTGGTATTTAGATGACATACACAGAGTAGGAAGTGATATTCCTATACTACGATCGGTTATTCTTTGGTTGTCACACAGTGGTTTCTCCACATAGGACTTAGATATTATATCAGACATTCTGGTCACTAGATCTATGGTTTTAGATCTAGATTTGGGTGGTTCCCAATCTGGGTACTTTGACAGCATTCTATGAGTATTTAGAATGGACGACTCCTGGCACGGTAGTATACCTGCAGGTAATGGAGTCACCCTCTCTAAAGGTGTCTTACAGACTAAAGGGGAGAGGATGTGCATGATTGGCAGATCACTTGCTTAGGCAATTGAGTCAATCATGAGATGTCAAGTACCACACCAGATGTTGTTCTTGCAGTAGATGCAATAAGATGATATTGATCCAATCCTGGAGAAACAGTCGGAAGCAGTTTTAGAACATAAGTTGATGTTCTAGGGATATGATAGAAGCAGCCTCCTTTAGGAGACGGTTATCATTCCAGGCTTCCAAGGTGACCTGGATGGCAGAGTGGCTGTCAGAGTTATAGTTTTTCCTTCTGACGAGGGGCAGTATTTTGGACAGGTGGTCCAAGGCAATACTGAGGGAGGCATGGCGCAGGATACTGATTAAGTTCAGTTGATGATACAGTCTAAGAAGTTTGGATTTGGAGTTCATTTATGAGCTAGGTCCCATCAGACATCCAGACATATTCTAAGACAGGTATTGCTCATTTCGGGAGATGGCTTTCTCCGCAAACATGAGATATAGAGAGACATAGAAAGAAACATCCCAACGGATCCACTCACTGAGGCTATTCCTCGAATGCCATAGTTTCACAAACGAGCTTTGTGAGACTGACTAGTAGAGGAGTTGGGTGTTCGGTATCACACGGGCTGTGAGTATGCGACATCGCAATAATTAGCCTTGAGTGCAAGTGGGAGATTGTTGGAGATAGTGCCCTCAGAGTCAATTATTGGATCACAGGCACGTGATTGCAATGATTGAGGGAGGACCTATCCCAGGAGGACAGTTTCACTCAAGATGATAGTATGCCATCTGGTTTACCTTTATCATCGTGTACTGCGTTAGGTGACCTGACATGTCGCTATTACACGTTGATAGAGCCCCTAGGATTCTTGCTTGACTACCAGCAGTATGATGGCGATCATATACGTGAGAGCTGGCGGTCTATAAGCACATCCTTAAAAGGTCCCTAGTCATGGGAGTTTCGAGACTGGGCATCGATACTCCATTAGTAGACTAGTGTATACAGTCGAGACCCCGACGAGGGGCGGTGGCCGGTCTCACAAGCCACTGGTGTCAGTTGGTTCACCTAAGATGTATACAGGTGCTCATTGGGTTATGAGTACACCGGACAGGACTCGCCGGGAACCTGCTAGTTGGTCTTATACCAGATGTCAGATAGCAGTTCCCTGGTGACATGTGTACAGGTTAGTTCATCGACCTGAGATCGTCATTTGTCTCGTGTGAGTTCCCACCATGCTTTGATTACTACCCTACCACGGCTCAAAGGAGTCGTGCAAACAGGTTTTAGTTGGGTACAGTCCCGAGCCACATGGAGGCAGTGAGCGGATCTTCAGGGGTTCGTCTCTCCCGGTATTGGGGGTGAGGTCGCGCTGTGTCTAGGAGAGCCATTACGCAAAGCCCTCGGCCGAGGCAGGAGATTTACTGGTAGGTATTCCAGTAGTATCTCAGGGCGTTCTGGGCTACACTCCGACACGACTTGTACCGCTTTTGGGGGTCTGACTTTTACCAACCCCCTAGGCCCGACATGCGATGCTCATAGAAGAACGGACCGGACTGTACGGATATTGTCACTGACAGGCTCAGTAGGGTGTCAGGATGAGTTCGCTCATCGACGTCCCTTTTGGTCAATAGCTGGTGGCCCGTCACGTATTGGCTTATACCTCTGACGTGCTAGTGGTTAAATCCACAGCCATAGTATTGACGAGTCTTTAGAGTCCACCACACATTCAGTTACTCAAGTTTCGGGCGAAACGCTGTAGAGGCCGTATGAAGATATGGCAGGCTCCGATCAGATACGTGCGGTATTGCACGGATCAGGATCGGACAGTTTTGTACTAGTGGCCGTATAGTTATATGGCAGGGCACGATCTGATACGTGCGGTATTGCACGGATCAGGATCGGACGGATTTTACTAGCCGGCTTTGGTTTAAGCCGGATCCTAGTTTAGTACAGTGTAGATTTTGTCTCATTGCATTTGTATCCGGTAGGAATACAGATGCGGGTGTGTATGCACAGTATCGGGGTTTTCCTGTAATTTATTACGGGACCAGTTTTCTGGAGTTGCCAGTTTGCATTCCGTTCCGGCCGGTTTTCCTTTGTTCTTTCCCGGCCGAACCTTTTGATGGAGGGTGTTATTTGCAAGTTTGCAAATAACACATTGTGGAGGGTTTTCATGCAAATGGTTTGATTATGAAAGCATCTTTTTTATTCCTTTCTTTTCTATCATCATTTCTTGTAAAAGGTGATTAGGATTGATTTGTGTTTGATGTGAGATTGTGATGATGATGTTTGGATATGGTCACCTTTCTCTTTCTCCTACACTCACCTCCCTTCTTGTTATGGTTTGCATTTTCATTCCTCCACCATTCTCACTAGATGAAGAGGGGTTCACTTGAGAGAAAAAGAATGAGAGAGTTCATTTTGTTATGTGAGGAATTCTTCATCTCATCTTCTTCTTGCTAGAAAATTGAAAGCACCAATTTTCTTTACCTCTTCCTCCATCCATCAATGGCAACTACATAAACTCTAAGAGATAAAGTTTCTACACTACTTTCTACAGCATTTCTTGGGCATGTCGACTTGCCGGCTTCATGCCCGAGTTGCCTCGGTATTGAGGCGGGAGCCCGTAAAAGACGCAGGCGATGTGGTGCCCTTCCGGCGAGGAGGCGACGATATGGAGACAAGACTTTCCGCGGATGATCGGGACGATGATGAGAAGACCGGAGGACTCGGATCACTCGGTATATCTCTCACCCTTTCTCTTGATAGCTAGTATCGGTTAATGGTTACGATCCGGGTGTATTGTCCGCGGTAGCGCCAGTTTCCAAGTAAGGAAAAATTTTGATTCCGCATTTTGGCCTCGGATAGACGGCCGGGGCGCTGCCGTGGCGCAACAGTGATTATCACCGTGATATACATGTTGGGCCCGCGGTCTCTTGCCCTTGGGTTCTACCCTTGGGTGGAGGACACTCGCGAGTGGTTGACTCTCACACTTGGACTGACGATAGGCTTAGTGACCTGTACGGTGAGACTTAGAGACTGATAGAGATACTGGCATTGATATATCTTACTTACCGTGTTGACATACGTGCCATATCGTTCTACTGCTTTTTACTGTTCCGCTGCATTGATTACTGCACATTCATATCCATGTTGTCATCGATTTGCTTTTATACATATCTATTACCACTGTTAGAGTTGTCATATGATTTTATACATATTATATTGCTATTGTGTCGCTCTGACGACCTGAGTTTGCATGCTCAGTGTGAGGAGAAGATTTAGCCTGGACCAGGACTAGTTGTATATCACAGATACCTCGACTTGCTATTCAGGGTTATACCTTTTGTTCCCATCAGGTCAGCTCTTTATATTGTTTCGTTTCAGTTACTGCACTTCTCATTACCTGCGCATTATTTACTGTTTACCATGAAAAACTAGAAGCCGAAGTGTGACTACGGCAGGACATTTCCTTGACCGTAGGAGCATGGCTGGCCTTGTTTACCCCTCATATTCCGTATTTTGGGAAGCGGGGCGTGACAGACTATCTCTTCGTCCTCCTCGGTATCGCTCCCGAAGACTGGAATGGTGGTGATAGCTTTTTGTTTTCTCTCCGGTTTGCGACATCTTTCAGTGTCTTCGAAATCTGGCAGGAAGTATTTGGCATCTTTATATTTGCGGACTTCGTTCACGGAGAATGGGTTTAGTTCCCCCGTTACAGTATACTCGAGACCATCTTTGAAATAATTCATACACTGATATTGTGTAGAAAGGATGATGTTATACTCGTGTAACCAAGGCCTGCCTAGCAAAGCATTGTAGCAAGTCTTGGCGTCAATGACATGAAATTTGATATCAGTGACGAGCAGCCCAAAGCGTAACGTCAGTATCACAGACCCGAGCGTTCGTGATGAATGGAAATCGAATCCGGAGATAGTAATTTTATCCCGAGCGAGGTGTTGAACACTCATGCAGATTTCTTTTAGCACCCTCACATTTAGGAGGTTGACAGAGGACCCGTTGTCAACTAAGATTTTCCCTATCTTGATGTCATGGCAGTATCCGGTGACATAAAGGGGACGGTTATACTCGCACGTCCCGAGGAGGAGGTCTTCATCGCCGAATGTGATATCGGCTGTGTGCATTTCTTCTAGCTCGTCCTTCATCTTTTCTTCGGCGAGAAAAACTTGGAATTGCTCGGGCTCTTGTAGTGCCTTGGTCAAAGAATCTCTCGCCTCTTTGGATAGCAGTAGGGCGTCGAGAATGCTTAGCTGTGAGGGTATCTTCCTCAGGTGTTCCAGAACGTTGTAATCCACCTTGTTTTTCTTGGGCGGATCCTTGGCTGTCAGCTCTTCGACGGCTTGTTCATTGAGGGTGATATCTTCAGGGACCTTTTCTTTTCCCTTATCCTTTTTGTTTAATCCCTTGTTTACGGGTCCGAGATTCTTTTCAGGTAATGTGCGATTGCGCAGCTGAATGTTCTCGCAGCTTTTCGGTTCTTCCACTTTTCCTGAGGTGGATTCTTTGAAGAGAGGGCCAAGAGCCATTTCTTCTTCAGAATCACTCCCGAAGGTGAGAACTTGCGATCCCCTGCTATCAACCATGTGACAGTTGCCGGCAGCTCTTCCACGTTCTTCTGTCGCATTTTTCCGCCGTCGACGAGCTCCACGCTTCATCCTCTTGAAGTGCTGCCTGTGAGCGACATACCCTTGCCACCAACTTTTAAAGGCGTTGCATTCTTCAGTAGGGAGCACAATCCTTTAATGATATAAACAGTAATTAGGGTGCACATCCTCTTCATTAATGTGTATTTCATCAGAAGTGTTTCCTTTGGAGGGTGGCAACTTCATTCCAATCGATATGGCTTTGGCGAACTTTTTCTTCGTTTTAAACCTGCTGTTGCTGGCCCTGGGCATGCCTTGGTCTGGTTGGGGTGCTTCAACCCTTTCATCCAGTCGCCGGCGTTTGGCCTTTTCAAATCTGACCATTTCCCGCTCTCGATCAGCTTTGCTTTTCAGAAGAGCTTCATTCAGGAACGCGTCAATCATTTCGTCTGATGGTCCTAGAAGTTCTGATTTGGGATCTGCCCCCAGTTTCTCCGCGTCAGGAGCTTCTTCACCGTCTATCGACGAGTGAGAGATCACATGGCAGCTTGCCACATAATCCTCAAGTTCATTTGACGAGTCTTCTCCATTGTCATCATCTCCGTCCTCAAGGACGTGGCTGAGAAACTCTTGAAGTGTGATCGGGGTTCGCGCCTTCTGGTTATATTCTTCCAGCGCGTCGATGTGTTTTTGCAGGTCCGTGCGCTTGTCAGCAGGATTCATGGGCTTTTTGGTTTTCTTCTTTTTCTTCGAAGACTTTGACGGCCGTGCCTGAGCGTTGTTCCCCTCCGAATGGCGGCCGAGACATTAGGACGCCTGGCCTGAGATTCAAGGCAGATGCTATTTGGTTTTATCCGTCCACCTTTCCGAAGATGCCAAGTTGATTTATGGCACAGTGTATCGGAGGTTTAGAAGGATGCAGCCGATGTAGCAGACTTCGTCAGATTCCCCCTCATTTGAGGGGTTTTTGATTGTGGGGACGCTCTTCCCTGCAGACGCAAGCCCCTACAGTTAATTACGCTACCGCATCGCGGTAGCCGCTTTCTCCTTCTCCAAAATTTCACTTCGTGTCGTGTGTGTTTGTTTTGTTTGTGGATGCCCGTGGATTGTATACGGAGACTAAGTTATGCCGTCGCCCGTAGGACGTGGATTAGTCCAAATTCGTATTTACTTAGATTTGGGTTTGGTGTTTTAGTTTAAGGATACGTTAGCCATATTGAGGCTAAGATCAACTTAAACGTTCGTTAAGGATACGTTAGTCTGATTTGAGACTAAGATCAACTTAACGGGATCGTTTGGATCCGACAAAAGAGCATTTGGGGGCTGATCAGTCGAAAATACTGTATTTTTAACACGACAATTTCCCTATCTTTTGCATTCATCTAGAGGTGTTCGGTATTCATATTGCACATATTAGCAAAACAGTCCTGAAATACCAGATTGCATGTGTTAGACTTTAAAACCGGCACTTTAAGGGAAATTGACTGTTTATCATGGCATCGCATCATCCTTGTATTGCGCAACACTTGTTTCGGAGTCTGTGCAGGAAATTGCAGGAACAAAGCCAAAAGAAGCTGATAAAAAATACACCAACTCCAAGTTTTGAGATCTGGTAGCAATCTAGAGGGAAAAAAACACAATTCAACATATCACAAAAAGGCCCAAATGTTAGTATCAGAAAATCCCAGAAGTTCCAAGCCCTAAAGCTTCACAAGCGCCGCGGTTCCGCGGCGGGAGTCCGCTTGCGCCGCGGAACCGCGGCGGCTCTATGGCTTCAGCTCCTCAATTTTCTTACACGTGTCTCTAATAACGGTTCAAGCTTCCAGAAGACTCCCGATTCTCCATGTGGCTCATCTAGAAGGCTCGGTTTAACAAACTTCATCTAGAAGGCTCTCTTTAACAAACTTTTGGAGGGAAAATTCAAATTTGAAATCCTAGATCTAGGGTTTTGATGGTCTATAAAAAGGAGCCTAGATTTAGGGTTAATTCTACTTCTTCAATCTTCATCTTCCCCAATTTCCATCTACAAGTTGAGTGACACAACTTGTAGCCCAAAATTCTAAATCCAAGCCAAATTCAAGATCCCGAGTACCAATCAAGCGAGAAGCCTTCAACCTTTTAGGAGCGGAGCCGATCTTCAATCGAGCAAGTGATCCAAGCCGATCCGCGACTCACAGAGACGAGCGAAACCAAATCGACGATCGAGTTCTTCCTCTTGTAGTTCTTGAGCGATTGTAACGAAATTGTTGATATAAATAAAAGGTGAAATTCTTTAATCTTGATTTCTTTAAATTCTTGCATCATGATTCGATCTCAATTTGTGATTGTAGTTCTTGTTGTGATGTTTGAGTAAAACTCTGCTCGAAAAGGAGTCGAGACGATCAATAGAATGATGATGTAACAAATCTTAAAACGATTCTTAAGTCCTACGAGTTTTGTAAACCATAGCAAATTGAAGAATCGACGACCTAGTTTCGTTGCGATGCTTTCTTGATTGTGATCGCTCGAAATTAAGGATTCACGATCGATTCTTGAATTTACTAGAGGCTAGAATGTGAATGATATCGACGAAGGAACAAGGGATAAATGATGAAACCCTAGTTCCACTAGAAATCCCTAATTCTCTTCGATCATCATCGATCTAGTATCAATTCATCGAAGGATAAGAATACGTCATAGCTAGATTACATAACATCTATGGATCCGATCGATTCCTACGAGCCTCATTTCGATTCTTGATATTTGGTTTGGAAAATCAAAAAATTCTCAATTCTTGATTCTATCGTTTTCTTGTTATTAGATCTAGATTTTCTAATTCTTGAACTTCAATTACAAATCATGAATTGTTGTTTGTTTTCTTTTCTTTAAAGTTTCAACTCATCTAAATCGAAACATGAACGATTACACTTTCCCTGTGGACGATCCGCACTTACTAACGCGCTACATTCGACACCGTTATTGATTGCGGTCAAAATATTTTTGGTTGTGATTTCTACTCAATTTTCATACCACACAATCGAAAATCGTTTCAATCAAATGACGCCGTTGCCGGGGATCATTTGATTTACTTACACAATTGGAATTCATTGAATCAAATGGCGCCGTTGCCGCGGATAGTGCGCTAATTGTTCGTATTTTGAAATTTTAGTTGAAAAGTTTATTCCATCTATATTTTTAGATCTAAATTCGCACAAACCCTAAACGTGTTATTGTGATTTGTTGCGAGGAAATCTGGAATTTGTGGAGCTGTGGAAATTTTTTTCAGAGCATTCCAGAGAGTTGTGTAAGTGACCAGGAGCCTGTTGTGAAATTTTTATGCAGTGAAGAGGATAAACCACGGCGGATCCGCGGCATTATGTGACTCCCGCGGCGGAACCATGGTGCTACAGTAGAATCACTGTTCCAAAATTTTTGGTAACTCTCTTGACTTTCTTATCTCCTCCAAAATCTTCTCCAATTAACATTTTGCTGCAGGTTTCTTTGCAAAATTCGCAGCGCCGCAAAAGCAAAATAAATTATGCGTGTTTTGATTTTTGTGGTTGTTTGCATATTAATACGGACATTAAGGGGCAAAGACCAAATCCAGATTAGGTGGGGAGTTCATTACCCTTCCTAAGCCCCAAAAATCACGAACTTGCATCCGCATTACCTTAATTAACTAAAAAATATCTAGAGATGACTCTAAGGACCATCGCGCTCACTTAGGACAAGAGAAGGCCGTGGGTAATTCATTGCTTATCCGTGTTTCTTTTGTGGTGTCTAAGGCAAGTGTGTTGAAGGCCAGTGGTTACTTAATTAGGCCCACTACTTACGTAGTGGAGAACCTCCCACTTACCTGGCACTTACCTGGTCACAGGAGAGACAAAGAGGCAGTGGAGGATTTATCCTGCGACTTGTCTTTTGGCAGTTAGGAGCGGTCTAGAGCTTTGACCTAGGTGACCACTAGATTTTAGGGTTTTGCTTGTTGCATTTGTTGTGATCGCATCATTTTTTCAAAAATCCGTATATTTTTCAAAACAAACACCACATTCATCATTTTCCCTAATTATAAGTCACGCTGCCACTTGTACTAACCCTTTTTAGTGCAAGATAGGCTGGACACGGGATTCTAGTGCCCGTTTAGTCCGCGTTCCCCTGATCGACCCAAAAGTCGGTATTTCTACATTTACCTTTTTTTTACCCACCACCACACCCACATCGATGGATCCATCTCCATCGAACTTCTTTACCACTACTCTGCCGCCGTCCGTTGGTGCGCAGAATCCACCCTGCATTACTCTCCAAGAGAGGTGCTATCCTACACGAGGTCCCTTTTCCACCTGTCTTTCCATTCCACCAGCCAACGGGGAAAATTTTGAAATTAAACCCCAATACATCAACCTTCTACCAAAATTTCACGGTCTCGAGTCTGAAGATGCATATGCCTTTATCACAAAATTTGAAAATGTATGCGCAATGATGGGTACCTCACAGCTTTCTATGGATGCTATGCGTCTACGTCTTCTCCCATTCACTTTGTGCGAT
This sequence comes from Agapanthus africanus, assembly GCA_030015575.1. Classification (NCBI taxonomy): domain Eukaryota; kingdom Viridiplantae; phylum Streptophyta; class Magnoliopsida; order Asparagales; family Amaryllidaceae; genus Agapanthus; species Agapanthus africanus. The sequence goes on from CM057339.1 coordinate 213,230,911, forward strand.
ATAGCCGAGAAGTGGCTGTATAACACAACCGCACATTCCATTTCAAACTGGGAAGAATTCGTAAAAGCATTCCTTAAGAAATTCTACCCACATCATAAAACAGCTCGAGTCCGTAGCGAAATAAATCAATTCACCCAGCTTCCAAATGAACCATTTTCAAAATGTCTTGAACGTTTCAAGGATCTGTTAGTCTAATGTCCACATCACGGAATCCCTAGATGGGAACTGTGCCGAATCATATATGAGGGCATTAATCCTAACATAAGACAGACCCTTGAATCCATGTGTCAAGGCAACTTCATGACTAAAGATGATGGGGAAGCCTGGAAATTCTTAGAAGATTTCGCTGAAAAATCTTTACAGTGGGAGGGTGTGAGTCAATCGTCTAGGGATGGCAATGATATTTCTATAGGAGTTAGAGCTGACATTTCAGCTATACACAAGAAACTCGAGACTATGGAAAACAAATTTTTAGCTGCCACCCTAAGTCAAATGTCACTCTCAAAAACTATATGTGGATGTTGTTCTGATCCTTCTCATTTGACGGAAGAATGTCCACTAAACTCTCCGTTTCAAGGTCAAGAGCATACCAATGCCGCATTTCAAAGACCTAGGAATGATCCTTTTTATTCCACATATAATCAGGGTTGGAGGAATCACCCTAACTTTGCTTGGAACCAATCACAATCTCAAAACACGGTTCCAACCCAAAACAATTTCCAAAGGGTCCCTCCACCACAACAGCAACCACTTCAATTGAGTCAGCATCCCTTCCAATCATAAAACTTCCAAAATCCGGCTAACACTTTTGCACCACATGAAAACTCTTTGCAATTGACCGGTACAAATAATACCTCTGCACTAGCACAAACCTTGGATACTTTCATGAAACAATCTATCCAAGGGATGACAAGTTTGCAATCTTCCGTCGAGAATGTGATGAAGATCATTGTCTCTCAAAATGAGAATATCAAATCGATGGAAGCACAAATTGCACAACTAAAAGCCGAAATGAGTGCAAGAAAGAAAGGAAAACTTCCAGCTCAATCTTTACCCAATCCTGGCTATTCACATCATGTGAGTGCAATCACGTTGAGATCTGGAAGAGTGCTTGACAATCATGTTGGGGAAGAGTTTGATGATACTGATAGATCTATCAATGATACCCCGGCTGAGACCTTTACTTCCACTTCTACTTCTGACCCCAGTTCTTCTACCCCACCACCTTCTTACGAGCCTATTCTTCGTTTCCCACAAGGCTCGCCACCTCAGCCCACCTCTTCTAGTTCTCCACGGACGATCCCCACTTCTATTCTGGGATCGGGTCCACACACACTTCCTTCTCCTATGATGGACCCAGCGCTTATTGCTAAAGCACCTTATCCTAATCGGTTAAGGGCTAACAAATCGAGTCCACATATGGAGAAGATTATGGACATGTTTAAGCAAGTTAACATCAACATCCCTCTTCTAGATGCAATCCAACAAGTTCTGTCCTATGCGAAAACTCTTAAGAACTTGTGCACTATGAAGAGGAAGACTCAAGTGCCCAAGAAGATATTCATGGCAAAGACAGTAGATACGGCTTTCCCCCAACAATTACCGAGGAAACGTAAGGATCCTGGATATCCTACGATTTCCATTTCTATCGGGGAAAAACACATCAACCGTTCTCTACTAGACCTTGGCACTAGCGTTAACTTGCTTCCATACTCGGTTTACGAGCAACTAGGTATCGGAGTGTTAAAGCCCTCGAGCATAACTCTCCAGATGGCTGACCGATCAATCACCAAACCTAGGGGTGAACTGGAGGATGTGTTAATAAAAATCGGGGAATTTGTATTCACTGTGGACTTTATTGTAATTGATACACAGCCTGTAGCGAACCCACGGAATCAAATTCCGGTGATTTTAGGTCGCCCCTTTTTTGCCACTTCCAATGCTATCATCAACTGTCGTAATGGTTCTATGACCCTATCCTTCGGGAATAGGTCAATTGAGCTGAATATTTACAAGTTGGGAAGTGTACCCTCCGAACCTACTGCTCAGGTCTGTTCTGTCGACTTAATGGATGCCGACAGCAGCGAATTTGATGATCCTCATGATACTGATCTTGACTCTTTTCATATGTTGTTGTTTGACCCAACTATGTATCATACACATACGGACTCTTTCACTGAGATGTCCGGGTCAACAACTAACACCGATTATGAACTGCTTTTAGAGTCTGAAGATCACCCCGCACTTTGTGATGACATTATTCATCGGGGTATAGATGAAACTTTTGAGGAGAACTTCGCTGATGAACTCGCATTTTTGAATGACACGGGTGTTGAGATGAATCATGTCCCAATCAATGAAATTGAACCTCCACCCCTTCTTCTGAACTGTAAAAAGAATGCGAGCAATCCATCACATTCACTGCATCGTCTCTCCAAAATGAGACGCACACACATTCTATTCCACCACTTACCCTTTCCCCACTTCTTCTTCCACCAACCATAGCACTGCATTGATAAATTTTTTGAATGGTTGGTGTTAACTTTCGGTCTTTGCAAAGCTTGGCATCAACCACTAATTTTTGACCCTATCATGTGATTTTCAAAAGATTAACATTGCATAACTCAAGTTTGGGAGGGGCATTTTTTCTGGCTCTTGAAAAGAAAATTTTTACAAAATGATGAGCTAAGAATAAGTTTGGGGGAGGATCTTCACTTAAATATTTTGCCCCCATTAATAAATTTCCTCCCAAGCTTATAGGTTTTTCGAGATTTAGCAGATGGTAACAGTGAGGACACTGTTGAAAACAAGTTTGGGGGAGGTTTGTGCTTATTTTCGCATCATTTGCATATCATTTGCATAAGCACAAAACATATTATTTTCAAAACCTATAAAAATTTAAAAATTTTCAAAAAGATAAAAACATTTTTTGTACATAAATAAGATAATAAAAGATTAGATAGTGAAAAATTACATCCATGAGATTAGAAAAATTTAAGAAAACCAAGAAAATTGGAAGTTTTCTTATACGAACTAGTAATAAGTAGTTATGAGCCGTTGTCCCAAGGGTTAGTAAGATGAAGGAAGTCACTAATCTGAGGATAAAAATAAGTCTGAAAAACAGTTCCTATTCTGGAAGCCAAACATTTTGAACGTTGATACCCTGCTATTCGCACTTACACACGTTTTGAAGCTCGGGATAGTAGAGGATACCTTGAAATGTTCTTGTCTAAAAGTCGATGTATGAAGGAAATAAAAAAAATGAATAAAATATAAAATGGTGAGAAAAATGAACACTGGTTTTGTTATCGCCAAGGCAGCAATAAAAAAATATAGCGAGGGTGCCTCTTCACCTAGTGCCCTAAGGCCAACTGGTCTGGGAGTCACTGCTAAGCCTTAGGTGGTGCAAGACGAGGAAAAACACCAAATAAGCAAGCACATGAGTAATCGGTCGGTTAGTACCTCAAGAAGTATTAACGGTCGGATGAAAGTGTGTGAGCAATCTCATCTAAATATTCATTAATTAAAAAATACTGAGACTGATGGGCAAGAGTATGATAGCTTGAATTGAATTCTCCGGGTGTAGGGATGTCCTTTACACACATGCAGGGTTATCTAAACGATATTTGGATGAAAGATAGGAATGAAGAATAAGACGATGTTTTATTGAGGGAGGACGTGATTTCTGACATCTTTTCATGACTATTAAGATAGGGCTCATGGCAACCGAAAAGCTAGCTTAGTTGGAAACCCTAATTTTCAAGGCCTTTCTTTTACAATTCTTGTCTTTAAATGTAAATTTCATGATCTTCCTTTTATTATTGGATTTTGTGGGTGCAATCCGCTGAAATCCCTCAGGAGACAACACTCCTCCTACTAGGGACACCTAGAGGTTTAAAGGCTTGTTGCACGTGCTCAGTGCAATCGTGTTGCCTACGAAAGTGTGCTAGATAGTTTTTCTTTTTCTTTATTTTCTCCTTCTCTTTTTAATAAAGCAGTTCGCTCGAGACGACCGAAAATAAGTTTGGGGGAATTTGATCAGTCGAAAATACTGCATTTTTAACACGGTAATTTCCCTATCTTTTGCATTCATCTAGAGGTGTTCGGTATTCATATTGCACATATTAGCAAAACAGTGCTGAAATACCAGATTGCATGTGTTAGACTTTAAAACCGGCACTTTAAGGGAAATTGACTGTTTATCATGGCATCGCATCATCCTTGTATTGCGCAACACTTGTTTCGGAGTCTGTGCAGGAAATTGCAGGAACAAAGCCAAAAGAAGCTGATAAAAAATACACCAACTCCAAGTTTTAAGATCTGGTAGCAATCTAGAGGGAAAAAAAACACAATTAAACATATCAAAAAAAGGCCCAAATGTCAGTATCAGAAAAGCCCAGAAGTTCCAAGCCCTAAAGCTTCACAAGCGCCGTGGTTCCGCGGCGGGAGCCCGCTTGCGCCGCGGAACCGCGGCGGCTCTATGGCTTCAGCTCCTCAATTTTCTTACACGTGTCTCTAATAACGGTTCAAGCTTCCAGAAGACTCCCGATTCTCCACGTGGCTCATTTAGAAGGCTCGGTTTAACAAACTTCATCTAGAAGGCTCTCTTTAACAAACTTTTGGAGGGAAAATTCAAATTTGAAATCCTAGATCTAGGGTTTTGATGGTCTATAAAAAGGAGCCTAGATCTAGGGTTAATTCTACTTCTTCAATCTTCATCTTCCCCAATTTCCATCTACAAGTTGAGTGACACATCTTGTAGCCCTAAATTCTAAATCCAAGCCAAATTCAAGATCCCGAGTACCAATCAAGCGAGAAGCCTTCAACCTTTTAGGAGCGGAGCCGATCTTCAATCGAGCAAGTGATCCAAGCCGATCCGCGACTCACGGAGATGAGCGAAGCCAAATCGACGATCGAGTTCTTCCTCTTGTAGTTCTTGAGCGATTGTAACGAAATTGTTGATATAAATAAAAGGTGAAATTCTTTAATCTTGATTTCTTTAAATTCTTGCATCATGATTCGATCTCAATTTGTGATTGTAGTTCTTGCTGTGATGTTTGAGTAAAACTCCGCTCGAAAAGGAGTCGAGACGATCAATATAATGATGATGTAACAAATCTTAAAACGATTCTTAAGTCCTACGAGTTTTGTAAACCATAGCAAATTGAAGAATCGACGACCTAGTTTCGTTGCGATGCTTTCTTGATTGTGATCGCTCGAAATTAGGTATTCACGATCGATTCTTGAATTTACTAGAGGCTAGAATGTGAATGATATCGATGAAGGAACAAGGGATAAATGATGAAACCCTAGTTTCACTAGAAATCCCTAATTCTCGTCGATCATCATCGATCTAGTATCAATTCATCGAAGGATAAGAATACATCATAGCTAGATTACATAACATCTATGGATCCGATCGATTCCTACGAGCCTCATTTCGATTCTTGATATTTGGTTTGGAAAATCAACAAATTCTCAATTCTTGATTCTATCGTTTTCTTGTTATTAGATCTAGATTTTCTAATTCTTGAACTTCAATTACAAATCATGAATTGTTGTTTGTTTTCTTTTCTTTAAAGTTTCAACTCATCTAAATTGAAATACGAACGATTACACATTCCCTGTGGACGATCCGCACTTACTAACGCGCTACATTCGACACCGTTATTGATTGCGGTCAAAATATTTTTGGTTGTGATTTCTACTCAATTTTCATACCACACAATCGAAAATCGTTTCAATCAAATGGCGCCATTGCCGGGGATCATTTGATTTACTTACACAATCGGAATTCATTGAATCAGGGGCTCTATTGTTCCAGTTTAGGGACATAGTGGTCCATTGTATGCATGGCCATCGGGACCCGTCACCTCTCTGACGTCGTTGAAGGATTACAACGATAGGTGTCATAGGAGTTCGGAGATGTACCTTTGAACCAAAGTTGATTGGGGGTCTTATAGTCCAATTTGGGACTAAAGACTGTTTGAATGTTTAAGGATACGTTAGCCATATTTGCGGCTAAGATCAACTTCAACGGGATCGTTTAGATCCGACAAAAGAGCATTTGGGAGCTCTATTGTTCCAGTTTAGGGACGTAGTGGTCCATAGGTAGTTTAAGGACATTGCGGTCCATTGCCAGTTTAGGGACATGGGGGTCCATATTCCAGTTTTAGGGACATGGTGGTCCATAGGTAGTTTAAGGACGTTGCGGTCCGTTGCCAGTTTAGGGACATGGTGGTCCATATTCCAGTTTAGGGACATGGTGGTCCATAGGTAGTTTAAGGACGCTTAAGTCCGTGGGTTTAAGGACCCCACAGTCCGTGTTTTGGTTTAAGGACGCATAAGTCTGTGGGTTTAAGGACCCCACAGTCCGTATTAATGTGTGGTTGTCGGGACCCGTCGCCTCTCTGACGTCGTTGAAGGATTACAACGATAGTCAGAGGAGTTCGGAGATGTACCCTTGAACCGGATGTAAATTGATTTAGGAGAGCAGTCTTGCTCAGTCAATTTAATTTGAGGACTTACGGCCATGATTGGGCTAAGTCCAGTTGAGAATATTAAACGTTATTTCTTATTTTTGGCCTATTAGACCTGTGCTAGGGCTTTGCCCATGTTTAATAATGTACTGCATTTTATTTTGGCCTGCTAGGCCTTTTTGATTTGGGCTCTGTCCCTTTATAAATGATGCAGAACATCTGTTTGGACTCTGCCTTTCTTTAAAATAATGCATTGCATTTAATTTGGCCTGTTAGGCCTTTTTTAATTGGGCTTGGCCCTTCTGTAAATAATGCAGCGCGTTAATTGTCTGACAGTGGTCATGTGGCCTGTCAGGCGTTTTGCGCTAATTAATGAGCGCAAGCGCATGTGGAGGTGACACGTGTCATGCTTTGGTGAGCGCAAGCGCAGTCAGCGCAGCGCGCTGTGAATCTGTTCCCCTCCGAATGGCGGCCGAGACGTTAGGACGTCTGGCCTGAGATTCGGGGCAGATGCTATTTGGTTTTACCCGTCCACCTCTCCGAAGATGACAAGTTGATTTATGGAACCGTGTATCGGAGGTTTAGAAGGATGCGGCCGATGTAGCAGACTTCGTCAGATTCCCCCTCGCTTGAGGGGTTTTTGATTGTGGGGACGCTCTTCCCTGCAGGCGCAAGCCCCTGCAGTTAATTACGCTACCGCATCGCGGTAACAACTTTCTCCTTCTCCAGAATTTCACTTCGTGTCGTGGGTGTTTATTTTGTTTGTGGTTGCCCGTGGATTGTATACGGAGACTATTTATTTTGTCGCCCGTAGGACGTGGATTAGTCCAAATCTGTACTTTCTTAGATTTGGGTTTTGGGTTTTGGTTTAAGGATACGTTAGCCATATTTGAGGGTAAGATCAACTTAAACGTTTGTTAAGGATACGTTAGTATAATTTCCAGATTAAGATCTACTTAACGGGATCGTCTAGATCCATTTCCAATTTAGGGACATGGTGGTCCATTTAATATATGGCCGTCGGGACCCGTCACCTCTCTGACGACGTTGAAGGATTACAACGACATGTGTCAGAGGAGTTCGGAGATGTACCCTTGAACCAAAGTTGATTGGGGGTCTTATAGTCCAATTTGGGACTAAAGTCTGTTTGAATGTTTAAGGATACGTTAGCCTTATTTGAGGCTAAGATCAACTTAAACGGGATCGTTTAGATCCAACAAAAGAGCGTTTGGGGGCTCTATTGTTCCAGTTTAGGACGTAGTGGTCCATAGGTAGTTTAGGGACATTGCGGTCCATTGGTAGTTTAGGGACATTGCGGTCCATTGGTAGTTTAGGGACATTGCGGTCCATTGGTAGTTTAAGGACGCATAAGTCCATGGGTTTAAGGACCCTACAGTCCATATGGGTGTGTTTAAGGACGCATTAGTCCGTTAGTTTAAGGACGCATAAGTCCGCGGGTTTAAGGACCCCACAGTCCGTATCTTGGTTTAAGGACGCATAAGTCCATGAGTTTAAGGACCCCACAGTCCGTGTTGATGTGTGGTTGTCGGGACCCATCACCTCTCTGACGTCGTTGAAGGATTACAACGATAGGAGTCAAAGGAGTTCGGAGATGTACCCTTGTCACGCCCTGCTTCCCAAAATACGGAATACGAGGGGTTGACAAGGCCAGCCATGCTCCTACGGTCGAGGAAATATCCTGCCGTAGTCACACTTCGGCTTCTAGCTTTATGTGGTAAACAGTAAATAATGCGCAGGTAATGAGAAATGCAGTAACTGAAAAAAAACGATATAACGAACTGACCTGATGGGAAGCAAAAGGGTATAACTCTGGATAGCAAATCAAGATGTCTGTAATGCACGTCTAGTCCTGGTCCAGGCTAAATCCTCTCCTTACACTGAGCATGCATACTCAGGTCGTCAGAGCGACACAATAGCAATATAATATATAAATCCAATTGACAACTCTAATAGTGATAATAGATATATATAACAGTAAATCAAAGACGGTATGGGTATGAACATGCAGTAATCGAAGAAGTGTTTAATAGAGCAGGTGAACAGTATAGCAGTAAAAGAATATGCCAGGTATGTCTACACAGTAAGTGATGTATACCAATGCCATTATCCCTATCAGTCTCTAAGTCTCACTGTACAGGTCACTAAGCCTATAGTCAGTCCAAGTGTGAGAGTCAACCACTCGCGAGTGTCCTCCACCCAAGGGTAGAATCCAAGGGCAAGGGACCACGGGCCCAACATGTAACTCACGGTAATAATCATGTACCCTGTAAATCTCCATATATCTCCATATATATATAAGCCGGCATGTGACTCCCGAGATTCTATTGAACTCACACTCAAACTACCCCACACCCCGTGGTCTACATCAAACGCTAACCATAACCCTAAATACCAGCCGGTCTGTGACAAGTCTGCGCGAGAATTGGAGGCAGGACCTCCATCAAGCACGTCCCGACTAATATCTAAGATAAATGGCAGGGTCTGGTGCCTTATCTGTGACACCCATGTAAGAGTTTCCATAAGTGTCCCATACCACTTATAGTCACACGTACACGCGTCCCACAGACGTCGACAATGCAATAGAATAATAAGGTTCACTGATTGTGTACAAGTACGTGTCACTTTCACTTATTCACTTATACACGAACACTAACGTACTTGCCACAATCATCACTAATACCTAACACTGCGTAATGCACATTATCACTAAGTTATCAATGTAGTGACATATGTATGATATGATGCATAAACAGTATATAAAGCATGATTAGGATGTCATGAATCAGTAATCTACCACTTGCAATATTTATCATAAATCAAACGTGTACAGTTCAGCGAAATGATAAACGGGGAATAAATAGTATGATTGATTATCTAACCAGCGATTTTGATTTCACGGCAATCGGGTTTCAGGATCATTAGTTATGGCCATTTCATTTTAAGCGTTCACGGCTGGAAATCCGGTTTCAGAATCGGAAGTCCGTTTCGCAACGCATTTTAATCCCAGTTGGGATCAGATTTTAGCGATGCTACAGTTGAATTAAATCTAGAGTTTTCAGTAAGGTTTTTAACGCAACAGACAGATTATCAATTGCATCTGTACGTCAGGAGATATACACTGTTCAATACTAGTAGGTCAATTCTGATTCTGTTGGGACTGTTATACGTCCCCATCTTTTAAATTACAGATTAAATAACAAACGATAACGAAACAGAATGAAACCACTTGTGTTATCTAGCTAACAGATTCACCTTTAATAAACAGTGGAGTTCTGCAACCTATGAGTTAAGGAAACCTGGTGGTACCCATTACGGGACAGTAAGCAATAATTAGAATCGCTCTGGACTGCAGTCCAGAGTCGCACTCCGATCCAAATATTGTCACAATTTAAGTACATAGATATTTAGAAACTAGCATAGGGTTATAGTTCGTCGAGTCGGCTTAGATTTGAGCCCTCGAACGCATCATTCTAGTATGTATATAATTTATGGTGATTTTAACGATTTTCAGATGCGGGAAATTTCTAGTTTTATCGGTATATTTGGGGGTATTCATTTTAGTCACTAATAGTCGTATTTTCCAATTGAATTCACACACTAGATTCACATCCATACGGGCCAAACTATACCATTGAGTTCCGTCAAATTAGGTGAGTCTTTCCATTGAGATCATACATCGAACATGTAAATAGTATAAGTTATCACGAATAGTAACATTGCAATTTATACGATTTGGGTTTGTAACATAAATAGATTAGCATGAAGCAAGTAAGAATACTTGCCTGGAGACGTTTTTGGGGCACACGGCAGCGGGAATGACACACGTGCGACACGGCAACGACTAGTACAACGACTTGTACCCGAGACGGCTGCGAGCTCGGTGATGTTATGGCTCCGTCGATGGTTGGTTATGGAGTTGTAGAGAGACGTTGCGGAGAGGGGGAGAGTGAGATTTAGAGAGAGAGAGTAGGGATTAGGGATAGAGAGAGAGTGCAGGGAGAGAGAGAGACAGAGAGAACATGGAGTGAGAAAGAGAGAGAGAGAGAGAGAGAGAACAAAGAGAGGGTGAGGAGAAGAGAGAGAGTGAAAGAGAGGGAGAGGCAGAGTAGTAGAGATATTGAGAGTGAGAGAGAGAGAGAGAGTGAGAAAGAGATATATAGAGAGGGGGAGAACAGAGAGAGAGTGAGGAAGAGAGAGAGAGAACACAGAGAGGGAAAGAGAGATCGAGAAAGAGAGAGGGAGATCGGGAGGGAGGGGGATCAAGAGAGAGAGATAGGGATGGCGACGACGACGATGATGATGTTGATGACGAGGAGGGTGCAGGGGTGTCGACGATGAGACGAGCAGCTCACCGGCGTCGGGGAAGGGGGTGGTCGAGCTCGGGTGCAGGGGAGTTTGAGCGTGGCTGTGGGTTGGGTATGCTGGCGAGGGTGGAGTAGTGGGTGAAGAGGAGAGGGATGTGAGGGAGGACGATGAGAAGATTATGGGTGGTCGTCGCCGTCATCGGGGTGCAGTAGGTCATGAGAGGTGCGGCTGAGAGTTGGGAGCGATGGGGAGGAGAAAGAAGAAAGTGATGAGAGTTAGAGGGAGCAGTGAGGTTGGGATGAGGAGTCATGGTTGAGGTCGCAGGGGCGTGGGCAACGGCGCTGCGAGCGTGGCTCGAGCGTTGGCGAGGAAAGCAGATCGCGAGCGGGGGAGGCGGAAAGAGCCGTTGGAGGAGATGGCACTGTAGGTGGCGGGTTGGGTAGGAGGCGCGGTGCAGGCTGAAGCAGATGGGCCGGGCCAGCGTTTTAAAAAATAATTCCTTTTATAAAAAAAAAATGGCTGAGGAGGTGGGCTCGGGTTGGAAAAGCTGGGGTATGGGCCGGAGAAAGAATTTAAAGAATTTGGTGAGAAAGGAGGGAGATGGGCCGCAGGGAATTAATAAAATGAGGAAAGAAAAGGCTGGGCTTAAAGAAATAAAATGGGGAAAATGGGCTGGGGGTTTTTGGAAGTGAAATAAGTTTATAAAAGAAGATGGGCTGAGGGAATTAGTTGAAAAATAAGATATAATAGGGTTTCGGTTTTAGGGTTTTATTGATAAAAAGAAACATGGGGTTTTAAAATATTTAAAATGGTTTATAGCTATAAATAAATAAATTTGTAATTAACCCTTCTTATAAAAAAAATATGAATATTGGTGTATAAAAGAACCGGGTATTATATCCCTCGAACCGGATGTAAATTGATTTAAGAGAGCAATCTTTCTCAGTCAATTTAATTTGAGGACTTACGGCCATGATTGGGCTAAGTCCAGTTTATTTCTTATTTTTGGCCTATTAGACATGTGCTAGGGTTTTGCCCATGTTTAATAATGCATGGCATTATTTATTTTGTTTGGGCTCTGCCTATTTATAAATAATGCAGAGCATCAATTTTGTTTGGGCTCTGCCCCATTTTATTGCATTTTTACCTTTGTTTGGGCTCTGTCCTTTTATTGCATTGCAATTTATTTTGGCCTACTAGGCTTTTTTGATTTGGGCCTGGCCCTTTAGTAAATAATGCATTGCATTTGTTAGGCGCTTTGCGCCAATCAATGAGTGCAAGCGCTTGTGTTATGACACGTGTCACGCAAGCGCAGTGCGCTGCGCTTGCGCTGCTGACACGTGGCGCGCTCTGGTGAGTTGCGCCAATTTCAGAGAGCAAGGCTCTTTCTTAAAAGCGCATAGCGTAAGTGATTCAGATGCTGACACGTGGCGCTCTCTGGTGGCTTGCGCCAACCCAGGAGCGCAACAGTGCAGTTTCTGGAAGTGCAAGGCACTATTTCAATAATCTTGAGAATCTTTAAGATTTCAGAACCAATGGTTCATAAAAAAAAGTGCAAAGCACTGTTTGATTTCTTGATCCAATTTAGATCAAAGAAAACAAGTTTTTTCTTGTTTTCAGAGAACCAGTGGTTCATAAAAGAGTGCAAAGCACTTATTATTATATGAAGATCATTGATCTTGTTCTTAGATCAATGATCCATTAGAAGAAATTCTTCTATTTTATGAAGGTTTTTACCTTTTTCTTGAAATTTCTTCAGAGTTCTCTCTGTTTTGAGGTTCTCAATCTCTCACAATGTTCCTCCTTTTGATTTGGGGTCTAGGGGCCTTTATATAGTGCCCATAAATTTGTTAAAGAGATCATTCTCTGAGTGATTTGGGGATTTTTCCCCACCGTTGGATCTTTGATCCAGGGGCTTCTGTTTTACAGAAGGTAATCTTCTTGTTTTAACAAGAACAGAAAAATCTTGCTAGAATTTAATTCTGTTTGGCGCAAACGCCCCAGCACGTGACACGTGTCAAGCAGCGCAAAGCGCAGCGCAACTGCGCTGACACGTGTCGCGCAGCGCAGCGCAACTGCGCTTGCGCAACTGCGCCGATACGTGTCGCGCAGCGCAGCGCTTGTGCAACTGCGCTGACACGTGTCGCGCAGCGCAGCGCTTGCGCAACTGAAGCGTTGCTTCCTTTAATTTTTGTTTTAAACAGAGCCCTGCTCTGATTGGGTGCGCTGCCTTGGGCGCCGCGCTCTCCGCGCTGGCGTGCCAGATTTTGACACGTGGCATCCTGCACACAGCGCAGAGGATCTGAAGCGTTGCTTCATTTATTAAAATTTAAATTTTCAAAGTAGAGCTTTGCTCTGATTGGGGGAATCGGAAGCGTTGCTTCACTTGAGATGTCTTTTCATCTTCCTTTTTCAAGTCAGACTTGTATTTCCCAAAATTTTCATTTCCCGGGTCTTGGAAACAATTCCACTGTGTACAGAATTTTCTGTGCTTGGTCTATATAACTCAAAGCCGAGCCTTTTCTTCTCTCATCTTTAGAGAACTTTTTCAATCATGGCTTGCAACCATCCTCATGCTCGCCGACAACCATGGGAAGTGCCTATTCGAGATATCGTTCCCTGTTTTGCTGAGCGCTTGGTGGACCCTTCTCTTACGGACGAGCAGTGTGATGCTGCAATGCACGAGCTTTTGACTCGTGTGGGGTCTCCTCTCCCTCCGCACTCCATTTGGCTTCGGATGATCCTTGCCTCGGTGCTCGCCGATCTTCCCCCTCCTCGAGTAGAGATGTCCTCGGCAATGCTTGACGCCGCCGAGGATAAGATCGAGTGCTTCTTTGAAGCGCACTTGATCACCAAAGCCTTGAGGGACTGCTCTTTCCACTTGCTGAGCCAGATACGGGCTCGCTGGGTTGTCATCGCCACCTTTTCTGACGAATGTAGTGACGATCGTTGGGCGTCTACCTCTCGGGAGGACCGTCGCTTCAACGTGGTGGAGAAGACAGAAAAGGAACTGGGGAATCTTCTTCTTATCTTTGCGAACCCTTGTCTTTTCGATCCCATATTTGGTGATATTTTTTAACTGTAATAATAATAATAATGAACAAGTGTTTTCTTTTTAATCAAGTATTTTATTATCTGTTAAGGGTTCTTTTATTTTAGCTCTCTGTTATGTTTGTGCATCGCATGATTTAATTTGCTATTATTAGGTGCATGTGATTCTTGCAAGGATAAATTGCCTATGGTGTTTAGTCTCTTTTATGAAGCAGTGCTTTACTTTTCAGTCTTAGAGATTGAGTTTCGTTCTGATTAGGGGAAACAAGCGTTTTGATTATCGCTACCAATTTTTGGCGTCGGGCGCGGCTTCAGCATTCCCTTGATGATCTCGGGTTCTAGCTGATTTTTCCACCTGATCGCTGGGCATGCTTGGAGATCTTTCAGCTTCTTTTCGTTTTGGTTGAAAAAGTGACCTCCCATGGAGCTTCTTCGACAAAAGAGCACGATGCCCCCGGTGTGTCCGCCTTTTTGAGAGCATGCAGCTGGGGTGGGTTTACTTTCCAATTCTCGGACAGTGCGAATTTGCCCTGTTGGTATTGGTTCTCAATCCACCCTTTGAACACGCAGCAATCTTCGATTGGATGGCCTATCGCTTGGTGATAGGGGCAATAATTGGGATTATTAGTCTCACCGGGTTGCAATGGGCGTTTTGGATCCGGCAAGTTGATGAGCCTGTTGTGCACCGCCAGCTCGAACAATCTCCTCATTTTGTCCCGTGGAAACGAATAAGTGCGCTTCATTTTCTCATTAAAGAACCGCCGTCTCTCGTCTAGGCGATCGGTTAGTTTTGAGCCACTGGACTGCTGTTGAGCATTGGCGACGAAGGTCGCTTTCCCTTTTCCTTTTTCATTTCGAGATTCCAGCTTTGAAGAAGACGGTCTATGACCCATCTGGTCCATTTGGGCCAGTTTGTCAATCAAGGCCTAGAAAGTGGTCGGCTTGAAAAACATCATGAATTATGAAATGGTCGCCTGAGGGTCGAGAGTACCTACGAACATGCCTACCGCAGGCGTTTCTTCAATGCGCTACTCGCACTTCGACCATAGATTCCGCCACCGTATTGTATACTGAACCCATGTTTCTCCAGGCTTCACCCTGGCATTGATCAATGCCGTGATTGGGGTACGTTCGCTAGCACTTGTGAAACGCTGGGTGAATAGAAACTCCATCTCCGTAAAAGTTTTGACGGAATCGTTGGGAAGCTCTGAATACCATTCGAACGCCGTCTCCGCCAAGCTGCCGACGAATTGGCGAAGCAGTAGCTTATCATCCTCTCCAGTGTTGCCAGAGAGCCCTGAACTGAGCGACATGTTGATGGGGATTGCTTGTCCCCTTGCATACATGGAATTTGGGAATCGTATATCCTGGCGGGTACTTTATTTGATCGTACCAACCCGGATAGGGCCGTCCAGTTCCGACGACTTGGCCAGCCGCTTCATTCGCTTGATGAGCTCGTATTTATTGAGCTATATAATCATCGAGCGTGGCTTTAGAGATGGTCTCCTCCTTGGCTGCTGACAGAGCCGGCAGAGGATTTGATGTCTCTCCTCTATCATCTTCAATTATTACTGGAGGATCTTCGGCTGGATCATCATGCCCACCATATCTTGGAATAGAAGGGCCATTTGTTTTATATTGGCCGCTTGTTCCGTGACCTCTTTGTCCTTCTTCTCAAGCATTCTCCGAAAGAATTTGGCATCAGTTTCCTGCTCACGGCGCTTCTCCGAGGATGTCCCCGGGCTTACTTTCGGTCCTGTGAGTGCGTCCATAGCTGTTAACATCTCTTGGAGCTTTTATTGTTGTTGCTCCTGAGCCTTAGTCACTGATCGCGTAAGCGGTCGATGACCTGTGGAGATATGGCTATCCTCTTTTCCGGATGCCATATAGACGGTATGCACCACCATGCCCCCGGACTTGGGGCGTTTAGATTCAGTGTTCTTGCGATTCGTCGTAGACACCGGGATTTGCTCCAGCTTTCTCCTCTTGTGAGGAAGTTGAGGGGGCCGTTGCAGTGGGCACCCAAGTAGCTGTCGCCTTCTGTGGTTTGACAGGGTGGTCCTCTTCTTGCCGACCCTTCATCTTTTTCTGTCGGCGGGGATAGTCTTGATCTACCATGGAGTCCTGGACCTGTCGCCAAACCTTGTAAATTTTAGAGGACAGCCGCTGAGGAGGCTGTTCAAGCTTCGCCTTTGTGGCATTCTCCATAGGTGGAGGAGATCTTTTCAGCACAGCGGTCGGAGAGTTCCTGCGCACCCTGTTAAGTAATTCAAAGTTGTTCCTAATTGGAACAATGACATCAACTTCTACCATTGGAGCTGGCGGAGTCAATCCAGAAGGGGAATTGCCCCCAGCTTTCCTCACTCGGCGCCAGTGGCGACGTCGAGCCGACGGTACTGGCTCAGCTATAGGGGTGGCTTGATCATGCCTCCTGTTCTGGTCAGGTGCTGTTGTTGGCTCCAGCCTATTAAAGACGGACGTCCGCTGAGCGGGGTAGCCAACCTGTCGAAGGCAGACTTTCGAGCAGGAGCAGTCTTTGTGACTTCATTTGGAGCGAGAGCCGAAACAGTCAGTCTTGCAAAGACCGACTCCTTAGCAGGGGAAGCCGCTTTGGCGACTTCAGGAGCGGGAATGGCCATCCTCTTCGGAATAGCCCTTTCCGGTATTGCGGGCTTCTTCACAGGCCCATTAGAGCTTCGGCCCAATCTGTTAAAGACTGAGGCGCTTAGTTTGGGAGACCCATTAAGAGGGGCCGCAGTAGTGGTAAGCCGATCAAAGACCGACTTCTTCTGAGCTTCTTGCAATGGCACAGGGGCGTTGAAGTTCATGGGTGGGAGTATGGTCCCGAAGAATAACCTAGTGGTGGCCTGAGTTACCTACTCCACTGGCATTATGAAAACGGAGGCCGCTTGGGGCCCGTAGGTTACTCCTCCAGATGAGGCGGAACGGGAGTTGCAGTTGCAGTTGGAGTAGTTAGAGGCCATTGATGTTCTTTTTTCTGCACGGGAGCAAAACTAAATCTTAGTACCTCGAACACAAGGGAAACCATATTAAACCGCGATTCGTTCGCGAACACGACACACGAAGTGTGGAGTGGAAAGAGGAAAAGGTCCCACCGGGCATGCCAGAATCTATTCTCCGCCGGAAGACGCGACCGGGACGTTGGGACGTCCAGCCTGAATTTCGAGGGCAGATACTATTTGGTGCTATCCGTCCACCTCTCCAAAGATGCCAAGTTGATTTATGACACCATGTATCGAAGGTTTAAACGGATGCGGCCGATGTAGCAGACTTCGTCAGATTCCCCCTCGTTGAGGGGTTTTTGATTGTGGGGACGCTCTTTCCTGCAGGCGCAAGCCCCTGCAGTTAATTACGCTACTGCATCGCGGTAACCACTTTTTCCTTCTCCAGATGGTCACTTCGTGTCGTGTGTGTTTGTTTTGTTTTTGGTTGCCCGTGGATTGTATACGGAGACTAATTTATGTTGTCGCCCGTAGGGCGTGAATTAGTTCAAATCTGTATCTTCTTAGATTTGGGTTTGGGGGTTGGGTTTAAGGATACGCTAGTCTCATTTGAGACTAAGATCGACTTAAACGTTTGTTAAGAATACGTTAGTCTAATTTCAGACTAAGATCAACTTAACGGGATCGTTTAGATCCAACAAACGAGCATTTGGGCTCTATTGTTTAGTTTAGGGACATTGCGGTCCATTGTTAGTTTAAGGACATTACGATCCAACGCCAGTTTAAGGACATTACGGTCCAGTTTAAAGACATCATAGTCTGTAAAGATTAAGGACATCATAGTCCATGAGCTTAAGGACCCCACAGTCCGAGGTTAAGGACATCATAGTCCATGGGCTTAAGGACCCCACAGTCCGAGGTTAAGGACATCATAGTTCATGGGCTTAAGGACCCCACAGTCCGTAGTTTAAAGACATCATAGTCTATAAAGTTTAAGGACATCATAGTCCATGAGTTTAAGGACCACACAATCCATGGAATGATTGGTTATCGGGACCCGTCACCTCTCTGAAGACGTTGAAGGATTACAACGACAAATATCAAAGGGGTGAATAGATGTACCCTTGAACCAATGTTGATTGGGAAATCTGTAGTCCAATTTGGGACTAAGATCAGTTAATTAGATTATGAGCACATGGGCTCAGTTAAATCTGAATTGAGGACTTATGGCCAACTTGGGCTAAGTCCAATTAGGTTTAAAATGTTGGAACTTTGTTTGGACTGTTGAACATTTGTCTGGGCTCAGCCCCTCATTAGCAGTGCTAAGCATGGGTCTGGGTTCTGAGCATATTTTTATCTTTTATTGAGTGCTGAGCACTCATATGCCATATGAGATGATCAATCTTGGAAGACAAGGGTATATTTGAGGCTCAGTCGAAAGGGGAGTCTTGCCTCTGGAAGACTTAGCCAATTTGGGCTAAGACTATTTGAAAATAGTGTTAAACACTAGAACATATTTAGCGATCACGTGTTCCCACGTGATGCATTTAAAATAGTGTTAAACACTAAGGATGCAGTGCTTAAAATAGTGTTAAACGCTAGAAAAATGAAGCGCTCACGTGAAGACACGTGAGGCACCCTAGGATTGGGTCAAGCTTCCCTTATTTTATTCTCAGAATGAGTGTTAAACACTTAGTCTTCATGGCCATCACATGTGGGCACGTGATGGGCACCGATGTATTGGATATTAACAAGATTTGTTAGGGGTCACGTGGGGACACGTGAGGGCGCCCAAAGTCAGTTCTGCCTTTGCTTTGTTCTCTCTATTTTGAGGAATTTATCCAAGGGTCACGTAGGAGCATGTGACCCAATTTCATTCATTCTCTTTTGATCATTGAGGAAGGGAGTCACGTGGACACACGTGATCAGGTTGGATACTGATGCTTTTACGTGCATGAAAAGTTTAAGTCCCTTGTTTAAGAATTAAATTCTTTTGTAGGGTTGAACCCTAATTTATTTAGAGGAATTAAATTTCTATGTATTTGGAAGAATTAAATTCTTTTATAGGGTTAAACCCTAATTTTATTTAAAGGAATTAAATTCCTATGTATTTGGAAGAATTAAATTCTTTAAACTCAATTCTCCCTCTAAGTTTTGGATCTGCATGACAGAGTCTCCCCGATGAGAATTAAATTCTCAACTTATGGGAAGATCTGCTTCTACAGATGTTCAACCAGAGGAAGAACTAAGTTCTTATTCAGAAGAGTTAAACTCTTAGTTTGAGAATGAAATTCTCTTTTTTATTTTGTGGGAGCTTATAGAATGATCTCTTTCCCCTTCTTACCTAGGGTTTCTTTCTTTTCTCAAGAAATCTTCTTTTCTTTCTGGAGAATTAAATTCTCTTCTTTTCTCTCTCTGTTGGTGTATCCTTTTTTTTCTTCTTGGCTCTTATTTATAGGAGAAAGAAAAGAATCAGTTTGTTTAGTCAAACTTTCATTTAAAGATTTTAATTGATTTTGTAACCAACATGATATTTTAGATCAGTCAGTGAATTTTATTCACCATTGAATTTTTAATCCAAAAGATATTTTATCTGTTATTCCTGGCAAATTTCAGGGAAATCTTTTCTTGTATAGATTTTTTCTATAAATTGGTGATTTTTAATCACCATTGGATTTTTAATCCAACGGTGCTCCACTTTATAAAGCGCAATCTTTTTTTTGGAAAGATCTAGGGAAATATTTTTCCAACTAGGGTTTTTGATTTCCCTTAAATAGAATTTAAATCTATTAGTTTAGAAGGTTTAAGAGCCTATCACGTGTTAGCACGTGACCTCACTGATTGACCATTTAATTAGAATTTAATTCTATTAGTTCAGTGATCTTTAGGAACCCATCACGTGTTGGCACGTGACCCCCTGTCACGTGTGGGCACGTGATGTCCCATTTAGGGTTTTCTTTCTTTTATCTCAGAGAGTTTTTTAAGACCCCATCACGTGGTGGCATGTGACCCATGGATTAAGCATTTAACCAGAATTTAATTCTGTTATTTTAAAGAACTCAGGAATTATCACGTGTCAGCACGCGACCCTTGGTCACGTGTGGGCACGTGATGCCCCATTAGGGTTTTTCCTTGTTGTTTTATTATACCTTTAATTCTTTTCAGTGGGTTTAAAGGCCCATCATGTGTGGGCACGTGACCCATTTGATTAAGATTCAATTCTTATCATTTCAGAGCCCTCAGGAAGCCATCACATGTCGGCACATGACCCCCGATCACGTGTGCACACGTGATGCCCCATTGGGGGTTTTCCTTATATTTTATGAGGGAACAAGGTCTTCTTCTGGTATCAGCCTAACTTTTCTGTCGATCTTGTGCCACCTTCATATGATTTCAGACCACGTTAACTTTATTCTCTGTTTGCACAATAATATCCGGTCTCAATAATCTTCTTTCTCCAATATCGTCCTAACAGGTAGGCGAGCGACACTTACGACCATGTAATGCTTCGAATGGAGCCATTTGTATAGTCGCCTGAAAACTGTTATTATAAGAAAATTCCACCAAGTGCAAATGATCCTCCCATGAACCCTTGAAGTCTAACATGCACGCTCTCAACATATCTTCAAGAGTTTGGATCGTTCTTTCAGACTGGCCATCTGTTTGAGGGTGATAGGCTATGCTAAATTTCAAGCGAGTCCCCAAACTTTCCTGTAGACTTCTCCCAAAATGGGATAGAAATCGAGTATCATGATCTGAAACGATACTCACAGGTACTCCATACAATCTCACAATCTCCTGCATGTACCGCTCTGCCAAAGCCTCCGTTGACTAACCAACTCGAAATGGTATAAAATGAGCTGCCTTGGTCAATCGATCGACAATCACTAAAACCGCGTTATTGCCCTTTGGACTTTGTGGTAATGCTGTCACGAAATCCATGGTTATGTGTTCCCACTTCCATTAAGGAATCGGAAATGATTGCAACAAACCAGCTACCCTTTGATGTTCGGCCTTGACGTGCCTTCCCAGCAGAAATGTTGTCGCGGATCTCTGTACATCTTTGTGCCTCATGTACGGAATATGCGGAACTATGAGCCTCCTTCAGAACTTCTTCAGGAACATATCCTTTAGGCACACATAAACGACTACCATATCGTAACGAACCATCTTCATAAATTAACAAGTCCGTTCGAAGTCCCGCTTTTACTTGTTCTCGAAACTTCTGCAATCTTAGATCGTGCGACTGTGCTGTTTTAATGTTATTAATCAAGGATGACTGTACTTGCAACTGCATCAATTGTCCCAAAGAATTTGGTAGTACAATCTCCAATTCGAACCTTTGAAGATCAGCTATAATCTCCTTCTGTGCAGTCAACACTCGTATTGATGGCAACCGACTTAGAGCATCCGGCAGTACATTAACCTTCCCCGGATGGTACTTTAGATCAAGATCAAAGTCAGCCATCAGCTCTAACCATCTACATTGCCTCATGTTGAACTCTTTCTGTGTGAACACATACTCTAGTCTTTTATGATCGGTAAATATTTCTACTCTTTCGCCCAATAAATAGTGTCTCCAAATCTTCAGAGCAAAAATCACTGCTGCTAGCTCCAAATCATGAGTTGGGTAGTGATGGGTTTGTCTAGCACCCTATAATGAGTTTTGAAGCATCACATGTGTCAAAGTTTGGATTTTGATGGTGCTAAACAAGCATGCAAAGGAATCGATCATAGAAAATTAGGGTTATGAAACATAAAGCTAAACAAATTAGGGTTTCGAGACTACAACCTTTATAGCTCCCCTTTTTCTTGACTCCTTAGTCTCTTGGGTGTTGGAAGAAGGTCCTCTTATAGTCTTCTCACGTCCACGACGATCCACCCGGAGTTTCCCGTCCAAGCTCGCAACTTTGAAAAACAAAGTGAACACTCTAAACAAGTTGGCTAAACTTGTGTAGAATGATGTTGTGGCTAAGGATCTCACTTCAAAAACCCTTCTTTATGTGTATATTACTCACTAGAAGAAACTAGAGAGCAAATATCAAGGAGGAAGAAGATGGTTGCAATATTTTTACAAGAGATGATGAAATGATAACCATGAAAAGAAATGAAATATATCCTTTTATATTTTATTCCTTCTCACATCCAACCATGGTTAAGTGATGGAGATATTATTTAACTTGAGTTTTAAATCATAAAGAGAAGGATAACTCAAGGTTAGAGGTAGGTGAGCTTGGTTAGGTAAAAAGAAGAATGTAGAAGCTAGAAAGAATTATCCTTTTCTTTTCAATTTAGTTTTAAATACAAAATCAAATAATAATCCATCATTTAAACTATGGTGTGAGTCTTATATTGCCACCATTTCTATGTGTAAACAACCATGATAGATGGGTGTATGTATGTGTGTATGTATGCACATCCATATGTGCATGAAACAAAATAGAAATAAAGAAACACATACATACATGCATACATCCATCATGTCCAAGAAAGGTTTTAAGTGAGAACACTAATGGTTAAATGATAAATCAACACTTGATTTATCAATCCGGCCATATCACTTATGACCCCACCAAAAGCAAGCCGCCCGATCAATGTACGGTATCATATACGCGCATTTTAATCGGGTGCATGCGCATATCGCATATGCGCACCACAACGTTTCGCCTGAACTGGGTAACTCCTTTGTGGGACTCTAAGACTCGTCAATACGCCGGCAGAGGGTGATGATCATATCAAGTACCCCCAAGCCGCAAGCGGTCAGCTAAACGTAACGGCCACCCGGGTATTGAGCGATCAGAAGAAAACAAGCGAACCTGCTACAACTCCCGTCGAGCCAACCGGCAACACTACCGTACAGTCCGGTCTCTTCGTCAGATATGCTGCATATCGAGCCTAGGGATGGTCACGTCGACCCCAATAACTCAATAAATCGTGCCGATGAATGGTCTATAACAGATCGAGAAACTACTGATAACACTTATCAGCAATTCTCAGCAGCCCTGGCCAGGGACTTGCTGATATAACCAGTCGGGCACAGCACAGCATCAACTCCCAATATCAGGAGAGACGAAACCCCTCCTATCGCTCATCGCCTTCATGTGTCTCGGGACTGTACCCAACGGCCACCTGTTTGTACGACTCGGTAGAGCCGTGGTAGGGTGGTAATCAAAGTACAGTGGGAGAACACACAAGACTCTATGACGATCTCGGGTCTACAGACTAACCTGTACCAGTGTCACCTGAGAACTGCTATCCGACGATAGATATAATTCCATATAGGAGTTCTCGGTGAGTCCGTCCAGTGTACCCAGTCACCACTGAGCACCCGTATGTGATCTTGATGTCAAACATCGATGAATGTGGGAACATTCATCGCCCATCGCATGGGTCTAGTATCATATACGCTAGTCTACTCTAGTATATCAATGCCCCGTCTCGATATACCTACGACTAGGGACATTCCAGGATATGCTTACAGACTACAGATGTCCCACTAGTATGATCTCCATCATAATCAAAGTAGTCAAGCCGATATCCTCAGGGCTTTATCAGCATGTATGAATGAATAAAAGCATGATCAAATCAACATGTCAGATAAAGAAGAACCAGATAGCATACTATCATGTCGAGCAAGAATGCATACTGAATATATATATACATGTATAGATACATTCACCATCACATAATGGCCTCTAGGGCATACATATATCCAACAATCTCCCACTTGCCCTAAGGCCAATTATTGGCGTATCTCATACCCAACATCTCAAAAAGTCGCTCATGCTGCGGCTGAGGGAGGGCCTTGGTGAATGGATCTGCGGCGTTATTCTTTGTGTCTACCCTCCTAATCTCGATCTCGCGGCGATCAACAATCTCCCGGATCAAATGAAAATGCCTCAGGATGTGTCTGGACCGCTGATGGGATCTGGGCTCCTTGGCTAACGCCATGGCCCCATTATTGTCACAATACAAAGGTATTGGATCAATAATGGTTGGAACTACTCCTAGCTCCGAGACGAACTTCTTCATCCAGACGGCATCATTTGCAGCAATGTACTCAGCCTCCATCGTAGAGTCTGCAACGGTATCCTGTTTGGAACTCTTCCAACTTACCGCCCCTCCATTGAGGGTAAATACAAACCCTGAGATAGATTTGCTGTCATCCTTATCGCTCTGGAAGCTCGAATCGGTAAAAGCCTCCATTTGGAGATCTGTATTACCATACACCAAGAACAATTCTTTAGTCCTTCGTAAGTACTTAAGAATGTTCTTCACAGCTGTCCAGTGGTTCTCCCCTGGGTTGGATTGATACCTGCTTACAACACTAAGTACATAAGCTACATCTGGGCGTGTACATAACATCGCATACATTATAGATCCTACTACCGAAGCATAAGGTATAATGCTCATGCGAGCTCTCTCTTCATCGGTCTTTGGACAAGAATCCTTGGAGAGAGTGACTCCATGGCAAGCGGGTAAGGCACCCCGCTTGGAGTCTTCCATACTAAACCTTTTTAGGATGGTGTTGATGTACCTGGTTTGGGACAATCCCAATAACTTTTTGGATCTATCCCTATAGATCCTTATGCCCAGGATGTATGTGGCATCACCCAGGTCCTTCATGGAGAAACTTAGTGATAAGAATGATTTGACCGACTGTAGCATAGGAATATCATTTCCTATCAGAAGAATGTCATCTACGTACAATACGAGGAATGTGACAGCTCTTCCTACAGCCTTCTTATAAACATAAGGTTCATCTGGATTTTTGATGAAATCAAACTCTTTGATAACATCATCGAAACAGATGTTCCAACTCCGAGATGCCTGCTTTAACCCATATATGGATTTAAGCAGTCTACATGCTTTCTCGCTGCTCCCACTGTCAATGAAGCCCTCTGGCTGATTCATATAAACGCATTCTTCTAAATCTCCATTTAGAAATGCTGTTTTAACGTCCATCTGCCAGATTTCATAGTCGTAGTGAGCAGCAATAGCAAGTAGGATCCGAATGGATTTAAGCATGGCTACGGGCGAAAAAGTTTCGTCATAGTCCAAACCTGGTCTTTGACGAAAACCTTTCGCCACAAGTCTTGCCTTATAGGTCTCTACCTGCCCATCTACACCAATCTTTCTTTTAAAGATCCATTTACACCCTACAGGTTTTACCCCAGGGGGTACAACGTCCAAAGTCCATACTTTGTTGGTGTACATAGACTCCATTTCGGATCTCATGGCATCCAACCACTTCACAGAGTCACCACTCGTGATAGCTTGCTGAAAACTGGTAGGATCATCATCATCCATGATGCAATCTTCTCTGTCACCATCAATGATGAAACCGTAGTACCTTTCCGGTGGGCGAGAAGTCCTACCAGACCTTCGGAGTGGCCGAGGTTCCTCAGTTTCTATTGCAACAGGCGGTTCAACCAAATCGTCATTAGTAGTTTGTGTTTCTAGAACCTCTTCTAGATCCACTACCTTGCCATCATCTTTTTCTGTGAAAAACTCTTTTTCTAAGAATGTGGCATACTGAGAAACAAACACTTTTTGTTCCTCTTTATGGTAGAATAGATATCCATAAGAATTCTTTGGATATCCTACAAAGTTACACATGACTGACCGTGTCTCGAGTTTGTCCGGATTCTGCTTTTTAACATAGGCCGGGCAACCCCAAATCTTAATTCTCTTAAGAGATGGTCTCTTCCCATTCCATATCTCATATGGCATGGTAGACACGGTTTTGGTTGGAACCCTGTTTAGCAGAAACGCTGCAGTCTCCAATGCATTCCCCCAAAACGACACTGGTAACTCAGCGTCACTCATCATGGACCGGACCATATCTAATAGGGTCCTATTCCGTCGTTCTGACACACCGTTGTGCTGTGGTGTGTAAGGAGGAGTGAGCTGAGAGAGAATCCCATTCTCTTTTAGGAAGTTTGCAAATTCTGTACTGAGATACTCACCACCTCGATCTGATCGAAGCATTTTGATACTCAAGCCGGTTTATTTTTCTACTTCTTGTTTATATTCAATGAATTTCTCGAAAGCTTCGGACTTGTGCTTTAATAAAAATACATGACTGAATCTTGAGAAATCGTCAGTGAATGTAATGAAGTATGAAAAACCGCCTCTAGCCTGTGTAGACATTGGCCCGCATACATCACTATGTATGAGGCCTAGGAGCTGAGTAGCTCTTTCTCCGTGTCCGGTAAACGGAGTTTTGGTCATTTTACCCTTGATACAAGACTGGCAAGTCGTATAAGATTTATATTCAAAAGAGTTTAAATATCCATCTTTGTGTAGCTTGTTTAGTCTTGTTTCGTTAATATGACCAAGTCTACAATGCCAAAGAAAAGCTTCATTTAATTCTGAAAGTTTTCTTTTATTAGTGTGTTGTATACTGAAAACCGTGTGTTGATTTAGGACATATATTTCGTTATTAAGCGTACCATACCCAACCAACATTTGATTTAGGTGAATGTTCATAACATTGTTCTGCAATACAAAATTATATCCTTCACTGTCCAACAAAGAAACGAATATTATATTACATAGCATACTTTGTACAAAATAACATGGATTCAAAATCAAAATACAACCAGATGGCAACCCCAAGTGATACTCTCCCACTGCGACTGTATGTACATTGGAACCATTTCCAACGCGGAGAGTATGGTCACCTGTCTTCAAAACCTTGCTATTTCTCAGCCCCTGCATAGAATTGCAAATGTGAGAACCTGAACCGGTATCTAATACCCAGGAAGCAGAGTTTATTGAAAAACAGTTTTCTGTCACAAACGCACCTGAAGCAGAAGCATCACCATGCTTCTTCTTGAGACTTAAGTACTCTGTGCAGTTGCGCTTCCAATGTCCTGTCTTGTGGCAATGAAAACATTCGCCTTTCCCCGAGTCTCCAGCCTTGGACTTTTCCTTTCCCTTCACCTTTTCAACTCCACCCTTAGGATTAGTGGGCTTCTTCTTTTTCTTTCCCTTGGCCTTAGCTTTCGGGCGAGAAGAGGAAGACTGTCCAATAGTCATAACGGGAGTTTTTGCTGACTTCATAGTGCTCTCTGCACTCCTTAACATGTTAAG
Source organism: Agapanthus africanus (assembly GCA_030015575.1). NCBI lineage: Eukaryota > Viridiplantae > Streptophyta > Magnoliopsida > Asparagales > Amaryllidaceae > Agapanthus > Agapanthus africanus. The sequence continues at coordinate 213,257,828 of CM057339.1, forward strand.
GAGTTCAGGGAGTTCCTTCTCCATGCCGTGCATGTTGAAGTTCACTATGAATTGAGCAAAGGTGGAGGGGAGGGACTGCAGAATAATATCTATATATTGTTCATTGTCCATTGTCCATCCTAGGTCCTCAAGCTCTTCTATAAGAGCTATCATCTTCAGAACATGGTCTCCTACTGGTGTGCCAGGGGCCATTCGCATCTGAAACAATTTCTTTGATGCTTCGTATCGTAATATGCGGGATTGCTCTCCATACAACTCCTTTGTATGGAGAAATATGGTTTGAATGTCCATATTCTCATGCTGCTTTTGATGCGTAGTGTCCATCGATGCAAGCGCGAGGCATTTGGCCGTGGCACAGTCAGCGTCCCATGTCTTGCGGACTTCAACGTCCGCAACTGAGGATTTTGGACCTGAGACGGGCGGGGCTGAAGCCGTGAGGACATATGATACTTTATCATAAGTCAAGGCGATTTTCAGATTCCTCAGCCAGTCTTTATAATTGGTCCCATTCAGTTTGTTTTTATCTAGTAGAAGCTTGAGTCCAGTCATGGGTATCTGCCATTAAGAGAGAGAAAAGAATACACTCAGCGAAAGCTCTTGCATAGATTAGATTAGTTATTATATTGTCTAATCGATGTTTCCCACTGCTTTTATCGAGTTTTTCTTTCAAACCTTAAAATAGAAAAACTAGCCAGGATTAATTACAGTCTACAACTTCGCTAACCGTTCAGCCAGGCCAGTGTCGGTACTTGAGGGAGGTTCCCCGTGCTTTCGCACGAACCTAATTAAAGTAAACCTCGTTTTCCCAGAGGCGTAGCCCCGTTAACACCTTTCTAGACACCTAATGAGTTAGCTAACTGTAAACTGCAAAACTCTCCTAGGAGCAACAATTGCCCACAGTGGGATCGGGATCCAACCATCACATGGAAGGTATGCAATCTCATTGCAAATTTCAACACTTGAAATTCCCGATGTAATTTTTACCCCTAGTACTTATGACCTTAACTATGGTCAACAAATCATAAGTACCAGTCAAGTTCTACCCGTCATTTCTTGATCAATTAGACCCACCCATATGACCCTTAACTATGGTCAACAAAGTCGCATGAATGTCCTAATTAATCTGCATCATATGCAGTGTAGGAAGACATCACTTAGCTACCGTACACTACGCCTTAACTAAAGTCAACAAACGTAGCACGAATACTAAATACTCTACTTTCTAAAATGACGGAGGGTTGCGGATGATTTTTAAGAAAATCTTTAACGCTTTGAACTTGATATCGTTGTAGAATCAAACAGTTTTCAAAAGGAGTGGCTTAAGCTCCGCAGTTTTGAAATATAGCTTTTTCATAAAGAGCCGAGTGGTTTTCAAATCTGATTCTACAACATCTTTTTAGGTTTATTTTCTTTACATTAATCATATTAATGTAATCCCATCATTTAAGTCCTTAAGCCAATCACAGAAAAGAAACGAAAATAACACGTACGCTTATGCCATCCGCATTCGCCGCAATGTTCCGTTATGCACCGTTAGGTTACTTAACTAACGGCATACCGGGACGGGACTAGCGCGGGTGTAAAACATAAGCAACGTCTACTATATATCATATATATAATATGTCATTCGTCTCAGATATCACAGAACACAGGCAGCAGAAACATATATATAATGTGGGATATACTAGGACGTCCGTATTTAGTATTTAGCCAATAATAGAAAATACGGATTCCACAGTCGCGATGAATAGCCAAGCCCACACCCTTAGACCCCTACGAGAGCGGCAAGCGACCCTACCAATCCTGGAGTTTAGGAGACCCGGTCTCGACTCCTCGAGATGGCCTCCCACTGAACCCCAGAACCCGGTCACTTGTGCTCCCCACCTTGGGTCTATCCTAATGCGGAAAAGTAAATAATATACAACACTGGTGACACAACCTCAACCCGGAAGTGCCCCAAATAAAAGAATATTACATTACATTTGAATTTACATGAATGAAAATATAAAACTCTCATCTCACATAAAACCCCCCGGCTATTCAATCGCGACAATCCTGCACATCATATCTCAGCAACACATAATATCACATATCATCAACGTAAGTAAGTATGCATACCCCAATTGTCGTTGACGTATAGCAACGAAACCGGCGATATCGAACATACTACACTTACGGTCACAGAAAAGAAAGTGTAAAACTACAATATTTGGAATCCACATTCTCTTTAGACATCATAAATGCGAAATATCACATATTTCGTATTTCATGCCTAAACTATATGAATTCCACATATTGTATCACATTCCAGATAAACGGACAGTATTAAAGTTTTCGAACGAACGATCAAGTTTCCAAGATTCACTAAAGCTCAACACTTGAGCAGGGTTAAAAAATCCGAAGTGTGACACAGTAGTAGCGGTCCAGCCGTAGAAGGGTCAAGCCAACGCCTCACATGTGGCACGCCGTACTGCCCCAAACCCTAAGGTTCAAAGGGCAGTTCAAGATGGTCACATAATCGAGTTAAGGTTTGTTGTCTTCTAGAGGGACCACTACAAAAAGACTTGCACGTATCTCCAAAGTATTTAAACCCCGTGAATAGTGAGCAAATGATAGTTGTTCGAACACTTCAATACTTTCTATTTTACCCGGAAAAGGAAACGAAATGAAAATTCCGATCGAAACGACGAGTCTAAAACCATCTCCAGAATTTTCAATAGTAGATTCAGATTAAAGATACTCAAAATATACAAAAGCAGGTAAGGAAAAACACTGTACAAAAATGAGTGAGAGATCCCCTTGTATGGCCGCGGATCCGCGGCCAAACTTACTGTTCATTGGCTCGAATTCTCCAGTTTGTCTTATATTTACCTGCTTTATTTTTTTGAGTATTTTTAATTCTGAAAAAGTCAGTTTTTAAAAAATTTCCAGAGAGTGTCCCGTAATTTCGTATTTTGGTTCGATCGGAGTTTTTACTTCGCTAAAGCATCGCCTAATGTTCTAGGTCGGCTCTGATACCAATGATGGGTTTGTCTAGCACCCTATAATGAGTTTTGAAGCATCACATGTGTCAAAGTTTGGATTTTGATGGTGCTAAACAAGCATGCAAAGGAATCGATCCTAGAAAATTAGGGTTATGAAACATAAAGCTAAACAAATTAGGGTTTCGAGACTACAACCTTTGTAGCTCCCCTCTTTCTTGACTCCTTAGTCTCTTAGGTGTTGGAAGAAGGTCCTCTTGTAGTTTTCTCACGTCCACGACGATCCACCTGGAGTTTCCCGTCCAAGCTCGCAACTTTGAAAAACAAAGTGAACACTCTAAACAAGTTGGCTAAACTTGTATAGAATGATGTTGTGGCTAAGGATCTCACTTCAAAAACCCTTCTTTATGTGTATATTACTCACTAGAAGAAACTAGAGAGCAAATATCAAGGAGGAAGAAGATGGTTGCAATATTTTTACAAGAGATGATGAAATGATAACCATGAAAAGAAATGAAATATATCCTTTTATATTTTATTCCTTCTCACATCCAACCATGGTTAAGTGATGGAGATATTATTTAACTTGAGTTTTAAATCATAAAGAGAAGGATAACTCAAGGTTAGAGGTAGGTGAGCTTGGTTAGGTAAAAAGAAGAATGTAGAAGCTAGAAAGAATTATCCTTTTCTTTTCAATTTAGTTTTAAACACAAAATCGAATAATAATCCATCATTTAAACTATGGTGTGAGTCTTATATTGCCACCATTTCCATGTGTAAACAACCATGATAGATGGGTGTATGTATGTGTGTATGTATGCACATCCATATGTGCATGAAACAAAATAGAAATAAAGAAACACATACATACATGCATACATCCATCATGTCCAAGAAAGGTTTTAAGTGAGAACACTAATGGTTAAATGATAAATCAACACTTGATTTATCAATCCGGCCATATCACATATGAACCCACCAAAAGCAAGCCGCCCGATCAATGTACGGTATCATATACGCGCATTTTAATCGGGTGCATGCGCATATCGCATATGCGCACCACAACGTTCGCCTGGACTGGGTAACTCCTTTGTGGGACTCTAAGACTCATCAATACGCCGACAGAGGGTGATGATCATATCAAGTACCCCCAAGCCGCAAGCGGTCAGCTAAACGTAAAGGCCACCCGGGTATTGAGCGATCAGAAGAAAACAAGCGAACCTGCTACAACTCCCGTCGAGCCAACCGACAACACTACCGTACAGTCCGGTCTCTTCGTCAGATATGCTGCATATCGAGCCTAGGGATGGTCACGTCGACCCCAATAACTCAATAAATCGTGCCGGTGAATGGTCTATAACAGATCGAGAAACTACTGATAACACTTATCAGCAATTCTCAGCAGCCCTGGCCAGGGACTTGCTGGTATAACCAGTCGGGCACAGCACAACATCAACTCCCAATATCGGGAGAGACGAAACCCCTCCTATCGCTCATCGCCTTCGTGTGTCTCGGGACTGTACCCAACGGCCACCTGTTTGCACGACTCGGTAGAGCCGTGGTAGGGTGGCAATCAAAGTACAGTGGGAGAACACACAAGACTCTATGACGATCTCGGGTTTACAGACTAACCTGTACCAGTGTCACCTGAGAACCGCTATCCGACGATAGATATAATTCCATATAGGAGTTCTCGGTGAGTCCGTCCAGTATACCCAGTCACCACTGAGCACCCGTATGTGATCTTGATGTCAAACATCGATGAATGTGTGAACATTCATCGCCCATCGCATGGGTCTAGTATCATATACGCTAGTCTACTCTGGTATATCAATGCCCCGTCTCGATATACCTACAACTAGGGACATTCCAGGATATGCTTACAGACTACAGATGTCCTACTAGTATGATCTCCATCATAATCAAAGTAGTCAAGCCGATATCCTCAGGGCTTTATCAGCATGTATGAATGAATAAAAGCATGATCAAATCAACATGTCAGATAAAGAAGAACCAGATAGCATACTATCATGTCGAGAAAGAATGCATACTGAATATATATATACATATATAGATACATCCACCATCACATAATGGCCTCTAGGGCATACATATATCCAACAGGTAGTTCTTCTCATGAATCTTCAATTGTCTCGACGCATAATCTATGACCTTCCCATGCTGCATTAGAACACATCTTAAGCCTTTCCCAGATGCATCGTTGTGAATAACTAGCCTTCCAGAACTATCTGGCACTGTCAAGATAGGAGCGGTGGTCAATCTTTACTTCAACGCTTCAAAAGCTGACGCACATTTCTTCGTCCATACGAATGGTACCTCCTTTCGTGTTAGCTTGGTCAATGGTTCTGCTATTTGAGCGAAGTTCTCCACAAACCTTCTATAATATCCGGCAAGCCCAAGAAAACTTCTGATCTTCTTTACATTTTTTGGAATTGGCCAATCATGAACCGCTGCAATTTTTTCAGGGTCAGCGGCAATTCCATCTCCGGATACAACATGACCCAAGAACTTCACTTCTTCGAGCCAACACTCGCACTTGCTCATCTTAGCATATAACTTTTTTTGTCTCAACGTCTGCAGTACGATTCTCAAGTGTTCTGCATGCTCTTCTTTGCTCCTCGAATAGACTAGAATATCATCAATAAACACCACTACGAACTGGTCTAGGTATAGTGAAGAGATTCGGTTCATCAAGTTCATGAATATTGCCGGTGCATTCGTAACTCTGAATGACATCACTAAGTACTCGTAATGCCCATATCGAGTTGGAATGCTGTCTTACAAATATCTTCTGATTTCACCTAAACTTGATGATATCCGGATCGCAAATCCAACTTTGAGAATACCTTCGCGCCACTGAGTTGATCGAATAATTCATCGATGCGAGAGATTGGGTACTTATTCTTACTAGTCATCCGGTTTAATTCTCGATAATCAATGCACATCCATCGTGTGCCATCCTACTTCTTGACTAGAAGAACTGGAGCTTCCCATGGTGAATTGCTGCTGCGAATCCAACCCTTCTCTAGTAATTCGGTAACTTGTTTCTTTACTTCTTCTAGTTCCACTGGTGCCATCGGATAATAAGCCTTTGAAATTGACGCTGCTCCAGGAATAAGATCAATCGCGAAATCCACATCTCGTTTTGGCGGTAAACCCGAGAACACATCCATAAACTCCCGAACTACTGCTGACGCTTCCGCTTTGTTTACTTCCATCGACGAAAGAACGACATTAGTCGGCCTATCCCTAAATTCGACTGGCCCGACAAATTTGCTACCTCCCAAAAATATGAACTCCGGATGTCCGGGAATCTGGAAAATCACTTTCTTTTCCCTACAATCAATGTGAGCATTGAAAATGCCAAGAAAATCCGTTCCCAAGACAACATCATAGCTGCCAGTATCAATTACCAAGAAATCCGCGAATAACTCTCGTCCGCAAATAACAATCGAGCAACCCTTGCACTCACTACTAGATATAATTTTCCCATTCCCAGTGTGTATGTCCCAGCAACTAGACAGGGCCATGTGTGGAATAGAGTGTGCACTAATAAACTTGGACGACATGAAACAATGGGATGCACCTGAATCGAATAATGCCAATGCGGGAAAATTATAAACAAGTAGGATACCTGAAACAACTTCGTCTGAAACTTTGGCCTCCTCGGCCGTCAAAGTGAAGGCCCGTGCTTGGTTAGGCCCCTGAGTAATCTGCTTCTGCTGTGCTCTCGTAGCATCACCCTTCAACCGAACTCTCGATGGGCAAGCATGCATTCGATGATAGCAGCTCCGCAAACCAGACACTGCCCCAGCCTCATCCGGTACTCCCGGAAATGACCCGGTCGTTGGCAATAATCGCAAATCACATCCTTCTTCTGTGTTGAAACAAAGGTCCTTTTCATAGGTATTGTCCCCTGTTTATTTATCGGAATGCCTCTTCGTACAGGAGCTCTGTTTGGCGTAAACACCGGCTTCCGCACTACAACTTCTTGCTGTTGCGTACCTTTTGCTTTCACCGATAAACTCTGTTGTTCTCTGGCTGCCTTGAGAACTTGGGAGAAGGTGGTCAATCCCAAAGATATGATGTGTCTCTGAATCTCCACATCCAAGCTACGCATAAACCTCCGTGCCATATGTGCCTCATTGGTAACCAAGGGTCTCGCAAATCGACTGAGCCGAGTCCACCCAGCCACATGCGCATCAACAGATCCACCATTCTGCTTCAAGCTAATTAACTTCTCTTCCATTTCCTCCCAGGAGACTGCGGAAAGAACTTCTCCAAGAAACTTTGCGAAAACGTTGCCTAACCGATCGGCTTGGACAGACGGGTTTTCTCTACGAGCCACCACTCGCGAGCGTAATCTGCCAATTGGATGCGTACTACATCCAACCTTTTCTCATCTGAAATCTGCGCCACAACGAGCAGGTTCTCTATATCAACTAGCCACTGCTCCGCTGGCAATGGTTCCTCCAATCCTTTAAATATGGACAGACCGAGCTTTCTGATATTCTCCACAGTGCCCTCACGCTGTGTTGCCCTGGGTGCTACTGCAACTACGGACTGCTGGATCGTCCGCAGACTCTCCTGGAAAGTCTCGACCTGCAGCTGATTCAGCTCAGTTTTCCGCTTCTGGTTTTCAAGCATACCACGTAAACACCAAGCAATGCGGCGTTATCAACACGCTTCTAGTATGACTGCCAATCTCTATCCGCCATGATTTTGAAGCCAAGACACTGAAGAGGATTAGCAACGGTAAACATGATTCAATAAACAAGATAGCTATAGATTCAAGATTGGCAAGATAGTATTGTGGCAGAACATGTTCTTAATTCCGGGTTTCTTGGTTAGTGTATTGGGTTCAATACCCAACTACAAAAGAACCAAACCTGACTAACCCTAAATCCTATGTCTATGATACCAAACAAACCCTGTCACACCCCGCTTCCCAAGATACGTAACTACGGCATGTGACAGAGTCAACCATGCTACCTGTGGCTAGGAATCATCCCTCCACAGTCATATTACGGCTGTCTATCGGATATCAAGAACAGTAAAATATATAATGTAGCTAACACATGTCCACCTGCCACAATAAATAAAATCAAGAAATGCATACAACGGAAATGAATCAAGATCCAATAAACAATATCTGAATCACGTCCCAATATGGGCTCACATCAATAAAAATGAAACTGCTGAAATCAATAAACTAAGAGTCTCTAAACTAAATAGCCAGTCCTCATTATTGGGCTTGATTGTTAAAGTACTCTTGATCTGCCTACGATAAAGGTAGAGGAACTGGGCCATGCAAAACCCAGACGTCAGTGTGTCATAAATATCAAAACAATAGTAATAACCAAGATATGATGATATGATTAAACATGCGTATAAATAACTAACACAGGGGTAAAAAAATGAGATACATGTATGTGATGTGTATCCTAGAGTCTGTGCTTCTAGGTTATCTATTCTACAAGTCTTTGAAATCAATTAATGTAATTCTCATCGTAACTCAACAGTATATATCCCGTTCAAACCCCCACAGGACCACGGCACAATGATTTATTCCGTAACGTCCGGAATCAAAGCAAACAATGATTTATTCCGTAACGCTGGGAATCACGGTAAACAATGATTTATTCTGTAACGCCCGGAAACACGGCAAACAATAATAATGATTATTCCGTAACATACGGAATCATGGCAAACAATAATAATATCCTCTTGAGTTACGTTTCGGTTACATTCTTGATTTCCCCTTTTCCCCTAAGGTTTCGTGTTCAAGTTAGGTATTGATGATATAAATCTAATGCCAACACAGGATCAAGCAGGTACAACTCTTGTCTATGTAGACAATAAATCACGTCCGTCAGGACAACAATCAGGATTGTTGGCATTAGCAATAAGATCCAAGTAACAGGTCTGGTAGTGTGTCATGAACATGTCATGTAATGTATGTTGACCAGAATAGATACCAAATGTAAAACTGTAATCAATATCGAAACACAACGAATGCCATGATGCATATGTATCTATCTGTAATAACCGTTATATGTCCATTATCATGTATGATGCAATCTAGATAATCATATTGAACTGATATAATAGTATAACAATATCATGATGTTCAGGCATGCAACTAGACAATCTATTATCGGTACGGATACCGACTGATGCTATAAAACTGTAAATCGATAATATTTGTTGTATAATAAAACACATGCACTATTATTTATTAAATAAGTATCAATATAATAACATAGTATGTTGCAAGTTTTGAACTTTCCTGATCGGATCTCATGTCGAGATACGGATGCCACGTTCCGACGTCGGAATAACGTCACGACGCAAACTTACGCACACAAATTTATATGATGCAGCCACCGGGATACGAGATGAAGGGGAAGGTGAATATGGTGTATAAGTTGCAAAAGAGCTTGTACGGTCTCAAGCAAGCTCCTAGGAAGTGGTATCTTAAATTCGATCGGTTTATATTAGAGACAAGATTTTTGCGGAGTGAGTCAGATTGCCGCGTCTATGTTCAGACTTTTAAGGACATAGACTACATTATTTTTTCACTTTATGTGGATGACATGTTGGTAGCGGGTCCGAATTTCGAGAAAATTCAAAATTTGAAGAAGATGATGGGCGAGAAATTCGCTATGAAGGATTTGGGAGCGGCAAAGCAAATCTTGGACATGAAGATCATTTTTGATAGGAAGCAGCGGAAGTAGTGGTTATCGCAAAGGGACTACATTGAGAAGGTTTTGAAGCGGTTCAATATGGACAAGTCAAAACTGGTGAGTGCGCTCTTAGCGAATCATTTCAAACTCATGAAGGAGCTGTGCCCGACAACTCAAGAGCAGAAGGATGAGATAGCGAGAGTACCATATGCTTTTGCGGTGAGGAGTTTGATGTATGCGATAGTGAGTACGAGACCGGACATTGCACATGCAATGGGAGTTGTTAGCAGGTATAAGCAAAACCCGGGGAAGGAACATTGGAATGCGGTGAAATGGATTTTGAGGTATCTTAGGGGTACGTCTAGTCACTACTTATGTTTCGGGGGTGACTCTCTTAAGGAGTAAGGGTACGTTGATGCAGACTATTCGGGAGATTGAGATAGTGGGAAGAGCACAACGAGATACGTATTCACTATTGGGGGAACATCGGTGAGTTGGGTCTTTCAATTGCAAAAGGTGGTGGCATTGTCAACTACAGAGAATGAGTACGTGGCGATCACGGAAGCAAGCAAGGAGATGATATGGTTACTAGGGTTACTTGAAGAATTGAGTAAGAAACAAGACTTCAATACCATGTGGAGCGACAGCCAAAACGTGATATATTTAGCGAAGAACGCGACGTATCACTCTCAGAAGAAGCACATCATAGTGTGGTACCACTTCATTCGTATAAAGATTGAAGATGCGGAGTTGACATTGTAGAAAATCGTTGGAAAATAATCCAGCGCATATGTTCACGACCCGGAAATGGCACGTGACCGGCACTTGAATCACGTGAAGTCTATAGGACCCCACCGTAACCCAAGTAAGCCAAAAACTAAGAATTTAAACCTTTTTAAGAAAATAATGGAGGTGAAGTTTTAAAAAGGGGGTATAAATAAAATCAAGTTCCTCTTTTAAGGTATAAATAAAGTTCATTGAAAATACAAGTAGATTATATACAAAAGTTTAAAAACATTTTCGTCATTTGAAATTTGGGCAGTTGATTGATACGAAAAAGTGTTTGTAGTTAACCACAATCAATAACGGTGTCGCGTGTAGCTAGACCGAGATGAGTACGGGTCGTCCTCTGGGAAACGTGGAACCTTTTACTTTTATTTTAGATGTGTTGAGAAAGAGAGGAGGGATAAAGAATTTTATAGAATGGTTTCTAGATCTACGTTAAACAAGAATGTAAAATATAGATCTAGATTATTTTAAAGATGTAGTTAATATAATAAGAGGGCTTGTAGGGTTCGTTAGGATTTAGTAGTTATGGAAGATTAATTAAAAGTTACCCTTTTTATCCATTAATAGATTTAGAACTAGAACGACGGTGATGCGCGTAGATTAGGGTTTCTGGAGGGAAAAGGAATCCCACTCTTAACCCTTATCTCGACACGGAACTCCGTTCATATCTAGCCTTTACCAAAACAATCATTAATCTAATCTTAATCGCGGTCGGAACTAGCAAAGAATTGCTAGCGCGCACGATTAGGATGTTAATGATTCTTTTGATAAAGTTCCTAAACTTTATAGGACTTAAAAAGGGTTTAGTTATTTTCATCGTCCATTAGCCTACCCTAATCCTACGAACCCTAAAAAGCGGAGAATTACTCGCGCATGTTGGGAGAAGAAAATGAAAAGAAAGAGAGGGAAAACATAATGTAAAATTCAAAAGAATTAAATAAAATAACTACCTTTATTAATCAACTGAACAATCTACACTTTTATTCTGTAGAAAATGATTACAAACTAGTTGCTTCTCGATCTTTCCTAAGGAGGTAGACGAACAGTTGATGATCAGCCTGGATGCGTGAGCGTCTGGGGCTTCGTGATCGCGTCGGCTTGATAACTTTTCCAAGAGGCTCTCGGTGCCTTTTTATAGTGCAAAGCCAGAATCTTTAGGTTGAAAACTTGGTAAAATTCATCAGAGATTCATGCCAAAAAATCTTGGCTCCCAACTCCATAGAAGTGCGGCGGATCCGCGGTCCAAGGGGGGGTATGGCCGCGGATCCGCGCCCATTTGATCACAACTCTTCATCAACTTTTTGGGTCTCTGTCTTTGTAACATGTGTCAATCCTAGGCACCTTCAGATTTCAGAAATCTTCTCTCGGTTGCTTCCAGACTTGGTCTCCAAGTTTTGCTTCTTAATTTGGCAAGATTTCTTCAACAACTTGATTTGCTTGATTCTAGCCTTGGAAAATTCTGCACAACTTAGAAATATTCTGCACAACAACTCAAATAAGATTTTAGTAGACTTTGTTCTACTAGGATTAGGTCAATAATATTATTTGCATACATTTTCCTACCAAATACTAATTAAAATATATTAACACATGGAAAATGGTGTTTTTACACATAAACCCTCATATGTATAATATATTATAATAAAGTCCTTTTTTAATATGAAAATGGTAGGAAAAAATTTAATACAAATGTGCAGTTTTATCAACTGAACAAATACCCCCAAACTTATCTTTGATCGTCCCGAGCAAACTAGTTTATTCAAGAGGAGAAAAAGAAAAGAGAAAACTAAGCACACTTTCGTAGGCAGACACGATTGCACTGAGCACGTGCAACAAGCCGTTAAACCTCTAGGTGTCCCTAGTAGGAGGAGTGTTGTCTCCTGAGGGTTTTCAGCAGATTACACCCACAAAATCCAATAACAAAAGAAAGATGGTGAAATTTACATATAAAGATGAGAACCATAAAAGAAAGGCTTTGAAAATAAGAGTTTCCAACTATACTAGCTTTTCAGTTGTCATGAGCCCTATCTTAATAGTCATGAAAAAATATTAGAAATCACATCATCCCTCAATAAAACATCGTCTTTATTTTTCATTCCTACCTTTCATCCAAACATTGATCATATAACCCCACGTGTGTGAAATGGACATCCCTACACTTGGAGAATTCAATTCAAGCTATCATACTCTTGTCCATCTACCTTAGTAATTTTTAATTTGATGAATATTTAGGGTTGCTCACACCTTTTCATGCGACCGTTAATACTTCTTGAGGTACTAACCGACCGATTACTCATGTGCTTGCTAATTAGGTGATAATATTTTCCTCGTCTTGCACCACCTAAGGCTTAGCAGTGACTCCCAGACCAGTTGGCCTTAGGGCACTAGGTGAAGAGGCATCCTCGCTATATTTTTTATTGCTGTCTTGGCGATAACAAAACCAGTGTTCATTTTTTTCTGCTTACCATTTTTATATATATATATTTTCATTTCCTTCATACTTTGGCTTTTAGACAAGAGCATTTCAAGGTATCCTCTACTATCCCGAGTTTCAAGACGTGTGTAGGTGCATATAGTAGGGAATCAATATTCAAAATGTTTGGCTTCCAGAATAGAAACTATTTTTCAGATTTATTTTTATCCTCAGATTAGTGACTTCCTTCATCTTACTAACCCTTGGGACAACAGCTCATAACTACTTATTACTAGTTCGTTTAAGAAAACTTCTAATTTTCTTGGTTTTCTTAAACTATTCCTATCTTTTGGATGTAATTTTTTTCACTTTCTACTCTTTTGTTATAAAAGATTTTTTTAAAAATTTTTTTTTTGAAAATGTTGTGCTTATGCAAAGTATGATGCAAATTGATGCGTAAATAAGCACAAACCTCCCCCAAACCTGTTTACAGCAGTGTCCTCATTGATGTCATCCGTTAAGCTCAAAAAACCTGTAGACTTGGGCGGAAATTATTAATGGGGGCAAGAATATATGAAAGTGAAAATCCTCCCCCAAACTTATTTTAGGCTCACAATTTTGTAAAAATCATTTTCTTTCAAGAGCCAAAACATACCACCCCCCCAAACTTAAACAATTTTAATCTTTTAAAATCACACGAGGGGGTCATGGTTATTGGTCAATGCCAAGCTTTGCAAAGACCGAAGATCAACACCAACCATTCAAAAATTTTATCGATGAAGCACCAAGGTTGGTGGAAGAACATGTCACCTTTCGACGTGAAATAGTGGGGAGGTGATAAGAGGTGTAATAGAAAAGGATTGCGTCTCAATTTGGAGAGACGACACGGTGATAGTAATGATGGATTACTCGCATTGTCATGATTGTCCAAAAGAGGGGGTGGAGGTCCAATTTCTTCATCTTGGAGTTGATTCATCTCAACACCCGTATCTTGTAAAAATGCGAGTTCATCAGCGAAAATTTCCTCAAAGCTTTCATCGATACCCCGAAAAATAATGTCATCAGAAAAAATGGGGTGATCGTCAGACTCAATATAAAGTTCCTCATTAGATGTTGACCCGGACAATTCGGTGGAAGAGTAAATGGTTGGGTCAAACAATAACATATGAAAAGAGTCTGTATCATGAGGTTGATCAAATTCGCTGCTGTCGACATCTATTAATTCGACAGAACACACATGAGCATAGGGTTCGGAGGGTTCACTTCCCAACTTGTAAATGTTAAGCTCAATTGACTTCTTTCCAAAGGATAGGGTCATAGAGCCGTTCTACAATTAATTACTGCGTTGGAAGTGGCCAAAAAGGGTCGACCGAGTATCACCGGAATTTGATTGCGTGGGTTTGCTACAGGTTGTGTATCTATAACGATAAAGTCTACAGGGAATATGAATTCCCCGACTTTGATTAACACATCCTCTAGCTCACCCCTAGGTTGGGTGATAGATCGATCGGCCATCTGAAGAGTGCAATGCGCTGGCTTTAACTCTCCGATCCCTAATTGTTCATAAACAGAATACGGAAGCAAGTTAACACTAGCACCTAGATCGAGTAGAGCACGATTGATATTTTTACCCCCAATAGAGATTGAAATTGTAGGACTTCCGGGGTCCTTTCGTTTCTTGGGAAGTTGTTGTGTAAAAGCTGTGCTCACATTACTCGCAAGGAAAACTTTTTTAGGTACTTGAACTTTTCTCTTCCTAGTGCACAAGTCCTTTAGGATTTTCGTATATGACGGAACTTGCTGAATAGCATCTAGGAGAGGAATGTTTATGTTAACTTGCTTAAAAATTTCCACGATCTTCTCCATTTGTGGACTTGGTCTGTTGCCCCTTAACCTGTTTGGATAAGGTGCTTGATCAATAAGTTTTGGGTCCAACGTTTGTGGAGAAGACTGTGGGGATGGATTCGATCCCAAAATTGGAGTGGGAATCGACTTAGATAGATTTGGCGAAATGTTCGAGCCTTGGGGAAAACGGAGAATAGGCTCGGATGAAGGTGGAAGACTAGACGAATTAGGGGAAGAAGAAGAAGAAGAAGAAGGGGTATCAAATGTGTCACTATCATCAAATTGCTCACCCACTTGATTATTCAACATTCTCCCCGATCTCAACGTAGTAATGGCATTCACATTATGACTTTGTGAATGGCCAGGATTCGGTAGGGGTTGAGATGGAAGTTTCCCTTTCTCTCTCGCACTCATTGCGGCGTTTAACTGTGCGATTTGGTTTTCTATTGATTTAATACTCTCACCATGGGAGGAGGAGTTTTTCGTTATGGTATCAATAGAAGACCTCATCTCAGCCGAATTTTGCATGGATTGTTTCATGAACATATCCAAAGTTTGTGCAAGTGAGTTGTCAGTACCGGCCACTTGTGGTGTAGAAATGTTGGCCGGATTTTGGAAATTCTGTAACTGAAAGGGGGGCTGATTCTGTGGTTGTGGTTGTGGTTGCTGTGGAGGAGGTCTTTGATAATTGCTTTGTTGGTTTTGATTCCAAGCAAATTTAGGATGATTCCTCCATCTTTGATTGTATGTGGAGGAATAAGGGTCGTTTCTAGGTCGCTGCTGAAAAGCAGCATTAGCTTGAAACAATGCATTCATAGGACATTCTTCCGTTAAGTGTGAAGGATCCGAACAGCAACCGCAGACGGTCTTAGGAAGCGTGACCTGATTTAGGGAGAATGTTGAGAACTTGTTTTCAATAGCATCGAGTTTCTTCTGAATCGCTGCCATTTCGGTTTTCACTGCGATAGAAATATCGAGCTGGTGAATACCTCCCTTAGTTGAAGGTGGTCTTACTCTTTCCCACTGCAACGTGTGTTCAGCAAGGTCTTCCAGATATTTCCATGCTTCATCGTCATCTTTAGACATGAAATTGCATCGACACATTGTTTCAAGCATCTGCTTTGTCGCTTGATTAATGCCCTCATATATAATCCGACATAAATCCCATCTTTGTATTCCGTGATGGGGGCATTGGACAAGCAGATCTTTGAAACGTTCAAAGCACTTCCAAAATGGTTGATTGGGTAGCTGGGTGAACTGGTTGATCTCGCTCCTAATATGTGCAGTCTTATGATTTGGGTAAAACTTCTTAAGAAATGCTACGACGAATTCATCCCAATTAGTGATAGAGTGCGCGACAGTATTATAAAGCCATTTTTCTGCCAAGTCGCACAGTGTGAATGGGAGAAGACGTAAGCGCATAGCATCTAAAGTCAATTGTGAAGTACCCATCATTGCGCATACGTTCTCGAATTTGGTGATGAAAATGTACGCGTCTTCCGATTCAAGCCCGTGAAATTTGGGCAGCAGATTGATGTAGTGGGGTTTAATCTCGAAATTATCCCCGTTAGGTGGTGGAAGAGATAGACAAGTAGGAAGAGGACCACGAATAGGATAGCATCTCTCTTGGAGAGAGATGCGCGGTGGATTCTGCTCACCTGCGGGCGGTGGCAGCGTGGTGTTATAATTAGATAGAGTGCCGTCCATCACGGTCGATGTGGTGTGTGGTGGGGGAAAAGAAGATGAAGAAGTACCGACTTCGGCGTCGATAGCAGGAACGCGGACAAGACGGGCACTAGGATCCCGTGTCCAGCCGAGCATGCACTAAGCGGGTTTAGTGCAAGTGGCAGCGTGTATGTGATTTAAAATTGGCTTGTTTTGAAAAAATGGGACTCAAGACAAATCACCCTAAGATGCACAAGCAACCCTAGAACTAAGGTCACCTAGGTCCAGTCTCTAGACTGCTCCTAGACTTCTAAAGGACAAGCCGCAGGATCAATCCTCTACCGCCTCCGTACTACCCTTGTATCCAGGTAAGTGCCAGGTAAGTGGGAAGGAACCACGTCGTGGGCCTAATTAAAAACCACTAGCCTTTGTCACACTTGCCTAATTAGTGATAGAGTGCGCGACAGTCCTTAGAGTCTGATCTAGATATTTTTTAAATTAATGAAGGGTTGATCTATATGCTCGGTTTGTGATTTGTGGGGCTTAGGAAGGGTGATGCAATCCCCACCTAATCTTGATTTGGTCTTTGCCCCTTAAAGTCCGTATTAAAATATGCAAAACAAAACCAATCACAAAACTTTTGCAAAAAGATTTTTTAGCGGCGCGATTTTGCAAAGAATCCTGCAGAAAATAGATTTTATTGGATTTGAGGGGAGAGAGAAGGAGTTGAGAAAGATACCATAGAAGATTGAAGCCCTAATTCCTCCAACCTGCCGCGATTCCGTCGCAGAAGGGGTGCTTTTGCCGCGGTTCCGCCGCGTGGCAGAGGGATCACTTGATGAATTTTTTTTATAGCCTTCTGTGCTCCTCTGGATCTCTAAAAATGTCTCTGTTCCCTGTTCTCCTTAATTCTATGACTCCAGATCTCCTTGCAAAATTCACGCACAGATCGTTAAATATGCAATTTGCAGTTTTGTGTTAATAATGATATGACTCGTCTAAGAATTCAACACAAATAGCAAGAATAAAAAATTACGCACGTATCCCCGGCAACAGCGCCATTTGATTGATACGAAAAAGTGTTTGTAGTTAACCGCAATCAATAACGGTGTCGCGTGTAGCTAGACCGAGATGAGTACGGGTCGTCATCTGGAAAACGTGGAACCTTTTACTTTTACTTTAGATGTGTTGAGAAAGAGAGGAGGGATAAAGAATTTTATAGAATGGTTTCTAGATCTACGTTAAACAAGAATGTAAAATATAGATCTAGATTATTTTAAAGATGTAGTTAATATAATAAGAGGGCTTGTAGGGTTCGTTAGGATTTAGTAGTTATGGAAGATTAATTAAAAGTTACCCTTTTTATCCATTAATAGATTTAGAACTAGAACGACGGTGATGCGTGTAGATTAGGGTTTTTGAAGGGAAAAGGAATACCACTCTTAACCCTTATCTCGACACGGAACTCCGTTCATATCTAGCCTTTACCAAAACAATCATTAATCTAATCTTAATCGCGGTCGGAACTAGCAAAGAATTGCTAGCGCGCCCGATTAGGATGTTAATGATTCTTTTGATAAAGTTCCTAAACTTTATAGGACTTAAAAAGGGTTTAGTTATTTTCATCGTCCATTAGCCTACCCTAATCCTACGAATCCTAAAAAGCGGAGAATTACTCGCGCATGTTGGGAGAAGAAAATGAAAAGAAAGAGAGGGAAAACATAATGTAAAATGCAAAAGAATTAAATAAAATAACTACCTTTATTAATCAACCGAACAATCTACACTTTTATTCCGTAGAAAATGATTACAAACTAGTTGCTTCTCGATCTTTCCTAAGGAGGTAGACGAACAGTTGATGATCAGCCTGGATGCGTGAGCGTCTGGGGCTTCGTGATCGTGTCGGCTTGATAACTTTTCCAAGAGGCTCTCGGTGCCTTTTTATAGTGCAAAGCCAGAATCTTTAGGTTGAAAACTTGGTAAAATTCATCAGAGATTCATGCCAAAAAATCTTGGCTCCCAACTCCATAGAAGTGCGGCGGATTCGCGGTCCAAGGGGGGGTATGGCCGCGGATCCGTGCCCATTTGATCACAACTCTTCATCAACTTTTTGGGTCTCTGTCTTTGTAACATGTGGCAATCCTAGGCACCTTCAGATTTCAGAAATCTTCTCTCGGTTGCTTCCAGACTTGGTCTCCAAGTTTTGCTTCTTAATTTGGCAAGATTTTTTCAACAACTTGATTTGCTTGATTCTAGCCTTGGAAAATTCTGCACAACTTGGAAATATTCTGCACAACAACTCTAATAAGATTTTAGTAGACTTTGTTCTACTAGGATTAGGTCAATAATATTATTTGCATACATTTTCCTACCAAATACTAATTAAAATATATTAACACATGGAAAATGGTGTTTTTACACATAAACCCTCATATGTATAATATATTATAATAAAGTCCTTTTTTAATATGAAAATGGTAGGAAAAAATGTAATACAAATGTGCAGTTTTATCAACTGAACAGCAGTACTTCCTTTGTAAATTTTGATCAAAACCAATACATAAGCAATAATAATATTGGTGTCACGCCCCGCTTCTCAGTAGTCGAATTTAGGTATTTTGCCTCGAGATTCGTGCCAGGTGTTTAGATGTGTGTTTACTCCTCTTTGCGCCTGTTTGATTTTTCTGAAACCTTTCCTTTCTCCGTGAATTGCATGTGCAAATCTTGGTCTTTCGAAAAATCAAAAAGAAAAATCTTTAAAAAATTTGGGGCTGATGGGATTCGATCACACAGGCCATGTCACAACAGTATAGATGCTTTACCAGTGAGCTACAAGTTGTTTCTTACTTTTATTAAACAAAAATAACTTATAACTCCTACATAGGCTGAAATACCCTTTTTCTATACATTTAAACAGATAATTAATGTACAGGGATTTTAGAGTCGTTACATTCTACCCTCCTTATAAAAATTTCGTTATCGAAATTTACATTTACACAGAGACTAATTTTCAAAAAAAGGTAAGTGTATCGTATACGCATATTTTCTTCTTTTTCCCAAGTTGATTCTCCCGACGAATCCTTTCTCCACATCACTCGGACCAAGTTCACCTTCTTGTTCCGCAATGTCTTCACTTTTCGGTCCAGAATCTCAACTGGTTGCTACTCGCAGATTAGGTCAGTCTTACCGTGAGCTCTGAGTGATCAAGTATATGGCTGAGGTCGCTCACATATCGTCGTAGCTGGGATATGTGGAACACGTTGTGCACTCCTTCCAATGAGGGTGGTAGTGCTAAACGGTATGCCACTTCTCTAACTCATTCGAGTATGTCGAATGGTCTTGTGTACCTTGGACTTAATTTACCCCTCTTGCCAAAACGTATCACTCCTCTGCTGGAGAGATCTTCAAGAATACATGCTCTCCGGGTTGAAACTCCAGATGTCGTCTTTTTGCATCTGTCCAATACTTCTATCGGTCCTGGGCTATGCGCATCTTTTCCCTGATCGTGCGAACTACATCTACAGTTGGCACGATCATCTTTGGTCCAAGGAGTTCACGATCTCCAACGTTGTCCCAACTCAGCGGAGAACGACACTTCCGTCTGTAGAGTGCTGCGAATTGTGTCATATCAATACTAGCCCGATAGCTATTGTATGAAAACTCCACAAGGTGTAGGTGATCTTCCCACAAACCTCCGAAATCTAGCATACAAGCTTTCAGCATGTCTTCCTGGATCTGAATTGTTCGCTCGGACCGTCCGTCTGTTTGTGGATGATTTGCCGTGCTGAAATTCATACTCGTTCTCAGGCTAGCTTACAGACTCTGCCAGAACTGTGATTGGAATCTAGTATCACGATCGGAGACGATGCAGACAGGTACTCCATGTAATCTCACGATCTCCTGTATGAGTTTATGGGTATCAAGACAAGTAGGGTACATCTTGAAGGTATAAATCTTATTTTAGATTTTTACCCACCTCCATATACTTCCTTGCCAACATCTCAATTTACTGACCAACTCTGAATGGAATAAAGTGAGCCTACTTGGTGAGTCGATCCAAAATAATATAAATTGCATCATTACTCTTCATGCTGTGAGGGAGAGCAGTCACGAAGTCTATGATAATGTGTTACTATTTTCATTCTGGGGTTGGTAACGACCGAAGTAGACCAGCAGTTCTGTGATGTTTAGCCTTCACCTGCTGACATACTAGACACTTTGCTAAGCTCCTTGCTACTTCTCGTTTCATTCCATACCATCAGTAGTGTTGCCGTAGATCCTTATACATCTTTGTACCGCCGGAGTGTACCAAATACGGAGATCTGTGAGCTTCTTTCATCAACTGTTCCCGAAAAAGGCCGACTGGCACCCATAAATGGCTTCCATATCACAAGGATCCATCTTCGTGGATGATGAAGTCAGTTCGTAGTCCACTTTCTACTTGTTCTCGGATCTTTTGTAGCTTGGCATCATTTACTTGAGCTGCCTTGATCTGATTTATAATAGTGGACTGAATGTGTAAGTTCATCAAATATGAAGTGTTACCTGGCACAACTACTTCGATCTCCAATCCGTGCAATTCTTGCTGTAGCTTCCATTGAGCGATGAGGTTCATTACTAATGGTTGGCGAGAAGATCAAGTGCATCGGGAACTACGTTCACCTTTCCAGGATGATATTGTAGGTTGATGTCGAAGTCTACCATGAGTTCTAACCACCTTCTCTGCCGCATGTTGAGTTTCTTCTGAGTAAATACATACTTCAGACTCTTATGGTCAGTGTATATATCCATTCGCTCTCCCAAAAGATAGTGGCGATAAATCTTGAGTGCGAAGACCACTGCTGCCAGTTCCAGATCATGTGTTGGATAGTTGGGCTCATGGACCTTTAACTGTCTTGATGCAAAAGCCACAACTTTTCCATGCTGGTGTAGAACACATCCTAATCCTTTACCGGACGCATCATAATGCACATCGAATCCGCCAGATTGATCCGGCATTGCAAAAATAGATGCAGAGATTAACTTCAACTTGAGTTCCACAAAAGCCTTCTCGCATGGTTCTGACCACACGAATGTTTCGTCTTTATGTGTGAGCTTGGTCAGGGGTGCTACGATCTTTGAGAATCCTTCAATGAATCGTCGATAGTTGTTCAGTCGAAAATATTGCACATTCGATATAATTTTTTCCTTACTTTTCTTAAATATCTAAATGTGTTTATTATAAGTATAGAACATATTTGGGTTTATCTGCAAAATACTATTTACCATATGTTTATATATTATAATTAACATTATGAAGGAAAATATATGCATATAATATTTATAAGATATTTTGATAATTTAAATATACATATCATATCAAATAATCTTAATCAAATTGCTTAAAAATTTATTACCATATAAAATGATTAAGATTATATCTCTACTATAACAAATATTACTAATATTATTCATGGAGATATTGTGCAAGATTTAGCTCAGGTCAGGAGATCAAAATATTCAAGACGCCAGGATCAAAAATCTGCCAATAAAATTATAGAATCAATACTGGCAGAGACTCAGGAAATATTTCCAAAATCCAGATATCTAGAAGATCTCCAAGTCTCAACATGAGGAAGCACCAGAAATCACAAACCCTAATCCCAGCAAAGCGCGGCGCTTCCGCGGCTAATACCCTATTTGCGCGGCGGATCCGCGACCAATTGGTGGCCGTTGGATCTGAGATTTTTTGTAGGTGATCGTGATTACATATCTAAATCTATGAGATCTAGGGTTTCTGATTTGAGGGCTATATAAAGGACTGAGGGCTAAAGTTAGAAAGCATCACCTTTAACACGAAGCAAATCACCGTTTAAGAACAAGTGATCCACGACAGGTCCGCGATTCGACGTGATAAAGCGACGTGAATATCGACGGAACATGTACTTCCTACGAGGCAGAGATCGAGAGCAACTTCTTCTTCTTGTAATCTAAACTCGAAGGATTTGTACTTGTAATGTTGATTAATAAAGGTAGATCATTTGCTTAATTATTTCGCATTTAATTTCTGCATTATGATTTCCTTCTCTATCCTTTCTTCTTCTATATCCATCATGCGCGAGTAATTATCCACTTGATAGGGTTCATAGGTTTAGGGTAGAATAATGGATGAGAAAATATTTTAACTTCTTTTACGTCTTATGAAGTTTATAAACTTTAGCAAAAGAATCGTTAACATCCTAATCGGGCATGCTATCAATTTATTGATAGTCTTGACCGCGATTTGAGATTAAATTAACAATTGTTTTGTTAAGGGCTAGACATGAATAGAGATCAATGAAGGGACAAGGGTCAATAGTGGGGAAACCCTAGTTTCTTCCAAGAACCCTAATCCTCATTCATCACTATCAATCTAGTTTTAAATCTATCAAAAGATAAATGAAGTCATCTTTATTAGTCATCCATGACTACTAAATCCTAACGAACCCTACAAGCCTTCTTTATATATATTATATATCCGTGTTTAACATAAATCTAGAATCTATTCTCTTTTCTTCTTTTATTTTATTCAACTCGTCTAAAGCAAGATTAAAAGTTCCACGTATCCCTGAGGACGACCCGTACTCATCTTGGCTAGCTACACGCGACATCGTTATTGATTGTGGTTACTTTACTACAAACACTTTTTCACATCAATCAAATAACGCCGTTGCCGGGGATACGTGCGTAATTTTTTTTCTTGCTATTCGGGTTGAATTCTTATCCGACAACCATAAAATTAAATAAAAGAGAAACAAAACCGCATATCGTGTATTTAACGATTATTGTGCAAATTTTTGCGAGGGAATCTGGAGTCACTAAAACGAGGAAACAGAGATTCAGAGACATCAATCAAAGCCAGAGGAGCAAAGAAGGCGACTAAAAAAAAATAGCAGAAGAACCCTAATTTCTGCGGTGGAACCGCGGCACAAGCATCGTTTTGGCGGCGGAACCGCAGCTGAGTTGGGGTGTTGTGCTCCCAAATTTCTCTGGTATCTTTATCTGAACTTTATCTCTCCTCTAGAAATCCAATAATTTGATTTTCTGCAGGATTCTTTGCAAAATATCGCCGCTCAAAAATCTTTTGCTTGTTTTGTTATTGGTTTGTTTTTGCAGATTTTTAATCGGACTTTTAAGGGGCAAAACCAAAATTCAGATTAGGTGGGGATTTTATCACCTTTCCTTGGTCCCACAAATCATAAAATGAGCATACTTTCACACTCATTAATTAAAAAATATCTAGACCAAGACTCTAAGGACCATCGTGCTCAATTAAGATAGAGGATGGTCATGGGTAATCCATGGCTTATCCGCATTTCTTTTGTGGTGTCTAGGAAAGTGTGGCTAAGGCAAGTGGTTACTTAATTAGGCCCGCTATTTTCGGTGATTCGTATAGAGGATACCTCCCACTTACCTGGCACTTACCTGGCCATAAGAGTAATAAAGAGGTGGTAGATGATTGATCCTGCGACTTGTCCTTTGGAAGTCTAGGAGCGGTCTAGTGACTTGACCTATGTGACCTTAGTTCTAGGGTTGATTGTGCATTTTTTGTGTGATTTATATCACGTCCGACGCTTTTCAAAACAAACATTTTTAGTTCTCACACACGCTGCCACTTGCGCTAAACCCGCTTAGTGCATGCTCGGCTGGACACAGGATTCTAGTGCCCGTCTTGTCCGCGTTTCTACTATCGACTCCGAAGTCGGTACTTCTTCATCTTCTTTTCCCCCTCCACCCACCACATCCGCAATGGACGGTTCTCCATTAGATTTTACCACCACCACCCTGCTACCACCCGTAGGTGCGCAGAATCCACCGCGCATCTCTCTCCAAGAGAGATGCTACCCGATACGCGGTCCCCTTCCTACTTGTCTATCCCTTCCATCAGCCAATAGGGATAATTTCGAAATTAAATCCCACTTCATCAACCTGTTGCCCAAATTTCACGGGCTTGAGTCTGAAGCCACATACGTTTTTATCACCAAATTCGAAAACGTATGCGCAATGATGGACATTTCACAACTTTCAGTGGATGCTATGAGACTACGTCTTCTCCTTTTTATCTTGTGCGATCTAGCAGAAAAATGGCTTTATAACACCGCCGCACACTTTATTGCCAATTGGGATGAATTCGTTATAGCATTCCTTAAGAAATTTTATCCCAATCATAAGACTGCCCGTGTTCGAAGCGAGATTAACTAGTTTACCCAGCTTCCTAATGAACCATTTTGGAAATGCTTTGAACGGTTTAAAGATATGTGTTTCCACCAATCAGAGCAAAGCTCTGTTCAAAATTCAAATTTTAAAATGAAGCAACGCTTCAGATCCAGCGCGCAGCGCCTAGCGCGCAGCGCCAAACGCGCTGCGCTCTGAGCAGCGCACCACGTGCAAAGCACGTGTGCGCTAGCGCCAAGCGTGCTGCGCTCTGAGCAGCGCACCACGTGCAAAGCACGGGTGCGCTAGCGCTGGAACTAAAAGCTCCCCACCGTCAGATCAAAGATCTAATAATAAATGATAAATCATTAATTAATCAGAATTAAATTCTGTTAAGGAAAGATTTCTCAAAATCTTTCCAAATGACAAAATTGTGCTTTGTAAATTAGAGCACCGTTGGATCAATGATCCAATGGTGATTAAAAAATCACCAAAATAAAGAATAAATTCTGTTTGGAAAGATTTCCCAATCTTATTAATAACAAGAAGACTACCTTCTGTAAATCAGAAGCCCTTGGATCAAAGATCTAACGATGGGAAATTCCCCAAATCAATTGGAGAAAAGATCTCCTTAACTGATTCAACAAATCTGCCTCCCCTATATAAAGGACCCAAGACTTCAAGTCTTGTACAGAAGAACCCCCCATAAGCTTTGAGATTTCAGGAAGAGAAGCATAGCTCTGAGCAAAAGAAGATTTTTTCTTCAAGGTAAAAAGAATGGTGATGAACAAAGAGATGAAATCATCTCATAATTAAAAAGAAGAATCCTCTTCTTAAAAGATCATAGATCTACAAAGATCAAAAGATCTCATCATAAAACAAAGAAGTACTTACTTCTTTCACAGATCATAGATCTATAAGACAAATTGTCTTTCTGAGATCATGAACATCTCATTATAAAGGGGGAGAGAATTATTAAATTCTCTTAAGGATCATAGATCCATAAAGACAAAGCCTTTCATTAATACAAGAGATTGAAGCATCTCCTATAAAGTAAGGACTTTTGTTCTTTTGATCTTGAGACAAGTCTCTTCTAGGGGAAAATTTATTTCCCAGATCATAAAATTGATCAAATGCGATTATGTGCTCTTGGACTGGCGCTCAGCGCCGAGCGCACCATATGTCACTCACTAGTGTGCCACTCAACAGTTAGCCCACTGCGCTCTTGAATTAGCGCACTGCGCTCATGGACTGGCGCAAAGCGCCAAGGGCACCACGTGTCATTCATGTGTGCGCCATTGAATTAATAGCGCAATGCGCTCATATATTAGTGCAATGCGCTCATCATCTGGCGCTTAGCGCCAAGCACGCCACGTGTCACTCACGTATGCGCTACTCAGCAGAAGCGCACTGCGCTCTTTGACTGGCGCAAAGCGCCAAGCATACCATGTGTCACTCACGTGGGCGCTGACAGAACATAAATTGTTCTTTTACAAGCCCCAGAGCTATGATGAATGCTCAGCATTCAATGAAAGACAGAAATACTGTTAAAACTCAAAAGGGCCAAGCCCAAACAAAGGCTCAACAGCCCAAAATAAATGTTAAACATTTTAACTTGAATGGACTTAGCCCAGGATTGGCCATAAGTCCTCAACTCAGATTAATTGAGCTCATATGCTCATAAATCTTTTAACAGATCTTATTTCCAAATTGGACTACAGATCTACCAACCATAACTGGTTCGAGGGTACATCTCTGAACCCCTCTGATACATGTCGTTGTAATCCTTCAACGTCTTCGGAGAGGCGACGGGTCCCGACAACCATACATTCCACGGACTACGATGTCCTTAACCTCGGACGGTAGGGTCCCTTTAAACCCACGGACTACGATGTCTTTAACCTCGGACTGTGGGGTCCCTTTAAACCCACGGACTACGATGTCCTTAACCTTGGACCACCATGTCCTTAAACTGGTATTGGACCACTATGTCCTTAAACTGGTATTGGACCACCACGTCCTTAAACTGGTAATCGACCGCCATGTCCTTAAACTGGTAATCGACCGCAATGTCCCTAAACTAGACAATATAGCCCAAATGCTCTTTTGTCGGATCAAAACGATCCCGTTAAGTTGATCTTAGTCTAAAAATTAGACTAACGTATCATTAACATACGTTTAAGTTGATCTTAGTCTCAAATGAGACTAACGTATCCTTAAACCTAACCCAAGCCCAAATCTAAGAATATACGGATTTGGACTAATCCACGTCCTACGGGTGACAACATAAATTAGTCTCCGTATACAATCCACGGGCAACCAAAAACAAAACAAACACCCACGACACGAAGTAACTATCTGGAGAAGGAGAAAGTTGTTACCGCGATGCGGTAGCGTAATTAACTGCAGGAGCTTGCGCCTGCAGGGAAGAGAGTCCCCACAATCAAAAACCCCTCTAATGAGGGGTAATCTGATGAAGCCTGCTACATCGGCCGCATCCGTTTAAACCTTCGATACATGGTGCCATAAATCAACTTGGCATCTTCGGAGAGGTGGATGGATAGCACCAATTAGCATCTGCCCCCGGAAGTTCAGGCCCCGATGTCCCAACGTCCCGGTCGCGTATTTCGGCGGGAAAGAGATTCTGGCACGCCCGGTGGGACCTTTTCCTCTTTCCACTCCACACTTCGTGTGTCGTGTTCACGAACGAATCGCGGTTTGATATGGTTGCTCCTGGATTCGAGGTACTAAGATTTGGTATCTTGCTCCATGCAGAAAATAGAAGATCAATGGCTTCAACCTGAACCAACTGCAACTGCAACTCCCGTTCCGCCCCATCTGGGGGTGTAACTTACGGCCCCAAGTGGCCTCCCTTTTCACAATGCCGGTAGAGCAGGTAACGCAGGCTACCACCGGGTTGTTCTTCGGGACCATGCTCCCACCAGTGAGCATTAACATCCCGCTACCAGAAGAAGCGCAGAAGAAGTCGGTCTTTAATCGACTCACCACCACCGCGTCCCATCTCAACGGGTCATCCAATGCCAAGCCGACAGCATCAGTCTTCGATAGGCTGAGCCCGAACTCTAATGGTCCCGTCAAGAAGCCCACGATACCTGAAGTGGCCATCCCAAAACGGATAGCCATTCCTGCTCTCGAGGTCACTAAAGAAGCTTCTCCCGTCAAAGGATCAGTCTTTACAAGGCTGGTCACTCTGGCTCCTGCTCCTGCTCAAAGGTCTGTCTTTGACAGATTGGATACTGCTTCTCAATGGACATCGGTCTTCAAGAGGCTGACACCAGCGACAACCCTCCGCCAAGACAGGGGGCACGATGAAGTCATCCCCATAGCCGAACTAACACCATCCGCACGACATGCTCGCCGTCGTCACTGGCGTCGAGTAAGGAAGGCTAAGGACAGCTCTCCGTCTGGGTTAACTCCACCAGCTCCAACGGTGGAAATCGATGCTGCTGTTCCAACCGGGAACAGCTTTGAACTGCGTAACAAGGTGCATAGGAACTCTCCAACTACCACGCTGAAGAGATCTCCTCCACCTATGGAGATTACTACGAAGGTGAAGCTAGAGCAGCCCCCTCAGCGGCTGTCCTCTAAAATTTACAAAGTCTGGCGACAGGTCCAAGAATCAGTGATCGACCAGGACTACTCTTGCCGATCAAAGAAGCTTAAAGCTCGACAAGGAGAAAACCATCTTGTCAAGCCACAAAAGGCGACAGCCGTTTGGGTGCCCGCTGCAATGGCCCCTTCGACTTCAAGTACTCACAAGAGAAGGAGGCCAGAGAAAGCCCCCGTGAATGCGGCAAACTGCAAGGACGTCGAATCTAAACGCCCCAAGTCCAAGGGCATGGTAATACATACCATTTATATGGCTTCACGAAAAGAGGAAAGCCGTGCTTCCACGGGTCATCGACCGCTTACCCGATCGATAACCAAGGCTCAGGAACAACAGCAACAGAAACTTCAGGAGATGCTGACCGCAATGGCCACACTCACTGGGTCGAAGGAAAATTCAGAGACCTCGGAGCAACGTAAAGAACAAGAGACTGATGCTCGAGAGGAAAGAAAAATAGGCCGTGGAACAAGCGGCCAACATAAAACGAATGGCTCTCTTGTTCCAAGATATGGCTGGAATGATGTTACAGCCGGAACCTCCAGCTGAAGACCCCCCGATTATCATTGAAGACGACAGAGGGGAGACATCGAACCCTCCTCCGGCTCTTTCAGCAGCCAAGGAGGAGACCATCTCCAAAGCCGCTCCGGATGATTACATTGCTCAGCAAATACGAGCTCACCAGGCGAATGAAGCGGCTGGACAGATCGTTAAAACTGGACGACCCTATCCGGGTTGGTAAGATCAAATAAGATACCCTCCGGGATATACGATCCCTAAATTCCATGTATATAAAGGGACGGGAAACCCGCATCAACACGTCGCTCAATTCAGAGCCCTGTGCGGCAACACTGGAGGTGATGATAAACTTCTGCTCCACCAGTTTTTTGGCAGGTTGTCGGAAACGGCGTTCAAGTGGTATTCTGAACTTCCAAATGACTTTATCAAGACATTTGCGGAGATGGAGCTGCTATTTACACAGAGATTCGCAAGCGCTAGCGAGCGTACTCCGATTACCGCACTGATTAACGCCAGGGTAAAGCCGGGCAAAACATGGGTGCAATATGCAATACGGTGGCGAAATTTATGGTCAAAATGTGAGCAGCGCATTGAGGAAGCACCTGCGGTGGGCATGTTCGTGGGCACTCTTGATCCGCAGGCGACCATCTCCCAGTTCATGATGTTTTTCAAGCTGACTACTTTCCAGACCTTGATTGACAAGCTGGCCCAAATGGGTCATAGACCATCTTCCTCGAAAACAGAGCCTCGAAATGAAAAGGGAAAGGGGAAAGCGACCTTCGTCGCCAATACTGAACAGCAGCTCAGTGGTCCAAGACCAGTGATCGCCAAAATGATAGAATACGATCTTCTGGTGATAAAATGAGACGCCCTTACTCGTTCCCTCGGGACAAGACGAAGAGGTTATTCGAGCTGGCACTGCGCAACAGGCTCATCACTCTGCCGGAGCCAAGACGCCCAACGCAACCAGGCGACATTAACAATCCTAACTACTGCCCTTATCACTGAATGTTGGGTCATCCGATCGAAAATTGTTACATCTTCAAAAGCTGGATAGAAGATCAGTACCAACAGGGCAAGTTCGTATTATCCGAAAACTGGAAGGTGAACCCACCCCAGCCGCATGCTCTCAAAAAGCGGACACACCAGGGGCATCATGCTCTTTTATAGAGGAAGCTCCATGGGAGGTCGTTCTTTCAGCTAAGACTAAAAGAATATTGATGGATCTCCAAACATGCCCAGCGATCAGGTAGAAAAATCCACTGGAACCCGAAGTCATCGAGGGAATGGTGAAGCCACGCCCAACTCCAAAGATTGGCGGTGATAGTCAAAGCGCTTACACCCAGCCGTCAAAGTCTTCGAAAAAGAAGAAAACCAAGAAGCCCGTGAAACCTGATGATAAACGCACGGACCTGCAAAAGCAGATTGACGCGCTGGAAGAATATAATCAAAAGGCGCGGACCCCAGTCACACTCCAAGAATTTCTCAGCCACGTTCTTGAGGACGAAGATGATGACAATGGAGAACACTCGTCAGAAGAATCTGAGGACTATGTGGCAAGCTGCCATGTGATCTCTCACTCGTCAATAGACGATGAAGAAGCTCCTTACGCAGAGAAACTGGGGGCAGATCCTGAGCCGAAAGTTCTAGGACCATCAGACGAAATGATTGATGCATTCCTGAACGAAGCCCGTCTTAAAAGCAAAGCCGATCAAGAGCACGAGAAGGCCATATTTGAAAAGGCCAAACGCCGGCGACTGGACGAAAAGGTCGAGACATTCCCGCCAGAATAAAGTACATCCGCCGCAAATAAAGGCAGATTCAAGACGAAGAAAAGGTTCGCCAAAGCCATATCGATGGGAATGAAGCTGCCACCCTCCGAAGGAAAAACTCCTGATGAAGCAGATATACATCCTAACTACTGTCTATATCATCGAAGGATCGCGCACCCTACGGAAGAGTGCATGTCCTTTAAAAACTGGTGCCAGGGATACGTCGCTCACAGGCAACACTTTAAAAGGATGAAGCGTGAAGCTCGTCAACAGTAGAAAAGCGCGACAAATGGGAATATGAAAACTGCAAGCAACTGTCACATGGTCGACGCCAGCGGATCACAAGTTCTCACCTTCAGGAGCGATTCTGATGAAGAAATAGCTCTTGGCCCACTCTTCAAAGAACCCACCTCCGAGGCGAAAGAAATGAAGACCTGTGAGAACATTCAGCTGGCAATCGTACGCTGCCTGAAAAGAATCTTGGGCCCGCGAACGGTAGGTCGAATAGAAAAGATAAGGGAAAAGAAAAAGTCCCTGAGGACATCTCCTTAGATGATCAAGTCGTTAAGGAGCTGACAACCAAGGACCAACCCAAGAAAAGTAAGGTGGATTATAACGTTCTGGCATACCTGAGGAAGATACCCTCGCATCTCAGCATTCTCGACGCCCTTCTTCTATCAAAAGAAGCGAGAGATTCTCTGATCAAAGCGTTACAAGAGCCCAAACAATTCCAAGCTTTCCTCGCCGAAGAAAAGATGAAGGACGAACTGGAAGAAGTGCACACTGCTGACATCATTTTCGGCGATGAAGATCTTCTCCTCGGGACATGTGAGCATAACTGTCCTCTTTACGTCTCCGGATACTGTCATGATATCAAGATAGGAAAAATCCTGGTTGACAATGGGTCCTCCGTTAACCTCCTCAATGTAAGAGTGTTGAAGGAAATTTGCATGAGCGTTCAACACCTCGCTCGGGATAAGATCACTATCTCCAGGTTTGATTCCCAGTCATCACGGACGCTCGGGTCTGTGATATTGACGCTACACTTTGGGCTGCTCGTCACGGACATCAAGTTTTACGTCATTGATGCTAAGACTTGCTATAACGCTTTGCTCGGCCGGCCTTGGTTACACGAGTACAACATTATCCCTTCTACTCAACATCAGTGTATAAAGTACTTCAAAGATGGTCTCGAGTACACTGTGATGGGGGAATTAAACCCATTCTTCGTGAACGAAGTCTGCAAATACGAGGATGCCAAGTACTTCATGCTAGATTTTGAAGACACAGAAATATGTCGCAAACCGGAGGACAAGCAAAAAGATATCACTACCATTCCGGTCTTCGGGAGTGATACCGAGGAGGAAGAAGAAATAATTTATTCAGGGCCGCCCCAACGCAACAAGCCGGGACCGTCCACCCCTATTCTGGTCTTCGGCAGCGACTCGGAAGATAAGGTCAATGCTGTATTTTCTGCTCGGCCATCGATACAAGCTTTCTCTGATGAAGACCAAAGTTTTCAAGTTGCCATGGTTCTGCAAGAGCATTACAAAGAGCTCGATGCACTTGAAACTTATAGTGTGCAAGAACTGCAGACATTCTATGTCCCTCCCAGACGAAAGGGTGAAAAGGAGATCCTATTCTACCGATCCGGGGAAACCAAAGTGGAGAAAGAAATTTGGCATGGTGCAGATTCTACACTTGACAGACTCCAGCTGTAACATTTCGAAATAATAAAATATTAATTTTGGGAATTTTTATAATTTAATATTATTTTATTGAATATTTTAATATTTAGGTATTTTTAAATACAAATAAATAGGAAAAATATGAGAAAAATTATGGAAAATTCTAAAATAGGGTAAATTAGTGAATTATGACATTTTTTAGTTGTTGTGATCATTTTGACACTAATTTAGTGCTAATCGCGATTAAAATCGCTAATCGGGTTTTTAGCAAATTTTGAGCAAAACATGCACACACTACTTTTTCTCACCCTTGTGCATTTTCTTCCATGATATTTGGGGTTTCTATTTATGTGAGAAGGGTTTTGATTAGAAAAGAAAAGAAAAAGAGAAAAGGAAAAAGAAAAAGGAAATGAGGGTAGGTATATGAGAGAGGTGGACCTTTGACTTCTACCCTTAGCCATTCCTCTCATCATTTTCATCCCTCATCTTCCTCCTCCTGCAGCTGCTGCTCCCTCTCTCTTCCTCCACCTTCAAGCCCTCTCTTCATCTCTAAAACATCACAAAAATCCCATTTCGGTTTCACAAAAAAGATGCACGAGCTCGAGATCTTTGCATTGGACCTAGAAAGCTTGGATTGTGACCACTTGGGGCAACTCAAGAAAATTCTTGAGTTGCCAATTGAGGTAATTTCTGAACCATTGTCTTAGTTTTACCTTTACATATACCCCCATGTTAAGATTAATCGATATTGTGTGAGATTATGGATTTGATGAAAACCTAGTTAGGGTTTGAGAGGAACTTGGTGTTAAATTGTGAAATTGAGTTCAATTGAGGATACACTAACTCCCTAGTGTTTGAATTGAAACCCAAAACCTGAAGCAAACACCAGAATACGGATTTTTGAAATCAATATCGGGGAATTTGTGTAATCTGTCACTGTTAATTGGAATCTGCTAACACCCCGAGAACCCTAAAATAATATTGAGTGGAAATTGAGATGTGCAGGCAACCTAGAGGCAACACCCCAAACCCTAGCTCCCCACTCCTTCTTCAGGCCGCCAAAATCCCTTTTCTGGCCGCAAATTACGGCCAGACCAGTGAGTAATTGCCTCGTTTTGCGTGCCTGGCCCCATTTCCTATAGTTTAGACCCTGGGTACTTCTATTTTTGACATATTCTATCTAGGGTAAAATCTGGGACTTATATCCTATGTTGTCGTTTTGGATTCGTGTTTCCGTATTCCGTATTTTTGGATTCTGAAATGGTGGAATGTGTTTTGCCTCGACTATTGTCGTTTATACGACGATATAGAGGATTATGGATGGTTTTGAAGGCGTGCCATAGGTTCTCACCTATAGGCCCCCTTATCGTGTCGTTTTGGACTTCGTGTGCCGTTTTAGCTTTGATTTGGTTTTAATGCGTATATGCGACATTTTGATGTGTAGGTACTCATGAAGACTTCGGGACGACAAGCAAATGCGTGGTGACGTCTGCAAATGATGATGCAAGGTGAGTAGATCATATCTACAGGGGGAAGTCGGGTGGATGGCGTATAGCACCCCCGCAGTCCGTAGTTAGTTATGCTATGTAATTTGGATATATGATAGTGTTAGTGTGTTGTAGCTTTGTGTTAGAAGTATTATGGTTAGTTAGGATTAGAACTAACTAGTGTAGTTCCTAGTCGCGAACCCTAGGATAGATTTGTACCCACACTCACGCACTTGGATGTTCCCTATGCTTTCACTTGGTTGATGATATTGATGACATTGGAGATGAGTCGATGATATTGGGCCTTGTGCCGCAGGATCGGTGATTGGCTATGATTCGTATTTGGGATACGAAATGTGATTTCTTGCGGGCTTGGGATATGTGTTTACCCCCGCATGCATACTTACTGATGTTATCGTTTGGTGCTAGACATAGAGTAGTACCCCAGGCTATATGATCTGACGATAGTGATACCTGATATGTGATGAGATAGTGTGACACTGACCCTACTCAGCTATTGGGATGCCGTACGATGATTACCGTACGAGCCGATATTGATGATAGATCCGCACTCATAACTCGAAGAGATCTTATGATATGACATTGAGGCGAGATCACCGACTATTTATACCTTTATATATGTATCGACTCAGAAT
The DNA here is from genome assembly GCA_030015575.1 of Agapanthus africanus. Classification (NCBI taxonomy): domain Eukaryota; kingdom Viridiplantae; phylum Streptophyta; class Magnoliopsida; order Asparagales; family Amaryllidaceae; genus Agapanthus; species Agapanthus africanus. The sequence goes on from CM057339.1 coordinate 213,292,147, forward strand.
TAGGCGGTTTCCATACCCCTCCAGACTTGCATGATATAGCTTTTGAGTTAGATTCTTCACTGTTGCGTTGCTTATTTCGATTGCATCTGTTTATACTATTTGCATGGCATTACTTGTGCTTATTGTTATATTGCCATCATGCTGATAGGACACCAGCACCATTACCGATGATGCGTATGTACCACGTACACTTACTTGCCGGCCCACACACATCTTCATCGGTAATTACCATGTCACGTACACCTTAGAAAATATTATTACTTGACATAGCCTGTTAGCTAATAGTTTAGACATTGTAGTTATTACCTGTTACTTCCTGCACACTGTTATTCATTATCATGCCGCATTCATGGATTCTCATGCATATATTCATTATTTTACGTGCTATTGAAGTTTGGATTTGGATTTCTATGAGATTTTCTGGATTTGGGGGAAAACCGCAAAAACACTAATAAATATATTCTCTCTCTTTTAAAATAAAAAGTGCGGTTTTCCATGATGTATGAGTCGTCCACCATGAGTTTTGCTGATGGATTTGGAAACCCGATTCGAGGAGACGGATGAACCGTTTCGGGTACATGGTGGACCCGGTAAGGTACCCCGGGGCAAGAAGACGTGGTGATGACGATGAGCCTGGCAGGGGGAGATTGCCTACCGGTGATATTACCGACGCGTCGGATATCCGGAGGATACCGTCGTGGTCTTGAGATGGATGGTAGGGGCCGGTCTGGACTGACGGCGCCCTAGATATTGTGGTTGAGACCTTGAGATATCAGGACATTGGGATTTCGTTTGTGCCGATGCTAGGCACAGTTTTATGCTGATTTCATTGTAGGACCTTATTTTTAAAATACAGGGGAAATCTCACTAAAGTTTGAAAACAGTTGTTTAAAGTGAATGTATTCTGTTTTCACGCATTCATATCTCATTCATATGCTATATTGTTATCTGAGGCACTGACACAGACACTTGAGATTGCACTCGGGTTAGATATTTACCCTAGCCTTGCTATAGGCTGCATGCTTTATATTGAGGATTTTTATACTGATCGTTGACTTAGGATTATGTCTTGCATTCGGTTTATCCTTGTAGATGTTTCTATTCACGAGTTGGCAACTCACCCCCGTTGTGCCACAGTTCTTGCAGGTCTTGCCGTACAGGTTCTATTGCGGCATTTCTGGCACACTACCTTCTTGCGGGTGATTTGCTATTGGTAGGTGGATTCTTTTGCATCAAGAATCCCCATTTGTATTTATTCATTCATTGTATCTAGAAATGTCCATCAACCAAAACTGTATATTCTTTCAGACTTAGAGACAGTATTGTATTATTTCGACCTTAGAGTCGCGCTTAGTAGTGTTGCGGTTTTCTTTTTGCCTTTGAGTTTTCTTTGGATTTGATCCTCGCCACTTGGCGTTGTATATTATATCTTGTGTGGTTGTGACCGTCGATTGACGAAGAGCTAGCTCCCGCTTGGGGATGCCTTTTATCATGTTATATATATTGTTATTGTTGTACCCCGTTCGGGGCCAGTTTTTACAAAAGGAAACTCTGCCGAAATTTTTAGGAAAAATTGCACATTTTAAAATTCATATTCGGCTTAGTTATTTAAAACTTGATTTTCAAACATGTTTCTTTACCTCTTAAAACCAGTTTCTTTACTTATTTCTAAAAATGGTTTTAGATTTCTGGGCTTTTGGCTTACTTGGGTCAGATGGAGTCCTATAGACTTCATAGGATTCAAGGGCCAGTCACGTGCTCTTTCGGGTCGTGACAAAGTTGGTATCAGAGCGCTAGGTTGACCTTGGTTCGAGTCTAAGTTTGACTATGTGGAGCCTAGGGCGTTGTTTATATACGGAACTTAGGCTTGACCTTACGGAACTTAGACTTGGTCGAGGGGGTACTAAACCCGAACTTTCGTCGTTTTAGGATGACCCTTGGTTGATGGATTAGGTGACTAAAGTAGAGTGACGTACCGTTGGTATGTTCCGCGGCATACTTACGACACGCCACTCCGCTTAAGGAACCTTAGGATGTGCATATTTCTTGAGATCAGTGATTCTTTTCATATCCAGGATTATTCATCCATTTGAGCTCCCCGATTCTATTAGTTTCATGATCATACCTTCATTGATGCTGTTCCTCCCTATGATCATGTATCCACTCTGGATCTGTTGTTTCCTTTCTTGCTGCTGATGTGCTCTCTTTGATACTCGATTGAGATTCCTGTCACCATGGTTGAGCGCAGTTGGGCTGCTGCTAGGGTTACGGCCGGTGTGAGCTCGTTTGGTACGGGGGCCGACCGTTGTGTTTTCTGGTGACATGGGAATGTCTCGAGTTAGTGTTGGTGTTTGTGACCTCTAGTGGAGGCGAGTGCTTGGTTTGCACCGGATGATCGTGCCTTTGTTAGAGCTGCCAGCTGAGAGAGGACTGTTGATGTACAGTATACCTCAGGGATTGTGATGTCGCCTACCGTGCAGACAGATGGACCAGCTGTTGCTGAGATTGACAGGATGTTACTTTCGGAGCATACGAGCTGAGATTGCCGGAGCTGTTAGGCAGATGAGACAGATGATAGCTAGTCTACCGGTTTGAGAGACGAATGTGATTCGTCCGATTTTGCGCCAGAGCGAGCCCAGTTGAGTTGAAGATTTCCAGTGTGGAGAGTCTTACTCAGATCTAGAGCAGGCTGATTCAGAGACGACCGCCACTGTGTTGCCCTTTCCTGGAGGATTAAGACGCTGTTCGGCGTACAGGCGTATGAGCCAGTTGTTGCTGCGAATGATGAGATATCGCCCAGGTGATTGGAGCTACTGCAGCATGAGCATGTTCTTAGAGAGATGGTAGCGAGTCGCTAGTCACCGAGGATGAATGACTAGGACGTGTGGTGAGTTTGCGTACCCCGATACGAGGGCACTAGATAGATTGTTTCCAGCTAGAGACGACTTTACGCAGGTTCGTTGAGAGTCGATAGCGACGATCGAGTGTCAGGAACCCATTTTCCAAGTTTAAAGTATACGGAAAGACATGCAGGTGATTCTATGGACCCTCTAGAAGAATGAAACCCTAACTCGACTTAATGACCGTGTGACAGCCTTTGAACCTTAGGGTTTACGGCGGTTCCGCGGCGCCATTAGTGAGGCCTGGGTTTGCCCTTCTACGGCTGGACCACCGACGCTGTGGCATGTACTCGATACTATTAAACTGTACCCGAGATGTGAGCTCTTGGGGGATTATGAGGTTCTGACGAGTCGATCGGATGATTCGACATCTTTCGGATATCGTGATGGGATACTGCTTGGGAGACTCCAGAGACGAGGATAGCCGTCGGAGCGCAGTTCGTGTAGCCACGATGAGACGAGTCCGGATCAGTCGACATTTTTAGCAGGGTGAAGAAAAGAGTTCGCAAGATATTTCGATGGGATGACATTCCACTCCGCTGACATCAGAGATGTGATACGCACCCCGAGGCGTGGTATATGGATATAACTTCCAGAAAGAAGCGCGATAAGTATGTAGCCGTTCCGGAATAAGCTTTAGCTTCAGTAATGGATGACGACTTCCCGGCAATTCGGCAGGATTGAGATTTAAGAAAGGAACCTCGACAGGACTTTTCCGGAATACGACACGAGAAGACCTAGACCCAGGAGTGGTCATGATTGCGCACACCTAGCAGGCCAGAGTTCGGCATTGTCGACAAGGTAGTTGACCAGGATCGGATAAAGGAACTTACCCAGATGCGTTGCGAATTGAGCAAGGACAGTCGAGAGATGAGTATTCCTCCGATGGTTGAGACGTGTTCCCGAGGATCTGTTCGACCAGACAGCTTCTACAGGATGATGAAGCTACAGAGTACGCGATTTCGAGTCCGTGCGAGAGACTTCAGATTGACCGGTTTCCGAGAAATGTTGTGCTGAGGACACAGATGCCCTTTGAGCGAGAAGAGGTAGTACAAGAGAGCCAGCATCTGTACAGATCGGCATAGGCATGATTGGAAGAGATCTTGAGCTGGATTCCTTCCAGGGCATTGCTGCAATGATGTTTGCACCCAGGATCAGATGTGTGACGTGCATTCAGAGAGTCAGAGGCCGACGCCAGTGATATGCTGCCTTACGAGTGGTCATGAGGATTGACCGAGAGGTGACCAGAGAAGTGCCAGAACGGAATCGTCCCCGTTAGCACACCTGACAGGGCCGATGAGCCGATTGACTGCGAGATAGGAAATCCGCAGAGAAGATAAGGACCCAGAGTCAGAGGACGCCAGACCGCGAGCAAGAAGCAAGTAGATATCCTGCGCTGCTAGCAGTGGATTGCACTGACTCCTTCTCGACCTTGAAGGAGGAACTACCGACGACGGTATCTATGATTTGTGATTTTGTGATTCGATTATCACGTATCCGTCATTTTGGATTTCGGTATTTTGGGCGTTCTGTTGCATGATTTAGTTTTGATGATTGAGTTTCATGATATTTGTTTCATGCACCCACTGGATATTTATATATTTCACGCATAGTTATTACATTGAGATATTGATTGAGATTTCATGCCTATCGTATTCAGTGATTTGATTTGCACTTCCAGCGTAGCTTTCATGCACCTTTAGTGTTTTGACATACGATTCTAGTGCCCACCAGATGCACTGAATCGGGATTCTTCGTGCATGTTATATGCACCTGATTTGGTTGCTGTCAGGCATGCACGTTGCCTACGGCAGATGTTTCGTGCACACCCGTTGCACATAGTTGTTGTTCTATACACCTGTTTGACACATATTTGGATTTTGATTCCTTGCGCACCAGACGCATAGGATATTCCTATATATGCATTTTGAGGATGGATTTCTAGTATGGCAGTACATTTTTTGATATTCTCTCTGTATTGATATTTTCGGAGCCCCGACAAAATTGGAATTTTCTGAAATGTTTTGGAAATTGGGGGGGGGATTAAATTTAAATTCGGGGACCGAATTTCTTTAAGGGGGGTAGATTGTAACATTTCGAAATAATAAAATATTAATTTTGGGAATTTTTATAATTTAATATTATTTTATTGAATATTTTAATATTTAGGTATTTTTAAATACAAATAAATAGGAAAAATATGAGAAAAATTATGGAAAATTCTAAAATAGGGTAAATTAGTGAATTATGACATTTTTTAGTTGTTGTGATCATTTTGACACTAATTTAGTGCTAATCGCGATTAAAATCGCTAATCGGGTTTTTAGCAAATTTTGAGCAAAACATGCACACACTACTTTTTCTCACCCTTGTGCATTTTCTTCCATGATATTTGGGGTTTCTATTTATGTGAGAAGGGTTTTGATTAGAAAAGAAAAGAAAAAGAGAAAAGGAAAAAGAAAAAGGAAATGAGGGTAGGTATATGAGAGAGGTGGACCTTTGACTTCTACCCTTAGCCATTCCTCTCATCATTTTCATCCCTCATCTTCCTCCTCCTGCAGCTGCTGCTCCCTCTCTCTTCCTCCACCTTCAAGCCCTCTCTTCATCTCTAAAACATCACAAAAATCCCATTTCGGTTTCACAAAAAAGATGCACGAGCTCGAGATCTTTGCATTGGACCTAGAAAGCTTGGATTGTGACCACTTGGGGCAACTCAAGAAAATTCTTGAGTTGCCAATTGAGGTAATTTCTGAACCATTGTCTTAGTTTTACCTTTACATATACCCCCATGTTAAGATTAATCGATATTGTGTGAGATTATGGATTTGATGAAAACCTAGTTAGGGTTTGAGAGGAACTTGGTGTTAAATTGTGAAATTGAGTTCAATTGAGGATACACTAACTCCCTAGTGTTTGAATTGAAACCCAAAACCTGAAGCAAACACCAGAATACGGATTTTTGAAATCAATATCGGGGAATTTGTGTAATCTGTCACTGTTAATTGGAATCTGCTAACACCCCGAGAACCCTAAAATAATATTGAGTGGAAATTGAGATGTGCAGGCAACCTAGAGGCAACACCCCAAACCCTAGCTCCCCACTCCTTCTTCAGGCCGCCAAAATCCCTTTTCTGGCCGCAAATTGCGGCCAGACCAGTGAGTAATTGCCTCATTTTGCGTGCCTGGCCCCATTTCCTATAGTTTAGACCCTGGGTACTTCTATTTTTGACATATTCTATCTAGGGTAAAATCTGGGACTTATATCCTATGTTGTCGTTTTGGATTCGTGTTTCCGTATTCCGTATTTTTGGATTCTGAAATGGTGGAATGTGTTTTGCCTCGACTATTGTCGTTTATACGACGATATAGAGGATTATGGATGGTTTTGAAGGCGTGCCATAGGTTCTCACCTATAGGCCCCCTTATCGTGTCGTTTTGGACTTCGTGTGCCGTTTTAGCTTTGATTTGGTTTTAATGCGTATATGCGACATTTTGATGTGTAGGTACTCATGAAGACTTCGGGACGACAAGCAAATGCGTGGTGACGTCTGCAAATGATGATGCAAGGTGAGTAGATCATATCTACAGGGGGAAGTCGGGTGGATGGCGTATAGCACCCCCGCAGTCCGTAGTTAGTTATGCTATGTAATTTGGATATATGATAGTGTTAGTGTGTTGTAGCTTTGTGTTAGAAGTATTATGGTTAGTTAGGATTAGAACTAACTAGTGTAGTTCCTAGTCGCGAACCCTAGGATAGATTTGTACCCACACTCACGCACTTGGATGTTCCCTATGCTTTCACTTGGTTGATGATATTGATGACATTGGAGATGAGTCGATGATATTGGGCCTTGTGCCGCAGGATCGGTGATTGGCTATGATTCGTATTTGGGATACGAAATGTGATTTCTTGCGGGCTTGGGATATGTGTTTACCCCCGCATGCATACTTACTGATGTTATCGTTTGGTGCTAGACATAGAGTAGTACCCCAGGCTATATGATCTGACGATAGTGATACCTGATATGTGATGAGATAGTGTGACACTGACCCTACTCAGCTATTGGGATGCCGTACGATGATTACCGTACGAGCCGATATTGATGATAGATCCGCACTCATAACTCGAAGAGATCTTATGATATGACATTGAGGCGAGATCACCGACTATTTATACCTTTATATATGTATCGACTCAGAATTAGGCGGTTTCCATACCCCTCCAGACTTGCATGATATAGCTTTTGAGTTAGATTCTTCACTGTTGCGTTGCTTATTTCGATTGCATCTGTTTATACTATTTGCATGGCATTACTTGTGCTTATTGTTATATTGCCATCATGCTGATAGGACACCAGCACCATTACCGATGATGCGTATGTACCACGTACACTTACTTGCCGGCCCACACACATCTTCATCGGTAATTACCATGTCACGTACACCTTAGAAAATATTATTACTTGACATAGCCTGTTAGCTAATAGTTTAGACATTGTAGTTATTACCTGTTACTTCCTGCACACTGTTATTCATTATCATGCCGCATTCATGGATTCTCATGCATATATTCATTATTTTACGTGCTATTGAAGTTTGGATTTGGATTTCTATGAGATTTTCTGGATTTGGGGGAAAACCGCAAAAACACTAATAAATATATTCTCTCTCTTTTAAAATAAAAAGTGCGGTTTTCCATGATGTATGAGTCGTCCACCATGAGTTTTGCTGATGGATTTGGAAACCCGATTCGAGGAGACGGATGAACCGTTTCGGGTACATGGTGGACCCGGTAAGGTACCCCGGGGCAAGAAGACGTGGTGATGACGATGAGCCTGGCAGGGGGAGATTGCCTACCGGTGATATTACCGACGCGTCGGATATCCGGAGGATACCGTCGTGGTCTTGAGATGGATGGTAGGGGCCGGTCTGGACTGACGGCGCCCTAGATATTGTGGTTGAGACCTTGAGATATCAGGACATTGGGATTTCGTTTGTGCCGATGCTAGGCACAGTTTTATGCTGATTTCATTGTAGGACCTTATTTTTAAAATACAGGGGAAATCTCACTAAAGTTTGAAAACAGTTGTTTAAAGTGAATGTATTCTGTTTTCACGCATTCATATCTCATTCATATGCTATATTGTTATCTGAGGCACTGACACAGACACTTGAGATTGCACTCGGGTTAGATATTTACCCTAGCCTTGCTATAGGCTGCATGCTTTATATTGAGGATTTTTATACTGATCGTTGACTTAGGATTATGTCTTGCATTCGGTTTATCCTTGTAGATGTTTCTATTCACGAGTTGGCAACTCACCCCCGTTGTGCCACAGTTCTTGCAGGTCTTGCCGTACAGGTTCTATTGCGGCATTTCTGGCACACTACCTTCTTGCGGGTGATTTGCTATTGGTAGGTGGATTCTTTTGCATCAAGAATCCCCATTTGTATTTATTCATTCATTGTATCTAGAAATGTCCATCAACCAAAACTGTATATTCTTTCAGACTTAGAGACAGTATTGTATTATTTCGACCTTAGAGTCGCGCTTAGTAGTGTTGCGGTTTTCTTTTTGCCTTTGAGTTTTCTTTGGATTTGATCCTCGCCACTTGGCGTTGTATATTATATCTTGTGTGGTTGTGACCGTCGATTGACGAAGAGCTAGCTCCCGCTTGGGGATGCCTTTTATCATGTTATATATATTGTTATTGTTGTACCCCGTTCGGGGCCAGTTTTTACAAAAGGAAACTCTGCCGAAATTTTTAGGAAAAATTGCACATTTTAAAATTCATATTCGGCTTAGTTATTTAAAACTTGATTTTCAAACATGTTTCTTTACCTCTTAAAACCAGTTTCTTTACTTATTTCTAAAAATGGTTTTAGATTTCTGGGCTTTTGGCTTACTTGGGTCAGATGGAGTCCTATAGACTTCATAGGATTCAAGGGCCAGTCACGTGCTCTTTCGGGTCGTGACACCAGCCCATCCGTTTGCCCAGATACTATACAGATGGATTAAAAAGACTGTTGAGGCGCCAAGGCGTACCCCTTAAACAGACTGCTCGACAAACCCAGTTCTATAACAGGATTTGGAGCATCCCCGGAACTCAACGAAAGTTGCCCAACGGGAGAATGGAAAAGATCGGACTTGGATATGTTCAATCCCAGAAACGGGAGCGATTTCGCGGCTGCTACGTCATACATGACTTCGATGAAGAAGGAGATGCTCTGTGGGAAGATGCTAACCCTGAACCAGAATAAGGTCTCACCATGAAAGTGTCAAGTCCCTCGTTCGAAAAACAAATGGACAAGCTTATAAGGGATGCGGGTCAAAAGGTTCGGGACGACCATAATCGCGAAATGGCCATCTATGAGAAAGCCAGAACGCAGTGCCTCCTTCAGCAAGCTACAGAGAATGACAATGCCCTTCGTCGCCAGCCCGTCATACAAAAGACCCGGCGCAGAGGCAAAAATAAACCCAAGAACGGAAAATATGTTCGACGGCTGCAAAGCGGGTCCAAGAAGCCACGCGATCAAGAATCGAGCAGCCGGGATCCGTCTCTTATAAAGAAGATAGGTCGGGAGTATTCTTTTCTCCAAGACAAGACAAGGAAGATATTCAATCTTGTCATGAAACATCAAATGATGACACTCCCGGAGTCCAAGCACCCTGAGCAAGTAAGAGAGGTCTCTCACCCGGACTATTGCTCCTATCACCGAGCGATAGGACATCCTCTCGAAGACTGCTTCACCTTCAAGAACTGGGTCGAAGACCAATATCAACAAGGCAGATTCGCTCTATCCGACAGTTGGAGGGTAAGTCCGCCACAGAAGCATGTACCGCATGTTGGATATAGTGCCCTCAAAGTCAATTATTGGATCGCATGTACGTGATTGCAATGATTGAGGCAGGACCTATACCGATATGACAGTCTTGCTCGAGATGATAGTATGCTATCTGGTTTGTCTTTATCATCGTATACATGCTTTAGTTCACTATTACATGTTGATAGAGCCCATAGGATTCTTGCTTGACTGCCAGCAGTATGATGGCGATCATATATGTGGGAGCTGGGGTCTATAAGCACATCCTTAAAGTGTCCCTAGTCGTTGGAGTTTCGAGACAGGGCATCGATACTCCAGAGTAGACTAGTGTATACAGTCGAGACCCGGACGAGGGGCGGTGGTTGGTCTCACAAGCCATTGGTGTCAGTTGGTTCACCTAAGATGTATACAGTTGCTCATTGAGTACACTGGATAGGACTCGCCGGGAACATGCTGGTTGGTATTATATATATCGTCAGATAGCAGTTCCTTGGTGACATGTGTACAGGTCGACCTGAGATCGTCATTTGTCTCGTGTGAGTTCCCACTATGCTTAGATTACTACCCTACCACGCTCAAAGGAGACATGCAAACAGGTTTTAGTTGGGTACAGTCCCGAGCCACATGGAGACAGTGAGCGGATCGTCGGGGATTCGTCTCTCCCGGTATTGGGGGTTGATGTCGCACAGTGCACGGGTGGACATCACTAGAAATCCTTCGCCGAGGTAGTGGAGAATTACTGATTTGGATCAGTAGTTTCTCAGGTGGTGATGGGCTTCATACCGACACGAATTATCGCGTTATTAGGGGTCTGACTTTATCCACCCCCTAGACTCGATATGCGATACTCTTAGACGAACGGACCAGACTGTACGGATATTGTCACTGTCAGGCTCAGTAGGGTTTCTGGATGAGTTCGCTCGTCATCTTCTCTTCCAATCAATACATAGGCAACCATTACGTACAGCTTGTACCTCTGACGTGCTAGAGGTTATACCCAGTGCCAGTGTCTTGATGAGTCATTAGAGTCCCCCACAGACAGTTTCCCAAGTTCGGGCGAAACGTTGTAGAGGCCGTATGGTTTTATGGCAGGGGTTCGGAAAATGCACGTGCGTTTACGCACGTGTCATATTTCGGCCAGATTATACTGGTAGGCTTTGGTTTAAGCCGGATCCGAGTATTATACTGTGTAGATATAATATTTTTGTCTCAGTTGCATTTGTATTCTGTCGTAATACAAATGCGGGTATGTTTATACCATTACGGGGTTATCCTGAAATTCATTTCAGGATCGCTTTTGAAAGTTGCCAGTTTCCAGTTTTCTATCAGCCGTATTAAACATTCGGTTAAATATGGATTTATCTTTTCGTCACTTGGGTGAGTCATGAGGGTTAGTCGTGGTTCTAGATGTTTCTAGATGGTGACTAGGATGATAATGTGGCTGGTGAGTCATTAGGGCATTAATTGTTCATTTAATGAAAGGGTGACTAGGTTAGATGATTCATTAGTTCATTAAATGATTATGCAAGGTGTTTATGATGATTCATTCTCTTCATTAAATGTTGTAGTCACCCCCCTTCTCCTACACTCACCTCCCCCCTCTCCTTAAGTGGCCGTCCCTCTCATTTGAGAGTGGATGAAGGAATTGCAAAAGAAAAAGACTATGGTTTTGGCTTCATGGAAATTTCATATAATCATTTCTCATTTCATTTAAATCCAAAAGGCAACTTCATTAACCGTTCGTCCATAGCTTTGGACGTTACGAGACAAAGTGTTCTACTCATTCTCTACATCAATCTTGGTCATCTCTTTTAGCAAACTTGATGATCGAGTTGCCTCGGTTCAGAGGCGGGAGCCCGTTTAAAGATCCGTCGACGTGGTGCCACCTGGACGAGAAGACTGGAGATTCAGGAGATCGGAGCAGCCGCAACAAACCGTGGGATGATGGTTGAAGACCGAAGGACTCGGATCGTTCGGTATAACATTTCTATCCACTTTGTAGTTTGTTAGTTTAGCTTTAATGGCAGATCCAGGTTATAGTACGCGATAGCGCCAGTTTGTAAAAATGTTTTGTTCCGCATTTGGCGTCTGTTAGACGGCCGAGGCGCTACCGTGGACTTACAGTGGTATCAGAGCCTCACCATTAAGCTTTACTAACTTGTGCTAACGCGTTTAAAATATCAATCGAACGGATTTTCAAAAATCATAATTTTCAGTATTAAAGTTTCTGTCGATTTTAAAAGGGGTCTAAAAATCATTTTGACCATACCAGAAAATCAAGCAGGCTTTTATAAGAATACAGAAGAAAAACGATCAAGTGATTCTACCGTACCGCCGCGGAAACGCGGTCAAAGCCCAGCTTTGACCGTGGAACCGCGACAGTCTTGGTGACTCACTTGGCCATTTTTCTTCTGCTACTTCTTTGTTGGAAATTTTGGTTTCTGGTACTGTTCTTTTGGGCCCAGATTTTGTTACTGTACAACAGATGTATGTGGGGCCCACTTCGGGAAGTTTTGTCGATCGAAATTTTAAACTTGTTAGTATGCAGTACTTATATTATATCTTCGACCGGGAATGTCATTTGAGCGGTAAATTGCGTCTACTTGCTATAAGTTCTTTTAGACGAATTTGCGAACGTGACATTCGCGTTGATGTTCTGTGTTGTGCTGTAATGTTGCGGATTTGTCGTGGTGGATAGCAGTGTGCAATAGTAGTGCAGTTTGGATTTATTTGTACATTTGATATTGCGGGGCGAGCGTCCAACATGTGGACTGCCGTCACTGCCTGTTTGTATAATATTCTTTTGGGGCACGACCGGGCTGAGGTCGATGTACCCGTTGTACATATTTTTATTTCTGTACTAGGTTTACCCCGCGACAGAGTGCACGGATAGCCGGGTTCTGGAGGGCAACGGGTCCGTATCTCATGGCTTTGAGAGGCAGAGGGGCCTCACTCTAGAATTGGCAGACTATTCGCCGCACTCGTAGGGGGTATAGGTTGACCCAAGGAGGGGTGCTCAAGTTACCGGATTCCGTGAAGTGCCGGGTGGTCCATTCATTTTGCTGTTGGGGGCTGCCTCGCTTCAGGTTTTGGCGGGTAACTTGCCGCACCCGTAGGGGTCTAGATTTCATTGCACAGGTTATCCACACGACCAGGGGAACGTCGGGTTTCAGTAGTGGCTCTGTGAAACCCGGGGATCCCAGATTATCTGTATTATTCTGTGATGCTTATTACTTTTCTGTAATGTGGCATATTATCACGCCTGGAGCGATTATTGTATATTGGTATATATACTATTAGAGGTTGTATATGTTTTACACCCGCGCTAGTCCGGTCCTCGCTCTGTCGTTAGTTAAGTAATCTAACGGGTGATGACGGGACCCAGTGGCGAATACGGATGGCATATACATACATTTTATTTTTCGTTCTTTTCTGGTGTGATTAATTGATGGGACTGCATTGATTCTGATCAATGCAAAGGAAAAAAAATCTATATTTGATGTTGTTGGAACAATTTTAAAAAGTGTTATTACAAAGACGTTTCCTTTTGTTTTGCACAGTGATATTCAGTTAGAATATCCTGCACCTCATTCGACGAGGCAAGGGTCGAGATCCCTTCACCGGGAGTGACCCCTTGGGCAGAAGTTTGCGTCAGGGTAATAACTTTACTATAGTCGATTACAAGTTGCTTTGCATCGCGGTATTCAGTTGGAATATCCTGCACCTCATTCCACGAGGAAAGAGCCGAGATCCCTTCACCGGGAGTGACCTCTTTAGCAAAGGTTTTCGCCACTATATTTTATAAAAAGCTATCAGGTTCCTTCAACGAGATCAAGTTCATTACGTTAAAGGTTTTTCGCCAAAAATCAGTCGTAACCCTCCGTCGTTTCTTATGGATGGTCAGTAGTATTCAAGCTATGTTTGTTGGCCTACGTCAAGGCATAGTGTTTGGTAGCTGCTGGGGTATTCATTTGTTGCATAGATAGATGCATTAGTTTAGGACAGACGTACAGCTTTGTTGGCCTACGTCAAGGGCATGTACGATGGACCTAAATTAATCAGGACAACGACGGGTAGAACTTGACATGTGACTTATGATTTGTTGGCCTACGTCAAGGTCATAAGAGCATGGGATTAGAAATCATATCGGGAGTTTCTAAAAGAAACTGAAACTTGCCAAGTATGAGCATACCTTCTGGAGTGTGATAACATGAGTGGATTCCTTCACGTTATTGTAAGTCCACGTTGCCCACCCTGGTGCTTGCAGGGAGGTGGAAACGTTATGAAAAATCGGATTTTTACAACACTAGGAAACATGGACTATGTAAAGGAGGGATCTTTGCTAAACAAAAACTAACTACAAAGCTAAAAGAGTTAGCTACTCGGAAAGGGGGTTATACCTAGGTTTTCAAGTCCTTCTCTTCTTGCTCCTTAGAGTGAAAGAACGGGTTCTCCTTGTCGTCTTCTCTTGCCGAAGAAAGATCCACCCGAGGGCCTCTACCTTTGGCTCTAACCTCAAACTAGAAGTAACTAAGGTGCTTGGTGTGCTAAACCTAGGACCTTAGAAAGAGTAGAGAGTATTTTTGAAGGGATTATCTCAAGCTCAAATGGTTCTCAACTCATGAGAGGGGAGAGCTAGAGAGAGAGGAAGAGGAGGAGAGAGAATGAGAATGATAGAATGAGAAGAATAATCCCACCTTCTCACATATATGTGAATTATAAAAAATAGATAATTAGCTAAAGATAATTGTGATGGTTAATCAAGAAATGACCATTATCATTTCACATTAAATGCTTTTGCAAGGATCAAAGAGCATCTTTCATATGGAATGATGATGGTCAACTTGTCAACCTTGGTCAACAAGTCAAGTATAGTCAAATGGTCAACAACCCTAACCATGCACAATTATAATTAACTAATATTAATAAATCATATTTCACACATAAATATTAGGGTTAAGAAAATGACAATGGTCATCAACCCTAATGAAAGTCCTCTGCCTCTGCCTCAGTTAACTGTGTATACACACCCGTATCCGTATTCCGAGGAACACGAATACAATGAGATAAAATCAATCCTAAATCATATACTAGGATACGGCTTAAACCAAAGCCCACTAGTATAAGCTGTCCGGACACCAAACGTGCACAAGTGCGCGGATGTGAACGAACCCCGTCGCAAAACCATGCGACCTCTACTCATTTTGCTTAAAGGCGAATAACCCTCTGTGTGAGACTCTAAAGACTCGACACTACGCTGGCAGTGGGTTTAACAACAGACCGCAAGCGGCACTAGCTGTACGTAACGGTCCCCAGGTAGATGCCGATAAGAAGACTGACGAGGTAAACCCATCTGAACTCCTACTGAGCCTGAATGTGACAGTCTCCGTACAGTCCGGTCTGTTCATTTAAGAACATCGCATGGCGGGCCTAGGGGGGCGGTAAACGTCAGTCCCCTACTAGCGGTACAAGTCATGTCGGAGTGTAGCCCAGAACACCTGAGATAACACTGGAAACCTACCAGTCTATCTCGCTTGCCCTGGCCAGGGACTTTGTGTAATGGCTCTCCTAGACACAGCGCGATATCAACCCCCAATACCGGGAGAGAAGAATCCTGTCTAACCGTCACTACCTCCAAGTGCTTCGGGACTGCACCCAAAAACTACCTGTTTGCACGACTCCTTTGAGCCGTGGTAGGGTAGTAATCAAAGTACAGTGGGAACACACTCGAGGCGAAGTGACAGTGTCAAGTCAATGGACTAAGCTGTACTCATGTCACCTGGGAACTGATAACTGACGATAGGTATAATACCAACCAACAGTTCCCGACGAGTCCTGTCCAGTGTACTCATAACCTAACGAGCACCCGCATACTATCCCAAGTATGACGTACTGATGGCTGTGGGACAGACCGTCTCCCAAGCTGGGATTAGAAGTGCATACGCTAGTCTACTCCGGAGTATCGATGCCTTGTCTCGATAGTCCTACGACCAGGGACCTGCATAAGGATGTGCTTGTAGATTACCCAGCCCCCACGAGTGTGCCTGCCATCACAACGCTGGTAATCAAACAAAGATCCTAAGGGCTCCACTAATGTGTAAAGGCAATATGCTAAAAGAAACACATGCACACATTAAAGCAGAAACAAACCAAGTAGCATACTACCATTTTGAGCAAGAATGTCAATACAAGGTGAATATCCCAAGCTTCCATCAAGTAATATACAAACTAGTATGATACAGTAATGGCCTCTAGGGTATATACACTAACAATCTCCCACTTGCACTAAGTCCATGTACTGGCGTATCGAAGACCTATCATCTCGATCAGCCGCTCGAACTGAGTCTGGGGTAAGGCCTTCGTGAATGGATCATCAGTGTTATCTTCCGTAGCAACTCTCCGAACCTCGATCTCCTGGCGACCCACGATCTCCCTGATCAGGTGATACCACCTCAAGATGTGCCTGGACTTCTGATGGGACCTGGGTTCCTTCGCTAAAGCTATAGCCCCGTTGTTGTCGCAATACAGAGGTACTGGATCAACAATGGACGGAACCACCTGAAGTTCTGTTAGGAACTTCCTTATCCAGACGGCTTCTTTTGCGGCATCTGCAGTAGCGATATATTCCGCTTCCATCGTCGAGTCAGCAACGGTTTCCTGTTTGGAACTCTTCCAACACACCGCCCCTCCATAGAGGGTAAAGACATAACCTGACATGGACTTGGAATCATCCTTGTCACTCTGGAAGCTGGAGTCAGCAAAGGCCTCGATCTGGAGGTCTTTTCCGCCATACACCAAGAACATCTCCTTAGTCCTTCTCAGGTACTTGAGAATATTCTTTACCGCTATCCAGTGTTTCTCCCCAGGGTTTGACTGATACCGGCTTACCACACTCAGTGCATAAGCTATATCTGGTCTGGTACACAACATCGCATACATTATAGAGCCTACCGCAGAAGCGTAGGGTATAATAGACATGCGATCCCTTTCCAAATCAGTCTTGGGAGACATCTCTTTGGAGAGGGTGATCCCGTGACAAGCCGGTAGATTACCGCGCTTGGAATTTTCCATACTGAATCTTTTCAGTACGGTGTCGATGTACCTGGACTGTGAGAGTCCTAATATCCTCTTGGATCTGTCACGATAGATCTGGATCCCCAGAATGTATGAGGCATCACCCAGGTCTTTCATGGAGAACCTGTGTGACAAGAACCCTTTGACAGATTGTAGCATAGGAATGTCATTTCCTATCTAGAGAATGTCATCCACGTATAAAACGAGGAATACTACAGTTCTTGCTACAAATCTACTATAGATGCATGGTTCATCTGGATTTTTGATAAAGCCAAATTCTTTGACCGTCTCATCAAAATAGATGTTCCAACTCTGCGATGCCTGCTTTAGTCCATAGATGGATTTAAGCAACTTGCACACCTTTCCGCTGCTCCCACTCTGAATGAAACCCTCTGGCTGGTCCATATAGACACACTCCTCTAAATTTCCATTTAGAAAAGCGGTCTTTACGTCCATCTGCCAGATCTCATAATTATGGAAGGCAGCAATGGCAAGAAGGATCCGAATGGATTTCAGCATAGCCACTGGAGAAAAGGTTTCGTCATAGTCCAAGCCAGGTCTTTGACGGAAACCCTTTGCAACAAGTCTAGCTTTATAGGTCTCAACCTGTCCATCTACGCCAATCTTCTTTTGAAGATCCACTTGCATCCTACGGGTTTTACCCCATCTGGAGCAATGCCCAACGTCCATACTTTGTTGGTGTACATGGACTCCATTTCGGTCCGCATTGCATCCAGCCATTTTACCGAGTCAACGCTCTGAATGGCCTGCTGGAAGCTAGTCGGCTCATCACTATCAATGATGCAATCCTCTCTATCCCCGTCTATGAGAAAACCGTAGTATCTCTCGGGCGGATGAGACTGCCTACTACTTCTGCGGAGCGGCGCAGGAATGTCTTGATCTTTCGAACCCTCTGGTTCTACTAAGCTTTCAGTAATAGCTCGTGGTTCTGGAATTTCTTCCAGTTCTACTGCGCTCCCACTTATCTGATTTTCTAAAAACTCAGTTTCCAAGAAGTGGGCATGACGAGAAACAAAAACCTTTTGTTCCTCTTCGCAATAGAAGAAATATCCCTTGGAGTTCTTTGGATATCCCACAAACTTGCACTGTACTGAGCATGCCTCGAGCTTGTCCGCATGCTGCTTTTTGACAAAAGCTGGACATCCCCATGTCTTAAAATGATTAAGATAGGGTCTCTTCCCACACCACATCTGATATGGTGTGGTAGGCACAGTCTTAGTGGAACTCGGTTCAAAAGGTATGCAGCTGATTCTAGTACATATCCCCAGAATGATCGCGGTAACTCAACGTTACTCATCATGGACCGTACCATATCCAATAGGGTTCGGTTCCGTCTCTCCGATACACCGTTATGTTGCGGAGTGTATAGAGGAGTAAGCTGAGAGAGAATTCCATTCTCTTTTAAGTAATCCATGAACTCGGCACTCAAGTATTCACCACCTCGATCAGATCTCAGTGTCTTGATACTTTTGCATGTTTGTTTTTCTACTTCATTCTTGTATTCCTGGAATTTTCCAAAGGCTTAGGATTTATGTTTCATTAAGAAGACATATCCGTACCTTGAAAAGTCATCCGTAAAAGTAATGAAGTAAGAATAACCGCTTCGTGCATGCGTATACATTGAACCGCACACGTCGCTGTGTACGAGTCCCAAGAGCTCGCTCGCTCTCACTCCGTGTCCAGTGAATGGAGTCTTTGTCATCTTTCCTTTGAGACAAGATTGACAAGTTGCATATGATTGATATTCGAACGGATCCAAATATCCTTCTGTATGTAACTTGGTCAACCTTCTCTCATTGATGTGACCCAGTCTACAATGCCATAAGAAAGTCTGATTTGTTTCCGGAGACTTTCTTTTGTGTGTATTCTGGATATTGAAAATCTGTGGTTGGTTTAATACGTATATACCATTGCTTAATGTACCTGACCCAATCAGAACTTGATTAAGGTGAATGTTTACAACATTACTTACAAACGCAAATTCATAACCTTCTTTAGAAATTAAAGATACAGAAATGATATTACAAGTTGCATTGGGTACAAAAAAGCAATTACGTAAAACCAAAACATGTCCATCTGACATTCCCAGGTGATAGTCCCCCACGGCCTCAACATCCATGCTAGCTCCGTTTGAAACTTTGAGGGTCATGTTACATGCCTTCAAAAACCTACGCTTTCTCAACGCCTGCAAAGAATTACAGATATGAGATCCCGATCCGGTATCCAATACCCAGGACGTAGAGTTTATTGATAGACAGTTTTCAATAACATACACACCTGAAGCTGAAGCGGCAACTTGCTTCAGATCCTGTGTTCTGGCCTTCCAAGCCCTGCAATCTTTCTTCCAGTGTCCACTCTTGTGACAGTAAAAGCACTCTTCCTTATCCACAAGCTTCCCCGCTACCTTTGTTGCTTTTGCCTTTCCCTTCGTATCCACTTTACTAACACCGCCCCTTGGTTTGGAGGGGGTTTTCTTCTTTTTCCCTTGGCTTTTGTCCTGGACCTAGAAGAGGAAGATCCTCCTATAAACAAAGTGGATGTTTCCCTACCTTTCTGTAGGGTGCCCTCTGCACTCCTCAGCATGTTGAGGAGTTCTGAAAGTTCAACTTCCTTTTCCTGTAAGTTGAAGTTCAGGATGAACTGGGTGTAAGTGGAAGGAAGGGACTGAAGAATCAAGTGTGTATAGGGCTCATTCTCCAACGTGGTCCCAAGGTCCACGAGCTCCTCTATGTAGCCAATCATTTTAAGCACGTGTTCCGCTACCGATGATCCGACGGCCAATCTTGCCGAAAACAGCTTCTTCGACACTTCGTATCTGGCGATACGGGATTGTTCTCCATACAGTTCTTTTGTATGGAGAAATATGGATTCGAGGTCCATATTCTCGTGCCTCCTCTGATGTTCATTGTCCATAGAGGCAAGCACGAGGCACTTACCCTTCGCGCAGTCGATTTCCCAGGTCTTACGGATTTCCCTATCGGCGACGCTGGTTTTGGGACCTGGGACAGGGGGAGCTTTGGTGGTAAGAAGATACCCCAACTTGTCATAAGTGATTTCCATTTTGACATTCCTGAGCCAATCTTTATAGTTTGGCCCTGTCAGTATGTTTTTATCTAGAAGTAACTTAAGTCCAGTCATGATAATTGGTCGCTGCAATTAGGAGAGAGAGAAGAAACACTTTAGCATGATGCTCTTGCAAGTTTAGAGTGGTTTTTAATTTGTCTAAACAGGATGGCTCCCACTGTCTTTCGAATCCCTCCTCAAACCATAAAGGAAGAACTAGTCGGGATCAATCTCACCGTACAATATTTGCTTAACCGTTCAGCCAGGCCAGTGTCGGTACTTCGAGGGAGGTTTTCCAACTCTTTCGCAAAGTTCCTTAATTAAATAACCTCTTTTCCCTATGGGCGTAGCCCCGCTAACACCTTTCTAGACACCTACTTGGTTTATAGCATTGATCGTTAAGTGAGAAAGTTCCGGAGGAGTAGCATATACTCACAGTAGGATCGGGATCCAAATATCATTGCGTGACAAAACTGAAGGAATCCTACCAGAATCATCACACTCCAAATGGTATGCAGCACTGGCAAGTTTCAGTTTCTTTTGAAACTCCCGATGTGGATTTTTGCCCCATGCTCTTATGACCTTGACTTTGGCCAAAATATCATAAGTCATATGTCAAGTTCTACCCGTCATTCTCCAGGTTAATTTGAGCCCACCCGCACATACCCTTGACTTTGGCCAACATGGTAGAACGACTGCCCCAAACCAACACATCTATCTATGCTGCACATGAATACCCAATAGCTACCAATCACTATGCCTTGACTTTGGCCAACATACATAGCTTGAATACTTATTGACCATTCATGTGAAACGACGGAGGGCTACGAATGGTTTTGGCGAAACCGTGAACGTAGTGAACTTGATATAATCGAAGGAACGAGATAGCTTTCAAAAGGAGTGGCTCAAGCTCCGCATTTAAAATTTGGTTTTGAAAAGAACCGAGTGGTTTTGAAAGTGTTCCATTTTACTTGGTTTATTTTTTCTTGCATTAATTCCAATGCGTCCCATCATTTAATCCTACCATTGCAGAAAACAACGAAAATATGACGTACGCTTATGCCATCCGCATTCGCCACGGGGTCCCGTCATCACCCGTTAGGTTACTTAACTAACGACAGAGCGGGGGCTGGACTAGCGCGGATGCAAAACATAAGCAACGCCTAAATAGATATCATATAGATATATATAAACATTCGTCACATGCAATGATAGCCATTCTAGATCACAGATGAACACATTGGATATACTAGGAATCCGCATTTCGTACGAGCCTGTAACGAAGAGCGGATTACACGGTCGTGATGAATAGCCAAACCCCACCCTAGACCCCTACGGGTGCGGCAAACTACCTGTTAGTGTATATGCCCTAGAGGCCATTACTGTATCATACTAGTTTGTATATTACTTAATGGAAGCTTGGGATATTCACCCTGTATAAACAATCTTGCTCAATATAGTAGTATGCTACTTGGTTTGTTTCTACTTCAATGTGTACATGTGTTTATTTTAGTATATCACCTATACACATTAGTAGAGCCCTTAGGATCTTTGCTTGATTACCAGCGTTGTGATGGCAGTCACACTAGTGGGGGCTGGGTAATCTATAAGCACATCCTTATGCAGGTCCCTAGTCGCAGGACTATCAAGACTGGGCATCGATACTCCGGAGTAGACTAGCGCATGCGCTTCTCATCCCAGAGTGGGAGATGGTCTGTCCCACAGCCATCAGTACGTCGTACTGGAGATAGTATGCGGGTGCTCATTGGGTTACGAGTACACTGGACAGGACTCGTCGGGAACTGACCGGTTCGTATTATACCTATCGTCAGTTATCAGTTCCCAGGTGACATGAGTACAGCTTAGTCCGCTGACTTGACACTGTCACTTCGCCTCGAGTGTGTTCCCACTGTACTTTGATTACTATCCTACCATGGCTCAAAGGAGTCGTGCAAACAGGTGGTAGTTGGGTGCAGTCCCGAAGCACTTGGAGGCAGTGACGGTTAGACAGGATTCGTCTCTCCCGGTATTGGGGGTTGACATCGCGCTGTGTCTAGGAGAGCCATTACACGAGTAGTTCCTGGCCAGGGCAATCGAGATATACTGGTAGGCTTCCAGTGTTATCTCAGGGTGTTTTGGGCTTCACTCCGACACGACTTGTACCGCTATTAGGGGACTGACGTTTACCGCCCCCTAGACCCGCCATGCGATGTATCAGACGAACAGACCGGACTGTACGGAGACTGTCACATTCAGGCTCAGTAGGAGTTCAGATGGGTTTCACCTCGTCAGTCTTCTTGTCGGCTTCTACCTGGGGACCGTTACGCACAGCTAGTGCCGCTTGCGGTCTGTGGTTAAACCCACTGCCATCGTAGTGTCGAGTCTTTAGAGTCCCACACAGAAAGCTATTCGCCTTTAGGCAAAAGAGTAGAGGTCGCATGGTTTTGCGACAGGGTTCGGTCACATCCGTGCACTTGTGCACGTACAGTGTCCGGACAGTTAACACTAGCGGGCTTTGGTTTAAACCCGATCCTAGTGTATGTTTTGGGATTGGTTTTATCCAGTATGTATTCGTGTTCCTCGGAACGCGGATGCGGGTGTGTATGCACAGTTGACGGAGAGACAGAGGCAGAGGATTCTCATTAGGGTTGTCTATTGACTTTTTGCTCAACCCTAATGAGAATATGATATGTAATTAACAATAATATTAATTAAGTATTATAGTGATATGGTTGTTGAGGGGTTGACTTTTGTTGACTTGTTGACTTTGTTGACCGGTTGACTAGGTTGGACTAGTTGACCATCATGATGACAATGGCTATCATTTCATGGCAAAGACTTTTGCTTGCTTGTTCTTTTGTGCAAAATGAGTGCATGAAATGATATGGCTATTGTAGCTTAAACCATCACTAATACTTGATTGCTATTATTGGTTATGATGGCTTTGGATTATGAGAGCCAAGAGAGAAAGGTCTTTCTCATTCTTTTCATTTTCATTCTCTCTCTTGTGTTCTTGAGCTCTCATCTTCTTCCTCTTGCTCGTCTTTCTCATTCTTTTCATTTTCATTCTCTCTCTTGTGTTCTTGAGCTCTCATCTTCTTCCTCTTGCTCTCCCTCTTTTTAGTCTATGGTTCACTTGTCTCATGTGTTGAGAACCAAGAACCATAGAGAAAATCCCAACACACTCTTCTCTACCCACTCTAGTTCACAAGGTTTAGCAAACCAAGTGAACTAGTTTCTTCAAACATCGAAGAAGAAGCCAAAGGTAGAAGCTTTCGAGGTGGATCGATCTTCGGCGTAAGGAGACGACGGGGTGAAGCCGATCCGGACAACCATCGAGGCTTGAAGATGAAGGAGTTCAAGAAAGAAAGGTATAACCCCCTAACCGAGTAGTTAACAACTCCTAGTTAGGTTGTTAGTTAGATGTTTAACAAAGATCCGGTTTTGAGTCCATGTTACCACCTCTAGAAAATTGTTTATCGTCAAATTCTGCATGCTCGAAAGTACCGGGAGAGGTAGCATGGACTTACACTACCCGCCAAGTATCCGAAGTGAAGCAACCTCCCTCAACAATGTGAGTAGGCCACTCGGCACTTCGAGATACCCGGTAGTTTGTGCACCCCGCCTTGGGTCTATCCTAGGAGCAAAAACAGTAAAAAGAAATTATACAATAACGGCTACAACCCCGACCCGGTTGTGCGGCCATACAAATAATATTACATCAATTTACATATTACAAGAATTGAAAGAATAAAAAACTCTCATCTCACAACCCCCCGGCTATTCATCGGCGACAATCCAACGAATTCATATACACAAACCATCAATCATTACAGATCACAGATATGTATAACCTCCACTAATCGACGTATAGCGATTAGCAGACGTTCAATACATATATCATATCACAGATATAACCCATTAGCCAAAGTGTAAAGAAATTCGATCAAAATACGGATTTGTGACCACCCCAAAAACTAACTTGTTCTCTGGAAAATCTGGGCAGAAACAAACCATCTCAAAAATCACAAAACAGCAACAGAAGAACACTGCAGGAAAAACGACCCACGACCGAGTCAACTCGGCCGCGGATCCGCGGCAAGAGCATGCTCTTGCCGCGGTTCCGCCGTGAGTTGGTCGACTCGCTGGTTCGTTTTTCTTGGGTGTTCTGTAAAAACCCAGAGATGATTTTTAGTGTATGATTTATTATTTTTAAAGCAGAAATAAAAATCGGCAGAAACTAGGGTTTTTGAAAATGTGTTTTGCGATTTTTTCCGATCGAAGTTCTAGATACTTTGCTAACTGGTTAGTTTGTGTTTAGCCAGGCTCTGATACCACTGTAAGTCCACGTTGCCCACCCCGGTGCTTGCGGGGAGGCGGAAACGTTATGAAAAATCGGATTTTTACAACACTAGGCAACATGGACTATGTAAAGGAGGGATCTTTGCTAAACAAAAACTAACTACAAAGCTAAAAGAGTTAGCTACTCGGAAAGGGGGTTATACCTAGGTTTTCAAGTCCTTCTCTTCTTGCTCCTTGGAGTGAAAGAACGGGTTCTCCTTGTCGCCTTCTCTTGCCGAAGAAAGATCTACCCGAGGGCCTCTACCTTTGGCTCCAACCTTAAACTAGAAGTAACTAAGGTGCTTGGTGTGCTAAACCTAGGAACTTAGAAAGAGTAGAGAGTATTTTTGAAGGGATTATCTCAAGCTCAAATGGTTCTCAACTCATGAGAGAGGAGAGCTAGAGAGAGAGAGGAAGAGGAGGAGAGAGAATGAGAATGATAGAATGAGAAGAATAATCCAACCTTCTCACATATATGTGAATTATGAAAAATAGATAATTAGCTAAAGATAATTGTGATGGTTAATCAAGAAATGACCATTATCATTTAACATTAAATGCTTTTGCAAGGATCAAAGAGCATCTTTCATATGAAATGATGATGGTCAACTTGTCAACCTAGGTCAACAAGTCAAATATAGTCAAATGGTCAACAACCCTAAACATGCACAATTATAATTAACTAATATTAATAAATCATATTTCATACATAAACATTAGGGTTAAGAAAATGACAATGGTCATCAACCTTAATGAAAGTCTTCTGCCTCTGCCTCAGTCAACTGTGCATACACACCCGTATCCGTGTTCCGAGAAACACGAATACAATGAGATAAAACCAATCCTAAATCATATACTAGGATACGGCTTAAACCAAAGCCCACTAGTATAAGCTGTCCGGACACCAAACGTGCACAAGTGC
The DNA here is from genome assembly GCA_030015575.1 of Agapanthus africanus. Lineage (NCBI taxonomy): Eukaryota > Viridiplantae > Streptophyta > Magnoliopsida > Asparagales > Amaryllidaceae > Agapanthus > Agapanthus africanus. The sequence goes on from CM057339.1 coordinate 213,317,293, forward strand.
GCGGATGTGAACGAACCCCGTCGCAAAACCATGCGACCTCTACTCATTTTGCCTAAAGGCGAATAACCCTCTGTGTGGGACTCTAAAGACTCGACACTACGCTGGCAGTAGGTTTAACCACAGACCGCAAGCGGCACTAGCGGTACGTAACGGTCCCCAGGTAGATACCGATAAGAAGACTGACGAGGTAAACCCATCTGAACTCCTACTGAGCCTGAATGTGACAATCTCCGTACAGTCCGGTCTGTTTGTCTAAGAACATCGTATGGCGGGCCTTGGGGGGCGGTAAACGTCAGTCCTCTACTAGCGGTACAAGTCATGTCGGAGTGTAGCCCAGAACACCTGAGATAACACTGGAAACCTACCAGTCTATCTCGCTTGCCCTGGACAGGGCCTTTGTGTAATGGCTCTCCTAGACACAGCGCGATATCAACCCCCAAAACCGGGAGAGACGAATACTGTCTAACCGTCACTGCCTCCAAGTGCTTCAGGACTACACCCAAAAACTACCTGTTTGCACGAATCCTTTAAGCCGTGGTAGGGTAGTAATCAAAGTACAGTGGGAACACACTCGAGGCGAAGTGACAGTGTCAAGTCAATGGACTAAGTCGTACTCATGTCACCTGGGAACTGATAACTGACGATAGGTATAATACCAACCAACAGTTCCCGACGAGTCCTGTCCAGTGTACTCGTAACCTAACGAGCACCCGCATACTATCCCAAGTACGACGTACTGACGGCTGTGGGACAGACCGTCTCCCAAGCTGGGATGAGAAGCGCATACGCTAGTCTACTCCGAAGTATCGATGCCCTGTCTCGATAGTCCTACGACTAGGGACCTGCATAAGGATGTACTTGTAGATTACCCAGCCCCCACGAGTGTGACTGCCATCACAACGCTGGTAATCAAGCAAAGATCCTAAGGGCTCCACTAATGTTTAAAGGCGATATGCTAAAAGAAACACATGCACACATTAAAGCAGAAACAAACCAAGTAGCATACTACCATTTTGAGCAAGAATGTCAATACAAGGTGAATATCCCAAGCTTCCATCAAGTAATATGCAAACTAGTATGATACAGTAATGGCCTCTAGGGCATATACACTAACAGTTATCATGCGATGAGAGTTGAATCCCGATTCCCACTGATAGTTGGTTTACTCTTCCAGTGATCCCGATTGATTCTTCTTTCAGGTTTGGAGGAGAATTTGAGGTTACAGTGGGAGGTTTCCTGATTAGATAAAGTGACAACCATTCTGATCTAGGTTAGAGTGCACGCAGGGTGTTTCTTTTCTCTCTCTCTTTGGCAGCGACCATTGACCGACCCTAGACTATGACTCAGTTGACCGAACCTTCTTAAAATACTGGCTTTTGGATTGTCTCAAGTTGCATAAGTCATTGCCGATCCTTCTTCTACCCTTTGTATTTCTCAGAACACCCCGTATTACTACGGACATCCACTTCCATTGGATAGATCCATCGTATGGTTATATACGAACTCGAAGGGACTTCTTCGAGGATGTATCCAGGTTCACGAGAAATAGAATTGGTTTATTCAGTTGTCTTTTATTATCACCTTCTCTCAGGTTGCGAGGGCTCCTTAGTTTAGGAGAGTTCACCTATTATGCTTACTGGCTAGTCTTATTCCAAACCATAGGCTGGTGCCGAAAGGTAGGGAATGAAGAAAACCAATTAGCCTAAGTACGGTGTGCAAAAGGTAATATGTAAAGACAAGATAAAGGGATTAGGAAGAGGGCAAAGTAAATTGCGACTGTTATCATTCACAACCAAACCGCGTACTTCATCGTCACTCCTATTTCACCTTTAAATAAGGTATTATTCAGTTGTCTTTTATCATCACCTTCTCTCAAGTTGCGAGTACTCCTAGGATTAGGAGAGTACACCTATTATGCTTACTGGATAGTCTTCTTCCAAACCATAGCTGGTGCCGAACGGTAGGGAAGGAAGAAAACCATTTAGCCTAACGATGGTGTACAGAAGGTAATGAATAAAGACAAATAAAGGGATTTGGAGAGATGGCAAAGAAATATACGGTTATAGTCATGAATTAGATTATGGAAGATGCATTACTATGAATACTAGGATACCCCTACGAAACATTTTTCATGTTTTAATGCATTGTTAAAGGAAAACTGATTTCCCGATTACATACTTACTCCAGGGTATGTATTTACCAGGTTTCATTCTCATATCTGTATAGTTTTACAGATGATGAGTGGGAGTAAGTTATTGGGAATTAGGTGATCATCCTCATTATATCGGAATTCGTTGTAATTGGTGATATTTGAGGAAATCGCCTGGGTACAGTTTTCAACCTACGATGCACAGGTTTTGAGTTATTCAACTCAGCGGACTTATTGAAAGGTTCCTAGGCACACTATAGAGGTCTCACAAGGCATCAATCATGCCAATTTCAAATTTTATGGGTGCCGAGAAACCCTAATACGGATCATTGACTAGAAATCTAGGCGAAATATGAAACTAGTTAACACTTTAACTAAAGATAAGAAGCTACAACCTTTGTAGATCCGGTTATCCACTTTCTTAGCTCCACGTAGTCGTCCCCTCGCTGTCCATCTCGAATCTCGGACTCTCGCGTCGGCTTCATCGGAGAAATGAGCGGAATAGGTCGTCGGCTTCGTGCCGAAGATGATCTACGTCGAGGTTGCACAAGTTCAAGCTCCAACTTCACCAAGTTGTGAAACTTGTGAAGAAAACACCCAAAACAACTTGGCAAGAGGTAGAGGGTGAAGAAATAGGAGGTGGGTTCACTTTAGAATTTGATTTCTCACTTTAGAACTCAAGTTGCCATTGATGGCATCAAGGTTTCTTTCTTGAAGAAGAAGATCAAGAAGAAGAAAGAATATGATAAGTGTTGAGTTAAAATGAATAATAAAATGAATACTTATCATAAACTAACTAGGGTAGAGTGTAGAGAATAAACCATGGTCACTTGGATGGGTTAGGGTTAAGCATGAAGACAAGAATGGTTAAGAAGTCAAAGCTTCATGAAGTTTCAACTAGAAACAAACATAGCCACCATTCTTATCTAAATCCTTTCCAAATAAATAAATGAAAAAGCAAAACCCTAATCATCTCTTAACCATGGTTTAATCCTTTACACTTAACTACATGATCAAGTATCATCAAACATGATACATATATGTGCACAAAAGTATATCACATATACTTCTTGCACATCAAGTGAGAAAATCCATTTAAAGTGAACCAATACTAGTTAATGCAAAGTAATATATCAAATATATAATTATACATTAAATCATTAAATCAACACTTGATTTAACGATCCGGTCATATCGCATATAACCGACTAGTATCCTATGTATCGGCTTATCGAATCAATCCTTGATTCGATATCTAGGTTATATCGAATATAACCAATCGATACATCCATCGCGAGAATGGAATACGGTATCACATACACGCATCATTCTCGGTCCTGCACATATCTCATATGCACTCCTATTTCGTTTCGCTTGAGCCAGGAAACCTCTGTGTAGGACTCTAAAGACTCGTCAATACGCCGGCAGCAGATGATGATCATATCAAGCACCCACAAGCCGCAAGCGGTCTGCTAAACGTAACGGCCACCCGGGTATTGAACGATCAGAAGATCGACGAGCTAGCCCGCTCATACTCCTGTGAATCCAACCAGTAACACTTACCGTACAGTCTGGTCTGTTCGTCTGATATGTCGCATATCATGTCTAGGGGTGGTAAACGTCAGACCCCAATAACCGATAAGTCGTGCCGATGTGAGGCTCATAACGGGTCGAGAAACTACTGGTAACACTTACCAGCAAATCTCTGATCAGCCCTGGCCAGGGACTTCCCTGTTACGGCCAATCGAGCACTGCGCAACATCAACCCCCAATACCGGGAGAGACGAAACCCCTCCTATCGCTCATTGCCTCCATGTGACTCGGGACTGTACCCAAAGACCACCGTTTTGCACGCCCTCATGGGCGTGGTAAGGTGGAGATCAAAGCACAGTGGGAATCACACAAGACTCTATGACGATCTCGGGTCTACAGACTAACCTGCACTAGTGTCACCTGAGAACTGCCATCTGACGTGAGGTATAATACCATCTGGGAGTTCTCGGCGAGTCCGTCCAGTATACCCAGTCTCCACTGAGCACCCGTATACCATCTCTGATGTCAAACACCAATGGATATGGGACCATCCATCGTCCATCTCATGGGTCGAGAAGCGTATACGCTAGTCTACTCTGGTATATCGATGCCCCGTCTCGATACACCCACGACTAGGGACCTTGAAGGATGTACTTATGGACTACCATGTCCCCACTAGTATGATCTGCATCATAGTCCAGGTAGTCAAGTACACATCCTAAGGGCTTTACCAACATGTAACTATAAGACAGTTTAAAGAGACTAGTGTACATGTTAAGATAAAGAGCAACCAGATAGCATACTATCATATCGAGCAAGAAAGTCATCTCTATATATGTCCAAGCATCCAATATAATATACATCATCTGTACAATACTGGCCTTTAGGGCATACATACAACCAACAATCTCCCACTTACACTAGGGCCAGCTGCTGTAGTATCACATACCGAGCATCCCGAAGAGTCTCTCAAACTGTATCTGGGGAATGGCCTTCGTGAGTGGATCCGCCGTGTTGTCCTTCGTGTCAACCCTCCTGACCTCGATCTCCCGACGATCAACTATCTCCCGGATCAGGTGATACCGCCTCAGAATATGCCTGGATCGCTGATGGGACCTGGGTTCCTTGGCCAAAGCCACCGCTCCATTGTTATCGCAATACAAAGTTATTGGATGCTCAATGGATGGAACCACTCCAAGTTCAGTAATGAACTTCTTGATCCAGACAGCCTCTTTGGCAGCATCGTTGGCAGCGATGTATTCAGCCTCCATCGTCGAGTCTGCCACGGTTTCCTGCTTGGAACTCTTCCAGCTAACCGCCCCTCCATAAAGGGTAAAGACAAATCCCGACTGCGACTTAGAGTCGTCCTTATCACTCTGGAAGCTCGAATCGGTAAAGGACTCCACTTGGAGTTCTCCGTTACCATACACCAAGAGCATCTCTTTAGTCCTTCGCAAGTACTTGAGAATGCTCTTCACAGCTGTCCAGTGACTCTCTCCAGGATCAGCTTGATACCTGCTCACTACACTTAGTGAGTATGCTACATCGGGTCTGGTACATAGCATCGCATATATGATAGAGCCTACTGCCGAAGCATAGGGTATCCTTTGCATGCGAGCTCTCTCCAAATCAGTCTTGGGAGATATCTCTTTGGAGAGAGTGACTCCAGAGATCGTGGGCAAGTTCCCACGCTTGGACTCTTCCATACTAAACCTCTTTAGTATGGTGTCAATGTACCTGGATTGGGACAATCCCAATATCCGTTTGGATCTATCTCTATAGATCCTAATCCCCAATATGCAGGAGGCATCACCAAGATCTTTCATTGAGAATCTTTATGATAAGAAGAGCTTGACCGATTGCAGCATAGGAATATCATTTCCTATCAAGAGTATGTCATCCACGTACAATACGAGGAAGACAACTTTACTCTCTGCCACCTTCTTGTAAATACAAGGTTCATCTGGGTTTTTGACGAAATCAAACTCTTTGATAACGACGTCAAAGCAGATGTTCCAACTCCACGATGCTTGCTTTAATCCATAAATGGATTTAAGCAGCTTGCACACCTTCCCGCTGCTCCCACTGTCTACGAAGCCCTCTGGCTGAGTCATGTATACGCACTCTTCTAAATCACCATTTAGAAAGGCGGTCTTAACATCCATTTGCCAGATTTCGTAATCATGATATGCAGCGATGGCAAGCATGATCCGGATGGATTTAAGCATAGCCACTGGAGAAAAGGTTTCGTCATAGTCCACACCTGGTCTTTGGTGAAAACCTTTTGCAACAAGTCTAGCTTTGAAAGTCTCCACTTTCCCATCTACACCAAGTTTCTTCTTGAAGATCCACTTGCTCCCAATGGGTTTTATCCCTTCAGGAGCAACTTCCAAAGTCCATACTTTGTTGGTGTACATGGATTCCATCTCGGACCGCATAGCATCCAGCCATTTCACTGAGTCCCTACTCGTGATGGCCTGCTCGAAGCTAGTTGGGTCATCATCCTCCATGATGCAATCCTCGCTTCCACCGTCAATGAGAAAACCGTAGTATCTCTCTGGTGGACGAGAAACCCTACTAGATCGGCGGAGAGGCTGGGGTTCGTCGAGTTCTACTGAATTCTCTGGTTCTACCAAGTCTTCTGTTATAGTTTGTGTTGTTGGAACCTCTTCCAGTTCTACCTCAATGCCACTAATCTGTTTCATAAGAAAACCTTTTTCTAAGAAAGTGGCATATCGAGAAACAAACACCTTTTGTTCCTCGGGGTGGTAGAAGATATACCCTTGTGAATTTTTGGGATATCCTACAAACTTACATAAGACTGATTTTGCCTCGAGTTTGTCCGGATTTTGTCTTTTGACATAGGCTGGACAACCCCATATCTTAACATACTTAAGAGATGGTCTCTTCCCTTTCCATATCTCATATGGAGTGGTAGGCACTGATTTGGTAGGAACCATATTCAATAGGTGTATGGCTGTTTCAAGCGCATACCCCCAGAAGGAAATAGGTAACTCAGCTGTACTCATCATTGAACGCACCATATCTAATAGGGTGCGATTCCTTCGTTCCGATACACCGTTGTGCTGTGGTGTATAAGGTGGAGTAAGCTGAGAGAGAATCCCATTCTCTTTTAGATAATCTTGGAACTCATTGCTCAAGTATTCTCCTCCTCGATCAGATCGAAGGATCTTAATACTTTTGCCCGTTTGGTTCTCTACTTCGTGGTTATATTCTCTGAATTTCTCAAAAGCTTTAGACTTGTGTTTCAATAGGAACACATGCCCGTATCTAGAGAGATCGTCAGTGAATGTAATGAAGTAGGAAGAACCGTTCCTGACAAGGGTAGACATGGGACCGCATACATCACTATGTACCAGTCCTACGAGTTCAGCAACTCTTTCTCCGTGTCCACTAAACAGAGCTTTGGTCATTTTTCCTTTGAGACATGAATGGCAAGTATCATAAGATGATAATTCGAACGGATTCAAATAACCATCCTTATGTAACTTAGCCAGTCGTGTCGCATTGATATGACCAAGTCTACAATACCACAAGTAGGATTCGTTCATTTCTGAACTTTTCCTCTTGTGTGTGTTTTGTATATTGAGGACTGTATTTTGATTTAGAATGAATATGCCATTATGTAGCGAGCCTGATGCAATCAACTTTTGATCTAGGAATATATTCATAACATTATCCTTTACTACAAAATTATATCTTTCTTTACTCAATAAAGAAACTGATATAATGTTGCACATCATGTTCGGTATATAATAGCACTCATTCAGAATCATTGTATCACCACTTGGTAATACTAGGTGATATTCGCCAACTGCTTTGGCTACAACACTTGCACCGTTCCCAACTTGAACGGAATGATCACCTTTTCCCAGTTCTCTACCTTTTCGTAGCCTATGTAACTGTTTACATATGTGGGATCCTGATCCGGTATCTAATACCCAGGACGTAGGGTGAACTGAGAAACAGTTCTCAATAACTAACACACCTGTAGAAGATGCATCAACATGCATGTTCTTTTGGGCGGCTTGAGAATCCAGATATTCTCCTGTTTCCTGTTCATTCTTATAACACTTATAAGATAGAACGGGTTCAACGTTCCCCTGCACAGTATAACATGCGGGTTCGGTCAATACATCCATATTATTATCTTGATTAAGGCATGAACTGGTCGCTACCTGGAGAGAGAGAGAATAAAACACTTTAGCGTATGCTCGTGCAAGATCAGATTGGTTATTATCTTATCTAATCAGGATGGCTCCCATTGCTTTTTATCAAATCTTCCTTCAAACCCTAAAAGGAAAGATTAGCCGGGATTAATTACACACTACAAGTTCGCCAATCTTTCAGCCAGGCCAGTGTCGGTACTTTGAGGGAGGTCCCCCGTGCTTTCGCACGAACCTAATTAATGTAAACCTCGTTTTCCCAGAGGCGTAACCTCGTTGACACCTACTTGATCGGCTAATTGCAATGTGCAAAACTCTCCCAGGAGTAACTCTTACTCGCAGTGGGTATCGGGATCCAACTATCTCATAGAAGGTATGCAATCTCATTGCAAATTTCAACACTTGAAATTCCCGATAATATTTTACCCCTAGTGTTCTATGACCTTGACGAATGCCAAACAACCCATAGTCCACTAGTCAAGTTCAACCCGTACATTTCTTGATTGAATTAAACCCACCCGCACGACCCTTGATGAATGCCAAACAACGCCGTACGAACACCCTAATCCAATCTGCATCATATGCATAAGCAGATAAATACTAGTTAGCTACCGTACACTACGCCTTGACGAATGCCAAACTACCGTAGCACAAATACTAAGTAGTACTTATCTTAAATGACGGAGGGCTACGCAGGTTTTCAGAAAACCATGAGCGTAATGAACTTGATATCGTTGTAGAATCAAATGAAGTTTTGAAATGGAGTGATTTTGAGGCTTTTCTAGTTTTGCTAAAGGGGTCACTCCCGGTGAAGGGATCGTCGGCCCTTTCCTCGTCGAATGAGGTGCGGGATATATCATATATATCGCTATGCAAAGCAAAAACTCTTAAAAGCAATTAAAAAACAAACCGAGTTTGTAGCATCTGCCAGTTATTGCTAAAGGAGTCACTCCCGGTGAAGGGATCTCGGTCATTTCCTCATCGAATAAGGTGCAGGGTATATCATATATACCGCTATGCAAAGCAAGAACTGTAGCTACCTGTTTTTATTTTGAAATTCGATTCCACAACATCTTAGGTTTCTTATCTTTCATTAATCACATTAATGAAGTCCCATCATTTATGTACCTAAACATCACAAATAAATACGACGTACACTTATGCCATCCGCATTCGCCTCGATGTCCCCTCGTGCACCGTTAGGTTAGGTAACTAACGACAGAGCAGGGCAGGGCTAGCGCGGGTGTAAAACATAAGTAACGTCTATATAATATATCATATATACTATATACTGTATCCATCACAGAACATCACATGATCACATCACAGATATCGCAGCAGAAGAAACATATGAAATATTGGATATACTAGGACGTCCGTGTTTTCAATACGAGCCAGTATAAAACACGGATTCCACGGTCGTGATGAATAGCCAATCCCACACCCCTAGACCCCTACGAGAGCGGCAAGTAACCCTACCAATTCTAGGGTTAGGAGACCCGGACTCGACTCCTCGAGTTGGTCTCCCACTGGACCCCAGAACCCGGTTACTTGTGCTCCCCTCCTGGGTCTATCCTAATGCGGAAAAGTAAATAATATACAAAAGGTGACAACTTCCGCTACCTGGAAGTGCCCCAAATAAAAGAATATTACATACAAGTTTTTACATGAATGAAAATGAAAAACACTCATCTCACATAAAAAACCCCCGGCTATTCAAACACGACGATCCAATATAACATATCCAGCAACACATAACATCACATGTCATCAACGTAAGTAAATATGTCCATCCAAATTGTCGTTGACATATAGCAACGAAACCGGCGATATCACATATTACACTTACGGTCACAGAAAAGAAAGTGTAAAACTACAACAGTTGGAATCCGCAACCTCTTTAGACATCACATGCCTAATCAAATGAAATACTTAGACATCACATGCCTAACAGTTATAAACCCCGCATTTTAGTCTCATTATCGAAAACTCTTTTCAATATCAAGTGAAACTAAACCGCTAGATTTATAACATTCATTCAGTTATCTCATAACTGTTTGTGAATTCCAATTATTGTATCACATTCCAGATAAACAGAAAATGTTAAACTTTCCGATCGAACAGTCGAATACCCAAGTTTTCCCGATACAGCTTAATACATGAAATAAGTCTAACTTCATTCAGTTCGTGCCTCAGTACCAACGGTCCAGCCGTAGAAGGGTCAAGCCAACGCCTCACATGTGGCACGCCGTACTGCCCCAAACCCGAAGGTTCAAAGGGCAGTTCAAGACGGTCACATAATCGAGTTAAGGTTTGTTGTCTTCTAGAGGGTCCATCGCGTTACTTTCACTACTTAGAACGTCGTTAAACTACGGAAAAATCCAACACTTGGAAATTTCCCGACAGGGGAAAAGTTGGGTATTTATATCCGGTCGAACTTTTTAACAAATTCAAAAATTATCCGGAAAAACACAAAGACGAAATTTGATAATCCGGTCGAAACATCGAAGCTCTAAAACACCCCAGAAAATTCAACTCTTGAATAAATATTAAAAATACCCAGAGAACTCAGCACTGTTAAATAGGAATTACTGTGCAAATAGATAGGGATGACGTCATCAAGCTGCCGCGGAACCGCCGCCTGAGTCAGGCTTCTGACGCGGTTCCGCCGCAGATTGCACTGTTAATGAGTTCAATTTTGCGCCGTAATTCTTAGAATTCTCTGCTGAGTTTTCTGCATATTTTTAATTTGGAAAAAACCCATTTTTTAAAAAATGTACAGAGAGCCGTTTTCGGGTTAGGGTTTTGGTTCGATCGGACTTCAAACGTCGTTTGGACTTCGCCTAAGGCTCTAGCTAGGCTCTGATACCAGTGAAAGGTTCCTAAGCACACTATAGAGGTCTCACAAGGCATCAATCATGCCAATTTCAAATTTTATGGGTGCCGAGAAACCCTAATACGGATCATTGACTAGAAATCTAGGCGAAATATGAAACTAGTTAACACTTTAACTAAAGATAAGAAGCTACAACCTTTGTAGATCCGGTTATCCACTTTCTTAGCTCCACGTAGTCGTCCCCTCACTGTCCATCTCGAATCTCGGACTCTCGCGTCGGCTTCATCGGAGAAATGAGCGGAATAGGTCGTTGGCTTCGTGCCGAAGATGATCTACGTCGAGGTTGCACAAGTTCAAGCTCCAACTTCACCAAGTTGTGAAACTTGTGAAGAAAACACCCAAAACAACATGGCAAGAGGTAGAGGGTGAAGAAATAGGAGGTGGGTTCACTTTAGAATTTGATTTCTCACTTTAGAACTCAAGTTGCCATTGATGGCATCAAGGTTTCTTTCTTGAAGAAGAAGATCAAGAAGAAGAAAGAATATGATAAGTGTTGAGTTAAAATGAATAATAAAATGAATACTTATCATAAACTAACTAGGGTAGAGTGTAGAGAATAAACCTTGGTCACTTGGATGGGTTAGGGTTAAGCATGAAGACAAGAATGGTTAAGAAGTCAAAGCTTCATGAAGCTTCAACTAGAAACAAACATAGCCACCATTCTTATCTAAATCCTTTCCAAATAAATAAACAAATAAATAAATGAAAAAGCAAAACCCTAATCATCTTTTAACCATGGTTTAATCCTTTACACTTAACCACATGATCAAGTATCATCAAACATGATACATATATGTGCACAAAAGTATATCACATATACTTCTTGCACATCAAGTGAGAAAATCCATTTAAAGTGAACCAATACTAGTTAATGCAAAGTAATATATCAAATATATAATTATACATTAAATCATTAAATCAACACTTGATTTAACGATCCGGTCATATCGCATATAACCGACTAGTATCCTATGTATCGGCTTATCGAATCAATCCTTGATTCGATATCTAGGTTATATCGAATATAACCAATCGATACATCCATCGTGAGAATGGAATACGGTATCACATACACGCATCATTCTCGGTCCTGCACATATCTCATATGCACTCCTATTTCGTTTCGCTTGAGCCAGGAAACCTCTGTGTAGGACTCTAAAGACTCGTCAATACGCCGGCAGCAGATGATGATCATATCAAGCACCCACAAGCCGCAAGCGGTCTGCTAAACGTAACGGCCACCCGGGTATTGAACGATCAGAAGATCGACGAGCTAGCCCGCTCATACTCCTGTGAATCCAACCAGTAACACTTACCGTATAGTCCGGTCTGTTCGTCTGATATGTCGCATATCATGTCTAGGGGTGGTAAACGTCAGACCCCAATAACGGATAAGTCATGCCGATGTGAGGCTCATAACGGGTCGAGAAACTACTGGTAACACTTACCAGCAAATCTCTGATCAGCCCTGGCCAGGGACTTCCCTGTTACGGCCAATCGAGCACTGCGCAACATCAACCCTTAATACCGGGAGAGACGAAACCCCTCCTATCGCTCATTGCCTCCATGTGACTCGGGACTGTACCCAAAGACCACCGTTTTGCACGCCCTCATGGGCGTAGTAAGGTGGAGATCAAAGCACAGTGGGAATCACACAAGACTCTATGACGATCTCGGGTCTACAGACTAACCTGCACTAGTGTCACCTGAGAACTGCCATCTGACGTGAGGTATAATACCATCTGGGAGTTCTCGGCGAGTCCGTCCAGTGTACCCAGTCTTTACTGAGGACCCGTATACCATCTCTGATGTCAAACACCAATGGATATGGGATCATCCATCGCCCATCTCATGGGTCGAGAAGCGATACGCTAGTCTACTCTGGTATATCGATGCCCCGTCTCGATACACCCACGACTAGGGACCTTGAAGGATGTACTTATGGACTACCATGTCCCCACTAGTATGATCTGCATCATAGTCCAGGTAGTCAAGTACACATCCTAAGGGCTTTATCAACATGTAACTATAAGACAGTTTAAAGAGACTAGTGTACATGTTAAGATAAAGAGCAACCAGATAGCATACTATCATATCGAACAAGAAAGTCATCTCTATATATGTCCAAGCATCCAATATAATATACATCATCTGTACAATACCGGCCTCTAGGGCATACATACAACTAACACTTATACAGAGTATTGTATGTTGTCCAATGTCCGTAAGGACAAAGGGGTAGGTCATCATACTTGTTCTGTTTACTTATGACTTCTCTAGCTTTTAGACAAGTGTTTCGTAGAAATACAATGTCTAAGTTTTGAGAAGTTGTGGGTATAGGAATAAAGTAAAGAACCAAGTATCGCAAGTATCGGGATTCTTCAAACAGATCGAAATGTAGATTCTTGTGATTGGTATTCAGTTGATAGTAATAGTTTTGAGAGACTTGTTTCTCTTTCAGGTTACCCATAATTGGATGAGTAATGTTGATTAGCCTCTCTCCATTAAGTTGATATGAACTAGAGACAGATGCATGATTAGAATCTGGTTCCAATTAAATAAGTGCCAAAGTTTCTATATTGAATATAGAATGGTTCATATCTTAATGATGTTAAGGTACGGTGAGTTGTCCATCTTATGCTTAAAACCAGACTCTGGATAACTCAAGGCACGTTTCTGTAATGGAAGTTTGTGGGTTGACCCTGGCTCTGACGAGAGTTGACATTTCTACCATCTGGAAGATCAATAGTGATATTGTTCTTGACTCGCCACAGTTTTAGCAAAATGGATTTTTATTCCAGAAAACAGTAGTGGGAGTATGGTAGAACTGGAAGTGATTCCAGAACCGCAAACGATTACGGAAAATTTCATAGAACCTATATATTCAACCAGGTTTGACATTCCAATAGCCACTCCGCAGACATGGTGGGTAACCTCAGACATCCGAGAGGTACTCCGGTAGCCTCAAGGACGGTGACAGGGAGGTTCTTGTTTACCAGGACTTGACACTACTGTTGTTCCAGACTATGAGACCCGGCAAGAGGATATGTATAGCGTCGTTCTAAACTTGTTTTAGAAGTACACATATATATTATTTTGCCAGAGGGTTGTTGTGGTCAGTGGGAGCAGCGGAAGCATAGTGGACAAGTAGCTTATGTCTATTTATAGGCTTGAGCAAATATTGTGGAGATAGATCATCTATTTTTTGATGTAACAGTCATAGCTTTGACTTCATCAGAATAGAGGATGGATCTGTTAAGAAGGTTGTAGGGTGTGATGTCCTGGTATTTGGATGACATACATAGAGTAGGAAGTAAAATTCCTATACTACGATCGGTTGTACTGTGGTCGTCACACAGTTGTTTCTCCACAAAGGATATGGATATAATATCAGACATTCTGGTTTCTAGATCTATGGTTTTAGATCTAGAATTGGGTAGTTTCCCAATGTGGGTACTTTGACAGTATTCTAAAGGTATTTAGAATAAATGACTCCTGGCATGGTGGTGTACCTGCAGGTGATGGAGTCACCCTCTCTAAAAGTGTCTTACAGACTAAAGGGGAGAGGGATGTGCATGATTGGCAGATCACTTGCTTAGGCAATTGAGTCAATCGTGAGATGTAAAGTACCACATCAGATGTTGTTTTTGCACTAGATGCGATAAGTTTATATTAATCCAATCCTGAAGAAACATAAGGAAGTGGTTTTAGAACATAAGTGCATGTTCTGCGGATTTGATGACGGCAGCCTCCTTCAGGAGACGGTTATCATTCCAGACTTCAAAGGTGACATGGATGACAGAGTGATTGTCAGAGTTATAGTTTTCCCTCTGACGAGGGATAGTATTATGGACAAGTGGTCCAAGAGGATACTATGGGAGGCATGATGCTGGATACTGATTAGGTTCAGTTATCAATACAGTCTAAGAAGTTTGGATTTATAGTTCATTTATGAACTAGGTCCCATCAGATATCCAGACATATTCTAAGACAGGTTTGCTCGATTCGGGAGATGGCTTTCTCCGCGAACTTGAGATTAAGAGAAACATAGAAAGAAACATCAGGGCGGATCCACTCACTAAGGCTATTTCTCGAACACAATAGTTTTACAAACGGGCTTTGTGAAACTGATTAGTAGAGGAGTTGGATGTTTGGTATCACACGGGCTGTGAGTATGCGACATCGCAATAATTAGCCTTAAGTGCAAGTGGGAGATTGTTGGATATAGTGCCCTCAAAGTCAATTATTGGATCGCAGGTACGTGATTGCAATGATTGAGGCAGGACCTATACCAATATGACAGTCTTGCTCGAGATGATAGTATGCTATCTGGTTTGTCTTTATCATCGTATACATGCTTTAGTTCACTATTGCATGTTGATAGAGCCCATAGGATTCTTGCTTGACTGCCAGCAGTATGATGGCGATCATATACGTGGGAGCTGGGGTCTATAAGCACATCCTTAAAGTGTCCCTAGTCGTGGGAGTTTCGAGACAGGGCATCGATACTCCAGAGTAGACTAGTGTATACAGTCGAGACCCCGACGAGGGGCGGAGGCTGGTCTCACAAGCCATTGGTGTCAGTTGGTTCACCTAAGATGTATACAGGTGCTCATTGAGTACACCGGATAGGACTCACCGGGAACATGCTAGTTGGTATTATATATATCGTCGGATAGCAGTTCCTTGGTGACATGTGTACAGGTTAGTTTGTCGACCCGAGATCGTCATTTGTCTCGTGTGAGTTCCCACAGTGCTTAGATTACTACCCTACCATGCTCAAAGGAGACGTGCAAACAGGTTTTAGTTGGGTACAGTCCCGAGCCACATGGAGGCAGTGAGCGGATCGTCGGGGATTCGTCTCTCCCGGTATTGGGGGTTGATGTCGCACAGTGCACGGGTGGCCATCACTAGAAATCCTCGGCCGAGGTAGTGGAGAATTACTGATTTGGATCAGTAGTTTCTCAGATGGTGATTGGCTTCATACCGACACGAATTATCGCGTTATTAGGGGTCTGACTTTATCCACCCCCTAGACTCGATATGCGATACTCTTAGACGAACGGACCGGACTGTACGGATATTGTCACTGTCAGGCTCAGTAGGGTTTCTGGATGAGTTCGCTCGTCAGCTTCTCTTCCAATCAATACATAGGCAACCGTTACTTACAGCTTGTACCTCTGACATGCTAGAGATTATACCCAGTGCCAGTGTGTTGATGAGTCATTAGAGTCCCCCATAGACAGTTTCCCAAGTTCGGGCGAAACGTTGTAGAGGCCGTATGGTTTTATGGAAGGGTTCGGAAAATGCACGTGCGTTTACGCACGTGTCATATTTCGGGAAGATACTACTGGTAGGCTTTGGTTTAAGCCGGATCCGAGTATTATACCGTGTAGATATAATATCTTTGTCTCAATTGCATTTGTATTCAGTCGTAATACAAATGCGGGTATGTTTATACCATTACGGGGTTATCCTGAAATTCGTTTCAGGATCGCTTTTAGAAGTTGCCAGTTTCCAGTTTTCTATCAGCCGTATTAAACATTCGGTTAAATACGGATTTATCTTTTCGTCACTTGGGTGAGTCATGAGGGTGAGTCATGGTTCTAGATGTTTCTAGATGGTGACTAGGATGATGAGGTAGCTAGTGAGTCATTAGGGCATTAATTGTTCATTTAATGAAAGGGTGACTAGGTTAGATGATTCATTAGTTCATTAAATGATTATGCAAGGTGTTTATGATGATTCATTCTCTTCATTAAATGTTGCAGTCACCCCCTTCTCCTACACTCACCTCCCCCCTCTCTTTAAGTGGTTGGCCCTCTCATTTGAGAGTGGATGAAGGAATTGCAAAAGAAAAAGACTATGGTTTTGGCTTTATGGAAATTTCATATATTCATTTCTCATTTCATTTGAATCCAAAAGGCAACTTCATTAACCGTTTGTCCATAGCGTTGGACGTAACGAGACTGTTCCCCTCCGAACGGCGGCCGAGACGCTAGGACGTCTCGCCTGAGATTCGGAGCAGATGCTATTTGGTGCTATACGTCCACCTCTCCGAAGATGCCAAGTTTATTTATGGCACCATGTATCGAAGGTTTAGACGGATGCGGCCGATGTAGCAGACTTCGTCAGATTCCCCCTCGCTTAAGGGGTTTTTGATTGTGGGGACGCTCTTCCCTGCAGGCGCAAGCCCCTGCAGTTAATTACGCTACCGCATCGCGGTAGCCACTTTCTCCTTCTCCAAAATTTCACTTCGTGTCGTGTGTGTTTGTTTTGTTTGTGGTTGCCCGTGGATTGTATACGGAGACTGAGTAATACCGTCGCCCGTAGGACGTGGATTAGTCCAAATCCGTATTTACTTAGATTTGGGTTTGGTGTTTTTAGTTTAAGGATACGTTAGCCACTTTGAGATTAAGATCAACTTAAACATTCGTTAAGGATACGTTAGTCTGATTTGAGACTAAGATCAACTTAACGTAGTGATTCATTTAATACATGGCCGTCGGGGCTCATCACCTCTCTGACGTCGTTGAAGGATTACAACAATAGGTGTCAGAGGAGTTCAGAGATGTACCCTTGAACCAGAGTCGATTTTGAGTTTTATAGTCCATTTGAATGTTTAAGGATACGTTAACCGTGTTTGGGGCTAAGATCAACTTAAACGGGACCGTTTAGATCCGGCAAAAGAGCATTTGGAGGCTCTATTGTTCCAGTTTAGGGACGTAGTGGTCCATGTTCCTGTTTAGGGACATGATGGTCTGTATTCCAGTTTGGGAACGTAGTGGTCTATATTCAAGTTTAGGGACGTGGTGGTCCGACATTAGTTTAGGGACGTTTCGGTCCAACATTAGTTTAGGGACGTTTCGGTCCAACATTAGTTTAGGGACGTTTCGGTCCACGAGTTTAAGGACCCCACAGTCCATTTAAGTATGTGGTCGTCGGGACCCGTCGCCTCTCTGACGTCGTTGAAGGATTACAACGACAGGTGTCAGAGGAGTTCGGAGATGTACCCTCGAACCGGAGGTAAATTGATTTAAGAGAGCAATCTTGCTCAGTCAATTTAATTTGAGGACTTACAGACAAAATTGGGCTAAATCCAGTTGAAAATGTTCAACATTTTATTTGCTTTTGGCCTATTAGGCCTGTGCTAGGGCTTTGCCCCTTTTTAAATAATGCACTGCATTATTTTTGTTTTGTTTGGGCTCTGCCTATTTATAAGTGATGCAGAACATCTATTTTGTTTGGGCTCTGCCCTTTTTATTGCACTGCAATTTAATTAAGCCTACCAGGTCTTTTTGATTTTGGCCTGGCCCTTTAAGAAATGCATTGCATTTATCAGGCGCTTTGCGCCAATCAGAGAGCGCAAACGCTTATAGTGTTGACACGTGGTGCGCAAGCGCAGTGCGCTGCGCTAATGCGCTGCGCCTGCGCTGCTGACACGTGGCACGCTCCGGTGGCTTGCGCTAATCCAAGAGCGCAACAGCGCAGTTTGCAAGTGCAAGGCACTATGATCAAAGAATCTTTTAGATTCAAGAACCAATGGTTCATAAGAGTGCAAAGCACTATTTTTTTTTGTTTTTCCTTGTTTTTAAAGAACCAGTGGTTCATGAGAAGTGCAAAGCACTGTTTTTTTATATCAAGATCATTGATCTGGTTTTTAGATCAATGATCTATTAGAAGAAATTTCTTCTCTCTCGTGAAGGTTTTTACCTTTTTCTTGAAATTTTTCTCAGAGTTCTCTCTGTTTGAAGCTTTTGATTTTTCAAGAAATGTTCCTCCCTTTGAATTGAGGTCTGGGGTCCTTTTTATAGTGCCCATAAATTAGTTAAAGAGATCTTTCTCTGAGTGATTTGGGGAATTTTCCCACCGTTGGATCTTTGATCCAAAGGCTTCTGTTTTACAGAAGAAAATCTTCTTGTTTTAACAAGAACAGAAAAGATTTCTTTGAAATCTTAATTTTGTTTTGCGCAAACGCCCTAGCGCGTAACACGTGTCGTGCAGCGCAGCGCTTGCGCAGCTGTGCTTGCGCAACTGCGCAGACACGTGGTGTGCAGTGCAGCGCTTGCGCAGCCGTGCTTGCGCAACTGCGCAGACACGTGTCGCACAGCGTAGCGCTTGCGCAACTGAAGCGTTGCTTCCTTTACTTTTATTTTTAAAGAGCCTTGCTCTGATTGGACGCACTGCCTTGGGCGCTGTGTTGACGCATCAACTTCTGGCACGCTTTGCGCGCAGCGCAGAGGATCTGAAGCGTTGCTTCAAAATTTGAATTTTTGAAATTCAAACAGAGCCTTGGTCTGATTGGAGGAAACAAATGCCCCCCCACCGTTGCGCTCACGTGGCGCGCACGTGAGTGCAGCGGTGGCAAGATCCCAGCCTTCAGATCAACTGAGGAGTTGAAGGGGCGCAAGCGCCTATAAATTAGACCATTGGTCCTCAACAGATGATCACCATCTTCAAGATTTCTTATTTTCAGGGCCTTGCTCTTGCCTTCAAGAACCTCAGAGCCTTGCTCTTGCTTCCAAAGTTAGAACTTTTTAGAAAAACTTTAGGTAAAAAATTAATCTTAAATTAAATTAATTTAATTAATAGAGTCTTGCTCTCATAGATCTTTTGATCTAAGGAAAACCCCTTTGGGGTTTCACCAATAGAGCCTTGCTCTCAAGAATCTGTTTCAAGGTTCTTTAACCCATGAACAGAGCTTTGGTCTTTAGCAAAACATAGATCTTTTGATCTAAAAAAAAAGAACTCTTAAGAGTTTGAGTATGGAAAATGAAAATTAAAAATGGAATTTTGTGTTTTAATGGATTATATCATATATCATTTCTTAATAATAATGATCTCAGAGTCTTGGGGGACTTCTTTAAATTTCCCTTATTAGGATTTTGATAGTCACTCCTGTTCATAGCGCATTGCTCTTGAGGAGTTTAACTCTCCGTGCTCGTTTTTTAATAAGAACTCGCTTAATCAGTCGGTCTGCTAATTCTGTTGATCTTCTTTCACAGGAACAATGGACGCCCATATATATGCTCTTAACGAGATCATCTCTTATGGGGACATCCGCCGACTTGGCCGCTCTCAAAATCGAGAGTTCACAAACGCAGAGTGTGCTGAAATAATGAGCCGCTTCGACGCATACAATGGTCCACTGCTTCCTCGACGTTCCTCCCTCCTTAAGCTTATCGTGGGAGCCATCTGGGAAGCGCTTCCCCTATTCTGTTCTGGCGTGCCGCTTAGGGCGTTGGATGCCGCTGAGGACAAGGTGCACTCGGTGTACCTGTTGAACTTTATCTCGAAGAGACGGCGAGACAGTCTTATCGATCTCTTGCACAAGGTTTTTCAACAATCCGCCATACTTGATGCTTATCGGAGGGTGGAAGACATCAGGGGGGACCCTGACGCTTGTGCTCGCGAAAGAAAGCACACTAGGATGATCCGCGAGGCCTGGAAAGTCATAGATAGGGTCGCTTTCGAATTCCTCAATCCATGCCCTGGATCTGAGGTTATTCCATTGTAACTTTCGTTTATCGCTTTTATGACTGTAAGAACTTCGGGCAATGTTAATGGAAATTTTTTTATCCTAGCTTGTCTTTATTATATATATTTTTTTATCCTGAGTCTTTTGCCCATGCATGAATGAATGTGTCTTGAATGCTTGATCAAATGTAAATCGGATGCTCTTTCTGTTGCTTTTCTTCCTTCTCAGCATGTTGTCACAATTAGCATATAATAGAGTATGCCTCTTGATTTCTTTATAGGATAGCGATGGCTTAGGCTGCAGGTTCGGATCTGCCTCCTAAGACTTTTCATCTTTATGAGCCGTGAGGGTCTCGTAGAGATTTTTCTCCCTATGGATCGAGAGGATCTCGTAGGTGGGTTTTTCTCCTTAGGAATCGTGAGGATTCCTAAGTGTGTTTTCTCTTGTTAGTCGTAAGGATCTTGTAAGAGAATTTCTCCCTCTTACGAGTCGAGAGGACTCATAAGCGGTTGTTTCCCTCCTTGTCGAAACTTGACTTCGGAGAGTGAGACCCGTGGATTGTATGCAAGAGACCGTTCAGATCGACTTGCAGGGTCCCATTGTTCAGGAAGCAAGTTTTTTAGTCCCTGCTTCCTGAGGCTTCATCTTATAAGTTGAGACGAATCAGGAGTTTTCCCGCGGAGACGCTGGTTTCTCTGTGAGCCGACACGAATCAGGAGGCTCTCGTCAAGGAGTGTTTGTTTCCTTGAGTTGAGGAGTTTGCTAGGGATTATTTATTTCCCTAGCGCCAAGGATTATTTGTTTATTTAGGGTTTGAAACGAGTCGAGAATTTCCCACGGAGGCATTGGTTGCTCTGCGAGTCGACGCGGATCAGGAGGCTCTCATCAAGGAGTGTTTGTATCCTTGAGTTGAGGTATTTGCCAGGGATTATTTATTTCCCTAGCGCCAAGGATTATTTGTTTCCTTGGGGTTTGAAACGAGTCGAGAATTTCCCACGGAGGCACTGGTTGCTCTGCGAGTCGACGCGGATCAGGAGGCTCTCGTCAAGAAGTGTTTGTATCCGTGAGTTGAGATATTTGCCAGGGATTATTTGTTTCCCTAGCGCCAAGGATTATTTGTTTCCTTGGGGTTTGAAATGAGTCGAGAATTTCCCACGGAGGCACTGGTTGCTCTGCAAGTCGACGCGGATCAGGAGGCTCTCGTCAAGGAGTGTTTGTATCCGTGAGTTGAGGTATTTGCCAGGGATTATTTGTTTCCCTAGCGCCAAGGATTATTTGTTTCCTTGGGGTTTGAAACGAGTCGAGAATTTCCCACGGAGGCACTGGCTGCTCTGCGAGTCGACGCAGATCAGGAGGCTCTCGTCAAGGAGTGTTTGTATCCGTGAGTTGAGGTATTTGCCAGGGATTATTTGTTTCCCTAGCGCCAAGGATTATTTGTTTCCTTGGGGTTTGAAACGAGTCAAGAATTTCCCACGGAGGCACTGGTTGCTCTGCGAGTCGATGCGGATCAGGAGGCTCTCGTCAAGGAGTGTTTGTATCCGTGAGTTGAGGTATTTGCCAGGGATTATTTGTTTCCCTAGCGCCAAGGATCATTTGTCTCCCTGGGGTTGAAACGAGTCGAGAATTTCCCACGGAGGCACTGGTTGCTCTGCGAGTCGACACGGATTAGGAGGCTCTCGTCAAGGATTGTTTGTTTCCTTGAGTTGAGGTATTTGCCGAAGACACTGGTTTCTTCGGAGTTGGGATGAATCGTCGAGATTTGGCTTCGTTTTCTGGCGGAGCCTGTTGGGAAAGTATGGCTCCCTTCTTTGTTTACGCCCTTGGATTGTATACAGGGATCGATGTGATCTTAACTGTAGGGCCAAAGTTTTATCATCTTTTTTTTTGTTTTATTTCCGCGATGCTCTATCATTTCAGCTTTTATATCGCGAAGGTCGCGATTGCCCAATCATTTCGGCTATTTTTCGCGGTGCCCAATCATTTCGGCTGTTTATTTTGTTTTCACTCGCTGCTTTTTATTGCGAGTTGCCCAATCATTTCGGTTATTTTGCATGCATACATTTTTACTTGATGCTTTTTATTGCAAGTTACCCAATCATTTCGGCTATTCCGTATGCATGTGCGGCCTACTGGCTTTCCGCCGTAAACCTGGAATTAGACATCGATTTCGGCATCAGCACCGCTACAACTGGGATATTGCCAGGAGTGAATCATCATTTGCCTCTATCGATGTCGAACAAAGGTGGCTTAGCGAACAGGATTAAGGCGCTGTCGACTAAGGCTTTTGACTTCATGAGCCGTAAGGGTCTCACGAAGTTATTTCTCCCTACAAGTCGTGAGGATCTTGTAGGTGTATTTTCTTCTTAGGAATCGTGAGGATTCCTAAGCGTTTGTTTCTCTGTAAGTCGTAAGGATCCTACAAGAGGATTTTCTCCTTGTAAGTCGAGAGGACTTATAAGGGTTGTTCGTCATGCGAACATATCCCCAGTCTCGGATGAGACTTGGTTAGGGAAATGTTTATTCGCGCCCGTGGATTGTATACAAGGGTCAGTATTGAGCCACTTGTAGGGCAATATCGAAGGTTGTGGGGGTTGCTTAACCACAGGTTTAGGTTTCTGTAACTTAAGACTTTCAACTCTTATGAGCCGTGAGGGTCCCATAAGAGAGTTCTCTTTACGAGTCGTGAGGATCTCGCTAGTGTATTTTCTCCTTAGGAATCGTGGGGATCCCTAAGTGTGCTGCTCCCTTGTGAGTCGTAAGGATCTCACGCGGGTGGTTTCTCCTTACAAGGTCGAGGGGACCTTGTAAGTGTCCTTTAACGAGATTGCGCCCTTTCAGCTTTTCACAAACACTCGCCGGTAGTCCTGCTGTTTTTACTCACGGAGCCCTTTCGGGTTTTCATCCGTGCCCTTTTGCTTATGGACATACCGCTTTTATTTTTTCTTTTTTATTTTTATATATCTTTTTATGAGGTCGCACCCTTTCGGGTTTTCACGAACACTTGCCGGTAGCCCTGCCGTTTTTACTCATGGAGCCCTTTCGGGTTTTCATCCGTGCCCTTTTTTGCTTATGGACATACCGTTTTTATTTATTTATATATTTATTTATATTTTTTTTTTGTCAGCCTATGGATGCTGCGGTATTAGTTTAAAGACGTCTCGGTCCGCTATTAGTTTAAGGACGTTTCGGTCCGGCATTGAGAAGGCCGGCTACTGCTTATAAAGCTTGAGCTTAGGAAGATAGCAAGCGGATATAGTTGTCGTCATCTATCATTGACCTAAGTTGTGGTTCATTAAGCGTAGTATCTCTTTAGGAAGCGACCGTTTATTGGCCTGAAAGGCCTTTCACCGTGCAGATCCGTAGGACCGAAGGCTTCACAGATAAAGAAGGAAGTGATTCATGAGTCAAGGAAAGAGAGTTGAGTAGATAGGCCCCACCTTGGTAGACCTTGTCTATGATGTACGGGCCTTCATAGTTTGGCTCAAACTTTCCCCGCTTGGCGCAATTGGGAATCATAAGCCTTTTGACCACTAGCACAAGTTCGCCTTGGCAGAATGTTCTCGGTCGGGTTAATCTTTCATATGAGCGCGTCATCTTTGCTTTATAAGCTTCTAGATTTTGTTGCGCTATGAGTCGGGTTTCATCGAGGGCATCAAGTTCCTCAAGCTGAAGGTGAGCATTTTCTTCGTCCGTTAGCTCGTAGTGGACCGCCACTCGTAGAGAGGGTATCTCTATCTCGAGGGGAAGTACTGTTTCTGTACCGAACACCAATGCGTACGGCGTTGTGTTCGTGGCCGTCTTGAACGTAGTTCGATACGCCCAAAGAGCCTCTTGCAGTTTCTCGTGCCAGTCTTTCTTATTTCGGGACACTGTTTTCTTCATGATCTTTGTCAAGGTCTTGTTGAAGGCCTCAGCTAGACCGTTAGCTCGCGGATTATAAACCGAGGAATATCTCCAGTCTATATTGTGCTGCTGTGCGAAGCAACTGATCTTGTGGCTTCTGTAGGCTGGCCCGTTATCGGAGATTATCCGTCTTGGCATTCCAAACTGATATATGACGTGCGTCTTGAAGAAGTGGAGGATATTCTCCGTCTTCACTTCCCTCAGCGGTACTGCCTCTGCCCATTTGGAGAAGTAGTCAGTCGTCGCCAGGATGAAACGATGTCCCCTGGACGATGCTGGTTCGATGGGGCCGACTATGACAGTTCCCCATATTTCGAATGGCCAGCTAGCCACCGTCTGGTGTAGTGGATTTGGATGTTGGTGGATGAAGTTCCCGTGGATCTGGCATGAATGGCATTGCTTCGCATATTCGAGGCAGTCCTGGATCATCGTGGGCCAGTAGTAGCCCATCCGTTTGATCTTCAACTTCATCTTTGGGCCCGCTTTGTGAGAACCGCAGAGTCCGTCATGAACTTCCTGGACGACCCTTCTCGCTTCCTCAGGTCCTAAGCATCTCAGCCACAGAGAATCAAATGACCTCTTGTACAGAGTATCGTTGACGAAGGCGAAAGATAGAGCTCGTTTCATGAGCTGATGTCTTACGGACGCTTCTTCAGGCATTCGGTGGGACTTGAAGTAGTCTATGAAGACTTCCCTCCAGTCCTCGGCCTTTTCTCGTTCTTTTATTTGTAAGGTCATCTGCTCAGTCACTCCTTTTTCCTCAGATGATTCCGGAGATATTTCCGCTGGGGCGAGCACCCGACGGCTTTGTACCACGATTCTAACGTCATCGAGGTTCTCGTCAGCCAGTTCTTTAGCAAGTTTGGCCAACGCGTCTGCTTTGCTGTTTTCCGCGCGCGGTATGCTTTCCAAAGTATAGGAGGGAATTTGGGTCAACAGTTGTTGCACCTTTTCACCATACTTCACCAACTCCAGTTTGCACGTTTGATAGTCGCCGTTTACTTGACTAACGACTAGCTGGGAATCTCCATATATGAGGAGGTTTTCAATTCCCATGTCGATGGCGATCTCAAGACCTGCTATTAAGGCTTCGTATTCGGCTTCATTGTTTGTTCTCGGCTCTGTTAGAGAGAAGGTAAAACGCATTATCCCTCCTTGTGGAGTTACAAAGATGAGTCCCACCCCCGATTTGATTATAGGGGTACTTTGTTTGCGCTTCTTCACGGAAGATGCTCCGTCGAAATAAAGCTCCCATTGGGTATCACCACCGTCGATCGCATCAAACGCATGTTCGTCTGGAAGATCACAATTCAAAGGAGAATCGGCGGGTATCGGATGCTCAGCGAGGAAGTCGGCGATGACCTGGCCTTTCACCGCCTTGAGAGGCCGATAGGTTATCGAAAATTCCATCAAGAGCAGTGCCCATTTAGCGAGTCGTCCTATCAATATAGCCTTCGACATCAGATATTTAAGGGGGTCCACCTTTGAAATGAGACGGACTTCATGTGCCAACGCATAGTGCCTGAGTTTTGTTATCGCGAAGATCAACGCCAGGCAATGTTTTTCAATGGGCGAGTAGTTGCTTTCTGCCCCCAGCAGAACTCGACTTAAGTAGTAGAGTGCTCTTTCTTTCCCTTGATCGTTCTCTTGTGCCCATAATGCGCCTAAGGAGCCTTCGAGAGCGGTTGTATAAAGAATGAGGGGCTTTCCCTTGACCGGAGCAGCCAACACCGGCGGGTTCTGCAGGTATTGTTTGATCTCATTTAGCGCGCTTTGGCATTTTTAGTCCCAGAAGAACGGGGTTCCCTTCTTCATCAGGTGGCTGTAAGGACGACACTTTCCTGAAAGGTTGGCTATAAATCGCCGTATATATGCGAGCTTCCCTTGGAGAGACCGCAGCTGTTTGAGAGTTCTTGGCGGAGGCATTTCCATGATTGCCTTGATCTTTGATGGATCTATTTCAATACCCCGGTGTCGGACAATGAATCCCAGGAATTTGCCTGAGGAAACTCCGAATGCACACTTGAGAGGGTTCATCTTCAAGTTGTATTGTCGAAGACGTTGAAATACGGTCTTTAAATGCTCGAGATGTTCCTCGTATGATTTGCTTTTAACCACGAGATCGTCGATATAGCATTTGACGACTTCGTGTATAAGGTCATCGAAGATCTTCGTCATGGCCCTCTGATAGGTGGCGCCGGCGTTCTTTAGACCGAAGGGCATCACCTTGTAACAAAATATTCCCAAAGGGGTCCTGAAGGCTGTGTGCTTCTGGTCTTCGGGATGCATTTTTATCTGATTATATCTTGACGAGCCGTCCATGAAGGAGAAAACCTCATGAGTGGACGTATTGTCTATCATCAGTTCGGTGACTGGCACTGGGAAATCATCCTTCGGGCAAGCTTTATTAAGATCCCGGAAGTCTACGCATATGCGCACTGTCCCATTTTTCTTCATCACCGGGACGATGTTGGCGATCCATTCAGGGTATTGAACTTCCTGGATGAAGCCAGAGTCGATCAGCTTCTTGACCTCGGCATTGATACTCATCTCAAGCTCGAGCCGCATTCTTCTCAGCGCCTGTTTGACCGTCTTGACGTCCGGGGATATCGCCAATTTGTGCACAGCAATTTCTGGATCTAATCCCGGCATTTCGGAATAGTTCCACGAGAAACAATCTCTATGCTGTAGAAGCACGTCCTTTAATGCAGCCACCCTTTCTTCAGATAGCAGCTCGCTGATGAATGTCGGTCGCGGGTCATTTGCCGTTCCCAACTCAATTTTCTTAAGGTTATCTGCAGTGGTATGGATTCCATCTTCCAGCTCTTTTGGCGCTGGTGGAAATTCTGAGATTATCTCGTCATTGTTGTTTTCGAAGCACCAGAGAAGGTCATCCATGTTCTCGGGCCTTTCTTTTGATATCGTTATCACGTGACAAGTACGGATTCGTTTCCAATCCCAATGTGGAACTGGTTTTTCTTCCGTGGCCTTGGGCTCGTGCTTTTGTGGCGGCGCTACCTTCCAGTTTTCGGACAGAGCGAAGTTGCCAAGCTGATACTGATCTTCAACCCAATTCTTGAAAGTGAAGCAATCTTCAAGAGGATGCCCTATTACTCGATGGTAAGAGCAATAGTCCGAGTGTGAGACGCTTGTTCGGGATGTTTAGACTCCGGCAATGTAAGCATCTGATGTTTTAGAACGAGGTCAAGTATTTTCTTCGTCTTATCCCGAGGAAAAGAGTATGCTCGACCCATTTTCTTCATGAGGGATAGATCAATAACGCTCGACTCTCGTTTGCGTGGCTTCTTAGCCCTGCTTTGTTGCTGTTGAGCGCCTTTTTGGCCTTTCGACTTATTTCTGCTTTTGCGTCGAGCCTTCTTTATAACATGTTGACAAGGAGCGGCATTTTCATCTTTCACGGCCTATTGGAGGAGGCGTTGCGTTTTGGCTTTCTCGTAGATGACCATTTCGCGGTTATGGTCGTCTCAGGCTTTTTGACCCGCTTCCCTTATAAGCTTGTCCATTTGTTCTTCAAACGACGGACTGGGCTCTTTTGCATCTGGAACTTTCACTGGCTCACGATTAGCGTCCTCCCATTGAGTATCCGCTTCTTCATCGAAGTCATACATGACATAGCAGCTGTTTAGTAGCTCTCGTTCCTTTGACCGGATGTAACCAAGCCCGATTGTCTCCATTTTCCCATTAGGCAGTTTGCGTTGAGTCCCGAGAATGTTCCAGACTTTGTCATAAAACTTGGCTTTTCGAACGATCTGCTTGAAGGATATCCCCTGGCGTTTCAGCAGCATTTTCAAACCTTCCGTATAATATCTGGGAAGACGGATAGGCTGAAGCCTGTCGAGCGTAGGATCTGCGCCTTGCCAGATTTCTTTCTCCACTCTGGTTTCTTCAGAGCGGTAGAATAGAATTGCTTTTTCGCTTTCTCGCTTAGGAGGGATATAGAACGTTTGTAGCTCTTCTACATTGTAAATATTAAGTGCATCCAGTTCTTTATAGTGTTTAAGCGGCACTATGGCGACTTGTAGACTTTGCTCTTCGTCAGCGGACGTTCGTATTGAAGGTCGAGCAGATAATATAGCATGGATCTCATCTTCCGAGTCGCTACCAAAGACCAACGTAGGAGTGGACGGTCCAGACTTGTTGTGTTGGGGCGGACCCGAATAGACCATCTCCTCTTCCTCTTCAGTATCACTGCCGAAGGCAGGGATGGTGGCGTTAGCTTTGTTCTCCAGCTTGTGACACTTCTCCGTGTCTTCGAAATCCGGTAAGAAGTATTTGGCATCCTCATATTTGCGGACCTCGTTCACAGAGAACGGGTTCAGTTCTCCCGTCACGGTATACTCGAAACCGTCTTTAAAATACTTCATACACTGATGTTGTGTAGAAGGGATGATGTTGTACTTGTGTAACCATGGTCGGCCGAGCAAAGCGTTGTAGCATGTCTTGGCGTCTATGACGTGGAACTTAATGTCTGTGACGAGTAGCCCGAAGCGTAGTGTCAGTATCACAGACCCAAGAGTTCTTGATGACTAGGAGTCGAACCCGGAGATGGTAATCTTGTCCCGAGCAAGGTGCTGAACGCTCATGCAGATTTCTTTTAACACCCACACGTTGAGGAGATTAACGGAGGATCCATTGTCGATCAGGATTTTGCTTATCTTAATATCATGGCAGTATCCTGAGACATAGAGGGGGCGATTGTGTTCGCACGTCCCAAGGAGAAGGTCCTCGTCGCCGAAAGTGACATCGGCCGTGTGCACTTCCTCCAATTCATCCTTCATCTTTTCCTCGGCCAGGCATGCTTGGAATTGTTCCGGATCTTGGAGTGCCTTAATCAACGAATCTCTCGCCTCTTTTGATAGCAAAAGGGCGTCAAGAATGCTGAGCTGTGAGGGCAGCTTCCTCAGATGTGCTAGGACGTTGTAATCCACCTTATTCTTCTTCGGCGGGTTGTTGGCGCTTAGCTCCTCCAGAACTTGGTCATCTAAGACGATATCTTCGGAGACCTTTTCTTTCCCTTTATCTTTTCTGTTTGAGGGTCCGAGGTTCTTTTCGGGCAACGTGCGATTACGTAGCCTGATATTTTCGCAGACCTTCGGCTCTTCTTCTTTTCCCAAAGTGGACTCTTTAAAGAGAGGGGCAAGTTCTATCTCCTCATCAGAATCGCTTCCGAATGTAGGCACTTGTGACCCGCCGGTGTTAACCATGCGACAATCGCCGGTAGTTCTTTCAAGCCCTTCGGTCGTATTTCTTTGCTCCCGACGAGTTTTGCGCTTTTCCCGTTTAAAGCGTTGTCGATGAGCAACGTATCCTTGCCACCATTTATCGAAAGCTTTGCACTCTTGAGTGGGGTGCGAAATCTTCTGATGATATAAGCAATAGGAGGGGTGCGTTTCTATTTCACCAGTAATTTTTCCTTCAAAGGATGGTAGCTTCATGCCCATTGATATGGCCTTAGCAAACCTCTTCCTTATCTTGAATTAGCTTTTGTCAACGGTGGAGGCATTTTGCTCCAGCGGTATCGTCTCAGCTCTTTCATCAAGTCGCTGGCGCTTGGCCCTTTCAAATATAGCCGTCTCGCGTTCTCGATCAGCCTTACTTTTCAATCGAGCTTCGTTAAGGAACGCGTCAATCATTTCATCTGATAGCTCCAGAATTTTTGGTTCAGGATCTGCCCCCAGCGCTTCGGTACAAGGAGTTTCCTCATCGTCCATGAACGAATGGGAAATCACATGACAGCTCGCCATGCATTCTTCAGACTCATCTGACGA
This sequence comes from Agapanthus africanus, assembly GCA_030015575.1. Classification (NCBI taxonomy): domain Eukaryota; kingdom Viridiplantae; phylum Streptophyta; class Magnoliopsida; order Asparagales; family Amaryllidaceae; genus Agapanthus; species Agapanthus africanus. The sequence continues at coordinate 213,347,228 of CM057339.1, forward strand.
ACTTTCTCCATCACCTTCTTCTTGAAAGATATGATTGAGAAACTCTTGGAGTGTAATGGGAGTTCGTGCCTTCTAGTTGTATTCTTCTAGCGCGTCAATTTGTTTTTGCAAGTCTGAGCGCTCGTCGCCAGGCTTCAAGGGCTTCTTTGACTTCTTCTTCTTCTTTTTCGAAGATTTTGACGACTGGTTGCGAGTGCTTGAGCCACCACCATCGGTCTTTGGAGTTGGACGTGGTTTCAACATCCCTTCAATGACCTGCGGTTCCAACGGGTTCTTCCACTTGATCGCTGGACATGTCTGAAGGTCGTTTAGCATCCTCTTTGTCTTGGCTGATAATACAACCTCCCAAGGAGCTTCTTGAGCGACGGAGCATGTTGCCCCCGGCGTATTCGTCCCTTTAGAGGTGTGGGGCTGCGGAGGATTCACCTTCCATTTGTCAGATAACGCGAATTTGCCCTGTCGGTACTGGTTTTCAAGCCAATTTTTGAAAACATAGCAATCTTCAATCGGATGGCCCAGTACTCGATGATAAGGACAGTAGTTGGGCTCGTTGACATCACTTGGTTGTAACGGATGTTTTGGATCCGGCAGATTTATGAGTCTGTTGCGCAATGCCAGCTCGAATAACCTTCTCGTTTTATCGCGGGGAAAAGAATAAGGACGCCCTAGCCTCTCCTCAAGGTCTACGTACGGGCGCATATTATTTTGACGCACAACCGGCTTCGAGTTGCTCGGTTGTTATTGAGCATTAGCGACGACGATCGCTTTTCCCTTCCCTTTGTCATTTCGGGAGTCCGGCTTTGGAAGAGGAGGTTTATGGCCCATCTGATCCATCTGCGCTAGCTTGTCAATCAAGGCCTGGAAGGTAGTCGGCTTGAAAAACATCATAAATTGCGAGATGGTTGCTTGTAGATCAAGGGTTCCCACAAACATACCCACCGCAGGAGCTTCTTCAATGCGATGCTCGCACTTCGACCATAAGTTCCGCCACCGTATAGCATACTGAACCCACGTCTCGCCTGGCTTTACCCTGGCGTTAATCAGTGCCGTCATCGGGGTGCGTTCACTGGCGCTTGCAAAACGCTGAGTAAACAACAGCTCCATCTCCGCGAAAGTTTTGATAGAGTCGTTCGGGAGTTCAGAGTACCACTCGAACGCCGTATCTGATAAACTTCCAACAAACTGGCGAAGCAACAGCTTGTCGCCACCGCCGGTGTTGCCGCAGAGTGCCCTGAACTGGGCAACGTGCTGGTGAGGATTGCCCGTCCCCTTGTAGACATGGAACTTGGGAATTGTGTAACCTGGCGGATACTTGATTTGATCGTACCAACTTGGATATGGCCGCCCCATTTTTACGACCTGGCCGGCTGCTTCGGTCGCATGATGAACCCGTATTTGTTGGGCGATGTACTCGTCCAAATCAGCATTGGAGATTGTATCCTCTTTAGCCGTCGACAGAGCTGGTGGAGGATTTGATGTCTCTCCCTTATCGTCTCCAAGGACGATCGGGGGCTCTTCGGCCGGAGGATCTTGTTGTATCATCATCCCTATCATGTCTTGGAAGAGGAGGCCCATACGCTGTATGTTGGCTGCTTGTTCAGCAGCCTCTTTGTCCTTCTTCTCCAATATTCGACGAAGGAATTCGGCGTCGGTCTCTTCCTCTTGGCGTTCATCCGAGGTCATTTCAGGGTTTTCTTTTGGCTCTGTAAGTGCGGCAATAGCGTTCATCATCTCTTGGAGCTTCTGCTGCTGCTCCTGCGCCTTGGTCACTGATCGCGTAAGCGGTCGATGACCCGTAGATATGTGACTGTCTTCTTTACCAGACGCCACATAGATGGTATGAACTACAATGCCCCCTGACTTAGGGCGTTTGGGTTCACCGCCTCTGATATTTGTCGCCAGCGTGGGGGTTTTCTCTGGCCTTCTTCTTTTGTGGGCTGTTGAGGTTGAAGGTGCCGTTGCAGTGGGCACCCTAGCGATTGTTGCTCTCTGCTGTTCAATAGGACGGTCTTTTCCTTTTTGCACCTTCGTCTTCTTTCGTTGACGAGAGTGATCTGGGTCGATCACGGAGTCTTGAACCCTCCGCCAAACTTTATAAATTTTTTAGGATAGCTGTTGAGGGGGCTGTTCTTGCTTTGTTTCTGGAACTCTCTCCACTGGCGGAGGAGATCTTTTCAATGTAGCGGTTGGAGAATTCTTACGTACCCTCCTCAGCAGTTCAAAGCTCTTCCCAGTTGGAACAGTAGCGTTGACTTCTACCACTGGAGCCGGTAGAGTTAGCCCTGAGGGGGAGTTGCCCCCTGCCTTTCTCACTCGTTGCCAATGGCAACGTCGAGCACGACGAGCCGTTGGGACTGGCTTGGAGATATAGACAGCTTCTTTTTGCCCCTTGTCTGAATGAGGCGCCACTGGTGTTAGCCTCTTAAAGACTGAAGTTGTCTTTTAAGGGATGATATTCAATCTGTCGAAGGCGGATCCTCGAGCAGGGGCAGGAGCAGGAATCGTCAGTCTTGAAAAGACTGACTCTTTGACAGGGGAAGCCGCCTTGACGACTTCTGGAGCAGCAGTCAATGCTTTCCTTGGGACAGCCAGTTTAGAGTTCTGATCCAGCCTGGCGAAAACAGAGGTTGTTGGTTTGGTAGTGGGCGACCCGTTGACAGGGGCCGTCGTAGCAGTGAGCCGGTCGAAGACCGACTTCTTGTTCACTTCCGGTGCAGGTATTGGCATAGAGAAGCTTGAAGGCGGGATCATGGTCCTGAAGAACAGGCCGGTGGTGGCCTGGGTCACCTGGTCTACCGGCAAAGCGAGGAAGGAAGCCGTTTGGGGCCCATATGCTACACCTCCGGGGGAGGTGGAGCGTCCGTTGCAGTGGCACTTCGAGCAGTTGGTGCAGTTAGAGGCCATTGATGCTTGAGTTCTGCGCCAGGCAAAAGACCAAATCTTAGTAACTTGAAATCCAAAGGCAACCATTTAACAAACCGCGATTGGTTCGCGAGAACGACACACAAAGTGTGGAGTGGAAAGAGGAAAAGGTCCCACCGGGCATGCCAGAATCTATTCCCTTCCGAACGGCGGCCGAGACACTAGGACGTCTCGCCTGAGATTCGGGGCAGATGCTATTTGGTGCTATCCGTCCACCTCTCCGAAGATGCCAAGTTGATTTATGGCACCGTGTATCGGAGGTTTAGACGGATGCGGCCGATGTAGCAGACTTCGTCAGATTCCCCCTCGCTTGAGGGGTTTTTGATTGTGGGGACGCTCTTCCCTGCAGGCGCAAGCCCCTACAGTTAATTACACTACCGCATCGCGGTAGCCACTTTCTCCTTCTCCAGAATTTTACTTCGTGTCATGTGTGTTTGTTTTGTTTGTGGTTGCCCGTGGATTGTATACGGAGACTGAGTAATACCGTCGCCCGTAGGACGTGGATTAGTCCAAATCCGTATTTACTTAGATTTGGGTTTGGTGTTTTTAGTTTAAGGATACGTTAGCCACTTTGAGACTAAGATCAACTTAAACGTTCGTTAAGGATACGTTAGTCTGATTTGAGACTAAGATCAACTTAACGTAGTGATTCATTTAATACATGGCCGTCGGGGCTCATCACCTCTCTAACGTCGTTGAAGGATTACAACGATAGGTGTCAGAGGAGTTCAGAGATGTACCCTTGAACCAGAGTCGATTTAGAGTTTTATAGTCCATTTGAATGTTTAAGGATACGTTAGCCGTGTTTGGGGCTAAGATCAACTTAAACGGAACCGTTTAGATTCGGCAAAAGAGCATTTGGAGGCTCTATTGTTCTAGTTTAAGGACGTAGTGGTCCATGTTCCAGTTTAGGGACATGATGGTCCGTATTCCAGTTTGGGGACGTGGTGGTCTATATTCCAGTTTAGAGACGTGGTGGTCTATATTCCAGTTTAGGGACGTGGTGGTCCGACATTAGTTTAGGGACGTTTCGGTCCAACATTAGTTTAGGGACGTTTCGGTCCACGAGTTTAAGGACCCCGCAGTCCATTTAAGTATGTGGTCGTCGGGACCCGTCGCCTCTCTGACGTCGTTGAAGGATTACAATGACAGGTGTCAGAGGAGTTCGGAGATATACCCTCGAACCGGAGGTAAATTGATTTAAGAGAGCAATCTTGCTCAGTCAATTTAATTTGAGGACTTTCGGCCAAAATTGGGCTAAGTCCAGTTGAAAATGTTCAACATTTTATTTGCTTTTGGCCTATTAGGCCTGTGCTAGGGCTTTGCCCCTTTTTAAATAATGCACTGCATTATTTTTGTTTTGTTTGGGCTCTGCCCATTTATAAGTGATGCAGAGCATCTATTTTGTTTGGGCTCTGCCCTTTTTATTGCACTGCAATTTAATTAGGCCTACCAGGTCTTTTTGATTTGGGCCTGGACCTTTAAGAAATGCATTGCATTTATCAGGCGCTTTGCGCCAATCAGAGAGCGCAAACGCTTATAGTGTTGACACGTGGTGCGCAAGCGCAGTGCGCTGCGCTAATGCGCTGCGCCTGCGCTGCTGACACGTGGCGCGCTCCGGTGGCTTGCGCTAATCCAAGAGCGCAACAGCGCAGTTTGCAAGTGCAAGGCACTATGATCTAAGAATCTTTTAGATTCAAGAACCAATGGTTCATAAGAGTGCAAAGCACTATTTTTTTTTATTTTTTTGTTTTTCCTTGTTTTTAAAGAACCAGTGGTTCATGAGAAGTGCAAAGCACTGTTTTTTTTATATATCAAGATCATTGATCTGGTTTTTAGATCAATGATCTATTAGAAGAAATTTCTTCTTTCTCGTGAAGGTTTTTACCTTTTTCTTGAAATTTTTCTCAGAGTTCTCTCTGTTTGAAGCTTTTGATTTTTCAAGAAATGTTCCTCCCTTTGAATTGAGGTCTGGGATCTTTTTTATAGTGCCCATAAATTAGTTAAAGAGATCTTTCTCTGAGTGATTTGGGAAACTTTCCCCACCGTTGGATCTTTGATCCAAAAGCTTCTGTTTTACAGAAGAAAATCTTCTTGTTTTAACAAGAACAGAAAAGATTTCTTTGAAATCTTAATTTTGTTTTGCGCAAACGCCCTAGCGCGTGACACGTGTCGTGCAGCACAGTGCTTGCGCAGAAACGTGTTGTGCAGCGCCGCGCTTGCGCAGCCGTGCTTGCGCAGCTACATAGACACGTGTCACGCAGCGCAGTGCTTGCGCGCAGACACGTGTCGCACAGCGTAGCGCTTGCGCAACTGAAGCGTTGCTTCCTTTACTTTTATTTTTAAAGAGCCTTGCTCTGATTGGACGCACTGCCTTGGGCGCTGTGTTGACGCATCAACTTCTGGCACGCTTTGCGCGCAGCGCAGAGGATCTGAACCTTTGCTTCAAAATTTGAATTTTTGAAATTCAAACAGAGCCTTGCTCTGATTGGGGGAAACAGAGACAAAGTGTTCTACTCATTCTCTACATCAATCTTGATCATCTCTTTTAGGAAACTTGATGATCGAGTTGTCTCGGTTCAGAGGCGGGAGCCCGTTTAAAGATCCGTCGACGTGGTGCCGCCTGGACGAGAATATTGGAGATTCAGAAGATCGGAGCAGCCGCAACAAACCGTGGGTTGATGGTTGAAGACCGAAGGACTCAGATCGTTCGGTATAACATTTCTACCCACTTTGTAGTTTGTTAGTTTAGCTTTAATGGCAGATCCGGGTTATAGTACGCGATAGCGCCAGTTTGTAAAAAGTTTTTGTTCCACATTTGGCGTCTGTTAGACGGCCGGGGCGCTACCGTGGACTTACACCGCAAACCACATGTGCAGCGAGAGTAGACCAGATCAATATCGGTCTTGGAAGCGATCTCGCACCTGTCATATGATAACGCTGTCAGAAGAGGAACCCGAGAATATGGATGACCTTTCTTTGTGCTTCGAAAACGATGAAGATGAGTTAATCTCAGAATTTCCACCGGCGCCAAAAGAGCTGGAAGATGGGATACATACTACTGCAGATAACCTTAAGAAAATCGACTTAGGAACGGCAAACGACCCACGGCCGACGTTCGTCAGTGAGCTATTGTCTGAAGAAAAAGTGGCTACGCTCAAAGTCGTGTTCATGCAGTATAAAGATTGCTTCGCATGGAACTATTCTGAAATGCTGGGACTAGATCCAGAGATTGTTGTGCACAAATTGGCGATATCTCCGGACATCAAGCCAGTCAAACAAGCGCCGAGACGAATGCGGCTCGAGCTTGAGATGAGTATCAACGCTGAGGTCAAGAAGCTAATCGACTCCGGTTTCATCCAAGAGGTTCAGCACCCTGATTGGATCGCCAACATCGTCCTAGTGATGAAGAAAAATGGGACGGTTCACATATGCGTGGACTTTCGGGATCTCAAAGCTTGCCCAAAGGACGACTTTCCAGTACCGGTCACCGAGCTGATGATCGACAATACGTCCACCCATGAAGTCTTCTCCTTCATGGACGGCTCATCAGGATACAATCAGATAAAGATGCATCCCGAGGATCACAAGCATACCGCTTTCCGAACCCCTTTGGGCATATTCTGCTATAAGGTGATGCCTTTCGGTCTAAAGAACACCGGTGCCACCTATCAGAGGGCCATGACGAAAATTTTCGATGACCTCATACATGAAATCGTCGAATGCTATATTGACGACCTTGTAGTTAAAAGCAAATCATACGAGGAACATCTAGAACATCTGAAGATCGTGTTTCAACGCCTTCGGAAATACAACTTGAAGATGAACCCTCTCAAATGCGCATTCAGAGTTTCCTTGGGTAAGTTTCTAGGATTCGTTGTCCGACACCGTGGCATCGAGGTAAACCCGTCAAAGATCAAGGCGATCATGGAAATGCCTCCGCCAAAAACTCTCAAGCAACTGCGGTCTCTCCTGTTAGTTATATGTATGCCCTAGAGGCCATTACTGTACATTGGATGTATATTGTAGTGGATGCTGGGACATATATAGGTAGGACTTTCTTGCTCGACATGATAGTACGCTATCTGGTTGCTCTTTATCATAACATGTATACTTTCTGTCTCTCTGATTACATGTTGATAAAGCCCTTAGGATGTGTACTCGACTTCCAGGACTATGATGAAGATCATACTAGTGGGGCCTGGGTAGTCAATGAGTACATCCTTCATTGTTCCTAGTCGAGGGAATATCGAGACGGGGCATCGATATTCCAGAGTAGACTAGCATATATCTTCTCGACCCATGCGATGGGCGATGGATGATCCAATATCCATTGGTGTTTGACATCGAAGATGGTATACGGGTGCTCAGTGGAGACTGGGTACACTGAACGGACTCGCCGAGAACTCCCAGATGGTATTATACCTCACGTCAGATGGCAGTTCTCTGGTGACACTGGTACAGCTTAGTCTGTTGACCCGAGATCGTCATAGAGTCTTGTGTGTCTCCCACTGTGCTTTGATTTCCACCCTACCACGGCTCTACTGAGTTGTGCAAACAGGTGGTTTTTGGGTACAGTCCCGATTCACATGGAGGCAATGAGCGATAGGAGGGGATTCGTCTCTCCCGGTATTGGGGGTTGATGTTGCGCTATGCTCGACTGGCCATAACAGGAAATCCCTGGCCAGGGTTGCAGTGATATACTGGTAAGAGTTATCAGTAGTTTCACGAATGTTATGGACCTTACGTCGGCATGACTTATCGAGCTATTGGGGTCTGACGTTTACCACCCCTAGGCGAGATATGCGACATATCAGACGAACAGACCGGACTATACGGTAAGTGTTACTGGTTGGATTCACAGGAGTGTGAGCGGGCTTGCTCGTCGATCTTCTGATCGCTCAATACCTGGGTGGCCGTTACGTTTAGCAGACCGCTTGCGGCTTGTGGATGTTTGATATGATCATCATCCGCTGCCGGCGTATTGATGAGTCTTTAGAGTCCTACACAGAGGTTTCCTGGCTCAAGCGAAACGAAATAGGAGCGCATATGAGATATGTGCGGGACCGAGAATAATACCAGTATGTGATACTGTATTCGATTCTCGCGATTTGTGACATTGATCGTTTATATGCGATATAGCCGGGTTATCGAATCAAGTGTTGATTCGATAAGATGTTACTAATGATACTAGTCGGTTATGTGCGACATGACCGGATCATTGAATCAAGTGTTGATTTAATGATTTAATGTATAATTATATATTTGATATATTACTTTGCATTAACTAGTATTGGTTCACTTTAAATGGATTTTGTCACTTGAATTGTGCAAGTTGTATATGTGATATACTTTTGTGCACTTGATTGTATCATGTTTGATGATACATGTTTACTTGGTTAAGTGTAAAGTATTAAGCCATGGTTAAACTAATGATTAGGGTTTTCTTTTCTTACTTTTATCTTATTCATTTATCTATTGATTTATTTATTTATTTCTTTTTGGAAAAGATAAAGAGAATGGTGGCTTATTTTGTAGTTTTGTGGAAACTTCATGAAGTGTTGAAAGTTTGACCATTCTTGTTCTTTTCCTAAACCTAACCATTAACCCCAACCATGGTTTATTCTCTACACCTAACTAAGGTTACAATTATGATAAGTATCTTTTTATTTGATATTTTAAATATACTTATCATAAATCACATCTTCTTCATCTTCTTCTTCCATGAAGAAAGCTTGCTACTCCAATGGCAAGTGATGAAAACTAGTGAGAAATCCAAAACTAAAGTCTACCCACTTCCTATTTCTTCATCCTCTACCTCTTGCCAAGTAGTATAGGGTGTTTCCTTCACAAGTTTTCATGGCTTGGTGAAGGTGGAGCTTGATCTAGTGATGCCTCGACGTAGATCATCTTCGGCACGTCGTCGATGACCTAGCCCGTTTTTCCTCCGATGAAGCCGACGCTAGAGCCCAAGATACGATTTGGACAGCGAGGGGACTTCATCACGGAGCCTAGGAGGTGGTGGTCCGGATCTACAAAGGTTGTAGCCCCTTCCCTTTAGCTATATTTCCTTTTACTTGCTTGCTTTGCCTATACTTCTAGCCAACGATCCGTTCTAGGTTTTCTCGGCACCGTAATTTTTAGAAATTGGCATGTTTGATCACTTGTGAGACCTCACTAGGGTGCCTAGGAACCCTACAGTGGTATCAGAGCCTAGCTAGAGCCTTAGGCGACGCGTAGACGGAGTTAGAAGTCCGAACGAACCGAAACACTAACCCAAAAATTGCTCTCTGTACTTTTTTGAAATCTGTGGATTTTTCTATATTAAAAATATGCAGAAATATCAGCAGGAAAATCTAAGAGTAACTGTGCAATTTGTAACCCTAATTCCATCAAACTGCCGCGGTTTCGCGGCACGAGCGTGGCTCGTGCGGCGGTTCCGCGGCTATTTTGTCGTATCTTGCATTGAATTTGGCACAGTAACTCATATTTGGCAGTGCTGGTTTTCCTGGGAATTTTTAATATTTATTAAAGAGTTGAAATTTCTGGGTTGATTTGGGGACTCGGTGTATTCGATCGGACTGTCTAATTTTGTCGGTGTGCTTTTCCGGGTATTTTTAGAATATGTTAAAAAGTTCGACCGGATATAAATACCCACTTTTTCCCCTGCCGGGAAATTTCCAATTGTTGGATTTTTCCGTAGTTTAACGACGTTCTAAGTAGTGCAAGTAACGCGATGGACCCTCTAGAAGACAACAAACCTTTACACTTTCTTTTCTGTGACCGTAAGTGTAATATGTGATATCGCCGGTTTCGTTGCTATATATCAACGACAATTGGGATGGACATATTTACTTACGTTGATGACATGTGATGTTATGTGTTGTTGGATATGTTATATTGGATCGTCGTGTTTGAATAGCCGGGGGGTTTTTGTGTGAGATGAGTGTTTTTCATTTTCATTCATGTAAAAACTTGTATGTAATATTCTTTTATTGGGGCACTTCCAGGTTGCGGAAGTTGTCACCGTTGATGTATGTTATTTACTTTTCTGCACTAGGATAGACCCAAGGAGGGGAGCACAAGTAACCGGGTTCTGGGGTCCAGTGGGAGACCAACTCGAGGAGTCGAGTCCGGGTCTCCTAATCCTAGAATTGGTAGGGTTGCTTGCCGCTCTCGTAGGGGTCTAGGGGTGTGGGATTGGCTATTCATCACGACCGTGGAATCCGTGTTTTATACTGGCTCGTATTGAAAACACGGACGTCCTAGTATATCCAATATTTCATATGTTTCTTCTGTTGTGCTTTATCTGTGATGTGATCATGCGATGTTCTGTGCTCTGCTCAGATAGATGTAGTATATAGTATATATGATATATTATATAGACGTTACTTATGTTTTACACCCGCGCTAGCCCTGCCCCGCTCTGCCGTTAGTTACCTAACCTAACGGTGCACGAGGGGACATCGAGGCGAATGCGGATGGCATAAGTGTACGTCATATTTATCTGTGATGTTTAGGTAATTTAAATGATGGGATATTCATTAATGAGATTAATGAAAGAAAATAAACCTAATTGATGTTGTGGAATCGAATTTCAAAATAAAACAGGTAGCTACAGTTCTTGCTTTGCATCGTGGTGTTCCTTGTAGAACATCCTGCACCTTATTCGATAAGGAAAGGACCGAGATCCCTTCACCGGGAGTGACTCCTTTAGCAATAACTGGCAGATGCTACAACCCTCGGTTTGTCTTTTGATCGCTTCTATAGTTTCTGCTTTGCACAGTGATATATATGATATATCCCGCACCTCATTCGACGAGGAAAGGGCCGACGATCCCTTCACCGGGAGTGACCCCTTTAGCAAAACTAGAAAAGCCTCAAAAACATTCCATTTAAAAACCATTTGATTCCGCAACGAGATCAAGTTCAAAGCGTTAAAGGTTTTCACAAAAACCAGCCGCAACCCTCCATCATTTTAGGAAGTAGAGTACTTAGTATTCGTGCTGTGTTTGTTGACTTTAGTTAAGGTACAGTGTACGGTAGCTAAGTGATGTCTTCCTACACCGCATATGATGCGATTAGTTAGGACAGTCGCGTGACTTTGTTGACCTTAGTTAAGGGTCATGTGGGTGGGTCTAATTAATCACGAAATGACGGGTAGAACTTGACTAGTACTTATGATTTGTTGACCATAGTTAAGGTCATAGGTGTTAGGGGTAAAAACCTTTATCGGGAGTTTCAAGTGTTGAAACTTGCAATGAGATTTCATACCTTCTATATGATAGTTGGATCCCGATACCCACTGCGAGTAATTGTTACTCCTGGGAGAGTTTTGCACTTTACAATTAGCCGATCAAGTAGGTGTCTAGAAAGGTGTCAACGGGGTTACGTCTCTGGGAAAATGAGGTTTACTGTAATTAGGTCCGTGCGAAAGCACGGAGAACCTCCCTCAAAGTACCGACACTGGCATGGCTGAAAGATTGGCAAACTTGTAGAGTGTAATTAATCCCGGCTAGTCTTTCCTTTTAGGGTTTGAAGGAAGATTTGATAAAAACAGTGGGAGCCATCCTGATTAGATAAAATATATAACCAATCTGATCTTGCAAGAGTGCACGCAGAGTGTTTTCTTCTCTCTCTCTCCAGGTAGCGACCATATCACGCCTTAATCAAGATAATAATATGGATGTATTGACCGAACCCGCTTGTTATACTGAGCTGGGGAACGTTGGTCCCGCTCCAACTTATAATTGTTATAAGACAGAGCAGGAAATTGGGGAATACCAGAATTCCTATGCCGCCCAAACGAAGAAAGTGCATATGATGCATCTCCTTCGGGTGTGTTCATTACAAAGAACTGTTTCTCAGTATCCTCTGCAACCTGGGTATATGATACCGGATCAGGATCCCAGATATGTAAGCTGTTACATAGGGCTATAAAAAGGTAGAAAAACTGAAAACGGGTGATAAGTTTCATGAGACAGAAACCGGGGCAAGTGTTGCAGCCAAGTCTGTTGGTCACTGTCACCCTGTATTACCAGTACATTGATTCTGAACAAATGCTATTAGATACCGAACCTGATATACAAAATCATATCAGTCTTTTTATTAGTAAAGAAATGATATAATTTTGTATTGTTGGATAATATTTTGAACATTTCCGATATCAAAAGTTGATCGGTTCAGGCACGTTATCTAAAAGCATTGACGTTCTAAATCAAACTACAGTCCTAGTATACTGAACACACACAAGAGGAAGAGTTCAGAAATGAACAAATTCTTCTTGAGGCATTGTAGACTAGGTCACATCAATGCGACCCGACTGGCTGAAATTACATTTTAGATGCATATTTAAATCAGTTTGAATTTACATCTTGTGAAACTTGCCAGTCATGTCACAAAGATAAGATGACCATAGCTCTGTTTATTGGAAACAGAGAAAGAGTTAGTAAACTCTTGGGACTGATACATTATGATGTATGTAAGGTCTCCTGTCTACAAATGCCAGGACTAGTTCTTTATACTTCATTATATTTTCTGATAATCTCTCAAGATTCAGTCATATGTTCCTGTTGAAACATAAGTCCGAACCTTTTGAGATATTCACAGAATGTAAGTTAGAAGTAGAGAACCAAAATACGGGTATAAGTATTATGTCCTATGATAAGATCAGGGAGGAGAATACTTGTGCATAGAATTCCTGGACTATTCTAAAAGAGAATGAGATTTTCTCTCAGTGTTACTCCTCTGAATACACCACAGCACAACGGTGTATCAGGGCGGAGCAATTGCACAATATTAGATATGGTGTGCTCTATGATGAGTATTACTGAGTTACCTATTTCCTTTTGGGGTTATGCACTTGAGAAGCTGCATACCTATTGAATTAGGTTTGAATCAAATCACTGCCTACCACTCCATATAAGATATGGTGTGGGAAGATCCTATCTCTTAAGCGAGTTAAGATTTGGGGTTGTCCGGCCTATGTTTAAAGCAAAATCCGGACAAGATCGAGGCAGGATCGGTTCTGTAGAACTGGAAAGGTTCCAGCTATACAAAACTGCAGTTGATGATTTGACAGAACCAAATGATTCTATAGTTCCCGACGAACCTCAGCCTCTCCGCCGATCTAGTAGGGTTCCTCATCCGCCTGAGAGATACCTCGGTTTCTCGATGACAGTGGGAGCGAGGAATGCATCATAAGATGATGACCCAACTAGTTTCGAGCAGGCCATCGAGAGTAGGGACTCTATAAGAATGGCTGGATGCTTAGCGATCTGAGATGGAATCCATGTACACCAGCAAAGTATGGACTTTAGCTGCTATATCTGAAGGGTTAAATCCCCATCAGGAGCAAGTATATCTTGAGAAGATTACTTGGTGTAGATGGAAAAGTTGAGACTTTCAAAGCTAGACTTGTTAAAGGTTTTCGTCATCGACCAGGCGTGGATAATGATGAAACCTTTTTCCAGTAGCTATGCTTAAGTCTATCCAGATCCTACTTACCACGGCTACATACCATGACTACGATATCTGGCGGTTGGATGCCATGACTGCTTTTCTAAATACTGATTTAGAAGAGAACGTCTGTAAGTACACAGCCAGAGGGCCTCGTAGACAGTGGGAGCAGCGGAAACGTGTGCAAGTTGCTTTACAGAATAAAGCAGACATCGCGGAGTTGGAACGTCTGTTTTGATGTGATAGTCAAAGTGTTTGACTTCATCAAAATGGTAGACGAACCTTGTATATACAAAAGGGTAGTAGAGAGTAAAGTGGTCATCTTCGTATTGTACATAGACCACATACTCTTGATAGGAAAAGAGTTTCCAATACTATGATCGGTCAATCTCCTATTATCACTAGGATTCCCCAAATAGGATCAAAGTGATACCTCCTAAATCCTGAGTTTTCATCTATGAGATAGTTGTAATTGGATGCTAGGATTCTCACTAGATGTAGTGAGATGGTATCAATCGATCCTGGGGAGAATCACTGGAAGAGTTCCAGGGTGATAAAGATGACTGAATGTCAGTCACGGGCATTGTCTTTACCCTCAGTAGAGGGACGGTATGTTGGAAGAGTTCTAAGCTAGATACCGTGGCAAACTAGACGATAAAGGCTGGTAACATCGCTATTGAAGATACTACCAAAGAGGAAGTTTGGGTGTATATTGGTTCATAAGATGAACTAAGTTCCTGCCATTGTATGACAATGGAAGTGTGGCTTCGGCCATGGAACCCTGGTCCCATCAGTGACCCAGACAAATTCTTAGGCAGCATCACCTGATCATGGAGATAGTTGATCTCCAGGTTGATCGAGGTTAGGAGAGTAGATTCAGAGGACAACACGGCGGATCCACTCACGAAGGCCTTTTCCCAGAGAGAGACTCATATGGGATGGTTGAGTATTAGATACTGCAACCACTGCTACAGATGGCCCTAGTGCAAGTGGAAGATTGTTAGTTATATGTATGCCCTAGAGGCCATTACTGTACATTGGATGTATATTGTAGTGGATGCTGGGACATATATAGGTAGGACTTTCTTGCTCGACATGATAGTACGCTATCTGGTTGCTCTTTATCTTAACATGTATACTTTCTGTCTCTCTGATTACATGTTGATAAAGCCCTTAGGATGTGTACTCGACTTCCAGGACTATGATGAAGATCATACTAGTGGGGCCTGGGTAGTCAATGAGTACATCCTTCATTATTCCTAGTCGAGGGAATATCGAGACGGGGCATCGATATTCCAGAGTAGACTAGCGTATATCTTCTCGACCCATGCGATGGGCGATGGATGATCCCATATCCATTGGTGTTTGACATCGAAGATGGTATACGGGTGCTCAGTGGAGACTGGGTACACTGAACGGACTCGCCGAGAACTCCCAGATGGTATTATACCTCACGTCAGATGGCAGTTCTCTGGTGACACTGGTACAGCTTAGTCTGTTGACCCGAGATCGTCATAGAGTCTTGTGTGTCTCCCACTGTGCTTTGATTTCCACCCTACCACGGCTCTACTGAGTTGTGCAAGCAGGTGGTTTTTGGGTACAGTCCCGATTCACATGGAGGCAATGAGCGATAGGAGGGGATTCGTCTCTCCCGGTATTGGGGGTTGATGTTGCGCTATGCTCGACTGGCCATAACAGGAAATCCCTGGCCAGGGTTGCAGTGATATACTGGTAAGAGTTATCAGTAGTTTCACGAATGTTATGGACCTTACGTCGGCATGACTTATCGAGCTATTGGGGTCTGACGTTTACCACCCCTAGGCGAGATATGCGACATATCAGACGAACAGACCGGACTATACGGTAAGTGTTACTGGTTGGATTCACAGGAGTGTGAGCGGGCTTGCTCGTCGATCTTCTGATCGCTCAATACCTGGGTGGCCGTTACGTTTAGCAGACCGCTTGCGGCTTGTGGATGTTTGATATGATCATCATCCGCTGCCGGCGTATTGACGAGTCTTTAGAGTCCTACACAAAGGTTTCCTGGCTCAAGCGAAACGAAATAGGAGCGCATATGAGATATGTGCGGGACCGAGAATAATACCAGTATGTGATACTGTATTCGATTCTCGCGATTTGTGACATTGATCGGTTATATGCGATATAGCCGGGTTATTGAATCAAGTGTTGATTCGATAAGATGTTACTAATGATACTAGTCGGTTATGTGCGACATGACCGGATCATTGAATCAAGTGTTGATTTAATGATTTAATGTATAATTATATATTTGATATATTGCTTTTCATTAACTAGTATTGGTTCACTTTAAATGGATTTTCTCACTTGAATTGTGCAAGTTGTATATGTGATATACTTTTGTGCACTTGATTGTATCATGTTTGATGATACATGTTTACTTGGTTAAGTGTAAAGTATTAAGCCATGGTTAAACTAATGATTAGGGTTTTCTTTTCTTACTTTTATCTTATTCATTTATCTATTGATTTATTTATTTATTTCTTTTGGAAAAGATAAAGAGAATGGTGGCTTATTTTGTAGTTTTGTGGAAACTTCATGAAGTGTTGAAAGTTTGACCATTCTTGTTCTTTTCCTAAACCTAACCATTAACCCCAACCATGGTTTATTCTCTACACCTAATTAAGGTTACAATTATGATAAGTATCTTTTTATTTGATATTTTAAATATACTTATCATAAATCACATCTTCTTCATCTTCTTCTTCCATGAAGAAAGCTTGCTACTCCAATGGCAAGTGATGAAAACTAGTGAGAAATCCAAAACTAAAGTCTACCCACTTCCTATTTCTTCATCCTCTACCTCTTGCCAAGTAGTATAGGGTGTTTCCTTCACAAGTTTTCATGGCTTGGTGAAGGTGGAGCTTGATCTAGTGATGCCTCGACTTAGATCATCTTCGGCACGTCGTCGATGACCTAGCCCGTTTTTCCTCCGATGAAGCCGACGCTAGAGCCCAAGATACGATTTGGACAGCGAGGGGACTTCATCACGGAGCCTAGGAGGTGGTGGACTGGATCTACAAAGGTTGTAGCCCCTTCCCTTTAGCTATATTTCCTTTTACTTGCTTGCTTTGCCTATACTTCTAGCTAACGATCCGTTCTAGGTTTTCTCGGCACCGTAATTTTTAGAAATTGGCATGTTTGATCACTTGTGAGACCTCACTAGGGTGCCTAGGAACCCTACATCTCCAAGGGAAGCTCGCGTATATCCGGCGATTCATAGCCAATCTCTCCGGTAAATGTCGTCCTTATAGTCACCTAATGAAGAAGGGGACCCCTTTCGTCTGGGATCGCAAATGCCAAAGCGCATTGGACGAAATCAAGCAATACCTGCAGAATCCGCCAGTACTAGCCGCTCCCGTTAAAGGAAAACCTCTCATCTTGTAAACAACAGCCCTCGAAGATTCTTTAGGCGCGCTGTGGGCACAAGAAAAAGACCAAGGAAAAGAGAGAGCTCTCTACTACTTGAGTCGAGTTCTACTGGGGGCAGAAAGCAATTAACCCCCATCGAAAAACACTGCTTGGCGTTGATCTTCGCGATAACGAAGCTCAGACACTACGTGTTGGCACATGAGGTCCATCTCATATCGAAGGTGGATCTTCTCAAATATTTGATGTCAAAGGCTATATTAACGGGGCGACTCGCTAAATGGGCCCTCCTCTTGATGGAGTTCTCGATAACTTATCGTCCCCTCAAGGCAGTGAAAGGCCAAGCCATCGCTGACTTCCTCGCTGAGCATCTGATACCTGCCGATTCTCCTTTGAACTGCGAATTGGCAGATGAGCACGCGTTTGACACAATTGATGGGGAGAAAAGAGGGAGTGATACCCGATGGGAACTCTACTTCGACGGAGCGTCTTCCATGAAGAAACTCAAACAAAGTACCCCCTTAATAAAATCAGGGGTAGGCCTCATCTTCGTGACTCCATAAGGAGGGATAATGGGCTTCGCCTTCTCCTTAACAGAGCCAAGGACAAACAATGAAGTCGAGTACGAAGCTTTGATAGAAGGTCTTGAGATCGCTGTCGACATGGGAATCGAAAGCCTCCTCATATACGAAGACTCCCAACTGGTCGTTAGTTAAGTAAACGGCGATTATCAAACGTGCAAACCAGAATTGGTAAAGTACGGTAAGAGAGTGCAGCAGTTGCTAACTCAAGTTCCCTCCTACATTCTGGAAAGCATACCACGAGCGGAGACTAGCAAGGCGGATGCATTAGCCAAGCTCGCTAAAGAACTGGCCGATGAAGACCTCGATGACGTGAGGATCATTGTGCAAAGCCGTCGGGTTCTTGCACCGGCAGAAATATCTCCGGAGTCGTCCGAAGAGAAGGGAGCTACCGAGCAAATGGCCCTACAAATAAAAGACCAAGAAAAGGCTATGGATTGGAGGGAAGTCTTTATAGACTACTTCAAATCCCGTCGAACACCTGAAGATGCATCCTCCAGACATCAGCTCATGAAACGAGCTCTTTCTTTTGCGTTCGTCAATGATACTCTGTATAAGAGGTCATTTGACTCTTTATGGATAAGATGCCTGGGACCTGAAGAGGCAAGGAGAGTCGTCCAAGAAACTCACGACGGACTCTGCGGTTCTCACCATGCCGGGCCGAAGATGAAACTGAAGATCAAAAGGATGGGTTACTATTGGCCCACGATGATTCAAGACTGCCTCGAATACGCGAAGCAGTGCCACTCGTGCCAAATTCACGGGGATTTTATCCATCAGCATCCAAATCCACTGCATCCAACTGTGGCTAGCTGGTCGTTTGAAATGTGGGGAACTGATATAATCGGGCCAATCGAACCAGCATCGTCCAGAGGACATCGATTCATTTTGGCGACAACTGATTACTTCTCCAAATGGACAGAAACAGTACCGCTAAGAGAAGTGAAGACGAAGAACATCCTCCATTTCTTCAAGACACACGTCATTTACCGGTTTGGCACACCGCGATGGATTATCTCCGATAACGGGCCAGCGTACAGAAGCCACAAGATTAGCCGCTTCGCACAACGGCATAACATAGACTGGAGATACTCTTTGGTCTATAATCCCCGAGCTAACGGTCTAGCTGAGGCTTTCAACAAGACCTTGACGAAGATCATGAAAAAGACGGTGTCTCAAAATAAAAAGGACTGGCACGAGAGACTGCACGAAGCTCTTTGGGCGTATCGAACTACGTTCAAAACAGCCACAAACGCAACGTCGTATGCATTGGTGTTCGACACAGAAGCGGTGCTCCCCCTCTAGATAGAGTTACCCTCTCTACGAGTGGTGGTTCGCTATGAGCTAATAGACGAAGAAAATGCTCACCTTCGGCTTGAGGAGCTCGACGCCCTTGATGAAACCCGTCTCATGGCGCAACAAAATCTGGAGGCTTATAAAGCGAAGATGACGTGCTCATATGAGAGACTGACTAGGCCGAGGACATTCCACCAAGGCGAACTTGTGCTAGTGGTTAAAAGACCTATGATCCCCAATCGTGCCAAACGGGGGAAATTTGAGCCGAACTATGAAGGCTCGTACATCATAGACAAGGTCTACCAAGGTGGAGCCTATCTACTCATGGATATGCATGGCGAAAGACCCTTCAAGCCAATAAACGGCCGCTTCCTAAAAAAATACTACGCCTGACGAGTCACGGCCAAGGTTAACGATAGATGACGACGCCTATGTCCGCTCGCTATCTTCCTAAGCCTAAACTCTGTAAGTAGTAGCCGGCTTTCAGACCGAAGCGTCGTTAAACTAACGATGGACCACTATGTCCTAAAACTGGCTATTGATCGAGACGTCGATAAACTAATACGGACCACAGCATCCCAAGGCTGACATAAAAAAATGATAGAAAAAAAGAAAACGGTATGTCCATAAGAAAAATAGACACGGATGAAAACCCGAGAGGGCTCCGTGAGTAAAAACAGCAGGGCTACCGGCGAGTTTTGTGAAAACTCGAAAGGGCGCAAGCTCGTTAAAAGACGCTTGCAGGGTCCTCTCAATCCTGTAAGGAGAAACTACCTGCGTGAGATCCTTACGACTCACAAGGGAGCAACACACTTAGGGATCCCCATGATTCCTAAGGAGAAATTACACTTTCGAGATCCTCACGACTCGTAAGGAGAACCCTCCTATGAGACCCTCACAACTCATAGGATTCAAAAGCCTTAAGCTACAGGGATCTGAACCTGTTCTTAAGCAGCCACCACAACCTCCAATGATGCCCTACAAGCGGTTCAGTATTGACCCTCGTATACAATCCATGGGCGCGAATAAACATTTCCCTAACAAAGTCCCACCCGCGACTGGGGATATGTTTACACCGGGAACAACCCTTGTAAGTCCTCTCGACTTATAAGAAAAAAAAACTCTTGTAAGATCCTTACGACTTATAAGAGACCATACACTTAGGAATCCTCACGATTCTTAAGGAGAAAACGCACTTACGAGATCCTCACGACTCGCAGGGAGAAATACCTTTATGAGACCCTTACGGCTCATGAAGTCAAAAGCCTTAGTCGACAGGATCCTAACCCTGTTTATTAAGCCACCTTTGTTCGACATCGACAAAGGCAAATGATGATTCGCTCCCGGCAATATTCCAGTCGTAGCGATGCTGATGCTAAGATTGGCACCAGATTCCAAGTTCCACACTCGCGATAAAAAAATCAGCGAGCCAAAAATGCATATGAAATAGCCGAAATGATGGGGCAACTTGCAAAAAAATCAGCAAGTAAAAGCAGATGCATACAAAAATAGCCGAAATGATTGGGCAACTCACAATAAAAAGCAGCGAGTAAAAAAAATATATAGCCGAAATGATTGGGCACCGCGAAAAATAGCCGAAATGATTGGGCAATCGCGACTTTCGCGATATAAAAGCTGAAATGATAGAGCATCGTGGAAAAGAAAAATATCTAAAATGAAACTTTTTGCCCTACAGGTGAAATCACATCGATCCCTGTATACAATCCAGGAGCACAAACAAAGGGGGAACCATACCTTCCCACCAGGCTTCATCAAAACGAAGCCAAACCTCGACGGTTCATGGACAGCCTAGAGATCATCAACATCGTTCTTCCTCATTCCAGCAGGATTCAGACGCTACAATCAACCTTGGAGCCATGGCAGAGTCCCTGTTCCAAATCTCGACGGTTCACGGACAACCTAGAGATCATCAACAGCGTTCTTCCTCATTCCAGTAGGATTAAGACGCTACAATCAACCTTGGAGCTATGGCAGAGTCCCTATACCAAATCTCGAAGGTTCACAGACAGCCTAGAGACCACTTCGACATTCATCTCATTCCAACAGACGCAACGTCATCCAAATGACCCCGTCGCGGAAACACGTCATCCATATGACCCCGTCGCGGAAATACGTCATCCACATGCCCCCGCCGTGGAAGTACGTCATCCACATGACCCCGTCGCGGAAATACGTCATCCACATGCCCCCGCCGCGGAAGTACGTCATCCACATGACCCCGTCACGGAAATACGTCATCCAAATGACCCCGCCGCGGAAATACGTCATCCACATGACCCCGTCTCGGAAATACGTCATCTACATGACCCCGTCTTGGAAACACGTCATCCAAATGACCCCGTCTCGGAAATACGTCATCCACATGACCCCGTCGCGGAAATACGTCATCTATATGACCCCGTCGCGGGAATACGTCATCCACATGACCCCGTTGCGGAAATAGGTCATCCACATGACCCCGTCGCGGAAATACGTCATCCACATGACCCCGTCACGGAAGTACGTCATCCACATGACCCCGTCGCGGAAATACGTCATCCACATGACCCTGTCGCGGAAATACGTCATCCACATGACCCCGTCTCGGAAATACGTCATCTACATGACCCCGTCTCGGAAACACGTCATCTAAATGACCCCGTCTCGGAAATACGTCATCCACATGACCCCGTCGCGGAAATACGTCATCCACATGACCCCGTCGTGGAAACACGTCATCCACATGACCCCGTCCCGGAAATACGTCATCCACATGACCCCGTCGTGGAAATACGTCATCCACATGACCCCGTCTCGGAAATACGTCATCCAAATGACCCCGTCGCGGAAATACGTCATCGACATGATCCCTTCTCGAAAATATGTCATCGACATGACCCCGTCTCGGAAACACGTCATCGACATGACCCCGTCTCGAAAATACATCATGCACATGACCCCGTCTCGGAAATACGTCATCCACATGACCCCGTCTCGGAAATACGTCATCCACATGACCCCGTCGCGGAAACACGTCATCCACATGACCCCGTCTCGGAAATACGTCATCCACATGACCCCGTCGCGGAAATACGTCATCCACATGACCCCGTCGCGGGAATACGTCATCCACATGACCCCGCCGCGGGAATACGTTATCCACATGACCCCGTCATGGAAGTACGTCATCCACATGACCCCATCACGGAAACACGTAATCCACATGACCCTGTCTCAGAAACACGTCATCCACATGACCCCGTCACGGAAATACGTCATCCACATGACCCCGTGACGGAAATACGTCATCCACATGACCCCGTCTCGGAAATACGTCATCCACATGACCCCGTCTCGGAAATACGTCATTCACATGACCCCGTCTCGGAAATACGTCCTCCACATGACCCCATCGTGGAAACACGTCATCCACATGACCCCGTCGCGGAAATACGTCATCAAAATGATCCCGTCTCGGAAATACGTCATCCAAATGACCCCGTCGTGGAAATACGTCATCCACATGACTCCGTCGTGGAAATATGTCATCCACATGACCCCGTCTCGGAAATACGTCATCCAAATGACCCCGTCGTGGAAATACGTTATTCACATGATCCCGTCACGGAAATACGTCATCCAAATGACCCCGTCTCGGAAACACGTCATCCAATGACCCCGTGGAACACGGCCAAAGTTAACCTTGACCCCGTGGGAGACGCCCGGAGCAATTTCTGACTCCGTGAAATGCGGATAATGTCAACCTCATTAATCACTTTCGGGTCCTTTCGACTCGTGAGGAAGAAAACTCTTTTGTGAGATCCTTACGACTCTCAAAAGAAAATACACTTAGGAATCCTCACGATTCTTAAGGAGAAGTTAAACTTACGAGATCCTCACGACTCGTAAGGAGAAATACCTTTATGAGTCCCTCACGGCTCATAAAATTGAAAAGCCTTAGGCAGCAGATCTGAACCTGCTTCCTAAGCCATCACTATCTCTCGAAGAGTTCAAGCAGAATGCTCTCTATCTTCTACAGGCTACGCTTACTAAGGTAACATGCCGGCAATACAGAAAGGATAAGAAAGCAAGAAATAACACAAGACGGTATGAAAGAAATGTATCTTTTATTTATAAGTTCAATTGAGTACAAGTTACATCATTTGAAAGGATAAAGAAAAATGGATACATTTTATTCAAAATTTACAAATGGTGCAAAAACAACTATTGGGAGGGAAGCGTTTTCAATAGACCAATCAGTCGCTCACGCACTCCCCTCAGCCCCTTTTCACGTCAGCTGTCGCGTTTAACTCTGCTTCAACCTGAGCTCGTTGCTGCAGGTAAGATGAAAGTTGCTCATCAACGACCCGACGATCTGCCTCACGACTCTGTGTATCATGCTCGATGAGGTCGAGCTTCTGCCTCAGCGTTAACCCATCGGAAATACATCGTAGAAGGCCCTCGAAGATAGCTTTCAACTGCATAGTATTGGCATCGACCTGAGCATGCAGTCGAGCAGATTCACTTGAAGTCTCTTCACATTATTTACGCTTTAAGGCCGCTTCTTGTTCAAGATGGCGGAAATAGGGAATTCTCTGCTTGACCCACGCAGCCCGCTGTGAGTTAACATCCAAGACCTCGGGAGCAGGACGTCCGACTTCGAGCTCATACAGACAAGGCTCAATTTTCCTGCAGTGACTAACCCAAGACTCAACAACGCCCTCACTATGAAAGTTCACGAGCGTCGCCAGCATAGGATTAACCTCGGCAGCAAAATCTGCAGCGAATGTAGGGGCCCCCGCGTCAAGCTCCTCAACGTAATCGCTCAACATGCGCAGCGCCTTTCGAGGATGCACGTCGAGAGAAGGGGCATGCTGGCATTATGACTTGAGACTCAAACGGAACTGAAGTCGGTATCACAGCTACAAAGCAAATCACAGTCAAATAACGGTTCAAGAAGTAAAAGAGGTTCATGAACAACGGAGTTTACTATACCGGCTGCAGCAGGAGGCAAGACCGGGAGTACCGGTGGTGCAACTGTTCTTTCGTCTTCTCCTTCGATCTGTAGAGATGCAATTTAAGCAAAGAAGAATTAGAAATGATTTGACTGCCCGTAAAGGAAAAGAAAAGACATTAGCTAAAGGCTGTACTCACCAGCTCCGCTAGAAGAGGCAATCTCTGACTGAAAGGAGAAATGTTGGTGCAGCACCTGATACAGGTGATCAAAAAGGACTCCTGCAAGGATGTAATAATGCAATGTCAGTACATAAAGTATACCGCCTACAATGAAATCGATAGGTCACAAACCCGTACCTTCAAGCATTTGGGAGGATACGAGAGAAGGCAAAGAGGCGGCCACCGTCAAAGCAGCAACTGGTGATGCTTCCTCGGGTGGCACAACCTCAATGCTCACCACACCTGCATCAGAAACAAGAGAAGTACTGTCAGAAGAGATTGAAAGGGATTGCAGAATAAAAGGAAAGCAATGACCCAAAATCTACCTGGTGAGTCGGCGGTCGCAACCGTGATAAGGACGTCACTGGATGCAGCGAATGCTTCACCCTCCTCCATCGGAACGGTCTTGCCACCCGTAGCCTCATCTCCCGATTCCACGAGAATCGTCGTAACACTCGCAGCGCCTGGCAATGGCAAGGAGCCGCAGGGGGAAAGAGCGACGATTGGAGCAGTGCCCGACTCTTGAGAAAGAGTGGCTACCTTGGGCTCGGCGATTGTAGCCATCTCACCTACCGCTACCTCGGGCTCAGCGATTGTGGCTGTCTCACCTGCCGCTACCTCAGGCTCGGTGGATTCCTCCACATCACCTACCACTTCCTCGGCAAGACTCGGTCCTGCAGGATAGGATATATGAGAACCTGAAAATTAAAACTTTGACAAAAGAACCCAATGTCACGTTACCTTGGGTCGGCTTTTCGATTGCCTCCCGAGCCGCACGTGCTGCCTGTCTATGGACGGTAGACAAGGCAGCCGAAGTATCCTCTGAAGGAGTAGGGGCAGGGGTAACAGTGCTTGGACCTGCACCCGCGTCCAAGGCGGCGGCACGCTCCCTTGCCGCGCGCATTCTACGCTTCCTTTCCGCACGGGCCGTGAGGGCAGATCGTCTAAAGACCTCCGTCAACGGGACGTCTGTTCCCCTCCAAACACAGAGACGCGACCATGTAGGTTCGTCTTGCCTGAGATTCGGGGTAGATGCTATTTGGTTTTATCCGTCCACCTCTCCGAAGATGCCAAGTTGATTTATGGTACCGTATATCGGAGGTTTAGACGGATGCGGCCGATGTAGCAGACTTCGTCAGATTCTCCCTCGCTTGAGGGGTTTTTGATTGTGGGGACGCTCTTCCCTGCAGGCGCAAGCCCCTGCAGTTAATTACGCTACCACATCGCGGTAGCAACTTTCTCCTTCTCCAGATGTTCACTTCGTGTCGTGAGTGTTTGTTTTGTTTTTGGTTGCCCGTGGATTGTATACGGAGACTAATTTATGTTGTCGCCCGTAGGACGTGGATTAGTCCAAATCCGTATCTTCTTAGATTTGGGTTTGGGTTGGGTTTAAGGATATGTTAGTCTCATTTGAGACTAAAATCAACTTAAACGTATGTTAAGGATACGTTAGTGTAATTTTTAGACTAAGATCAACTTAACGGGATCGTTTAGATCCAACAGAAGAGCAATTGGCTCTATTGTTTAGTTTAATGACGTTGCGGTCGATTTCCAGTATAGGGACATGGTGGTCCATCTCCAGTTTAGAGACATGGCGGTCCATCATTCCCACTTGGGGACGAACATTAGTTTAAGGAAATTTCGGTCCAACATTCCCATTTTGGGACGAATATTAGTTTAAGGACGTTTCGGTCCACGAGTTTAAGGACCCCGCAGTCCGTATCGTTGTGTGGTTGTCGGGACCCGTCACATCTCTGACGTCGTTGAAGGATTACAACGATAGGTGTCATAGGAGTTCGGAGATGTACCCTTGAACCGGATGTAAATTGATTTAAGAGAGCAGCCGTGCTCAGTCAATTTAATTTGAGGACTTACAGCCATGATTGGGCTAAGTCCAGTTGAAAAATGTTCAACGTTTTTATTTATCTTTGGCCTATTAGGCTTGTACTAGGGCTTTGCCCCTTTTTAATAATGCACTGCATTTTATTCTGGCCTGTTAGTCCTTTTTGATTTGGGCTCAGTCCCTTTGTAAATGATGCAGAGCATCTGTTTTGGTTTGGGCTCTGCCCTTTTTTAAAATAATGCATTGCATTTTATTTGGCCTGTTAAGCCTTTTTTAATTGGGCTTGGCCCTTCTGTAAATAATGCAGTGCATTAATTACTTAACAGTGGCTTGTCAGGCACTTTGCGCCAATTATTGAGCGCAAGCGCTTGTGGTGGTGACACGCGTCACGCTCTGGTGAACGCAAACGCAACAACGCAGTGCGCTGCGCCAGTGCGCTGCGCTGTTGCGCTACTGACACGTGGCGCGCTCTGGTGCACTGCGCCAACTTCAGAGAGCAATGCTCTATCTTAAAAGCGTATAGCGCAAGTGGTTCTGGAGCTAACACGTGGCGCTCTCTGGTGGCTTGCGCCAACCCAGGAGCGCAACAGTGCAGGTTTTGCAAGTGCAAGGTACTGTTTCAATAACTTGATCCAATTTTGGATTCAAGAAAAGAATCTTTAAGATTCAGAACCAATGGTTCATAAAAAAGTGCAAGGCACTGTTATTATTTATTTTATTTATTATTATTATTATTATATTTTTTTATTGAAGATCATTGATCTTGTTCTTAGATCAATGATCTATTCATAAGAAGTTCTTCTTTTACAAAGGTTTTTACCTTTTTTCTCCTCTTGAGTTCTTCTCAAAATTCTTCAGAGTTCTCTCTGTTTTTTTGTTTTTAAAGTTCTTGATTTTCTCCCTCTCCCGATTGAATTGGGGTCTAGGGGCCTTTATATAGTGCCCATTAATTTGTTAAATTTGTTAAAGAGATCATTCTCTGAGTGATTTGGGGAATTTTCCCCACCGTTGGATCTTTGATCTAAAGGCTTCTGTTTTACAGAAGACAATCTTCTTGTTTTACCAAGAACAGAAAGATCTTACAGGAATTTTAATTCTGTTTGGCGCAGATGCACCAGCGCTTTGACACGTGTCGCGCAGCGCAGAGCGCAGCGCGACTGCGCTAGCGCAACTGCGTTGCCACGTGGCGCGCAGCGCAACCGCGCTGCCACGTGACGCGCAGCGCAACCGCGCTGCCACGTGGCGCGCAGCGCAGAGCGCAGATGATCTGAAGCGTTGCTTATTTTAATTTTTGTTTTAAATAGAGCCTTGCTCTGATTGGGCGCGCTGCCTTGGGCGCGGCGCTGACGTATCAGCTTCTGACACGTGGCGCGTTGCGCGCAGCGCAAGGGATTTGTAGCGTTGCTTCATTTATTAAAATTTAAATTTTCAAAGTAGAGCTTTGCTCTGATTGGGGGGAATCAGAAGCGTTGCTTCATTTCCCGCCTTGGAATTTGAACAGAGCTTTGCTCTGATTGGGGTAAACAAATGCCCCCCCCCCACCGTTGCGCTTACGTGGCCCCAAACGCGAGCGCAACGGTGGCAGAATTCCAACCGTTGCGGCAACTTTTGGAAGTTGAAAGGGCATTTGATGCCTATAAATAGGACCTTTGGTCCCTCAATAGATGATTATCATCTTCAACATTTTTACTTTCAGAATCTCAGAGCCCTGCTCTTTATTTTTAAGAACTCCAAGAGTTAAACTCTTAAAACTTTTAGGTAAAAACTTTAATTTAAATTAAATTAATTTTCATTGACAGAGCCTTTCTCTCAATAGATCCCTGATCTAAAGAAAACGCATTTAGGGTTTCACTTAGCAGAGCTTTGCTCTAAAGGGGTCCAAAGAGAACTAAGGAGGATCCTATTAGGGTTCCATTAGTAGAGCCCTGCTCTCGAGGAGTTTAACTCCCTATGCCTTTTCCTCATTGCTAATCTTCCAATGATGTTTCCTTCAGGCATTATGGCGGTGCGTCTATACAGTCTACATTAATTCATCACCTACGAGGATATCCGTGTACAGGGCCGTCAACAAAACCAAGAGTTTACAGGTGCCCAATGTGCGGAGGTCATGGGTCGCCTTAACGCAAGCGTTGGTTGGCTGCTTCCTCGTCATTCAGCTCTCTTGAAAGTCGTGCTGGGAGCGATATGGAGAGCACTTCCGGGGTTTCACGAGGCCCTACCACTCAATGCGCTGGATGATACTGAAGACAAGGTGCATTCAGTGTACCTGTTGGAGCTGATCTCGAAGAAACGGCGGGATAGCCTCATCGACATTCTGCATCAAATTTTCCAGCAGACGACGATAATCGCTGCTTATCGGAGGCTGGGGGGCCTCGCCGAAGATCTTGACACACAGGAGCGCGAGAGGCTGCGCACGAGAATAATCAGAAAGGCCAGAAGAACTCTAGATGGCCTTACTTTTGAATTCCTCAATCCGTGCCCTGGATCTGAGGTTATACCATTGTAATAATTTGAATAATGTTTTTGCTTATTTTCTTTATGATTGTAAGAACCCTTTGTAATAGGAATGGAAAATCTCTCATTTCAGCTTGTCTTATTTCTCGTTCTGAGTCTTTCGCCCATGCGTGAATGAGTGTGTCTCGAACGCTTGATCAAATGCAAATCGGATGTTCTTTCTGTCGCTTTCTTCTTTCTTTTATTGTCAGCATGCTACCTTAGTAAACATAGTTAACAGATGCTAGCGCGAGCATCTTGTCCTGGCTTCTTCAAGAGGTAATGATGGCTTAGGCCGCAGGTTCAGATCTGCTGCCTAAGACTTTTCAACTTTATGAGCCGTGAGGGTCTCACAAAGACTTTTCTCCCTATGGATCGAGAGGATCTCGTAGGTGTATTTTCTCCTTAATAATCGTGAGGATTCCTAAGTGCATTTTCTCTTATAAGTCATAAGGATCTTATAAGAGAATTTTCCCTCTTACGAGTCGAGAGGACTCGTAAGCGGTTGTTTCCCTCCTTGTCGAGATTCGACTTCAGAGAGTGAGACCCGTGAATAGTATGCAAGAGGCCGTTTTAGACCGACTTGCAGGGTCCCAGTGCTTAGGAAACAAGTTTTTTAATCCCTGCTGCCTAAGGCTTTATCTTGCAAGTCGAGACGAATCGGGAAGTCCTCGCGAAGACACTAATTTCTTCATGAGTCAAGACGAATCGAGCAGCTCTCGTCAAGGACACTAATTTCCCTGAGTCGAAGTATTTTGCCGAGGACACTGGTTTCCTCGAGGTTAAAATGAATCGGAGTATTCCTGCGGAGACACTGGTTTCTCTGCGGGCCGACGCGAATCAGGAGGCTCTCATCAAGGATGCTAGTTTCCCTGAATCGAGGTATTTTGCCGAGGACACTGGTTTCCTCGAGGTTGAAACGAATCGGAGTATTTCTGCGGAGACACTGGTTTCTCTGCGGGCCGACGCGAATCAGGAGGCTCTCATCAAGGACGCTAATTTTCCTGAATTGAGGTATTTTCCAGGGACACTGGTTTCCCTGGGGTTGAAACGAATCGATGTATTCCTGCAAAGACACTAGTTTCTCTGCGGGTCGATGCGAATCAGGATGTTCTCGTCAAGGACACCGGTTTCCCTGAGTCGAACGATTTTGCCGAAGACACTGGTTTCTTCGGGGTTGAAACTAATCGGAGTATTCCTGCGGAGACACTGGTTTCTCTGCGGGCCGACGCGAATCAGGAGGCTCTCATCAAGGACGCTAGTTTCCCTGAATTGAGGTATTCGCCAGGGACACTGGTTTCCTGGGGTTGAAACGAATCGATATATTCCTGCAAAGACGCTAGTTTCTCTGCGGGTTGACGCGAATCAGGATGTTCTCATCAAGGACACTGGTTTCCCTGAGTCGAAGGATTTTTCCGAAGACACTGGTTTCTTCGGGGTTGAAACGAATCAGAGTATTCCTGCGGAGACACTGGTTTCTCTGCGGGCCGACGCGAATCAGGAGGCTCTCATCAAGGACGCTAGTTTCCCTGAATTGAGGTATTTGCCAGGGACACTGGTTTCCCTGGGGTTGAAACGAATCGATGTATTCCTGCAAAGACGCTAGTTTCTCTGCGGGTCGACGCGAATCAGGATATTCTCGTCAAGGACACTGGTTTCCCTGAGTCGAAGGATTTTGCCGAAGACACTGGTTTCTTCGGGGTTGAAACGAATCGGAGTATTCCTGCGGAGACACTGGTTTCTCTGCGGACCGACGCGAATCAGGAGGCTCTCATCAAGGACGCTAGTTTCCCTGAATTGAGGTATTTGCCAGGGACACTGGTTTCCCTGGGGTTGAAACGAATCGATGTATTCCTGCAAAGACGCTAGTTTCTCTGCGGGTCGACGCGAATCAGGATGTTCTCGTCAAGGACACTGGTTTCCCTAAGTCGAAGGATTTGTGGTGGTCTTTCAGGTTTTATGTAAGTTACCGTCAGAACCGTGAAGCTAGGAATTTGATCTTCGCTTCGTTTGCTGGCACTGCGTCTGTTGCATCAAGACGAATGTCGCGGTTGTCTCTAGGCTGTTGGTGAACCGTCGAGATTTGGCTTTGCTTTCTGGAGGAGCCTGTTGGGAAGGTATGGTTCCGTCTTTGTTTGTGCCCTTGGATTGTATACAGGGATCGATGTGATCTCACCTATAGGGCAAAAGTTTCATCATTTTTTTTATATTATTGCTTTATTTCCGCGATGCTCTATCATTTTACCTTTTATATCGCGAAGGTCGCGATTGCCCAATCATTTCGGCTATTTCCCGCGGAGCCCAATCATTTCGGCTATTTATTTTATTTTTACTCGCTGCTTTTTATTGCGAGTTGCTCAATCATTTCGGCTGTTTTATATGCATACGTTTTTACTTGCTGCATTTTATTGCAAGTTGCCCTATCATTTCGGTTATTTTGTATGCATGTGCGGCTTGCTGGCTTTTCGTCGTAAGCCTGGAATTAGACACCGGTTTCGGCATCAGCACCGCTACAACTGGGATATTGCCAGGAGCGAATCATCATTTGCCTCTGTCGATTTCGAAAAAAGGTGGCTTAGCGAACAGGGTTAAGGTCCTATCGACTAAGGCTTTTGACTTCATGAGCCGTAAGGGTCCCACAAAGGTATTTCTCCCTATAAGTCGTGAGGATCTTGTAGGTGTATTTTCTCCTTAGGAATCGTAAGGATTCCTAAGTGTATGTTCCTCTGTAAGTCGTAAGGATCCTACAAGAGGGTTTTCTCCTTGTAAATCGAGAGGACTTACAAGGGTCATTCACCATGCGAACATATCCCCAGTCACGGATGGGACTTGGTTAGGGAAATGTTTATTCGCGCCCGTGGATTGTATACAAGGGTCAGTATTGAACCACTTGTAGGAAAAAATCGAAGTTTGTGGAGGTTGCTTAAGCACAGGTTTAGGTCTCTGTAACTTAAGACTTTCAAATCATATGAGCCGTGAGGGTCCCATAAGATAGTTCTCCTTACGAGTCGTGAGGATCTCGCAAGTGTATTTTCTCCTTAGGAATCGTGGGGATCCCTAAGTGTGTTGCTCCCTTGTGAGTCGTAAGGATCTCACGCGGGTGGTTTCTCCTTACAAGGTCGAGAGGACCCTGTAAGTGTCATTTAACGAGGCTGCGTCCTTTCGGGTTTTCATAAACACTCGCCGGTAGTCCTGCTATTTTTACTCACGGAGCCCTTTCGGGTTTTCATTCGTGCCCATTTTTCTTATGGACATACCGTTTTTTTTTTATTCTTTTTATTCTTCTTTTTTTTTTACGAGGTCGCGCTCTTTCGGGTTTTCACGAACACTCGCCGGTAGCCCGTTGTTTTTACTCATGGAGCCCTTTCGGGTTTTCATCCGTGCCCATTTTGCTTATGGACATACCGTTTATTATATTTTATATATATATATATATATATTATATATTTTTTTATTCATCTCGTCAGCCTAAGGATGCTGCGGTAGTAGTTTAAAGACGTTTCGGTCCTTCGTTAGTTTAAGGACGTTTCAGTCCGTCATTAGTTTAAGGACGTTTCGGTCCGTCCAGGAGAAGGCTGGCTACTGCTTATAAAGTTTGATCTTAGGAAGATAGCGAGCGGACATAGTCGTCGTCATCTATCATTGACCTAGGCGGGAACTTGCTAAGCGTAGTATTTCTTTAGGAAGCGACCATTTATTGGCCTGAAAGGCCTTTCACCGTGCATATCCATGAGTAGATAGGCTCCACCCTGGTAGAACTTGTCTATGATGTACATGCTTTCATAGTTTGGCTCGAATTTTCCCCGCTTGGCGCGATTGGGGATCATAGGCCTTTTGACTACTAGCACGAGTTCGCCTTGGCGGAATATTCTCGGCCGGGTCAATCTTTCATATGAGCGCGTCATCTTTGCTTTATAAGACTCTAGATTTTGTTGTGATATGAGCCGTGCTTCATCAAGGGCATCAAGTTCCTCAAGCCGAAGGTGAGCATTTTCTTCGTCCGTCGGCTCGTAGTGGACTGCCACTCGCAGAGAGGGTAACTCTATCTCGAGGGGGAGTACTGCTTCTGTACCGAATACCAACGCATATGGCGTTGCGTTCGTGACCGTCTTGAACGTAGTTCGATACGCCTAAAGAACCTCTTACAGCCTCTCATGCCAGTCCTTCTTATTTCGGGACACCGTTTTCTTCATGATCTTTGTCAAGGTCTTGTTGAAGGCCTCAGCTAGACCGTTAGCTCGCGGATTATAAACCGAGGAATATCTCCAGTCTATATTGTGTTGTTGCGCGAAGCGACTGATCTTGTGGCTTTTGTAGGCTGGCCCGTTATCGAAGATGATCCGTCGCGGAGTTCCAAACCGATATATGACGTGCGTCTTGAAGAAATGGAGGATATTCTCCGTCTTCACTTCTCTCAGCGGTACTGCTTCTGCCCATTTGGAGAAGTAATCAGTCGTCGCCAGGATGAAACGATGTCCTCTAGACGATGTTGGTTCGATAGGGCCGACTATGTCAGTTCCCCACATTTCGAACGGCCAGCTAGCCACCGTTGGATGTAGTGGATTTGGATGCAGGTGGATGAAGTCCCCATGGATTTGGCACGAGTGGCATTGCTTCGCATATTCGAGGCAATCCTGAATCATCGTGGGCCAGTAGTAGCCCATCCGTTTGATCTTCAACTTCATCTTTGGGCCTGCTTGGTGAGAACCGCAAAGTCCGTCGTGGACTTCCTGAACGACTCTTTTTGCCTCTTCAGGTCCCAGACATCTCAACCACAGAGAATCAAACGACCTCTTGTACAGAGTATCATTGACGAAGGCGAAAGATAGAGCTCGTTTCGTAAGCTGGTGTCTTGAGGACGCATCTTCAGGCGTTCGACGGTATTTGAATTAGTCTATAAATACTTCTCTCTAATCCTCAGCCTTTTCCCGGTCTTTTATTTGCAGGGTCGTCTGCTCAGTCGCTCCATTTTCTTCGGACGATTCCGGAGATATTTCTGCTGGGGCAAGCACCCGACGGCTTTGTACCATGATTCTGACGTCATCGAGGTTCTCGTCAGCCAATTCTTTAGCGAGCTTGGCTAATGCGTCCGCTTTGCTGTTTTCCGCGCGCGGTAAGTTTTCCAAGGTGTAGGAAGGAATTTGGGTCAACAGTTGTTGCACCTTTTCGCCGTACTTCACCAGCTCTGGTTTGCACATTTGGTATTCGCCGTTTACTTGACTGACGACCAGTTGGGAGTCTCCATATATGATGAGGTTTTCAATTCCCATGTCGATGGCGATCTCGAAGCCTGCTATCAAAGCTTCATATTCGCCTTCATTATTCGTCCTCGGCTCTGTTAAGGAGAAAGAGAAGCGCATTATGCCTCCTTATGGAGTCACGAAGATAAGGCATACCCCCGATTTGATTATAGGGGTAATTTGTTTGCGCTTCTTCATGGAAGATGATCCATCAAAATAAAGCTCCCATCGGGTATCACTACCGTCGATTGCATCAAACACATGTTCGTCTGGCAACTTACAATTCAGATGAGAATCGGCCGGTATCGGATGCTCAGCAAGGAAGTCGGCGATGGCCTGGCCTTTCACTGCCTTGAGAGGTTGATAGGTTATCGAGAACTCCATCAAGAGCAGGGCCCATTTAGCGAGTCGCCCCGTCAGTATGGCCTTTGACATCAAATATTTGAGGGGATCCGCCTTCGATATGAGACGGACCTCATGCGCCAACGCATAGTGTCTGAGCTTTGTTATCGCAAAGATCAACGCCAGGCAATGTTTTTCAATAGGGGAATAGTTGCTTTCTGCCCCCAGTAGAACTCGACTTAAGTAATAGAGAGCTCTCTCCTTTCCTTGATCGTTCTCTTGTTCCCATAATGCACCTAAGGCACCTTCGAGGGCGGTTGTATAAGGATGAGAGGTTTTCCCTTAACCGGAGCATCTAACACTGGCGGATTCTGGAGGTACTGCTTGATTTCATCCAGCGCGTCTTGGCATTTATGATCCTAGATGAACGGAGCTCCCTTCTTCATCAGGTGGCTGTAAGGACGGCACTTGCCTGAAAGGTTGGCTATAAATCGTCGTATATACGCGAGCTTCTCTTGGAGAGACCGCAGCTGTTTGAGAGTTCTTGGCGGGGGCATTTCCATGATCGCCTTAATCTTTGACGGATTTATCTCAATACCTCGGTGTCGGACGATGAATCCTAGGAATTTGCCCGAGGAAACTCCGAATGCACACTTAAGAGGGTTCATCTTCAAGTTGTATTGTCGAAGGCGTTGAAATACGGTCTTCAGATGCTCGAGATGTTCCTCGTATGATTTGCTTTTAACCACGAGATCGTCGATATAGCATTCGACGATTTCGTGTATAAGGTCATCAAAGATCTTCGTCATGGTCCTCTGATAGGTGGTACCGGCATTCTTTAAACCGAAGGGCATCACCTTGTAGCAGAATATACCCAAAGGGGGCCTGAAGGCAGTGTGCTTCTGGTCTTCGGGATGCATCTTTATCTGATTATACCCTGATGAGCCGTCTATGAAGGAGAAAACCCCATGAGTGGACGTATTGTCTATCATCAGTTCGGTGACTGGCACTGGGAAATCGTCCTTCGGGCAAGCTTTATTGAGATCCCGAAAGTCTACACATATGCGCACCGTCCCATTTTTCTTCATCACTGGGACGATGTTGGCGATCCATTCAGGATATTGAACCTCCTGGATAAGGCCAGAGTCTATTAGCTTCTTGACCTCGGCATTGATACTCATCTCAAGCTCGAGCCGCATTCTTCTCGGCACCTGTTTGACTGGCTTGACGTCCGGGGATATCGCCAATTTATGCACAGCGATTTCTGGATCTAGTCCTGGCATTTCGGAATAGTTCCATGCGAAGCAATCTCTATGCTGTATAAGCACATCTTTTAACTCAGCCACCCTTTCTTCAGATAGCAGCTCGCTGACGAATGTCGGTCGCGGGTCGTTCGCTGTCCCCAACTCAATTTTCTTGAGGTTATCTGCAGTGGTATGTATTCCATCTTCCAGCTCTTTCGGTGCTGGTAGAAATTCTGAGATCACCTCATCGTTGTTGTTTTCGAAGCACCAGGGAAGGTCATCCATGTTCTCGGGCTCTTCCTTTGATATCGTTATCATGTCACAAGTACGAATTCGTTTCCAAGACCAATGTGGAGCTGGTTCTTCTCTCGTGGCTTTGAGTTCGTGCTTCTGTGGCGGCGTTACCCTCCAGTTATCAGACAGAGAGAATTTGCCAAGCTGATACTGATCTTCGACCCAATTCTTGAAGGTGAAGCAGTCTTCGAGAGGATGCCCTATTACTCGGTGATAAGAGCAATAGTTTGGGTGAGAAACTTCGCCTGCTTGTTCAGGGTGCTTGGACTCCGGTTGTGTGAGCATCTGATGTTTTAGAGCAAGGTCAAGTATACTCTTCGTCTTATCTTGAGGGAAAGTGTATGCTCGACCCATTTTCTACATGAGGGATAGATCAGGACCGCTCGATTCCCGCTTGCGTGGCTTATTAGTCCTGCTTTGTTGCTGTTGAGTGCCTTTTTCGCCTCTCGACTTATTTCTGCCTCTGCGTCGAGCCTTTTTTATAACAGGTTGACAGGGAGCGGCATTTTCATCTTTCACAGCCTGTTGGAGGAGGCGTTGCGTTTTGGCTTTCTCATAGATGGCCATTTCGCGGTTATGGTCGTCTCGGACTTTTTGACCAGCTTCCCTTATAAGATTGTCCATTTGTTCTTCGAACGACGGACTGGGCACTTTTGCATCAGGAACTTTTACTGGTTCAGGATTAGCGTCCTCCCATTAAGCATCCGCTTCTTTATCGAAGTCATGCACGACGTAGCTGTCACGGAGCAGCTCTCGTTTCTTGGACCGAATGTATCCAAGCCCGATTGTTTCCATTCTCCCATTAAGCAACTTGTGCTGAGTCCCGGGGACGTTCCAGACCCTGTCATAGAATTTGGATTTTCGAGCGGTCTGTTTGAAGGATATCCCCTGGCGCTTTAGCAACCTCTTCAAGCCTTCTGTATAATCTCTGGGCAGACGGATGGGCTGAAGCCTGTTAAGCGTAGGATCCATACCGTGCCAGATTTCTTTCTCCACTTTGGTTTCTTCAGAGCGGTAGAATAGAATTGCCTTTTCGCCTTCTCGCCTGGGAGGGACATAGAACGTCCGCAGCTCCTCTACACTGTAGATATCAAGTGCATCCAGTTCTTTATGGTATTTAGGTGGAACCATGGCGACTTGTAGACTTTGCTCTTCGTCAGCGGATGTTTGTATTGAAGGCCGAGCAGAGAATACAGCATGGACCTCATCTTCTGAGTCACTGCCAAAGATCAACGTAGGAGCGGATGGTCCCGGCTTATTGTATTGGGACGGACCCGAATAAACTATCTCCTCTTCCTCCTCGGTATCACTGCCGAAGACAGGGATGGTGGCGTTAGCTTTATTCTCCGGCTTGTGACACTTCTCCGTGTTTTCGAAATCCGGTAAGAAGTATTTGGCATCTTCATATTTGCGGACTTTGTTCATGGAAAACGGATTCAGTTCTCCCATCACGGTATACTCGAGACCATCCTTAAAATATTTCATACGCTGATGCTGTGTAGAAGGGATGATATTATACTCGTGTAACCATGGTCGGCCGAGCAGAGCATTGTAGCATGTCTTGGCGTCTATGACGTAAAATTTAATATCTATGACGAGCAGCCCAAAGCGTAGCGTTAGTATCACAGATCCAAGAGTTTGTGATGATTGAGAATCGAACCCGGAGATGGTGATCTTATCCCGAGCCAGGTGCTGGACGCTCATGCGGATTTCCTTCAACACCCGCACGTTAAGGAGATTAACGGAAGATCCATTGTCGACCAGGATTTTGCCTATCTTTATATCATGGCAATATCTGGAGACATAGAGGGGGAGATTGTGTTCGCACGTCCCAAGGAGGTCTTCATCGCCAAAAGTGATATCGGCCGTGTGCACTTCCTCCAATTCATCCTTCATCTTTTCTTCGGCCAGGAAAGCTTGGAATTGCTCCGGCTCCTGTAGTGCCTTGATTAACGAATCTCTCACCTCTTTTGATAGTAAAAGGGCATCAAGAACGCTGAGCTACGAGGGTAGCTTCCTCAGATGCGCTAGAACGTTATAATCCACCTTATTTTTCTTCGGCGGGTCCTTGGCGGCTAGCTCTTCCATGACTTGGTCATCTAGGGCGATATCCTCAGAGACCTTTTCTTTCCCTTTATCTTTTTTGTTTGAGGGTCCGAGATTCTTTTCGGGTAGCGTCCGATTACGCAGTCGGATATTTTCACAGACCTTCTGCTCTTCTTCTTTTCCCGAGGTGGACTCTTTAAAGAGGAGGCTAAGAGCCAGCTCCTCGTCAGAATCGCTCCTGAATGTGAGCAGTTGCGACATATCCCTGCCACCATCTATCGAAAGCTTTGCATTCTTCAGTGGGGTGTGAAATCTTCCGATGATACAAGCAGTAGGAGGGGTGCATTTCCGCTTCACCAGTAATGCTTCCTTCAGAGGATGGTAGCTACATACCCATTGACATGGCTTTAGTAAACCTTTTCCTCGTCTTGAATTTGCTTTTATCCGCAGTGGGTGTATTTCGCTCCAGCGGGAGTGTCTCAGCTCTTTCGTCAAGTCGCTGGCGCTTGGCCCTTTCAAATATAGCCGCCTCGCGTTTCTGATCAGCTTTGCTTTTCAATAGAGCTTCGTTGAGGAACGCGTCAATTGTTTCATCCGATGGCCCCAGAATTTCTGGTTCAGGATCTGCCCCCGGCTTTTCAGTGTAAGGAGTTTCCTCATCATCTGTAAACGAATGGGAGATCATATGACAGCTCACCACGTATTCCTCGGATTCATCCGACGAACTATCTCCCTCATCTTCCTCTTGAAAGGCGTGGTTGAGGAACTCTTGGAGTGTAATGGGAGTCCGTGCTTTCTGGTTGTATTCCTCCAGCGCGTCAATTTGCTTTTGTAAGTCCGTTCGCTTGTCGCCAGGCTTCACGGGCTTCTTGGATTTCTTCTTCTTCTTCTTTGAAGATTTTGACGGCTGGCTGAGAGTGCTTGGGCCACCACTATCGCTCTTTGGAGTTGGGCGCGGCTTCAACATCCCTTCAATGATCTGAGGTTCCAATGGGTTCTTCCACCTGATCGCTGGGCATGTTTGAAGATCGTTCAGCGTCCTCTTTGTTTTGGCTGATAGCACGACCTCCCATGGAGCTTCTTCAACGAGAGAGCACGTTGCCCCCGGCGTATTCATCCTTTTATAGGTGTGAGGTTGCGGCGGATTCACCTTCCATCTGTCGGACAACGCGAACTTGCCCTGTTGGTACTGGTCTTCAATCCAATTTTTGAAGACGTAGCAATCTTCGATCGGATGACCCAGTACTCGGTGATAGGGACAGTAATTGGGATCATGGACGTCGTTTGGCTGCGACGGACGTCTTGGATCCGGCAGGTTTATGAGTCGGTTGCGCAACGCCAGCTCGAATAATCTTCTCGTTTTATCTTGGGGAAACGAGTAAGGACGTCCTAGCCTCTCCTCAAGGGGTACGTGCAGACGCATATTATTTTGATGGACAGCCGATTTCAAGTTGCTCGGCTGTTGTTGAGCATTCGCGACAACAATTGCTTTTCCCTTCCCCTTCACATTTCGAGAGTCCGGCTTTGGAGGGGGAGGTCTATGGCCCATCTGATCCATCTGAGCTAGCTTGTCGATCAGGGCCTGAAAGGTAGTCGGCTTGAAGAACATCATGAATTGCGAGATGGTGGCTTGCGGATCGAGGGTTCCCATAAACATGCCTACCGCAAGAGCCTCTTCGATGCGTTGTTCGCATTTTGACCATAAGTTCCTCCACCGTATTGCGTACTGCACCCACGTTTCACCTGGTTTCATCCTGGCATTAATCAATGCCGTTATCGGGGTGCGTTCGCTGGCGCTTGCGAAACGCTGGGTAAACAGCAGCTCCATCTCCGCGAAGGTCTTGATAGAGTCGTTTGGGAGCTCGGAGTACCACTCGAATGCTGTATCCGATAAGCTACCAACGAACTGGCGAAGTAACAATTTATCATCACCGCCAGTGTTGCCGCCAAGCGCCCTGAACTGGGCAACATGTTGGTGGGGATTGCCCGTCCCCTTGTAGACATGAAATTTCGGTATTGTATAGCCCGGCAGGTACTTGATTTGATCATACCAGCTCGGATATGGTCGCCCTATTTTTACGATCTGGCCGGTTGCCTCAGTCGCCTGATGAACCCGGATCTGCTGAACTATATACTCGTCCAAGTCAGCTTTGGAGATTGTCTCCTCCTTGGCTGTTGGCAGAGCCGGTGGAGGATTTAACGTTTCTCCCCTATCGTCTTCAAGGACGATCGGGGGATCTTCAGCAGGAGGATCTTGTTGGATCATCATTCCCACCATGTCCTGGAACATGAGGGCCATTCACTTTATGTTGGCTGCTTGTTCAGCAGCCTCTTTATCCTTCTTCTCCAATATCCGACGAAGGAATTCAGCGTCAATTTCTTGCTCCTGGCGTTCATCCGAGGACGCTTCGGGGCTTTCTTTTGGCCCAGTGAGTGCAGCCATCGCGTTCATCATTTCCTGGAGCTTTTGATGTTGCTCCTGAGCTTTGGTCACTGACCGTGTAAGCGGTCTATGACCTGTAGATGCACGGCTGTCCTCCTTCCCCGACGCCATGTATACAGTATGGACCACGATGCCCCGGACTTAGGGCGTTTAGGCTCACCGCCTCTAGCATTTGCCGCGGGCGTGGGAATTTTCTCCGGCTTCCTTCTCTTTTGGGCCGTTGAAGTTGAGGGGGCCATTGCAGCGGGCACCCTGGTGGTGGTCATCCTTTGCTGTTTGTCCGGACAGTTCTTTTCTTTTTGCACTTTTGCCCTTTTCTGCTGGCGAGAGTGATCTTGGTCGATTACCGAGTCTTGAACCCTCCGCCAGACTTTATAAATCTTGGAGGACAGCCGTTGAGGGGGCTGCTCCAACTTAGTTTCTGTAACTCTCTCCGCAGGTGGAGGAGATCCTTTTAGCATAGTAGTTGGAGGGTTCTTACGTACCCTCCTAAGTGGTTCAAAGCTGTTCCCAGTCGGAACAGCAGCATTAACTTCCGTCATTGGAGCCGGTGGAGTTAGCCCTGAGGGGGAGTTGCCCCCGG
Source organism: Agapanthus africanus (assembly GCA_030015575.1). Classification (NCBI taxonomy): domain Eukaryota; kingdom Viridiplantae; phylum Streptophyta; class Magnoliopsida; order Asparagales; family Amaryllidaceae; genus Agapanthus; species Agapanthus africanus. The sequence continues at coordinate 213,387,596 of CM057339.1, forward strand.
CCTTCCTTACTCGGCGCCAGTGGCGACGTCGAGCATGACGAGCCGTTGGAACTGGCTCGGCGATAGAGACGGCTTCTTCTTGCCCCCTGTCCGAATGAGGTGCTGCAGGTGTCAGCCTCTTAAAGACTGATGTTGTCCTTTGAGTGGCGATGTTCAATCTGTCAAAGACAGATCCTCGAGCAGGAGCAGAAGCCAGAATAGTCAGCCTTGAAAAGAATGACTCTTTAACAGGAGAAGCCGCCTTGACGACTTCTGGAGCAAGGGTGACTGTCTTTCTCGGGACGGCTATTTCAAGGTTCATGGGCTTCTTGGCAGGCCCATCAGAGTTCTGGTTTAGCCTGGTAAAGACCGAGGCTGCCGGCTTGACATTGGACGACCCGTTGAAAGGGGCCGTTATAGCAGTGAGCCGATCGAAAACCGACTTCTTGTTCGCTTCTGGTGTGGGCACTGGCATGGTAAAGCTTGCAGGCGGGATCATGGTTCCGAAAAATAGACCGGTGGTGGCCTGGGTCACCTGTTCTACCGGCATGGCAAGGATGGAGGCCGCTTGAGGCCCATAAGCTACACCTCCATGTGAGGTGGAGCGTTGGTTGCATTGTCACTTTGAACAGCTCGAGCAGTTGGAGGCCATTGATGCTTGATTCTGTGCCAGGCAAAAGACCAAATCTTAGTAACTTAAAATCCAAAGGCAACCATTAACAAACCGCGATTCGTTCGCGAAGACGACACACGAAGTGTGGAGTGGAAAGAGGAAAAGGTCCTACCGGGCATGCCGGAATCTGTTCCCCTCCGAACACAGAGACGCGACCGCGTAGGTTCGTCTTGCCTGAGATTTGGGGAAGATGCTATTTGGTTTTATCCGTCCACCTCTCCGAAGATGCCAAGTTGATTTATGGTACCGTATATCAGAGGTTTAGACGGATGCGGCCGATGTAGCAGACTTCGTCAGATTCCCCCTCGCTTGAGGGGTTTTTGATTGTGGGGACGCTCTTCCCTGCAGGCGCAAGCCCCTGCAGTTAATTACGCTACCGCATCGCGGTAGCAACTTTCTCCTTCTCCAGATGTTCACTTCATGTCGTGTGTGTTTGTTTTTTTTTTTGGTTGCCCGTGGATTGTATACGGAGACTAATTTATGTTGTCGCCCGTAGGACGTGGATTAGTCCAAATCCGTATCTTCTTAGATTTGGGTTTGGGTTGGGTTTAAGGATATGTTAGTCTCATTTGAGACTAAAATCAACTTAAACGTATGTTAAGGATACGTTAGTCTAATTTTTAGACTAAGATCAACTTAACGGGATCGTTTAGATAGAAGAGCAATTGGCTCTATTGTTTAGCTTAATAACGTTGCGGTCGATTTCCAGTATAAGGACATGGTGGTCCATCTCCAGTTTAGGGACATGGTGGTCCATCATTCCCACTTGGGGACGAACATTAGTTTAAGGACATTTCGGTCCAACATTCCCATTTTGGGACGAATATTAGTTTAAGGACGTTTCGGTCCACGAGTTTAAGGACCCCGCAGTCCGTATCAATGTATGGTTGTCGGGACCCGTCACCTCTCTGACGTCGTTGAAGGATTACAACGATAGGTGTCAGAGGAGTTCGGAGATGTACCCTTGAACCGGATGTAAATTGATTTAAGAGAGCAGCCGTGCTCAGTCAATTTAATTTGAGGACTTACGGCCATGATTGGGCTAAGTCCAGTTGAAAAATGTTCAACGTTTTTATTTATCTTTGGCCTATTAGACTTGTACTAAGGCTTTTCCCCCTTTTAATAATGCACTGCATTTTATTCTGGCCTGTTAGGCCTTTTTGATTTGGGCTCAGTCCCTTTGTAAATGATGCAGAGCATCTGTTTTGGTTTGGGCTCTGCCCTTTTTTAAAATAATGCATTGCATAGCGTAAGTGGTTCTGGAGCTAACACGTGGCATTCTCTGGTGGCTTGCGCCAACCCAGCAGCGCAACAGTGCAGGTTTTGCAAGTGCAAGGCACTGTTTCAATATCTTGATCCAATTTTGGATTCAAGAAAAGAATCTTTAAGATTCAGAACCAATGGTTCATAAAAAAGTGCAAGGCACTGTTATTATTTATCTTATTTATTATTATTATTATTTTTTTTTATTGAAGATCATTGATCTTGTTCTTAGATCAATGATCTATTCAGAAGAAGTTCTTCTTTTACAAAGGTTTTTACCTTTTTTCTCCTATTGAGTTCTTCTCAAAATTCTTCAGAGTTCTCTCTGTTTTTTTGTTTTTGAAGTTCTTGATTTTCTCCCTCTCCCGATTGAATTGGGGTCTATGAGCCTTTATATAGTGCCCATTAATTTGTTAAAGAGATCATTCTCTGAGTGATTTGGGGAATTTTCCCCACCGTTGGATCTTTGATCCAAGGGCTTCTGTTTTACAGAAAACAATCTTCTTGTTTTAACAAGAACAGAAAGATCTTACTGGAATTTTAATTCTGTTTGGCGCAGATGCACCAGCGCTTTGACACGTGTCGCGCAGCGCAGAGCGCAGCGCACCTGCGCAGCCATGTGGCGCGCAGCGCAACTGCGCTAGCGCAAAGCGCAGATCATCTGAAGCGTTGCTTCTTTTAATTTTTGTTTTAAATAGAGCCTTGCTCTGATTGGACGCGCTGCCTTAGGCGCTGCGCTGACGTATCAGCTTCTGACACGTGGCGCGTTGCGCGTAGCGCAAGGGATTCGAAGCGTTGCTTCATTTATTATAATTTAAATTTTCAAAGTAGAGCTTTGCTCTGATTGGGGGGAATCATAAGCGTTGCTTCATTTACCGCTTTGGAATTTGAACAGAGCTTTGCTCTGATTGGGGTAAACAACGTCATCGTCAGCGCCAAGCCGTTATAGCATCCGCCATCGGTTGCTTAAGTGAAGTTTCTTTCGGCAATACCGGCGGAACTGAGACTTCGATAGCCGATCCGGGAAGCGTCTCCGCACCACCCTGCGAAGTCGGTGCCACGCCTAGAGTAACCTGGGTAGAGGTAGTTCATGTAATAAGATGAAAAGGAGGGATCAGATTACCCATAAGAAACGGGAGCGGAGACGAGGTGAGCCGAAATGTACCGATGCCTAAGGATGCTCGAAGTCTTTCCTCTCCCTCAAAAGTCTTGAGAGAAGCTGCGAGAGCTTCTTCGGTGGAAATGCCTGTTAAAAGGGGGAAAAGTGTCAGTCAAAACATGATGATAAAAATATGATGCAATGACGAAAGATACAGCTGATAGTTACCTGATTGCGCGAGGATGGCCAGTCCCGCTTTGTGGCTTGCCAATTGCTCAGAAGCTGCAATGGCAGCCGCCAGATCAATATCATCTGGTGGCATGAATAGACCCTCGTTTGTCCCATACTCGCTCAGGCCCTCGCCATAAGGAGCATGATGCTCCTGGCCGAGTACAACGTCGGCAAAAAGGATCGACTTTTTCTTCCTCTTCTGCGAGCGAGCTCCGGTCGCAGCTAGCACAAGATTACGCTTGGTAGGCACTTTAGGACGACGAGTCCCGATATCTGAACCCACACCAGAATCGGAGGAAGCTACAGTCACCATTTCTACAGGAACCCGGGGTATCGGTAGCTCGGGCCTATCATGCGAGACTTCGATCACGGCATCCTCTCTTAAGGGAGGTGGGACAATGGTCCGTCGCTTCAGAGGGACGTTTCGATCACCAGCACGGGATGCACCTTTGCGATCGAGCAGCAATCATTTCTCCTCCCTAATGACGGCGCACATTGAATGTTGATACCACGCCACGTACATATTAAGGGCTTTCGGGACACAGCTCGGTTCACTAATGAAAAAGTGGGACCCTGTGTTTAGGCGCATAAAATGATGCAGCGCGCTTCGCATTCCCTCTTCGGTAACAGCAGGTTCTGCTAGGAAAGCCTCAAGTGGGACGCCCTGATTATAGCTCAGCTGCTGGGCAAAACGATGCGGATTGTATCTCATGAATAACGCCGCATCATTTTGCCGAAATACCAGAAAGCCCGGCCTGATGGAGTACAGGTGAAGAATCTCCCGAGCTTTCAGCGCAGAGGCCCCGTCTTTAAAGATGTCCTATAATGACAGCACCATCTTCGCAGATTCCTGGACGACGGTTAAAATTTTGTCGGTGAAGGACATGCCGTCTCCAACCGTGCGTGGACGAAGGATCAAACCCCTAGCTTCCGGTGGTGACGGACTTACAATGGACGCATCGATTAGCCGCATTATCCGAGGAAACTTGCATCTTTCATAAAAGGAAGGTCTTCTGTGGATGCCGAAGACCCCGAGTGCGTGCAACTCAAACAAGGAGGTGAAATAATGCATTGAAAAGTTGGCAGGCTACACCCCCAGCTCAGTAGTGTCTGCTGCCAAGCTGAGGCCGTGATACAGGTGGGCTAGCCCAGCAATCCCAACGGCCACTTGTATCCCGGCAACCATTCGATGCGCGGGGTAGAAGACAGAAGGCCTCATGTAGCGAGGGTGCATGGGAAGTGCAAACCAGCTTAACCATAAACCGAGGAACCCTAGAAAGAACGATTCCTCATCAATGCCCGGAGCGGTAATTTCTGAAAAGGGAACGATCGCGGCATTGGGAAGAAAGAAATACTTTTGATCGGCTTCCAATATTGGCCGGCGATCTAAGCCAAAGCCGAAAGGATCATCAAGTTTGGCAAACTTCTCACCTTGCCGCGACAAAATTTCCTGGCGAAGAAAACGGGCAATGAAGTCCGCAAAGCTGACCCCCCGGCCTCCGGATTCGAGGAAGAGACTCTCATACATATTCAACACCCTTATCAAACTTGGGAACTGATGTTGAATGGTGTTCTCTGGATTAAGGCCCATTACCCCCGGTTTGGTGGCAAAAATATACTCATCCGTAGGAAGCAGCTCCTCATAATGCTCTCCCCTGACGGGTAAACCAGAAACCTCGGCAAATTCCTCTAAGGAGATGGAGACTTCTCGATCCAAGAAGAGGAAGGTGTGGGTCGGAATGTTCCACTGCTCTAAAAACGCCTTGATCCACCATGTGGGAGGTGCAGAATATTGGAACAGGGAAGTGTAGATCGCAGGATACAATCCGAGCTTTAGTAGCTGCGACCTCTTCGCCGAAAAAATATAGCGGGCCCACTGTAAGTATCCGACCGGGTGACGGGGAGTTAGTCCTATGTTGTAGGGCTGTCCCCAAGGGCGCGATTCACCCTGACCTATGCGCCGCCCTAGGTTGTCCAAAGCCACCGGCGGTTGCACGGGAACTGCGGCAATAGAAGGCCGGAGGAGCCTTTCTGAAGTCCAATTTACCTTTTCCACAGTATAATTGATCGGGGGTGCATCTGCATAAGGGATCGCAGAGATAAGCTCTGAGGGCGTCGCACAAGAAAAGGTCTGTCGGTCTCTGATAATTTGATCATACCATCTACCCCATAGATGAAGATTCTTACATTCCGGGTCATGATCCTTAATCAGCGCAATAACCTCTCGGTCCACGGGCGCTTCAAGAAACCCGCCTTCCGAGCGGACGAACGGGAAAGAGGTGTCAGAAGACATAGTACCTGCATAGGAAAAGAACAAATTGTCAGCCGCCAGTGCTATAATTTAAAATTCTGACACTTGGTACTTTAAAATTCGTACCGCACTGCAATGCAGTAGAAAGGGACCAAAGGGGACCCATATAATCCAGATGATAGTACATCATTAATAAAACAGTCTCATCATTTGATGAGACTGTCATTAAATGAGGAAATCCTCAATTGATTCTCATTTAATGAGAAATCCCTCGGGCTAAGGAGTAAATCTCCTCTTGAGAGCAGGGCTCTGTGACAGAATGACACTTGTCAAATCCTAATGATGAAGGAATAAAAATTCCTCAAGAGCCTTGCTCTGAAGAAACGATGGAATAACCATCAGAACATTTAAAATAAAAGTTTTAATGAAATAAATTCTAAAATTTATGAACAAACTCTAAGAGTTCTTCATGAACAAAGCTCTGTTCATTCATGGGCTAAAACCCGCCAGGAAAGATCTCCTTAGATCTATGGGTTCAAGAGAGCAAAGCTCTGTTAATGGAACCCTAAAAGGGTTTTCTTTAGATCAAAGATCTATAGAGAGCAAAGCTCTGGTAATGAAACCCTAAAAGGGCTTTCTTTAGATCAAAGATCTATGAAGAGCAAGGCTCTATTAATGGATGAAACCCTAAATTCTTAAATAATCTTTTAAAAGAATTAATCTTTACCTAGATTTTAGCAGAGTTTTGACTCTTGAAAAGTTCTTAAGCAAAAGAGCTATGCTCTGAATAAAAATTCTTAAAGGAAGAAGATGAACAGAATCATCTAAAGGGCCAAGGGTCCTATTTATAGGCATAAATAGCCGTTTCAACTTCTGAGTTGATCCAACGGCAGAGATTCTGTCACCGCTGCACTCACGTGTGGGCCACGTGAGCGCAACGGTGGGGGGCATTTGTTTCCCCCAATCAGAGCAAAACTCTGTTCAAAATTCAAATTTTAAAATGAAGCAGCGCTTCAGATCCAGCGTCCAGTGCGTTGTGCCCTAGGCAGCGCAGCACGTGCAAAGCACATGTGCGCTAGCGCCAAGCGCGCTGGGCTCTGAGCAGCGCACCACGTGCAAAGCACGTGTGCGCTAGCGCCAAGCGTGTTGCACTCTAAGCAACGCACCACATGCAAAACACGGGTGCGCTAGCGCTGGAACTAAAAGCTCCCTACCGTCAGATCAAAGATCTAATAATAAATGATAAATCATTAATTAATCAGAATTAAATTCTGTTAAGGAAAGATTTCTCAAAATCTTTCCAAATGACAAAATTGTGCTCTGTAAATCAGAGCACCGTTGGATCAATGATCCAATGGTGATTAAAAAATCACCAAAATACAGAATAAATTCTGTTTGGAAAGATTTCCCAATCTTATTAATAACAGGAAGACTACCTTCTGTAAATCAGAAGCCCTTGGATTAAAGATCCAACGATGGAAAATTCCCCAAATCAATTGGAGAAAAGATCTCCTTAACTGATTCAACAAATCTGCCTCCCCTATATAAAGGACCCAAGACTTCAAGTCTTGTACAGAAGAACCCCCCCCATAAGCTTTGAGATTTCAGGAAGAGAAGCATAGCTCTCAGCAAAAGAAGATTTTTTCTTCAAGGTAAAAAGAATAGTGATGAACAAAGAGATGAAATCATCTCATAATTAAAAAAAAAGAATTCTCTTCTTAAAAGATCATAGATCTACAAAGACCAAGGTCTTTTATAAAAAGATCAAAAAATCTCATCATAAAACAAAGAAGTACTTACTTCTTTCACAGATCATAGATCTATAAAACAAATTGTCTTTCTGAGATCATTAACATCTCATTATAAAGGGAGAGAGAATTATTAAATTCTCTTAAGGACCATAGATCCATAAAGGCAAAGCCTTTCGTTAATACAAGAGATTGAAGCATCTCCTATAAAGTAAGGACTTTTGTTCTTTTGATCTTGAGACAAGTCTCTTCTAGGGGAAAATTTATTTTCCAGATCATAAAATTGATCAAATGCGCTTCTGCGCTCTTGGACTGGCGCTCAGCGCCGAGCGCACCACGTGTCACTCACGAGTGCGTCACTCAACAGTTAGCGCTTTGCGCTATTGAATTAGCGCACCGCGCTCATGGACTGGCGTAAAGCGCCAAGCGCACCACGTGGCATTCATGTGTGCGCCATTGAATTAATAGCGCAATGCGCTCATCATCTGGCACTCTGCGCCAAGCGCGCCACGTGTCACTCACGTGTGCGCTACTCAGCAGAAGCGCACTGCGCTCTTTGACTGGCGCAAAGCGCCAAGCGTACCATGTGTCCCTCACATGGGCGCTGACCGAACATAAATTGTTCTTTTACAAGCCCCAGAGCTATGATGAATGCTCAGCATTCAATGAAAGACAGAAATACTGTCAAAACTCAAAATGGCCAAGCCCAAACAAAGGCTCAACAGCCCAAAATAAATGTTAAACATTTTAACTTGAATGGACTTAGCCCATGATTGGCCATAAGTCCTCAACTCAGATTAATTAAGCTCATAAATCTTTTAACAGATCTTATTTCCAAATTGGACTACAGATCTACCAACCAAAACCGGTTCGAGGGTACATCTTTGAACCCCTCTGATACATGTCGTTGTAATCCTTCAACGTCTTCGGAGAGGCGACGGGTCCCGATAACCATACATTCCACGGACTACGATGTCCTTAACCTCGGACTGTGGGGTCCCTTTAAACCCACGGACTACGATGTCCTTAACCTCGGACTGTGGGGTCCCTTTTAAACCCACGGACTACGATGTCCTTAACCTCGGACTGTGGGGTCCCTTTAAACCCACGGACTACGATGTCCTTAACCTCGGACTGTGGGATCCCTTTAAACCCACGGACTACGATGTCCTTAATCTTGGACCACCATGTCCTTAAACTGGTATTGGACCACCACGTCCTTAAACTGGTATTGGACCACCATGTCCTTAAACTGGTAATCGACCGCAATGCCCCTAAACTAGACAATAGAGCCCAAATGCTCTTTTGTCGGATCAAAACGATCCCGTTAAGTTGATCTTAGTCTAAAAATTAGACTAACGTATCCTTAACATACGTTTAAGTTGATTTTAGTCTCAAATGAGACTAACATATCCTTAAACCCAACCCAAACCCAAATCTAAGAAGATACGGATTTGGGCTAATCCACGTCCTACGGGCGACAACATAAATTAGTCTCCGTATACAATCCACGGGCAACCAAAAACAAAACAAACACCCACGACACGAAGTAACCATCTGGAGAAGGAGAAAGTGGTTACCGCGATGCGGTAGCGTAATTAACTGCAGGGGCTTGCGCCTGCAGGGAAGAGCGTCCCCACAATCAAAAACCCCTCAAATGAGGGGGAATCTGACAAAATCTGCTACATCGGCCATATCCGTTTACACCTTTGATACATGGTGCCATAAATCAACTTGGCATCTTCGAAGAGGTGGACGGATAGCACCAATTAGCATCTGCCCCCCCCCGGAAGTTCAGGCCCCGACGTCCCAACGTCCCGGTCGCGTCTTTCGGCGGGGAACAATCTGCTAGTCCAATGCCCTCATCACGGAATTAATAGATGGGACCTTCGTCGAATTATATATGAGGGTATTAATCTAGCGACAAAACAGATGCTTGAGACCATTTTTCAATGCCATTTTATGTCCAAAGACGATGGTGAAGCTTGGCAATTCCTGGAAGATCTCGCCGAACAAACTTTACAGTGGGAAAGCGTTAGACCGACTTCATTTAGGGCAGGCATCCATCCGCTCGATATTTCCATCGCAGTGAAAGCCGAAATGACCGCGATGCAAAAGAAACTCGATGCTATTGAAAAAAATTCTCATCCGCCTCCCTAAGCCAGGTTACGCTCCACAAAACTGTGTGTGGTTGCTGTTCCAACCCATCACACTTAACGGAAGAATGTCCTTTGAGTGCACCGTTTCAAGGTTAAGAACAAATTAATTCTACTTTTCAGCAATGACCTAGAAACGATCCTAATTATTTCACATATAATCAGGGATGGAGGAATCACCCTAATTTTGCTTGAAACCAAAACCAAACTCAAACTCAAAATACGTTCCTAAGCCAAAATAACTATCAAAGGGTTCCTCCACAGCAACAGCAACCACCAAAGAGTCAGCACCCCATTTAACCACAATCCTTTCAAAATCCGGCCAACAATTTTGCACCTAAAATAATTCTTTCCAAACGGCCGGTACCGAAAACTCCTCTGCACTCGAACGAAGCTTGGATATGTTTATTAAACATTCCACGCAAACGACGGCTGATTTAAAGTTTTCTATCCAAACGTTAACACAGAACACCGCCTCACATGGTGAAAGTATAAAATCGATAGAAGCATAACTTGCACAGTTAAATGCCGATATGAGTGCGAGAGAGAAAGGGAAACTTCCATCTCAACCCCTACCGAATCATGGCCACTCAAAAAGTTACAATGTGAGTATCGTAACCACGTTGAGATCGGGAAGAGTGCTGAACAACCAATTCAGTGAACAGGTTGATAATGAGGAATCAATTGAAACCCCGGCTTCTACTTCTTCTACTCCTACTTCGTTTAGTCCACCACCTTCTTCCGAGCCTATTCTCCATTTTTCCCTAGGCTCGAACCCACGGCTCACTTTCTCGAGTCAACCTAAAACGATCCCAACTCCAATTCTGCGATCCATTCCATCCCCACAATCTTCTCCAATGTTGGACCAAACCCTTATTGATAAAGCTTCTTATCCAAACAAGTTAAGGGGCAACAGACCAAGTCCACAAATGGAGAAGATTGTGGAAATTTTTAAGCAAGTTAACATAAGCATTCCCCTCCTAGATGCTATCCAATAAATTCTATCCTATGCAAAAATTCTAAAGGACTTGTGCACTAGGAAAAGGAAAATTCAAGTGCATAATAAAGTTTTCTTAGCGAGTAATGTGAGCAATGCGTTTACCCAACAAATACCCAAGAAACGAAAGGACCCCGGGAGTCCTACAATATCTATTTCTATTGGGGGTAAAAATATCAATCATGCTCTACTCGATTTAGGCTCTAGTGTTAACTTGCTTCCGTATTCTGTTTATGAGCTTATGAGCAATTAGGGATCGGAGAGTTAAAACCAGCGCACTGCACTCTTCAGATGGCCGATCGATCTATCACCCAACCTAGGAGTGAGCTAGAGGATGTGTTAATCAAAGTCGGGGAATTTATATTCCCTGTAGACTTTATCGTTATTAATACACACCCTGTAGCAAACCCCCGAAACCAAATCCCAGTGATTCTAGGTCGACCTTTTCTTGCGACTTCCAACGCAATAATCAATTGCCGAAATGGTTCTATGACCCTATCTTTCGGGAAGATGTCAATTGAGCTTAACATTTACAAGTTGGAAAGTGAACCCTCCGAACCTTATGCTCAAGTATGTTCTGTCGAAAGGATAGATTCCGACAGTAGCGAATTTGAACAGCTTCACGAACTCTGCTGGTACGTTATTGTTTGACCCTGCTATTTATTATACACATGCGGACCCTTCTATCGAGCTGTCCAGGTCAACATCTATCGCTAAACATGAACCTTTTATGGAGTCCGAGAGTATCATCCCGTTCTTTCTGATAAGATTATTATTCGGGATATCGATGAAACCTTTGAAAAAATCTTCGCTGAAGAACTCGCATTCTTAGAAGACATGGGCGTTGTGATGAATCAACCCCCACTCAAAGAAGTTGAACCGCCACCCCTTCTTCTTATCCGAAACGGGAATGTGAGTAATCCATCATCATTGTTTCGTCTCTATAAACCGAGACGTAAACCCGTTCTATTACACCTCTTATCTCTTCCCCACTTCTTCACGTCGATAGGTGACATGTTCTTCTACCAACCTTGGTGCTATATTGAAAAAAAAATTGAATGGTTGGTGTTTACTTTTGGTCTTTGTAAAGCTTTGTATTGACCAATAACTTTACCCCCTCTCTTTATAATTTTAAATGATTAATACTATTTTACTCAAGTTTGGGGGGAGGGGGAAAATCTTTTGGCTCTTGAAAGAAAATATTTTTTTACAAAATTGTAAGCCAAAAATAAGTTTGGGGGAGGATTTCACTGTCATTTATTCATGTCCCCGCTACTAATTTTTCCTTCCAAGTCTACAGTTTTTTTTAGCTTAACGGGTGACATCAGTGGGGATACTGCTGCAAACAGTTTTGGGGAAGGTTTGTGCTTATTCACGAATTATTTTGCATTATCATAAATATAAGCACAAAAAATTTTGATAATGAAAGTTTGAAAGTGAAAAATTACATACGACAAGATTAGACAAGTTTAAGAAAAGCAAGAAAGTTAGATATTTTCTTAAACGAAACTAGTAATAAGTAGCTATGAGCCATTGTCTTAAGGGTTAGTAAGATGAAGGAAATCACTAATCTGAGGATAGATCTGAGTCTGAAAAATAGTCCCTGAGTTTAAACATTTGAACGTTGATACCCTACTATACACACTTGCACACATCTTGAAACTTGGGATAGTAGAGGATACCTTGAAATGCTCTTGTCTAAAAGCCTTAGTATGAAATAAAAAAAAGTATAAGTGGTGAAGAAAAAAAAATGAACACTGGTTTTGTAATTACTTAACGCGGCATAAAAAAATATAGCGAGGATGCTTTATCACATAGTGCCTTAGACCAACTGGTTTGGGAGCCACTGCTAAGCCTTAGGTGTTGCAAGACGAGAAATTACGTCTAAATGCGCGAACACATTTTGTAATCGGTTGGTTAGTACCTCAAGAAGTATTAACGGTCACTTGAAAGATGTGTGAGCAATTTCATCAAAATTATTCATCGACTAAAAAGTACTAAGGAAAATGGACAAGAGTATGATAGTTTGAATTGAATTCTCTAAGTGTAGGGATGTCTTTTATACACACGTAGGGGTATATGATCGATATTTGGAAGAAAGGTAGGGAAGAAGAATAAAGACGATGTTTTATTGAGGGATAATGTGATTTTTAACATCTTTTCATGACCATTAAGATAGGGCTCATGGCAACTGAAAAGCTAGTGTAGTTGGAAACTCTTATTTTCAAGTTCTTTCTTTTGTTGTTCTTATCTTTGTATGTAACTTTCATCTTCTTTATTTTATTATGGGATTTTGAGGGTGTAATCCGCTGAAAACCCTCAGGAGACAACACTCCTCCTACTAGGGACACCTAGAGATTTAACGGCTTGTTGCACATGCTCAGTGCAATCGTGTTGCCTACGAAAGTGTGCTACTTAGGTTTTTCTTTTTTCTTTTTCTTCTTTTCTCCCTCTCTTGAATAACTAGTTTGCTCGGGACGATCAAAGTTAAGTTTGGGGGTATTTGTTCAGTCGAAAATATTGCACATTTGATATAACATTTTCCTTACTTTTCTTAAATATCTAAATGTGTTTATTATAAATATAGAACATATTTGGGTTTATCTGCAAAATACTATTTACCATATGTTTATATATTATAATTAACATTATGAAGGAAAATATATGCATATAATATTTATAAGATATTTTGATAATTTAAATATGCATATCATATCAAATAATCTTAATCAAATTGCTTAAAGATTTATTACCATATAAAATGATTAAGATTATATTTCTACTATAACAAATATTACTAATATTATTCATGAAGATATTGTGCAAGATTTAGCTCAGGTCAGGAGATCAAGATATTCAAGACGTCAGGATCAAAAATCTGCCAATAAAATCGTAGAATCAATACGGGTAGAGACTATGGAAATATTTCCAAAATCCAGATATCTTGAAGATCTCTAAGTGTCAACATGAGGAAGAACCAGAAATCACAAACCCTAATCCCACCAAAGCGCGGTGCTTCCGCGGCTAATACCCTATTTGCGCGGCAAATCCGCAACCAATTGGTGGCCGTTGCATCTGAGATTTTTTGTGGGTGATCGTGATTGCATATCTAAACTTATGAGATTTAGGGTTTCTAATTTGAGGGCTAAATAAAGGATCGAGGGATAAAGTTAGAAAGTATCACTTTTAACACGAAGCAAGTCACCGTCAAAGAATAAGTGATCCGCGACAGGTCCACGATTCGACGTGATAAAGCGACGTGAATATCAACGGAACATCTACTTCCTACGAGCCAGAGATCGAGAGCAACTTTTTCTTCTTGTAATCTAAACTCGAAAGATTTGTACTTGTAATGTTGATTAATAAAGGTAGATCATTTGCTTAATTATTTCGCATTTAATTTCTGCATTATAATTTTCTTCTCCATCATTTCTTCTTCTATATCCATCATGCATAAGTAATTCTCCGTTTGATAGGGTTCGCAGGATTAGGGTAGAACAATGGATGAGAAAATATTTAACTTCTTTTACGTCTTATGAAGTTTATAAACTTTAGCAAAAGAATCGTTAACATCCTAATCGGGCGCGCTATCAATTTATTGATAGTCCTGACCGCGATTTGAGATTAGATTAACAATTGTTTTGTTAAGGGCTATACAAGAATATAGATCAATGAAGGGACAAGGGTCAATAGTGGGGAAACCCTAGTTTCTTCCAAGAACCCTAATCCACATTCATCACTATCAATCTAGTTTTAAATCTATCAAACGATAAATGGGGTCATCTTTATTAGTCATCCATGACTACTAAATCCTAACGAACCCTACAAGCCTTCTTTATATATATTCTGCATCCGTATTTAACATAGATCTAGAATCTATTCTCCTTTCTTCTTTTATTTTAGTCAACTCGTCTAAAGCAAGATTAAAACTTCCACGCATCCCTAAGAACGACCTGTACTCAACTCAGCTAGCTACACGCGATACCGTTATTGATTGCGGTTACTTTGCTACAAACACTTTTTCACATCAATCGGTAGTATCCTACTAAGCCCAAGAAATTCTTATATCTTTCACCATTTTTGGTGTCAGCCACTCGCTGATAGCTAACACTTTAGCTGGATCCACAGAGATTCTTTCGTCTGAAACAATATTGTTCCCACCAAAAAAAATTGGCTCAGAGCTTGTTGTTCCCTTATAAAAATAAAAGGAAATCTCCACGTGTTAAACACGTGAACCCACATGCAAAGCTTGTAAGTATCGCCTCAGATAGGATTAAATCCTTAAGCGCCTCATGTGTTTTCCACGTGAGCGCCAGCGCCAGCCTCTGTTAGGACTAAATCCTATAGCAGCGTCTCACGTGGAACACACGTGAGCGCCGGCGTGCAAAGCACGTGCGTGACTATTTATAAAAGAATAAGATTCTTAGGCAGCATCCACGTGCATAGCACGAGAGCGTCATCGCCCAAATTTAAGAGGGTAGAATTAAATTCTACATGAGGAATATTTCCCTAAAAAATTGGGATATTCTGTTTTAAACAGAGCCGTTTGATCAAAAATCCAATGGTGATAATAAATCATCAAATGATAAATTCTATTTGTGAAAATATTTTCTTTCTAATATGGAAAGATCTTCTTTAACAGAGAATCTTGGATTTAAAATCCAATGGTGATAAAATCACTTAAACCATATGATAGAATTAAATTCATAGAATTAAATTCTATGTTAGGAAAATATCTTCCTAATCTTGTTAAACTAACAAGATATTCATATGATAGAATAAAATTCTATGTTAGGAAAATATCTTCCTAATCTTGTTAAACTAACAAAATATCCATCCGATAGAATTAAATTCTATGTTAAGAAAATATCTTCCTAATCTTGTTAAACTAACAAGATTCATATGATAGAATAAAATTCTAATCTTTTTAAACTAACAATATATTTATGTGATATAATAGAATTCTATCTTAGGAAAATATTTCCTAATATTGTTAAACAAACAAGAAATTTTCTCTGTTAAACAGAGAGCCTTTGGATTAAAAAATCCAACGGTGAATAAAACTCACCGATTGGTCTAAAAAAATCATTTTGATTGATTATGAAATCAATCATGATCTCTCAATGAGAGATTTTCTCAACAAATTGATTTTTCTCTTTTCCTATAAATAGGAGCAAGAAGATTAATCAAAGAAAAAGTGGAACAGAAGGAGGGACTCGATATAAAAAAAAAGACAGGAGACCCCTATAAGCTTCTTTAAAAAAATATATAGAAGGCTCTAAAAAGGTTCCACAAAACAACAAAGAATTTAATTCTCTCAAAGAATAAGATCTCCTTCCTCAAAACCCTAGGTAAAGAAAATATTGAGATCAAAACATCTCATTTACCTAACATATCTAAGGGTTTAACCCTTCTCAAAGAACATAGTTCTTTCTCGGGATCTGAGATCCCCAAGACAAGTCTCTTATAAGTTGAGAATTTAATTCTTATCGAGAAGATCTTATTCTTGAGAATCAAAGATTCAGGGGAGAACACGGATACACGAACATGAAAAAGATGGAGTCTATAATACTCCAGGAACTTAGTTCCTTCAAATCAAGAACCCAATTCTTAAAAAACCTGATCCCAGATCCTCAAAATAGTGATCTTGGTGATAGTTAATGGTCAAAATACCATTAACAGGGGTTTAACCTCTCTGAAAATATGAACATGAGAACATGGATAAAAGAACATGGAGAAGATGGAATCCATAATACTCCAGGAACTTAGTTCCTTCAAATCAAGAACTTAGTTCTTAAATAACCTGATCCTAGATCCTCAAAATAGTGATCTTGGTGATCGTTATTGGTCAAAATACCATTAACAGAGATTTATGTTCTCTAAAAATATCAACATAGATTGAATCTCCAAAGAACTTAGCACCTCTAATGAGACACACGTGAGTGCCCAAAACTTAGAGCCTCACGTGAAACACACGTGAGCGCCAGACGCTCAGTGCCTCACATGAGCGCCAGAGAAAAATTAGTGCTTAGCACTATTATAGCGCCTCACGTGATATACACATAAGCATTATATGCAACTGAGTGTTTAGAACTGCTGGGTATTACAGAAACCCAATCTTAGCCCAAATTGGCTAAGCTTATATTCGTGATATCCAAACTGATCTTAGTCCCATACATAACTAACGATCTTCATCCCATACCTTTTATGTTAATCTTAGTTTCAAACAAGACTAATGATTCTTGGACGATCCACCACGATTCTTTCCCTCAAATACGGGATTTGGTTCATGTGTACATTTTTCCACACCTCTTATATATGTCGTTGTAATTCCTCAGCGTCTTCATAGAGGTGGCGGGTCCCGACAACCAACAACTCCTTTCTCGTCCCAACTTGATATAAAATTTCATCAAGATAGGGAATGATACATACCACATTAATGCACTTCCAAATTTACGTGCACACCTCAAATCAGACCGCATCCCAAATTAGGCGCATTCAATGTCACCATTGTTTACTCTATCACGTAACAAATACACGTGCGCGCAAGATGAATAATAGACCGTAATGTCCCTAAACTAAAATAATTGAGACCATATGCTCATTTGTTTCTAAGTTGATCTTAGTCTTAAATAATTCCAAATAGTATCTGCCCCTAAATTCAGGCTAGATGTCCCAACGTCTTAGTCCGGTCTTTCAGCGGTAAACAGATATGTCTGAGAAATCCGAATGGATCTAGCCAAAATTCACACTTGTTATACTAGGCGTATGTAAGACCCAATTTATTTTGTACTCTATTATCCTTATTTCATAAATTTTTCTATTTAAATTTATTTCCAAATATTTTCTTTATATTTTCCCTATTTTTTTTCTAAACACTAATTCCGAATTTTATTTTCCTAACCCTAACCCAATCCCTAAACCAGGGCCAACCCCACTCCCCGACCCGACCCGACCCCATCTCCCCCTCTTTCTTTTCCTTCTCTTTCTCTCTCCTCTCGATCTTTTTCCTCTCTCTCTCTCCTCTCGATCTTTTTCCTCTCCTTCTTTGCAACGAGCGCCCCACGTCCGCGCCTCCCCCAATGACCCCGAGATCACCGCAACCAACCCCGATCCTCTCCTCCAACCTCGCCCTCTCTCAATGGCTATCTCTCTCTAAATCTCACTCTTTATCTCTCTCGTTCTCACAACCTCCCCCCCCCCCGACCTCACTGCCGACCACCAGAGCTCCGCCGCCAGACACTCCTCCACCGCAACCACCCTCCGTCTCCTCCTTCATCAACTGAGCTCCACCCATCTCCAGTCAACTCCTCAGCCCAACATCCGAACCCATCTCCCTTCACCCTCGTCTTCGTCGTCGATGTCTCCACTGCACAGCCACCACCCTCATCGACGAATTCGAACCCATTATCTCACCTAACCGACCTCATCGATTCAACCCCATCGCCTCTGCATCAAGCTTTCCCTGCCATAACCTACCTTGAGCACACCCAAGCCCTCCTCCTCCGCAAACAGCACCAAGCTCCATCTCCTCCTTCCTCGCTCACCCTACGCCATCGCCGCCGCCGACCCCAGAGCCCTCCAACCTCCTCTATGGCCCCCTGGCACCTCCAACGACCCACCACCCCACTTCCTCCTATTGTCGCCGAAGCCTCAACCTCCGCTTCCTCCCTCAAAACTTCAACAGCCACCGCCGGCGCCCTCGCTCCAACCTCCGAGTATCTGACACAAAGCCGACCCCTTGCCACCACCGGCCATGACCACCGTGACCGCCAGCCATCGGCCTGAGCCACCTCCTCGCACCCATGAACCCGAGCTCCTCCTTTACCCTCACCCATTGCACCGCCTGCAATCGCCGTCACCGCCCCTGCAATCGCCGTCGCTACCTCTACATCGCCGGTCACCTTCATTAGCACAGCAGCAGACGAGGCCCAAGCTTATCACGACCAGTGGCATTTCATCGAGTACGTGTATCTGTCACCATAGCCGCCGCCCCCGTCACTGTCATGCCAATATCGTTACCAAGCAAGTGAATATTCGTCACTTGCTTATTCATGCTAAAATAGTAGCTAAACAAATTGATGATGTTAAATGATTGATATATATAGACGTATATGTATCTATATTTAGCTATGCCGATAAATTATATCTAGTAGATCGATGAGTTTAAATTATGGTACATTCGAGCCTATGCTGTGCCACGAATTATCATTGAGTCTACCATAGAGACTCTTGTTATTTTCTATACTGGAAGGAGCACACATAAGTTTTAATTTTTTTTTGTTTTAATCAATTATATGAATCCGACGACGATCAATACCTGTATTTATAACCTGAGTTCAAGTGATACATGTATGAAAACCTTGATTAAAGTGCCTTGTTTTGTGATCATCGAATTCGGTTACTGTCGAAGACTATTTTGTAGAGATTTATGGTAAAAATATTGAGAATATCGTCATGAAATGTCTCCCCACAAAGACGACGTTGAATCTGGAATTCACCGCACATGTCACATTCTAAAATCTATATTAAATCAACTATAAATCGAGACGAGGTGTTCTAGGGCTCATATCGAAGCCAACTCGATAAGATAGACCTCCTTGTATCTTAGATTTCGATACTGATACATCACGATGACGAAAACTGCCATGGAATGCGGCACTGGACTGCAGTCCAGAGCAGCGTTTCATATTGACACTTGGTTCTGATTAATTGTATAACTCTGTGGGAAAATGAAAATATGCGGAACCCTATACCGTTGCGAAGATAATCCTGTTAGATAACTATAGGGAGTGGTTTTATTTGATTTTAACTTCTCTTTATATTTTAATTGCATTTTAAACCGTCAATGTGTACTGCAATTTAGAGCAGTGACAGATTGTATACCATAACCTTAAACAATGCATATCTCTCAGTACGCGGAGGATATTGTCTATCCGTCTGGTGATTTGGAAACATAATTGATAGATATAAATTTTACATAACTGTAGCATCGCTTAATTATGATCCTAACAGAGAGTAAATCGTGTTACGAAACGGACTTCCAGTTCTGAAACTGGATTTCCAGCAGAGAACATTTAAAATGGAATGACCGTAACTCGCAAACATGAAACCCGATTGACTCAAAACCAATTTGCTGTAGATATAATTAAATATACTGCTTACTCCTTTTATATTATTTTGCTCAATTCTGCACGTGTGATTTATAGTGAATTTTATAAGTTATATGACACTGGCTGCCATATTTTATTCGTATCATATTTGATTGCATTCTTATCATATCATATAACTGTTATACCCTCATTGAATAGTGGTCATATACATTCATATCCTAGCGACCGTGTTACATTACCAAGTGATAAGTGCTAGTAATTGGATTATGGAAAGTACGTTAGTGTAAAAGCATGATTGCATAGTGGAAGTGACACGTACTTATACAAAATCAGCGAAACCATTTAGTTATTGCATTGTCAACGCTTATGGGGTATATATAAGTGTAACTATAACTGGTATGGGACAGGTATGGAATCACTTATATTAGTGTCATAGGTAAGATATCGAGGACTGTCCACATATCTTGGATACCAGTCGAGACATGCTTGATGGAGACCCAGTTTCCAATTCTCACGTAGACTTGTCATGGAGCGACTAGTTCTTAGATTCGTGGTCCGTGTTTGATGTAGACCGCGGGGTGTAGGGTAGTTTGAGTGTGGGTTTGATCAACAAAATCTCAGGGGTCCCATTGCCGGCATATTTCGTGATTTCATGATTTTGATATTGATCGTGTTACTAGTTCTTAATGATCGTGATTCGGGCCCGTGTTTCCTTACCCCTGGGGCTTACCCTTAGATTGGGAATACTCCTGCAGTGGTTGGAGCTCACACTTGGACTGACGATAGGTTTAGTGACATGTACATTGCATTAATTACTGATTTGATACACATGCCTTACTGTTGACATGTACCGGTTATTTCATGCTCACGTCATTACTCTATGTTTACTACTTTATGTTTATCATCATTGCACATATTACATATATATATTGTTATTGTGTCGCTCTGATGATCTGAGTATGCATTCTCAGAGTGAGAAGTGGATTTAGCTCGGATCAGGGCTTGCCTTATCTCGAGGATATTGCGGACATCTAGATCAGCGACGTCAGCGCTATCATTTTCTTTGACTCTATCAGGTTAGTTTTATATCTGTTTTGATAGAATTAGTAACTGCATTCTTCATTACTTATGCTATGATTACTGCTTATCATGTACTACTAGAACCCGAAGTATGACTACGGCAGGATATTCCCTTGATCGTAGGAGCATGGCTGGCCTAGTCACCTCCCGTATTCCGTATTTTGGGAAGCGGGGCATGACAGCGTAGAGCTAATATTGTCGTAATGTTTCCAGGACAATCCATAAGTGCTCGGCGTACTCTTTCCGATTCTTTGAATACACAAGGATGACGTCGATGAAGATAACAACAAACCTGTCTAAGTACTCTCGGAAAACTTAGTTAATCAAGTTCATAAAGATGGCAGGTGCATTGGTCACTCCAAATGGTATTACGAGATATTCATAATGACCATAACGAGTCCTAAATGCCATCTTCGGAATGTCGAACTCCTTGACCTTCACCTGATGATATCCTTAAATTTTGAAAAAACACAAGATCCACTTAACTGATCGAAAAGGTCAACGATGCGAGGTAGCGGATACTTGTTTTTAATTGTCACCTCATTCAGAGCTCGATAATCCATGCACATCCTGGAGGTACCTTCCTTCTTCTTCACTAGTAACACCGGAGATCCCAAACTTGAAGTACTGGGTCGGATCCAACCTTTCTTCAGTAATTCGTCCAGCTGAATACGGATCTCCTTCAATCCCTCTAGACTTAATCGGTACTGAGCTATTATTACTAGTTGTGCGTCGGGTTGCAAATCAATGCTGAATTCAAGAGCTCGATCGGGAGGCAAACCTGATATATCTTCCGGGAATACATTCTCGAACTCTCGAACTACCTCTGGTTTCGATCCTTCCGCTTGCAATGTTGCAATCTCTTCCTTCTTTGGTTTTGCTCTGTAGATGCTAGGCTCCAAGGTTTGGTCTCTGCTTTTGAAGTAGAACACCGGGTGAACTGGTATTTTAAACACTACCCTCTTTTGGCGACAGTCGATGGTAGCGAAGAAAGTTCCTAGCCAGTCCATTCCCAAAACTACGTCGAAATTCGGTTTGTCCAGCACCTTGAAGTCTGCATAGAATTCTTGAATGGAGACGACCACTGGACACAGATCGCATCCCAAAGTTTCTTTTAGAATGTCGTTCCCTGAACTAATATTCCAGCTGGATACGAGCGGCTTAACTGGGATTGCATGAGTTCATACGAACCGTTGCGACATAAAGCAATGTGATGCCCCAGTGTCAAAGAGCGCGAGTGCAGGCAGGGAGCCTACTAAGATTGTACCTAAGTCGTGTGGGATATGTTATGTATAACAAATATAAGATGAATATGAATTGAAAGGACTTGAGAGGAAATATGGAAGGGATTTAACAGTGATAACCTGACCCGTAGTTTTGGCCTCTTCGACCGACATAGTTCAATACTTGGCGTCGCGGCACTTTCCTCTATACCTGGTTAAACACTCGGCGTTGGGGTTGAGCGGTCTGGTTGCGAGGAGCTGGTAAAGCTAACCGGGTAGGAGGAGATTAGATCGCCGGTCTAGCTGGAGGGTTGTTAGGTCCTCGGTTCTTGGGGCATGCTCTAATGGCGTGAGTAGAAGACCCACAGATCAAGCACAAGTTGTTCGTCCTGCGATAGTTCTTCACAAGATGCCATGTTCTTTTGCAGTAGATGCAAAAGTCTGGCATGTTGTTGGTGAACGAACCTACTGGCCTTCGAGATGGTCCGTTAAAAGCTGGCCTGAAAGAGACCCCTTCCGTGATCTGGTGCACAGGACGTTTCACACCGACAGTCTGTGGCCTACCCTTCTTCTTCACAACTGCCTCATAGCGTCGGGCAGCCTTCAAAGCAAGCTCATGGGTTGGGAAAAACCCTGTAGCGAGCGCAGCTTGGATTTCAAGGTCCAACCCTTGCTGGAATCGTCGTGCCCAGATCTCCATAGTGGGAATAAGGTATGCAGCGAACCTGTTACGATCTTGTATTAGCAGTGTTGTAAGTGAGATAAAAAAATTTAAATTTGAGACTATATCTTACATGCCGAGCATGGTAAACTCTGCATCATATTCATCCACCGACTTGATCCATATCGAGCCTTGCTGTAAATGGATGAATTGCTGATCTATGTCAAAGTGGGCGGTCTATGGGAAGTACTCGGTAACGAAGAAATCTTGGAATGTTCTCCATTTTATCGGTTGCGCGAGACGGCTCTCCTCAGTTTTCCACCAAACTCTGGTGTTATCGGTCAGTTGCAACTTAGGAACTTTCGCCCAGGCTATATCTGACACTTGAGCTGCTGCCAGATCATCCTCAATCGCTTGAGTCCGTTCTTCTGGCTCAAGCGGGCTCTCCTTACCTGAGAAGTTCTTTGGGTGCAGTACCCGAAACTGCTTAACTCCGGATGTTTCGGCTTCGGGACGGTTCATAAGGATAGCAGTCTGCTGCTGCTGACCTTCCAATAGACTCTTGATAGCCTCAAGAAGTACCGTTTTCTCATTGATAGGAGCTGCAATGGTAGGTGGTGGTGGTGGTGTAGGCGGTGGAGTATTACCGTTGACGTTTGTGCTGATATTGTTCGGAGAGTCCATCACTTGATATAAAAGATAGGTTAGAATAGATTCAAGAAATTTGAAATGCAAGGAATGCAGATGTTTGTGACCTCATTAATTCTTGTGGTATATTGTTTACGACTTCATGCAGAACTGACCTGTATGGGCCACCAATAAAACCTGTCACGCCCCTCATCCCGGTAGACGGAAACGGTAACGTGGTAAGCCCGCGGCATATTTATCCAGAGAATGTCATTCCCTAAATAAATACACTAAGCGTATTAAAACAATAATACACAATGCATTCAACTTTCAATAATTACAAGTACATGAGTTTCAACTGGAAAGTAAATACAATAAAGGAAAATGCCTAAACATGTGGCATACATAAGCTGAATAAAAAGTGAAGCTAGGCTAATCCTGTGGAGCAATCCGGTTGTAGTCTTCCTCTGTGGCCTTCACTTCCTCCGTCTCGACTGTATCTGACGAACATTCCAAGAAAATAAGGGTGGATTGAATGCCCGTCAGCAAACTAGCACTCGGTAAGTCCCAAGGATAAAATAAGAGTAAAAGAATGACAAGTATAGAATATATATGACATGTAAAACTATATGATCATGGGTAAAATATGTACTATAGATCTCTATATGGTCACTATGTTAACATTAAGTTCCAAGTATGAATGTCAACACAGCCGTACAAGTATTCACGAGCTCAAGGGTAGGGCCCCAGGAGCAAGGAAACACTGGCCCATTTCATATGTTAGAATCGGGGATCTAAGTTGTGGATAGTCAACCCGACTGATATTCGAGTAAAATAAAAAAGAGTTAATACGGGACTTCTGAAGCTCCGTTATATTCACAAAAGAAACTATCCAAAGCACCCCGAGTATAGATAGTTTATAACTGTATAGTATACTTAACTAAATTGATTGATTGGTTATAACATGTCTTGATCGAAACCATAGATTGCAAAAGGTGTAGAATGAAGTCGAGTGAGTCGAGTAGAATGCGAGTCATGTCAATTGCAATCATGGTTCGAGTCAAGTTAGTTCGAGTAGATTGGATTTGAGTTCATGTTCAAGTTTGGATTCTAGTTGGATTAGAGTTCGAGTTTGTGTTCGAGTTCGAGTTCGAGTTTAGATTCGAGTTCAGGTCTTTTTCATATGAATTGATTTAAACTGTTAAAAATCTTATGTTCGGAAGAAATCGGCAACTGTTGCACATGGACGGCAGGATTTATATTTTTTTCCAAGACAATAACCATTGATAACTCCGTTAAGTTGTCTAAACTGAATATGCAAGCACTCACTTTCTCCGGCTCTGTGGGGCTCAAGAGAAATAATACCGCTTAAATCTATATTAATCTAGAGTCCTTAATATTTATTTGCATATCTCAAGGGGGTTCTATGAAAATTACTTTAATATAGTTTAAAAATAAATCTCGATGGTGATTTGTAATATTTAGGGTTTTCATGAACATATATTTTAATTGTTATTGTATTTTAGTGATAAAAACCTAGTTTTTAAAATTTTATGGTATTTTTATGAAAACTACTACTTTTGGAAATTTGTTAGTATTTTATTAAAAATTCTAATCTTTTATTTTAAAAATATAGTTTCATAATACGTTTTTATTGAAAATACGGATTCATAGTTTTATATAATTTTCCAAAGTTTTGTTTTGTTTAGAAAAGTCGTATTTCTTAAAAACCGTATTTTTATTTTCTGTTGAGACCGAATACTCCGTGAGGAATTCTGCATCTCGCTCTACTATCCCAAGCATGTGTGATAATCCGCACCATCTATCAGCAGGTCCCCTAATGAGGGTTGTAGAGACACAATTGCAAAGGATTTAAGAATGTCGATTAAAAAGAAACCCGTTTTGAAAAAATGTGGTATTTTAATGTAAAACTTATTCTTTAGATAAACCCTATATTTAGAATCTCATGCTATGAAACCATAGTGTGTGGGGGGGTAGGTCGTTACCTCGTGAATGATCCAAAAGTATATACTCTAGTTATCGGAAAAAATTGTTATATTAAAATTCATGGTATTTTTATGAAGAAGTTCACTATATGATTATTGGATATGAAATTTTTGGTTACGAAAAAGGCAATTGATGTAAATATTTCCTTTAAGTGACATTAGAGAATTTGTATAAAATTTTAAACATAGCAAAGTGACAAAAATTCTTTTAAAGATAAGGGTTATATGCTAACTTTGTTTTTGTCGATATGTCTTAGAAATTATATAGAAGTGAAAAGAGAGAGATGAAGTGACTTACTGGTTATGTAGTGCTAGGAAGAGGGTAAGGAAGAGAAAGAGGGTCTTGGTCTTCTCGGAGATGCTCCAGTCATCAAAATTTGATCGATGCTCCCTTTGGCTTGCTTAACTCTACTTGAATAGGCTTAACCCTTCTTGAATTTAGAGAATTTTGAAAAAAAAAATCAGAATAGAGGAGAGCTAGAGCATGTGATGGTATTTATAGGGTAAAAATGAGAGCGGGTGTGAAATAAAAATAAATTAAAATGGATTTAGTAGTGTTAATTAGGGATTTGAAGAGTCTCTATTTGATTGTAGGAAAATCAAACAGTGCAGGAGAGTTGAGGGGAGCTGAAAGGAAGAGTGTGCAAAGCACGGAGTTGATTGGAGTCATCTCGACCATCGGCGGCGGTCAGCATGGGGAAACGGGCGGTCGGATTTAAGTGTTTTGCCTTGAGATTCATGCCACGTATTTAGATGTGTGTTTGCTCCTCTTTGCACCTGTTTAATTTTTCTAAAACCTTTTGTTTCTCCGTGAATTACACGTGCAACTCTTGGGCTTCCAAAAAATCAAAAAGAAAAATCTTTAAAAAATTTGGGGCTGATGGGATTCGAACACACAGGCCATGTCACAACAGTGTAAAGGCTTTATTAGTGAGTTACAAGTTGTTTATTGCTTTTATTAAATAAAAATAATTTATAACTTCTATACAGACTGAAATAACCTTTTTCTATACATTTAAACAAATAATTCTGTATAAGGATTTCAGAATCGTTACAATTGACATCCCCAACCGGAAGCTAGCTCTTCACCAATCGGCGGAAACACAACCACGCAAGTATACGACGCCCAAGACGAAAATCAAACACAGAAAAGAATAAAGAAACCAAAATATCATCAACTCAAATATAAGAAAATATACAAGCCGCGGTTCTAAGTCTGAAAGAATATACAACTGGTCTCTAAGTCTATAAATGTATATAGTCTGCTTGATAGAGCTTTTAACTAGATTACAACTGAATAAAATATACAATGGTGGTTACGATCTGGACTGTAACCCACCTACCAAGCAAATCACCCAAAAGAAGAACGTGCCAGCAAGCCGCTACTGATCCGAGCGGTCGGTCCTGCAAGAAAACTATGGCACAACGGGTGTGGTTGCCAACTCATGAGTAGAAGACATCATTAAATAGAAATCGAATGTATAACGGTCTACCTAGGTCATACTGTAATAATAATAATAATAATATCATACCGTGTGGTATCGAAGGTGAACGTGTATATATGTATAAATAAGTATAATATCGTGCCGGTATCAACACATGACATCATATCATCCATATCATGTATATACATATCATCCATATCATGTATATATATCATCCACTGAGTATCCATCAACGACACTCCAAATCATCATAAAATAGTGTCCAACATCGACACTCGAAATCATCATAAATCCCGTGTCCAATATCGACACGTAAATCCTCATATTTCAGACGCCGTCTCATCAGATCGGACCCCATATCTCAGACACCGTCTCATCAGATCAGTCCTTATATCCATCTGTTTCATATCACTACGGTCGGTATTTTTCGGATATCCGCCGAGTCTAATACTGTCACCGGTAGATAATGTTTCCAGCCAGGCTCAACGCCTTTCTATATGATCTTCTTATCCCTGGGTACTGTACCGGGTCCACCATGTATCCGCAATCAGTCTCTCTCCCTACCTCGATTTGGATAATAATCATAGCTCAGAACCGAGAAATCTCATGGTGGACGCCGAAATATCATATCAAAAGAAAATCGCGTTTTTAAAACATTCACAAATTTTTAAATAATATTTGTGGTTTCTTAAATACAGAAATCTCATAAGAATATGACAATAATGAAAAGATATATGCAGGCACATAACAATACTGTAATGCATAGTAAGTGTGTTCATATAAGCGTAGTGTATAGCACTGTAAAGAAAGTACTAAAGGAATCTAACATGCTAACAGGTATAGTGTGATGCGGCAGTATAGAAAGTTATATCTGTGTATGTGACATGGCAATTATTGATGATGTGTGTGTGAGCATACGAGTATGTGCACGTGCAACAAATAAATCATCAGTAATGGTGCACGTGTCCTAGTACGAGATCAAGTAAAACTAAAGGTATGAATGCAATATATATTGTAAGTAGTCGAATTGCGAGTGTATGCAGAAATAAAAAATCGAAATTCGAGCGTATGCAGAAATAAGAAATCGAAACGCCAACAAGTATAAAAGTACGCAACTGTGTATGAGCCATACAATTTTAGTTTAAAATAGTACGAAATATTGTTTTAGAAAATAGGGGGCTATGATGTTTTTGAAGAAGATACCATTTGAAAAGTTGTAGCATCCCCTCGAAGTTATCATTTAAAAGTTCATAATGATTCGTTAGTTTTGAAAGTAGGTATGGCTTTAAACATACCATAATATCTCTTTAATGATTTTAAACAAGATTTGTCGAGTCGAAATAAATATCGGCGATACATCCTCATCATATCACGTACGGAATATCTATCGTACGATATCATCAAATCAATAGTACGGATCTATTGTCGCGTACATCATCTCATCTCATATCATGACATATCATCTCATGTCATCCCGTACCATATCATATCACATCGCCCCATATCATTATCTCGTATCATATCAACTAAGATCATCATATCGTAAATATCCTTATATCATTAGTAAACTTATATCATATAAGGTAATCATGTGTATATATATATACTTACGTAAGTAGATATAGCTCATAAGCTAAGAAATAGTACTAGGGATATGTCATTCTACTAAGTATAGTCTTATACGAATATGATAGTCTAGCATAACCTATAGACTAAGTATATTATTCTAGCATCTACATTGTATCTTAATTCTACGGTTGTGAGGGTGTTATACGCCATCCACCCGACTTCTCCCGTAAATATACATCTACTCACCTAATATTCTCGCTCTAGTCGAAATCGACAGACGCCTTGCTCTTCTTCTTCGTCTCGGAAGTCCACGCAATTGTACCTACAGTCAAATCCATAACCAAAATCGCATAAAACCTGAATCGAATTTGAAATCACGAGCGAAGCGCACATAGATTAGAACATATGGTCAACGAGTGCTAAAACGACAAAATACTCCACAACGTCGACATACGAACGTCAAACGATCGAGTCAAAACACAAATATCAAAAACCAAGTTTTTGAATATCACAAAACATTGATAAAACCAAGATAAAACAACTCCAGATTTTTCTTCAGATGATCTGGGACTTTTTAGCGTATAGAGTAGTCTTAGTTATCTAATGAGTGAGCTACAAAACAAATTTCAAAGCCTAATTCCAAAATCGACCCGCAAATTGCGGTTAAAGTGAATAAATTTGCGGCCAGAACTAGGAATTGGAGGCTCGGGCTTATACGGTGGCTTTCTACCGGTCTATACATCTCTCTGTAAGCTCTATTTAATTTTCAGAGTTTTCTAGTTGCTCCAGATTTCAATTGAACATCAGAAGTTCAACAAAACCGACATTGGAAAATTCTAAACTCATTTTTGAAATTTCAAAACTCATCTAAAACAGTGATACTATCACTAATAGGCTAGAAATCACTCACTAAACCCCCTACTACACCACCACTACAAGTTCTACTCACCATAACTCGTCTAAGAATTTTCAAGACTAGAAAACATGCACATTCAAACTCTAAACTAGTTGTGAAGGTAAGAACACTTGAAAACTTATCTAAAGGTGGAATTATTACTTCATGAAGCAACTGAAGAAATTTCCAAGATGGCACAAGGCTTCCAAAACGAAAACTTGATCCCACCATAAAACTTAAGAAGAGATTATGAATATTTTTAATGAATGTGTCTTGGTATTTTGAAATGTTTTGGATGGTGATTTGTAGCGGTAGAGGAGGTGGAGGAAGATGAAGAAGAAAAAGATGAAGAAAAAGAGTTTGTGAACAAAAGAAATGGCTAAGGCTGCTATGGCTCCCCCTCTCTCTCCTATCCATACCTATATGTCCTCTTGTTCCCTCTCGTGTCTCATTCCTTTTTCTTTTTCTCTCTCTTTTCCTTTCAAAAAATAAAAGTAAAACCAAAGTAAAAAAATTGAAAGATAACATGTACACAATATGTCATGCACACTAAATATAGTTTAACAAAATGGACTTGGTTTAATGCATAATTAGAAAAATACTAATCAAGTTTAATATTAAACTTGTATGCATATAATTATTTACTGATTCATGGAAAGCTCAAATAAATAAATGCTCACATAAATATTAATTTGTTTTTAATCCCAATTATTTTTCAAAACAGAAGTATATAACTATACCATTCTACTAAAACTCAAATCCATACTTGTATACTATCCATAAAATTTATTATTTTATTATTTAAATTCTAAAATAATATTTTCCGTTTTCTGAATTATTACATCGTAGACAGAG
Source organism: Agapanthus africanus (assembly GCA_030015575.1). Classification (NCBI taxonomy): domain Eukaryota; kingdom Viridiplantae; phylum Streptophyta; class Magnoliopsida; order Asparagales; family Amaryllidaceae; genus Agapanthus; species Agapanthus africanus. The sequence goes on from CM057339.1 coordinate 213,417,467, forward strand.
ATAAACTGAATTTTTGTTGCAGATTAGCGAAGCTCTCCATAAAAATTTGATCAGAAAAGAGGAGCAGCGGAATCGTGTGAAGTTTACCAGCGTTGGGAATCAAGACGGAAGAAATCTCCAAGTGGAAGAATGTTATATTGTGGAAAATTTTCCTACAGATTATGGTGGATTTGCATCAAGGTGGAGTTTGTTGTAGATGAGGTCCAAATCTCGTGGATCCAAGATTTAGGCCTAGTCCACGTTGCTAAAGATTTGAATTAATCCATTAATTTAAATCTTAAGTTATCTCTTAGAAGCCATTATTCTATGCATATAGATTAATTAATTTGTTAATTAATGATATGCACAAATCCTCAAATTCAACGGAGGATGTCTGCGGCCACTGTCACCTATATATATTAATTGATGCATAGTGCATTAATCGAAGCCACAAAAAAAATTCAGAGTCTTCATTGAAGGATCGTGACTGCCAATTAACATAGAAGCCAAAAGAAGTCTGCGGCAAGGATTTAATTAATTGTAACCAAAATTAAATCCGGAAGAGTTTGAGAGATCATTGTACTGAGAGGTAACAGTTAATAGAAAGATTTGAAAGAAATCTCCTCCGGTGCTTGTAAACTTGATTAAAGGTTTAGTAGACGTTTGTAGATTCCGTTCTGCCGAGACTAGTCATACGGTAGGTGAACCCGTTAACAAATCTTTGTGCCTTTCTGGTTTGCGCTTTCTATTTTATTCTTGTACTTGTTTATTTATTTTTCGTTGATTAATTACGTGATTATTGTTATTGCGTGATTTGGTTTGTCCCGAGTATTGTTCCGTGGATAGATTTTCTCCCAACAGTTCATAATTAGCTTTTGTGATCAATTTGAAATCTAACTTATATGCCCATGAGATGGGATTGGGATATTTAAGCAATTGAGAGCCTCAAGAGATACTTCAAAATACAAATTGAGTATAAATAAGAGGTTTTAATGCAATTTATGCTATTACAGAATTTGAATCTGATCATAAATTTCTTCAAAAACTTTGAAAAAAAGATAGTGTGCTGGACTACTTTGTGGGGACATTCTGTTCTTTTTTCTTCTGCTATCAACCATAAAGTTTTCATAGTAATTCTAACTGGTAACTATAAGCCCCCTTTATCAGAATATATAATTTTGTAATTTGTTGCTAATCTTTGGTTATATCTTAAAATAAAATCAAAACTATGTATAATAACTTTTCAAGCATTAGTAGTCGGTGCATCTTAGGCCCCGTTTGGTTGTCCGGAAATAACGGAAGGGTCGAAAGTGATCTTGATGTAGCTTCCAAAAAATGCCATGAAAGAAACATACGTCTTACTTCTAGTGCTTGTTTGTATAACTTTTGGAAAAAAAAATGTAAAATATGTAACAACTTTCTATGTTTCTTTCATAATCAAAACAGACAAAAATAATTTATATTATAAATAGTAATAGGTAATAAATTATTACTTTTTGAAAGTAGGAAGGTGAAGCATTAAATAATTATTTTTTTCCTTTTTCCTTATACTTCATGGTTACTTCCCTCAGGTGTTCATGCCATATAAGATCCATATCATCATCTTGGAACAACTTTCAAGTTTTACTTTCATGCAAACAAACACCTAGAGTAATTGAAGTAGGCTTAATTCCAGTATTTCTATATTACTTCAATGCAAACAAACATGCATCTTAACCAGAACACCTCTCGATAATTAAGCAATTTACTTATACACTATATTAAAGAGGAAGATTTTGCAATAAGAAAACTAAGTCTTTAATTTATGATGATAAGCAGCGTGTATTACAGTTTTATTTTACTGCATTACCACTCTGTCAAGTATTGCTTTAATCTCAATATATAATGTCAGAAACAAACAAATAAAACACATCTCATGCCCTTTTAGCATCGAGAATATACAGTTCCAGGTATCAGCCATTCAAATTGGATTAATCAAATGAAAAAATCCAAAAAAGATGTTACCTATAGCTAGATATGAAACTGAATATTCCATGATAGGGTTTTATATAATAATAATAATATAATTGGAAAATTAGCATCAAGCATGCAATCTGCCACTAAAACTTGAACAGATTGAAATTCAAGCAGTTGCTCTAATTTATTTTTTTTTTTTTTGTGCTATCATCTGCTGCATTGTTTCAAACTTTTGCATGCTATAATTGAATGGAAATGAACCGCCAAGTTTAGAGATCTATACCAAAAGAGCAAACTGGTCCTTATGTACCTAGAATCTATTTTTTGTAAGCCTGTTAAGTTTCACACATATGTTTATGGGTCTTTTTTTTCAAAATAGGATGGTTAGGAATTAAAATTAGTAAAATAGAATAATTTAAATTATAATTATGAGAATAAAACGATTTGGGTTCTAGTATCAAGAGAGGGCGGGTTCTTAGAACCCGCCATCATCACTAAAATGTGAAGGACGGGTTCCTGGAACCGCCCCGCCCAGGCACCCACGCCAACCCCCAACATATCCCATCCACCCAAAACCCCAACCCATCCCATCCCTCCCCATGGAGGGCGGGTTCCTAGAATTAGCCCCCCCCCCCCCCGCCCCCGCCCCCAAAAGAGAGTGGGTTCCCCCAAAAAAAAGAGGGCAGGTTTTGGCATAAAAAATTAAAATTTAAAAATAAAAAAATTTAAAATTTAAAATAAAAGTATTATTAGATAAAAAAAATCCTTTAAAAAATAATTTCGTCTGTATCCGGAATACGAGTAAATCGGGTTCCAAGAACCCGCCCTTCAGTGTATGGCAGAGGGGGTGGGTTCCAAAAACCCGCTCTCGGACAAATATTGGATAAGATTGACATATAAGGCTTAATACTATATCTGACATGGGGATAAGGGTTCTTACTGTTTATATAGAAGGAATCCAATACTTTGATCATACTATAAATATAAATGAGGAACATTTCAGTAACGAAAGCAAAGTAAACAAGTTTGAGTTTCAAGTTCTGTCTCCTCGTGGAAAAATTAGAGCAGATATTAGAAATACAACTGCAGTTGCTATGGAGCAAAACTCGTTCAATTCTCGTACTGGATCCATTTTCATTGCTTCAACTTCAGTTATAAACAATGGAAATGAATCCATTAAGAGAATTGGACGTGTTTGACACCCAAATTAAAAGTATATAATTAATGCTTTCCCTTTCCCCTCCCTTTCCCAACCCGAGAAGGCTTGACATAAACCTATACCTCCTGGGGTGACTCAACGACCCCACCATGTCCTGTGTATGTGGCGGTGGTGTCTGCTCCTCTGCTTGTTCTTCTGCTTTCTCTTATGCTTCGTCTTGGACAGGCTGATGTTGCGCAAATCCTGAATGTGGGACATGTTCCGGATATGTGATGCCTCCCAACAACTGTATGTAGGACGCAAAATCCGTCTCCCAGCTGGGTTGTTGTTGCGAAGAACCTGTTCCGGTTTCCTACTGCTGTTGTTGCACAAAACCTGCCCTCCCAAGGCTGCGTAAAACCTGTCCCCCAAGACTGTTGTTATTGCACAAAACCCGACCCCCAAGACTGCTGTTGTTGCGCAAAACCTGTCCCCCAAGACCGTTGTTGCTCCGGTTGTTGCGCTTGTTCATTATCTCCCAACGGTTGTCGATACCATTGACTATGTCAGGGTTGCTGCTGACCGTATGGTACTCCGAACTACTGATACTGCGGTTCTGGTTCCGGCTCATACTGCAGCTCTGGTTCCGGCTCATGCTGCGGCTCTGGTTCCGGCGATAAATGTGGAAGCATATGATATGAACTGAATATACCACCAATATATTAGTCTACGGTAGAAAATAAAGCCTGACTATATGGACCAATATCAGTCGGATATGGATCTTGTATCAATGACCGTATATGATGCAACTCACGAGCCTGTCGTTACATAAAAAATAATATAATTATAGACTCGTACCGCTGGATTTTAAAATCTAATTTAATTAAAAAAATTAACTTACTATTTCTCGTTCCACGTGGCCTCTATGCTCGTACTGCTGAACGTTCGGAAAGTTGGTAGGGGAAGTAGAAAGATATCTTACAGTAACGCGCGTATACCATTATAAATATGTTTCTATAGCGCTGGTAGATATTTGGTCACCTATTTGCTGTAAGGCAATATTACGAAGCATATCGTCCCATCTCAGCAAATATTGATGATGATACTCCCTCGAATCACGCTCCGCCTTTCCTTCTCGCATGTCTCCTTCTATTGTCATAAGCGCAGGCGGTGAACCAGGAATATGTTGCAATCTACCAAACTGTCACAACATCCGGTCCGGTAAGTGCATGACCACGATATTAATGCACATTATTGGGCATTGAGCCCGCCAAACCGGCTCTTCTTCGATACAGATGCTGGGTAATCCTTGAAAACGATGTACTGTATAAGGCGTCTACGTGAACTGCGCAAATAACATAGTACAAAAATTATAAATAATATAAATTAAAAATTTTAAACAAATTTAATTACCTAATGTATGGTTACCTGAGTAACCTCCATTCGATTCAAATCATCTCTATAATACTTAAGTACTCTTCGAAGAGCCTTATATGATTTTTTGCCACTCCACCAACAGCCGAGAAGCTTTGCAAGAACATTCTTGGCAGAAATACGAATATGATCTGGTCTTCTAATATACATGTGCTCCCATGATCAAATCTATATATAAAGTGTCATAATATCAGAAGGAACCAATATTATAAATTTTCAAATATTTAGTTCAAAATTATTATATACCTGAAGTAATGTAATGCAGCCACAAATTTTATTCTTCATAGCAGCACATGCCTTATCTAGTTCCTTGTAAAGATATGTCGGGACTCCTGCTTCCTAAGCATACTGGCCACACACATCGAAGTCCGTAAGAAACCCAGGGTATAAAGGATGGACATACGTTGCCGACTGGTCCGGCATCAACCAAGAACCAATCATGTACAAAATGTAGACACGTGCATGTCTATCCAAGACATTATCAGTAGCTTCATCAGGCATATTAGTAAATGTATTTTTGGGCCAGCATAAACTAATCTTATACCCCTTAATATACCCTCCCGATATCTGAATTTTACAATTAATCGTTAATTAATATCACTGTAATATACTTCAACTTTTGATTTAAAAAAATTATGAATTATACCTGTCCGAGAGCAGACTCAATATACGTATCCCAATGTAGGTGCTCGATTTCCGGACCCACAATTGTATCTCCAACCAATCTAACTCCATTTGCCCGTAAACCAAGCAAAAGGGCAATATCCTGGAGTGTGATGGTGGCCTTACCCCATCTAAAATGAAAAGTGTGAGTTTCTTTTCTCCAACACTCAATAAGAGAGGTAACGAGACCGTGATCGAGTTTGATATGATGCAGTAATGAAACTTCATAAAAACCGGCTCTTCAAATTCGTTCGATAATATGATAATCAGTAACTTGTCACTTGTCAGAACTATGACTGACGACTGTAAGATTATCCCCACGCTGCAAGATTTATTCATATTATTTTCAACTATTTGAATTAAAATATATGGGTCAATATTTGAAACAAATTTAATAAGTTTCGTATCTTTCCTCCCTGTGTAATATACTAAAAGATCTATACCCGTTTTGATTTATGAGTAGTGATTTGTCGAATGGTTGATTCTGCATTATAATTTTTTTCAAACTCAAATAATTGAAAGATTGGGAAGTCGGTGGGTATAGAATGGAGTTCGGACAGAAAATGGATAAGAGAGAGCAGAGGGAAGAATAGGGGTTTTAAAGAGAAAAAAAAGAGTTTACATTAATTGAGGGCGCGAACCCGCCCTCACCTTTCTAAAGGAGATGGAATCTCCTTTAATAAGAAGAGGGCCCTTGGATTTGTCACGCCCTTGACCTCTCCTTTTTAAAGGAGAGGGAATCTCCTTTAAAAAGGAGATGGGCCCCTTTTTAAAGGGGATTTATCAATACGTGACATCTCTTTTTTAGAGGAGATGGAATCTCCTTTAAAAAGGAGAGGGCCAGGGGATTTATCTCGTGACCAATTTTATGCAACCCAAGGCAAGACCGTGGCCCCTCTATCAAAACAAGGCAATCCCGTGACTCATGATTCCTTTCTGCCCAATCTTTTCCTTGAACCCAAGGCAATCCTGTGATTCTTTATCTTAAGACCCGAGAACACTTTTTCTGAAATCAAGCGTGACCTCTTTTTTGACCAACGACGACCAAATACCTACAAAAACCTGCCCTCATTCCATTTTCTCTCTATTCTGCTCTGATTTGCATCTGCACCTCCTAAAAAATCTAAAGCTCTAATCTGCACCCCTTCAACGGAACTCAATCTCTCTATCCCTATAAATATATCTATTAAAATTCCCGATTGACAAATGTATATAAATTTTATTTACCGTTTATTTAATTTTCAGTGAATATAATCATTACTTCAGTTGTTAACGTTTTATATTTATTGTTGGGTTGATATAATTTGATGTAGATAATGTCAAGTTTAAGGTTATTTTTTCTATGTAAATACAATGGTCAGATTGTGACAAGTGCATAAGGTCCCGAGTATATGGGAGGATGTGCAAGAATTATGCGATTAGAATTATCAATGACTTACAATGAACTCAAGAATAAAGTGTTTAAAATCACGAAATACAATCCCCATGAAATTAAGGTTAAATTAAGTTGTATATGGCCTCTGTTTAGTGGAAATGCATTGGTTGAAATTATAGACGATGCAATAATATCTTCGATGATAGACTTCGGTTTGGCAAACACCCAGCGTTCTTTTGAACTTTTGGTTGAGAAGGAACAATTGGAAGTATCAGATGTCGCTCAAACGGGTTATTTTGATGGTAATGCTAGAGGTGGTTCCTGGGGATACGGTCTCATGGTTAACGATGATATATTTAGTCTCAGTAGATACGACTATACACATGATTATTCACATCTTCAAACTCAAAGGTAGATATTTTATAATTACTTTTTTTGTAATACCAAAATACTAATACATTTTATATATTAAGTACAGATTTTCCCAAGCGACTGCTGCAGTTTCATGCACACCTGAAGAACAACAAGGGTTACCATATACAACCTTACAAGGGTAAATCAATTTGAAACAAGTGGTGATTATGTTTATTTTCTTTGTAATACGAAAATATTAACAAAATTTTATATACTAAATGCAGATTTTCCCATAGCTCTGCATTTCAATCTTTTCCTTCCGCGTTATTCCAACACGATCTAAGTAGTGCATTACAAGCATGTCCGTCCATATCATTCCGGTCTTTTCAACCTGAACCATCCACAATATACCGACCTCAACCATCGTATATTGCACCCGAGCCTTATGTTGCTATGAGTGATAATGATATGGATGACGGTGAAAATGATGAAGCCGGTGAAGATCATCAAGGGGATGATAGCGTGGATTATGCCGCTGGATTGAATGAAGCGGTACTGATTGATGACATGGCTGCGAATATTGAATTTTTTCGAACTAGAAGATTCCGGACTCGATCTGTTGGAAGATGATAGTTGGGTAGACTTAGTTGTGGCAGAAAGCTTATTTGGAAGCGAGTATAGCAAGCGAAGATTCCGTCACTGTTGGAGATATGTTTCCGGAAAAAGAAGATCTTATTTGTAAATTGAATTCGTTGGGTATTGAAAAAAATGTTACATTTAAAATCGAAAAGTCAAATAAGACATACTATACCGTGATATATACGAAAGCTCCTGAATGTAAGTGGAGATTGTATGCATATTGTTCTAAAAGAGCCAAAACTTGGAAAGTCACGAAATACAACCGGGAACACACTTGTATCAATTCGATTATGTTAAAAGATCACAGAAATTGCACTTCATCATACATTTGCTCACTTATCATGCCGCTTATCCGTACAGATGTGGCGATGACTTCTCGAGAGATATGGCTCTACGTAAGTGGAGAGCATAAAATTCAAATTTCGTATATGAAGGCATGGGATGCTCATAGAAAAGTTTTATACAAGATATTTGGGGATTAGGAAAGCTCATACAACTCGCTAGTTCCTTTTATGGAAGCCATGAAAGTATCAAATCCGGAGTCCGTTACCAATTAAAAACCACACAAACAGATGTCGATGGCTATGTTAGGTATCAAGGAATTTTCTGGTGCTTTACTCCTTGCGCGGATGGTTTCACACACTGCCGGCCGGTATTGTGCGTGGATGGGATGTATCTATATGGTAAGTACAAAGATTGCATGTTAATTGCTACAGATGCTAATAACAGTATATTTCCGTTGGAATTTTCTATTATCGAGGGTGAAAATACATCTTGGTCATGATTTTTTCGTCAACTCAAAAGTATCCCATCTGTTATTGATAAAACAGATTTATGCATCATATCTGATAGACATCTTGGAATACTGGCTGCTATGAGAAATGTATTTCCGACGACACCACATAGGTTTTGTCTGTGGCACTTCAAACAGAATTTTGATAGAATATTTAAAAATTCATATCTACATAAGCTTATGTACAAAGTCAGTGAAACGTCTTACCCTAATGTTCATAACATGTACAAGGCGAAAATTGGAGAGATGAGTCAAGCAGCGAAAGCGTAGTTAGATGAGTATCCAGCATGCATGTGGATACAAGCACATGATAATGGATGTAGATATCTACTAATGACCACAAATATGTCTAAAACCTTCAACAAGGTCCTTAAAGGTGTTAGAGCCTTACCGATACATGGGTTGATTGTTCAAACCTTTTTCAGAGTGAATACTTACTTTGTGCAAAGAAGAGAAGAGTCTTTGGCGATGGAGACTCCACTCACTGCGTATTATGAAGATATATTTCGAAAAAGAGAGCGCAGATCACAATACTACAGATCTGAATGGTTTGACACAGCGGAGTTTTAAGTTACGGGGAGTAATGCGAATCAATATACCATAAATTTTAGAGATGAAGCGCTATATTCATGCACATGCGGTGTTTTCCAACAACAACATTTACCGTGTGCCCACGCAATTGCTGCTGTGAGCAGCATGCATAATTCACATTACAATTTTGCTTCACGTTACTATACGGTTTCCAGTTACCAAAGCGCATACGATCCAAAATTTTATTCTATACCAGACAATCGCTATTGGCACTATTATACTGGGATCAGACAAATATCGACGGTATTTGTAACGACTGAAATTTTTGTACATAAATTTCTTGTATTTCACGGTAAAGGGGTATTACAGCCTGTGTAAGAGTTAAAAGTTAAATTTGTTTAATAAAAGCAAGAAACAACTTGTAGCTCACTGGTAAAGCCTCTGCACTGTTGTGACGTAGCATGTGTGTTCGATTCCCATCAGACCCAATTATTTTTAGATTTTTTTCTTTTTAATTTTTGGAAGCTCAAGAGTTGCACGTGCAATACACGGAGAAATAAAAAATTTCAGAAAAATCAAATATGCGCAAAATGGAATAAACACAGATATACACATGTGGCACAAATCTCGAGGCAATACCTCAAGACCGACCGCCCAAACCCATCAAAGGGCCAACGTCGACGGTTGATATTGGCCTAATTTACTCCGTGCTTTGCACACTTGTCCCTTCAACTCCCCTTAACTCTCATGCACTGTTTGATTTTCTTACAATCTAACAGAGACTCTTTAATCCACCATTTAACACCTTTTTAATGGAATTTAATCCAAAATTTTAATTCCCAAACCCTAATTCTTCATTATAAATATCACCCCATGCCCTAGCTCCCCTCTATTCTGAAAATTTCTAGCAAAATCATCTCAAAAGTTCCTAAGTGCAAGTGGAGTCAAGTGGAGTTAGCAACCAAGCTCCTTCCATCGAAGATCGAAACCATTTTTGGAGCTTCTGCGACGCCACGAATCCCCCTCCCTTCTTTCTTACTCTCTTCTCGATATTACCAATCAACAAGTCCCTCTTATTTCTTCTTCTTTTCATCTCAATTTATCTCCTAAAAATATATCGGTAAAGTGGAGTTATCTTCGATACATTCTTTTTAGAACTTGGAACTCCCTTTTCCTTAATACATAGGTTAAACTAATTTTACCACCCTACTTGTAATTTTAATTACAAACTTTTAGTTTCGAGTTTAACCAAAATTTTCATGTGAAACAAACATAAACGAACTTTTTCATCAAAATACCTTGAACTTTAGTATCACCCTCTTTTCGATAATTGTTAAAACAATACCTTTAAGAAAATTGCAAGGGGTAATGATCTACCCCACAAGCACACTATGGTTTCATAGCACGATATATATATATATATATATATATATAAGAATAATGGAGGAAAGATGCCATAGGAGGGAATTTTCTCCTATGGCGTCGAAAAAACACACCATACATCGTGTTTTCCGATGATCGGAATGCATCATCTTCATCATTATCATCTAAGATATGGGTACACCAAATTTCATGTGATTCTACAACTTTTTCACCATTGAATTAGTGGGTTCAAAATTAACGGTTTACCGACAATAGAACTTTTTACATTGCTAAATCAACGGTGAAAAAGTTATAGAATCACATGAAATTTGGTGTACCCACATCTTAGATGATAACGATGAAGATGATACATTCCGATCGTCGGAAAACATGATGGAGGGTGTGTTTTTTCGACGCCATAGGAGGAAATTCCCTCCTATGGCCTCTTTCCTCCATTATTCTCTCTCTCTCTCTCTCTCTCTATATATATATATATATATATATATATGTGGTTGGTTCAAAAAATAGCTTTTACAATAAAATACCACATCTTTTCAAAAACGGGTTTCTTTTAAAGCGGTATTTTATAATTCTTGGCAAATACGCCTCTAGAGCCCTCGTTAAGGGACCCACTAATGGATGATGCGGATTATCGTACATTCTTAAGATAATAGAGCGAGATGCAGAACTCCTCATGGAGTATTCGATCACGAAGAGAAATAAAATACGGTTTTTAAGAAATGCGACTTTTCTAAATAAAACTAATTTTTTGAAAAAATTATATAAAAATATAAATCTGTATTTTTAATAAAACATATAAACTATATTTTTTAATATGAAAGATTAAATTTTTAATAAAATATCATCAAGTTACCAAAAATGACTAGTTTTCAATAAAATACCATAAACTTTTAAAAGCTAAGTTTTTATCATTAAAATACCAAATAATTAAAATACATTCCCATGAAAACCCTAAAACTTGTAAATCACCATCGAGATTATTTTTAAAAATAATATTAATATATATTTTTCATAAACCCCTTCGAGATATACAAACAATAATTAAGCACTTTAGATTAATATAGGTTTAAGCGGGATCAACTCTCTTGAGCCCTAGAGAGCCGAAGAAAGTGAGTGCTTGGCTATTCAGGTTAGTCAACTTAACAAAATTATCAATGAAAATTGTCTTGGAAAAAGATACAAATTCTGTCGTCCATGTGCAGCAGTTGCCGATTACTCTTGAACTTAAGATGTTACAAGAACAAAGTCCTTTTCATAAGATTTTAACTCAAACCAGAATCCAAAATCAAACGCAAGCTTGAATACTTGATCATAAACCTAAATACTCGAATTCAAATATTAAACTCATACTTGTATACTTGACTCGACTTGACCGAACTATGGTTATAACGTGACATGGACTCGACATGATTACCTGAACACATGATTGCATTCTGAACTTGAACCTGAACATTTTATATCCATGGATTCGGCCAAGATTTGAAATCTTAATCTATACAATACAATACACGTGGATAAAGGGGTAGATTGGTACGGAACGTATATCGTGGCACGAGAGGTCACTTAAAAGACACCTACAAGAATTCACGTGTCATTGTCCCGTGGGTTATGACGGGGCCTTGTACTATATGTTATCATAGTCCACGGAGTAAGATGGATTGCTCTCGTATACATTAATATCTTCCTTATCAAACTGCAAATAATTACGTTAGAATAACTATCTTATATATGTTTACCTGTTCATTTCACATTATATACTATCTTCTCTTTCTTGTTTTGGGACTTACTGAGCGCTAGTTCACTGACAACATTCCTCTTTGTTTTCTTTCTTTCGAATGTTCGTCAGGAGGACCGGACTCTGAAGACGTAGTGCCGAGCCAGGAGGATTTGGACCAGCTTGCAGCTTAGCCTGATTATTAGTTCTTCCTGCACTTACTTTTTGTATGCCATTGTTTAGGCATTTGCTTTTATTATGGTATCTTTTATCTCAGACGGTTGTATGTAAAGTTGAATGTAAATAAAGTCTTGTTTCATTTTATTACTCTTGTCGTTCTTGTTCATTGTTATATTGCTTAATTACGCTTAACGTATTTATTTTCATAATAAATACGTTACGGGCTTGCCACGTCACCGTTACTGGGAAGCGGGGTGTGACATGTTTTGTAGGCGGTCAATGCAGGTCAGTTCTGTATGAAGTATTAAGTAATATATCACAAGAATAATAAGAATTAGCGACTATATATTCTTTACATTTCAAATTTCTTGAATCTATCCTAACCTTTCATTTTCTATCAAGGTAATGGATTCTCCCAACAACACCAGCACCAATGTCAATGGCAACACACTACCACCTACCTTACCCCTCCCCCTACCGTTGTTGCTGGTGCTTTTAGAAGCTATCAAAATTCTTTTGGAGGGCCAGCAGTAACAGACTACTATTCTCATGAATCGCCCGGAAGCCGAAGCACCTGGAGTAAAGCAATTTCGTGCATTGCATCCCAGAAACTTTTCAGGGAAAGAAAGTCGTCTTGAGGCTGAAGAATGAGCTCAAAGTATAGAGAACGACCTTGCCGCAACACAGGTACTAGACATAGTTTGGGTTCGTGTGGCCAAGCTCCAACTCACCGACAACGCAAGAGTCTGGTGGAAAGCTGAGAAAAGCCGTCTCACATAACCCATAGAGTGGAAGACGTTTCGCGATCTGTTCGATATAAAGTTCATCCCCGAGACTGCCCGTTTTGAGATGGAACAACAGTTCATCCACCTACAACAAGACTCTATGTGGGTAAAATCAGTAGATGGATATGATGCAGAATTCATCATGCTTAGCAGGTAAAGAATTCATATCAAATTCTATTCCGTAAAACACATCACTATCCTGACATCAACATCTTATCAACTACTTCGGATTTCATGTCTAACATTGTAAATCTTACATTGGGGTCTAACTTATGAAAACACCTTTTCAAAAGAAATCGGGTAATTCAACAAGATTCCCGATTCCTACCGAGACCGAAATGTTAAATTTACAAGCAACTAATCAATTTTCATAAAACTAATTAGTATAGATTCGAAAATATTGTATCACATTCCACAGATATCTAGACGATGTTAAACATTCCGATCGAATCAACAAACACCCAAAATTTCCCAAAGAGCCCAACATTTGAGCACAGTTAAGAAATACTCAGAACATGCCACAGTACCTATGGACCAACCGTAGAAGGGCCTACCCTTGCCTCACCTATGGCGTCGCGGAACTACCGCAAACCCTAGGGTTTGATGGCGGTTCCGGCGGTCATAGAATCGAGTTAGGGTTTCGTTCTTCTAGAGGGTCCATAGAATTACTTGCATAATTTTGAAAGTTTTTAACTTGGAAAATTCCAACTTTTGGAAAATTTCCAGCGAGGGAGAAAATGGGTTATTAATATTCGTTCAAACTTTTTAACGCCGTCTAAAATACCCGAAACGATGTTAGAATTACGAATATGAAACACTCTGAATTTCCTTTACAGAAAGATAACATCACATGCAATCTTAGCAAAAACAAGCAACACCTGAAACACCAAAACCCAGAGCCTGAAGCACCAAACCAAAACGAACCCCAAAACTCTTACTAGAACCGGCCAGGCCGGATTTTTGGCTCATTTCGCCGGGTCAAATCCGGCGAAATGGGTTCGTATTAGTCTCGTGTTCATGTTACATCATATGCAACATTGTGCAATTGCTTAAAAAAAATTAGAGGCTTTTAAAAATTCGACAGAAACTAGGATTATGTTTCGTTTGTTTCGGAGTTATTTCGGTTTCGTAATTCTACAAATATCGTCTAATTCTCTAGCATGTCTCTGATACCATTGTAGGGTTGCCTAGCACGACAACAAGGTTTCAGGAGGCATCGAGCCATGCTAAATAACCCTAACCCTAGAATCTTAATTAGAGAATTAAATGAAACATGAATGTAAACAACTTTACATACAAAGTGAACAAGGAATACAACCTTTTGTAGACCGATCCTTCACTTCAAAAGCTCCGTGTAGTAGTCCCTTCGCTCCAAGTAGTGATCTTCCGGACTCTAGAATGGCTCCACAAGATGAAAGGAACAAGCTTGCTTGAAGTCTTCAAGGCCGAAAATGATCTACGTCGAGGAGACACCAACTCAAGCTACCTCTTCACTAATTTGGAATTAGTGAAGCTAACACCCTAAACTAAATGGCTAGTCTAGTAGAGGATGATGAAGTAGGATTTTTGCTCACTTTAGAAATAATTTTCTTCATCTCCTCAAAACCTAGAGAGCTAACTCTTGATGAAGAAGAAGATGAAGCAATAATGTTGTGAGTGAGAATAGCAACCATGGGTGAGAAAATATCATATACTAACTCTTGTAGAGACTTAACCATGGTTAATGATAATGGTTAGGTTAATAAATATCTTGAGTAAAACAAAGTTAGTGGACTAAGTCAATGGTTCCACAAGTTTCAAGCATGAGCTAATTTCCAACTAATTTTTTATTTACTTTAAATAAATAAACCCTACATTATCATGATCATGGTGTGAGTCTCATACACCCATGTAGCATGTATCAACAAGTATGACACAATAATATATATCATATATATATATTAAGTGTGCACATGTGAGAAAAAGAAATGCACAAGTGAGCTAATATTAGTTAATGTATGTTAGTGTATCAAATATACAATTATACATTAAATTATTAAATCAATACTTGATTTAATAATCCGGCTATATCACATATAACCGACTAATATCATATGTATCAACTTATCGAATCAACACTTGATTCGATAACCCGGCAATATCACATATAACCAACCGATATCACATATCGCGAGAATAGAATACGGTATCATATACACGTATTAATCTCGGTCCCGTACATATCACATATGTGCTCCTACTTCGTTTCACATGAGCTAGGAAACCTCTGTGTAGGACTCTAAAGACTCGTCAATACGCCAGCAGTAGGTGATGATCATATCAGTCACCCACAAGCCGTCAGCGGTACTAGCTGGACGTAACGGCTACCCGGGTATTGAGCGATCAGAAGATCAACAAGCAAGCTTTTCTAAACTCCCGCAAAGCCTGTCAGTAACACTATCGTACAGTCCGGTCTCTTCGTCTGATGTGTCGCATATCTAGTCTAGGGGTGGTAAACGTCAAACCCCGGTAACTTGATAAGTCATGTCGATCTGAGGCTCATAACGGGTCGAGAAACTACTGATAAAACTTACCAGTAAATCTCCATATCAGCCCTGGCCAGGGACTTTCTGTTATAGCCAATCGAGCACAGCGCAACATCAACCCCCAATACCGGGAGAGACGGATCCCCTCCTATCGCTCATTGCCTCCATGTGACTCGGGACTGTACCCAAAAACCACCGTTTTGCACGTTCTCTTGAACGTGGTAAGGTGAAAATCAAAGTACAGTGGGAATCACACAAGACTCTATGACGATCTTGGGTCAACAGACTAACCTGTACCAGTGTCACCAAAGAACTGCTATCTGACGATGGGTATAATACCATCTATGAGTTCTCGGCGAGTCCGTTCAGTATACCCAGTCTCCACTGAGCACTCGTATACCATCTTTGATGTCAAACATCAATGGATGTGGGATCATCCATCGCCCATCATATGGGTCAAGAAGCATATACGCTAGTCTACTCTGGAATATCGATGCCCTGTCTCGATACACTCTCGACTAGGAATAATTAAATGATGTACTTGTGGACTACCCTGGCCCTACTAGTATGATCTCCATCATAGTCCTGGTAGTCAAGTACACATCCTAAGGGCTTTATCAACATGTGAGAGCAAGACAGTATCACAATACAAGTCTACATGTTAAGACAAAGAGCAACCAGATAGCATACTATCATGTCGAGCAAGAAAGTCCTCTCTATATATGTCTAAGCATCCACTATAATATACATCATATGTACAATAATGGCCTCTAGGGCATACATATAACTAACAGATCCGATCCAGTACTTCAAATTGGGGATCTCCGGTGTTACTCGTGAAGAAGAAGGAAGGTTCCTACAGGATGTGTGTGGATTATCGAGCTCTGAATGAAGTGACGATTAAGAACAAGTATCCACTACCGCGCATCGATGACCTTTTCGATCAGTTAAGTGGGTCTTGTGTCTTTTCAAAGCTAGATCTTCGTTCGAGTTATCATCAGGTGAATGTCAAAGAGTCCGACATTCCGAAGACGGCGTTTAGGACTCGCTATGGTCATTATGAATATCTCGTAATGCCATTTGGAGTGACCATTGCACTTGCCATTTTTATGAACCTGATGAACCAAGTTTTCCGTGGGTACTTAAAAAGGTTCATTTTCATCTTCATCGACGACATCCTGGTGTATTCAAAGAATCGGAAAGAACACGCCAAGCACTTACGCATTGTCCTGGAGACATTACGACAACACCAGCTCTACGCTAAGTACAACAAGTGTGAATTTTGGCTGGATCAAGTCGGATTTCTCGGACATATTGTTTCAGGAGAAGGAATCTCAGTGGATCCAGCTAAGGTGTTAGCTGTCAGCGAGTGGCCGACACCAAAGACAGTGAAAGATATAAGAAGTTTCTTAGGATTAGCAGGATACTACCGACGATTCATTGAAGGTTTCTCAAAGATCACAACACCCCTGACCAAGCTCATACGTAAATATGAAGCATTCGTGTGGTCAGAAGCATGTGAGAAGGCTTTTGTAGAACTCAAGTCGAGGTTAACCTCTGCATCTATCCTTGTAATACCGAATCAATCTGGCGGATTCGTTGTACATTGTGATACGTCCGGTAAAGGATTAAGATGTGTTCTACATCAGCATGGAAAGGTTATAGTTTTTGCATCAAGACAACTAAAGGTTAATGAGCGCAACTATCCAACACATGATCTGGAGTTGGAAGCTGTCATCTTCGCACTCAAGATTTGGCGCCACTATATTTTGGGAGAACGAGTGGATATATACACTGACCACAAGAGTCTAAAATATATATTTACTCAGAAGGAACTCAACATGCGGCAGAGAAGATGGCTAGAACTCATGACGGACTTCGACATCAACCTACAGTATCATCTTAGGAAGGTAAACGTAGTTCCCGATGCCCTTAGTCACCAGCCATTAGCAATGAACCTCACCGCTCAGTGGAGACCGCAACAAAAATTGCATGGATTGGAGATTGAAGTAATTATGCCAAGTAACGCTTCATATTTGATGAATTTACAAGTCCAGTCCACTCTTATCAATCAGATCAAGGCAGCTCAAGCAAATGACGCCAAGCTAGAAAGGATCCGAGAACAAGTAGAAAGTGGACTACGAACTGACTTCATCATCCACGAAGATGGATCCTCGCAGTATGGAAGCCGTTTATGCATGCCAATCAGACCTATTCGAGAAGAGTTGATGAAAGAAACTCTCAGCTCTCCTTATTCTGTACACCCCTGTGGCGCGAAGATGTACAAGGATCTACGGCAACATTACTGGTAGCATGGAATGAAGCACGAAGTAGAAAGGAGCATAGCCAAGTGTCTAGTATGTCAATAAGTGAAGGCTAAACATCACAGAACTGCTGGTCTACCTTAGCCGTTACCAATCCCAGAATGGAAATGGAAGCACATTACCATGGACTTCGTGACTGCCCTCCCTCGCAGCACGAAGGGTAACGACGCAATTTGGGTTATTGTAGATCGACTCACCAAGTCGGCTTACTTTATTCCATTTCAAGTTGGCCAGTCAACCGAGACGTTAACAAAGAAGTACATGGAGGTGGGTATAAATCTAAAGTAAGATTTAAACCTTTAAGATGTACCATATTTGATACCCATAAAACTCATGCAGGAGATCGTGAGATTACATGGAGTACCTGTTTGTATCGTCTCCGATCGTGATACAAGATTCCGATCACAATTTTGGCAGAGTCTGCAAGTTAGCCTGGGAACGAGTCTGAATTTCAGCATGGTGTATCATCCACAAACGGACGGACAGTCCGAGCGAACAATTCAGATTCTGAAAGACATGCTAAGAGCCTGTATGTTAGACTTCGGAGGTTCATAGGAAGATCACCTAAACATTGTGGAGTTTTCATAAAACAACTGCTATCAGGCAAGCATTAGGATGTCACCATTCGCAGCACTTTACAGATGGAAGTGTCATTCACCGCTAAGTTGGGACGACATTGGAGATCGTGAACTCTTTGGACCAGAGATGATTGTGGAAACTGTGGACGTGGTTCGCACGATCAGGGAAAGGATGCGCATAGCCCAAGACCGGCAGAAGCATTGGGCAGATGCAATTCGCCAACATCTGGAGTTCCGACATGGAGACCATGTATTCCTGAAGATCTCTCCAAACAGAGGAGTGATACATTTTGGCAAAAGGGGTAAGTTAATTCCAAGATACATATGACCATTCGATATACTCGAACGAGTTGGAGAAGTGGCATACCGTTTAACACTACCACCCTCATTGGAAGGAGTGCACAATGTGTTCCACATATCCCAATTACGACGATATGTGAGCGACCCCGGCTACATACTTGATCACTCAGAGCTCAAGTACAAACCGATCTAACCTGCGAGCAACAACCAGTTGAGATCCTGAACCGAAAGGTGAAAACATTATGGAACAATGAGGTAAACTTGGTCCGAGTGATGTAGAGAAAGGATTTGCCAGGAGAATCAACTTGGGAAAGAGAAGAAGATATGCGTGCATGATACCCTTACCTCTTTGATAATTAGTCCCAATGTAATTTTAAATTTCGATGACGAAATTTTTATAAGGAAGATAGAATGTAACGACTCTGAAATTCCTGTACAGAAATTTCTTGTATTTCAAAGTAAAGCGGTATTACAGCCTGTGTAAGAGTTAAAAGTTAAATTTGTTTAATAAAACCAAGAAGCAACTCGTAGCTCACTGGTAAAGCCCCTGCACTGCTGTGACGTAGCTTGTGTGTTCGATTCCCATCAGACCCAATTATTTTTAGATTTTTTTCTTTTTAATTTTTGGAAGCTCAAGAGTTGCACGTGCAATACACGGAGAACTGAAAAGTTTCAAAAAAATCAAACATGCGCAAAATGGAGTAAACACATATATACACGCGTGGCACGAATCTCGAGGCAATACCTCAAGATCCGACCGCCCAAACCCATCAAAGGGCCAGAGCCGACAGTTAATATTGGCCCAATTTGCCCCGTACTCTGCACACTTATCCCTTTAGCTCCTCTTAACTCCCCTGCACTGTTTGATTTTCCTGCAATCAAACAAAGACTCTTCAATCCACCATTTAACATTTTTTTAATGCATTTTAATCCAAAATTTTAATCCCCAAACCCTAATTCTTCACTATAAATATCACTCCATGCCCTAGCCCCCCTCTATTCTGAAAATTTCCAGCAAAATCACCTCAAAAATTCCTAAGTGCAAGTGGAGTCAAATGGAGTTAGCAACCAAGCTCCTTCCATCGAAAATCGAAGCCATTTCCGGAGCTTCCGCGATGCAATGAAGCCCCCTCCCTTCTTCCTTACTCTCTTTTCGATATTACCAAGCCGTAAGCCTTCTCATCTCTTCTTCTTTTCATCTCAATTCATCTCCTAAAAATATATCGGTAAAGTGGAGTTACCTCCGGTACATTCTTTTTAGAACTTGGAACTCGCTTTTTCCTTAATACATAGGTTAAACTAATTTTACCACCTTATTTGTAACTTTAATTACAAAATTTTAGCTTCGAGTTTAACTAAAATTTTCATGTGAAACAAACATAAACGGAATTTTTCATCAAAATATCTTGAACTTTAGTATCACCCGCTTTTTGATAATTGTTAAAACAATACCTTTAGGAAAACTTCATGGGGTAACGACCTACCCCACACGCACACTATGGTTTCATAGCACGATGTGTGTGTGTGTGTGTATGGTTGGTTCAAAGAATAGATTTTACAATAAAATACCATATCTTTTCAAAAACGGGTTTATTTTAAAACGGTATTTTGTAATCCTTGGTAAATATGCATGTACAACCCTCGTTAGGGGACCCGCTAATGGATGGTGCGGATTATCGCATATCCTTGGGATAATAGAGCGAGATGCAGAACTCCTCAAGGAGTATTCGATCTCGAAAGGAAATAAAATACGGCTTTAAAGAAATGCGACTTTTCTAAATAAAACTAATTTTTTTTAAAAATTATATAAAAATATAAATCTGTATTTTTAATAAAACATATAAACTATATTTTTTAATATGAAAGATTAAATTTTTAATAAAATATCATCAAATTGCCAAAAAGGGCTAGTTTTCAATAAAATAACGTAAACTTTTAAAAGCTAAGTTTTTATCATTAAAATATCCGATAATTAAAATACATGCCCATGAAAACCCTAAAGCTTGTAAATCACCCTCGAAATTATTTTTTAAAATAATATCAATATATATTTTTCATAAAACCCCCTCGAGATATACAAACAATAATTAGGACTCTGGATTAATATAGGTTTAAGCGGGATCAATTCTCACGCTGCGCTTCCCAAAAGAGCGGTAACGGCATGTAACAAGCCCGCAACGTATTTATTCCGAGATGGTCATTTCTCGAAACAAATACGCTAAGCGTATATAAGCAATATAAAATGACAAGAAAAGACATGATAATGAAAATCCAACTTTATATATTTACATTCCCAACTTTCACAAGTTTCAAACTGAATACATGATGTCTGAAAACAAAGATGCATAAAAGAAACTGCCTAAACAGGTAACATACAGTAAGTAAAAGCTGAAAAGAAAGAACTAGTAGTCGGTCTGCTCCATAAGCTAAAAGTAATCCTCCTGACTCGACTCGATCTCCTCAATCTCTAGATTACTTGACGAACGTTCCAAGGAAATAAAGAAATGGGTGGAATGCCTGTCAGCGAACTTGCGCTCAGTAAGTCCCCAAGAAAGGTGGGATATGAAAATATATAAATGAATATGCAATGTGGTATGTGATATAGTATGAATGGAAATAAAATATGAACAAGTATAACATGGTAATATTAATGACAACTATGTAAGCATGGCAATATAACACGAGCATAGTAAATAAGTATAGCATGACCGTGGAGTGTAGGTATAATGAACATGAAGTAAATGTAAGTGTCATAAAAGGTCTCTAAAAGGGTAAAAGCAAGTAACGTGAGTTCAAGTGTGAATGTCAACCAATCTCAAAAATATTCTCAAAACCAAGGCTATCGTCCTAAGGAATCACGGGCCCAAAATAGCGGGACTTCAATTGTTATTGAAATATTCAAAACCCAACAGGCTATCATCCGGGGCTTGGAAACACGGGCCCTCGTTCGTCAATTTGTGATTTGTACCGTTTCAGCCCGGAACCACAGCAACATGATTTGTATTAATGGGACTCGTGAGATTCCGTTGGATTCATACTCAAACTACCCCAACATCCCGTATTTATTTGTTTATAATTAATGTTATGGGTCTTGATCGAATCCATGAATACAAAAGGTGATGTATGATATCAAGTTTTCAAAATTGAGTTCATGTAGTCATGTCAAGTGCAAGTCATACCAATTGTATTCATAGTTCGAGTCAAATTGGTTCAAATGTACATATTGGGTTCAAGTATTCATGATTGAGTCGTGTTAAGATCAAGTCAATTCTAACATGTAATGATTTAATCACAAATCATATAAATAAAAATAAATAAGCAATCACAGAACATGATATGAGATAAGTATACAAGTAACGTCCAAAACAATGTTGTAAATATGTAATATGTATGACTAGTTAATCAAGTCATTTGAAATCAGAATATAAACAAAAACATAGACTTAAGTGTTATGCACACGTGAGTTCCGGTTCGCCTAAATACGACTACCAGTTTGGGAGATATACATATTTTTGTATCATCGCGCAAAACAGATCAGAATCTGTTCAGCACCGTCACACATTTTTAAAATGCGGTTTGAGTTAATTTTAATTAGGTTTCAGGTTACGATGATTAATAGAAAATTGTAGGTATTTTGATGTACTTATCCAAAACACTAAGATTCATATGATTTGGATTCTTGAAGCTCTAGTTATGATCATTTTAATATTAGCGTTTAAAACAGAAATTCAGATTTCTGGACAGCAACTATATATTGTATTGCAAATCTTATATCGGATTGTTTCATGCATTTATAAGTAATATAGTATACAGAAAATTATTGCTCTATCAATTTTTCATCTACACATTTAAATTTTATCATAAACGTACATCGGGAGTTCGAGTTATGTCCTATTTAAAAATAGTGTTCGAATCAGGACAGATTTTGTCCAGATTCGTCGCTTAATATTGTAACGTAGTTTTCTATATTTTACATCAATTTTCAGTAAAAACTTAAAACTAACAAAATCTAGATCTTTCGATGTGGATATTCAAAATATCTGAAAACACTTAATTTGGATCAACAATTATAAAGTTATGCTCTCTCGAAGAAGACCCTTATTGGCAGTTTTCTGGTTTTAAAAACAGTGGAAAAAAACTACGCAACTTCTAAACCTTTATTCGGTTTGATATGAAATTTTTACTGTAAATCTAAAATTCTATCTATTATTTATCCTAATTTTCTTAGGATTTCCAGATATGAAAATTAATTTTTAAAAATTATTTTAAAGATAAAGGTTTTGTAAGATCGTATTTGAAAATGATAAATCTATGGTATTTATTTATAACTTTGTTTTCTTGTATGCAAAAATAAATATAAGTAAATAAAATTTCAGCGATAAATAACATGAATTAACATATGTGAAGCAAACATATGATCCGGTCATGATTAACCGTCTAAAACAATAATACTTAATATGTTATCAACCATTACATGCAAGATTTTATAACTAAACATATATACTTTATTTCAACCAATTTTTTTAACAAAAAACTTTATCATGAAACTAACTAGTTGTCTCAAGATTCGGAGTGATGGAGGCATGCATGGTAAGGGGATGAATTTCAAGTAAAGAAAAGGAACAGGAGAGGGGACTTACAGGTTGTGTGAGTCGGTATAACAACCGGTCGCCGTTTAAATAAAATGTTCAACCAAGTCTTTGAAACTTGATGGAACCGGTACTTCTTCAAGCTCAAGGGAAAAGAGATTTTATTTTATTTTTAGAATCGATCAAAAGGAAATAGCTAAGGTGGGATGAAGAAGAGATGAAAAGAGAGATAGGAAATGATAGAAATGTGAGATGAAGAAAAGAAAGAAGATTGATATATAAAAAAAGGTTCATGGCCACCATAATTCTAATAAATTATAGCTCATAAGCATTCTAATTATTTTAGGAGTTAAAAAGAAGATGAAATGAAAGGTCTCATTGGTAGGTTATGAGAAGGATAAAAATTGATAAAAAAAAATAATTGCAAGAATAAGGATTTAAACATGTGACCTATGGAATAACAATGCAAGAATTTAACCAATGAGCTATAAGGCTGTTCATGCACATATTTAATTAGAATTAAATATATGCAGTTGCTTGAAAAGAAAGTGGGCTTTTAGGCTCATAGTTTTATAAAAGAAAATGAAAATGAGATTGGATTTGGATTATGGGTTGGGTCAGGTCTTGCGTTTAATTTGAAATAGGTTAAGATTTAGTTTAAAGAAATGGGTTTTGGAAAAATAGATGGAATAATAAAATAATATATTTAATAGAAAACAAAATATACGGAAAATAATAAGAATAAATAAATACAATATTTTACTAAATAAAGAAAATACGAAGATATAGTAATATTGGGGTCGTTACATTCTACCCTCCTTAAAATAATTTCGTTCTCGAAATTCGTCGTTGCGTTCTGTCAGTCGATACTCTAAGTAATCGCGATAAGACAATCGGGAAGATGAGAAAATTCTGTTAGGATAATTCAAGAGTAGTTTACAAGAAAGCCGTAAGCAAGTACTCGAATAGAAGAAAAGTAATTAGGGATTGAATTCAAGAATGGTACAAAGATAAAGATGAAAATCGAATTTAAAAATCAAGGAAGGATATAAGTTAACAAATAGATAGGATTCGATAATTAAGAATAAGGATACACAGTAGAACATGGCTCAATCAAGAGAAAAGAGAATCAAAGGCAGACCTCTAACCCACTCAAGTAGAGTACCGTATTGTAACTATGATGCAATCCTTAGTTACAATCACATAATTCTATTTAAGTCACCCAATCCTACTATTAGAGTCAATGAAAGAAAACGATAAGGAATTAAGAAAATTAACAAAATAAGATCAACCGAAGATGAATGGTTCTCAGTTTTGTTTCCTTTACGTCGAGACGTGATTATCAGGGAAAATAAGAAAAAGATTCAAAGAAATAAAATAATGGTGCGGTTGTTACAGTCTACCTTCCTTAAAAGAATTTCGTCCTTGAAATTCCCATAAGAAATATGTCGGAATAAGGTACTGGAAAGCTAAAAATGATGTCATTTTCGAGCTCCGTCGATCGATACTCTAACCAATTGAGCTAATAGGCCTACGAGATACAAGTAGAAAAGGGTGAACAAGAGTTAAGAATTCAAAAGTCGATAGATGGACCTCAAGGAAATCGAAGGTGGAATTTAAGATAAATTCAAGGAATAAGGAAGAATTCAAAAGAAAAGCCGAATGTAATAATTGGATTTCATAATTCTTGTATTATATTGCTTACGATGTTCATGCAGAACTGACCTGCATGGGCCGCCAACAAAACATGTCACGCCCCGCTTCCCAAAAAAACGGTAACGGCATGTAACAAGCCCGCGACGTATTTATTCCGAGAAGGTCATTTCTCGAAACAAATACGCTAAGCGTATATAAGCAATATAAAATGACAAGAAAAGACATGATAATGAAAATCCAACTTTATATATTTACATTCCCAACTTTCACAAGTTTCAAACTGAATACATGATATCTGAAAACAAAGATGCATAAAAGAAACTGCCTAAACAGGTAACATACAGTAAGTAAAAGCTGAAAAGAAAGAACTAGTAGTCGGTCTACTCCATAAGCTAAGAGTAATTCTCCTGAATCGGCTCGATCTCCTCAATCTCTAAATTATCTGACGAACGTTCCAAGGAAATAAAGAAATAGGTGGAATGCCCGTCAGCGAACTTGCGCTCAGTAAGTCCCCAAGAAAGGTGGGATGTGAAAGTATATAAATGAATATTCAAGGTGGCATGTGATATAGTATGAATGGAAATAAAATATGAACACGTATAATATGGTAATATTAATGACAACTATATAAGCATGACAATATAACACGAGCATAGTAAATAAGTATAGCATGACCATGGAGTGTAGGTATAATGAACATGAAGTGAATGTAAATGTCCTAAAAGGTCTCTAAAAGGGTAAAAACAACTAACATGATTTGAAGTGTGAATGTTAACCAATCTCAAAAATATTCTCGAACCCAAGGCTATCATCCAGGGACAAGGAATCACGGACCCAAAATAGCGGGACTTCAATTGTTATTGAAGTATTCCAAACCCAACAGGCTATCATCCAGGGGCTTGAAAACACGGGCCTTCATTCATGAATTCATGATTTGTACCGTTTCAACCCGGTACCACAGCAACATGATTTGTACCGTTTCAGCTCGGTACTACAGCAACATGATTTGTATTAATGGGACTCATGAGATTCCGTTAGATTCATACTCAAATTACCACAACACCCCGTGTTTATTAGTTTATAATTAATGTTATGAGTCTTGATCGAATCCATGAATACAAAAGGTGATGTGTGATATCAAGTTTTCAAAATTGAATTCATGTAGTCATGTCAAGTGCAAATCATACCAATTGTATTCATGGTTCGAGTCAAATTGGTTCAAGTGTACATATTGGGTTCAAATATTCATGATTGAGTCGTATCAAGATCAAGTCAATTCTAACATGTAATAATTTAATCATAAGTCATATAAATAAAAATAAATAAGCAATCACAGAACATGATATGAGATAAGTATATAAGTAACGTCCAAAACAATATTGTAAATATGTAATTTATACGACCGGTTAATCAAGTCATTTGAAATCAAAATATAAATGAAAACATAGACTTAAGTGCTATGCACACGTAAGTTACAGTCTCGCCTAAATACGACTACCGGTTTGGGAGATATACATGTTTTCGTATCGTCGCGCAAAACAGATCTGTTTAGCACCGTCACACATTTTTAAAACGCAGTTTGAGTTAAATTTCATCAGGTTTCAAGTTACGAAATAGAAAATTGTAGGTATTTCGATTTACTTATCCAAAACACCAAGATTCATGTGATTTGGATTCCTGAATCTCTAGTTATGATTATTTTAATATCAGCGTTTAAAACAGAAATTCAAATTTATGGACAGCAACTATATATTGTATTGCAAATCTTATATCGGGTTGTTTCATACATTTCTAAGTAATATAGTATACAGAAAATTATTTCTCTATCAATTGTGCATCTGCACATCTAAAGTTTGTCACGAACGGACATCGGGAGTTCGAGTTACATCCTATTTAAAAATAGTGTGCGAATCAGGACAGATTCTGTTCAGATTCGTCGCTAATATTGTAACGCGGTTTTCTATATTTTACGTCGATTTTCAGTAAAAACTTAAAACTAAAAAAATCTATATCTTTTGATGTGGATAATTAAAACATATGAAAACACATAATTTGGATAAACGATTACAAAGTTATGGTCTCTCGAAGAAGACCCTTATTGGCAGTTTTCTGGTTTTAAAAACAGTAGAAAAAAAACTACGCAACTTCTAAACCGTTATTCGGTTTAATATGAAATTTTTACTGTAAATCTAAAATTCTATCTATTATTTATCCTAATTTTCCTAGGATTTAAAGATGTGAAAATTAATTTTTAAAAATTATTTTAAAGATAAAGGTTTTGTAAGATCGTATTTGAAAATGATAAATCTATGATATTTATTTATAACTTTGTTTTCTTGTATGAAAAAATAAATATAAGTAAATAAAATTTCAACGATAAATAACATGAATTAACATATGTGAAGAAAACAAATGATCCGGTCATGATTAACCGTCTAAAACAATAATACTAAATATGTTATCAACCATTGCATGCAAGATTTTATAACTAAACATATATACTTTATTTCAACCATTTTTTTTAACAAAAAACTTTATCATGGGACTAACTAGTTACCTCAAGATTCGGAGTGATGGAGGCATGGTAAGAGGATGAATTTCAAATAAAGAAAAGAAGCAGGAGAGGGGACTTACAGGTTGTGTGAGTCGGTATAACAATCGGCTCACCGTTTAAATAAAATCTTCAACTGAGTCTTTGAAGCTTGATGGAACCAGTGCTTCTCCAAACTCAAGGGAAAAAAGAATTTATTTTATTTTTAGAATTGATTAAAAGGAAATGACTATGGTGGGATGAAGAAGAGATGAAGAGAGAAAGAGGAACTGATAAAAATGTGAGATGAAGAAAAGAAAGAAGGGTGACATATAAAAAAGCTTTATAACCACCATAATTCTAATAAATTATAGCTCATAACTATTCTAATTATTTTGGGAGTTAAAAAGAAGATGAAATGAAAGGTCTCATTTGCAGGTTATGAGAAAGATAAAAATTGATAAAAAAAAAATAATTGCAAAAATGAGGATTTGAACATGTGACCTATGGAATAACAATGACTTAACCAATGAGCTATAAGATTGTTCATGCACATATTTAATTAGAATTAAATATATGATGTTGCATGAAAAGAAAATGGGCTTTTGGGCTCATAGTTTTATAAATGAAAATGAGATTGGATTTGGGTTATGGGCCGAGTCAGGTCTTGCGTTTAATTTGAAATAGCCTAACATTTAGTTTTAAAAAATGGGTTTGGGGAAAATAGATGGAATAATAAAATAATATATTTAATAGAAAACAAAATATACGGAAAATACTAAGAATAAATAAATACAATATTTTACTAAAGAAAGAAAATACAAAGGTATAGTAATATTGGGGTCGTTACATCAATTCTCTTGAGCCTCAGGGAGCCGGAGAAAGTGAGTGCTTGCCTATTCAAGTTAAACAACTTAACAGAGTTATCGATGGCAATTGTCTTGGAAAAGGACACAAATTCTGCCGTCCATGTGCAGCAGTTGCCGATTACTCCCGAACTTAAGATGTTTCAAAAACAAAGTCCTTTTTCATAAGATTTTAACTCAATCCAAAATCCAAAATCAAACACAAGTTTGAATACTTGATCATGAACCTGAATACTCGAATTCAAACATCAAATTCAAACTTGTATACTTGACTCGACTTGATCGAACCATAGTTATAACGTGACATGTGCTAAGTTCGCTTAGCACCCCCGCTATATTTCGGTAAACATCAAGTATGCTATTTAAAAAAATCTAGGGTGCCGAGCGAGTCCGACCAAAGATCTAACTAGAGAATTAAGGTTTTTAAAGCATGTAAACAACTTTACACTAAGTGATATAGGAATACAACCATTGTAGACCAGTCCTTCACTTCTAAACCTCCGTGTAGTAGTCCCTTTGCTCCAAGTAGTGGTCTCCCGAACTCTTCTTAGGCTCCACTAGACGAACGGAATGAGCTTGCTCAAAAATCTTCAAAGCCGAAGATGATCTACCTTGAGAAATCTCTAACTAAAGCCACCTCTTCACTAATTGAGGAATTAGTGAAGCAAACAACCTATACAAAATGGCTAGTTTGGTATAGATTGATGAAGTAGGAATTTTGCTCACTTCAGAACTAATTTTCTCTCTTTCTTTTCCCCCTCTCTCAAAAGCTAGAAAGCAAAGAAGAAGAAGATGAAGATGAAGAAGTGTTCAACCATGGGTGAAGAAGTATCACAATGATATTTGTAGATACTTAACCATGGCTAAAGATAATGGTTGGGTTAATAAATATCTAGAGTAAAACAAAATTAGTGGACTAAGTCAAGGTTTCTACATGCTTCCACAAGCATCCTAAACCATGCAAATTTCCACCTAATTTTGATTTATCCCTTAATAATTAAATCCCCAAATTATCTTTAGTTTGGTATGAGTCTCATACACTCATGTCCAATGTATCATCAAGCATGACACAAAAATAAATACATTAATATATATCACATATATATTTAAATGTTTTAGTAGAAAAGAAATTCTTAAGTGAGCTAACATTAGTTAATATATATTAATATATCAAATACATATAATTATTTATTAAATTATTAAATCAATACTTGATTTAATAATCCGGCTATATCACATATAACCGACTAATATTATTTATATCAACATATCGAATCAACACTTGATTCAATAACCCGGCTATATCTCATATAACCGACTGTATATCGCGAGATTAGAATACGGTATCACATACAACACGTATTAATCTCGGTCCCGCATATATCACATATGTACCCTACTTCGTTTCGCTTGAGCTAGGAAACCTCTGTGTAGGACTCTAAATACTCGTCAATACGCCAGCAGTAGGTAATGATCATATCAGTTACCCACAAGCCGCCAGTGGTACTAGCTGGACGTAACCGCTACCCAGATATTGAGCGATCAGAAGATCAACAAGCAAGCTTGTCCATACTCCCGTGAATCCAATAAGTAACACTACCGTACAGTCCGGTCTCTTCGTCTGATATGTCGCATATCGAGTCTGGGGGTGGTAAACGTCAGACCCCAATAACTTGATAAGTCATGCCAATGTGAGACTCATAACGGGTCGATAAACTATTGATAACACTTATCAGTAAATCTCAACATCATCCCTGGCCAGGGACTTCCTGTTATAACTAATCGAGCATGTTCCCCTCCGAACGACGGCCGAGACATGGCGTCTCGCCTGAGGTTCGGGACAGATGCTAATTGGTGCTATCCGTCCACCCCTCCGGAGATGCCAAGTTGATCTATGGCACCATGTATCGAAGGTTTAAACGGATGCGGCCGATGTAGCAGACTTCGTCAAATTCCCCTTCGTTTGAGGGGTTTTTGATTGTGGGGACGCTCTTCCCTGCAGGCGCAAGCCCCTGCAGTTAATTACGCTACCGCATCGCGGTAACAACTTTCTCCTTCTCCAGATGGTCACTTCGTGTCGTGTGTGTCTATTTTATGTTTTGTTTTTGGTCGCCCGTGGATTGTATACGGAGACTGAGTTATGTCGTCGCCCGTAGGGCGTGGACTAGTCCAAATCCGTGTTATCTTAGATTTGGGTTTGTGGTTTTGGTTTGAGGATACGTTAGCCATACTTGAGGCTAAGATCAACTCAAACGTTTGTTAAAGATACGTTAGTCTAACTTGAGACTAAGATCAACTTAACGGGATCGTTTAGATCCGACGAAGGAGCGTTTGGGCTCCATTGTTCCAGTTTAGGGACATAGTGGTCCATCGTATGTATGGCCGTCGGGACCCGTCACTTCTCTGACGACGTTGAAGGATTACAACGACAGATGTCAGAGGAGTTCGGAGATGTACCCTCGAACCAGAGTTAATTGGGGGAGATCCATAGCCCTGTTTGTTTGAAGGTTTAAGGATACGTTAGCCATCTTTGAGGCTAAGATCAACTTAAACGGGATCATTTAGATCCGACAAAAGAGCATGTGGAGGCTCTATTGTTCCAGTTTTAGGGACGTGGTGGTCCATTGCTAGTTTAAAGACATTGCGGTCCATGGGTAGTTTAAGGACATTGCGGTCCATGGGTAGTTTAAAGACATTGCGGTCCATTGTTAGTTTTAAGACATCTCGGTCAAGGTTAAGGACGTCGTAGTCCGTGGGTTTAAGGACCCCACAGTCCATTGTTAGTTTTAAGACATCTCGGTCAAGGTTAAGGACCTCATAGTCCATGGGTTTAAGGACCCCACAGTCCATTGTTAGTTTTAAGACATCTCGGTCAAGGTTAAGGACCTCATAGTCCATGGGTTTAAGGACCCCACAGTCCGTATCTTGATTTAAGGACGCATTAGTCTATGAGTTTAAGGACCCCACAGTCCGTATTAATGAGTGGTCATCGGGACCCGTCACCTCTTTGAAGACGTTGAGGGATTACAACGCCAAGTATCAAAGGAGTGAAGAGATGTACCCTTAAACCGGAGTGGATTAAATAGTCTTTGGCCCAATTTAGGATCAAGACCAATTAATTACGTTATGAGCCCATTAGTTCATTCAATTACGAATTGAGGACTTATGGCCAGCTTGGGCTAAGTCCAATCGTGTCTGGAATATCGGCTTCCTGTTGGTCCATTGAAGGAGGGACTTTGCCTCTATCCATTTAGCCAAATTGGGCCAAAGCCTAGTGTTAAACACTACAGAGCAATCAGTGTTGAACACTGGAAACAAGATTGACAAGTTAGTGTTTAACACTAAAAGATAATTGGTGTTAAACACCAGCAACAAGGCCTTCAAATTATCATAAACACTAAAACAGATCAGTGTTAAACACTGGCAATGAAGATCTCAGATTAGTGTTAAACACTAAGGTAATCAGTGTTGAACACTGCGAATAAAGTTCTTTGATTAGTGTTGAACACTAAGGCCCAACAGTGTTTCAATACTGGGTTCGGGAGTTTCAATTTAGTGTTAAACACTAAGGCAAGAGGGGTCACGTGGCAATACGTGAGAGCTCCCTCCCTTCATTTGTTCTTCTGAGACTATTGCATCTTTCAGAGCATCACGTGCCATCACGTGACGGGCATTCAAATGCTTGTGTGTTAAAGCTTCTGTCAGGGGTCACGTGGGTCACATGGGGCACTGCCTCAAAGGGGCTTTCTGTAGATCTTTTGGGGGGGTCACGTGGTGACACGTGACCCTGCCTCTATGTATGTTGTTTAGAGGATCTGTTAATTTTTTCCAGGAATTAAATTCCTCGTAGGGTTAAACCCTGACAGTAATTTCAGAGGAATTAAATTCCTACTTCCTTTTGAAGATTTATATTCTGGAATAGAGTTGGACTCTGAATTTTCTGTAGGAATTAAATTCCTCATATATGTGAAGAACTGAATAGGGTTAAACCCTAATAAAAGCTTTTAAGGAATTAAACTCCCATTTTAAAGAATTATGATTAAGGGAATTAAATTCCCACTGTTTCAACAGAACTATGTTCTTAATTAGGGTTAAACCCTGTTTCTTTTTGTTCTGAAGGAATTAAATTCCCATGACACAGGGTCAAGCCCTAGTTTTATTTTAAAGGAATTAAATTCCCATAGTTCTGTGAGAATTAAATTCTCATACTTCCGTTCCCCCTCTATGTTTTGGATCTGCATGGCAGGATCTCGACCCATTGAGAATTAAATTCTCAACTTCAAGGGGAGATGTGCACTTTGCAGATCCTCTATCAAAAAGGGAAGAGATATGTTCTTCTGTTTTATATATCAGAGTTAAACTCTATTGAGAATTAAATTCTCTTTTCTTTCAAGGAGCCTTCCCTTTCTTACCTAGGGTTTTCTTTTGCAGAAGATCCAAATTCCTCAAAGTATCAAAGCTCTCTCCCTTTTCTTCCCTCTGCGTATATATGCCTTTGTGTCTCTTGGCTCCTATTTATAGGAGAAGCAGCCGAGTCAATTAGTTTCTGTGAATCTTTTATTAGGAGATTTAATTTGTATCCACCATTCGTTTTGGACCTTTGGATTATTAGGTGAATTTTATTCACTATTGGATTTCAAATCCAGAGCTTCTCCTTTGTTATTTCTGTTAGATTTAAAGGGGAAATCTTTCCAAGTTCGAGATTTTACCATAGATATGTGACATTTAATCACCTCTGAATCTTTAATTTAATCGGTTGCTTATAATCTTTTTCCTTTGGAAAGATTTGAGAGTTCTTTTCTCAGAATTTAATTCTGTTAACAAATGGCCATTGAAGTCGGTCACGTGTGGCCACGTGACCCTTGGTCACGTGTGGGCACGTGACCCCCTTGGAACGAGCTTTCTTCTTTCTTTCTGCGCTTTGCTTTCTGTTCTCTGTTTAGCTGTCACGTGCCACCACGTGACAACTGGTCACGTGTGAGCACGTGACCCTGGCATGGAGCCTTCTTCTCGATTTAACCGGAGAATGAGTCTGATGTTTTGAGTGTCACGTGCCAACACGTGACTCTGGTCACGTGGGAGCACGTGACCTCTTCTGAAGCCTTTTTCTTGATTCGATCAGGGAACCGTTGTGTCTTTGCCGCTGCTTTTAAATGTCACGTGCCGACACGTGACCCAGGTCACGTGGGAGCACGTGACCCTTTCTGAAGCCCCTTTCTTTGATGTATTTGGGAAACTGAATTTGCCTTGTCGATACTTTTATGTGTCGCGTGCCCACACGTGACTGCTGGTCACGTGTAAGCACGTGACCCTTTTCTGAAGCTTTTTCCATAAGCTTTTCTGATTTTAAATTAGGAAACAAATGCCCCCACAGCGTTGTTCTCACGTGTCAGCACGTGAGTGCAGCGCTGTCACCTTTTATGACCGTTGGATTCCTTTAGGGATTTGGGGAGATGAATCGTTTCCCTCGCCTTCTATAAATACCACCGTCTCTTCAGAGGAGCCTTCACTTTGCTCATCTTCTTCTTCTGAGAACTTTTCCCTTGAGAATTTAATTCTCGCTTCCAGAGCTTAGTTCTCTGTCTCAGACATTTTCCAGATTTTAACTCTGTTGAAGAATCCCTTTTCCTCAGGTAATAATGTTGAACGGCTGAAGCACCTTCGTTTTAAAAGAATTCTCTGGATTTTAAATCCACATTAAGGATTTCACAAAGAACCCATTTTTTCTTCAATTTCTTTAACCTCCATCAGTAGATCTCTTAGGGTTTAGATGATCTTTGGGGAGATGATGATGGCGTTTCAACTCCATGGAATTTAATTCCATCCAAAAATGTTTCTGGGAATTTAATTCCCTTTTCTTAATAAGGAATTTAATTCCAATGAAGGACTCGATTTCTTCACACGGAGGCTTCCTGGGGTCTCTTGGCCCGAGGTTGTTCTTCTGCAATTAATGAAATAGGGGTTTTGTAATGATGTCTTCTGTGGGAATTTAATTCCTTTGATCTTGTTGGATTCATTGTAGAGCCCGAGACAGATCCTGTTGGGGGGAATGTGCATGGTCATCATTCTTTATTAAATGAGGATATTCCCTTTGTTTTATTGTAACTATTTGGTCTCATTATTAATGAGTCGTCATTCGGATTCTGTGGGGCCCATATGTTTTGTAGCCAATGGTCCCAGAAAACTCTGCTGTTGCTTTCTTTAACTAGTCTTCAAGTTCGTGCATGAATATATATATATTGCTGACTTTTCTTCTAACGGTATTCCTTTATTGGATTTCAGGTGCGATGGCTTCTGTTCCACGCTTTCCCTTTTCTCGCTCGGAGGCTGCTTTTCCTCAGTCACCATCCGATGAGGAAGCGATGGCGATGATTCGGGCCCATGACCCGAACTGCACCAACCTTCTTCAATGGGGATCTTGGTACAGTCAGATTATTCAGGGTCGCCGGAGTTTTCTTTGCGCGGTGCCGACGGAGCCCGCTTTCCCGTTTTTACCGATGGATCCTCCGAGGACAGTTTTTGCTGTGGAAATGCCCAACTGGACTCCAACGGGGAGGCTCGAGCCTTCGACGACCGGTATTCCGAACCATCCGATCCCGGCTATAGACATCTTGGGGCGGCGTATCTGCCAGGGTGAGGCCCACCCGTGGGGGCAAATTTATAAGATAGGGCTTACTCCCTGGCATCCTACGGGCTACCTTCTCTGGGCTCGCTACATCCTTTCTGCCCATCGCGCGCGGTTGCAGAAAGTCGGGCTTTATCAGGCCATATACGCGTCACTATTCCATTATAAGTCCCCGCATGTCTGGTGGGTTAAGGCGTTTTTAAACCAATGGAATCTTCCTACCAACACTTTCATCCTAGGAGATCGCGGGGTATCGATCTCCCTAGCAGAATTCTATGATATTTCGGGGTTGCCAATCAGGGGTAGTTTGTATGAAGAGTTGTTGCCTCCTGACGAGTACATTTTTGAACCCGAGCCCGCCCCGGTTGACGGCCTGTCTGCTGAGAATGCCGTTCGCCACAAGCGCCCCAGTTTAATCAAGGCGCTAGGCATCTTCGACCGATTATTCACCGAGTCCGAAGAGCAGGGCGTTACTTTCAAGAGCTTCATTGCTCGTTTCCTTCGTGAGGACGCCTTATCGAAGACAGCCCCGAAGTTTGCCAACATTGAGGACCCTTTTGGGTTCGGTCCGAAGAAGTTGCCGACCACTGAATCAGATCTACCTCAGTACTACATCCCTATTATATCGCCGATATCTTTTGAATCCATTGTTGTCCCAGGCATGGACGAGGAGACGTTCTTTGTGGGGTTTGTTAGTGTTTGGCTCAGTTGGTTCGTTATCCCCATGCATCGCCGCTTCATGAGAGCCTCGGTCATCTACCCGGCCCATCGTATTGCTAAGGGGACGCGGTTGGCCATTGGCATCCCGGCCTTGGCGCACCTCTATCATGGATTGGGCACCGCAGCTAATACCTCTACACCCGGCATGGACGTAGTGAACTTTTCGCTTCATTATTTCACGTCCTGGGTCGAAATGCATGTGCTGGGGGCTTTCGCTATGCATCAGAGGCCCGCCTTTTACGACGCCTATCCCTTCCCGCGACTCATGCGACTGGTGAGTGCTTCTGCTGCTGACCCGACCCAATTCGGGGCTATTCGGGTGCTGATTTCTCCTCATGCCACCACTGGCGGGTTGGCTTTTAGTGATCGGGTCTTGTCTACTCCTTCGGGTCCCGTCCAACAACTCTGGGACCAGTCGAAAGACAACGCACCTTCTTTGAAGCCCCGGGAAGCCGCGCATTTGTATACAATTAGACCGGGCTACTTGGTGTTTCGCCAGGACAGTGCAGCTCTTTTTATGCGGTACAATCCGCATCGATTCGCCCGGCAGCTCGGATACGACCAGGGTGTTCCTTTCGAGGCTTTTATAGTCGCCCCGATCCCTTCGCTCGATGTTGTTCGCGATGCCGCTCACCATTTCATGAGGCTGAACACCGGCTCCCGTTTCATGGTCCCTGAAGCTGAGTACATGCCCCGGTGTGTGGGTGCATTTACGGGCTGGTACCTTCATCGGATCAGCCCAATTATCCTTGAAGAAAGAAGGGTGCTTCTTGGTCACGACGCCCCTCCTCAGGTTTCGGGGGCTAAGCTACAACCAAGGGTTCCGGTCTGCTTCCCTTTGAGGGAGACTGGCACCACGCTCATTCCGGGGGAGTCAGGGGTAGACCTTACTCCAATAGCTGGTATGCCTTTGGGTTCTCGATCGCGGGGTAAACGGGCCCCAGTAGTAGCACCCCTGCCGGTGGCGGTACCGCCCCCTGTGGCGTGGACAACGGTGATGTCGTCCTCGGTTGTGGCACCGAGCGAGAGTAACAGGGATGAAGGCGTTGAGGGTGATGTGGGTCAGCGCCGCCCTAAGGCTTCGCGCGGGAGGAAACGGTCATCCTCAGCGACCGACTCTGGGTCTAAACAGCGGAGGAAAGCGGCCACCACCCTGCTTGATTCTGTGGCGGAGTCTGAGCCTATCCTTGAAGATGAACCATTGGCCCTGCAAGAGTCAGACGCTGGACTTCTCTTCCCGAGTTCGGCTGATGAGAAGGCCACACAGCTGGCTGAGGCCATACGGCGTTCAAAAGACGCGTCTCATAATGCCAAGGTTCCGAAGAAGTCTTATCCCGCTGTAATTTTTTACGAAAATCCTTCGTGGATTCGGCGGCGATTCATCGGTCCCTTGGAGGAATGGGGGGAAAGGGCTTTGAAGCAGGCCGCTTCAGAAGACGCAGCTGATGCACTTTCTTTATGGACCGGCGGTCATGAGTCTACTCTTGGACCCCGCCGAGCCTATCTCCTTGAGAAGGAGCAGCGGCTTGAAGAAGCCATATTGAGGGCTTCCTTGCATATAGGTACGTTGTGCTCCTTTTGTAGTCTTTCCGATTATTTATGCCCGTGCATATGTATCATTATTTTTATTCGAATCGTGCAGAATCTTCGACGCTGGGGGAGCTTCGTACGGGCTCATTGAAGCTGACGCCTGCCGAAATCCCCGATGAAACATTGCTTGATGCGGAAGGGGCTGATGAGGCTGCTCCTCTTGCGATAGAGCCTCCAGTGGCTGTTCTTGATCAGGTAGTGCTCGCCCCTTTGGGGGAGACTCATTTGGAGGCTGCCGCCCCAACGGCTCTTCCCGAAGGCGGCCCCGAAGCTGAGATGGAGGTAGTGGGGACTTCCCTCCCTCTGTTGGAGTCCGGGGTTCCGACAGAGGCTGTCGAAGCCGCTATCCCCCCGGCTCAGAATGGGAGGAGTGTTGAAGGTAACCTTTCTGAATTTTAAATTAGCAGTCTTTCCGTTGTCTGAACTCTTTTGTTTTCTCAGAATTACGCGAGTTGGCGGCCTCTATTGTCGATCTGTCTCCCCGGCAATCCTTTCAGCGTCTGCTGGAGATGGCAGCTCCACAAGCGATATCCCCCCAACGCATTGTCCTCTCATCTGGGCAAGGTTGGTGTCGTCCATCCCTTCTCATAGCATTGTCGTTATTTTGCGTACTGACATTGATGTTTTCTACAGTTCTGGAAGCCGATGATGAGGTCGAGGTTCTCGAAGGACCAGGGGAGCCTTCAGCTCCTACTTGCACGACTGTCGGTAAGCGACATTTCATTATACTCTCATTCGTTCTTTGCTTAAGAATTTTGCTGACGTCTTTCAAATTTGAACAGCTCTGCCAGTCTCCACGGCGTTGGAGTCGCGCATCGTGATGCCGCCCGGCCCTTATGCCCTGCGGGCTTCAGAACACTTGGCCCAATTAAGCCTCGTCTCCTTGTCGTCTCTGATCGAGGAGCTTCGTGCTGGCAGAGCGACCACGGCTGAAGCATTCGCTGCCGAGGCTAACGGTTCTCTTCCTTTTCTTGCCACCTACCACAGCGAAGAGGTGGTGCGAGTCTGGGTGGAGTTCTGCCGGCGGGTGGAGGCTTGCCTGCACGCCCTCGAATGTTCCCACCTTTCCTCGGAGGCCGTGGCTGCAAAGGCGGAGTTACGGGGGCTGATAGCACGGTGCGCGGCAAACATGACATCATGTGAGAAGAGGCTCGGTCGCAAGTTCCCAGAGAGGGAGCTAGCCTCCAAGGCGCTGGGCGAGCTTCAAGCCAATCTCACAGCCAAAGCCAACAAAGCGTATGAACTCTGGCGGATGCTTCAGAAGTCCATCAAAGAGGTGGTGGCTCTCGATAAAGCTGCCACGTTCACTCGTGAGAGGGTCGAGGCTCATAAGGCCACTGAGAAAGAGCTTGAAGCCCGGCTTGCTTCATATCAGGTCCAACAAGCTCAGGCGGAGGCTCGTCTTTTGGAGATCTTGCGTCATGAAGCCGTGGTCCAACAAAAGCAGGATGAGCTGTCCAAGCTGCTGAATCGCCCGCCGGCTTGAAACATTTGTATCTTTTCTCCCTTTTTTTTGTACATACTCATGGATAAGAGTATCTTTCTTTTTGTTTCTTCCATGACTTGTATTTTGTATCCATTTTGGCTTATGAATAAAAGATACAATTTTCCTCTCAATGGTGTATCCCCTTTTTATTGAATGTATTCTGCGGATATTCTATCTTGATCTCCTTGCAGGACAGCGATGGCTCTGGATTCAGGGTTAAGATCTGCTTCCTAAGACTTTTGCATTTTATGAGCTGCGAGGGTCTCATAAAGAGTTTTTTCTCCCTATAGGTCGAGAGGATCCCATAGGTGTAAATTTTTTCTTAAAAATCGTGAGGATTCTTAAGCGGGTTTTCCCTTGAGGGTCGTAAGGATCTCACAAGAGAATTTTTCTTTCTTACAGGTCGTGAGGACCTGCAAGTGCTGGATGTGGTCACCCTTATCCGTGTTTCACGGGGTCAGGGGCCGCTCCAGGTATCGTAGTTTAAAGACGTCGCGGTCAAGGTTAAGGACCTCATAGTCCATGGATTTAGGGACTCCACAGTCCGATGTTAGTTTTAAGACATCACGGTCAAGGTTAAGGACCTCATAGTCCGTGGATTTAGGGACTCCACAGTCCGATGTTAGTTTTAAGACATCACGGTCAAGGTTAAGGACCTCATAGTCCGTGGATTTAGGGACTCCACCGTCCGCTGTTAGTTTTAAGACATCACGGTCAAGGTTAAGGACCTCATAG
Organism: Agapanthus africanus; assembly: GCA_030015575.1. Classification (NCBI taxonomy): domain Eukaryota; kingdom Viridiplantae; phylum Streptophyta; class Magnoliopsida; order Asparagales; family Amaryllidaceae; genus Agapanthus; species Agapanthus africanus. The sequence continues at coordinate 213,456,915 of CM057339.1, forward strand.
TCCGTGGATTTAGGGACTCCACAGTCCGATGTTTGGTTGCAGGGACCCGTCACCTCTTTGAAGACGTTGAGGAATTACAACGCCAGGTATCAAAGGAGTAAAGAGATGTACCCTTAAACCAAGGCAGAATCCGTAGGGAATCGGGGTGTTTGATCGTTAGTTTTAAGACATCACGGTCGAGGTTAAGGACGTCATAGTCCGTGGATTTTAAGGACTCCACAGTCCGGTATTTGCTCTGGATGCTTCACACGGGTTCACTGCCGTGCTTGGCGAGGACCAGGCTCCGCTCTGGGCGTTTTCCGCGGGGTCAAAGAGTGACGTTATCCGCGTTCCACATAACCAGGAATTTTGCACTAGATGCTTCACACGGGTTCACTGCCGTGCTTGGCGAGGACTAGGCTCCGCTCTGGATGCTTCACACGGGTTCACTGCCGTGCTCTGCGAGGACCAGGATCCGCTCTAGACGTTTTCCACGGGGTCAAAGAGTGACGTTATCCGCATTCCACATAACCAGGAATTTTGCACTAGATGCTTCACACGGGTTCACTGCCGTGCTCGGCGAGGACTAGGCTCCACTCTGGATGCTTCACACGGGTTCACTGCCGTGCTCTGCAAGGACCAGGATCCGCTCTGGACGTTTTCCACGGGGTCAAAAAGTGACATTATCCGCGTTCCACGTAACCAGGAATTTTGCACTAGATGCTTCACACGGGTTCACTGCCGTGCTCGGCGAGGACTAGGCTCCGCTCTGGATGCTTCACACGGGTTCACTGCCGTGCTCTGCGAGGACCAGGATCCTATCTGGACGTTTTCCACGGGGCCAAAGAGTGACATTATCCGCGTTCCACGTAACCAGGAATTTTGCACTAGGTGCTTCACACGGGTTCACTGCCGTGCTCGGCGAGGACTAGGCTCCGCTCTGGATGCTTCACACGGGTTCACTGCCGTGCTCTGCAAGGACCAGGATCCGCTCTGGACGTTTTCCACTGGGTCAAAGAGTGACATTATCCGCGTTCCACGTAACCAGGAATTTTGCTGATTGTATCCGCATTTCACGGGATGGAGGTTTGACTGTTGGCGATATGTATACCACCGAGCCATGGAACTGGGAGTTGCCGCTGTTCCGCTTAGCTTGAAGTTGTGTCCGTTGTTACGAGACGAGTGTTGGGATGATCTCTAGGTCGCTTGTGGCCCGTCGAGATTTAGCTTCTTTCTTTGGTGAAACCTGGGGGAGGGAGGTATGTTCCCTTTTTGTTTATGCCGTTGGATTGTATACAGGGTGTGATGGAACATCACCTGTAAGGCATAAATTTTATTTTTATTTTATTTCTTCTTCCGTGATGCTCTATCGTTTCAGCTTTTATATCGCGAAGGTCGTGATTGCCCCATCATTTCGGCTATTTTTCGCGGTGCCCAATCATTTCGGCTATCTATTTATTTTCTGCTCGCTGCTTTTTATTGCGAGTTGCCCCATCATTTCGGCTATTTTTCATGCCTTCATTTTTACTTGCTGCTTTTTATTGCAAGTTGCCCCATCATTTCGGCTATTTTGTAGGCATGTGTGGCTTGCTAGCTTTTTCGCTGCAAGCCTGGATTTTAGGCACCGATTTCGGCATCAGCACCACTACAACTGGAATGTTGCCAGGAGCGAATCATCATTTGCCTTTGTCGATGATGAACAAAGGTGGCTCAGCAAACAGGGTTAAGGGTCCTGTCGACCAAGGCTTTTGACTTCATGAGCCGTAAGGGTCTCACAAAGGTATTTCTCCCTACAAGTCGTGCGGATCTTGCAGGTGTATTTTCTCCTTAGGGATCGTGAGGATTCCTAAGTGTGTGCTCCTCTGTAAGTCGTAAGGATCCTACAAGAGGGCTTTCTCCTTATGGATCGAGAGGACCTACAAGGGTTGGACTTTGCTGGGGAAATGTTTATTCGCGCCCGTGGATTGTATACAAGGGTCAGTATTGAGTCCCTTGTAGGGCAATATCGAAGGTTGTGGAGGATTTGCTTAAGAACAGGTTTAGGTTTCTGTAGCTTAAGACTTTCAAATCTCATGAGCCGTGAGGGTCCCATGAGAGGATTCTCCTTACGAGTCGTAAGGATCTCGCAAGTGCATTTTCTCCTTAGGAATCGTGAGGATCCCTAAGTGTGTTGCTCCTTTGTGATTCGTAAGGATCTCACGCAGGTGGTTTCTCCTTACAAGGTTGAGAGGACCCTACAAGTGTCTTTTAACGAGGTTGCGCCCTTTCGGGTTTTCACAAACACTCGCCGGTAGTCCTACTGTTTTTACTCACGGAGCCCTTTTGGGTTTTCATCCGTGCCCATTTTGCTTGTGGACACACCGTTTCTTATTCTTTTTCTCTCCTTTTTTTTATCTCGTCAGCCTAAGGATGCTGCGGTAGTAGTTTAGGGACGTTTCGGTCCGTCGTTAGTTTAAGGACGTTTCGGTCCGTTGTTAGTTTAAGGACGTTTCGGTCCGTCGATAGTTTAAGGACGTTTCGGTCCGTCGATAGTTTAAGGACGTTTCGGTCCGTCGATAGTTTAAGGACGTTTCGGTCCGTCGTTAGTTTAAGGACGTTTCGGTCCATGGATAGTTTAAGGACGTTTCGGTCCGTTGTTAGTTTAAGGACGTTTCGGTCCATCGTTATGGGAATGCCGGCTGCTGCTTGTAAAGTCTGAGCTTAGGAAGATAGCGAGCGGACATAGTCGTCGTCATCTATCATTGACCCAGGCTGTGGCTCATTAAGCATAGTATTTCTTTAAGAAGCGGCCGTTTATTGGTCTGAAAGGCCTTTCACCATGCATGTACATGAGTAGATAGGCTCCACCCTGGTAGACCTTTTCTATGATGTACGGGCCTTCATAGTTTGGCTCAAATTTTCCCTGCTTGGCACGATTGGGGATCATAGGTCTTTTGACCACTAGTACGAGATCGCCTTGGCGGAATGTCCTCAGCCTGGTCAATCTTTCGTATGAGCGCATCATCTTTTGCTTTGTAGGCTTCCAGATGTTGTTGCGCTATGAGCCGGGTTTCGTCAAGGGCATCAAGCTCCTCAAGCCGAAGGTGAGCATTTTCTTCGTCCGTCAGCTCGTGGTGGACTGCCACTCGTAGAGAGGGTAACTCTATCTCGAGGGGGAGCACTGCTTCCATCCCAAATACCAACACGTACGGCGTTGTGTTCGTGGCCGTCTTGAATGTAGTTCGATAAGCCCAAAGGGCTTCTTGCAGCCTCTCGTGCCAGTCTCTCTTATTCCGGGAAACGGTCTTTTTTATGATCTTCGTCAAGGTCTTATTGAAGGCCTCGGCCAGACCGTTAGCTCGTGGGTTGTAAACTGAAGAATATCTCCAGTCTATATTGTGCTGCTGCGCGAAGCGGCTAATCTTATGGCTTCGGTAGGCTGGCCCATTATCGGAGATAATCCGCCGTGGAGTTCCAAACCGATAGATGACGTGTGTCTTGAAGAAATGGAGCATATTCTCCGTCTTCACTTCCCTCAGTGGTACTGCTTCTGCCCATTTGGAGAAGTAATCAGTTGTCGCCAGGATAAAACGATGTCCCTGGGATGATGCTGGCTCGATGGGGCCGACTATGTCAGTCCCCCACATTTCGAATGGCCAGCTAGCCACCGTTGGGTGTAGTGGATTCGGATGTTGGTGGATAAAGTCTCCATGAATCTGGCACGAGTGGCATTGCTTCGCATACTCGAGGCAGTCCTGGATCATCGTGGGCCAGTAGTAACCCATCCGTTTAATTTTTAACTTCATCTTTGGGCCTGCTTGGTGAGAACCGCAAAGTCCGTCGTGAACTTCCTGAATGACTCTTTCTGCTTCGTCAGGTCCTAAGCATCTCAGCCATAGAGAATCAAACGATCTCTTGTATAGAGTATCGTTGACGAAAGCGAAAGATAGAGCTCGTTTCATGAGCTGATGTCTTGAGGACGCTTCTTTGGGCATTCGGTGGGACTTAAAGTGGTCTATGAGGACTTCCCTCCAGTCCTCGGCCTTCTCATGGTCTTTTACTTGTAGGGTCGTCTGCTCAATCGCTCCCTTTTCTTTATATAATTCCGGAGGTATTTCTGTCGGGACGAGCACTCGACGGCTTTGTACCACGATTCTTACATCATCGAGGTTTTCGTCAGCCAGCTCTTTAGCAAGTTTGGCCAATGCGTCTGCTTTGCTGTTTTCCGCGCGCGGTATGTTCTCCAAAGTATAGGAGGGAATTTGGGTCAATAGTTGTTGCACCTTTTCGCCGTACTTCACCAACTCCGGTTTACACGTTTGGTAGTTACCATTTACTTGACTAACGACCAGTTGAGAATCTCCGTATATAAGGAGGTCTTCAATTCCCAGGTCGATGGCGATTTCGAGGCCCGCTATCAGAGCTTCGTATTCAGCTTCATTGTTTGTCCTCGGCTCTGTTAAGGAGAAGGCGAAGCGCATTATCCCTCCTTGTGGAATTACGAAGATGAGGCCTATCCCCGATTTGATCATTGGGATACCCTGTTTCCGTTTCTTTACGGAGGACGCTCCATCAAAATAGAGTTCCCATCGGGTGCTACCGCCGCCAATCGCATCAAATGCATGCTCGTCCGGCAAATCACAGTTCAGAGGAGAATCGGCCGGTATCGAATGCTCAGCGAGGAAATCGGCAATGGCCTGGCCTTTAACTGCCTTGAGAGGTTGATACGTTATCGAGAACTCCATCAAGAGCAGGGCCCATTTAGCGAGTCGTCCCGTCAATATGGATTTTGACATTAAGTATTTAAGGGGATCCACCTTTGAAATGAGGCGGACTTCATGCGCCAACGCATAGTGCCTGAGCTTTGTTATCGCGAAGATTAACGCCAAGCAATATTTTTCAATGGAAGAGTAGTTGCTTTCTGCCCCCAGTAGAACTCGACTTAAGTAGTAGAGTGCTCTCTCTTTCCTCTGATCGTTCTCTTGTGCCCATAATGCGCCCAAGGAACCTTCGAGGGCGGTCGTATAAAGAATGAGGGGTTTTCCCTTGACCGGCGCAGCCAACACCGGAGGGTTCTGCAGGTACTGCTTGATCTCGTCTAGTGCACCTTGGCACTTGTGATCCTAAACGAATGGAGTTCCCTTTTTCATCAGGTGGCTGTAAGGACGGCATTTGCCTGAAAGATTAGCGATAAACCGCCGGATGTATGCGAGCTTCCCTTGTAGGGACCGCAACTGTTTGAGGGTTCTTGGCGGAGGCATTTCCATGATCGCTTTAATCTTTGACGGATCTATTTCAATACCTCGGTGTCGAATGATGAATCCCAGGAATTTGCCCGAGGAGACTCCAAACGCGCATTTGAGGGGATTCATTTTCAGATTATATTGCCGAAGGCGTTGAAATACAGTCTCCAGATGCTTTAAATGTTCTCCGTATGACATGCTCTTTACTACGAGGTCATCGATATAGCACTCGACGATGTCATGTATGAGGTCGTCGAAGATCTTTGTCATGGCCCTTTGATAGGTAGCGCCAGCGTTCTTTAGACCAAAGGGCATAACCCTGTAACAGAATATACCCAAAGGGGTCCGGAAAGCGGTGTGCTTCTGGTCTTCGGGATGCATCTTTATCTGATTGTATCCTGACGACCCGTCCATAAAGGAGAAAACCTCGTGAGTGGACGTGTTATCTATCATTAGCTCGGTTACTGGTACTGGGAAATCATCCTTTGGACAGGCTTTATTGAAATCCCTGAAATCCACGCATATGCATACCGTCCCATTCTTCTTCATTACCGGGACGATATTGGCGATCCAATTGGGATATTGGACTTCTTGGATAAATCCCGAATCGATCAGCTTCTTGACTTCGGCGTTGATGCTCATCTCAAGCTCGAGTCGCATCCTTCTTGGCGCCTGCTTGACCGGCTTGATATCTGGGGATATTGCTAATTTATGCACAGCAATCTCCGGATCTAATCCTGGCATCTCGGAGTAGTTCCATGCGAAGCAGTCTTTATGCCGTAGAAGCACGTTCTTTAACGCAGCCACCCTTTCTTCAGATAGCAGCTCGCTGACAAATGTCGGTCGCGGGTCGTCTGCCGATCCCAACTCAATCTTCTTGAGGTTATCTGCAGTAGTATGTATACCATCTTCCAGTTCTTTAGGAGCGAGCAGAAATTCTGAGATCACCTCATCATCGCTGTTCTCAAAGCACCGGGGAAGGTCATCTATGTTCTCGGGCTCTTCTTTTAATATCGTAATCGTATAACAGGTGTGAATCCGCTCCCAGGACTGAGGTGGATCCGGTTCTGCTCTTGCGGCCTTGGGTTTATGCTCTTGTGGCGGCGTTACCCTCCAGCCGTCGGATAAAGCGAATCTGCCCTTTTGGTACTGGTCCTCGACCCAGTTCTTGAAGGTGAAGCAGTCTTCAGTAAGATGTCCTATGGCTCGGTGATAAGAGCAATAGCTCAGATGAGAAGCCTTGTTAGCTTGTTCAGAATGTCTAGACTCTGGAAGCGTGATCATTTGATGTTTTATAGCGAGCTTGAGTAACCTCTCTGTCTTGTCTCGGGGGAAGGAATACGCTCGACTCATCTTCTTTATGAGGGACGAATCCGAGCCGTGCAATACCCGATCACGCAACCCTCTAATCCTGCGTCGTTGTTGTCGGCTCCTCTTTCCACTTCTTGATCTATTTCCGTCTCTGCGTCGGGCCTTTCGTACAACGGATTGACAAGGATGAGCATCTTTGTCTTTTGCAGCCTGTTGAGATAGACGTTGCATCCTGGCCTTCTCGTAGATGGCCATTTCGCGGTTGTGGTCTTCCCGAGCTTTCTGACCCACTTTCCTGATAGGCTTGCCCATTCGTTCTTCAGACGACGGACTCGGCGCTTCAATCGCGGGGTCTAGTTTTGATGAGGGGTTGGCATCTCCTGACAGGGCGTCATCTTCTTCATCAAAGGTATATATGGCGTAGCTACTGTGGGCCCGTTCCCGTTTTCCAGCTCTCGCGTATCCAAGCCCGAGTGTTTCCATTTTCCCATTGGGTAATTTGCGTTGAGTCCCGGGGACATCCCAAATCATGTTGTAGAACCGAGCCTGCCGAACAGTCTGTTTTAAGGGTACTCCTTGGCGCTTCAATAGCTTCTTTAATCCATTTGTATAGTATCTAGGCAGACGGATGGGTTGGAGCCTGTCAAGTGTAGCATCCGCGCCATGCCAGATCTCTTTCTCTACTTTCGACTCTGAGGATCGGTAGAATAGGATCACCTTCTCACCCCTTTGCCTGGGAGGGACGTAAAATGTTTGCAGGTCCTGCACACTGTGAGCTTGAAGCGTGTCGAGATCCTTGTAGTGTTCTCGCGGTACCATGGTGATTTGCAAACTATGGTCATCGCCAGGGGGTGCCTGTATTGCCAGCCGGTTGGAGAACACGGCATTAACTTCATCTTCTGAATCACTTCCGAAGACCAACATGGGGACGGGCGTCCCCAGGTTGCTGCGTTGAGATGGCCCTGCATAAACTATCTCTTCTTCTTCGGTATCGCTCCCGAAAACAGGGATGGTGGCGGCGGTTTTGTTCTCCGGGTTGCGACACCTTTCTGTATCCTCGAAATCTGGCAAAAAGTACTTCGCATCTTCGTATTTGCGGACTTCGTTCACGGAGAATGGGTTCAACTCACCTGTTACAATATACTCGAAACCATCCTTAAAGTACTTCATACACTGATGTTGCGTAGAAGGGATGATGTTGTACTCGTGTAGCCAAGGACGACCGAGCAAGGCGTTGTAGCAGGTCTTGGCGTCAATGACATGGAATTTGACGTCCGTGACGAGAAGTCCAAAGCGTAATGTTAGTATCACAGATCCGAGAGTCCGTGACGATTGTGAATCGAAACCGGAGATAGTAATTTTGTCACGAGCGAGGTGTTGCACACTCATGCAGATTTCCTTCAACACCCGAACATTAAGGAGATTGACAGAGGATCCATTATCCACCAGGATCTTGCCTATCTTGATATCATGGCAGTATCCGGAGACATATAGGGGACGGTTGTGGTCGCGTGTCCCGAGGAGGAGGTCTTCGTCACCGAAAGTGATGTCGGCCGTATGCACTTCCTCCAGTTCATCCTTCATCTTTTCAGTGGCGAGGAAGGCTTGGAATTGTTCAGGTTCTTGTAATGCCTTAATTAGTGAGTCTCGCGCTTCTTTTGATAATAGGAGGGCATCGAGAATGCTAAGCTGAGAAGGTAGCTTCCTTAGGTGCGCGAGGATGTTATAGTCCACCTTATCCTTCCTAGGAGGGTCTTTGGCAGCCAGCTCTCTCATGACTTGGTCATCTAAAGTGATATCTTCAGTGACCTTTTCCTTTCCCTTATCTTTTCTACTCACGGGCCCGAGATTCTTCTCTGGGAGTGTGCGATTGCGCAGCTGAATGTTCTCGCAGGTCTCCGGTTTCTCCTCTTTCCCTAAAACGGATTCTTTAAAGAGAGGGCCCAGAGCCATTTCTTCATCAGAGTCGCTCCCAAAGGTGAGAACTTATGACCTCCCGGCGTGAGCCATACAACAGTTGCCAGTAGTTCTGTTGTGCCCATCGATAGTACTTCTTTGCTCCTGACGGCTCTTGCGTTTCATGCGCTTAACGCGTTGCCGACGAGCAACATATCCTTTCCACCATATCTTAAAGGCGTCGCACTCCTCCGTGGGGTGTGAGATTTTCCGATGATATGCGCAATAATCAGGGTGCCTCTCCACCCCATCATGTGTGTTTCCTTCCGAGGGTGGTAGCTTCATCCCCATTGACATGGCTTTGGCAAACCTTTTCCTCGTTTTGAATATCCTCTTGTCTACTTCGGATGCCTTTCGCTCTGGCAGAGGTAGTTCAACTCTTCCGTCCAGTCGCCTGCATTTGGTTCCTTCTGACGCTGCCATCTCACGCTCCTGATCCGCTTTACTTTTTAGACGAATCGCGTCTAGAAAGGCATTGATCATTTCATTTGTCGGCCACGCACGCTCTGGTTCAGGCTCTGCCTCCAGCTTCTTAGTGCCTGGAGTTTTCTCATCATCGGTAAACGAGTGGGAGATTACGTTACAACTCGCCACATATCCTTCGGATTCATTCGACGAGCTCTCTCCCTCATCTCTCTCTTGAAAGATGTGGTTGAGGAACTCTTGCAGAGTGACAGGAGTTCATGCCTTTTGATTGTATTCTTCCAGCGCGTCGATTTGCATCTGCAAGTTCGAGTGCTCGTTTCCAAGCTTCACGAGCTTCTTGGATTTCTTCTTTTTCTTCGAAGATTTTGACGGTTGGGCGTGAGTATTTGGGTCCTCATCGCGAGTCTTCGTAGTTGGGCGGTGCCTCAGCATCCCTTCGATAATTTGAGGTTCAAGAGGGTCCTTCCATTCGATCGCAGGGCACGCATGAAGGTCTCTCAGCATTCTTTTGGTTTTAGTTGATAGCACGACCTCCCATGGAGCTTCTTCAATAAAGGAGCAGGTTGCCCCCGGTGCTTCTGCTTTCTTAGGAGTATGCGGTTGTGGTGGGTTCACTTTCCACTTTTCAGATAGTATAAACTTCCCCTGGAGGTATTGATCTTCAATCCATCCTTTGAAGACGAAGCAATCTTCAATCGGATGACTTACCGTTTGATGGTAAGGGCAATAGTTAGGGTTATTCACCTCGGTGGGTTGCGGCGGTCGCCTTGGATTTGGTAGGTTTATAAGTCTGTTGCATATTGCCAGCTCGAATAACCGTTTCGTCTTGTCTCGTGGGAACGAGTAGGGACGTTTCATCTTCTCATTATAATACCGGCGTCTTTCTTCCAGTTGATCTGCCGGTTTCGGGGCGTTAGGTTGCTGTTGGGCATTCGCAACAAAGGTTGCCCTTCCTTTACCCTTGTCATTCCGAGGTTCCGACTTCGGGGGAGGTGGTCTATGACCCATCTGGTCCATCTGAGCCAACTTGTCGATTAAAGCCTGGAATGTGGTTGGCTTAAAGAATATCATAAACTGGGAGATAGTTGCGTGGGGGTCCAGGGTTCCCACGAACATGCCCACTGTGGGTGCCTCCTCAATGCGTTGTTCACATCTCGACCACAAATTCCGCCAGCGTATAGCATACTGGACCCAGGTTTCGCCTGGTTTTACCCTGGCGTTAATCAATGCAGTTATTGGAGTGCGTTCGCTGGCACTTGCGAATCGCTGAGTGAATAACAACTCCATTTCAGCGAACGTTTTGATAGAATCGTTCGGGAGTTCCGAATACCATTCGAACGCTGTTTCTGATAAGCTGCCCACGAACTGGCGGAGCAACAGTTTATCATCACCGCCGGTGTTACCGCAGAGGGCCCGGAACTGGGCGACATGTTGATGGGGATTGCCGGTCCCCTTATACACGTGGAATTTTGGTATCGTATAGCCTTGCGGGTATTTGATTTGGTTGTACCAGCTTGGATATGGCCGCCCCGTTTTTACGACTTGACCAGCTGCCTCAGTCGCATGATGAACCCGGATTTGCTGGGCTATGTAGTCAACCAAGTCAGCCTTGGAGATTGTCTCCTCCTTAGCCGTCGAGAGGGCTGGTGGTGGATTCGACGTTTCTCCTCGGTCGTCTTCAAGAACGATTGGGGGATCCTCGGCGGGTAAGTCCTGCTGGATCATCATTCCTATCATATCTTGGAAGAGAAGGCACATACGTTGTATGTTGGCCGCTTGTTCAGCAGCCTCTTTGTCCTTTTTCTCCAGTATCCGGTGAAGGAATTCAGCGTCGGTTTCTTCTTCCTGGCGTGCGTCTGAGGACGTTTCTGGGCTTTCTTTTGGCCCGGTAAGTGCGGCCATAGCATTCATCATTTCCTGAAGCTTTTGTTGCTGCTCCTGGGCTTTTGTCACGGATCGGGTTAGCGGTCGGTGGCCCGTAAAAGTGCGGCTTTCCTCCTTTCCAGAAGCCATGTAAACAGTGTGCACCACCATGCCCTTAGACTTCGGGCGTCTGGGCTTAGTGCTTTTAACCGTTGTTGCAGGCTGGGGGATCTTCTCTGGCCTCCTCCTTTTATGAGCCATGGAGGTTGAGCGGGCCGTTGAGGTGGGCGTCCAGACAGCCTTTTGGGGTTTAGCCTGGTGACCAGCTTCCGGTTGGGTTTTCAGCTTCTTGTGCTGGCGGGAGAAGTTTGGATCGATGATCGAGTCTCGGGCCCGCCGCCAAACCTTATAGATTTTGGAAGACAGCCGTTGAGGGGATCGAGGTTGTTCTGATTTTATTTCCACAATCTTTTTTAATGGGGGAGGAGACCTTTTTAGCACTGCAGTAGGAGAATTCCTTCGCACCTTATTTAGCATCTCGAAGTTGTTCCCAGTTGGAACAGCAGCATTAACTTCTGCCATCGGGGTTGGTGGAGTTAGTCCCGAGGGGGAGTTGCCCCCAGCCCTCCTTACTCGGCGTCAGTGGCGACGTCGAGCGTGTCGAGCGGACGGCGCGGGTTCAGCGGTGAGAATAGCTTTGTCTTGCCCCCTGTGTAGGTGGGGGGTTGTTGCTGGTGTTAGCCTGTCAAAGACCGACGTCCTTTGGGCAGCAGGAGCGGGAGCTGAAGCCGTTAATCTTGTAAAGACCGACTTTTTGGTCAGAGGAGCCGCCTTGGCGATTTCGGGAGCAGGAGCGGCCACTTTCTTAGAAGCAGCCTTCTCTGGGATTGTAGGCCCCATGATGGGTTCGCAGGATTTCTGGCCCAATCTAGAGAAGACCGAGGCGCTGATGTTGGGCGACTCGTTGAGAGGAGCCGCGGCAGGGGTAAGACGATCAAAGACCGACTTGTTGAGAGCTTCCGTTGTCAGCACTGGAGCGGTGAAGCTTGTCGGCGGGAGCATGGTCCCAAAGAACAATCCTGTGGTGGCGCGAGTGACCTGTTCCACGGGCATTGTGAATAGCGAAGCAGCTTGGGGTCCGTAGGCTATACCTCCTGGCGAGGCAGAGCGTTGGTTGCAATTGCAGTCCGAGCAGTTGGAGAATTTCGCAGAAGTAGAAGCCATCGATCCTTTGCTTTCTGCAATAAGCAAGACGCCAATTCTTTGTATCTTGAAACCCAAGAGCAACCATTAGCGAACCGCGATTGGTTCGCGAATTACGACACACTAAGTGTGGAGTGGAAAGAGGAAAAGGTCCCACCGGGCGTGCTAGAATCTGTTCCCCTCCGAACAGCGGCCGAGACGTGGCGTCTCGCCTGAGGTTCGGGGCAGATGCTAATTGGTGCTATCCGTCCACCCCTCCGGAGATGCCAAGTTGATCTATGGCACCATGTATCGAAGGTTTAAACGGATGCGGCCGATGTAGCAGACTTCGTCAGATTCCCGCTCGATTGAGGGGTTTTTGATTGTAGGGACGCTCTTCCCTGCAGGCGCAAGCCCCTGCAGTTAATTACGCTACCGCATCGCGGTAACAACTTTCTCCTTCTCCAGATGGTCACTTCGTGTCGTGTGTGTCTATTTTATGTTTTGTTTTTGGTTGCCCGTGGATTGTATACGGAGACTGAGTTATGTCGTCGCCCGTAGGGCGTGGACTAGTCCAAATCCGTGTTATCTTAGATTTGGGTTTGTGGTTTTGGTTTGAGGATACGTTAGCCATACTTGAGGCTAAGATCAACCCAAACGTTTGTTAAGGATACGTTAGTCTAACTTGAGACTAAGATCAACTTAACAGGATCGTTTAGATCCGACGAAGGAGCGTTTGGGCTCCATTGTTCCAGTTTAGGGACATAGTGGTCCATCGTATGTATGGCCGTCGGGACCCGTCACCTCTCTGACGACGTTGAAGGATTACAACGACAGATGTCAGAGGAGTTCGGAGATGTACCCTCGAACCAGAGTTAATTGGGGGAGATCCATAGCCCGGTTTGTTTGAAGGTTTAAGGATACGTTAGCCATCTTTGAGGCTAAGATCAACTTAAACGGGATCATTTAGATCCGACAAAAGAGCATGCGGAGGCTCTATTGTTCCAGTTTTAGGGACGTGGTGGTCCATTGCTAGTTTAAAGACATTGCGGTCCATGGGTAGTTTAAGGACATTGCAGTCCATGGGTAGTTTAAGGACATTGCGGTCCATTGTTAGTTTTAAGACATCTCGGTCAAGGTTAAGGACGTCGTAGTCCGTGGGTTTAAGGACCCCACAGTCCATTGTTAGTTTTAAGACATCTCGGTCAAGGTTAAGGACCTCATAGTCCATGGGTTTAAGGACCCCACAGTCCATTGTTAGTTTTAAGACATCTCGGTCAAGGTTAAGGACCTCATAGTCCATGGGTTTAAGGACCCCACAGTCCGTATCTTGATTTAAGGACGCATTAGTCCATGAGTTTAAAGACCCCACAGTCCGTATTAATGAGTGGTCACCGGGACCCGCCACCTCTTTGAAGACGTTGAGGGATTACAACGCCAAGTATCAAAGGAGTGAAGAGATGTACCCTTAAACCGGAGTGGATTAAATAGACTTTGGCCCAATTTGGGATCAAGACCAATTAATTACGTTATGAGCACATTAGTTCATTCAATTACGAATTGGGGACTTATGGCCAGCTTGGGCTAAGTCCAATCGTGTCTGGAATATTGGCTTCATGTTAGTCCATTGAAGGAGGGACTTTGCCTCTATCCATTTAGCCAATTGGGCCAAAGCCTAGTGTTAAACACTACAGAGCAATCAGTGTTGAACACTGGAAACAAGATTGACAAGTTAGTGTTTAACACTAAAAGATAATTGGTGTTAAACACCAGCAACAAGGCCTTCAAATTATCATAAACACTAAAACAGATTAGTGTTAAACACTGGCAATGGAGATCTCAGATTGGTGTTAAACACTAAGGTAATCAGTGTTGAACACTGCGAATAAAGTTCTTTGATTAGTGTTGAACACTAAGGCCCAACAGTGTTTCAATACTGGGTTCGGGAGTTTCAATTTAGTGTTAAACACTAAGGCAAGAGGGGTCACGTGGCAATACGTGAGAGCGCCCTCCCTTCATTTGTTCTTCTGAGACTATTGCATCTTTCAGAGCATCACGTGCCATCACGTGACGGGCATTCAAATGCTTGTGTGTTAAAGCTTCTGTCAAGGGTCACGTGGGTCACATGGGGCACTGCCTCAAAGGGGCTTTCTGTAGATCTTTTGGGGGGGTCACGTGGTGACACGTGACCCTGCCTCTATGTATGTTGTTTAGAGGATCTGTTAATCTTTTCCAGGAATTAAATTCCTCGTAGGGTTAAACCCTGACAGTAATTTCAGAGGAATTAAATTCCTACTTCCTTTTGAAGATTTATATTCTGGAATAGAGTTGGACTCTGAATTTTCTGTAGGAATTAAATTCCTCATATATGTGAAGAACTGAATAGGGTTAAACCCTAATAAAAGCTTTTAAGGAATTAAACTCCCATTTTAAAGAATTATGATTAAGGGAATTAAATTCCCGCTGTTTCAACAGAACTATGTTCTTAATTAGGGTTAAACCCTGTTTCTTTTTGTTCTGAAGGAATTAAATTCCCATGACACAGGGTCAAGCCCTTGTTTTATTTTAAAGGAATTAAATTTCTATAGTTCTGTGAGAATTAAATTCTCGTACTTCCGTTCCCCCTCTATGTTTTGGATCTGCATGGCAGGATCTCGACCCATTGAGAATTAAATTCTCAACTTCAAGGGGAGATGTGCACTTTGCAGATCCTCTATCAAAGAGAGAAGAGATATGTTCTTCTGTTTTATATATCAGAGTTAAACTCTGTTGAGAATTAAATTCTCTTTTCTTTCAAGGAGCCTTCCCTTTCTTACCTAGGGTTTTCTTTTGCAGAAGATCCAAATTCCTCAAAGTATCAAAGCTCTCTCCCTTTTCTTCCCTCTGCGTATATATGCCTTTGTGTCTCTTGGCTTCTATTTATAGGAGAAGCAGCCGAGTCAATTAGTTTCTGTGAATCTTTCATTAGGAGATTTGATTTGTATCCACCATTCGTTTGGACCTTTGGATTATTAGGTGAATTTTATTCACCATTGGATTTCAAATCCAGAGCTTCTCCTTTGTTATTTCTGTTAGATTTAAAGGGGAAATCTTTCCAAGTTCGAGATTTTACCATAGATAGGTGACATTTAATCACCTCTGAATCTTTAATTTAATCGGTTGCTTATAATCTTTTTCCTTTGGAAAGATTTGAGAGTTCTTTTCTCAGAACTTAATTCTGTTAACAAATGGGCTTTGAAGTCGGTCACATGTGGCCACGTGACCCTTGGTCACGTGTGGGCACGTGACCCCCTTGGAACGAGCTTTCTTCTTTCTTTCTGCGCTTTGCTTTCTGTTCTCTGTTTAGCTGTCACGTGCCACCACGTGACAACTGGTCACGTGTGAGCACGTGACCCTGGCATAGAGCCTTCTTCTCGATTTAACCGGAGAATGAGTCTGATGTTTTGAGTGTCACGTGCCAACACGTGACCCTTTTCACGTGGGAGCACATGACCTCTTCTGAAGCTTTTTTCTTGATTCGATCAGGGAACCGTTGTGTCTTTGCCGCTGCTTTTAAATGTCACGTGCCGACACGTGACCCAGGTCACGTGGGAGCACGTGACCCTTTCTGAAGCCCCTTTCTTTGATGTATTTAGGAAACTGAATTTGCCTTGTCGATACTTTTAGGTGTCGCGTGCCCACACGTGACTGCTGGTCACGTGTAAGCACGTGACCCTTTTCTGAAGCTTTTTCCATAAGCTTTTCTGATTTTAAATCAGGAAACAGAGCACAGCACAAAATCAACTCCCGATACCGGGAGAGACGAAACCCCTCATGTCCCTCATTGCCTCCATGTAACTCGGGACTGTACCCAAAATCCACATGTTTGCACGCTCTCTTGAGCGTGGTAGGGAGAAAATCAAAGCACAGTGGGAATCATATAAGAATCTATGACGATCTCGGGTCTACAGACTAACCTGTACCAATGTTACCAGAGAACTGCTATCTGACGATAGGTATAATACCATCTAGGAGTTCTCGGCGAGTCCTATTCGGTGTACCCATTCTCCAATGAACACCTGTGTACAATCTTTGATGTTAAACACCAATGGATGTGGGATCATCCATCGCCCCATACAGGGTCAAGAAACGTACACACTAGTCTACTCTGGAATAGATGACATATCTTGATACTCCCACGACTAGGAACAATTAAAGGATGAACTTGTGGACTACCCTGACCTCACTAGTATGATCTGCATCATAGTCTTAGTAGTCAAGTACACATCCTAAGGGCTTTATCAACATGTGAGAGAAAAACAGTATCACAATAACAGTCTACATGTTAAGATAAAGAGCAACCAGATAGCATACTATCATGTCGAGCAAGAATGTCCTCTCTATATATGTCCAAGCATCCATTATAATATACAATCATGTACAATAATGGCCTCTAGGGCATACATACAACTAACAATCTCCCACTTGCTCTAAGGCCAGTTGTTGTAATATCTCATACCCAACATCCCAAAGAGTCTCTCAAATTGTATCTGCGGGATGGCCTTCATGAGTGGATCCGCCGTGTTATTCTTCGTGTCAAATCTCCTGACCTCGATCTCCCGGCGATCAACTATCTCCCGGATCAGGTGATACCGCCTCAGAATATACCTGGATCGCTGATAGGACCTGGGTTCCTTGGCTAAAGCCAGAACTCCATTGTTATCGCAATACAAAAGTATTGGATGCTCAATGGATGGAACCACGCTAACTTCAGTTATGAACTTCTTCATCCAGACAGCCTCTTTGGCAGCATCGTTGGCAACGATGTATTCAGCCTCCATCGTCGAGTCTACCACGGTATCTTGCTTGGAACTCTTCCAACATACCGCCCCACCATTGAGGGTGAAGACAAAACTCGAGACCGACCTATTGTCGTCCTTATCACTCTGGAAGCTCTAATCGGTAAAGGACTCCACTTGGAGTTCACCGTTACCATACACCAAGAACATTTCTTTAGTCCTTCTCAAGTACTTAAGAATGTTCTTCACAGCTGTCTCTCCCCAGGATCCGATTGATACCTGCTTACATCAGCAAGTGTGTAAGCTACATCCGGTCTGGTACATAACATCGCATACAT
This sequence comes from Agapanthus africanus, assembly GCA_030015575.1. Classification (NCBI taxonomy): domain Eukaryota; kingdom Viridiplantae; phylum Streptophyta; class Magnoliopsida; order Asparagales; family Amaryllidaceae; genus Agapanthus; species Agapanthus africanus. The sequence continues at coordinate 213,473,970 of CM057339.1, forward strand.
GATAGAGCCTACCGCCGAAGCATAGGGTATCCCTTGCATGCGAGCCCTCTCCAAATCAGTCTTGGGAGACATCTCTTTGGAGAGAGTGATTCTTGAGATCGTGGGTAAATTTCCACACTTGGAATCTTCCATACTAAATCTCTTTAGTATGGTGTCAATGTATCTGGATTGGGACAATCCCAACATCCGCTTAGATCTATCTCTATAGATCTTAATCCCCAGGATGTAGGAGGCATCACCCAGATCCTTCATGAAGAACCTTTGTGATAAGAAGAGCTTGACCGAGTGCAGCATAGGAACATCATTTCCTATCAAGAGTATGTCATCCACGTACAATACGAGGAAGACAATCTTACTCTCTGCAACATTTTTGTATATACAAGGTCATCTATGTTTTTGATGAAGTCAAACTCTTTGACTGCCATATCAAAACAGATGTTCTAACTCCGCGATGCCTGCTGCAACCCGTAGATTGATTTAAGCAACTTGCACACATTTCCGCTGTTCCCACTCTCCATGATGCCCTCTAGCTGTGTCATGTACACGCTCTCTTCTAAATCACCATTTAGAAAAGCGGTCTTGGCATCCATCTACCAGATTTCGTAGTCATGGTATGCAGCGATGGCAAGTAGGATCCGGATGGACTTAAGCATAGCCACTGGAGAAAAGGTTTCTTCATAATCGACACATGGTCATTGACGAAAACTTTTTGCAACAAATCTAGCTTTGAAAGTCTCAACTTTTCCATCTACACCAAGTTTCTTCTTAAAGATCCATTTGCTCCCAATGGGTTTCACCCCTTCAGGAGCAACTTCCAAAGTCCATACTTTATTGGTGTACATGGATTCCATCTCAGACCGCATTGCATCAAGCCATTTCACTGAGTCCCCACTCGTGATGGCCTGCTCGAAACTAGTTGGGTCATCATCTTCCATGATGCAATCCTCGCTCCCACCATCAATGAGAAAACCGTAGTATCTCTCAGGTGGATGAGAAACCCTACTAGATCTGCGAAGAGGCTGAGGTTCGTCGGGGACTATCGAATCCTCTGGTTCCACCAAATCTTCCGTTGAAGTTTTTGTAGCTTGAACCTTTTCCAGTTCTACCTCATGACCACTAATTTCTTTTGCAAGAAATTCCTTTTCTAAAAGGATGGCATGCCGAGAAACAAACATCTTTTGTTCCTCGGTGTGGTAGAAGATATACCCTCGCGAATATTTGGGATATCCAATAAACTTACACAGAACTGACCTTGTCTCGAGCTTTTCCGGATTTTGTGTTTTCACATATGCCGAACAACCCCACATCTTAACATAATTAAGACATGGTCCCTTCCCCTTCCATATCTCATATGAAGTGGTAGGCACAGATTTGATAGGAACCATATTCAATAGGTCTGCAGCTGTCTCTAGTGCATAACCCCAAAAGGAAATAGGCAACTCAGCAGTATTCATCATAGAGCGTACCATATCTAATAGGGTGCGATTCCTCCGCTCCGATACATCGTTGTGCTGTGGTGTATACGGAGGAGTAAGCTGAGAGAGAATCCCATTCTCTTTTAGAAAGTTCAGGAACTCCGTGCTTAAGTATTCTTCTCCCCGATCAGATCGAAGGATTTTAATACTTTTACCCGTTTGGTTCTCTACTTCGCACTTATATTCCTTGAATTTCTCAAAAGCTTCAGACTTGTGTTTCAACAGGAACACGTGTTCAAATCTTAAGAGTTCATCGGTGAATGTAATGAAGTACGAGGAACCATTCCTGGCATGTGTAGACATAGGACCGCATACATCACTATGTATTAGTCCCAAGAGTTCAGTAGCTCTTTCTCCGTGTCCAGTAAACGGAGTTTTGGTCATTTTGCCTTTGAGACAAGACTGGCAAGTTTCATAAAATGTAAATTCAAACTGATTCAAATATCTATCCTTATGTAACTTAGCTAGTCGTGTCGCATTGATATGACCTAGTTTACAATGCCACAAGAAGGATTCATTCATTTCTGAACTTTTCCTCTTGTGTGTGTTCTGTATGTTAAAAACTGTATATTGATTTAGAACATATAAACCATTACATAATATACCAAACCCAATCAACACTTGATTTAGGAAAATGTTCATAACATTATTCTCTACTACAAAGTTATATCATTTTTTATCTAATAAAGAAATTGATATTAAATTGCATATCATAGAGGGTACATAATAACAGTCGTTCAAAATCAATGTATTCCCATTTGGCAATACCAGGTGATATTCGCCAACTGCTTTGGCCGCAACATTTGCACCATTCCCCACTTTTAGAGAATGATCACATTTCCCAGTTCTTTACTTTTCTTTAGCCCATGTAACATATTACATATGTGGGATCCTGATCCGGTATCTAATATCCAGGACGTAGAGTGTACTGAGAAACAGTTCTCAGTAACGAACACACCTGAAGAAGATGCATCAACATGCACATTCCTCGTTCGGGTTGCATGGGAATCCAGATATTCTCCTATTTCCTGCTCAGACTTATAACAATTATAAAGTAGAGCAGAATCAACGTTCCCCAGCTCAGTATAACAAGCGGGTTCGGTCAATACATCCATATTATTATCTTAATTAAGGCGTGTCATAGTCGCTACCTGGAGAGAGAGAGAGAAGAAAACACTTTAGCGTATGCTCTTGCAAGATTAGATTGGTTATTATCTTATCTAATCAGGATAGCTCCCACTGTTTTTATCAAATCTTCCTTCAAACCCTAAAAGGTAAGACTAGCCGGGATTAATTACACCTTACAAGTTTGCTAACCGGTCAGCCAGGCCAGTGTCGGTACTTTGAGGGGGTTCCCCGTGCTTTCGCACAGACCCAATTAAAACAAACCTCGTTTTCCCAGAGGCATAACCCTATTGACACCTTTCTAGACACCTACTGGATTAGCTAATTGTAAAGTGTAAAACTCTTCCAGGAGTAACTCTTACTCGCAGTGGGTATCGGGATCCAACTATCTCATAGAAGGTATGCAATCTCATTGCAAATTTCAACACTTGAAATTCCCAATAATGTTTTGCCCCTAGCGTCCTATGACCTTGACGCGGGCCAACAAAGCATAGGGCGCTAGTCAAGTTCAACCCGTACATTTCGTGATTGAATTAAACCCACCCGCACGACCCTTGACGTAGGCCAACAAAGTCGCACGACTACCCTAATCCAATCGCATCTCATGTTGCAGATAAGCTAATTAGCTACCGCGCACTACGCCTTGACGCAGGCCAACAAACGTAGTACGAATACTAAGTAGTACTTATCTGAAATGACGGAGGGCTACGCCAGGTTTTTAAGAAAACATTTTGCGTAATGAACTTGATATCGTTGTAGAATCGAGTGATTTGAAAAGGAGTGGTTTAAGCTCCGCTTTTAAAATCGAGTTTTTCAAAATAAATCGAGTGGGTGTAGCGTCTGCTAGCTTTTGCTAAAGAGGTCACTCCCGGTGAAGGGATCTAGGCTCTTTTCTCATCGAATGAGGTGCTGGATATTCATCAAGGAATACCACTATGCAAAGCAAGAATTATAGCTACCTTTTTGAAAATTTGATTCTACAACATCTTTAGGTTTCTTTCGTTTCATTAATCTCATTAATGAAGTCCCATCATTTATGCTTTCTAAGCATCACAGATAAAGAAACGAAAATACAGCGTACGCTTATACCATCCGCATTCGCCATGGGGTCCCGTTATGCACCGTTAGGTTAGTTAACTAACGGCAGAGCGGGGGCAGGACTAACGCAGATGCAAAACATAAGCAACGTTTATTATATATCATATATATAATATAAAGCATTCGTCTCACGCGGTTATATGATCTCATCACAGAGCAAAAGTCAACATATGAAATATTGGATATACTAGCAGTTCCGTGTTTTAAATTAAGCCAGTAAAAACGTGGATTCCACGGTCGTGATGAATAGCCAAATCCACATCCCTAGACCCCTATGAGAGCGGCAAGCAACCCTACCAATTCTAGAGTTAGGAGACCCGGTCTCGACTTCTCGAGATGGTCTCCCACTGGACTCTAAAACTCGGTCACTTGTGCTCCCTGCCTTGGATCTATCCTAATGCGGAAAAGTAAATAGTATACATCAATGGTGACATCATCCTCAACTCAGAAGTGTCCCTATAAAAAAATATTACATACAAGTTTTTACATGAATGAAAATGAAAAACTCTCATCTCACGCAAAAAACCCCGGTTATTCAAACACGACGATCCAATATAACATATCACAGCAACACATAACATCACATGTCATCAACATAAGTAAATATGCGTATCCCAATTGTCGTTGACGTATAGCAACGAAACTAGCGATACACCACATATTACATTTACGGTCGCAGAAAAGAAAGTGAAAACTATAATAATTGGAATCCGCAACCACCTTAGACATCATAAACCCGAAATATCATATACTTCGGATTTCATGCCTAACCGTATAAATTCCTTAGATATCATAAACCCGGAATATCACATATTCCGAATTTCATGCCTGACATTATAAATTCCTTAGACATCATAAACCCAGAATATCACATATTCCAAATTTCATGCCTAACATTATAAACTCGACATTTTAGTCTCAAATTGAAAACACTTTTCAATAACTAGTCGGACAATTCAACAAGAATCCCAACAAATGATCGAATGCTCGTCGGAAACATTAATAGACGGCTGCACCCCCGATGTCGTCGACGAAGTGCATTTAGGCGGAACACCGCGGCCGCGAGCACCCGAACGGATGCTTTTAGCAACGGGGTTCTCCTACAGTCACTTGGTCGTGGTTATGGGGCGTGGCTATCTAGTAGTGTTACCCGGCGAGCGTTCGCGTACTATACGAGATTGCGACGGAGTTCTGATCCGAATCAAAACCCCGCGGCAACCGATCAAAAGAGACTAAATTGCTAAATTTACAAAGCTCTAATTAGTTTTCACAAAACTAATTATTGTGGATTCCAAATATTGTATCACAAATCACAGATATCTAGATAATGTTAAATATTTCGATCGATTTATCAAACACCCAAAATTCCCAGAGACCTCAACATTTGAGTCACTGTTAAAAATACCCAGAGAGTGCCCCAAGTACCTATGTACCAACTTAAGAAAGCACGCTCTCTGCCTCACCAACGGCGCCGCGGAACCGTCGCCAAAAGCTTGTTTTGGCCGCGCTTCTGCAGTCGTTTGGTCGAGTTGGGCCGTCTTTTTTCTTGTGAATCCATAGAAAACCCTGCACATTTTTCTGAATATTTTTAATTAAAAAAATTCTAACTTTTGAAATTTTTTCCAGAGAGTGGGTTTTTCGGGTTTTCGAATAGTCGATCGAACACTTTAACTTCGCCTAGACTACTCCTAATGCTCTAGCATGGCTCTGATAACTGCTGGGTTCGCTTAGCACCCCCACTATATTTCATCACGTATCAAGTATGCTATTTCAAAAAATCTAGGGTGCCGAGCGAGCCCGACCAAAGATCTAACTAGATAATTAGGGTTTTTATAGCATGTAAACAACTTTACACTAAGTGAAATAGGAATACAACCTTTGTAGACCGGTCCTTCACTTCTAAAGCTCCGTGTAGTAGTCCTTTTGCTCCAAGTAGTGGTCTCCCGAACTCTTCTTAGGCTCCACTGGGCAAAAGGAACGAGCTTGCTCAAAAATCTTCGAGGCCGAAGATGATCTACCTTGAGGAATCTCTAACTCAAGCTACCTCTTTACTAATTGAGGAATTAGTGAAGTAAACAACCTATACTAAATGAATAGTTTGGTATAGATTGATGAAGTAGGAATTTTGCTCACTTTAGAATTAATTTTCTCTCTTTCTTTTTCTCCTCTATCAAAAACTAGAAAGCAAAGAAGATGAATAAGTGTTCAACCATGGGTGAAGAAAATATCACAATGATATTTGTAGATACTTAACCATGGCTAAAGATAATGGTTGGGTTAATAAATATCTAGAGTAAAACAAAATTAGTAGACTAAGTCAAGAATTCTACATGCTTCCACAAGCATCCTAAACCATGCAAATTTCCACCTAATTTTGATTATCCCTTAATAATTAAATCCCCAAATTATCTTTAGTTTGGTATGAGTCTCATACATCCATGTCCAATGTATCATCAAGCATGACACAAAAATAAATAAATTAATATATATCACATATATATTTAAATGTATTAGTAGAAAAGAAATTCCTAAGTGAGCTGACATTAGTTAATATATATTAATATATCAAATACATATAATTATATATTAAATTATTAAATCAACACTTGATTTAATAGTTCGGCTATATCACATATAACCGATTAATATCATTTATATCAACTTATCGAATCAACACTTGATTCAATAACCCGGCTATATCTCATATAACCGACCGATATCATATATCGCGAGATTAGAATACGGTATCACATACACGTATTAATCTTGGTCCCGCACATATCACATATGTGCCCTACTTCGTTTCGCTTGAGCTAGGAAACCTCTATGTAGGACTCTAAAGACTCGTCAATACGCCAGCAGTAGGTAATGATCATATCAGTTACCCACAAGCCGTCAGCGGTATTAGCTGGATGTAACGGCTATCCAGGTATTGAGCGATCAGAAGATCAAAGCAAGCTTTTCCATACTCCCGTGAATCCAATAAGTAACACTACCGTACAGTCCGGTCTCTTCGTCTGATATGTCGCATATCGAGTCTGGGGGTGGTAAACGTCAGACCCCAATAACTTGATAAGTCATGCCGATGTGAGACTCATAACGGGTTGAGAAACTACTGATAACACTTACCAGTAAATCTCAGCATCAGCCCTGGCCAGGGACTTCCTGTTATAGCCAATCGAGCACAGCGCAACATCAACTCCCAATACCGGGAGAGACGAAACCCCTCCTATCGCTCATTGCCTCCATGTGACTCGGGACTGTACCCAAAATCCACCTGTTTGCATGCTCTCTTGAGCGTGGTAGGGAGGAAATCAAAGCACGGTGGGAATCACACAAGACTCTATGATGATCTCGGGTCTACAGACTAACCTGTACCAGTGTCACTAGAGAACTGCTATCTGACGATAGGTATAATACCATCTAAGAGTTCTCGGCGAGTCCTGTTCGGTGTACCCATTCTCCAATGAACACATGTGTACAATCTTTGATGTCAAACACCAATGAATGTGGGATCATCCATCACCCCATACATATTCAAGAAACGTACGCACTTGTCTATTCTGTAATATCGATGCCCTGTCTCGATACTCCCACGACTAAGAACAATTAAAGGATGAACTTGTGGACTATCCTGGCCCCACTAGTATGATCCGTATCATAGTCCTGGTAGTCAAGTACACATCCTAAGGGCTTTATCAACATGTGAGAGAAAAACAGTATCACAATAACAGTCTACATGTTAAGATAAAGAGCAACTAGATAACATACTATCATGTCGAGCAAGAATGTCCTCTCTATATATGTCCAAGCATCTATTATAATATACAATCATGTACACTAATGGCCTCTAGAGTATACATACAACTAACAACATGAACTCGACATGACTATCTAAATACATAATTACATCCTGAACATGAACCTGAACATTTTATATCCATAGATTCGGCCAAAACCTGAAATCTTAATCTATACAATACAATACACGGGGATAAAGGGGTAGATTGGTACGGAACGTATATCGTGGCACGAGAGGTCACTTAAAAGACACCTACATGAATTCACGTGCCGTTATTCCGTGGGTTATGACGGGCCTCGTACTACATGTTACCATAGTCCATGGAGTAAGATGGACTCCTCTCGTATACATGAATACCTTCCTTATCAAACTGCAAATAACCACGTTAAAATAACTATCTTATATATGTTTACCTGTTCATTTCACATTATATACTATCTTCTCTTTCTTCTTTTGGGACTTACCGAGCGCTAATTCGCTGACGACGTTCTTCTCTGTTTTCTTTCTTTGGAATGTTCGTCGGGAGGATCGGATTTTAAAGACGTAGAGCCGAGCCATGAGGACTTAGACCAGCTTGCAGCTTAGCCTGACTACTAGTTCTTCCTACACTTACTTTTTGAATGCCATTGTTTAGGCATTTGCTTTTATTATTGTATCTTTTATCTCAGACGATTGTATGTAAAGTTGAATGTAAATAAAGTTGTTGTTTCATTTTATTACTCTTGTCATTCTTGTTCATTATTATATTGCTTAATTACGTTTAACGTATTTATTTTCATAATAAATACATTGCGGGCTTGCCACGTCACCGTTTCCGTCTACTGAGAAGCGGGGCGTGACAGTATTACCACCGGACAAAAATATAGGACCCGGAAGACCTAAGGTGCATCGAGATCGAATGATAATGGATGTTGATCCTCAGCAAAGGCACGACAGATATAACTTATGCAAACAATCAGGTCATTATAGGACCAGATGTCCAGAATAGTCATCAGGAACGAGACCTTCGAGATCGTGAAGAAGAAGTAACGGAAGGAAAATCAATTATCATTTGTAAAGAAACTTGTACAATTTTAATTTTAATTTTAGTATGATCTTTTTGTATTATTCATTGGAGACTAATTTACTGTAAACTAGTATTAAAATTGCAATATATAAATTGAGTAGCGAATAATAACACTTGAATTTACTCGTTTTCAACTAAAATAGCTTCTGTGGCATACTGATTTTCTATTACAATGCTACAAATTTATGTTGCAATACACATATCAATTAAATGCTATACAATAATATTAAAGAAGTAGATACTACACGGTCTGTGATGTTGGATTGAATGCAATTCTGAGAGGGGTAAAAGATCGTGTCCCAACATGGGCTCGTTTCCTCTCTCGAGCTTCCGCGGCATACTATATTGCCCTCTCCAACGAGTGTCGTGGGTTTAGATTGGCAATGGGACGTGTTCTCCGCCGAAAGACGCGACCGGGACGTTGGGACATCTGGCCTGAATTTCGAGGGCAGATGCTATTTGGTGCTATCCATCCACCTCTCCGAAGATGCCAAGTTGATTTATGACACCATGTATCGAATGATTAAATGGATGCGGCCGATATAGCAGACTTCGTCATATTCCCCCTCATTGAGGGGTTTTTGATTGTGGGGACGCTCTTCCCTGCAGGCGCAAGCCCCTGCAGTTAATTATGCTACCGCATCGCGGTAACCACTTTCTCCTTCTCCAGATGGTCACTTCGTATCGTGTGTGTTTGTTTTGTTTATGGTTGCCCGTGGATTGTATACGGAGACTAATTTGTGTTGTCGCCCGTAGGGCGTGGATTAGTCCAAATCCGTATTTTCTTAAATTTGGGTTTGGATTGGGTTTAAGGATCGTTAATCTCATTTGAAACTAAGATCAACTTAAACGTTTGTTAAGGATACGTTAGTCTAATTTTAGACTAAGATCAACTTAACCATTTGTTAAGGATACGTTAGTCTAATTTGAGACTAAGATCTACTTAACAGGATCATTTAGATCCAACAAAAGAGCATTTGGGCTCTATTGTTTTAGTTTAGCGACTTTGCGGTCCAGTTTAAATACATCATAGTCTGTAAAGTTTAAGGACATCATAGTCCATGAGTTTAAGGACCCCACAGTCCGTGGAGTTTAAGGACATCATAATCCAGTTTAAAGACGTCATAGTCTGTAAAGTTTAAGGACATCATAGTCCATGAGTTTAAGGACCCCACAGTCCATAAAGTTTAAGGACATCATAGTCCATGAGTTTAAGGACCCCACAGTCCATAGAATGTCTGGTTGTCGGGACCCGTCACCACTCTGAAGACGTTGAAGGATTACAACGAAAAATATCAGAGGAGTGAAGAGATATACCCTTGAACCAATATTGGTTGGAAGGCTCTGGGTTTTGCTTTGAATGTCATATGAGATGATCAATTTTGGAAGACAAGAGTGTATTTGAGGTTCAGTCGAAAAGGGAGGGTCCTGCCTTTGGAAGACTTAGCTAATTTGGGCTAAGATTGGCTCGAATATAGTGTTAAACACTAGAGTACACTCGTCTATCACGTGCTCCCACGTGATGCGCTTAAAATAGTGTTAAACACTAAGGATGAAGCGCACAAAATATTATTACACTAAAAAAGGAAGCGCTCACGTGGGGTCACGTGAGGCGCTTGAGTGTTGGGCCCAAACTTCTTTTATTTTATTCTCAGAATATGCAAGTAAGTGTTAAACACTTAATCTTTATGTCCATCACGTGTAGACACGTGATGGTGTCCTGCATTGGGTATTAATCGCTCAGTTTTATCCCATTTTCTCTTTTTTAAAAAGGTGTTTGTCAGGGGTCACGTGGAGACACGTGAGGCACCCAAAATCGATTCTGCCCTTTTTATTTAAGGAGTCTGTTCAAGGGTCACGTGGGAGCACGTGATCTAATCTTATTCGCTCTCTTTTGGTCATTGGAGGGGAAGGTCACGTGTTACCACGTGATCATGTTGGGTACTTGATCCTTTTACGTGCATGGAGAGATAAATCCCTTGTATAAGAATTAAATTCTCTTATAGGGTTAAACCTTAATTTTATTTAGAGAAATTAAATTGCTATGTGTTTAAAATAATTAAATTCTTTAAACCCAATTCTCCTTCTAATTTTTAAATCTGCATGGCAGAATCTCCCTGATGAGAATTAAATTCTCAACTTATGGGGAGATCTGCTTCTGCAGATCTATTACCTTGAAAAAGAACTAAGTTCTTGTATTAAGGGTTAAACCCTATCTTTATTGGAGGAATTAAATTCCTATATGCTTTGTGGGAGAATAGAATTCTCTGAACTTAGGTCCTCCCTCAGGTTTTAGATCTGCATGACAGAATCTCCCCGATGAGAATTAAATTCTTAACTTATGGGGAGATCTGCTTCTGCAGATCTTCAACCAGAGGAAGAACTAAGTTCTTATTTAGAAGAGTTAAACTCTTAATTTGAGAATTAAATTCTCTTTTGTTTTGTGGGAGCTTATAAAATGATCTATTTCCCTCTCTTACCTAGGGTTTCTTTCTTTTCTGAAGAGATCTTCTTTTCTCTCTGGAGAATTAAATTCTCTCTCTGTTGTTGTATCCCCTCCCCCTTTTCTTCATCTCTTCTTGGCTCCTATTTATAGGAGAAAGAAAAGAATCAGTTTGTTTAGTCAATCTTTCATTGAAATATTTTTATTGATTTTATAACCAACATGATCTTTTAGATCATTCGGTGAATTTTATTCACCATTGGATTTTTAATCCAAAAGATATTTTATTTGTTGTTCTTGGCAAATTTTAGGGAAATATTTCCTTGTATAGAATGTTTCTATAAATTGGTAATTTTTTAATCATCATTGGATTTTTAATCCATCGGTTCTCCCTTTTACAGAGTGCAATCTTTTTGTTTGGAAAGATCTAGAGAAATATTTTTCCAATTAGGGTTTTTGATTCCTTTTAATTAGAATTTAATTCTATTAGTTCAGATAGTTTAGGAGTTTATCACGTGTTGGCACGTGACCCCACTTGATAAAGCATCTAATTTAGAATTTAATTCTATTGGTTTAGAGGGCTCAGGTACCCATCACGTGTTGGCACGTGACCCCACTGATTAAGCATTTAATCTAAAATTTAATTCTATTATTTCAGAGGGTTTAAGAGCCTATCATGTGTTGGCACGTGACCCTACTGATTAAGCATTTCATTTAGAATTTAATTCAGTGTCTACAGGCTTTGCCTGTAAATGGTCACGTGTCTGCACGTGAGACCTGGTCACGTGTTGACACGTGACCCCACTGACACGGCATTTCCAATTTTTTTATTTTATTCAGTGTCTACAGGCTTTGCCTGTAAATGGTCACGTGTCTGCACGTGATGCCCGGTCACGTGTGGACACGTGATGCCCGGTTTGAGGTTTTCCTTACTGCTTTATCTGTATTTTATTTAATTCCCATGAGGGAACAAATGCCCCCAAAACGTTGTTCTCACGTATTTGCACGTGAGTGCAATGCTATAACTTTTGTAGCCGTTGGATCTGCCTAGGGAACAGGGAAGATGAACTGTTTCCTATCATATCTTATAAATGCAAGGGTCTCTTTAGCAGCGCCTCCACTCCTTCATCTTCTTCCTTTCTCGTTCTTGACTTAAGAATTTAATTCTTTTTCTCAGAGCTCAGTTCTCTGTTCATTAATACAAAATCCAGAATTTAACTCTGTCAACAAAAAAGAATCCTTTTTCAGGTAAGGATCTTGAACGGCCGAGGAATTTTTCGTAGAAATTTTCTTTGGATTTTAAATCCACACCAAGGGTTTTTCCTTTTAAATAAGAACCCATCCTTCCAAGCTCTAGGAATGCACGATCTTTAGGTAGTAAACCCCCAATGTTAGGTGTTTTTCTGATCTCAGGGGATTGATGATGGTACTTGTTTCCTTCTGGAATTTAATTCCATTCCAGAGAGCTTAAAAATTTTCTTGGAATTTAATTCCTCTGTTCAAAAGGAATTTAATTCCTCCAGAGAACTTAGTTCTAACAAAAAGACTTCTTGAGATTTTCATCTTCAGTTGTTCTTGAAAAAAAAATTTAGGAAAGATTCTGTTTGATTTGCACAGAGGTCATGATGGGTTTTACCTTGGGGGAATGTGCAGAGATGTTAAAAACCCCTTATTCATTTATTGAGAATCTTCCTTTTGTTCTCATAATGATTACCCTGCCTCATCATTAGTGAGCCGCCATATTGATTTTGTGCGGCCTATGTGTTTTGCAACCAATGGTCCCATGAAATAAGTGGCTTGTCGTTTTCTTCCACTGTCTTTTTATATATATATTTATAGAGATATATATATACATGTGTGGGTTTCATTAACAGTTTCCCCTTCCTTTGTTTCAGGAACAATGGCTTCTCTTCCATACTTTCCTTTCACCCGCTCGGAGGCTGCCTTTCCTCGGTCACCGTCTGTGGCGATGATTAGAGCTCATGACCCAGACTACGCTAATCTGCTCTTGTGGGGAACCTAGTACGGTCATATCATCCGCGGTCGCCAAAGTTTTCTTTACGGGGCGCCAACAGAACCTCTCCGCCCATTCTTGCCGTTGGATCGTCCGTAGACTGCCTTTGCCGTAGAGGTGGCGGATTGGACTCCTACGGGACGTCTTGAGCCGTCTACAGTCGGGATACCGCACCAGCCTGTGCCAGCCATAGATATCTTGGGGCGTCGTATTTGCCAAGGTGAAGCCCAACCCTGGGGACAAGTCTCCAAGATAGGGCTTACCCCTCGCCATCCCACGGGCTATCTTCTCTAGGCTCGTTACATCTTGTCCGCTGATCGTGCGCGACTGCAGAGGGTCGGGCTTTACCAGGCGGTGTAGGCGCCCCTCTTCCATTATCATTCTCCCCATGTATGGTGGGTTAAAGCTTTCCTAAATCAATGGAATCTTCCCACCAACACTTTCTTATTAGGGGATCGCGAAGTTTTGATTTCTTTGGAAGAGTTTCTCGAAATCTCTGGATTGTCGATCAGGGGAGCGCCCTATGAAGAATTGTTGCCTCTGACGAGTATGCGTTCGCAACTGTGCCTGCTACGCTTGACGGCTTGTCAGCTGAAAATGCCATCCGTCACAAGTATCCAAGTCTAATCAAGACTCTGGGTATTTTTGAGAAGCTGTTCACCGAGTCAGAGGAACATGGCGTCACTTTTAAGAGCTTTATCGCCTGCTTCCTTCGTGGAGACGTCCTATCAAAGGAGGCTCTGAAGTTCGCGAATATCAACGACCCCTTCGGGTTTGGGTTAAATAAGCTACCGGCCAGGGAAGAAGATCTGCCACAGTTTTATATCCCAATCTTGTCGTCTGTAGCTTTTGAGTCGATTGCGGCTCCTATTTTGGGGGGTCCTACCTCTGGAAGACGTAGCTAATTTGAGCTAAGATTGGCTCGAATATAGTGTTAAACACTAGAGCACATTCGTCTATCACGTGCTCCCACGTGATGCGCTTAAAATAGTATTAAACACTAAGGATGAAGCGCACAAAATAGTGTTAAACACTAAAAAAGGAATCTCTCACGTGGGGTCACGTGAGGCGCTTGAGTGTTGGGCCCAAACTTCCTTTATTTTATTCTCAGAATATGCAAGTAAGTGTTAAACACTTAATCTTTATGTCCATCACGTGTGGACACGTGATGGTTCCCCTGCATTAGGTATTAATCCTTCAGTTTTATCCCATTTTCTCTTTTTTAAAGAAGTGTTTGTCAGGGGTCACGTAGAGACACGTGAGGCACCCAAAATCGATTCTGCCCTTTTTATTTTGAGAAGTTTGTTCAAAGGTCACGTGGAAACACGTGACCTAATCTTATTCGTTCTCTTTTAGTCATTGGAGGGGAGGGTCACGTGTTACCACATGATCATGTTGGGTAATTGATCCTTTTATGTGCATGGAAAGATAAATCCCTTGTATAAGAATTAAATTCTCTTATAGGGTTAAACCCTAATTTTATTTAGAGGAATTAAATTCCTATGTGTTTAAAAGAATTAAATTCTTTAAACCCAATTCTCCTTCTAAGTTTTAAATCTGCATGGCAGAATCTCCCTGATGAGAATTAAATTCTCAACTTATGGGGAGATCTGCTTCTGCAGATCTATTACCATGAAGAAGAACTAAGTTCTTGTATTAAGAGTTAAACCCTATCTTTGTTGGAGAAATTAAATTCCTATATGCTTTGTGGGAGAATAGAATTCTCTGAACTTAGGTCCTCCCTCAGGTTTTAGATCTGCATGACAGAATCTCCCTGATGAGAATTAAATTCTCAACTTATGGGGAGATCTGCTTCTGCAAATTTTCAACCAGAGGAAGAACTAAGTCCTTATTTAGAAGAGTTAAACTCTTAATTTGAGAATTAAATTCTCTTTTGTTTTGTAGGAGCTTATAGAATGATCTCTTTCGCTCTCTTACCTATGGTTTCTTTCTTTTCTGAAGAGATCTTCTTTTCTCTCTGGAGAATTAAATTCTCTTTCTGTTGTTGTATCCCCTCCCCCTTTTCTTCATCTCTTCTTGGCTCCTATTTTTAGGAGAAAGAAAAGAATCAGTTTGTTTAGTCAATCTTTCATTGAAAGATTTTTATTGATTTTATAACCAACATGATCTTTTAGATCATTCGGTGAATTTTATTCACCATTGGATTTTTAATCCAAAAGATATTTTATTTGTTGTTCTTGGCAAATTTTAGGGAAATATTTCCTTGTATAGAATATTTCTGTAAATTGGTGATTTTGTAATCATCATTGGATTTTTAATCCAACGGTTCTCCCTTTTACAGAGTGCAATCTTTTTGTTTGGAAAGATCTAGAGAAATATTTTTCCAATTAGGGTTTTTGATTCCTTTTAATTAGAATGTAATTCTATTATTTCAGATGGTTTAGGAGTTTATCACGTGTTGGCACGTGACCCCACTTGATAAAGCATCTAATTTAGAATTTAATTCTATTGGTTTAGAGGGCTCAGGAACCCATCACGTGTTGGCACATAACCCCACTGATTAAGCATTTAATCTAGAATTTAATTCTATTGTTTCAGAGGGTTTAAAAGCCTATCACGTGTTGGCACGTGACCCTACTGATTAAGTGTCACGTCCCGAGAGTACGGAACAAGACCGGCACTTAAACTACGAACGTCTCGAGGCGTACGTAATCTAAGTAAACCGAAACCCCAGAAATCCAAACCAAGAAAAGTAGTAGAGTGAAGGAAAACCAATTTAAAACAAGTAGTTTCAATAGCATAAGCCGAATTATGCGGGTTTCTAAAAACATCAAAAATTTCCTGAAAATTTCGGCAGAGTCTCCTTTGTAAATACTAGTCCCCAAACGGGATACAACATGAATAGTATACGAAATCAATAAAAGGCATCCCCAAGCGGGAGCTAGCTCTTCGTCAATCGACGGTCACAACCACACAAGCAATATAATATACAACGCCAACGACGAGGAGCAAAATTCAAAAGGACACTCAAAACCACAAGAAAACCACAGAAATATAACGCGAGACTCTAAAGTCGAAGGAATAACATCACTGGTCTCTATCTCAAAATAAATACATGTTTAGTTGATGGAACTTCTAGATACAACAGAATAATGATATACAAGATATATAATGGGGGTACGATACAAGTAAACCCACCTACTAGCAAATCACCCGAAGGAAACTATGCCCGCAAAGCCGTAATGAAACCTGTACGGCAAACCTGCAAGAACTGGGGCACAACGGGGTGAGTTGCCAACTCGTGAATAGAAAAACATCTACGAAAAGAAATCGCATAAATAACGCAATCCTAGGTCAATGATCATAATATATCCTCAAATAAATAACCAGCAACCCATAACAATGGTTAGGGCAAATATCTAACCCAAGTGTAAATCCATGTGCCGTGTCAGTGCCTCAGGTAGCAATGTATGACTGCATGAAACAGAATGCATGTATTGAAGAAAACTGCTTTCATAAATCAGTGAGATTTCTGTATTTTAAAAGTGAGGTACCATAAATGAAATCAGCATAAAACAGTGCCCAGCATCGACACAAAACAAGTGTCCAAATATCTCGATATCTCTGTATCACAATCTCTGTACATCAATATCTCAAAATCTCAATATCTCAATCACAATATCTAGGGCGCCGTCAATCTAGACCGGCCCCTACCATTTATCTCAAGACCACGACGGTATCCTCCGGATATCCGACGCGTCGGGTAATATCACCGGTCGGTAGTGCTCCTCTGCCAGGCTCAACGTCAACAACACGATCCTCTTGCCCCGGGGTACCGCACCGGGCCCACCATGTACCCGAAACGGTTCCTCCACTCCTCGAATCGGGTCTCGAAATCCATCAGCAAACTCATGGTGGACGACTCATACATCATGGGAAAACCGCACTTTTTATTTTAAAAGAGAGAAAAGGTTTATTTATGTTTTTGAGGTTTTCCTCCAAATCCAGAAAATCTCATGGAAATCCGAATCCAAACCTCAATAACACGTAAAATAGTGAATATATGCATGAGAATCCATGAATGCGGCATAACAATGAATAACAGTATGCATGAAGTAGCAGGTAATAACTACAATGTCTAAACTAACATATACGGCAAGTACACTAATATCATGTCTAAACTATTAGCTAACAGGCTATGTCAAGCAATAATATTTTCTAAGGTGTACGTGACATGGCAATTACCGATGAAGATGTGTGTGAGCCGGCAAGTAAGTGTACGTGGTACATACGCATCATCGGTAATGGTGCTAGTGTCCTAACAGCATGATATCAATAATGGAGTATGAAACATAATATAAGCATGCGATGCGAAGCGAACCACAATAATGAGCGGGAGCTGAATACTAGACGCAACTATAACTAATCTGCATTAATCTAATATAAGTCCTACAAATGGTGCCTTTTGAAATAACACGAATCATGGGGTTTTGAAAATAGGGGCTACGGTGTTTTTATGAAAAGATACGTCTTTTGAAATATCCGTAGGATCCCTTGGGCTGTCTTTTAAAATACCCACGATTCGTTAGTTTTTGAAATAGGTAAGAATCGAATCTAATCTAACAACTAAACTAAACTAAATGGCTAAGCTAACAAGCTGGACTACAGGTAAGGAAACCGCCTAACATCTGAGTCGATACATATACATACCTGTATATATATTAGTCGGTGATCCCGCCTCAATAATATCATATCCGATACCATATCTATAATCAGACATCCCAAGTCAAGAGTGCGGATCAATCATCAAAATATAGCTCGTACGTAAATCCGTCGTACGGCATCCCCAAATCTGGGTACGGGTTAATATCACATTCATCATACTATTCACATGGTATCCTCTTTATCAAATATCATGATCGGGGTACTGATCTACGTCTAGTACAATACTGATACCGCCTAAGTATGCATGGACGTGTGTGAAACACTACGTCAAGGACCCGCTACAACGTCATGTCGTATCTCAAATACGAATCCTGCCATATCACCGAATTCACAACCTCAATACAAATCTCATCGACTCATCTCAAACCCAAGTATCATCCTCAAATCCGTATGTGAACACATAGTCCCATACCCATGTGAACACATAACTATATATTCCCGTATAAGCACAAATGAAAGAAGAAAGTATGCAAGTATGGGTTGGTGTGTGCATGTGCAGTGCGACCACTACTCTAGGGTTTCGCGACACTAAATCATCCAAGAACACCAAATATCCATATTATCATCAATATACTCAAACAATATATATATATGTGTGTGTGTGTGTGTATACGTATTCGTATACATCACCACGAACTGCGGGGGTGCTATACGCCATCCACCCAACTTCTCCCCGTAGATATAAATCTACTCACCTGGTCCTCGCTCGCCTGTGCCGACGTCGCCACGCGCTTGCTTGTCGTCTCGAAGTCCACATGGGGGTACCTACATATCACAACGCATCGTATCGCATTAAAATCCGACTCATGACCAAAACGACACACGAATCCCACATAAGTCAAAACCTATGGTTACTTTCACAAATCAACCCAAAAACCCTCGACGTCAGTGTACAAACGCTAGACCATCGAGAAAAACCCAAATAAACTCATTTGCACATTCACGAACACTAATTTTAATATAAAATAGGTTAAAACTCACAAAAACCCCAATTTCACTTAAAAAGTCATTTTTCCGAAAATCTAGCAAGCACAATTCGCCGTTTTTGTACAAAACATGATGTTTTAACAATTCTAGTGACCAAGATGATAACTTAATATCTTAATTATGCCATAAAAACCATTACGTAAATTTTAAACCCACAATTTAATTCGATTTCAAAAACCTAGTTTGCAATATTAACCAATTTTAACAATTTTATAGCAAAAATGAACAAACTACAATCTAACTTGGATTTTCATGAACTAAAGCATTAAACCACTCAATATAATATTTATAATGACATGAAACCTAAATTTTAATTTCCTCTCACAAGAATATAATTATTTAAAAAACCTAGTTTACCAATTATATAATTATCACTTTTAAATCAACAAATATGCAAACTAGCAACTTAAATTGGATTTAGCATAACATTAATATGTCAATTATATCACATAAACTAAATCTCACAACACAAAATACCAATTTGAAATCAAACCCCTCTCTTGAATTTTAAATCATGCACCTAGAACTAATTAAAAACATAATTAAACAATTAATTAAGCTAACCTAAGCAATTAACAACACATTAAGCAAAAAGGTTAGAATTTATACCCAAATAATTTGAAGCTCCCACAAGCACACTTAGCCACCCAAATTGAAATCTAAATCCCTAGATCCATGCTATGGTAGCCAAGGAAAAATGGGTATAGCTTGGATTTCGAGTTTGCTTTGAATTTGCATGGATTTTTGAAGCATTTTAATGGATTTTTGAGGCAAAATGGTGTGGGATTTTGGTGGAGGGCTGCTGCTGTGGGGGGTTCAGGTTTGGTCCAGAAATGGAGGGGGTTTGGGTGAGGGAGGAGAGAGAGTGAGGTGCAGAAAGTAATATCTAGTCAAAGTCCATCCTTTTTCTATCATTTTCCTTTCTTTTCTTTTCTTTTCTTGGTGATTGGAGAGAGAGAGGGGGGGAGGGCTGTCATGGTGGGGCTGCCCACATAGGGAGGGGAAGAGAGGGTGAGGTGTGGGTGTGTGGGTTAGGCAAAAAGATAAATGTATTACCCCAATTCCCATTAACACTAATTTCACCGAAAAAAGCCTTTTTCTTCGATATTTTTCTAAACCGTTTTGGCAAACCATTTCGTTTCAAAAACCACATGATAAAATTTTGTTTAATGTTTTATGATGCACAAAATTTGTTTCAACTCATTCCAATTTGTAATTTTCCCTAATTAAATATATTAGTGACGGCTTAAAATAATATTAAAATAATTAATTTCGGAAAATTTTTCAGAAAATTTGAAATTTCACCAGTGGGTCAATAAACACCAAATACTAGCAATTACATAGCTAGAATATGTATATTTAATTTTATAATAAAAATATTTGTATTTTGACTTTTCACCGAAAACCCCTTTATTTTACCGTTTTTTCGAAATTTCGCCGAAACGATTTTCAAAACGTTACATTAAGCATTTCATTTAGAATTTAATTCAGTGTCTACAGGGTTTTCCCATAAATGGTCACGTGTCTGCACGTAAGACCTGCTCACGTGTTGATACATGACTCTACTGACACAACATTTCCAATTTGTTTATTTTATTCAGTTTATACAGGCTTTGCCTGTAAATGGTCACGTGATGCCCGGTCACGTGTGGGCACGTGATGCCCGGTCACGTGTTTTTCTTACTACTTTATCTGTATTTTATTTAATTCTCATGAGGGAACGGGATGGACTTCAAGTATTAAGAAATTACGTCAGTAACCGCTTAAAAACTTCGAGTCATTCTACCCACATATCTTTCACCCTTCAGTAACCACTTAGAAACTCCATAGCAACTGCAGTTGTATTCTTCGTATCTTTTCTAATTCTTCCATGAAGAGACAGAACTTGAAACTCAAACTTGTTTGTTTTGTTTTCGTTACTGAAGTGTTTCTCATTTATATTTATAGTATGATCCAAGTATTAGATTCTTTTTATATAAACAGTAACAACTCTTATCCCCACGTCAGTAACAATAACAAGTCTTATATGTCAATCTTATCCAATATTTGTCCGAGAGCGGATTTTTGGAACCCGCCCTCTCTGCTATACGCTTAAGGGCGAGTTCTTGGATCCCGATTTACTCGTGTTCGGATACAGATGAAATTATTATTTTTTATTTAATAATACTTTTATTTTAATTTTTTTTTATTTTTAAATTTTAATTTTTTATGTAAGCGGGTTCTGAGAACCCGCCCCCTCCTTTTTAAAGGAGAGGACGGGTCCGCCATCTTTTTTGAAGGGAGAAGGACGGGCAAGTTCCCAAAACCCACCCTCCCCCCCGCCCCAAAAAAAGAGAGGGCGGTTTCCCAGAACCCGCCCTCCCCCCTAGAATCCGCCCTCCATGGGAGGGGCGGGATGGGGTGGGGTGGGTATCTGGATGGTGTGGGACGAGAAGGTACTTGGGGTGCGGTAGGATGTGGACAGGACGGGTTCTCAGAACCCATCATCGACTTTTTAGTGATGATGGTGGGTTCCAGGAACCCGTCCTCTTTTGATGTCTGGCCCCAAACCGTCCTATTCTTATAATTATAATTTAAATTATCCTATTTTACTAATTTTAATCCTTAACCATCCTGTTTTGAGAAAAAAAAAACTTATGTTTATTACATATCATTTATCTTAGAAATTTCATATAAGCACCATGAACTTGAGTTAATACCATGCTTCTATGTTGTCATGAGAAGTTTGTTGCTTTTGTTCACCAATTCAATTTTTTCCAGACGTATGGTATTTGTTTATGGTAGTTTAATGAGACTGACAGCCTTTTAGGTATAAATCCCACCTGTATGGGCCCATCATGCATCTGCTTGCCATTATATTAGGCCCATCACCAGCTGTTTTTTTAATGGGTATTTTGTCAAAGCCCATGGCCGGTCAGGGAGTTGTCTAAAAACCTCTTATTTTTCAAAATTGCTGGAAAGAGCCTACTGTTTTTACGAAAAATCCCCTGAGCTACCTGTTATTTAAGTCTTTATTCTCTCCAACCGTATATTAATGTCCAACTGTTTAGATATTAGTGTTTTAAGTGGCACCAGGGTTTTTCAAGAAGAGCAAAAGTCCAAGGGGTTTTTGACGATTTACCCTTTTTTAAATCTCAGAAGCAGCTAGCTCTCTCACTTTAATTCGAAATCTTTTTTTAAAAAACCTATAGAATTATTCTCTCCCCTTCCCAAAACCAGAAGGAGAAAATGGCGGAAGTGAGAAACGGCGGCGGCGGGGCCGGAGGCGTGGCGGCTTATTTAAGGAGCTCCGGCGATGATCGGAAGTCCGCCGCCGTGAAGAGGAAGGTGGTCCTGAAGAGCGCTGACATGAAAGAAGAGATGCAGAAGGAGGCCATCGATTGTGCCCTAGATGTACGGTCATTTTTTTCTTGTATATTTTGGTTAAAAAGAAGGTAATATTTTTTAGAAAATAATTTGATGGATTATTTTTGGTGGTTAGGCGTTTGAAAAGCACACAGTAGAGAAGGAGATAGCGGAGTACATCAAGAAGACGTTCGACATCGCTCATGGACCGACCTGGCACTGTATCGTTGGCAGAAATTTTGGTATTTTCTCAAAACCCTAGATTTTTTTTCTTCCGAATTTCTCCAGATCTGTGATTGTGAATTGAATGTGGTCAGGTTTTTTTTTGGTGAAAGGCGTCTTTTTTATCTAGGTTATTTGAGGCTATTGGGTATAGTGCAACTTAGGCACAGTTGAACTGGTAACAAATTCTTGAAATATTTGTGAAAGAATATTTGGTATCTGTTTGTGGGTAGGTATTTCGGGACTGCAACTTCTGGTGTTTGTTAAGTGCAAAGAAAAATAAAATACTGTCTCTCCTCATGGATTTCTTGCGTAGTTCGAGCCTTTGGACTTGTAGACATTTCCCTGGATTCAAACTATGTTGAAGGTGCCAAAAATGGTCTTCCTTCGAGAACGACCACCTCTTCGGAGTGAAACAAACTCCAAAAGCATACTAAGAGGGAAATACATTTATCCTGCTTCCGCAACAATCTTGTAAAAGCGGAGCGGCCGGAGTGCTTGGCCGCCAAGTGGCTGCTCAGATTGCTCAGAAATCAACAATGTCTTATTTTGGTTTAATTTGATATTTTTTGGCAATTGTTTGTTAAAGATTGATTCTAATATGGTTTTTTATTACTTCTTAATACTCAAGCCCCTATTAACTCGAGTTTTATAGTTAGTATTAATATTGCTCAAATACATAATCGTAAACTTGAAGTCGAACTAATTTGCACTAAGTCGAAATTGAAGCTACTCAAAATCCCTACATTGACAATCCTAACAATCTTAGATGCTCAATCACTTACTTCAAAACCATAATCTAATCTCATTTAGTTTTGAAGTCAGGATCTCCAAGCCGAAAACCTAACCTACTTGGTTGCTAATCGTCGAAGCGTCTTAGTTAAAGTCGAAATGCTCTACTCTAAGTTGAAGCCTGGAACTTGAAGTCGAGATCCCTAAAATCCCAATTCAAAGTCTTGGCTAAATAGAAAGAAAACATGAAAAGAATTGGGGATCTAGGACTGACTTAAAAAGTTAATATCACACCAAATGTGATACATAGTTACTCAATGTAGAATTTTATAAAGATGTTAATATCAAAATTTAAAGAATGTGATATTAGAAGCACTAAAACCAATCCCATAAACTTTTAATTACATTTAAATCAATAAGAAATAAAGTATTGTTACACAATTAATAGGATGGGAACATCACCCGGCTTAAGCGGTAAAAAGTGGAACGACAAAGGCCGTCCAACTACTTGAGCGTCCGCTTTTTAAAACACCGTTCCGCAATGCTCAAGTCTTGCCTTGCCTAAAGTTGAAAATTGAGGGGCTCGGTCGATTTGTACCCCAAATGACTTGGCTCAATGCTATAGAAAATGATTGCACATATGCAACAAAATTATATCTTGAAGTGCAAGCTTGTGGCATGGTGATATAGTTTTATGCCCTTTTAGCTCTTGTGGTGACTTGCATTCCAGTTGGTGATTAGCTATAACTAGAACATAAAGCATGTTAACCGACCAATTAACTCTTCAACCAATTACATAAACAGACCAGGCACACTCATGATTGATCAGCTTCCTAATGTTAATAAGAACCTTTAATTCCGAAATTTTGAGAAAGCAAGAAAAGTCTTGCTTTTCCCCTTATAATACAGTTGGTGTGCTTGGTTGGTTTAAGTGCCTTCTCAAAAATATCAAAACAGAACGTACAACTCTATTTGTGTTTTTCCATTTCCTTTCTGCAAAATGCTTAGGCTATTTAGTTAAATTATCTGTTATCATTAGTGTGGTCTATACCATACATTGAATACAATATATAGGGAATTCAATGGGATAAATTAATCTTACCGTATACAGTATATACATGTATCTTTTGAATTTTGATATGGAATGTATCCACACGCCCCCCCCCCCAAAGGTTCTTCATT
Organism: Agapanthus africanus; assembly: GCA_030015575.1. NCBI lineage: Eukaryota > Viridiplantae > Streptophyta > Magnoliopsida > Asparagales > Amaryllidaceae > Agapanthus > Agapanthus africanus. The sequence continues at coordinate 213,498,147 of CM057339.1, forward strand.
TTGAAATTTTTGCTTTCTTCATATAACAACTTTGTAATCTTTCCGCCTCTTCTCGGTTTTTTTTCCTTTCATAAAATAGGAGAATTTGGTGGATGCCAAGCGGCCCAAGCTTATCATGTAGGATTATTGCAAGCCCTATTTTGTCCATAATTTTCTCGTGAAGGAGTTTTTTGTTAACTAAGAGAAGGATGGGTGAATGATATAGTTTTGACAACCAGGGGTAATTTTTTTTGTAAAAATATATGTAATATTGTTTTGCTTCACAAGCCACAACCAATCCCATTGTGATGGTAACCAACGCCATACAATGGAAAAGGCTTAGATTATATAAAGTCTGAATTTTTTTTACCATATTACTTAATTGAGTAATTTTAGAAATCAAACAATGTTAGACACAGAACATGAGAGGTTGACGCTAAGATGATCTTATCAGTAAGATAAATCATGTAATAAAGGATATGCCACATCATTTGAAATTCTTTTTGAAGAGGCAATGTATGAACACATATTGATGCAACACGTTCGCAAGATAACTTATAAGAATTATGTAATTGATAGTTGAAACAGCACTTGAACAAGAGAAACATAAGAAATTAGAGTGCTACACTTGCCAATACACATGATCTTTTGGAGAGATGAATGGCAGATGTTAGCATGATAAATATCGAAAATTTGTTATAAATGCTAGGATTGCCATTTTAATGAGATAGAACATGACATAAGAGGATATGATGTTGATTTTTATTTTAAAATCCCAAGCCCAGACAGAGCCAAGAAGAGCCCAACAAATCGAGCACGTGCTGAAGAGGCACGTGTGTCGCACGTATTGAAAATGGTTGTCTTCTAGCGGAAGCAGAGTGAAATAGGATGCATAAGCGAGGCCACATGGTGGCGTGCGGCGGCATGGTCACACGACACACATGGTGTTTATTGATATTGGTTGCTCGCAATTATGGGCGCGTAGGTTTAGGCGAGGGCTACTTCAGCAGAAAGTCTTGAAGTAGGTGAGGAGCATCCATCTATCTCTTTGACTTATTTGTGCTCCTAATCATTACTTCCTCTATAAATATAGTAAAATCCATATGTATCTTGGTAATCTGCATGAGTCACTCTCACCTAAACTCACGCATCCACAATTGCAAGCAACCGATCTCAATGTGCACTACGTGCGCCGTGTGACCACGAAGGAATCACATAGGCACATTCCAACAAACAAATGATATCGCGCCGCAGAATAGAAACAGGATCCGGCGTTTCGGGATCGAATGAAAAGAAGATAACTAACGGTTAACCAAACTACTTAGAAAAGAACACACTAAGCAACCAGTGACACAAGATATACCCAGGTTCCGCCCCTAACTGGACCTACTTCTGCAACCACGACGAGAAACTTTCACTAGAGAAAAAATTACATGAGATACACCGACTCTTTCGACACCCCTTCAACTTCCAAAGCAAATCACGCATACAAACCTCTCTCTGTTCGCTCTTGCAGAGACTCTGTCTCCCAACATTTTTATTGGATAATTGGACTCCTGTAGGTTATCAAGATACATAAGCTTCACTATGTTTACTATATTTAGAGAAAGTAATGATCAGGAACATAAATAAGTCAAAGGGTAGATGGATGCTCCTCATCTACTCCAAAACTTTCTGCATAAGCCACATTCACCTAAACCAGCGCGCTCGCAATTGTGAGTAATCGGCATCAATGTGCACCACGTGCGCTGTGTGACCATGCCGCCGCGCACCGCCATGTGCCCCGGTTACACACGCAATGCCCTGTTCCACTCTGCATTCGCTAGAAGACAACCATTTCCAATACATGCGACACCGGTGCCTTCTCTTTAGTACGTGCTCAACTTGTTGGGCTCTTCTTGGGTCCTGGGTTTCTTGGGATTTTAAAACAAAAATCAACATATGACACATGAACTGAAATTTGGGTTGATTGACACATCACACATGGATGCAACACTAGTTCACAAGATAAATTACAAGACTTATATAATTGATAATTGAAGCAACACTTCACTTGCTAACATGAGAAATAAGATAGTATCACTAATCAAAACACATGTCAAATCTGATGTCCTCAAGGGACAAGCGGCAGTTGTTAACATGACAAATAGAGGAAATAAGCAAGCACATTTGCCAAGATGCTAGTTGTGTTTAGAAGAGAGGTACGACACTTGTTAACAAGTTAATTCATGACAAAATAAATACTTGATGCTGAACTCATATGAGGCCAAAAAGAAAAAAGAGTGTAAAAGGGTTGTAAGTGCTATCTCTATCCATCTCGACATTCAGGTTTTAGTTATACCTATTATTCATACACATAATCTGTTGCTCAACATTATGACGCATATAGTATAGTTGTATGACCATTCTATAATTCTTTTCATCGACTTTATGGGTATTCCACTGCCATAGGCAGTAAATTTTAATTTCCATGCTTTGAATTATGAACAACCTAACTTATTGTAATTAGGAATAATCATTTTATCTGGCTGATTTGAGGTTTTGATACTACTCGCAAGCCTTCATTTTATTGTTCATGCACTTGATTTCATGATAGTTATGTATCACCGTGTAATCTTTTTTGTTCTTAACAGATAGGTATGGACGCTGTAAGGCATTGCATCGGTCAATCGTTTTGTTAAATAGCACGGTTGTGATTATCCCTCATCTTTCAAGCACTTCCAAACTTTAGTGGAGATATTATCTGATTTTACTTGCTCTATCTGTTTTTATTTTGTTTCATGTGTTCATGGAACATTGGTGCTAGGAGATTTAATTTCTTTGATTGAAATTTAGAATTACATCCTTTTGGTGCTTTACATCATTATATTCTCGGCAGAGTCATAAGAGTTCATTTCTAGATGTTCCCTCCTTAATTGTTTTTTCAATCCCTATTTGGCCTTACCTTGCTATGCCAACATGCACAAACTATTTATTTTGCTTCCCATATCCCTGTTTTTCTAATTGTTGTCAAATTTATTGGTAGTATGCAGAACAACCAAATTTGCTGGTAGTTTTCTGAGATTGAGCCTTAAGCCTTATTTTTATTGAACCACCTGACCCTTTTTATCTTGCTTAAAAATATATTTGTGGAGATCTTCGTAAATTCATCTTACAGAATACAGATTGCTTACAAACACAAAATGATACACGCTCATATGCACAGAGTGACTTTTTTTATATGTTATTTCTTGCAGTTATAGACTGTTCATTAAGTTTTTATTATCTAGCGTGGACTAAAATTGAATCCTGTTTTTGCCTGTACTTTCTTATTTTGAAATTCATTTGCATCAGACCTACACATTTTAATCGCCGCTTTCTCTATAATTGTACCAGGCTCGTATGTTACCCATGAGACAAACCACTTCATCTATTTCTATTTGGACTCGAAAGCAATTTTATTGTTCAAGTCTGGATGAAGACTGGTTGCTGAAAGCATCGGCAAATTCAACGGACAGCCATTCAAAAATGTCTAAGAGAGCTCTAGCTTGGAAGTTGCAAATTAGCCTTTCCTTCTGTGTTACTTGTCAACGATCTTGTACATTTTATTTATGTGTGTTTGAATTGAGTCAGAACCTGGAAATGAACTCTTGATCTAGTAGAATGCAACATAAATGCAGTTGTATCCCTGTGTTAAGCCCAAGGAGTTTACTGTGTAATCATTAATCAAACTCCAAAACTAGTTTTTGTGTTTAAAATATAATTTGAGTTTTTCTAGCTTTTGGTCGGTGAGGGGAGTGTGTGCTTGTGTTGATAAGTCACTTGGTGAGGTATAAAATGTTGCAGGGGTAAAACAACAGGGGTGTTTTGTGCAATTGATCTTACTCTATATGTAATTTTATCATGTATGAAGTTGAGGAAACTAATGTTTCAATTCTCATATAAAAATGTATTTTCACAAGGATGCTAGCTCATAATGGCTTGTTATGATTTAATATGAACGTAAGGTCCTTTATCTGGTTGGGTCCATGCTCCTGCGAGAACGTTTTGGGTTAATTGAAATGATAAACTTAAGTTGGTAGTTTTATTCAGTTTTCTTTTGCCTAGTATCAAGTGTCAAGGGATTAAGACTAGGTTAACATGTTAAAGTTGTTTCCAGATTTTCCTGTATACCTAAGCTGCTATTGCATCAAGCTAGACTTACCACACCAAAACATTCACTGCTTATCTTTAGAAAATGAAACAAATAATTTTTTGGATTTTGAATGATGATGGCTAATCATTTTGATTCTCGTAATGTATAGTTTTATCATGCACATCTATAACTATTTGACTAAACATACAAGTTAATTGTTTAAATTCTCTAAGTAAGAAGCATAAATTATACTTGAGTAGATGAGAGAAAGATTATTAAAGCGAGATGGTAAAATCGGCTGTCATCCAAACATCAAATTGACAATTGGCTTTATACATCTTCTGCATGTGACATGTCAATAGATGTATATTTGCAAAAGTTTACAAGCTATTCGGTTGGGTGCAGTAGTGGCCCCATGCACTTCCAACTACATGGAAATATCAAATTTGTTGTTTGATTAATTGTAACGTTAAGTCAGCGTGTAGTTGGAACATCGATTTGAATTCGAAATCATGTGGTTTCAGCCATGCAATTACAGCGGTAAAACAAACACAAAAAAATTAGAGAAAAAAATGTGGTTGCATTGGAGCCACGTCCAAACAAGAAATGTTTCAACCGAACAATCAAGGTTAAAACTATGGTGATTGGATCTGCATACAGTTGCAAATACATTGATTTTTCAATCGCATGCAAAAAAACACATCCTTAGAGGACTTGAAGACTTCTACAATATTGATTGATTGTTCGCAAAACGGATGGTTTGTATTATTTACAAACATATAAACGCATGAAAGTCTCTTTCTTGCTAGTCCCAGATCATTTAATAATACTCCACTCTAAAATTAAATAACGAGTCCTTCGTCTGGAGTAATTGAGTAATTTGCTCTGATTTCAAATTGCTGGTAATGTAATTTCTAAATCTATAGAGAATTTGAAATAAATAGTATTATAATTAGTGAATAAAGGCTCGATAACAATTGATGACAGTAAGAGAGAGTCATCATCAAGGCTGGTCGGCTGCGGCATTCGGTCGATCGTCGATCGTTGGTCGGTATCCGGTTGCTGGTGGTTGGTCATTCCACTGTTCCCTGGTTGTTGGTTTTTGGTCGTTCGCCGGCAGTCTATCGGCGGTTTTTATCAGTTGTGGATATCGCTTATGGTTGGTTGTCGCCGGCGGACAGTCAAGCGGCGGTCGCCTACGGATGGTAACGGCGGCGGCGGTCGCCATCGAGCGACGATCGATTGTCAATCATTCGGTCATGCCACTGATCTCAAGTCATTGGGTTTTGGTCTGTCGCCAATGGTTTATCAGTAGTTTATTAGTTGCGGAGATTGCTAATGGTTGGCTATCGCCGGCAGACGGTGGGGCGACGGTCGCTGAAGGACGGTAACTGTGCTAGTCGCCAGTGGACGGTTAGGCGACGGTCTTCGGCGATCAATCACCGGCTATCTCCGGCGGTCGAACACCGACAGACGGTCGGGTGGTAGTTGTCGGCGAACGGTCTGGCGACGGTCTGGCGTCGACGATCAATCGAGTAGCGGTCGCCGGTTTCTAATTGGCCGCAGCGGCAATCAGTTGGGAGGCGGTCTCCGGCAGTCAATCACCGACCGTCTCTGACGATTGATCACCGACAGACAGTCGGGCGGCAGTTGCCAGCGGTCGGGCGGGTGGCGGTCTCAGGTGAAATGTTGGGTGGCGTTTCGCCATCCACCGGTGGTCTATCGCGAGTTTACTGGTTGCCGGTTGTGAATGGTGGCAAGTTGAGAATCTTGAAAATTTTAGAAATTAAGGAGGTACCGATGAATTTGAGAACCAAAATTTTGTTCATGTTTAGATGATGAATTTTAAAGATCAAATTCTAGAATTTTGATAATAACCTACGACCAATATTCTATTGTGAAATGATAGTTTCAAATAACATATGACTAACGTTGTATTTCAAATTCTTGTTATTTGATTTGCAAATGACCTGTGGCTAACACTCCCTAAACCATATAATTTTGCATATACATGCACAAACGACCGATTGTTGATTTAGCTTTTGGATTCTGCCATCTCACTCTTAGAATACGTAGTAAAGTGTAGTTGTGGTGACACACCCAGCAGCTGTGGGCCTTGCACTTAAGTGCGTGGTCCGCACTGCAGGATGTGTTGCGTGGATTTGGATGCTCTGTTTGACAAGAACCCTCCTCTGCCAAGGAAAGTCGTCCGATCATCTCCCTGAAAACCAACCACCACCCCCCTACCCTCGGCCTCTTGTTCTACACTAATTTCGATCGTCTAAATTTCGGTGGAGGAAAAAAATAGCAAAGGATCCAGATCCGTGTTGCGCAACCCTGGCATCTTCCCTGGTTCTTTTCTCATTGTCCTAACCTGTTTGGTTGCAAGATTATGAAATTTGGATTCCAAAACAGTACGGTTGAAAATTTCTGGATTTGGTAATTTGTTGTTTGGTTGGTTTTGGATTCATAATATTGGATTTATAGATCCTTGTAATCTTTTATTCGATTGGTGAAAAGAAAGTGGAATTTGGATTTGAGGATTTTAGAGAGAGACATATAGAAAGAGGATTATTAAATAAATAAAGCACACGGGTCCCATCAAAAAGTACAATGAATGGTGATAAATCCTTGCAAATTCTAAATTTTTTTTAGGATTCATGAATCCTTGTTTTGTGGTGGGCCCCCCATAAAAAACAAATGAATTCTACAAAACCAAATTTCCCAACCAAACAAAAAATTATGGAATCTTTGGATTCCACGATCCAAATCTTCAAGAATACTGTAAGGGCCTGTTTGGTTTGAGGATTTGTTAGAATTTGGATTGTGCTATCCTAAGATTCCATAATTTTGTGTTTGGTTGGAGGATTTGGATTTCTAGAATTCCTTTGTTTTTTATGGAGCGTCCACAACAAAACACGGATTCCTGAATCCTAAATTTTTTTAAGGATTTTCAAGGATTTGGCACTATTCATTATACTTTTAGATGAGACACGTATACTTTATTTATTTAATAATTCTCTCTCTATCTATCTCTTTCTAAAATCCTCAAATCCAAATCCAACACTTTATTTTCACCAACCAAACAAAAATTACAAGAATCCACAAATCCAATACTATAAATTCAAAACCAACCATACAACAAATTACCAAATCCAGAATTTTTCAACCCTAATATTTTGGAATCCAAATTTCATAATTGCAACGAAACAGGCCCTAATTCATTCCAATCAAAACATCCTGCAGGGCCTTAACAATGCCAGCCCAGACAAATGATGACCCATTAAACCATAAACGTGATCTGCATAGACCACTATAAAATACCCTTTATATAAGAGAGAGGTTCGAGACTAAAACCCTAGCCGCCTCAGCGCTGAGGAAGCAGAAGCAGCAGCAGCAGCACTCATGGTACCCTCTCCTGAAACCCCAACCATAATGTTTGCAGCAGCTTCTTCTTCGATCTCTTTCGAGTCTTACGCGCTCATTTTTCATCTTGTTTAGGGAATCGATCTCATCGCCGGTGGCCGCAGCAAGAAGACGAAGCGCAGCGCGCCCAGATCCGACGATGTCTACCTCAAGCTCCTCGTCAAGGTTGGATCACATCAGATCTGCGTCGATTTCCATCCATTGCGCTCAAATTCGATCCATTTGTTGAAATGTTTCTTATTTGTTACGCGTTATTTGATCAGCTTTACAAGTTTTTGGTTCGAAGAACTGGAAGCAACTTCAACGCGGTGATTTTGAAGAGGCTGTTCATGAGTAAGACTAACAAGCCTCCGATTTCTCTCAAGAGGCTCATCACCTTCATGAATGGAAAGGTTTGATCTTTTCCATTTACAATTTAGATTTGGTATTAAGAGTTGATGGTATGTTCAATGTGTAAAAGTTACTGAGATTGGGGTGTTCTTTTGTTTAAATATGGGAAATTTTGGGGTGAACCTTTAGTCTCCTTGATTTTATTTAATTAGGCTTATTTCGAAGCAGGAGAATAATATCGCAGTGATTGTTGGTACCGTGACTGATGACAAGAGGGTTTATGAGGTTCCGACAATGAAAGTTTGCGCTTTGAGGTTTACAGAGACTGCAAGGGCGAGGATTCTGAAGGCTGGTGGTGAATGCTTGACCTTTGATCAGCTTGCGCTTCGTGCTCCTCTAGGACAGAACACGGTAAATGCTTGGCCTTTTACATTTAGAACTCTATGTTGTAGAATTCACAACATTTATTTTTATTTGATTATCTTCGAGTAAATAATTGATCTTCTAGTTTTATGTTGGAAAAGAAATGCATTATGTGTGTGTATCGTCTGATTCTGTTTTATGTTTTTTAATTAGAGGTTAATTTAACAGAGGCATGAATATAAATACACAACTTTTGTTCTCGCGTTACTTTCATGTGGATTATATTCTTTAAGGGTTTTGTTCTCAAGAAGTAATGGTAATGAGCTTGTGATTGTTTTTATGGAGTAACTTCTTGATTAATTGTAAGAAGAAACTCTATCAGTAGGCAACTTAGGTTATTCTGAGTTAAAGTGTATATCATATACTCATCAGCAAATTACAACTGCAACTAACCAGAAACTTGAACACATCAAGTATTTAAGAATTCCCCTCTTAGGGGGAGTGCGAGGCTCGACCCCCATGAGGGGAAGTGGCCACAATTTAACGCTTTCGTGGCAAATTTGTGGGTACCATGGGTGTATTGTGTGCTTGTGTGGGCTGTGTGCATGGGTTAGGCTTATGTGCCGTTCAAAAAAAAAGTATTTAAGAATTCATAGTTTTACGAACTTTCAAGTACTTCATTGACCTCATCTTCTGATTTTTTCTGTTTGCCTTTCCCTACCAGATTAAGCCACTACCAATGTTTTTGAATATCTTCTAGCCATCGTTTTCTTAAGGTCTATGTTTAATTTATAACTTCATACTAGGTTTAGAATAATTAATATTGAAGAATACTGCAATTAACTGGTGATGACTAAAGTCAACACTTTAACTTCATAATGTTACCTGTCTATGAAATGGCGCTTATAGTATTAGTGGAATTCTACATCGACTTTTCATACTATTTTTAAATTTTTTATCATGAAACTTGATTGCTGCCAACTGTTATCTTAGTTCAAGCTAAATTTCACATAGTAATCTTTATCAATTGAAATTTCGTGGGGTTGGTTCCTTGTGATGCTATATGAACCATGCTAATTCTGAAATATATTGAGGATAATGCATTTGTTCTTCTGAGGGAACGTTTCTAATGGTTTACTCCTTATTGCTTCTTAAATTTTGATGTTAATATAGTTTATATTATAGTGCATGCGGAATCATCAATTTTAGTATTCATGTCCAAATCCTTCAGCAGCATAATTATTGTGAAAGGTCTAATTATTTTATAAGCAAAGCGACTTTGTTAGTCCATAACTCCACATATAACTTATTTCATAAGAATGCAAGACTAGACATGTAATGGAACTCAATTGACTGGAAAATCAATTAAATGCTATGGTTATTCCTGGTGTTTACCTTCTTACATGAGGATACGCCTGGCGTCTAAATTACTTTATTGATGCATGCTAACCCTTACCTTTTTAGGTTAACAACGTCAATCAAATAGGTGGAGGGCACATTTAAGCTCAAAAACCATAATTTTGACTTCCACTCTCTTACTCAAATGTTATATTGTTTCTCTTTTTAGTTTTTCCTTAATATCTTTGTTTCTTTTTTCGCAAAGTTGTTTAGAGTTTGATGGTATTACTTAGTGTTTTCTCTATATTAATATCAGTATTCAATTCCAAAGCCATTACCCTGAGTTTATCACTTGCTTTTACTTTCATTTCTTTATTTCATTTGTTTAGCTTTTTGTTTGATTGTTTTAGCAATGATGATGCTATTTAATCCCAGCTCATTATGAGCCCTTCCGTACAGGGAAGGCAGAGGAATAAAACTCACATACTTCATCTGAGCATAATTTTTATATTCAAATATTTTTTGCTTGATATTTTTATTCTATCTAGACCTTACTTGTACTGAAACCTAGCAATTATTTGAAGATAACATGTCAACTAATTGTTTAGATCCATGCTGCCATATACATCCAATTGTAGATTCAATTGCTGAATAAGTGTATGCCACGTTTTCAGCTCCATAAGCTCTCATTATTTGTATCCTCTTTTACAGTAATTCTTGTTACTTGTTTTTTCATTCAATTCGTTTATTTTACTTTTTTTTAAATCTGTTTAAGCGGTGATGATATTATACAATTCCAGCTCGATGAGTCTTTCAAAAAGGAATGGCCGAGGAATATATACTTATCTTGAGCTGTAAACAACATTTTTTTCCCCATTCACTTTTTCAATCTCTCAGAGTTATGTAACTATATCTCTATGGAAGCATATGCTCAGCATTTTCCTTGGAATACTCTTTGTAAAGTTTACAACTAAAGCTTTTAGGGATATTAATCCCTACCAGAAAAGGATAGACTATCTGAGCCAAGTATTTATCCTCTTTATTTTTGAAAAAGTAAAATATTGAAAACTAGGTTTTATCTTGTTATTTACTGAATCAGAACAAGCGACCATGCGATCTGCTGAAAAGGCATCACAAAAGAATGCAAAATTTGATTTGATCCGGGCAAAATTTTTATTTTATTCTCCTTTATTTTTTACTATATTACTTTTATCAATTTATCAAATTCATGTCTCTTTGTAAGTTCTATATGTAAATGTTGAAATTAAAACAAATTCTTCATATTGTTATTTGCTCTATCAGTCAATCTATTTCTAGCGGAGTGCAGATTTTCGGGTTCCATGCTGTGTAACTATCTGGATTTAGATTCTGAAAGTAGCTAAATATTGTTGAATCACATCATTAAATACTTTCTTCCGTTAAATCTTCAAGTAGATTTGTAATTTAGATATTGACTTGTAGGGCCTAAGCTTTTGGCCTTTGATGTAAGCAATATATGCTCTTTTGAGATGTCCATAACTCTGCACATTTATCTATTTTGATATTTTGTAGAGTTTTTAATTTTTCTTTTTCACCTGTTAAGGTTCTGCTTCGGGGCCCAAAGAACGCGAGGGAGGCTGTGAGACACTTTGGTCCGGCTCCTGGTGTTCCTCACAGCCATACAAAGCCTTATGTCCGTGCAAAGGGAAGGAAGTTTGAGAAGGCCAGAGGTAGAAGAAACAGCAGGGGTTTCAGAAACTAAGCTTGTGTTACTGTTCAGCGACTTTATCAACTCATGTTTATGTTTAAGCAAGGAACTTAATATTTGTGTTTTACTGTTGGTTTTACTCAATTTTGGTTTTGTATGTTATTATCAGAAGCTTGTTGAAACTGTTTAATTTTTTGAGGGTGTTATATGAACTTATGTTGCGCAGTTGCCTCTGCTCTGATTGTTGATGTTGATGTTGCTACTATTGCTTGTTGCATTATTGCTGTTAGCATTTCGCAATGTGTGATGCACATGTATGGTATATATTAAGATTTGTGTAATTACGGTAAATACAGAATTTTAGTTAGATATAAGATATCATATTGCTTTTAAAAAATAATATCTGATTTATTTGTGAGTAATGTAGAAATATTTGCGAACTGGTCAATTTGTTTAAACTATTTTTTAAGAAATATGTACTTTTTGGGGTTCTTTATGAAACAAATAATTGGACCATTTTGATCAACTATTATTGCATTCTAGTGTTATAAGGGTAAAATGATAAATTCATAAGTTTGAGAGCGATATGTTTCCTGCCGCAATTTGTCTCCCCAAGAGACAAAATTGTAGGATCCACATCATCTAGGTAATAATGTCTAACAAGCGAGTGTGTTTGTCTTTTTGGTAAACTTTTGGGAATACTAAATTACTAATTGCAGCAAGAAAAATATTTTTGTAAGTTGGAATGTATGAGTTGGCATACTTTCGGGTTAGAGTTTTATGAGAGAGTTTTCTCGATTATTTTACCTTATCTTAATATAAGAAAATGAAGAAACTTTCTGTACAGATCGTATGTGTTATGATTATAAGTAAATATCATATTGGTATCATAACCATTTAAGGTTCCTAAACTTTTTTATTTTGAGCTCATGTTGTCGAGTATAAAGTTGAGTTACTTGAATATATATATTTTTGGCTTATTTACTAAAAACTTTCAACAGGTGTGGACCGGGATTTGAAAACTACCATTGCTTTTAAAATGATCAAGAAACTATCAAGGCTTAACGGCGGTTAACATTACTGTTTATGTCAATGATCATTTTGTATTTTTCATAATATAATTACTTAATTATAAATTATATTTAAATAATTTAATAATTAGTAAATATTAATTGAATAATTAATATCTTTTTTGGGCGAACCGGAGCCATGCGCTCGGGAGCGGCGGCGGGGCCCATGGCAGCGACGGAGGAGGAGATGAAGAGAAGGGTAGGGTTTGGGTCGAGGGAGAAGGAGATGGAGGAGGGAGAAGAAGGGGAGAAGAAGGGGAGAAGAGGTGAGATTTAAAATAGGGTGAGGAAGAAGGTGGTGGTGGTGACGACGACGACGACGACGGTAGTGGTGGGTTGAAGAAGAGGAGGAGGTTGATGATGATGACGGTGATGGTGATGGGTTGATGATGGTGATGGAGGTCGGAAATGGGGAAGGGGAGGGAGGGGGCTAAGGGCGGGTGAGGGGGAGGTCGGTGTGGGGGATAGAGGGTGGATGGCGGTGACGACGACGACGAAGGCGGTAATGAAGTAGAAGAAGATGATGAGGATGAGGATGCGAGGAGGAGGGGAGGCCGGAGAGGCGGGCGGAGAGACCGGTGATGGTGGCGTCAGTGATGACGGCTAGAGGAGGGAGAAAGAAGAAGAAGAATGTTATTTTTATTTGTTGAATTTTTGAAATTAAGGTTAGTGTTAGAAAATGGATATTTTGGGGGTTTTTAAAAATAAATTTACTGGGTGACAATTTTATGTGATCGTGGCAGAGTTAAATTTTGTACTTTTTTGATCATTTTAAATATGATGATAGTATTCTGATTCTGATCCAATCCCCCAAGTTTTCAACTTCTATTTTTCTTTCAACTGCTTTGATGTATTGATCATAACTAGGATTCCTTTTATACTGTTTATCTTTATGAGTGTTCGCAATTACACAATATACACCGATGAGCAAAAGCTCATTCCACTCTTGGAAAGAGTTGCGGGGTTCGAACCCCAGGATTATGAGAAGTGAAAGTGGCCACAAATTAACGCTTTCAGATCGAATTCATGGACCCTCAGGGTGCGTGTGTTTGTTGTGTGTCCGTGTGTGATGTGTGGATGTGTTTATGTGTGTTGTGTGCATAGATTAGGTCTTACGGTCCAGGTACCAAAAAAAAAATGAAAATAGTAGAAAGTGTAATAATCATTAATAATGACAGCTAAAGGGTAAATTGATTGCAAATGGTTTGTGAATTAAAGCATATAGGGTGTGTGTTGAGGGCAAATTGCTGAATGATACCTTAATGTTTAACCTTTTTTGCACTTTAATACCTATGATTTTCTTCTCAACATTTTAATACTCTGATGTATTTCGTCTTTAACATTTTTCTATCTCCTGCTTTTATTGTTTTGTCTATATTTTGTGTCGATTTATTCCTAAAACCATGTCTGTTTATTCTAAAAGATGTCAGTTTTTTACTTTATTAGTTTCTTTTTTATTTCTATAAAGGACCATTCAAAAGCATCTCTTTCTTTCTGTTGATTATTGGAGCTGGTGTTTATCCTGGTGGGCATTGATTTGTAATCTGTATGTCTTAGGCCTCATTTGGTATATATTGAAAGTTACAAGAAAATGAGTAAGGGAGACAGAAGTGAAAAGAAAATATTTACCTTATTTGATATGATTAAAGGGAAAAGTCGGAACATCTTAGTCACTGACTGGTCAACCTTCGGCGGCAGGATCGTTTCCACTTTATGTTTCATGCCCCAGTTTCATAATCTGATCCACTTTTAAATTCACGAAGTTTCAAAATTATGGAAAAACCAAAATTATAATTTGACATTATTTTAAATCCAAACCCTAATTTGTGTATGCATCGTCTATAATATCATCCAAAGATTTTCAAAAATATTAGAACATGGGATTCTAAAGATTTCACGATATTTTAAAATGTGATATTTTTGGTAATTCTTTATTCTTTTATCTTAATAATTATTCGTCCTAATTTTTTTCTCTTAACCCATCTTCTTTCTTCTTTATTATTGTTTACCCTAATTTTTTCTTTTAACCCATCTTCTTAATTTGTAAGTTCTATAGGAAAAAGGGTTTTAACCATCATGTCTTTTGATTTTTAAGTTGAGAAATTAGTCATCTCACTTAGACACCATCACTTCTCTCGTTGACGAAGAAAAAATGGCAAATAAATAGCATGAATAAAGAGATTGAGGGTAACAACATCAAGCTTTGGCTATAGAAGCAAGATAAAGTTTAAGGTTATTATTACGAACGAAAAAGTATAATTTGAGAATTAAAATTAAAATTAAAACCGGAGGTCAAAATTTAATCCACATTTAATTTTTCTATTGGAGCTTGAATAAAAGAGATTCTTTTGCGATTTGAGCAAGACGGAGATGGAGGAGCAACAATGAAGAAGAAAGAAGAAAAGGTCGATCTTTTGTATTTTAGAAAAAGAAAAAGGGTATAGTCAATTGAGACTTTTCAATAAAAATAAAAGTTTTGAAACTATAACATTTTTGTAAGACTTTAATAGAACTTTGACTTTTTTAATAAGATTCAAGAACTAAATTGTTGCAAAAATAACATAGGCATACAGATAATTAAATATTATCATAAGAGTTATAGAACCCATTTTCAGATTCAGAAAGCAAACCAAACCGAGCAGGAAATTACAGAACATGATCAGATTGCAGAAATAAAATAAACAGAAAAATACAAGTTACCAAAATGAGGCGAATTGTTTTCGAATGTGTTGGAAATAGTGCCCCCAAAGCAATTATTGTGATCGCAAGTAGGCGATTATGATGATTGAGGAAGGACCTATACAGGTATAACAGTCTTACTCGAGATGATAGTGTGCTATCTGGTTTGTCTCCATCTTTAATGAAGCCCGTAGGATTGTTACTTAACAACCAGCATTATGATGGTGATCATATATGTGGGAGCTGGGTTGTCCATAAGCACATCTTTAAATATCCTTAGTCATCAGAGTATCGAGATTGGGTATCGAGATTCCGGAGTAGACTAGTGTATACGCTTCTTGACCCTAACGAGGGGCGGTGGCCGGTCTCACAAGCCATTGGTGTTGTGTCACCTAAGATGGTATACAGGTGCTCGCTGGAGATGAGTACACTGGACGGACTCGCCGTGAACTTCTAAATGATATATTATCTATCGCCAGATAGAAGTTCTCATGTGGTGTGAGTACAGATTGGTCCTTTGACCTGAAACCGTCGTTTGTCTCGTGTGAGTTCCTACGGTACTTTAATTACTACCCTACCATGGCTCAAAGGAGTCGTGCAAACAGATTTTAGTTGGGTACAGCCCTGAGCCATATGGAGGATGTGGTCTACTGTCAGGGATTCGTCTATCCTGGTATTAGGAGTCGATGTCGTGCTGTGTTCATTTGGTTATCACCAGAAATCTATGGCCACGGTGGATGAGATTTACTGATAGTTGATCAGTAGCATCTCTATTGGTGATGAGCTTGACTTAGACACGACTTATCGGGTTAGTACGGGTCTGACATTATCCACCTCCTAGATCCGATATGCGATACTCTTTGACGAAGAGACCAGACTGTACGGAGATTGTCACATTCAGGCTCAGTAAGGTAAGGACGCACTTGATTGTCGACCCCCTTTCGACATGTACCTGGGTAGCCGTTACGTACAGCTAGTGTCGCTGACGTGCTTGCGGTTAAATCCACTGCCAGCGTATTATCACGTCTTTAGAGCCCTACACAGAGAGTTTTCTCGATTCAGGCGACAGATGCAGGAGCCGTACGTTGGTACGTGCAGGGGTCCGTGTCGGGACCCGGTTCTTGCTTACGGAGCAAAGTGCCACACGGAACAAAGTGCCACACCAAGTGTCTTGTTAAGTGAGCGGGGGCCACCTCTTGAGTCCGTGGGACCCACTGTAGAATAATGGGGACTCTTCGGAATACATTCCGATAGGGGGCAGATCTGTACTATAAATGGAATGATACCGCTCTTCAATACAGAGACGCCTTTTAAGTGAACCGGAACTACAGGAGCTTGAGAACTCCGTAGTTAAGCGTGCTCGGGCCAGGGAAGTCTTGGGATGGGTGACCTCCTGGGAAGTGGCCCCTGGTCGGGTCCGGTTCGCTCTAAAGGGAAAAACCGTGTGGTTTCGGCCAAAGAGGATAATACTCTCTATATTGGGGGTGGGGCGTGACAAAATGGTATCAGAGCTGGTCCCTCAATAGTAGGTCTGTGGTTCGAGGACGAACCATTGTTCAAAGGTGGGGAGAATGTCGGGACCCGTTTCTTGCTCACGGAGCAAAGTGCCACACGGAACAAAGTGTCTTGTTAAGTGGGCGGGGGCCACCTCTTGAATCCGTGGGGGCCACCTCTCCCATAGAATAATGGGGACTCTTCGGAATACATTTCGAAAGGGGGCAGATCTGTACTATAAATGGAATGATACCACTCTTCAATACAGAGGCGCCTTTTAAGTGAACCGGAACTACAGGAGCTTGAGAACTCCGTAGTTAAGCGTGCTCGGGCCAGGAAAGTCTTGGGATGGGTGACCTCCTGGGAAGTGGTCCCTGGTCGGGTCCGGTTCACTCTAAAGGGAAAAACCGTGTGGTTTCGGCCAAAGCGGACAATACTCTCTGTATTGGGAGTGGGGCGTGACAGTCCGATTAAATACGTGTACGGAATATACGGACTTTAATCGGGCGGTTGATAATACTAGCTGGCTTAGAATTACGCCGGATTATTAAATCGGGATTTGATTTAATAATTTATATATGTATTTTGATACATATAAAGTATTATTGTTCACTGTTTATTTTCTTTCTTTGGGGCTATCTGTATTTTTATACAGATACGCGTATATGTAGCGATACATATACCGGGTGAAGTATTCCAGATCTATACAGGAATGCTTCTAGAAGAAGGACACCTCATATTTGTTTTTCTTTTTAGAAAAATAAATGGGAAAATGAGATGGAGGTGAGGTGGCATGAGAATGTAGAGAGGCATTGGTTAAAGTGATCATTTGTGGGCATTATTTGGTTCACTATTAAACCATGGTTGATATTATTGATAGCCATTCTTTTCTACATGGGTGATTTATTCATTTTACACTCTTGGTGAACTCATGCTTCATGTGAGAAGCTTGGTGCTTCAAGTGAGTTTAGCCATTCTCTCCTTCATATCTCTCCTTCTTCTTCTTGCTCTCCATTTTTTAACACGGTTCATAAGAGAAACTGTCACGCCCAGCTTTTCAGTGTATGAGGAAGGAGACGTGGCGGGCACGCAACGTATTTACTTAGAAGTAAACACGTTAAGTGTAAATAAGAAATATATATATATATATATATATATATATATATATATATATATATATATATATATATATATATATATATATATATATAATGCACAAGAGATGTAATGTAAACAACAATTTTTATTAACATTCATTTTTACAATACAACCGATTTGAAAAGGAAATGTACAATGATAAAAGCAATACCTAAACCGTGGCATATAAATGAAAAGTAAGTACAAGGAAAAACTAGAAGTCGCCGTGCTTTGTGAACTGGTCAAAGTCCTCCTGACTGGGCTTGATCTCCTGAGAGTTCGGTCCTCCTGACGAACATTCCAAAGAAAGAAAGAGACAGGAATGTCGTCGACGAACTAACGCTCGGTAAGTCCCAGAAGTAAGAATGGAATAGAACAAGTAAAGAGAAATAACTGGTAATTATACATGTATATGTTTGTTATACTAACGTAGTTGTTTGTAGCTTGGTACAGAATGTATCAGTGTATACGAGAGGAGTCTAACTATCCCGTGGACTATGGTAACATGTAAGTACAAGGCCCCGTCAAAACCCACAGGACAACGGCACGAGAGTTCATGTAGGTGTATTTTAGTGTCCATCATCGTGCCACTTTTAATACATTCCGTACCAATCTATCGTTTTAAACCCCGTAATGTATATTGTATTGAATTATAGTTATCAGACTTACCGAGACCATGGATACAAGTCGTTCATGTAATCGGGTTGAAGATGTAAACAAGTAGGCATGTAATCAAGTCAAGTTATAGCCATGGTTTGGGCAGGTCAAGTCATATTTGCATGTTGATCTTGTTCTGGTATTGTTTCCCCCAATCAGAGCAAAACTCTGTTCAAATTTTCAAAATTTGAAATGAAATAGCGTTTCATAAAAGCGCCAGCAAGCAGCGCTCACGTGCAAAGCACGGGTGCGCTAACACTAAGAGCGCCAGCGCTTTGAAGCAGCGCTCACGTGAAGAGCTCGAGTGCGCTTGCGCTAAGAGTGCCAGCGCTCCAGCGCTCTGAAACAACGCTCACGTGCAAAGCACGAGTGCACTAGCGCTAGAACTAAATGTTCCCCACCGTTGGATCAAAGATTCAAAAAAGATGATAAATCATCAAGTTACCAGAATAAAATTCTGTTAAGAAAACATTCTTCAGAATCTTTCCAAATAAAAAGATTTTGCTCTGTAAATCAAAGCACCATCGGATCAATGATCCAATGGTAATTAAAAATCACTAAAATACAGAATAAATTCTGTATGGGGAAAGATTTCTCAATATTATTAAAAACAAGAAGATTGCCTTCTGTAAATCAGAAGCCCTAGGATCAAAGATCCAACGGTGGGGAAATCCCCAAATCAATTAGAGAAAAAATCTCTTTAACTGATTTAACAAATCAGCTTGCCCTATATAAAGGCCTCAAGACCTCAAGTCTCAGAGAGAGAACCCCCCCTAAACTTTGAAAAACTTCAAAGAGAAAGCTCTCGGCAGAAGAACTTTCTTCATGGTAAAAATAGAGAGATAAAAAAAATCTCATCAGAAAAAGAACTTAGTTCTTATGTTAGATCATAGATCTTTAAGACAAATTGTCTTTCACAAAAAAGATCATAACATCTCATTATAAAAAGGGGGGAGAATGATTCAATTCTCTTAGGATCACAGATCCATAAAGGCAAAATCTTTCATCAAAAACATAAGAGATTGAAATATCTTCTATAAAATAAGAACTTTGTTCTTAGATCCATGAGACAAACTCTTATATGAGAAAATTTAATTCTCAGAGCACAAATCTGCCTAAAAGAGCCTCAGCGCTTTAATTAAAAGAAGCGCATCAGTGCTCCAAATCTAGCGCACAACGCTGCAGAGCCTTAGCGCTCCAAATTTACAGAAGCCCTCAGCGCTCAAGTCTGGCGCACAGCGCCAAGTGCGTCACGTGCTCCTTACGTGTGCGCTACTTAACAGAAGTGCCTCAACGCTCCAAAGTTTGGCGCACAGCGCCAAGCGCGCCACGTGCTCCTCATGTGTGCACTACTTAACAGAAGCGCCCCAGCGCTCCAACGTTTGGCGTACAACGCCAAGCGCGCCATCTGCTCCTCACGTGTGCGCTATTTAACAGAAGCGCCCCAACGCTCCAAAGTTTGGCGCACAGCGCCAAGCGTACCACGTGCTCCTCACGTGTGCGCTACTTAACAGAAGTGCTCTGCACTCATGATCTGGCGCTCAGCGCCAAGCGCACCACGTGCTCCTCACGTGTGCGCTAAAAGAACATAAACTGTTCTATAAAAAAAAGGCCCCAGAGCTATAATGAGTGCCCGACACTCAATAAAAGACAAAAAGATTGTCAGAGCCCAAACCAATGCTCAGTATTGTTAAATGTTCAGCATCTTAATTAAATGGGCCGTACCCAAAGTGGCCACAAATCCCTAATTCAGATCAATTGAGCCTATGTGCTCACAAATTTTTGATCTTAATCCCAAATTGGACTACAGATCTTCCAACCAATATTGGTTCAAGGGTACATCTCTTCACTCCTATGATATTTGTAGTTGTAATCCTTCAACGTCTTCAGAGAGGTGACGAGTCTCGACAACCAGACAAACCATGGACTGTAAGGTCCTTAAACTTATGGACTATGATGTCCTTAAACTACGGACTGTAGGGTCTTTAAACTCATGGACTATGATGTCCTTAAACTTTACAGACTATGACATCTTTAATCTGGACCGCAAAATCCCTAAACTAAAACAATAGAGTCCAAATGCTCTTTTGTTGGATCTAAATGATCCTGTTAAGTTGATCTTAGTCTAAAATTAGACCAACGTATCCTTAACAAATCGTTAAGTTGATCTTAGTATAAAATTAGACTAACGTATCCTTAACAAACGTTTAAGTTGACGTATACTTAAACCCAAACCAAAAAACCAAATCTAAGAAAATACGGATTTGGACTAATCCACGCCCTACGGGCGACAACATAAATTAGTCTCCGTATACAATCCACGGGCAACCAAAAATAAAACAAACATACACAACACGAAGTGACCATCTGGAAAAGGAGAAAGTTGTTACCGCGATGCAGTAGCGTAATTAACTGCAGGGGCTTGCGCCTGCAGGGAAGAGCGTCCCCACAATAAAAAACCCCTCAAATGAGGGGGAATCTGATAAAGTCTGCTACAACGGCCGCATCCGTCTAAACCTCCGATATACGGCGCCATAAATTAACTTGGCATCTTCGGAGAGGTGGACGGATAAAACCCAAATAGCATCAGCCCTCAAAATTCAGGCCAGACGTCCCAACGTCCCGGTCGCGTCTTTCGGCGGAGAACAGATTCTGGCACGCCCGGAGTGACCTTTTCCTCTTTCCACTCCACACTTCGTGTGTCGTGTTTCGCGAACAAGTCGCGGTTTGACATGGTTGCCTTTGGATGTGAAGTTGTAACACCCGAGCCCAATAATACTATTTCTATTACTAGTTGAGAGTTATATATTGCTCATTTCTATTATCCTGATTGTTTGGTGTTTATTGCTAAATTTTAACCGGTTAAGTCATTTTGGCACATAACAAATTTTAACTCCTAAAATGAAATTAAAAATATCCATGTTGGCCTACTCGTCGCCACTAGTCGCGTGGTAGCGTCCGCACGTCGAGATTCCGTCCCGTTCGGCTAAACGGGCAAGTTTGGACGACTACGCGCGCGTGCAAGTGTCCGACTTGGGGGCATGCATTTTAATCATTAAATACCTCTTTTCAAAATTTGGAACTCGCTTAAAATCCTATAATTTGAATTTGAAACATTTGGGCGCAACCCGGACGCGATTTGGAGATGTTTCATGTAGCGCCGAAAATGCCCATTTAATTAAATATCATAAAATTAAAATATATACATATATAATCTTCTTAACCGTTAAATCTTTTAAAATCCTTTCAAAATTTTCCCCAGCCAATCGCGTGGCTCTTTTTTCTCGTGGGCCCCCACCTATCCTCTCTCTCTCTCTCCGTCTCTCTCTCTCTCTCTAACAAACTCTCTCTCTCTCTCTCTCTAACAAACTCTCTCTCTCTCTCTCCTCCTATATATATTTATCATGCAGCCGCCCTATTCATTGTCCCCCTCGCGAGAAAAACCCTCGAACCCCGTCGAACCCTAGCCGCTCGTCGCCGTCGCCGCCGCAGTCCTCGCGCCGACGAGACCAGCACCCTTGCCTGCGCCGCAACCCCGTCCTCCTCTGCCCCTCCTTCCTCCGTTCTCCCTCCTCCATAACCTGCAAACCCACCCCGACGACATCACCCGGCCGCAGATCTCGCCGTCGACGCCGCCTCTCGTCACCAACGACGCCTGTGACTCCCTCTCTTCCTCGTCGTCGCCTTCCTCCTCCCCTCGCCGGACCACCAGAACCCGAGCCAGAACCCTAGCACCAACCCCCGGGTCGCCGGAAAGCGTGCCGTCGACCCTCGTCGACGTCACCCGCGCCACCTCCGACCACCTCCTCTCCCCTGCGACCAGAACCCGGCCCTTACATCCCCTCATCGCACAGCACCACCCTCTTTCCAGCGAACAAGGAAATTCCAGCCATCGCCGCATCTTCTGTTCGCCGCCGGCAAGCCCATCGCCGTCAGGCCCGTCGTAGTTGCCCCTGTTTCTTCCCTGTAAGCACCCCTTTAGCTTTCCATTCGTGTTTAATCCCTCGCTGGTCCTTGTTGCGTCTATCGTGTTTGCTAACTTCGTTGCTTTTGACTTTTGCCGGATTCCGACCGTGCCGTCGTTTGGACCCGACGCTCCAGCGAAGTACCCTGGTCCGTGTGGTCCCGCTGTTCGCTGTTGGGACTCGATCCGTGGCCCGTGCACCCGTTTCGTGTTTTCTGCCGACATTGCATCCGTGCTTTCCGGTTTGCGAAACCGTCGAGGCAAGATTTCTTGCTACATGCTACGTTAAACTAATTAAATGTTGACTCACAAACTTGCTATATTAACCAAGTATTGCTACTTGTCTCATTGGACGAAAGATGATGTACATTATAATACTGCCACCTAAATCGTATTTTGCCACCGTAACCTTAATAACAACTACCTGCTAATCGTTTTACTATTTAGAGGATAATAGTCGCACACTTATATCTTTATTGCCTGCTGTTATTAATATTGCGCTACACTGTGATTATTGCACCCCAAGGGTGCTTGAACCTGTTAATAAGAGAATACAAAGCATCACTGTGTTTACATGGAATAATATTGTTATTTACTGTTCCTCCTGTTGTTCCTTATTCGTTACTATACCTGTTATCAGCATACATTTGATTGCATTACATATTGACCTGATCTTGATACACCTGACACATGTACTGATACCCGGACATGACACCCTATACCTACTGACTCAACCTATTGGACTACAACCTGACTTGGGGTCCTCATGGACCATTCCTGCTGTCTATCCAGACATACCTGTTTTTTTTACCTGATTCTGGGTTGACATTAATCCTGGACTACTGAATACCTGACCTGACATACATAACTTGGGGGTATGGGGAAATCAAAGGTGAAACCGACTTGTAACTCAACAGTTCGATACTTGTTCTGATCAGTCTTACGGGCTTGGCCTGCCCCGGAGTGATGATGCTGACATCACTCATCCATCCTACTACCTATTACTGCTTAGCGGCACGTCTCGGATTCAGCCCCGAGAACCTTGACCGTGGTCCCGGGCACGCACGGGATACTATTGAGTTACATCGACAATTCATCAATTGATTTCAAAGACTATAGAGTAGAAACCTGATAGGACAGTTTAGTCACCACTGCACATTACCCTGCTCTGTTATTTCTTAGTACTGCTTTATTCATGTTCATACCTGCATTGCTTATTACTATGTTTATATTATATAATTTGGTTGACATGACGCGCTGACGTCTGGGTTTTGCATGGCCCAGATTCCTTACCACGATCGACGACCGAGCAGGAGTACTTCAGCCAGCAGGCTGAACTGTGAGTCCTTAGTGATTAGTTTATTTATTTCATTTCATTTCCAGATGTGAGCCCGCATTATGGGACGTACTGTTTATTTATTGTATTGGATCATTTGCTTCCGCACTTATTGTTTATTGATTCTTGTCATTATGGATTTGGACATGTATTAGATTAGTTTATTATCTTGATCTTGATATCTCTACAACCGTAATGTGACTGTGGATGGATATTTCCTACCCACGGGTAGCATGGTTGGCTATGTCACGTGCCCAATCTTGCGTACTCTGGGAAGCGGGGCGTGACATGGTTCTTTTGGTATCAGAGACATAGGTTAATTGGGTTGATTCTTTGTAGTTGGGTATTGCACCCAATACACGAATCATAATACCCGTGACTAGGAAACATGTCCTGCCACTTTGACCGTTTTACCATCCTTGAATCATTCTTCCGGATCATGTCGACATGCAAACTTACTTTGCATTGTCAATTCGAAAACCTAATTCCTTGTTATCTCTAGGACTTAGGCGACTTGGGTGGAGTTAAGAAATTGCGGCTAAGATACCGCGGCATAGCTACAATGCTGTACTCTATTTAAGTATCTTGGAGTTCTAGCCTTGATCTATACTCAGAATCTATCATCATGCTAATGTTGGGTACTTTGATTTCAGGAATATGGCCGGTAAGAATTTGAAGATGGACCAAAGACGTGCGGTCATAGCCGCCAGGCGTAGAGTGATAAGGGGATTGCTGGAGAAACTAAAGGAACAGACCGAGCTGGAATCAGCATCTGCACTGAAACAAACGTCCGTACGTAGAAGTATTCTGGTGAACAGGCGCAGCGTAGCACCGATGAAGAAAACAAGTGTGGGTGATCGGAAAGGGAGCGTGATTTGTAACTACTGCCATGCACCCGGACATGTGCGAAAGGAGTGTCGTAAGAGGCTGGGACTCTGTTTTAGATGTGGAGCGGCAGATCACGCCGTTAGTGCTTGTCCGTCGAAGCTTCGCACGAAAGATGATACACAGAAGCCTCCGCAGAGACCGTTCCAAGGGCAGGAACAGCTTACTCAAGGACCAAATCAGGCTCGAGCGTTCACACTGACAACTGAGGAAGCTAAGGCATCAGGAGAAGGGGTTTCAGGTAATTTACTCGTTCATGGTTTTCCCTCATTGGCATTATTTAATTTCGGAGCATCCCACTGTTTATGTCATCCAAATTTATAACTATACACTCGATTACCTGCACGACCTTGTCTAGTTTCTGGGACATACACACTGGGAATGGGAAAATCATAGCTAGTAAGGAATGTAAAGATTGTACAGTTGTTGTTTGCGGACGGGAGCTTTTTGCAGATTTCTTGGTGATAGATACGGGCAGTTATGAAGTAGTCTTGGGAATGGATTTTCTTGGCACTTTCCACGCACACATTGATTGTAGGGCAAGGAAAGTAATTTTCCAGATTCCCGGACACCCTGAGGTTACTTTCACTGGAGGAAGCAGCTCTGTTGGGCCAGTCGAGTAGGGCTAGGCCGACAAACAGTGTTCTTGCGACTATGGAAGTTGATAGTAAGGAAGAGCCGGCAGTTGTTCGCGACTTTATGGATGTGTTTAAAGATATATCAGGCTTACCGCCGAAGTGAGATGTGGAGTTTGCGATTGACCTTATTCCTGGTGCAGCGCCAGTATCAAAATCTTATTATTCGATGGTACCGGTGGAATTGGAAGAAGTTAAGAAACAAGTTGGTGAATTACTCGAAAAGGGATGGATTCGAAGCAGCAACTCACCTTGGGGAGCTCCAGTTCTTTTAGTAAAGAAGAAGGATGGCACGAAAAGGATGTGCATTGATTATCGAGAATTGAACCGGGTGACTATTAAGAACAAGTACCCGATCCCTCGCATTGGAGAACTTTTGAGCAGCTTAGTGGCGCGAGGGTATTCTCGAAACTGGATTTGCGATCAGGATATCATCAGGTCCGAGTAAAAGCAGAAGACATTTGCAAGACGGCGTTTCGAACTCGATATGGACATTTCGAGTATCTAGTGATGCCCTTCGGAGTGACGAATGCGCCGGCAATATTCATGGATTTGATGAACCGGGTCTTTTCACCATACCTGGACCAGTTTATTGTGGTATTCATTGACGATATTCTGGTGTACTCGAAGAGTCCGGAGGAGCATGCTGAGCATTTAAAGATCGCACTGCAGACGCTGAGACAGGAAAAAATTGTTCGCGAAGATGAGTAAGTGCGAATTCTGGCTGGAAGAAGTGAAGTTTCTGGGGCATGTCGTGTCGGGCATTGGAATCGCCGTCGATCCCGAAAAGATTGCAGCAGTTCGAGATTGGCCTATTCCAAAGAATGTTGTGGAGATAAGAAGTTTTCTTGGACTCGCCGGATACTACAGGAGATTTGTGGAGAACTTCGCTCGTTTGGCAGAGCCGTTAACCAAGCTTACGCGCAAGGAGGTACCGTTTGTTTGGACGGATGGTTGTGCATTGGCCTTCGAGGCGTTGAAGCAGAAGTTGATAACCGCCCCTATCCTAACTGTACCGGATAATTCAGGAGGACTGGTGATTCACAGCGACGCATCTGGAAAAGGATTGGGATGTATTTTAATGCAGAATGGGAAAGTCGTCGCTTACGCATCGAGACAACAGAAGACTCATGAGAAGAATTATCCGACTCATGACTTGGAGCTTGCAGCCGTGATCTTCGCCCTGAAGATTTGGAGACACTACCTTTTGGGCGGGAGAGTCGAAGTCTTTACAGATCACAAGAGTTTGAAGTACGTGTTCACTCAGAAAGAGTCGAACATAAGGCAACGCAGATGGTTGGAGCTGATGGCCGACCACGACCTTGATCTTAAGTACCATCCGGGAAAAGTTAACGTCGTGCCAGATGCGCTAAATCGGTTACCAGCGATTCAGGTATTGACCGCACAAAGGGAGATCATTGCGGATTTTCAGAGATTTGACTTGGAGGTTGTGCTACCACATGCTATGGGACAGTTGATGCAGTTGCAAGTACAGTCGTCCTTAGTTGAGAAGATTAAGGCAGCACAATTGCAGGATCCTAGATTGCAAAAGTTTCGAGGGCAGGTTGAAGCCGGACTACGGACTGATTTACTGATCCATGAAGATGGTTCGTTGAGGTATGGTAGCCGTGTGTGTGTGCCAAAAGGGGGTATGCGTGAAGTACTTATGAAGGAGGCACACAGTTCAGCTTACTCTGTACATTCAGGAGGGACAAAGATGTACCGAGATATTCGACAGCACTTCTGGTGGGAAGGTATGAAACGGGAGATTGCTCGCTTCGTGGCTAAGTGCTTGGTGTGTCAGCAAGTCAAGGCTGAACACGAAAGGGTTGCCGGTTTATTGCAACCACTTCCGATTCCTCAGTGGAAGTGGGAACATATAACCATGGATTTCGTGACGGCTTTACCGCGGAGTCCAAAGGGCAACAATGCAGTATGGGTGATTGTCGATCGGTTGACCAAGGCGACTCACTTTATTCCTTTTCGGGTTGGTCAATCGACAGAGACTTTGGCAGAGCGGTACATGCAGGAGATTGTAAGACTGCATGGAGTACCGGTAAGCATCGTGTCCGATCGGGACACTCGGTTCTTGTCGCACTTTTGGAGGAGTTTACAAGAAAGTTTGGGGACTCGATTGAAGTTTAGCACAGCTTATCATCCTCAGACTGATGGGCAGTCGGAGAGAACGATCCAGACCCTTGAAGATATGTTGAGAGCATGCATGTTGGACTTCAAAGGTTCTTGGGAAGATCATCTACACCTGGTGGAGTTTTCATACAATAACAGCTTCCAAGCGACTATTCAGATGGCTCCGTTTGAAGCATTGTATGGTCGTAAGTGCCGTTCACCTGTTTGTTGGGATGACTGTAGCGTTTTGAAAATCGTTTCGGTGAAATTTCGAAAAAATCGGTAAAATAAAGGGGTTTTCTGTAAAAAGTCAAAATACAAATATCTTATTATAAAAATTAAATATACATATTCTAGATATGTAATTGCTATTATTTGGTGTTTATTGAGCCGCTGGTGAAATTTCAAATTTTCTGAAAAAAATATTATTTTATTATTATTTAAGCCGTCACTAATACATTTAATTAGGGAAAATTACAAATTGGAATGAGTTGAAACAAATTTTGTGCATCATAAAACATTAAATAAAAATTTGTCATGTGATTTTTGGAACGAAATCATTTGCCAAAACGGTTTAGAAATTATTGAAGAAAAAATGCTTTTTTTTAGCGTAAATGGATGTTTGGGGTATTGTATTTATGATTTTTCATCACCTCACATCCGTACCCACACCCACACACCCCCACTTACCCCTCCCCATGGCTGAATTCAGCAGCCACCATATTTTTCCCACTTGAATTTTCAAAGGAAAGGAAATGAAAGAAAAGAAAAGAAAATGGATAATTGTGTTGGACTTTGACCTTGTGTTGACTTGGACTTCTTTACTTGCAACTTTCCTCACCTCACTCTCTCTCCAATCACCCACTAGTGGCCGACCCTCCCCATTTCCTGCACACAACAGCCCCTCCTCTTTTCTCATCACATTTCTCTTCAAAAAACTCATCAAAATTGCCTCACAAATCAACACAAAATCTCACAAATCCCAAATCCATTCCCTACCCATTTTTCCTTAGCCCTTATAGCATGGATCTTGATGCAAAGATCTCAATTTGGAGGTCAAGTTCCATATTTGATCTCATGGGTTGTGAAGGTATAACTCTAACCCTTTTGCTTAATTTATGTTAGATACTTTAAATCAACTTAATTAGGTGTTTAATTTAGGTTTTAAATTGCAAGTTTAAATTCAAGAGAAGGGTTAAATTAAAGTTATGGTTGTGTTAATTTGTTCATGGTAGTGTGATGTATTTTAGCATCTTAAGTTATGCAAAACCAAATCTTGTAGCTAATTTGCATATTGTTATATTTAATTTGCCCAAATTGTGATAATTATGCTAATTTGCTAACTAGGTTTTAGAAATTTTATTAAAATGTGGGATTAAAATCTAGTTAGGGTTTTTAGCATATCATTAAGGTTTCCATGAGTGGTTTAACCATTTAAAATATGCAAAGCCAAGATAAATTGTTAAATTGTGAAATTTTGCGTTAAAAAGTGTTAAATTGGATATTTTTGCAAAACTAGAATTTTGGAATTTATACAAGTTGATGAGAATAAATTATTGATATGGTTTCTATAACTTGGTTATAATAATTGGTAGATATTGTGGCCATTAGTTTCGTTTAAACATCGAGTTTTAAAGTGAAACGGCTAATTGATGCTTACTAGGTTTCTTGTAATAAATCGATTTAATCAATTTATTGGTTTTGATGAATTGCATCGTATTTTATATATTTTAGTGAATTGTAAAACCATGATTTGGTACGTTTGGTGTTTTTCTCGATCAATCGGCGTTTGTACGCCGATGTCGAGGGTTTTTGGGTTGATTTGTGAAAGCAAACCATAGGTTTTGACCTATGTGAGATTCGTGTGTCGATTTGGTCATGAGTCGGATTTTAATGCGATACGGTGCGTTATGATATGTAGGTACCCCCACGTGGACTTCGAGACGACAAGCAAGCGCGTGGCGACGTCGGCACCGGCTAGCGAGGACCAGGTGAGTAGATTTATATCTACGGGGAAAAGTCGGGTGGATGACGTATAGCACCCCCGCAGTCCGTGGTGGTGTATACGGATGCGTATACACCCCAACAATTATTATATGTTATTTGGGATTAACAACGATGCTTAGGATGGATATTGGTGTGTTGGATTACTTTAGTGTTGCGAACCCTAGGATAGTGTTACACACACACATACATACTTGCATACATTCCTATTGATATGTGCTCATGGGATTTTTTATAGTTATGTGTTCACATGGGTATGGGACTATGTGTTCACATACGGATTGAGGATGATACTTGGGATTGAGCTGAGTCGATGAGATTTGATTTGAGGCCGTGAGATCGGTGATATAGCAGGGTTCGTATCTTAGATACGACATGACGTTGTAGCGGGTCCTTGACGTAGTATTTCACACACGTCCATGCATACGTAGGCGGTATCAGTATGGTACTAGACGTAGATCAGTACCCCGACCATGATATTTGATAAGAGGATACCAGGTGAATAGTATGATGAATGTGATATTGACCCGTACCCAGATTGGGATGCCGTACGACGGATTTACGTACGAGCTATATTGATGATTGATCCGCACTCTTGACTTGGGATGCCTGATTATAGATATGGTATCGGATATGATATTATTGAGGCGGGATCACCGACTATACATATACAGGTATGTATATGTATCGACTCAGATGATAGGCGGTTTCCTTACCTGTAGTTCAGCTTGTTAGTTCAGCCGTATAGTTTAGTGTAGTTGTTAGATTAGATTAGACTTCTTACCTATTTCAAAAAAACTAACGAATCGTGGGCATTTTTAAAGACAGCTCAAGGAAATCTACGGATATTTCAAAAACGACGTATCTTTTCATAAAAACACCGTAGCCCCTATTTTCAAAACCCCATGATTCGTGTTATTCCAAAAGGCACCAGTCGTAGGACTTATATTAGATTATTGCAGATTAGTTATCGTTGTGTCTAGTATTCAGCTCCCGCACATTATTGCTGTTCGCTCTGCCTCGCATATTTATTTTGCTGCATATTCCATTATTGATATCATGCTGTTAGGACACCAGCACCATTACCGATGATGCGTATGTACCACGTACACCTACTTGCCGGCTCACACACATCTTTATCGGTAATTGCCATGTCACGTACACTTTAGAGAATATAATTGCTTGACTTAGATTGTTAGCTGGTAGTTTTGGCATGATATTAGTGTACTTCCCTTATATGCCATATTAGACATTGTAGTTATTACCTACCACTTCATGCATACTGTTATTCAGTTGTTCACGCCTAGTTCATTATCATTGACATATGCACTTGTGATGATTTCTTGAGATTTATGATATTTCTGGATTTCGGGGAAAGCCGCAAAATTTACAACTTATGATCTTTTAAAATATAAAATGTTGCGGTTTTCTAGTGATGTAAAGTGTCGTCCACCATGAGTTTGCTGTGGTTTTGGAGATCCGTGTCGAGGAGTGGAGGAACCGTCACGGGTACATGGTGGACCCGGTATGGTACCCCGGGGCAAGAGGAATGTGGTGTTGACGTTGAGCCTGGCTGGGGAGCACTACCTACCGGTGATATTACCCGACGCGTCGGATATCCGGAGGATACCGTCGTGGTCTTGAGATGGATGGTAGGGGCCGGTCTGGATTGACGACGCCCTAGATATTGAGATCGAGACATTGATATTTCGAGACAGTGAGATTTATGTTTTGTGTCGATGCTAGACACTGTTGATACTGATTTCATTTATGATACCTCAGTTTAAAAATACGAAGGAAATCTCACTAATTTATGAAAACAGTTTCTTCATTTACATGTATTCTGTTTCATGCATGCATACCTCATTCATATGATATATTGTTACCTGAGGCACAGACACGGGCACATGAGATTACACTCGGGTTAGATATTTACCCTAGCCTTGTTATAGGCTACATGTTATATACATTTTTGAGGCTATATTATGATCATTGACCTAGGATTGCGTTATTTATGCGATTTCTGTGCGTAGATATTTTCTATTCACGAGTTGGCAACTCACCCCCGTTGTGCCCTAGTTTCTTGCAGGTTTGCCGTACAGGTTTCCTTACGGCTTTGCGGGCATAGTTTCATTCGGGTGATTTGCTAGTAGGTGGGTTTACTTGTATCATACCCCCATTATTTACCTTGTATGATATTATTCAGTTGTATCTAGTAAATTCCATCAACCAAACATGTATTTATTGAGTTAGAGACCAGTGTTGTTTATTCTTTCGACCTTAGAGTCGCTCGTTATATTTCTGGTGGTTTTGAGTTCCTTTTGAGTTTTGATCCTCGCCGTTGGCGTTGTATATTATATTGCTTGTGTGGTTGTGACCGTCGATTGACGAAGAGCTAGCTCCCGCTTGGGGATGCCTTTTTATTGATTTCGTATACTATTCATGTTGTATCCCGTTTGGGAGCCAGTTTTTACAAAGGAGACTCTGCCGAAATTTTCAGTAAATTTTGATGTTCTTAAAAACCGCATAATTCGGCTTATGCTATTAAAACTACTTGTTTTAAATTGGTTTTCCTTCACTCTACTTCTTTTCTTGGTTTGGATTTCTGGGTTTTCGGTTTACTTAGATTACGTACGTCTCGAGACGTTTCGTAGTTTAAGTGCCGGTCATGTTCCGTACTTTCGGGACGTGACAATGACGTTGGTGAACGAAGGTTACTAGGACCAGATTTGGTGATACAGACAGTCAAGAAGGTGAATACAATCAGGAAGCATATGAAGGCAGCTCAAGACAGACAGAAAAGTTGGGCCGACACGTCAAGAAGACCTCTAGAGTTCGCCGTGGGTGATTTGGTATTCCTGAAGATATCACCGACTAGAGGGGTGATTCGCTTTGGAAGTCGGGGAAAGCTTAGTCCTCGATTCGTTGGACCCTACGAGATATTGGAGCGTGTTGGAGAGGTAGCGTATCGTTTGGCGTTACCACAGTCATTGGCGGGAGTGCACGATGTGTTTCATGTATCTCAACTACGGAGGTATGTTCGAGATGAGACCCACGTTTTGGATCATTCGGAGTTGACCGTACGGGAGGACCTAACTTTTGAGGAGCGACCAGTTGAAATCAAGGATCGAAGAGAAAAGGTTCTTAAGAACAAGGTTATCCCTCTTGTGCTAGTTTCTTGAGGTGACCGATCGCATGGAGAGTCCACTTGGGAGCGAGAAGACGAGATCCGGCAGAAATTTCCTCACCTTTTCCAGTAGTTAGATATCTTGTATTCTCGGAATTTCGAGGACGAAATTCTTTTGTTGTTGGGTATGATGTAACACCCGAGCCCAATAATACTATTTCTATTACTAGTTGAGAGTTATACATTGCTCATTTCTATTATCCTGATTGTTTGGTGTTTATTGCTAAATTTTAACCGGTTAAGTCATTTTGGCACATAACAAATTTTAACTCCTAAAATGAAATTAAAAATATCCATGTTGGCCTACTCGTCGCCACTAGTCGCGTGGTAGCGTCCACACGTCGAGATTCCGTCCCGTTCGGCTAAACGGGCAAGTTTAGACGACTACGCGCGCGTGCAAGTGTCCGACTTGGGGGCATACATTTTAATCATTAAACACCTCTTTTCAAAATTTGGAACTCGCTTAAAATCCTATAATTTGAATTTGAAACATTTGGGCGCAACCCGGGCGCGATTTGGAGATGTTTCATGTAGCGCCGAAAATGCCCATTTAATTAAATATCATAAAATTAAAATATATACATATATAATCTTCTTAACCGTTAAATCTTTTAAAATCCTTTCAAATCTCCTTTTAAAATTTTCCCCAGCCAATCGCGTGGCTCTTTTTCCTCATGGGCCCCCACCTATCCTCTCTCTCTCTCTCCGTCTCTCTCTATCTCTCTCTATTCTCTCTCTCTCTAACAAACTCTCTCTCTCTCTCTCCTCCTATATATATTTATCATGCAGCCGCCCTATTCATCGTCCCCCTAACGAGAAAAACCCTCGAACCCCGTCGAACCCTAGCCGCTCGTCGCCGTCGCCGCCGCAGTCCCCGCGCCGACGAGACCAGCACCCTTGCCTGCGCCGCAACCCCGTCCTCCTCTGCCCCTCCTTCCTCCGTTTTCCCTCCTCCATAACCTGCAAACCCACCCCGACGACATCACCCGGCCGCAGATCTCGCCGTCGACGCCGCCTCTCGTCACCAACGACGCCTGTGACTCCCTCTCTTCCTCCTCGTCCCGACCTCGTCGTCGCCTTCCTCCTCCCCTCGCCGGACCACCAGAACCCGAGCCAGAACCCTAGCACCAACCCCCGGGTCGTCGGAAAGCGTGCCGTCGACCCTCGTCGACGTCACCCGCGCCACCTCCGACCACCTCCTCTCCCCTGCGACCAGAACCCGGCCCTTACATCCCCTCATCGCACAGCACCACCCTCTTTCCAGCGAACAAGGAAATTCCAGCCATCGCCGCATCTTCTGTTCGCCGCCGGCGAGCCCATCGCCGTCAGGCCCGTCGTAGTTGCCCCTGTTTCTTCCCTGTAAGCACCCCTTTAGCTTTCCATTCGTGTTTAATCTCTCGCTGGTCCTTGTTGCGTCTATCGTGTTTGCTAACTTCGTTGCTTTTGACTTTTGCCGGATTCCGACCGTGCCGTCGTTTAGACCCGATGCTCCAGCGAAGTACCCTGGTCCGTGTGGTCCCGCTGTTCGCTGTTGGGACTCGATCCGTGGCCCGTGCACCCGTCTCGCGTTTTCTGCCGACATTGCATCCGTGCTTTCCGGTTTGCGAAACCGTCGAGGCAAGATTTCTTGCTACATGCTACGTTAAACTAATTAAATGTTGACTCACAAACTTGCTATATTAACCAAGTATTGCTACTTGTCTCATTGGACGAAAGATGATGTACATTATAATACTGCCACCTAAATCGTATTTTGCCACCG
The DNA here is from genome assembly GCA_030015575.1 of Agapanthus africanus. Lineage (NCBI taxonomy): Eukaryota > Viridiplantae > Streptophyta > Magnoliopsida > Asparagales > Amaryllidaceae > Agapanthus > Agapanthus africanus. The sequence continues at coordinate 213,532,321 of CM057339.1, forward strand.
TAACCTTAATAACAACTACCTGCTAATCGTTTTACTATTTAGAGGATAATAGTCGCACACTTATATCTTTATTGCCTGCTGTTATTAATATTGCGCTACACTGTGATTATTGCACCCCAAGGGTGCTTGAACCTGTTAATAAGAGAATACAAAGCATCACTGTGTTTACATGGAATAATATTGTTATTTACTGTTCCTGCTGTTGTTCCTTATTCGTTACTATACCTGTTATCAGCATACATTTGATTGCATTACATATTGACCTGATCTTGATACACCTGACACATGTACTGATACCCGGACATGACACCCTATACCTACTGACTCAACCTATTGGACTACAACCTGACTTGGGGTCCTCATGGACCATTCCTGCTGTCTATCCAGACATACCTGTTTTTTTTACCTGATTCTGGGTTGACATTAATCCTGGACTACTGAATACCTGACCTGACATACATAACTTGGGGGTATGGGGAAATCAAAGGTGAAACCGACTTGTAACTCAACAGTTCGATACTTGTTCTGATCAGTCTTACGGGCTTGGCCTGCCCCGGAGTGATGATGCTGACATCACTCATCCATCCTACTACCTATTACTGCTTAGCGGCACGTCTCGGATTCAGCCCCGAGAACCTTGACCGTGGTCCCGGGCACGCACGGGATACTATTGAGTTACATCGACGATTCATCAATTGATTTCAAAGACTATAGAGTAGAAACCTGATAGGACAGTTTAGTCACCACTGCACATTACCCTGCTCTTTTATTTCTTAGTACTGCTTTATTCATGTTCATACCTGCATTGCTTATTACTATGTTTATATCATATAATTTGGTTGACATGACGCGCTGACGTCTGGGTTTTGCATGGCCCAGATTCCTTACCACGATCGACGACCGAGCAGGAGTACTTCAGCCAGCAGGCTGAACTGTGAGTCCTTAGTGATTAGTTTATTTATTTCATTTCATTTCCAGATGTGAGCCCGCATTATGGGACGTACTGTTTATTTATTGTATTGGATCATTTGCTTCCGCACTTATTGTTTATTGATTCTTGTCATTATGGATTTGGACATGTATTAGATTAGTTTATTATCTTGATCTTGATATCTCTACAACCGTAATGTGACTGTGGATGGATATTTCCTACCCACGGGTAGCATGGTTGGCTATGTCACGTGCCCAATCTTGCGTACTCTGGGAAGCGGGGCGTGACAGAAGTACTAAGATTTGGTATCTTGCTCTGTGCAGAGAAACAGAAGATCAATGGATTCAAACTGCACTAATTGCAACAACTCCCACTCTACCTCATCTGGGGGAGTAACCTACGGGCCCTAAGCGGCCTCCCTTTTTATAATGCCGGTGGAACAAGTGACCCAACCCACCACTGGGCTATTCTTTGGGACCGTGATCCCACCAACAAGCTTCAGCGTTCAGATGCCGACACAGGAAGCCATGAAGAAGTCGGTCTTTGATCGCCTTGCAACCACTACGGCCCCTCTTAGTGGGTCGTCCAACTCCAATGCCTCAGTCTTCGACAGGCTGGGTCAAAGCTCAAGTGGGCTCGCAAAGAGGCTCGCAATACCAGAGAAGGACACTCCAACTCCTGCTACAGTTGAGGTCGTCCAAGCTGCTCTCCCTACCCGAAGGTCGACTTTCGACAGGTTGACTATCCCTTTCAGCCGACATCTGTGTCACGCCCCGCTTCTCAGAGTACGCAAGATTGGGCACGTGACATAGCCAACCATGCTACCTGTGGGTAGGAAGTATCCATCCACAGTCACATTACGGCTGTAGAGATATCAAGAACAAGATAAATAAACTATCTAACACATGTCCAAATCCAGAATAACAAGAGTCAAAATAACTAAGTGCGGAAGCAAATGATCCAATACAATAATAGAAAGGTACGTCCCATAATGCGGGATCGCACCTGGAAATAAAATGCAATAAATGAACTAACCACTACAGAACTCACAAATCAGCCTGCTGGCTGAAGTACTCCTGCTCGGTCGGCGACAGTGGTAAAGAATCTGGGCCATGCAAAACCCAGACGTCAGCGCGTCATGTCAACCAATAATATAATATGAACATAGTAATAAGCAATGCAGGGATAAACATGAATAAAGCAATAATATGAAACAACAGTGCAGGGTAATGTGCAGTGGGTAACTAAACTGTTCTATCAGGTTTTCTATTCTAAAGTCTTTGAAATCAATTGATGAATCGTCGATGTAACTCAATAGTATCCCGTGCATGCCCGGGGCCACGGTCAAGACCCTCGGGGCTGAATCCGAGACGTGCCGCTAGGCAGTAATAGGTAGCAGGATGGACGAGTGTTGTCAGCATCATCACTCCCGGACTGGCCAAGCCCGTAAGACTGATCAGAACAGGTATCGAACTGTTGAGTTACAAGTCGGTTTCACCTTTGATTTCCCCACACCCCCAAGTTATGTATGTCAGGTCAGGTATTCAGTAATCAATAACTAATGCCAACACAGGATCAGGTAAAAGTAGGTTTGTCTGGATAGACAACAGGAATGGTCCATGAGGACCCTAAGTCAGGTTTGTTGGCATTAGGCATGAGATCAGGTAACAAGTCAGGTCATGGTACAACAGGTTGAGTTGGTAGTAAAGGGTGCCATGTCCGGTGCATCGGTATGTATATATATGTCATGTGTAGCAAGGTCAGGTCAATATGTAATGCAATCGAAGGTGTGCTCACAACAGGTAATACAATCGAATAAGAAACAACAGCAGGAAATAAAGTAAACAGCAATAATAGTTCATTTAATCACAATGGTGCATTAATATGGTGCAGTTGTATTATATTAACAGGTTCGAGCACCCTTGGGTGCAATAATCACAAGGTAGTGCAATATCATTAACAGAAAGTAATGAAGATATATGTGTACGATTATCGTCCTTTAAATAGCAAAATGATTAACTGGTAGTTTTGTTATTAGGGTTACAGTGGCAAAATACGGTTTAGGTTACTGTATCATGATATGTATCATATTTCGTCCAAATGAGAAAAGTAACTATACTTAGTTAATCCTTGCAAGTTTAATGAGTCAAGTACACTTAATTTGTATAGCATAGCATGTAGCAAGTAATACTTGCCTCGACGGTTTCGCAAACCGGAAAACACGAACGTAGCGTCGGCGGGAAACACGCGACGCGCGCACGGTACACGGAACGGATCCAAACAACGGACAAGATGATCACACGGGTCAGGCACCCTCGCTGGGTTGTCGGGATCGTCACCGGCACGGCCGGATTCCGGCGAACCCAAAACAGCGAATCTACAGTTCCAAGAATTCATGAAACGATAAAGAAGAATCAAGAAGAGGGAAGGGAAGGAGGGTAGCTATACATGATTGCTGATATCTGAAATAGGGCTCTCCTCACTGATGTAGCGTCTCCCGTTATCTGCACAAAATTGTCAAAACTCATAGCATAAGAATGTGAAGCCTTATTAGGATCCTTTTGTGTAACCTTGATGTTAGCCCTGCTACTTGCTCCCAGTCTCTTGATAATAACCCCAGATTTGCCAATTATGGTCGAGGCCTGGCTATATGGAGCAAGAATCTCAGCCTCTTCATCACGATCAGAATCTTCAGTGTTGGCCAAGGCATTCACAATTGTTTCACGAACTTTCAGACGAGCATCTTGGGCAGGGCAGAGAGGTTCCCGGTCATCGACATCCCGACCAATATCGATGGTTCAAGAACCTCAAATATCAAATTCCAAGCGTCAAAACCGAGTCTTTATCCAATCAAAGCCGCTGTAGGTCGCCGACGATGGCGGATCTGGTAGCCGGCATGCATGGGATTCTGGCGGGAAAACGAGCATCGACGACGAAGTGCTTGAGAAAGTCGAGGAGAAGGCGCAATGGATGGCGATTGAGATCAAGAGATCGGGAGAGAAGAAGGGGAGGCGTTAGGGTTTCTTGGGTTGGCTGCGACGGGGTGTTGAGGAAGTGGAGGAGGTTACGAGGGAGGTGATGGTGGCGAGGTCGCGGGGAGGCGACGAGGTTGCGGCGGCGCCAGGGTTGCAGGCGACGTGGGGGGTTGGGTTCTCGCGATGGTTTCTGCAGGACGAGGACGAAGGAATAGTGAAAAAAATATATATGAGAGAGAGAGAGAGAGAAGGAGAATCTGAAGAGAGAGATAGAGAGAAATTTGAAGAGAGAGAGATAGAGATAGAGGGACGGAGAGAGAGAGACATAAGGTGGGGCCCACGAGGGATTTAGCCCCTCGTGATTGGCCGGGGGTGAAAAGGAAAATTAAAAAAAGGATTTAAAAGATTTATATCGTAGGTTTACGTAACAGAATATATATATATATATATATATATATATATATATATATATATAGTTTTAATATATTTAATTAAATGGGTATTTTGGCGCTAAATGCAACATTTCCAAATCGCGTCCGGATTGCACCCAAATATTTGAAATTCAAATAATAGGATTTTAAGCGGGTTCCAAATTTTAAAATGAGATGTTTTATGATTAAAATGCATGCCCCCAAGTCGGACACTTGCACGCGCGCATAGCCGTCCAAACTCGCCCGTTTCACCGAACGGGATGAAATCTCGACGCGCGGACGCTACCACGCGACTAGTGGTGACGAGTAGGCCAATGTGGATATTTTTAATTTCATTTTAGGTGTTAAAATTTGTTATAGGCAAAAATGACTTAGCCGGTTAAAATTTTGCAACAAGAACCAAACAAGCAAGATAATTGAAATGAGCAATGTCTAACACTCAACCAGTAACAGAAATAGCATTATTGGGCTCGGGTGTTACAATCTGTCTTTGACAGGCTGACGCCAACGACAGATTCTCATCAGAACAGGGGCATAGAAGAGCTGATTCAACAATGGAGGTGGTCCTGACCGCTCGCCATGCTCGACGTCGCTACTGGAGCCGAGTGAGGAAAGCTGGGGGCAGCTCTCCTTCCGGACTGACTCCGCCAGCTCCAACGGTGGAAGTTGATGTTGTTGTTCCAACTGGGAACATCTTTGAATTACTTAACAGGGTGCGCAGGAATTCGCCAACTGTCGTGCTGAAAAAATCTCCTCCCCCTGTTGAAAAGATCACAAAGGCGAAGTCAGAGCAGCCCCCTCAGCGGTTGTCCTCCAAAATTTACAAAGTCTAGCGACAGGTCCAAGACTCCGTAATTGATCAAGACCACCCCGCCGACAGAAAAAGATGAAAGTTCGGCGAGAAGGGGATCACCCTATCAAGCCACAGAAGGTATCATCTGTTTGGGTGCCCGCTGCAACGGCTCCCTCAACTTTGACCGTCCACAAAAGAAGGAGGCCGGAGAAGATCTCTGCGTCTTTGGCAAATCGCAAGGACACTGAATCTAAACACCCCAAGTCTGGGGGCATGGTGGTGCATACTGTTTATATGGCTTCCGGAAAAGAGGATAGCCGTATCTCTACGGGTCACCGACCACTTACACGGTCTGTGACTAAGGCTCAGGAGCAACAACAACAAAAGCTCCAAGAAATGCTGACAGCCATGGCTGCTGCACTCACTGGACCAAAAGCAGGCCCAGAGACATCTTCGGAGCAGCATCATGAGCAGAAAACGGATGCTGAATTCCTTCGGAGAATGCTTGAGAAGAAGGACAAAGAGGCTGCGGAACAAGCGGCCAATATAAAACAAATGACCCTTTTATTCCAAGATATGGTAGGCCTGATGATCCAGCCAGACCCTCCAGCCGAAAATCCTCCAGTAATAATTGAAGATGATAGAGGAGAGACATCAAATCCTCTGCCGGCTCTGTCAGCAGCCAAGGAGGAGACCATCTCCAAATCCATACTCGATGATTATATAGCTCAGCAAATACGAACTTATAAAGCGAATGAAGCACACAGCCAAGTCGTCAGAATTGGGCGACCATATCCAGGATGGCACGATCCGATAAAGTACCCGCCGGGATACACAATTCCTAAATTCTATGTGTACAAGGGGACAGGCAATCCCCATCAACATGTCGCTCAGTTAAGGGCTCTTTGCGGCAACACTGGAGGGGATGATAAGCTACCGCTTCGCCAATTCGTCGGCAGCTTGGCGGAGACGGCGTTCGAATGGTACTCAGAGCTTCCCAATGACCCCGTCAAAACTTTTACGGAGATGGAATTGCTGTTCACCCAACGTTTCGCCAGCGCTAGCGAGCGCACCCCGATCACCGCGTTAATTAACGCCAGAGTGAATTCAGATGAAACATGGGTGTAGTATGCGATACAGTGGTGGAATCTATGGTCGAAGTGCGACCAGCGCATCGAAGAAGCGCCTGCAGTAGGCATGTTCGTAGGGACCCTCGACCCTCAGGCGACCATTTCACAATTCATGATGTTCTTCAAGCCAACTACTTTCCAGGCCTTGATTGACAAGCTGGCCCAAATGGATCAGATGGGTCATAGACCATCTTCTTGGAAGTTGGAATCTCGAAACGAAAAAGGGAAAGGGAAAGTGAGCTTCGTCACCAATGCTCAGCAGCAGTCTAGTGGTCCAAAGCCAACTGATCGCCAAGATGAAAGACAACGATTTTTTAATGAGAAACTGAAGTGCGCTTATTCCTTTCCCCGAGATAAAACGATGAGACTGTTCTAAATAGCGGTGCGCAACAGGCTCATCACCTTGCCGGATCCAAAACGTCCGTTGCAACCCAGTGAAGCCAATAATCCCAATTATTTCCCCTATCACCAAGTGGCAGGCCATCCAATTGAAAATTGCTTCATCTTCAAAGGCTGGATTGAGGACCAATACCAACAGGGCAAATTCGCACTGTCCGAGAACTGGAAAATAAGCCCGCCTCAGCCGCACGCTCTTAAAAGGGGGGACACATCGGGGACATCATGCTCTTTTATAGAAGAAGCTCCATGAGAGGTTGCTCTTACAGCCAAGACGAAAAGAATGCTGAAGGATCTCCAAGCATGCCCGGCGATCAGGTGGAAAAATCCGCTGGAACCTGAGGTCATTGAGGGAATGCTGAAGCCGCGCCTGACTCCAAGAATTGGTAGCGATAATCAAAACGCTCAAGCCGAGCCGTCAAAGTCTTCGAAGAAGAAGAAGAAGACCAAAAATCCCGTGAAGCCTGATGACAAGCGCACGGACCTGCAAAAACATATTGACGCGCTGGAAGAATACAACCAAAAGGCACGAACCCCGGTCACACTCCAAGAGTTTCTCAACCGCATCCTTGAAGACGAAGATAGCAACAAAGATAAGGGAGAAGACTCGTCAGATGAACCTGAAGATTATGTGGCAAGCTACCACGTGATCTCTCACTCGTCGGTAGATGGTGAAGAAGCTCCTAATACAGAGAAACTGGGGGCAGATCCTGAATAGGAACTCCTAGGACCGTCAGACAAGATGATTGACGCATTCCTGAACGAAGCTCTTCTGAAAAGCAAAGCTGATCGAGAACGCGAAATTGCCATATTTGAAAAGGCCAAACGCCGGCGACTGGACGAAAGGGTTAAAACACCCCAACCAGATCAAAGCACATCCGTCGCAAATAAAAGCAGGTTCAATACTAGGAAAAGGTTCGCCAAAGCCATATCGATGGGAATGAAACTGCCACCCTCCGAAGGAAACACTCCTGATAGGATACACCTTAATGAAGAGGATGCACATCCAAATTACTGCTTATACCATCGGAGGACCACACACCCTACTGAAGAATGCAACGCCTTTAAAAATTGGTGTCAAGGATACGTTGCTCACCGCAGCATTTCAAGCAGATGAAGCGCAAAACTCGTCGGGAACAAAGAAGCATGACAGATGAGCATAAAAAAACTACCGATGAATATCACATGGTTAATTTCGGAGGATCGCATGTTCTCACCTTCGAGAGTGATTCTGATGAAGAAATAGCCCTTGGCCCTCTCTTCAAGGAATCCATCTCTGAAACAGAAGAAATGAAGACATGCGAGAACATTCATCTGCGTAATCGCACACTACCTGAAAAGAATCTCGGACCCGCAAATAAGGGATCGAACAAAAAGGATAAGGGGAAAGAAAAGGTCCCTGAGGATATCACCCTCGATGATCGAGTCGTCGAAGAGCTGGCAGCCAAAGACCCACCCAAGAAAAACAAGGTAGATTACAATGTTCTAGCATACCTGAGGAAAATACCCTCGCAGCTAAGCATTCTCGATGCCCTTCTCCTATCTAAAGAGGCGAGAGATTCTCTGATCAAGGCACTACAAGAACCTGATCAGTTTCAAGCTTTCTTTGCCGAAGAAAAGATGAGGGACGAGCTGGAAGAAGTTCACACAACCGACATCACCTTCAGCGACGAAGACCTCCTCCTCGAGACATGCGAGCATGTCACGCCCCGCTTCCCAGTGTACGGCGAAGTGGACGTGATGAGGCCCGCTACGTATATACTCAGAAGTATATACGCTAAGCGTAACTAAGCAATATAAAGTAAATCACAAGAGACGAATAATATGGAAATAACAGCAACCTTTATTAATAACATTCTTTTTACAATGCAGGAAAAGGAAAATACAACTGGAATGAAAAAAAACAATGCCTAAACAGTGGCATAACAGGAAATGAAATAAACTGGAAGAACAAGGTACAATTATCTAGAGCTCTGGGTCTGCCTGGAATTGCTCCAAATCTTCACCGGTGGGCTCGATCTCAACTTGGTCCAACGCACCTGACGACATTCAAAGAAGAAAGAGATAGAATGTCGTCAGCGAACAGGCCGCTCGGTAAGTCCCAAAAGAATAAGAAGAATGAGAATGATAGAGTAACAGTATTTTCTAAAGTATTATAATGTTGAATATTATGGAACATTGTGTAACGTTGTTGTTTGTAGCTTGGTACAGAAGGATGCCAGTGTATACGAGGGAGATCTCTATATGCTAGAGATCAGGACAAATGGAAAGTACAAGGAACCGTTATGCCACGGTACAACAGCAACATGATTCAGGTTAGGTGTCTTAATCTGACCACCTCGTGCCACCTTTAACATCTTCCGTACCAATCTACCCCTTAAACCCCGTAATGTTTTAACAGTATTGTAGTATTGGAATATGTAAGTTGGTTGACTGACCAAAACCATGATATCAGTAGACATGTTGCAACTGTATAATCAGGTAAATGGAATATCAGGATAATGGATGAATATCCATGGTTTGATTCAGTCAAAATGAATATATTGTTAACTGGGTTCATGGATTCATGTATTCAAATTGTATTGGAATATAAAAGCATATAGATTGACTTGAATCATATTCGAGTCAAGAATAGTCAGACTCTAACCCGAGTCAGACTAAAAGAAAAGAATTTGAAGTTCAATATTAGCTAGGGGCCTTATTGTAATTTGTGAAACTTGAGGGGGTTTTATGTAAAAATACTTTTGTATAGTTTTCAAAATACACCTCAAGTATTTAATATTCGTATTTAATTGTTATAATGAATGTGAATTTTATTTGTATTATTCTAGTGAATATATCCTAATAAAAGTATTATTTGTTTTATCTGAAGTTCATGGTATTTTAGTGTAACTTTTAATCTTGTAATTTTTAGAAAAATGTGGAAACTTTATATTAGGATAAAATAGGTGTTAAAATGATAATTATATATATATTAACACATGAATAATTTTTAAATGAGTATTTTATCTTTAAAAATCTCATTTTCCTTAAATATCGTATTTTAAACCTTTCGAGACCGAATGCTCCTTGCGGAGGTCTGAATCTCGCACTACTAGCCTGCGGGTGCACGATGAACCGTACTTTCCCTAACAGGTTCCCCAAAAGTGGGTTGTAGCGGCGCTTTGCTTAGGTTTATAAATACTTTTTATTTGGGAAAACGGTTTTATTAATATAGGGTATTTATTTGCAAAAAGTATAGTTTTTCGTATTTTTAGTTATTAGGGTTTCCTAAACCAACTAGCCGATTTCTAAGGTCTAAACGATGAGTCATTAGAAGCCTCAAATCACCTCTTCACCGTCAATTGCGGCCAGGTAAGTACAAGTGAGGAGGGAGGGATCTGCTCACGAATCGTGAAACGGGCCTTTTAAAGTTACCCAAGCTCACTTGCCTAGCCTAGACACCACAAGACAGTTTAGATAAACGATCGATGTCCATGACCAATCGTGTTTTCATTTTATTAAAATATTTTATCTAAAAAGTTTACAACTTAAAACTTTAAATAAAAGTTATAAAGATTATGGTATTTTAGTGAAAAAGTCCTGTAATTCCGTATTCTGTATTTTGACATTTATCAATTAGGGTTATATTGAGTGTGTGTAGGGGTAGGTCATTACCCCATGACTTATATTAAGTTTTGGTGAAGTTTAAAGGTAAAACATGCTATGTTAAACTTAAAGGTATTATAGCGCAAGAATACGGTATTCGGAAACGTTATCATTTTATGTGTGAAATTTCATTCAAAGTAGGTTCTACAAGTTTAGTGATCAAGATAAACCTATTTAGGAGTGAGGGAATTAATTAAACTAAGAAAAATGAACTTCATGGTATTTTTATGAAAAGAATACGGTTTTGCAAAGAAGTTATCATTTCATGTGAAAAAGTTTGATTAAATTGGTTTATGGGTGATTAATAGTCAACAAGCATATGGGTAGATAATATGTATTAGGTGACAAGTGGAAATTTAGAGAAAAACCGAATCGGAAATCGATTTGTCCGATTTCCGTCGGGTTCCAAAAAGTCGTATTTTTATCTTAAAGAAAAGAGAGATAGAAGGAGGTGGGACTTACGGTTTGGACAAGCTAAGGAAGCTAAGGGATGTGGTGATTGTCGATTCGTCGAAAACGTCGCGAAGGTTCTGATCCGGTCGCCGGAATCCGTCGTCGATTTCGGCAGCGCTTCGCTTCTCGCTCTTCGTACCGAGTTCTCGAGAATTTAAAAGAGTGGACTTAGAGTTGTGAGGGGAAAAGGTAGAGGATAGGGGTCTTTATATAGGGCTAGGCTAGGGTTAGTGTTTGGATTAAAAAATATATAAAAAAAACATTAAAAATTCATTAAAAATCATTAAACCTAGGAGTAAAAGGGATTTATTGGCCAAATCAAAAATGATCCAGGTATAATAAGTGTGCAAGAAGGTTGATCAAGTCAAAAGCCAACTTTTCTCAGTTGGTGACTCGGCCGTCCGGCCGAGTCCGGCCGGCGGCGCCGGACCGAGTCGGCCGAGTCGCCGGCCGGCGGCGCCGAGTCGGGCCGAGTCAAGGGTCCAATGGCCGGGGGTTTTCCTGAGGAACAACTTGGTATTTTTACTTTTTGTTGTCCAGTACATATTTTGGGAGTTATGGCCTTTTTACCGTTGACTTCCAAAAAAAATAAAACAAAATAAATACAAAAATAATGTGGGGCATGGGATTTGAACTCCGGTGGCTTGGTTCAGCAATGCAAGGTATTACCAATGAGCTACAAGCTCCTTCTTGTAATTATTGTAAGGAATTAGATACTTAAATTGTTTCCAGCAACATTAATTCTCCAAGTATACACTATATCTAAAGCAATTTTTTTTGGTATACAAAATTGGAGTTGTTACAATCTACCCTCCTTACAAAAATTTCGTTCTCGAAATTTACAACTTTTATTTAAGGACTAGTTTACAAAAAGGTGCGGATATCTTGCACGCATCTCATCCTCCCTTTCCCATGTGGATTCTCCTGGAGTGTCTTTCCTCCACATTACTCGGACCAAATTAACTTCTTTGTTCCGAAGTGTCTTCACTTTCCTGTCCAGGATCTCCACATGTTGTTGTTCACAAGACAAATCGGGCTGTATCGTGAGCTCGGAATGATCAAGTACATGGCTGGGGTCACTCACATACCTTCTGAGTTGGGATATGTGGAACACGTTATGCACTCCTTCCAATGAGGGTGGAAGCGCTAAACGATATGCCACTTCACCGACTCGTTCGAGTATATCGAACGGTCCAATGTATCTCGGACTCAATTTTCCCCGTCTTCCAAATCTGATCACTCCGCGGTTCGGAGAGATTTTCAGAAATACATGATCTCCTGGCTGGAACTCCAAGTGTCGTCTCTTCGCATCAGCCCAGTGTTTCTGTCTATCTTGGGCTATGCGCATTCTTTCCCTAATAGTACGAACCACATCAACGGTCGCTACTATCATCTCTGGTCCAAGGAGTTCTCTCTCTCCGATGTCGTCCCAACTTAATGGCGATCGACACTTCCTTCCATATAATGCTGCAAAAGGTGCCATTCCTATGCTTGCTTGGTAGCTGTTGTTGTACGCAAACTCCACAAGGTGTAGGTGATCTTCCCACGATCCTTTGAAGTCGAGCATACATGCTCTGAGCATATCCTCCAAGATCTGAATTGTTCGTTCCGACTGACCATCTGTTTGTGGATGATAAGCCGTGCTGAAGTTCAAACTTGTTCCCAAGCTAGCTTGCAGACTTTGCCAAAATTGCGATCGAAACCTGGTGTCACGATCGGAGACAATGCAGACCGGTACTCCATGAAGTCTCACAATTTCCTGTATGAGTTCATGGGTATCAGAGATAGTACGTTATGAAGAGTTTAAATCTTAATTTAGATTATTACCTCCATGTACTTCTTCGCTAATGTCTCAGTTGATTGGCCAACTCGAAATTGGATGAAGTGAGCCGACTTTGTGAGTCGGTCCACAATGACCCAAATCGCATCGTTACCCTTTGTGCTGCGAGGAAGAGCAGTTACAAAGTCCATCGTGATGTGCTGCCACTTCCATTCTGGGATTGGTAACGGTTGAAGTAGTCCAGCTGTCCTGTGATGTTCAGCCTTTACTTGCTGACACACCAAGCATTTTGCGACACTCCTGGCTACTTCGCGCTTCATTCCATGCCACCAATAATTCTGACGTAGATATTTGTACATTTTGGTACCTCCAGGATGTACTGAATACGGAGAGCTGTGAGCTTTTTTCATTAACTCTTCCCGAACAGGACCCTTTGGTACACACAATCTGCTGCCGTATCTCAAAGATCCGTCTTCATGGATGATGAAATCTGTTCTGAGTCCATTCTCCACTTGTTCTCTGATCTTTTACAACTTAGCATCGCTGGCTTGAGCTGCTTTGATCTGATTGACAATAGTTGATTGAACTTATAGATTCATCAAATTTGAAACATCACCTGGCATGACTAGTTCAATCTCCATCTGATGTAGGTCTTGCTGAAGCTTCCACTGGGCGATGAGATTCGTTGCTAATGGTTGGCGACTAAGAGCATCAGGCACTACGTTCACCTTCCCTGGATGATATTGCAAGTTGATGTCAAAGTCCGTCATGAGTTCTAACCATCTTCTCTGCCGCATATTCAACTCTTTCTGAGTAAATACGTACTTCAGACTTTTATGATCTGTGTAGATGTTCACTCGTTCACCAAGTAAGTAGTGGCGCCAAATTTTGAGAGCAAAAATAACGGCTGTCAACTCTAGATCATGCGTCAGATAATTGCGCTCATGAGTCTTCAGTTGTCTTGAAGCATAAGCCACAATCTTACCGTGCTGATATAGAACACATCCTAGTCCCTTACCGGATGCATCACAATGCACCTCGAATCCTCCAGATTGATCCGGTATGACGAGAATAGGTGCAGATGTCAGTCTTGACTTGAGTTCTACGAAAACTTGCTCGCATGCTTCTGACCACACAAATTCTTCATCTTTTCTTGTGAGCTTGGTCAGAGGTGTTGCTATCTTCGAAAAGCCTTCAATGAATCTTCTGTAATATCCAGCTAAGCCCAAGAAACTCCGAATATCCTTCACTGATTTTGGTGTAGGCCATTCGCTGACTGCTGAAACCTTTGCTGGATCTACAGAAATCCCTTCTCCTGATACGATGTGTCCAAGAAAACCAACTTGTTTTAGCCAAAACTCGCACTTGCTGTACTTGGCATAAAGCTTATGCTGTCGAAGTGTTTCCAGGACAATTCGTAAGTGCTCCGCATGCTCCTTCCGATTCTTAGAATATACCAGGATGTCGTCGATGAAGATGACAACGAACATGTCTAAATACTCCCGGAAAACTTGGTTCATAAGGTTCATGAAGATTGCTGGTGCATTGGTCACTCCAAATGGCATTACTAGAAATTCGTAATGTCCATAGCGAGTTCTGAAAGCTGTTTTGTGAATATCAGCCTCCTTGACCTTCACTTGATGATAACCTGAATGAAGATCTAGTTTAGAGAAGACACAAGATCCACTTAGCTGATCAAACAAATCGTCGATGCGCGGGAGAGGATACTTGTTCTTTATAGCAACTTCGTTCAAGGCCCTATAGTCGATGCACATTCTGTATGAACCTTCCTTCTTCTTCACCAATAGTACAGGTGCTCCCCAACTTGAAGTGCTGGGACGAATCCATCCTTTCTCCAGTAATTCGTCCAACTGTGTTCGAACTTCTTTCAAACCTTCTGGACTTAGTCTATACGGTGCTTTGATCACTGGTTGTGCTCCTGGTACTAAGTCAATACTGAATTCAAGAGCTCAATCGGGAGGCAAACCTGATATGTCGTCAGGGAATACGTCGTCGAACTCTCGAACTACCTCCGGTCTTGATTCTTCCTCTGCATGAGCTGCTGCAACTACTGCTTCCTTTGGCTTCGCTTTGTAAGTACTTGGCTCCAATGTACGATCTCCACTCTTGAAATAGAAGACCGGATGATCTGGAATCTCAAATACTACCTTCCTTTGACGACAGTCGATGGTAGCATAAAAGGTTCCAAGCCAGTCCATTCCTAGAACCACATCGAAGTTTGGTATGTCCAGTACTTTGAAGTCAGCGTAAAATTCTCGACTGCACACGACGACTGGACACATGCTGTATCCCATAGTTGCCTTTAGAACACCATTTCCAGAACTGACGTTCCAGCTGGATACAAGCGGTGAGACTGGAATCGCATGGGTTCGGACAAACCGTTGTGACATAAAGCAGTGGGATTGTAACATTTCCAAAATAATAAAATATTATTTTTGGGAATTTTTATAATTTAATATTATTTTATTGATTATTTTAATATTAAATTCAAATAAATGAAGAAAAATTATGGAAAATTCTAAAATGGGGTATTTATTGGAATTATACCATTTTTAAGTGTTTGTGATCAATTATATGCTAATTTAGTGCTAATCGCGATTAAAAATCGCTAATCGGATTTTTTGGCCTTTTGTGCAAAATGTGCACATATCTTTTTCCTACACTTGTGTTACATTTTCTACCATGTTACCTTGGGTTACTATTGGTGTAAGAAGAAGGTGGATTAAGGTAAAAGAAAAAGAAAAGAGAAAGGGGTAAGAAATAGGCATGGTGAGAAGAGAGGGTAGGTGAGGACTTTTGACTTAAAACCTAGCCTTATCTCTTGGTTTTTCCTCTCATTTCTCCCCTCTCTTCCTGAGCTGCTGCTGCTGCTCCTGCCCTTCATTTTCCCCCCATCTTCAATCACTCAAATCATCTCACAAATCACTCCAAAACCACATGCCCATTTCATTAAAAACATGCACGAGCTTGAGATCTACGCAATGGACCAAGAAAGATGGTGTTTTGGCGCTGTTAAGGATTCATGAGAGTTTATTGAGGTAATTTCTTCACATTTAGAGTGTTAAATCTTGTGCTTAGGCTTTAATTCAAGTTTCATATCGATATCGTGTGATTTTGTGCACTTTGGACAAAACTAGAGAGGGTTAGGGAAAAGTTGAGATGTGGCTGTGCAATTAGACTCTAATGGTAACCTTAGACCCTATTTTGACCAAGCCCCTGACCTGACACAACCTGAAACCCAAGAATACGGAATTACGGGACTTTCATGTCGGTTTGTGAGTATTTAGAGTGTGCAGGGAAATCTGGAATGTACTGGGACTGTTTCAGGCAAATTCAACAATACCAGGGACCAAATTGAGACCATAGGAGGCCACCCTGACCAAACGGACCCCATTGGGCGTAGGGGGGCCGGCGAGGCCGGTTTTGGGACACTTGTGGCCGGCCAAGTAAAGGTGGGATGCTTCGGGGTTGGTCCAGTAGCTCAAATACATCATATATAGCACCCTAGACTTGTTGATTTCACTAAATTTGACCTGAGACGAAATCTGGGATCGTTTTCATGGGTTGCTGCCTTAATTTCAGTATTTGGTGTTACGTATTTTGATTTCCATATTTTGGTGTTTGTACGTTATCTCGATCGTGTGACGTTTGTACGACTGCATCGAGTGATTTCGGGTTGTTTTGCGAAGGCTAACCGTAGGTTCTAACCTATAAGCCTTTTAGCGTTTCGTGTTGGTTTTAGCGTATCGTATTGGTTTTAGCGTATCGTTTCAAGTGTTGATTTGGTTTTGATGCGATGCGATACGTGTGATATGTGTAGGTACCCCGCGACGATCCGAGGCGATGCAAAAGATGACGGTGATATCGACACCGACACGCAGGATACAGGTGAGTAGATTTATATCTACGGGGAGAAGTCGGGTGGATGGCGTATAGCACCCCCGCAGTCCGTGGTGTTGTATACGAATACGTATACACACATATATTTATTATGTGTGGTTTAGATTAATGATGGTAATAATGATATTATTGATGATCGGAATGTATTGGTTTAGTATAGTGCGAACCCTAGAGTAGTGGTTGCACCCACACATACACTTACACACATACTTGCATACATTCATTCATTTGTTTATGTGCATATGATGATGCGTATATCTACACATGGGTTTGGGACTATGTGTTTATATACGGGATTTGAGGATGATACGTGGGTTTGAGATGATACTTGATGTGAGGCCGTGAGATCGGCGATGTGACATAGCTTGTCTTTGAGGTGCGAGATGATAGTTTTAGCTGGCCTTTGGACATATGCTTTACCCGCATTCATATTCTTATAGATGGTATCGTTTTGTACTAGACTTGGAGTAGTACCCCATATTATGCGATCTGATGATAGTGATACCTGATATGGGATGAGATAGTGTGATATTGACCCCTACCCAGCTATTGGGATGCCGTACGACGATTTACCGTACGAGCCGATATTGATGATAGATCCGCACTCATGACTCGAGGATATCTTACGATATGTTATTGAGGCGGGATCACCGACTATTATATCTATATATATGGACTAAGATGTAGGTGGTTTCATACCCTCCTGTCTAGATTATCTAGTAGACATTAGACTAGACCGAGTCATACCTATTTCAAAACTAACGAACCGGGGGTATTTAAAGATAAGAAGAAGGGTTATACGGATATTTCCAAATGATGCATCTTTTCCTAAAATACCGTAGCCCTTGTTTTACTAAAAACCCGATTCGTCTTATTTCAAATGGCACCGTTGCATGACATACATATTGGTGTAGATTATGTACTTTTGCGTTGATTATTCGATTCCGCATATTCATGCTATCTGCATTGCATCGCTTGCACTGTGGTTATATTTCAGTCATGCTGCTAGGACACCAGCACCATTATCGATGATGTATATGTTCCACATACACTTGTTGCCGGCTCACACACTCATCATCGATAATTGCCATGCCACTACACTGTAGTACTATTACATTCAGTATATGATCCTTGCATGACATGATGATGTGCATACCTTCCTTTACATGTCGCATACTTCATGCTTTTGATTATACGCATTGAGATATATTGTTTCTATGATATTTCTGGATTTGGGAACCGAGGTTGTTTCAAAAGAGGATATGTCATTTCTTTAAAAACCCGGTTACCCTTGATATGATATTTCAGTGCGTCCACCATGTGTTTTCTCGGTGCTGAGAGCGACATGTGAAACCCGAATCGAGGAGGCGGATGAGACCGATTGCGGGTACATGGTGGACCCGGTGCGGTACCCCGGGGCAAGAAGATCGCAGATGATGGCGTTGAGCCTGTGCAGGGGAGCACTACCTACCGGTGATATTACCCGACACGTCGGATATCCGGAGGATACCGTCGTAGTCATGAGATGGATGGTAGGGCCGATCTGGACTGACGGTGCCCTAGATTTTGTGATTGAGACATTGAGATTTCGAGATACAGAGGTATCGAGATACTGAGACTTATGTTTGTGCCGATGCTGGGCACAGTTTTCATGATGTTTTCGAGTGCCGATGCTGGGCACTCCGGTTCCATGATATTGATGTGTCGTGAGGGACACGGGTGGATTATATCCTTATATTTCCATGCACAGGTTTTATGATATTTACTTGCATGATGGTTATTGTCATTGGGTGACGAGTGGACGGGATCCACGTGTGTGCAGATTGATTACATTGATCATACCTCATATTCATGACATGCTATTACCTGAGGCACTAGTACGAGTTCTTGGCACTACACTCATGTATAGAGATTACATTGCCAGTTTAGCATGTTTCAGCTTTATTCATATTGAGGTTTATTTATATCTGATCGTATTGACCTAGGATGGTCATACATTCGATCTCTGCTTGTAGATATCTTTCTATTCACGAGTTGGCAACTCACCCCCGTTGTGCCCCAGTTCTTGCAGGTTTTTGCCGTACAGATTCCTTAGCGGCATTTCTGGCACACTGCTTCCATATGGGCGACTTGCATTGGTAGGTGGGTTCTTTTGTATCAGAACCGCCATTGTTCATGTATTATCTATTGTATCTAGAATGTCCATCAACCAAAACTTGTATATTGTTCAGACTTAGAGACAGTGTTGTATTATTTCGACCTTAGAGTCGCGCTAGTAGTAATACGGTTTTGAGTTTCTTTTTGAGTTTGATCCTCGCCCTTTGGCGTTGTATATTATTATTGCTTGCGTGGTTGTGACCGTCGATTGACGAAGAGCTAGCTCCCGCTTGGGGATGCGTTTTATCATGTTATATATATTATTCATGTTGTACCCCGTTCGGGGCCAGTTTTTACAAAGGAAACTCTGCCGAAATTTTCAGGAAAGGTTACACATTTTTAAAATACATATTCGGCTTAGTTATTTAAAAACTTGGATTTCTGAACCATGATTTCCTTACTCTTTAAAATGGTTTTAGATTGCTGGGCTTTTGGCTTACTTGGATCAGATGGGGTCCTATAGACTTCATATGATTCAAGTGCCAGTCACGTGCTCTTTCGGGTCGTGACAAAGTTGGTATCAGAGCGCTAGGTTGACCTTGTTTCGAGTCTGAGTTTGACTATGTGGAGCCTAGGGCGTTACCTATATACGGAACTTAGGCTTGACCTTACGGAACTTAGACTTGGTCGAGGGGGTATTAGACCCGAACTTTCGTCGTATTAGGATGACCCTTGGTTGATGGAATAGGTGACTAAAGTAGAGTGACGTACCGTTGGTATGTTCCGCGGCATATTTACGACACGCCACTCCGCTTAAGGAACCTTAGGATGTACATACTTTCGAGATCTGTGATTCTCTTTATATCCAGGATTATACATCCATTTGAGATACCCGATTCTATTAGTTTCATGATCATACCTTCATTGATGCTGTTCCTTCCTATGATCATGTATCCACTCTGGATCTGTTGTTTCCCTTCTTGCCACTGGTGTGCTATCTTGATACTCGATTGAGGTTCCTGTCACCATGTTTGAGCGCAGTTTGGGCTGCTGCTAGGGTTACGGCCGGTGTGAGCTCGTTTGGTACGAGGGCCGACCATGGTGTTTTCTGGGGACATGGGAACGTCTCGAGTTAGTATTGGTGATTGTGACCTCTAGTGGAGGCGAGTGCTTGGTCTTGCACCGGATGATCGGGCCATTGTTAGAGCTGCCCGTTGAGAGAGGACCGTTGATGTACAACATACCTCAGAGTTTGTGATGTCGCCTACCGTGCAGACAGATGGACCAGCTTTTGCTGAGATTGACAGGATGTTGCTTTCGGAGCTTACGAGCTGAGATTGCCAGAGCTTTCAGGTAGATATGCGACAGATGATAGCTAGTCTATCCGATTTGAGAGACGAAGGTGATTCGTCCGATTTTTGCGCCGGAGCGGGCCCAGTTGTGTTGAAGATCTCCAGTGTGGGGAGTCTTGCTCAGATCTAGAGCAGACCGATTCAGAGATGACCGCTTATGTATCGCCTTTTCTGAGGGATTGAGGCGTTGTTCGGCGTACAGGCTTATGAGCCAGTTGTTGCTGCAAATGATGAGATATCGCCCAGATGATTGGAGCTACTGCAGCATGAGCATGTTCTTGGAGATAGATGATAGCGAGTCGCTAGTCACCAAGGATGAATGACTAGGACGTGTGGTGAGTTCGCTTATCCCGATGCGAGGTCATCAGGTAGATTGATTCCAGCTAGAGGTGACTTCACGCGGGTTTGTTGAGAGTCGATAGAGACGATCGAATGTCAGGAGCCTATTTTCCAAGTCTAAAGTATACGGAAAGACATGCAGGTGATTCTATGGACCCTCTAGAAGAATGAAACCCTAACTCGACTTAATGACCGTGTGAAAGCCTTTGAACCTTAGGGTTTGCGGCGGTTCTACGGTGCCATTAGTAAGGCTTGGGTTTACCCTTCTACGGCTGGACCACCGATGCTGTGGTATGTACTTGATACTATTAAACTGTACCGAGATGTTGAGCTCTTGGGGGATTATGAGGTTCTGACGAGTCGATCGGATGGTTTGACATCTTTCGGATATTGTGATGGGACACTGCTTGGGAGACTCCAGATGCGAGCATAGCCGTTGGAGCACAGTCCATGCAGCCATGATGAGATGAGTCCGAATCAGTCGATATTGAAGCAAGGTGGAGTAAAGAGTTCGCATGAGATTTCGACGAGATGGCGTTCCACTCCGCTGACATCAGAGATGCGATACGCACGCTGAGGACGTGTTCGGCTAGATATCTTCTACTGAGTGAGGAAGATACCGAGTTCATGATTTTAAGTCAGTATGAGGGACTTCGGATGGACCGTAGCCAAAAGCATTGCAGTGCGTAGATAGAGACGCGATGTCGTATGGAAGATGATACAGACAAGCGGGACAAGAGGTTCGTGCGAGATGCAGATGAGCTGTCATTACTTCCCGTCGAGACCAGAGGTCAGATATGCTTACAGAGGCATAGGGATGCGACCAATTTCCGAGGAAATGATGTGCTGAGGACACGGATGTCCATTGGACGAGAAGAGACTATGCGAGAGTACCAGCCTCCGTACAGATCGGCATAGGCATGATTGGAAGAGACCTTGAGCAGGATTCCTTCCAGGACATTGCCGCAATGATGTTTACACCCAGGATCAGACGTGTGATGTGCATTCGGAGAGCCGAAGGCCGACGCCAGTGACATATTGCCTTACGAGCAGTCGTGAGGATTGACCGAGGGATTACCAAGAAGTGCCAGGACGGAATCGTTCCTGTCAGCACTCTTGACCGGGCCGGTGAGCCGATGGATTGTGAGATTGGTAATCTACAGGAAACATCAGGAACCAGAGGCAGAGGACGCCAGCCGCGAGCAAGAGGCAAGTGGAGATATTGTGCTGCTAGAATTGGATGTACCGGCACTTTCTCGACTTCGAGGGAGGATATACCGACGACAGTATTTATGATTGTGATTTTGTGATTCGATTATCACGTATCTGTCAGTTGGGATTTCGATATTTTGGTGATCCATTTGCATGATTGGTTTTGATGGCTGAGTTCTATGATTTCTATTTTCATGCACCATGGTTGCACTTATTGGACATTTATACCTAGCGCGTCATTATTATCCTTGAGGTGTTGATTGTGATTTCATGCCTATTGCATGCCGGTGATTTGGTTTACGCTTCCAGCATAGTTTTCATACACTTTAGTGTTTTGATTTCATTTGTGCACGCTGAAGCACATGGTTGTGAGATTTTCCATCGCGGTACACTTGATTTTGGATGGAGCCGCAGTATATCGTTGATTTTGACCCTGACATTGGTGATTGATTCTTGCACTCCGTGCTTTGGGGTTTGACTTACGCATGTTCGGCGTTTGCTATTGGATTTCGTGATTCCGTGCATGTTGAGTGCGCAGGGTTTAGAGTTTCATTCGTACACGATGGATGCACCGATTTGGATTTTCGCGCATGTTGGGCGCATATGTTGAGATACGATTTTGGTGCACACCCGATGCACTAAATCGAGATTTTCGTGCATGTCAGATGCACCGGATTTATGGCCGTCAGGCATACACGTTGCCTATGACAGATGCTTCGTACACACCCGTTGCACCTAGTTGTTGTTTTGTGCACATGTTTAGCGCATATATGGATTTGATTTCCGTGTGCGTCAGACGCACAGGGTGGTGTTATGTGCATTTTTTGAATTTATTCCCTTTGGAGCAGTACATTTTTATGATATTGGATATTTGTTTTCATACTGAGCAGGACTAGTCAGAGGACGGTACCTGGATATATATTTTGCATGCATTGATAGTCGAAGGGATTTCCAAAGCGTGAGCTATAGTCTCAGTATATACCTACGTGTCCGGTACGACACGAAACATTTTAAAAAAACAAGGAAACCCTTCTGATTGTTTTCAAAATGGCGGAGCGTGCTTATTAAACCAAGGATATATATATAGTTATGTTCTTATGAAAAACGTCCGCCACTGTGCAGTGTTACGTGCATCGCACAACGACTTAAAAAGATTTGGCATGCTTTTACATCAGCTATTTACATGTATAGATTGGATGTCTACATGTGTAGTTCTAATCCATATCATATTGGTTTTGTATTGGATTTGACGTTCGTGTCTTTACCCTGACTCCGATGATTGCGGGATGCTTGATGGAGTGTTGCTTTTGAGTTATCTGCTCATTACTTCCGCGCATGCATTGCGCTGTGACGTTATATGTGTTGATGATTTCGAAGCCCCGACAACTTGGAAATTTGTATTGAAATGTTTTAGTACTTGGGGATGTTAAATTTAAATTCGGGGACCGAATTTCTTTAAGGGGGGTAGATTGTAACATTTCCAAAATAATAAAATATTATTTTTGGGAATTTTTATAATTTAATATTATTTTATTGATTATTTTAATATTAAATTCAAATAAATGAAGAAAAATTATGGAAAATTCTAAAATGGGGTATTTATTGGAATTATACCATTTTTAAGTGTTTGTGATCAATTATATGCTAATTTAGTGCTAATCGCGATTAAAAATCGCTAATCGGATTTTTTGGCCTTTTGTGCAAAATGTGCACATATCTTTTTCCTACACTTGTGTTACATTTTCTACCATGTTACCTTGGGTTACTATTGGTGTAAGAAGAAGGTGGATTAAGGTAAAAGAAAAAGAAAAGAGAAAGGGGTAAGAAATAGGCATGGTGAGAAGAGAGGGTAGGTGAGGACTTTTGACTTAAAACCTAGCCTTATCTCTTGGTTTTTCCTCTCATTTCTCCCCTCTCTTCCTGAGCTGCTGCTGCTGCTCCTGCCCTTCATTTTCCCCCCATCTTCAATCACTCAAATCATCTCACAAATCACTCCAAAACCACATGCCCATTTCATTAAAAACATGCACGAGCTTGAGATCTACGCAATGGACCAAGAAAGATGGTGTTTTGGCGCTGTTAAGGATTCATGAGAGTTTATTGAGGTAATTTCTTCACATTTAGAGTGTTAAATCTTGTGCTTAGGCTTTAATTCAAGTTTCATATCGATATCGTGTGATTTTGTGCACTTTGGACAAAACTAGAGAGGGTTAGGGAAAAGTTGAGATGTGGCTGTGCAATTAGACTCTAATGGTAACCTTAGACCCTATTTTGACCAAGCCCCTGACCTGACACAACCTGAAACCCAAGAATACGGAATTACGGGACTTTCATGTCGGTTTGTGAGTATTTAGAGTGTGCAGGGAAATCTGGAATGTACTGGGACTGTTTCAGGCAAATTCAACAATACCAGGGACCAAATTGAGACCATAGGAGGCCACCCTGACCAAACGGACCCCATTGGGCGTAGGGGGGCCGGCGAGGCCGGTTTTGGGACACTTGTGGCCGGCCAAGTAAAGGTGGGATGCTTCGGGGTTGGTCCAGTAGCTCAAATACATCATATATAGCACCCTAGACTTGTTGATTTCACTAAATTTGACCTGAGACGAAATCTGGGATCGTTTTCATGGGTTGCTGCCTTAATTTCAGTATTTGGTGTTACGTATTTTGATTTCCATATTTTGGTGTTTGTACGTTATCTCGATCGTGTGACGTTTGTACGACTGCATCGAGTGATTTCGGGTTGTTTTGCGAAGGCTAACCGTAGGTTCTAACCTATAAGCCTTTTAGCGTTTCGTGTTGGTTTTAGCGTATCGTATTGGTTTTAGCGTATCGTTTCAAGTGTTGATTTGGTTTTGATGCGATGCGATACGTGTGATATGTGTAGGTACCCCGCGACGATCCGAGGCGATGCAAAAGATGACGGTGATATCGACACCGACACGCAGGATACAGGTGAGTAGATTTATATCTACGGGGAGAAGTCGGGTGGATGGCGTATAGCACCCCCGCAGTCCGTGGTGTTGTATACGAATACGTATACACACATATATTTATTATGTGTGGTTTAGATTAATGATGGTAATAATGATATTATTGATGATCGGAATGTATTGGTTTAGTATAGTGCGAACCCTAGAGTAGTGGTTGCACCCACACATACACTTACACACATACTTGCATACATTCATTCATTTGTTTATGTGCATATGATGATGCGTATATCTACACATGGGTTTGGGACTATGTGTTTATATACGGGATTTGAGGATGATACGTGGGTTTGAGATGATACTTGATGTGAGGCCGTGAGATCGGCGATGTGACATAGCTTGTCTTTGAGGTGCGAGATGATAGTTTTAGCTGGCCTTTGGACATATGCTTTACCCGCATTCATATTCTTATAGATGGTATCGTTTTGTACTAGACTTGGAGTAGTACCCCATATTATGCGATCTGATGATAGTGATACCTGATATGGGATGAGATAGTGTGATATTGACCCCTACCCAGCTATTGGGATGCCGTACGACGATTTACCGTACGAGCCGATATTGATGATAGATCCGCACTCATGACTCGAGGATATCTTACGATATGTTATTGAGGCGGGATCACCGACTATTATATCTATATATATGGACTAAGATGTAGGTGGTTTCATACCCTCCTGTCTAGATTATCTAGTAGACATTAGACTAGACCGAGTCATACCTATTTCAAAACTAACGAACCGGGGGTATTTAAAGATAAGAAGAAGGGTTATACGGATATTTCCAAATGATGCATCTTTTCCTAAAATACCGTAGCCCTTGTTTTACTAAAAACCCGATTCGTCTTATTTCAAATGGCACCGTTGCATGACATACATATTGGTGTAGATTATGTACTTTTGCGTTGATTATTCGATTCCGCATATTCATGCTATCTGCATTGCATCGCTTGCACTGTGGTTATATTTCAGTCATGCTGCTAGGACACCAGCACCATTATCGATGATGTATATGTTCCACATACACTTGTTGCCGACTCACACACTCATCATCGATAATTGCCATGCCACTACACTGTAGTACTATTACATTCAGTATATGATCCTTGCATGACATGATGATGTGCATACCTTCCTTTACATGTCGCATACTTCATGCTTTTGATTATACGCATTGAGATATATTGTTTCTATGATATTTCTGGATTTGGGAACCGAGGTTGTTTCAAAAGAGGATATGTCATTTCTTTAAAAACCCGGTTACCCTTGATATGATATTTCAGTGCGTCCACCATGTGTTTTCTCGGTGCTGAGAGCGACATGTGAAACCCGAATCGAGGAGGCGGATGAGACCGATTGCGGGTACATGGTGGACCCGGTGCGGTACCCCGGGGCAAGAAGATCGCAGATGATGGCGTTGAGCCTGTGCAGGGGAGCACTACCTACCGGTGATATTACCCGACACGTCGGATATCCGGAGGATACCGTCGTAGTCATGAGATGGATGGTAGGGCCGATCTGGACTGACGGTGCCCTAGATTTTGTGATTGAGACATTGAGATTTCGAGATACAGAGGTATCGAGATACTGAGACTTATGTTTGTGCCGATGCTGGGCACAGTTTTCATGATGTTTTCGAGTGCCGATGCTGGGCACTCCGGTTCCATGATATTGATGTGTCGTGAGGGACACGGGTGGATTATATCCTTATATTTCCATGCACAGGTTTTATGATATTTACTTGCATGATGGTTATTGTCATTGGGTGACGAGTGGACGGGATCCACGTGTATGCAGATTGATTACATTGATCATACCTCATATTCATGACATGCTATTACCTGAGGCACTAGTACGAGTTCTTGGCACTACACTCATGTATAGAGATTACATTGCCAGTTTAGCATGTTTCAGCTTTATTCATATTGAGGTTTATTTATATCTGATCGTATTGACCTAGGATGGTCATACATTCGATCTCTGCTTGTAGATATCTTTCTATTCACGAGTTGGCAACTCACCCCCGTTGTGCCCCAGTTCTTGCAGGTTTTTGCCGTACAGATTCCTTAGCGGCATTTCTGGCACACTGCTTCCATATGGGCGACTTGCATTGGTAGGTGGGTTCTTTTGTATCAGAACCGCCATTGTTCATGTATTATCTATTGTATCTAGAATGTCCATCAACCAAAACTTGTATATTGTTCAGACTTAGAGACAGTGTTGTATTATTTCGACCTTAGAGTCGCGCTAGTAGTAATACGGTTTTGAGTTTCTTTTTGAGTTTGATCCTCGCCCTTTGGCGTTGTATATTATTATTGCTTGCGTGGTTGTGACCGTCGATTGACGAAGAGCTAGCTCCCGCTTGGGGATGCGTTTTATCATGTTATATATATTATTCATGTTGTACCCCGTTCGGGGCCAGTTTTTACAAAGGAAACTCTGCCGAAATTTTCAGGAAAGGTTACACATTTTTAAAATACATATTCGGCTTAGTTATTTAAAAACTTGGATTTCTGAACCATGATTTCCTTACTCTTTAAAATGGTTTTAGATTGCTGGGCTTTTGGCTTACTTGGATCAGATGGGGTCCTATAGACTTCATATGATTCAAGTGCCAGTCACGTGCTCTTTCGGGTCGTGACAGGGATGCTCCAGTATCAAACAGTGCAAGTGCAGGTAGTGAAGCTACTAGGATTGTACCTAAGGTATATGGGATAGGTTCAGGTATAGGGAAAGTGTGTAGGTAAACAAAACTAAAAGATGAGTTTGAGAAGAAAGTTTACCAGTAATGACTTGGCCCGTGGCCTCAGCTTCTTCCACAGACATTATGAAAGCCTGGCGCTTCGGCACATTCCTCCTGGCCTGAGGAGCATTCCTCTGAACGTTCCTTTGAGCTTGATGGAACTGTCGAGGAGGTGGTGCAGCTTGTGGTCCCCTAGGTGGTGCAGGAAGTGCAAGTTTGAGAGCAGGTGCCGGAAGAGCTGGTCGCTGCTGATAAGTATTTGCTGGCCTGGGTGCAGCAACTGAGTTCTGCCTTTGGGGACAAGATCCAATATCATGAGTGGCTGAACCGCAGATTAAGCAGAGGCGGTTGGCTCGACGGCAGTCCTTCATCATATGTCCAGTTCTCTTGCAGTAAGTGCAAAAGGCTGGGCTAGGACGATGAGTTGGTACTCCGGGTCGCCTCGGCACGAAAGATGGTCTGGACGTAGCTCCACCAGCCATCTGGTTGGCAGGGCGTTTGACTCCTGCAGACTGAGCTCTGCCCCTCTCTTTTATCACTGCCTCATAACTGCGGGCAACTTCTAGGGCTTCCTCATGAGTCAAAAACTTTCCTGTGGCTAGAGCAGCCTTGATCTCTGTGTCCAAACCTTGCTAAAAACGACGGGCTCTGATATCGTCCGTCGGTATCAGGTGTGCCGCGAATCTGTTTAAAGATTGTGTTAGCTGTGTAATATGTGATATTTCAAAAATTAAACTATTGTGACATATCTTACCGACTCAACATAGTGAACTCAGCATCGTATTCATCTACCGATTTCTCCCACATTGATCCTTGCTGTAGATGAATAAACTGCTGCTCCATAGCGAACCTGGCAGTCACAGGGAAATATTTCGCGTCAAACTTCTCGCGAAATGTCTTCCATTCAATCGGCTGCGCTAGACGGGTTTCTTCTGCCTTCCACCAATTTCGAGCATTATCCGTGAGCTGTAGCTTCGCTACACGGACCCAAGCGTTATCTGGCACTTGAGCTGCTGCCAGATTGTCTTCGATGCTTTGTGCCCATTCTTCTGCTTCGAGAGGGCTTCCTTTACCAGAGAACTGCTTTGGGTGCAAAGCCCGGAATTGCTTTACTCCCGGTGCATCGTTATCAGGACGGCTCAGAAGTTGTTGCTGTCCCTCGAGAAGACTACGGATCGCATCAAATAACATCGTCTGCTCAGTGGGTGGTGCCGGAACAGCTGGTGTGAGAGGTAGTGCTGGTGGGGTGTTGTTGACGTTGGTGCTGGTGTTGTTCGGGGAATCCATAATCCTGAAGAAAAATTTGGATTAGGACAGAATCAAATACATGAAATGATAAGATTCAAGAAATAGAGATTTGCAAGTTTCAAAGAACATGAATTGTAAAGAATGTTTTAGTTGCTGGTTCTTGTGTTATATTGCTTAGGTTGTTCACGCAGACCAAAACTGCATGACAGGGATTCATACAGCTCTGACCTGCATGGGCCACCAACAAAACCTGTCACGCCCTGCTTCCCAGTGTACGGCGAAGTGGACATGACGAGGCCCGCTACGTATATACTCAGAAGTATATACGCTAAGCGTAACTAAGCAATATAAAGTAAATCACAAGAGACGAATAATATGGAAATAACAGCAACCTTTATTAATAACATTCTTTTTACAATGCAGGAAAAGGAAAATACAACTGGAATGAAAAAAACAATGCCTAAACAGTGGCATAACAGGAAATGAAATAAACTGGAAGAACAAGGTACAATTATCTAGAGCTCTGGGTCTGCCTGGAATTGCTCCAAATCTTCACCGGTGGGCTCGATCTCAACTTGGTCCAACGCACCTGACGACATTCAAAGAAGAAAGAGATAGAATGTCGTCAGCGAACAGGCCGCTCGGTAAGTCCCAAAAGAATAAGAAGAATGAGAATGATAGAGTAACAGTATTTTCTAAAGTATTATAATGTTGAATATTATGGAACATTGTGTAACGTTGTTGTTTGTAGCTTGGTACAGAAGGATGCCAGTGTATACGAGGGGGATCTCTATATGCTAGAGATCAGGGCAAATGGAAAGTACAAGGAACCGTTATGCCACGGTACAACAGCAACATGATTCAGGTTAGGTGTCTTAATCTGACCACCTCGTGCCACCTTTAACATCTTCCGTACCAATCTACCCCTTAAACCCCGTAATGTTTTAACAGTATTGTAGTATTGGAATATGTAAGTTGGTTGACTGACCAAAACCATGATATCAGTAGACATGTTGCAACTGTATAATCAGGTAAATGGAATATCAGGATAATAGATGAATATCCATGGTTTGATTCAGTCAAAATGAATATATTGTTAACTGGGTTCATGGATTCATGTATTCAAATTGTATTGGAATATAAAAGCATATAGATTGACTTGAATCATATTCGAGTCAAGAATAGTCAGACTCTAACCCGAGTCAGACTAAAAGAAAAGAATTTGAAGTTCAATATTAGCTAGGGGCCTTATTGTAATTTGTGAAACTTGAGGGGGTTTTATGTAAAAATACTTTTGTATAGTTTTCAAAATACACCTCAAGTATTTAATATTCGTATTTAATTGTTATAATGAATGTGAATTTTATTTGTATTATTCTAGTGAATATATCCTAATAAAAGTATTATTTGTTTTATCTGAAGTTCATGGTATTTTAGTGTAACTTTTAATCTTGTAATTTTTAGAAAAATGTGGAAACTTTATATTAGGATAAAATAGGTGTTAAAATGATAATTATATATATATTAACACATGAATAATTTTTAAATGAGTATTTTATCTTTAAAAATCTCATTTTCCTTAAATATCGTATTTTAAACCTTTCGAGACCGAATGCTCCTTGCGGAGGTCTGAATCTCGCACTACTAGCCTGCGGGTGCACGATGAACCGTACTTTTACTAACAGGTTCCCCAAAAGTGGGTTGTAGCGGCGCTTTGCTTAGGTTTATAAATACTTTTCATTTGGGAAAACGGTTTTATTAATATAGGGTATTTATTTGCAAAAAATATAGTTTTTCGTATTTTTAGTTATTAGGGTTTCCTAAACCAACTAGCCGATTTCTAAGGTCTAAACGATGAGTCATTAGAATCCTCAAATCGTCTCTTCACCGTCAATTGCGGCCAGGTAAGTACAAGTGAGGAGGGAGGGATCCGCTCACGAATCGTGAAACTGGCCTTTTAAAGTTACCCAAGCTCACTTGCCTAGCCTAGACACCACAAGACAGTTTAGATAAACAATCGATATCCATGACCAATCGTGTTTTCATTTTATTAAAATATTTTATCTAAAAAGTTTACAACTTAAAGCTTTAAATAAAAGTTATAAAGATTATGGTATTTTAGTGAAAAAGTCCTGTAATTCCGTATTCTGTATTTTGACATTTATCAATTAGGGTTATATTGAGTGTGTGTAGGGATAGGTCATTACCCCGTGACTTATATTAAGTTTTGGTGAAGTTTAAAGGTAAAACATGCTATGT
This sequence comes from Agapanthus africanus, assembly GCA_030015575.1. Classification (NCBI taxonomy): domain Eukaryota; kingdom Viridiplantae; phylum Streptophyta; class Magnoliopsida; order Asparagales; family Amaryllidaceae; genus Agapanthus; species Agapanthus africanus. The sequence goes on from CM057339.1 coordinate 213,563,021, forward strand.
TAAACTTAAAGGTATTATAGCGCAAGAATACGGTATTCGGAAACGTTATCATTTTATGTGTGAAATTTCATTCAAAGTGGGTTCTACAAGTTTAGTGATCAAGATAAACCTATTTAGGAGTGAGGGAATTAATTAAACTAAGAAAAATGAACTTCATGGTATTTTTATGAAAAGAATACGGTTTTGCAAAGAAGTTATCATTTCATGTGAAAAAGTTTGATTAAATTGGTTTATGGGTGATTAATAGTCAACAAGCATATGGGTAGATAATATGTATTAGGTGACAAGTGCAAATTTAGAGAAAAACCGAATCGGAAATCGATTTGTCCGATTTCCGTCGGGTTCCAAAAAGTCGTATTTTTATCTTAAAGAAAAGAGAGATAGAAGGAGGTGGGACTTACGGTTTGGACAAGCTAAGGAAGCTAAGGGATGTGGTGATTGTCGATTCGTCGAAAACGTCGCGAAGGTTCTGATCCGGTCGCCGGAATCCGTCGTCGATTTCGGCAGCGCTTCGCTTCTCGCTCTTCGTACCGAGTTCTCGAGAATTTAAAAGAGTGGACTTAGAGTTGTGAGGGGAAAAGGTAGAGGATAGGGGTCTTTATATAGGGCTAGGCTAGGGTTAGGGTTTGGATTAAAAAATATATAAAAAAAACATTAAAAATTCATTAAAAATCATTAAACCTAGGAGTAAAAGGGATTTATTGGCCAAATCAAAAATGATCCAGGTATAATAAGTGTGCAAGAGGGTTGATCAAGTCAAAAGCCAACTTTTCTCAGTTGGTGACTCGGCCGTCCGGCCGAGTCCGGCCGGCGGCGCCGGACCGAGTCGGCCGAGTCGCCGGCCGGCGGCGCCGAGTCGGGCCGAGTCAAGGGTCCAATGGCCGGGGGTTTTCCTGAGGAACAACTTGGTATTTTTACTTTTTGTTGTCCAGTACATATTTTGGGAGTTATGGCCTTTTTACCGTTGACTTCCAAAAAAAAATAAAACAAAATAAATAAAAAAATAATGTGGGGCATGGGATTTGAACTCCGGTGGCTTGGTTCAGCAATGCAAGGTATTACCAATGAGCTACAAGCTCCTTCTTGTAATTATTGTAAGGAATTAGATACTTAAATTGTTTCCAGCAACATTAATTCTCCAAGTATACACTATATCTAAAGCAATTTTTTTTGGTATACAAAATTGGAGTTGTTACAGAGCATAACCGTCCTTTGTACGTCACCGGATACTTTCATGACATCAAGATAGGGAAGATTCTGGTCGACAATGGATCCTCCGTCAACCTTCTCAATGTGATAGTGTTGAAATAGATTTGCATGAGCGTTCAACACCCCGCTCGTGATAAAATCACTATCTCCGGGTTCGACTCCCAGTCATCACGGACGCTCGGGTCTGTGATACCGACGTTACGCTTTGGGCTGCTCGTCACTGATATAAAGTTCCACGTCATTGACGCCAAGACTTTCTACAACGCTTTGCTCGGCCGGCCTTGGTTACACGAGTACAATATTATCCCTTCTACACAACATCAGTGTATGAAGTATTTTAAAGATGGACTTAAATACACTGTAACAGGGGAGCTGAACCCATTCTCCGTGAATGAAGTCCGAAAATACGAAGATACAAAATATTTCTTGCTAGACTTCGAAGACTCGGAAAGGTGCCATAAGCCGGAGAATAAGCAAAAAGCTATCACCACTATTCCGGTCTTCGGGAGCGATACCGAGGAGGAGGAAGAGATGGTCTATTCAGGACAGCTCCAATGCAACAAGCCGAGACCGTCCACCCCTATTCCAGTCTTCGGCAGCGACTCTGAGGATGAGGTCAATGCAGTATTTTCTGTTCGGCCATCAATACAAACTTTCATTGGAGATGATCAGAGTTTACAGATCGCCATGGTTCCACAAGAGCATTACCAAGAACTCGACGCACTTGATACCTACAGTGTGCAAGAACTGCAGACGTTCTACGTCCCTCCAAGGCGAAAAGATGAAAAGGCGATCCTCTTTTATCGATCTGCGGAGACCAAAGTGGAAAAAGAGATCTGGCATGGTGCTGATTCTACGCTTGACAGCCTCCAGCCCATCTGTATGCCCAGATATTACACAGAAGGATTAAAAAGGCTGTTGAGGCGCCAAGGCGTATCCTTCAAACAGACTGCTCGACAAGCTCAGTTCTACAACAAGATCTGGAACGTCCCCAGAACTCAGTGAAAATTGCCCAACGGGAGAATGGAAACGATCGGGCTTGGATATGTTCAATCCAAGAAACAGGAGCGATTCCATGGCTGCTACGTTATACATGACTTTGATGAAAAAGGAGATGCTCTGTTAGAAGACGCTAACTCCGAACCAAAACAAGGTCTTGCCATGAAAGTGCCAAGTCTGTCGTTCGAAGAACAGATGGACAGGCTAATAAAAGAAGCAGGTCCAATGACTATAGTCGCGAAATGGACATTTACGAGAAAGGCAGGACGCAGCGCCTCCTTCAGCAGGCTGTGGAGAATGACGATACTCTTCGTCGCCAGCCCGTCATATGGAAGACTCGACGCAGAGGCAAAAATAAACTGAAGAACGAAAAAAATGTTCGACAGCGACAAAGCAGGTCCAAGAAGCCACGCGATCGAGAATTGAGCAGCCGGGATCTGTCTCTTATAAAGAAGATAGGTCGAGCATATTCTTTTCCCCAATACAAGATAAGGAAGATATTCGATCTTATCATGAAACATCAAATGATTACGCTCTCGGAGTCCAAACACCCCGAACAAGCAGACGAGGTCTCTCATCCGGATTATTGCTCCTATCACCGAGCGATAGGACATCCTCTCGAAGACTGCTTCACATTCAAAGACTGGGTAGAAGACTAGTATCAGAAAGGCAGGTTCGCTTTATCCAGCAGTTGGAGGGTAACCCCACCACAAATACATGAACCGAAAGCCACGTATGCAGCGAGAGTAGAGCCGAATCAACATCGGTCTTGGAAGCGATCTCGTACCTGTTACGCGATAACGCTGTCAGGAGAAGGAGTACGCGAGGATATGGCTGACCTCCCCTGGTGCTTCAAAAACGACGGTGACAAGGTGATCTCAGAGTTTCCACCGTCGCCAAAAGAGCTGGAAGATGGGATACATACTACTGCAGATAATCTCAAAAAAATCAACCAGGGGACGACAAACGACCCACGGCCGACGTTCGTCAGTGAACTGTTGTCCGAAGAAAAGGTGGCTACGCTCAAGGATGTGCTTATGCAGTATAAAGAAGGCTTCGCATGGAACTACTCTGAGATGCCGGGGCTAGATCCAGAGATAGCTGTGCATAAATTGGCGATATCTCCGGACGTCAACCCGATCAAACAAGCGCCGAGAAGAATGCGACTCGAACTTGAAATGAGCCTCAACGCCGAGGTCAAGAAGCTAATCGACTCCGGCTTCATCCAAGAGGTTCAGTACCCTGACTGGATTGCCAACATCATCCCAGTGATGGAGAAAAATGGGACGGTGCGCATCTGCGTAGACTTTCAGGACATCAACAAAGCATGTCCGAAGGATGATTTTCTTGTACCGGTTACCGAGCTAATGATAGACAACATGTCCACTCACGAAGTCATCTCTTTCATGGACGGCTCATCAGGGTACAATCAAATAAAGATGCATCACGAAGACCAGAAGCATACCGCTTTCCAGACCCCTTTGGGCATATTTTGCTACAAAATGATGCCTTTCGGTCTGAAGAACGCCAGCGCTACCTATCAGAGGGCCATGACGAAGATTTTCAACGACCACATACATGAAGTCGTCGAATGCTATATCGACGACCTTGTGGTAAAAAGCAAATCACACGAGGAACATTGGGAGTATCTGAAGATAGTGTTCCAACGTCTACGGAAATACAACCTCAAGATGAACCCTCTGAAATGCGCGTTCAGAGTTTTCTCGAGCAAATTCCTAGGATTCATCGTACGACATCGAGGCATCGAAATAGACCCATCGAAGATCAAGGCGATCATGGAAATGCCTCCGCTAAGAACTCTCAAGCAACTGCGGTCTCTCCAAGGGAAGCTCGCGTATATTCGGCAGTTCATAGCCAATCTTTCCGGAAAATGACGTCCCTACAGTCACTTGATGAAGAAGGGAACCATGTTCGTTTGGGATCGCAAATGCCAAAGCTCACTGAACGAAATCAAGCAATACCTACAGAATCCTCCGGTACTAACCGCTCCGGTCAAGGGAAAGCCTCTCATTCTGTATACAGCCGCCCTTGAGGGTTCTCTAGGCGGATTATAGGCATAAGAAAACGACCAAGGGAAGGAGAGAGCCCTTTACTAGTTGAGCCGAGTTCTTTTGGGGACAGAAAACAATTACTCTCCCATTGAAAAACACTGCCTGGTGTTAATCTTCGCAATAACGAAGCTCAGACATTATGCTTTGGCGCATGAAGTCCACCTTATATCAAAGATGGATCCTCTTAAATATTCGATGTCAAGAGTCATACTAACAGGACGGCTCACTAAATGGGCCCTACTCTTGATGGAGTTCTCGATAACATATCGACCTCTCAAGGCAGTAAAAGGCCAGGCTATCGCCGACTTCCTTGTTGAGCATTCTATACCTACCGATTCACCCTTAAATTGAGAATTGCTAAACGAGCACGCCTTTGACACAATCGACGGGGAGAAAGGAGAGAGTAATACCCAGTGGGAACTTTACTTCGACGGGGCATCTTCTATGAAGAAGTGAAAGCACAGCTTCCCCATAATTAAATCTGGGGTAGGCCTCATCTTCGTGACTCCACAAGGAGGGGTAATGCGCTTTGCTTTTTCCCTAACAGAACCGAGGACAAACAATGAAGCCGAATATGAAACTTTGATAGCAGGACTTGAGATCGTTGTCGACATGGGAATCGAAAACCTCCTCATATACGGAGACTTCCAACTGGTCGTTAGTCAAGTAAACAACGACTATCAAACGTGCAAACCAGAGTTGGTAAAGTGCGGTGAGAGAGTGCAGCAATTGCTGACTCAGATCCCTTCCTACGTCCCGGAAAGCATATCGCGTGCAAAAAATAGCAAAGCGGATGCGTTAGCCAAACTCGCTAAAGAACTGGCTGACGAGAACCTCGATGATGTGAGGATCGTTGTGCAAAACCGTCAGGTTCTTGCACCGGCAGAAATATCTCCCGAGTCTTCTGAAGAAAAGGGAGAGACCAAGCCGATGACCCTATAAATAAAGGACCACGAAAGGGCTAAAGATCAGAGAGAAGTCTTTATAGACTACTTCAAATCATGTCGAACACCTGAAGATGCGTCCTAAAAACATCAGCTCATGAAACGAGCTATATCCTTCGCTTTCGTCAATGATACGCTGTATAAGAGATCGTTCGACTCTCTATGGCTGAGATGCCTGTGACCTGAAGAGGCAAGAAGAGTCGTCCAAGAAACTCACGACGGACTCTGCGGTTCTCATCAAGCCGGGCCAAAGATGAAGATGAAGATCAAAAGAATGAGCTACTATTGGCCCACAATGATCCAAGACTGCCTCGAATACGCGAAGCAATGCCACTCGTGTCAAATTCACGGAGACTTCATCCATTAGCATCCAAATCCGCTACACCCGACAGTGGCTAGATGGCCGTTCGAAATGTAGGGAACTGACATAATCGGGCCCATCGAACCAGCATCATCCAAAGGACATCGGTTCATATTGGCGACAACCGATTACTTCTCTAAGTGGGCAGGAGCGATACCGCTGAGAGAAGTGAAGACGGAGAATATCCTCCATTTCTTCAAGACGCACGTCATTTATCGGTTCAGCACTTCGCGACGGATTATCTCCGATAACGGGCCGGCCTATAGAAGCCATAAAATCAGCCGCTTCGCACAGCAGCAAAATATAGACTGGAGATACTCTTCGGTCTATAATCCTCGAGCTAATGGTCTAGCTGAGTCTTTCAACAAAACCTTGATGAAGATCATAAAGAAGACGGTGTCTCGAAATAGGAAGGACTGGCACGGGAGATTGCATGAAGCTCTCTGGGCGTATCGAACCACGTTCAAAACGGCCACAAACACAACGCCGTATGCATTGGTATTCGGCGCTGAAGCATTGCTCCCCTTGGAGATAGAGCTACCCTCCTTACGAGTGGCAGTTCATTACGAGCTAACGAACGAAGAGAATGCTCATATTCGGCTTGAAGAGCTCGACACCCTTGACGAAACCCAGCTCATGGCGCAACTAAACTTGGAAGCTTACAAAGCAAAAATGACGCGCTTATACGAGAGATTGACTAGGCCGAGAACATTCCGCCAAGGCGAACTCATGCTAATGGTCAAGAGACCTATGATTCTCAATCGTGCCAAACGGAGGAAATTCGAGCCAAACTATGAGGGCCCGTATATTATAGACAAGGTCTACTGAGGTGGGGCTAACTTGCTCATGGATAAACATGGTGAAAGACCCTTCAGGCCAATAAATGGCCGGTTCCTAAAAAATTACTACGCCTGACGAGTTATGGCCTAGGTTAATGATAGATGACGACGCCTATGTCCGCTCGCAATCTTCCCGAGCCTGAACTCTATAAGTAGTATCCGACGAAACCTCGCCTCGAAAACGTGCGACAGACCGAAATGTCCCTAAACTAATAATGGACCGCAATGTCCTAAAACTTGCAACTGACCGAGACGTTTATAAACTATTACGGGCCGCAGCTTCTCAAAGCTGACACAAAAAAAATGGTACGTCCATAAGCGATATGGGCACGGATGAAAACCCGGAAGGGCTCCGTGAGTAAAAACAGCAGGACTACCAGTGAGTTTGTGAAAACCCGAAAGGGCGCAATCTCGTTAAAAGACACTTGCAAGGTCCTCTCGACCGTGTAAGGAGAAAATACCTGCGTGAGATCCTTACGACTCACAAGGGAGAAACACACTTAGGAATCCCCACAATTTCTAAGGAGAAGTTACACTTACGAGATCTTCACGACTCGTAAGGGGAATTCCCCTTTGAGACCCTCACGACTCATAGGATTAAAAAGCCTTAAGTTACAGGGATCTGAACCTGTTCTTAAGCCATCACAACTCACAGACTGTCCTACAAGTGTTTCAATATTGACCCTTGTATACAATCCATGGACACGAATAAACATTTCCCTAACAGAGTCTCACCAGCGACTAGGGATATGCTCGCACGGTGAACAAACCCTTGTAAGTCCTTTCGACTTATAAGGAGAAAACACTCTTGTGAGATCCTTACGACTTATAAGAGAACATACACTTAAGAATCCTCACGATTTTTAAGGAGAAAACACACCTACGAGATCCTCACGACTCGTAGGGAGAAATACCTTTATGAGACCCTTACGGCTCGTAAAGTCAAAAAGCCTTAGTCAACGGGATCCTAACCCTGTTTGCTAAGCCACCTTTGTTCGACATTGACTGAGGCAAATGATGATTCGCTCTTGACAATGTCCCAGTGGTAACGATGCTGATGCCTGAATCGGAATCAAATTCCAAGTCCTTTCACGACAAATAATGATTCGCTTCTGGCAATATTCCAGTCGCAGCGATACTGATGCTAAGACTGGAATCAGATTCCAAGTTCCATACTCGCGATAAAAAATCAGCGAGCCAAAAATGCATATGAAATAGCCGAAATAATATGGCAACTTGCAACAAAATCAGCAAGTAAAATATATGCATACAAAATAGCCGAAATGATTGGGCAACTCGCAATAAAAAGTAGCGAATAAAAAAAATAGCCGAAATGATTGGGCACCGCGAAAAATAGCCGAAATGATTGGGTAATCCCGACTTTCGCGATACAAAAAGCTAAAATGATAAAGTATCGCGGAAAGAAAACAAAAAATAATACATATAAAATGAAACTTTTACCCTACAGATGAGATCACATCGATCCATGTACACAATCCAGGGGCACAAACAAAAAGGGAACCATATCATCCCACCAAGCTCCATCAGAAAGAGAGCCAAGTCTCGATGGCAACATGTACAGCCTGGAGACCCACAACAGCGTTCTTCCTCATTCCAGCAGGATTCAGACGCGATAATCAATCTCGGAGCTACGACAGAGTCCTTAGTTCCAAGTCTCGACGGCCATATCTACAGCCTGGAGACCCACAACAACGTTCCTCCTCATTCCAGCAGGATTCGGACGCGACAATCAATCTCGGAGCCACGACAGAGTCCCTAGTTCCAAGTCTCGACGGCCACATCTACAGCCTGGAGACCCACAACAGCATTCCTCCTCATTCCAGCAGGATTCAGACGCGACAATCAGCCTCGGAGCCACGGCAGAGTCCCTAGTTCCAAGTCTCGACGACCACATCTACAGCCTGGAGACCCACAACAACGTTCCTCCTCATTCCAGCGGGATTCAGGCACGATAATCAACATCGGAGCCATGGCAAAGTCGCTGGTTCCAAATCTCGACGGTTCACAGACAACCTAGAGACCATTTCGACATTCGTCTCATTACAGCAGAAGCAACGTCAGCAAAGCGGAGCCATGGAAAAGTCCCTAGTTCCAGGACTCGACTGTGCACAGACAACCGAGAGTCAACCCCTGACCCCGTATGGCTAAAATCAACCCTGACCCCATATGGCCAAAGTCAACCCCTGACCCCGTATGGCTAAAGTCAATCCTGACCTTGTATGGCTAAAGTCAACTCTGACCCCGTATGGCCAAAGTCAACTCTTGACCCCGTATGGCTAAAGTCAATTCTGACCCCCATATGGCTAAAGTCAACCCCCTGACCTCGTGGAACACGGCTAAAGTCAATCCTGACCCCGTGGAAAACAGCCAAGGTCAACCCTCGACCTTCCCGTCAAAGCAATGCTTTGATTCGGGAGCGGGTCAACTCATCAATCACTTACGAGTCCTCTCGACTTGTAAGAAAGAAAATTCCCTTATAAGATACTTACGACTCTCAAGAGAAAAAACACACTTAAAAATTCTCACGATTCCTAAAGAGAAAAAACATCTACGAGATTCTCTCGACTCGTAAGGAGGAAAGTCTTTGTGAGATCCTCATGCCTCACAAAGTTGAAAAGTCTTTGGTGGTAGATCCTAACCCTGTTTCCTAAGCCATTACCATCCGCAAAGAGTCCAAGATGGACATCTACATATTATCTACAGGGACGGACTCTTAAGCTGCTCTTTAAATATTTTTATCATGATTTATTGTGATTTATGTAATATGATTTACCAGAGGTTAATGTTTCATGGAAAATTCTACATCAAGAAAATATGTGAGACTGAGGTGATCAATTCAGTTTGAATTTTTTTTCTTTTGGTTGATAAGCTACAAACATTTTATCTATCCATCACAGATTTAAAATTTTCAGTAGCTTGATTAATAATCCAGTCAATATCAAAATGAAAAAGCTTCAAATATTGGGGGAAGAAGAGAGAATCTATTCAAGCATCAATAAATAAAAATTACTTGAAAAATGTAAATTTTATTTTCGAATATGCTGTTTTGGTCCAGGTCTCGAAATTTTCGAAGGTAATTTTTATTTATTGACGCTTGAATATATTCTCTCTTCTTCCTCTAATATTTGAAGCCTTTTCATTTGGATATAGACGGGATAATTAATCAAGATGCTGAAAATTTTAAATCTGTGATGGATAAACAAAATGTTTGTAGCTTATCAACCAAAAAAAAAAATCAAACTGAATTGATTGCCTCAATCTCACATATTTTCATGATGTAGAATTTTCCATGAAAAAAATAACTTCCAGTAAATCATATTACATAAATCACAAAATCATGATAAAAATATTTAAAGAGAAGCTTAAGAGTCCGTCCCATGAGATCTTGCAACGCCCTTTATTCTGAATGAGATCTAGCTGTTTCCGAATTTGCCAGCTGCCTTAAACCATGTGTCCAAATTCTGGAAAAATGAGAAATTTGAATAGATGAGAAAATATCAGAAATTTCCACAAAACATTCCGATGCGGCCAATGCCAAAAGCAAATCCTGGAATCAAATCAATCAACAGAGCTAAGATACGTGTTAGAGAAAAAAACTCCATACCTATGGCAAAAGCACCTGACAGCAAGATAAAAATAAACGGCTTTAAATTCAGAGAAAAAGGATTTTGATTAGTTTTTTTCTTTATATATACAGAGAGAAGGGGGGGTGGTTTGGGATCCATTTGGGCGGGTTCACGTTTTTAAGAACACGAACCCGAACGAGGACAGTTGGATCTTGTGTTTTTAATCAACGGTTATGATTAATTTGGTTTAATAAAACGTTAACACTACAAGGAAATGGGGGAAATTTCGATGGCCATTTATTTGTAATTTATTTCGACGGAAATCTGCTGTCGAAATAGGTGACAAATAGTTGAAATTTTGTTGACTTTGGTCAACAATTATTTCGACGATTTATCCCGTCGAAAAAAATGTTGATCGAGATCAACAAATTTTCCCCGTGACGTGCCCCATTATCCCTTTAACTAAAATTTTATTTCCACCAAATTTTATCTCTTCTCCTTCCAAAAAAAACCGCCCTCTCCTTCATTCACCGGCCTCCATCCCTCCGATCCGCCCTCTCTCCCTACGCAGACCCGCCCCCGAACCCGCCTTCGACACCCGATCCCCTTCTCCCCTCCTCCTCCACTTGATCCGGCCTCGAGCCCTCTCCTCCTCTCCTCCTCCACCCCATTAATCACATTGTATCCCCTTCTCCCTTCCTCCTCTACCGGATTCAACCCCGAGCCCCCTTCTTTCCGAACCCCCTCAGCCCCGGCTACGAAAATCTGGTTAGTTTTTCACTTAATTTAGTTAATTTGTTAATATTTTGTTAATTTTATTTAGGGTTTATGGTTAATTTTAGGTTATGGTTAGGATTAATTTTAGGGATTGCGTTATAGTTATGATTAATTTTGTTGTTAGGGTTATGGTTAGGGTTAGGGCTATTTTGGGTTAATTTTTTAAATTTTAGTTAATTTTAGTGTTAGGGTTGGGGTTAATTTTAGGGTTGGGTTTGGGGTAATTTCTAATTAGGGTTAATTTTAGGTTTAAGATTTGGGTTAGGTTACTAATTTTAGTTAATTATAATTTGGAGTGTGTGTGTGTATTATTGTTATTTATAGAGATGTATAACATATGTAACTAAAAATTTGTGTGATTGTAGGTTTGACGTCGGCGTGATTGCTCATGTTTCTTCACATTCTATATACGCCAGTTTCCGGTACACAATTTTATCACTTTTAATTCTTAAATTCTAAAGTTAGCCTAAGTCAGCATACCTAGATTAAGTCACCAATTAAATATTAATTAAACCGAAAATATAGATACTAGACATGTCATAAACCAATTAGTTTTATATATACTAAAGTTAGCCTAAAAACATGTGTTTGTGTGTGTGAGAGAGTGTGTGTGAGACTTACCTTTATGTAATTTTCGTTATATGGGTGCGTGTGTTGGGGTAAAAATTTACACTCCGGTTGACCAAGTCAAAATCAAAATCAACCCCAAGCCAAGTGGGCCCAAGCCCAGATCCAGTGGGCCCATGCCCGGGTCGAGCCCGAACATGAAGCGGCCGACCTCCCCCCATGCCAAGATAAAAATTTTGTAATAAATAATTTTGTTGTATTTATTTTATTGATAAATGTAAGAAAAATAGGCATAAAACCAAATTTTTGTAAAGCTCATGGCTTATGTGCAAAAAGAAATGGCATATGAGCCATGGGATAGGCAAAATGCCATTTTGTGAAGCCCAAGGGGCTATGTGTAAAATGTATAGCCTATGAAGGCAAAGATAATGAAATATCTCAACAACTTTTTCTCTCTCCAAAAAAATTTAGATCTGAGATCTTTTCTCCTTCCTCAAGGTTCCAAAACCTTCTTCTTTCTTTTGAATTAAATCAAGAGTTTTACTCTTCATTTTATAAAACTAAATAGTTTCACCACAAAACCCATAAAGGGGAACTCAGATCTTCCATTAGATCTCAAAAAGAAGAGATTTTTAAAATCTCATATCTCTTGATCTTCAAGATCCAGCAACCAGAGCAGAAAGCAGAAGAACTCCTTTCATCAACCCCAAAACATCTTAGGAGTTTAACTCCACTCTGATTTCTCTTTTGAGAATTTCTGTGGCTAAAAGCTTCTTTTTCTCGCCGGCACGCTAGCGCTCTAGCGCAAAGCGCCCACGTGCCGACACGTGGCGCGCTTGCGCTCCAACGCCCTGCGCTCAAGCGCAAAGCGCCCACGTGCCGACACGTGGCGTGCGCTTGCGCTCCAGCGCCCTGCGCTCAAGCGCAAAGCGCCCACATGCCGACACGTGGCGCGCTTGCGCTTCAGCGCTCAAGGCGCTGACCCTACGCGTCCTTTGGGCGCTTTTTCCCTTTTTATATATATATATACATGTATATATATGTACAGATACACACACACTCCACAACACTGTCCCTCCAAAAAAAAATTTTGGACCGGGGCGCTGCCCTGCACCCCGCAAGGGGGCTGCTAGCCCCCTTGACCCCCAGCCCGCTATCCGGGTAGCGGGACCCCCGTAAAAACTCTGCGTGGCTTCCGATATATCCAACCCCCCTCCAAAACAAAACACACGTACACTGCACATTGAGTTCGCATGACCAGTTTAACTCGTCAATTGGAGATTCTCTCGCTCCAAAGGCGAGGGGTAATTAACGGCAGCTTAGTCCGTGGCTGCCGGAGATTCGGATCCCCACAACCAATAAACCCCCGCCTACCCTACGTAAGGGGAATCTGTAGTGCGCCTGACAAGCACGCGCGTATTCCCATCTTAATGGGGTGACGAAAAACACCCTACAGATTCTGGCACGCCCGGTGGGACCTTTCTCTCATCCCATATTTCGGGTTAAACGTTCATGCGAACTCGATCGATATACATATCGATTGCCTATACTGAAATGATGTTTTTTTTTCTCTCTTCCGTCCAGCAATCAACTTTCGACGACAATGTCTCCCAAGACGAATTCAGCTTCCAACGCGACCCCGATCCCGTACGTGGTCAAGGTCAATGCTCGTGTGGTTCTCCCTGCAAGCCTCAGTCGACAGTGGGAGGAACTGCCCCGCCAGTTTGGCTCCATCATCATCTACCCTGCCGGAAGCGCTCATATGGCAGAAATCCCGGCAAAACAGGTGGCCAAGCTGGTCTCAAGGGGCAAGAGGCCGAATGTCATGATCGCCAAGGCACTACAACCGATACCTAAGACGGTGTCTGAATGACTCTCTGGTGCTCCAGCTGGGGGCAGGACTTCCGGTACAAGGGGCGGCAACAAATGTTGCGGACGAGCTCAGGTGATGACTCTAGCAAATACACAATCGAGCGTGTCTCCAAAATCCTCCATCGCCCGGTCTACAGTGTCTTCCCGAAGGGCCGAAGTCTACCAAGTGCTTAAAACAGAAAAGTTAAGGCAGAAGCGGCTCAGGTATCGAGCCAACAAGAGGGCCAGGGTTTCGGCCAAATAGAATCTTGTGAAGTTCCAAGTGAAGGGTCGCCCCGCGACGACGGCTGAGTCGGACGTAAGAATCAGCAATTCCTTCGAGCCTCTGAAGTGGGTTCAGAAAAATGACATGACCGCCAGAATCAAGAAGACAGCGGTCCGAACAATGCTACTAAGAGACGTGTCCCGGCCCCAACAGAAAAAGTATGACACTGTCTCTTCGAGAGTCTATCAGGCGCTCCGTGCCGCACGAAAGCAGCGGGGCAAACCCAGAAAGGAAGCGCCAGCACCATTCAAGAATCCGGCCAGGCCAGCCGCCTTCAGTCGACTACCCGTTACCAAAACAGGAGGGTCAAGACAGTGATCCGAGAAATCAGTCGCCGATAAGAAAAAGACGGCTGGATATATTATCCATACGGTCTATATGGCAGGCGGACGCCCCAGCGACAACCTCCGCAGCAAGAGCAAGGATGGGGCCACCACATCCCAAGCCCAATCTGGCTTGAATGTGGTTGCCGCTGCCCAAGAACAACCGCCTCCGCTGGATGATGAAAATCCTCTCGAGGAGGAAGATAGGCAGAAAGACCCCTCGGTCCATGCAGAGTCGAGCTCGGACAACGAGGAAAAGCCGACTTTCCGCCCCAGGACCGCGGAGCAAGAGCTGCTTCAAGAGCTTCGAAAACAGCTCAGGAGCAAAGATAAAGAGATGGCAAAGCTCTATTCGAAAATTGACGACTTAACGAACGTCGTGATGCAGCTTACGGCTCAAATTGCTCGAGCACCTCCCAATCAAGCACAAGTAGCTACTAATCAGCCGGGTGATGACAATCCGAAGCAGCCAATGCCTGTTCCTTTGGGTCCAAGACTGGTCGAGCCGTACGAAAGCCGGCCACATTCCGATTCTGGGGATGCCTTGGCCCCAGATAGAACTATCCCGCTAACACAAGATCGGATAATGGATTTGGTCACCAGCAAAGTTAAAACATTGGTGGCCGAAGCCGAAGCTCAAAAAGAAATTGGCAGTAGTGGGCGGCCATATCCCGCACAGTACGATCTGATCGAGTTCCCGAGCGGCTACGTCATTCCAAAGTTCGGAAGATTTGACGGGACGGGAAATGCAAATCAGCACGTCGCCCACTTCAAAGCTTCGTGCGGAAATACAGGGGGCAATAACGCGCTCCCTCTTCGTCAGTTTGTCAACAGCCGACCGGTGTTGCCTTCGACCGGTACGCGAGTATACCAGATGGGTCCGTCATTACCTTTGCCCAAATGGAGTCTCTGTTTCGGCAAAGATTCATGAGTGTCAGTGATAAAATCTCCATTGCTGACCTTGTGAGGACCAAGCCGGGAAAGAATGAAAGCAACACCGACTGTATCGCCCGATGGCGTAATCTCACGGTCAAGTGCGAACCGCCGCTGGAGCAGGACCAGTCTGTCAGCCTTCTTATTGGGAACCTCAGTAATTGGATGGTCCCATTCTTGTGTACAGCAGGCCTCAAGACGTTTCAAGAGCTAACAAGAAAGTACAAATGCTGGAACGCTCGAAGCAAGAGTCTACCCCGGACTCTCAGAGAGACAAGACTTGGAAAAGCAAGCGGGACGACAACCGTAGAAGCGGGAGTTCCAGCAGTACCAATGTCTTCAATGCGTCCGACAATGAAGAAAAGCGAAGGGCGGGCGAATCCAAAACCAACCGGTCTCGAAAGCCATTGCTAGGAGGAGATGGGCCTTCCCTAGAGGAGAAAAAGAATAAGGTTTACTCTTTCAGAAGGGACAAGGTCCGCAAGATATTTAAAGATGCCTTGAACAACGGCCTACAATTGCCGGAGTCGAAAAGACCCCAAGAAGCAAAAATGACGGGCAATCCCCTGTATTGCCCGTACCACCGAGTAGTGAGCCATGCGATCGAGGATTGCTATATCTTCAAGGACTGGGTCAAGAAGCAGTACAAGGCTGGAGAGATCGAGCTGTCCAAAAGCGTGTTGGTGAACAATTAAGTTGCAACCGCCAACTTTATACAGACAGAAGTTGAAGCCTTCTGGGAGCAGACAGCTGAACCCGCTGCCCTGACAAACGAAACTGACTCATCGCGGCCTCCGTGGAGTACGCACATATCTAATAAGACGAAGAAGATGATAAAGCTACTTCGGAAAGAGGCCAGGACGGAATAGGAAGGACAGAAAAAGCCTACCATGCCAGCTGCCAGTGCGGCTCCATCAGGCTCAAAGTCCAAAAAGCTCAAGAAGAAGAAAAGTGTAGCTCGGTGCGAAAAAGAGTCTGCAGGGAGATTGACCATTCAAAAATATATCGATTCCCTTGAAGAATATGAACAAAAGGAAAGAACTCTGATTCAATTGAAGGAGTTCCTCCCTGTACAAGCGGCTGAAATTCTGGAGGAGTTAGAAGAAGACTCTAATGAAGAGATCCCAGTGGTGACCTGCTACGCCATCCATCTTGGCAGCGACTCTGAGGAGGAGCTCTGTTTTCCCGAAGAGGACGAGGAGCTCGTCACAAAGGCCAACCAAATCCAGCTTAGAAGCGGCAGGGCTCTACCGCCAAATCAGGGCAACGCCCCAAAAGGGAAGGAAAAACAAGTCGCTAATGAAGAAGATGGCAGAGAACTTGCTCATGAAGATTCGAGTCCTTCCCCAGTAGACTATAATGTCTTGGCTCACCTCCGAAAGCTTCCGTCTCTCCTTAGCATCTACGATGCCTTGGTTCTATCTCAAGAGCTTAGAGATGTTCTCATTCATGCTCTACAAAACCCTGAGCGGTATCAGACTCACTTTGCGGAAATTAATATGAAAGAAGCTCAGTACACTTTGCAAGCCGCCGCAGTCACGTTTAAGGATGAAGACTTGCTACTGGGAACGGCTGAGCATAATCGGCCACTTTATGTGACCGGGTACAGCGACGGAGATCGGATTAATCGCATATTGATTGATCCGGGGTCTTCAGTGAACATCATGAACTTGCGGATTCTGAAGAGTTAGTCAATGGACATCCGACACCTGTCAAGGGAAAGGATTATTATTCAAGGCTTCAATCAAAACTGCCAGCAAGTTCTGGGGTCTATAGCTTTTCCAATCAAATTCGGGGATCTGCAAACTGAAGCTAAGATATACGTGATCGACGTCGACACGTCTTATAAGATTCTCTTGGGACGGCCGTGGCTCCACGATTACGGCATCATTCCGTCAACTCTCCATCAAAGCATGAAGTATACTAAAAATGGCGAAGAAAGACGCATTGACGGAGACATCCAGCCGTTCGGTGTGCATGAAGTCCGATATGAAGATTCTCGGTACTTTATGAACCACCAAAATGCTAAGTCACAACTGACTGAGGATAGAACAGCCCCGAAACTCAAAAGCAAATCTGAGCCGGCTGTCACTTTCAAAAGCAAAACCGCCCAAGTGCGCCCGCATTTCGGTAGCGACACTGATGAGTCCGACCCTGGAAGTCCGTCCTTCCGTAAAACTCGTCCTCGTTTCGGTAGCGATACGGACGAATCTGTTACTGAAGGCCCATCTAGCAGCAAAGCCCGCCCTCATCTTGGCGGCGACACTGAAGAGTCGGAGGAAGAGGACCTGTCGTGCAACAGCGGTGCAGATTGGACCCCCATGTAACAAGCGAAACTACGAGAGACCTTCGAAATTGCGAAAGGTTCCCCAGCCGTCACAAGGTTACCGGAGCAGATGTGCAAAGAGCTCGATGCATTGTCAGTCTCCACCGTGGACTAGCTGAAAACTTTCTACATCCCCGGAAGGAAAAGTGGACAAAAAGGCATCTTGTTTTATGGGTCAAGCCCCGTTGTGCACCCGGACGATTTGTCTGTCGCGTGCCTTCCATATGAGAGAGGCAAAAAAGCCGTCCTCAATCCCAGATATTATACGCCCGAGATGCGGGAATATTTCAAAAAGTGCGGATGCCGGTTATATCAAACGGAGTCCGAAGCAAAGTTTTATGAAGGACTATGGTATCCACCCCAGGTCCGAGCACTCATCGATGGACGAATTCCAGATAAATGGGGCATAGGCTACGTTCAACCTGATTCCAAAGCGTGCTACATGATCCATGTTGGTGAGGCCGGCGAAAGGTCAAATGATGATGACGAAATAGCCGAGCCAGAAGAAGCTCCTCAAGAGCTCGAAGATGGAGGACAAGCAACCTTTGATAAGCTAACCGAGATTGACTTAGGAACGCCCGTGTTCCCCTCCGAATGACGCGGCGGAGACGCGGTAAACGTCTTGCCTGAAATTCGGGGCAGATGCTATTTGGTTTTATCCGTCCACCTCTCCGAAGATGCCAAGTTGATTTATGGCACCACGTATCGGAGGTTTAGACGGATGCGGCCGATGCAGCAGACTTCGTCAGATTCCCCCTCGCTTGAGGGGTTTTTGATTGTGGGGACGCTTTTCCCTGCAGGCGCAAGCCCCTGCAGTTAATTACGCTACCGCTTCGTGGTAACAACTTTCTCCTGGTCCAGAATTTCACTTCGTGTCGTGTGTGTTTGTTTTGTTTGTGGTTGCCCGTGGATTGTATACGGAGACCGAGTAATGCCGTCACCCGTAGGACGTGGATTAGTCCAAATCCGTATTTACTTAGATTTGGGTTTGGTGTTTTAGTTTAA
This sequence comes from Agapanthus africanus, assembly GCA_030015575.1. NCBI lineage: Eukaryota > Viridiplantae > Streptophyta > Magnoliopsida > Asparagales > Amaryllidaceae > Agapanthus > Agapanthus africanus. The sequence continues at coordinate 213,581,100 of CM057339.1, forward strand.
GGATACGTTAGCCATGTTTAGGCTAAGATCGACTTAAACGTTCGTTAAGGATACATTAGTCTTGTTTGGGACTAAGATCGACTTAACGTAGTGATATATGGCCGTCAGGACTCGTCACCTCTCTGACGTCGTTAAAGGATTACAACGACAGGTGTCAGAGGAGCTCAGAGATGTACCCTCGAACCAGAGTTGATTTGGAATTTTATAGTCCATTTGAATGTTTAAGGATACGTTAGCCGTGTTTGGGGCCAAGATCGACTTAAACGGGATCGTTTAGATCCGGTAAAAGAGCATTTGGAGGCTCTATTGTTCCAGTTTAGGGACGTGGTGGTCCATATTCCAGTTTAAGGACGTGGCAGTCTATATTCCAGTTTAAAGACGTGGTGGTCCGTATTCCAGTTTAGGGACATGGTGGTCCATGTTCCAGTTTAAGGACGTGGTGGTCCATATTCCAGTTTAAAGACGTGGTGGTCCGTTATTAGTTTAGGGACGTTTCGGTCCAAAATTAGTTTAGGGACGTTTCGGTCCATATTGATGTATGTGTTCATCGAGACCCGTCACCTCTCTGACGACGTTGAATGATTACAACGACATGTGTCAGAGGAGCTCGGAGATGTACCCTCGAACCTGATATAAATTGATTTGAGAGAGAGAGCAATTGTGCTCAGTCAATTTAATTTGATGACTTACGGCCACGATTGGGCTAAGTCCAGTTGAGAATATTCAACACTTTTATTTGTTTTTGGCCTATTAGGCCTGTGCTAGGGCTTGGCCCATTTTTAATAATGCATAGCATTAAATCTTGGTCTCTGTTGGACCTTTATTTGGGCTCTGCCCCTTTTAAAATAATGCATTGCATTATTTATTATTTTGTTTGAGCTCTGCCCATTTATAAATGATGCAGAGCATCAATTTTGTTTGGGCTTTGCCCTCTTGCAAAGTATTTAGTTCAGCCTGTTAGGTCCTTTTTAATTGGGCTAGGACCTTCTGCAAATAATGCAATGCATTAATTATTTGACAGTGGCTTGTCAGGCGCTTTGCACCAAATAATGAGCGCAAGCGTTCGTGGAAGCGACACGTGTCGCACTCCGGTGAATGCAAGCGCAATAGCGCAGTGCACTGTGTCAGTGCGCTGCGCTGTTGCGCTGTTGACACGTGGCGCTCCCTGGTGGCTTGCGCCAACAAAGGAGCGCAACAGTGCAATTTTTTCAAGTGCAAAGCACTGTTTTATATTTTGATCGATTTTAAATCAAAGAAAACAAGTTTTTTCTTGTTTTCAAAGAACCAATGGTTCATAAGAAAGTGCAAAGCACTATTATTATTTATTTTTTCTGTTTATTTAAGATTATTGATCTTGCTCTTAGATCAATAATATGTTCATAAGAGAATTTTCTCTTCTTCCTAAAGGTTTTCACCTTTTCTTCTTTTGGAATTTCTTCAGAGTTTTCTCTGTTTGAAGTTCTTGATTCTTCACCAAAAAAAAATGTTGATCCCTTTGAATTGAGGCTTAGGGTCCTTTTTATAGTACCCATAAATTAGTTAATTTTGTTAAAGAGATCTTTCCTGAGTGATTTGGGGGATTTTCCCCACCGTTGGATTTTTGATCCAAGGGCTTCTGTTTTACAGAAGAAAATCTTCTTGTTTTAACAAGAACAGAAAGATTTCTTTTAGAATCTTAATTCTGTTTGGTGCAAATGCTCCAGAGCATGACACGTGTCACGCAGCGCACGGCGCAGCGCATCTGCGCTGACACGTGTCGCGCTGCGCTTGCGCAACCGCGTTGACACGTGTCGCGCAGCGCTTTGCGCCAAAGCGACTGCGTTGACACGTGTCGCGCAGCGCAGCGCTTGCGCAACTGAAGCTTTATTGCTATTTTTGTTTTTTAATAGAGCTTTGCTCTGATTGGGCGCTCTGCCTTGGGCGCTGCGCTGATGTGTCTGCGCCTGACACGTGGCGCGTTGCGCGCAGCGCAAAGAATCTGAAGCGTTGCGTCATTTATTAAAGTTTAAATTTTCAAAGTAGAGCTTTGCTCTAATTGGGGGAAGATGAATTGTTGCTTCATCTCCCGCTTTGGGATTTGAACAGAGTTTTGCTCTGATTGGGGTAAACAAATGCCCCCCCACCGTTGCGCTTGCGCAGCCCCAAACGCGAGCGCAACGGTGGCAGAATTCCAATCGCTGTGGCAACTTTTGGAAGTTGAAGAGGCATTTGATGCCTATAAATAGGACCTTTGGTCCCCCACAGATGCTTATCATCTTTAAGATTTTTATTTTCAAAAGACTTCAGAGTTTTGCTCTTATTTAAGAACTTTTAGAGCCCTGCTCTTGTTTCTTTTTAAGAACTTTTAAAGTTCAGAACCCAGCACACTTTTAGGTAAAATTTTAAATTAAATCAAATTAAGTTTAATTAACAGAGCCTTGCTCTCATAGATCTTTTGATCTAAAGAAAATCCTTTTGGGGTTTCACCAAATAGAGCTTTGCTCTCATGAATCTGTTTCAGGGTTTCTCAACCCATGAACAGAAACTTGCATTTTTGGCAAAACATAGATCCCTTTGATCTAAAAGAACTCTTAAGAGTGTTTCATTGATCTTAGAGTTTGAAGATGACATTTTATTCCTCAGTGCATTATATCGTTTTGCTTAATCAGTCTTTCTGATAATTATGTTGATCCTCTTTCACAGGAACAATGGACGCCCACATGTATGCTCTTAACGAGATCATCTCTTACGGGGACATCCGCCGACTTGCCCGCTCTCAAAATCGAGAGTTCACAAACGAGGAGTGTGCTGAAATAATGAGTCGCTTCGACGCGTACAATGGTCCACTGCTTTCCTGACATTCCTCCCTCCTTAAGCTTATCGTGGGAGCCATCTGGGAAGCGCTTCCCCTCTTCTGTTCCGGCGTGCCACTTAGGGCGTTGGATGCTGCTGAGGATAAGGTGCACTCGGTGTACCTATTGAACTTTATCTCGAAGAGACGGCGAGACAGTCTTATCGATCTCTTGCACGAGGTCTTTCAACAGTCCGCCATACTCGCTGCTTATCGGAGGGTAGAAGACATCAGGGGGGACCCTGACGCTTGTGCTCGCGAAAGAAAGCATACTAGGATGGTCCGCGAGGCTTGGAAAGTCATAGATAGAGTCGCTTTTGAATTCCTCAATCCATGCCCTGGATCTGAGGTTATTCCATTGTAACTTTCGTTTATTGCTTTTATGATTGTAAGAACTTCGGGCAATATTAATGAAAATTTTTGTTTTTCCTAGCCTGTCTTATCTTTTGTTCTGAGTCTTTTGCCCATGCATGAATGAATGTGATTTGAATGCTTGATCATATGTAAATCGGATGCTCTTTCTGTTGCTTTTCTTCTTTCTCAGTATGTCGACACAATTAGCATACACTAGAGTAGGCCTCTTGATTTCTTCACAGGATAGCGATGGCTTAGGTCGCAGGTTTAGATCTGCCTCCTAAGACTTTTCAACTCTATGAGCCGTGAGGGTCTCGTAGAGATTTTCCTCCCTACGGATCGAGAGGATCTCGTAGGTGGGTTTTTCTCCTTAGGAATCGTGAGGATTCCTAAGTGTGGTTTTCTCTTATAAGTCGTAAGGATCCTATAAGAGAATTTTTCCTTCTTACGAGTCGAGAGGGCCCGTAAGCGGTTGTTTCCCTCCTTGTCGAAACTCGACTTCGGAGAGTGAAACCCGTGAATAGTATGCAAGAGACCGTTTAGATCGACTTGTAGGGTCCCATTGTTCAGGAAGCAAGTTTTTTAGTCCCTGCTGCCTGAGGCTTCATCTTGCAAGTTGAGATGAATCGGGAATTTTCCCGCGGAGACACTGGTTTCTCTGCGAGCCGACGCGAATCAGGAGGCTCTCGTCAAGGTGTGTTTGTATCCGTGAGTCGAGGAATTTGCTAGGGATTATTTGTTTCCCTAGCGCCAAGGATTATTTGTTTCCTTGGGGTTGAAATGAGTCGAGAATTTCCCACGGAGGCACTGGTTGCTCTGCGAGTCGACGCGGATCAGGAGGCTCTCGTCAAGGAGTGTTTGTATCCATGAGTTGAGGAATTTGCTAGGGATTATTTATTTCCCTAGCGCCAAGGATTATTTGTTTCCTTGGGGTTGAAACGAGTCGAGAATTTCCTACGGAGGCACTGGTTGCTCTGCGAGTCGACGCGGATCAGGAGGCTCTCGTCAAGGAGTGTTTATATCCGTGAGTCGAGGAATTTGCTAGGGATTATTTGTTTCCCTAGCGCCAAGGATTATTTGTTTCCTTGGGGTTGAAACGAGTCGAGAATTTCCCACGGAGGCACTGGTTGCTCTACGAGTCGACGCGGATCAGGAGGCTCTCGTCAAGGAGTGTTTGTATCCGTGAGTCGAGGAATTTTCTAGGGATTTTTTGTTTTCCTAGCGCCAAGGATTATTTGTTTCCTTGGGGTTTGAAACGAGTCGAGAATTTCCCACGGAGGCACTGGTTGCTCTGCGAGTTGACGCGGATCAGGGGGCTCTCGTCAAGGAGTGTTTGTATCCGTGATTCGAGGAATTCGTTAGGGATTATTTGTTTCCCTAACGCCAAGGATTATTTGTTTCCTTAGGGTTTGAAACGAGTCGAGAATTTCCCACGGAGGCACCGGTTGCTCTGCGAGTCGACGCGGATCAGGAGGCTCTCGTCAAGGAGTGTTTGTATCCGTGAGTCGAGGAATTTGCTAGGGATTATTTGTTTCCCTAGCGCCAAGGATTATTTGTTTCCTTGGGGTTTGAAACGAGTCGAGAATTTCCTACGGAGGCACTGGTGGCTCTGCGAGTCGACGCGGATCAGGAGGCTCTCGTCAAGGAGTGTTTGTATCCGTGAGTCGAGGAATTTGCTAAGGATTATTTGTTTCCCTAGCGCCAAGGATTATTTGTTTCCTTAGGGTTTGAAACGAGTCGAGAATTTCCCACGGAGGCACTGGTGGCTCTGCGAGTCGACGCGGATCAGGAGGCTCTCGTCAAGGAGTGTTTGTATCCGTGAGTCGAGGAATTTGCTAAGGATTATTTGTTTCCCTAGCGCCAAGGATTATTTGTTTCCTTGGGGTTTGAAACGAGTCAAGAATTTCCCACGGAGGCACTGGTGGCTCTGCGAGTCGACGCGGATCAGGAGGCTCTCGTCAAGGAGTGTTTGTATCCGTGAGTCGAGGAATTTGCTAAGGATTATTTGTTTCCCTAGCGCCAAGGATTATTTGTTTCCTTGGGGTTTGAAACGAGTCGAGAATTTCCCACGGAGGCACTGGTGGCTCTGCGAGTCGACGCGGATCAGGAGGCTCTCGTCAAGGAGCGTTTGTATCCGTGAGTCGAGAAATTTGCTAAGGATTATTTGTTTCTCTAGCGCCAAGGATTATTTGTTTCCTTGAGGTTTGAAACGAGTCGAGAATTTCCCACGGAGGCACTGGTGGCTCTGCGGGTCGACGCGGATCAGGAGGCTCTCGTCAAGGAGTGTTTGTATCCGTGAGTCGAGGAATTTGCTAAGGATTATTTGTTTCCCTAGCGCCAAGGATTATTTGTTTCCTTGGTGTTGACACGGATCGAGAATTTCCCGCGGAGACACTGGTTGCTCGGCGAGTCGACGCGCATCAGGTTTTTCTTCGGAGTTGGGATGGATCATCGAGATCTAGCTTCGTTTTCTGGGGGAGCCTGTTGGGAAAGTATGGTTCCCTCTTCGTTTACGCCCTTGGATTGTATACAGGGATCGATGTGATCTTAACTGTAGGGCCAAAGTTTTATCATCATTTTTTTTTGTTTATCTCCGCGATGCTCTATCATTTCAGCTTTTATATCGCGAAGGTCGCGATTGCCCAATCATTTCGGTTATTTCTCGCGGTGCCCAATCATTTCGGCTGTTTATTTTGTTTTCACTCGCTGCTTTTTATTGCGAGTTGCCCAATCATTTCGGTTATTTTGCATGCATATATTTTACTTGCTGCTTTTTTATTGCAAGTTGCCCTATCATTTCGGCTATTTTGCATGCATACATTTTTACTTGCTGCTTTTTATTGCAAGTTGCCCTATCATTTCGGCTATTTCGTATGCATGTGCGGCCTACTGGCTTTCCGCCGTAAACCTGAAATTAGACACCGATTTCGGCATCAGCATCGCTACAACTGGGATATTACCAGGAGCGAATCATCATTTGTCTCTGTCGATGTCGAACAAGGGTAGCTTAGCGAGCAGGGTTAAGGTCCTGTCGACTAAGGCTTTTTGACTTCATGAGCCGTAAGGGTCTCACGAAGTTATTTCTCCCTACAAGTCGTGAGGATCTTGTAGGTGTATTTTCTCCTTAGGAATCGTGAGGATTCCAAAGTGTTCGTTTCCTCTGTAAGTCGTAAGGATCCTACAGGAGGGTTTTCTCCTCATAAATCGAGAGGATTTACAAGGGTTGTTCACCATGCGAACATATCCCCAGTCACGGATGAGACTTGGTTAGGGAAATGTTTATTCGCGCCCGTGAATTGTATACAAGAGCCAGTACTGGACCACTTGTAGGGCAATATTAGAGGTTGTGGGGGTTGCTTAAGCACAGGTTTAGGTCTCTGTAACTTAAGACTTTCAAATCTTATGAGCCGTGAGGGTCCCATAAAAGAGTTCTCCTTACGAGTCGTGAGGATCTCGCAAGTGTATTTTCTCCCTAGGAATCGTGAGGATCCCTAAGTATGTTGCTCCCTTGTGAGTCGTAAGGATCTCACGCAGGTGGTTTCTCCTTGCAAGGTCGAGAGGATCTTGTAAGTGTCCTTTAACGAGGTTGTGCCCTTTCGGGTTTTCACAAACACTCGTCGGTAGTCCTGCTGTTTTTACTCACGGAGCCCTTTCGGGTTTTCATCCGTGCCCTTTTTGCTTATGGACATACCCCTTTTTTATTCTTTTATATATATATATATATATATATATTTTACGAGGTCGCGCCCTTTCGGGTTTTCACGAACACTCGCCGGTAGCCCTACTGTTTTTACTCACGGAGCCCTTTCGGGTTTTCATCCGTGCCCTTTTTGCTTATGGGCATACCGTTTTTATTTTTATTTTATTTTTTTATATATATATTTTTTTTATTCATCTCGTCAGCCTGAAGATATTGCGGTAGTAGTTTAAAGACGTTTCGGTCTGCTATTAGTTTAAGGACATTTCGGTCCGTCACTGAGAAGGATGGCTTATTGCTTATAAAGCTTGAACTTAGGAAGATAGCGAGCGGACATAGTCGTCGTCATCTATCATTGACCTATGTTATGGCTTATTAAGCGTAGTACTTCTTTAGGAAGCGACCTTTTATCGGCCTGAAAGGCCTTTCACCGTGCATATCCATGAGTAGATGGGCCCCACCCTGGTAGACCTTATCTATGATGTACGAGCCTTCATAGTTTGGCTCGAATTTTCCCCGCTTGCCGCGATTGGGAATTATAGGCCTTTTGACCACTAGCACAAGTTCGCCTTGGCGGAATGTTCTCGGTCGGGTCAATCTTTCATATGAGCGCGTCATCTTTGCTTTGTAAGCTACTAGATTTTGTTGCGCTATGAGCCGGGTTTCATCAAGTGCGTCAAGCTCCTCAAGCCGAAGGTGAGCATTTTCTTCGTCCGTCGGCTCGTAGTGGACTGCCACCCGTAGAGAGGGTAACTCTATCTCGAGGGGGAGTACTGCTTCCGTCCCAAATACCAACGCGTACGGCGTTGTGCTTGTGGCCGTGTTGAACGTAGTTCGATATGCCCAGAGAGCTTCTTGCAGTCTCTCGTGCCAGTCTTTCTTATTTCAGGACACCATTTTCTTCATGATCTTTGTCAAGGTCTTGTTGAAGGCCTCAGCTAGACCGTTAGCTCTCGGATTATAAACCGAGAAATATCTTCAGTCCATATTATGCTGTTGCGCAAAGCGACTGATCTTGTGGCTTCTGTAAGCTGGCCCGTTATCGGAGATGATCCGTCGCGGAGTTCCAAACCGATATATGACATGAGTCTTGAAGAAATGGAGGATATTCTCCGTCTTAACTTCCCTCAGTGGTACCGCTTCTGCCCATTTGGAGAAGTAGTCAGTCGTCGCCAGGATAAAACGATGTCCTCTAGACGATGCTGGTTCGATGGGGCCGACTATGTCAGTCCCCCACATTTCGAATGGCCAGCTAGCCATCGTCGGATGTAGTGGATTTGGATGCTGGTGGATGAAGTCCCCATGAATTTGGCATGAGTGGCATTGCTTCGCATATTCGAGGCAGTCCTGAATCATCGTGGGCCAGTAGTAGCCCATCCGTTTTATCTTCAACTTCATCTTTGGGCCTGCTTGGTGAGAACTGCAGAGTCCGTCGTGAACTTCCTGAATGACTCTTTTCGCTTCGTCAGGTCCCAGGCATCTCAACCACAGAGAATCAAACGACCTCTTGTACAGAATATCGTTGACGAAGGCGAAAGATAGAGCTCGTTTCATGAGCTGATGTCTTGTGGACGCTTCTTCAGGCACTCGGTGGGATTTAAAGTAGTCTATGAAGACTTCTCTCCAATCCTCGGTATTTTCCCAATCTTTTACTTACAGGGTCGTCTGCTCGCTCGCTCCTTTTTCTTCTGATGATTCCAGAGATATTTCCGCTGGGGCAAGCACCCGACGGCTTTGTACCACGATTCTTACGTCATCGAGGTTCTCGTCGGCCAGTTCTTTAGCAAGTTTGGCCAACGCGTCTACTTTGTTGTTTTCCGCGCGCGGTATGTTTTCTAAAGTGTAGAAGGGAATTTGGGTCAACAGTTGCTGTACCTTTTCACCGTACTTCACCAACTCCGGTTTGCACGTTTGGTAGTCGCCGTTTACTTAACTAACGACCAGTCGAGAGTCTCCGTATATGAGGAGGTTTTCAATTCCCATGTCGATGGCGATCTCGAGGCCTGCTATCAAAGCTTCATATTCGGCTTCGTTGTTTGTCCTCGGCTCCGTCAGGGAGAAAGCAAAGCGCATTATCCCTCCTTGTGGAGTTACAAAGATGAGTCCTACCCCCGATTTGATTATAGGGGTACTTTGTTTGCGCTTCTTCACGGAAGATGCTCCGTCGAAGTAAAGCTCCCATCGGGTATTATCACCGTCGATCGCATCAAACGCATGTTCGTCTGGAAGATCGCAGTTTAAAGGAGAGTTGGCCGGTATCGGATGCTCAGCGAGGAAGTCGGTGATGGCCTGGCCTTTCACTGCCTTGAGAGGTTGATATGCTATCGAGAACTCCATCAAGAGCAGGGCCCATTTAGCGAGTCGTCCCGTCAATATGGCCTTCGACATCAAATATTTAAGGGGGTCCACCTTTGAAATGAGACGGACTTCATGCGCCAACGCATAGTGCCTGAGCTTTGTTATCGCAAAGATCAACGCCAGGCAGTGTTTTTCAATGGGGGAGTAGTTGCTTTCTGCCCCCAGCAGGACTCGACTTAAGTAGTAGAGTGCCCTTTCCTTCCCTTGATCGTTCTCTTGTGCCCATAACGCGCCTAAAGAACCTTCGAGGGCGGTTGTGTAAAGAATGAGGGGCTTTCCCTTGACCGGAGCAGCCAACACCGGCGGGTTCTGCAGGTATTGCTTGATCTCGTCTAGTGCGCTTTGGAATTTTTGGTCCCAGACGAACGGGGTTCCCTTCTTCATCAAGTGGCTGTAAGGATGGCACTTTCCTGAAAGGTTGGCTATAAATCGCCGTATATACGCGAGCTTCCCTTGGAGAGACCGCAGCTGTTTGAGATTCCTTGGCGGAGGCATTTCCATGATCGCCTTGATCTTAGACGGATCTATTTCAATACCTCGGTGTCGAACAATGAATCCCAGGAATTTTCCTGAGGAAACTCCGAATGCACATTTGAGCGGGTTCATTTTCAAGTTATATTGTCGAAGGCGTTGAAATACAGTCTTCAAATGCTCGAGATGTTCCTCGTATGATTTGCTTTTAACAACGAGATCGTCGATATAGCATTCGACGATTTCGCGTATAAGGTCATCGAAGATTTTCGTCATGGCCCTTTGATAAATGGCACCGGCATTCTTTAAACCGAAGGGCATCACCTTATAGCAGAATATACCCAGAGGAGTCCTGAAAGCGGTGTGCTTCTGATCTTCGGGATGCATCTTTATCTGGTTATACCCCGATGAGCCGTCCATGAAGGAGAAAACCTCATGAGTGGACGTATTGTCTATCATCAGTTCGGTGACTGGCACTGGGAAATCGTCCTTCGGGCAGGCTTTATTGAGATCTCGGAAGTCCACGCATATGCGCACTGTCCCATTTTTCTTCATCACCGGGACGATGTTGGCGATCCATTCAGGGTATTGAACTTCCTGGATGAAGCCAGAGTCGATCAGCTTTTTGACTTCAACATTGATACTCATTTCAAGCTCGAGCCGCATTCTTCTCGGCGCCTGTTTGACTAGCTTGATGTCCGGGGATATCGCCAATCTGTGTACAGCAATTTCTGGATCTAGTCCCAGCATTTCGGAATAGTTCCACGCGAAGCAATCTCTATGCTGTAGAAGCACGTCCTTTAACGCAGCTACCCTTTCTTCAAATAGTAACTCGCTGATGAATGTCGGTCGCGAGTCATCCGCCGTTCCCAACTCAATTTTCTTAAGGTTATCTGCAGTGGTATGAATTCCATCTTCTAGCTCTTTTGGCGCTGGTGGAAATTCTGAGATTACCTCGTCGTTGCTATTTTCGAAGCACCAGGGAAGGTCATCCATGATCTCGGGCTCTTCTTTTGATATCGTGATCACGTGATAAGTACGAATTCGCTTCCAATCCCAATGTGGAACTGGTTTTTCTTCCGCGGCCTTGGGCTCGTGCTTTTGTGGCGGTGCTACCCTCCAGTTGTCGGACAAAGCGAACTTGCCAAGCTGATACTGATCTTCGATCCAATTCTTGAAGGTGAAGCAGTCCTCGAGAGGGTGCCCTACCATTCGGTGATAAGAGCAATAGGGTGTGAGACTTCGCCTGCTTGTTCGGGGTGTTTGGACTCCGGCAGTGTAAGCATCTGATGTTTTAGAGCGAGGTCAAGTATCTTCTTCGTCTTGTCGCGAGGAAATGAGTATGCTCGACCCATTTTCTTCATAAGGGATAGATCAATAACGCTCGACTCCCGTTTGCGTGGCTTCTTAGCCCTGCTTTGTTGTTGTTGAGCGCCTTTTCGGCCTTTCGACTTATTTCTGCTTTTGCGCCGAGCCTTCTTTATAACAGGTTGACAAGGAGCGGCATTTTCATCCTCCACGGCCTGTTAGAGAAGGCGTTGCGTCTTGGCTTTCTCGTAGATGACCATTTCGCGGTTATGATCATCCCGGACTTTTTGACCCGCTTCCCTCATAAGCTTGTCCATTTGCTCTTCGAACGATGGACTGGGCACTTTTGCATCTGGAACTTTCACTGGTTCAGGATTAGCGTCCTCCCATTGAGCATCCGCTTCTTCATCGAAGTCATACATGACATAGCAGCCGTGTAGTAGCTCTTGTTTCTTTGACCGGACGTATCCAAGCCCAATTGTTTCCATTCTCCCATTAGGCAGTTTGCATTGAGTCCCGGGAACGTTCCAGATTTTGTCATAGAACTTGGCTTTTCGAACGGTCTGCTTGAAGGATATCCCCTGGCGTTTCAGCAGCTTTTTCAAACCCTCTGTATAATATCTGGGAAGACGGATAGGCTGAAGCCTGTCGAGCGTAGGATCCGCGCCATGCCAGATTTCTTTTTCCACCTTGGTTTCTTCAGAGCGGTAGAACAGAATTGCTTTCTCGCTTTCTCGCCTGGGAGGGATATAGAACATTTGCAGCTCTTCTACATTGTAAATATTAAGTGCATCCAGTTCTTTATGGTGTTTAAGCGGCACTATGGCGACTTGTAGACTTTGCTCTTTGTCAGCGGACGTTCGTATTGAAGGTCGAGCAGAGAATACAACACGGATCTCATCTTCCGAGTCGCTACCAAAGATCAACGTAGGAGCGGACGGTCCTAGCTTGTTGTGTTGGGATGGACCCGAATAAACTATCTCCTCTTCCTCTTCGGTATCACTGCCGAAGACAGGGATGGTGGCATTAGCTTTATTCTCCGGCTTGTGACATTTCTCCGTATCTTCGAAATCCGGTAAGAAGTATTTGGTATCTTCGTATTTGTGGACCTCGTTCACAGAGAACGGGTTCAGTTCTCCCATCACGGTATACTCGAAACCATCCTTAAAATACTTCATACACTGATGTTGTGTAGAAGGGATGATGTTGTACTCGTGCAACCATGGTCGGCCGAGCAAAGCGTTGTAGCATGTCTTGGCGTCTATGACGTGGAACTTAACGTCCGTGACGAGCAGCCCGAAGCATAGCGTCAGTATCACAGACCCAAGAGTTCTTGATGACTGGGAGTCGAACCCGGAGATGGTGATCTTGTCACGAGCAAGGTGCTGGACGCTCATGCAGATTTCTTTTAACACCCGCACGTTGAGGAGATTAACGGAGGATCCATTGTCGATCAGGATTTTGCCTATCTTAATATCGTGGCAGTATCCTGAGACATAAAGGGGGCGGTTGTGTTCGCACGTCCCAAGGAGAAGGTCCTCGTCGCCGAAAGTGACATCGGCCGTGTGCACTTCCTCCAACCCATCCTTCATCTTTTCCTCGGACATGCATGCTTGAAATTGTTCCGGATCTTGTAGTGCCTTGATCAACGAATCTTTCGCCTCCTTTGATAGCAAAAGGGCGTCGAGAATGCTGAGCTGTGAGGGTAGTTTCCTCAGGTGCGCTAGGACGTTGTAATCCACCTTATTCTTCTTTGGCGGGTTGTTGGCGCTTAGCTCCTCCAGAACTTGGTCATCTAAGACGATATCTTCAGAGACCTTTTCTTTCCCTTTATCTTTTCTGTTTGAGGGTCCGAGATTCTTTTCAGGCAGCGTTCGATTCCGCAGCCGGATATTTTCGCAGACCTTCGGCTCTACTTCTTTTCCCGAAGTGGATTCTTTAAAGAGAGGGGCAAGTTCCAGCTTTTCATCAGAATCGCTCCCGAATGTAGGCACTTGTGACCCGCCAGTGTTAACCATGCGACAATTGCCGGTAGTTCTTTTAATCCCTTCGGTCGTATTTCTTTGCTCTCGACGAGTTTTATGCTTTTCCCGCTTAAAGCGTTGTCGATGAGCAACATATCCTTGCCACAATCTATCGAAAGCTTTGCACTCTTGAGTGGGGTGCGAAATCTTTTGATGATATAAGTAATAGGAGGGGTGCGTTTCCACTTCACCGGTGATGTTTCCTTCAGGGGATGGTAGCTTCATGCCCATTGATATGGCCTTAGCAAACTTTTTCCTCATCTTGAATTGGCTTTTATCGGTAGCGGAGGTGTTTTGCTCCAGCGGGATCATCTCAGCTCTTTCATCAAGTCGCTGGCGCTTGGCCCTTTCAAATATAGTCGTCTCGCGTTCTCGATCAACTTTACTTTTCAATCGAGCTTCGTTAAGGAATGCGTCAATCACTTCATCTGATGGCCCCAGAATTTTTGATTCAGGATCTGCCCCCAGCGTTTCAGTACAAGAAGTCTCCTCACCGTTCGTGAACGAATGGGAAATCACATGACAGCTCGCCACGCATTCTTCAGATTCATCAGGTGAACTTCCTCCCCCATCTTCTTCTTGAAAGATGTGATTGAGGAACTCTTGGAATGTAATGGGAGTCCGGGCCTTCTGGTTGTATTCCTCCAGCGCGTCAATTTGTTTTTGCAAGTCCGTGCGCTTGTCGCCAGGCTTCACGGGATTCTTTGACTACTTTTTCTTCTTCTTCGAAGATTTTGACGACTGGTTGCGAGTGCTTGAGCCATCACCATCGGTCTTTGGAGTTGGACGTGGTTTCAACATCCCTTCAATGACCTGCGGTTCCAACGGGTTCTTCCACTTGATCGCTGGACATGTCTAAAGGTCGTTTAGCATCCTCTTTGTCTTGGCTGATAATACAACCTTCCAAGGAGCTTCTTCAACGACGGAGCATGTTGCCCCCGGCGTATTCGTCCCTTTAAAGGTGTGGGGCTGTGGGGGATTCACCTTCCATTTGTCAGATAACGCGAATTTGCCCTGTCGGTACTGGTTTTCAAGCCAATTTTTGAAAACGTAGCAATCTTCGATCGGATGGCCCAGTACTTGATGATAAGGACAGTAGTTGGGCTCATTGACGTCACTTGGTTATAACGGACGTTTTGGATCCGGCAGATTTATGAGTCTGTTGCGCAATGCTAGCTCGAAAAACCTTCTCGTTTTATCGCGGGGAAAAGAATAAGGACGCCCTAGCCTCTCCTCAAGGTCTACGTACGGGCGCATATTATTTTGACGCACAACCGGCTTCGAGTTGCTTGGTTGTTGTTGAGCATTAGCGACGAAGATCGCTTTTCCCTTCCCTTTGTCATTTCAGGAGTCCGGCTTTGGAAGAGGAGGTTTATGGCCCATCTGATCCATCTGCGCTAGCTTGTCAATCACGGCCTGGAAGGTAGTCGGCTTGAAAAACATCATAAATTGCGAGATGGTTGCTTGCAGATCAAGGGTTCCCACAAACATACCCACCGCAGGAGCTTCTTCAATGCGCTGCTCGCACTTCGACCATAAGTTCCGCCACCGTATAGCATACTGAACCCACGTCTCGCCTGGTTTTACCCTGGCGTTAATTAGTGCCGTCATCTGGGTGCGTTCACTGGCGCTTGCAAAACGCTGAGTAAACAACAGCTCCATCTCCGCGAAGGTTTTGACAGAGTCATTCGGGAGCTCAGAGTACCATTCAAACGCCGTATCTGATAAACTTCCAACAAACTGGCGAAGCAACAGCTTGTCGTCACCGCCGGTGTTGCCGCAGAGTGCCCTGAACTGGGCAACATGCTGGTGAGGATTGCCCGTCCCCTTGTAGACATGGAACTTGGGAATTGTGTAACCGGGCGGGTACTTGATTTGATCGTACCAACTTGGATATGGCCGCCCCGTTTTTACGACCTGGCCGGCTGCTTCGGTTGCATGATGAACCCGTATTTGTTGGGCGATGTATTCATCCAAATCAGCTTTGGAGATTGTATCCTCCTTAGCCGTCGACAGAGCTGGTGGAGGATTTGATGTCTCTCCCCTATCGTTCCCAAGGACGATCGGGGGCTCTTCGGCCGGAGGATCTTGTTGTATCATCATCCCTATCATGTCTTGGAAGAGGAGGCCCATACGCTGTATGTTGGCTGCTTGTTCAGCAGCCTCTTTGTCCTTCTTCTCCAATATCCGACGAAGGAATTCAGCGTCGGTTTCTTCCTCCTGATGTTCGTCCGAAGACGTTTCAGGGTTTTCTTTTGGCCCTGTAAGTGCGGCCATAGCGTTCATCATTTCTTGGAGCTTCTGTTGCTGCTCCTGCGCCTTGGTCACTGATCGCGTAAGCGGTCGATGACCCGTAGATATGCGACTGTCCTCTTTACCAGACGCAACGTAGACGGTATGAACTACAATGCCCCCTGACTTAGGGCGTTTGGGTTCACCACCTCTGATATTCGTCATCGGCATTGGGGTTTTCTCTGGCCTTCTTCTTTTGTAGGCCGTTGAAGTTGAAGGGGCCGTTGCAGTGGGTACCCTAGCGATCGTTGTCCCTTGCTGTTCAATAGGACGGTCTTTTCCTTTTTGCACCTTCGTCTTCTTTCGTTGACGGGAGTGATCCGGGTCGATCACGGAGTCTTGAACCCTCCTCCAAACTTTATAAATTTTTGAGGACAGCCGTTGAGGGGACTGTTCTTGCTTCGTTTATGGAACTCTCTCCGCTGGTGGAGGAGATCTTTTCAGTGTAGCGGCTGGAGAGTTCTTACGTACCCTCCTCAGTAGTTCAAAGCTGTTCCCAGTTGGAACAGCAGCGTTGACTTCCACCACTGAAGCCGGTGGAGTTAGCCCTGAGGGGGAGTTGCCCCCTGCCTTCCTCACTCGTTGCCAATGGCGACGTCGAGCATGACGAGCCGTTGGGACTGGCTCGGAGATTGAGACATCTTCTTTTTGCCCCCTGTCTGAATGAGGCGCCGCCGGTGTTAACCTCTTAAAGACTGAGGTTGTCTTTTGAGGGGTGATATTCAACCTGTCGAAGACGGATCCTCGAGCACGGGCAGGAGCAGGAATCGTCAGTCTTGAAAAGACTGACTCTTTGACAGGGGAAGCCGCCTTGACAACTTCTGGAGCAGCAGTTATTGCCTTCCTTGGGACAGCCAATTTAGAATTCCGATTTAGCCTGGTGAAAACAGAGGCTGTCGGTTTGGTAGTGGGCGACCCGTTGACAGGGGTCGTCGTAGTAGTGAGCCGGTCGAAGACCGACTTCTTGTTCACTTCCGGTGCAGGTATTGGCGCAGAGAAGCTTGTAGGTAGGATCATGGTCCCGAAGAACAGGCCAGTAGTGGCTTAGGTCACCTGGTCTACCGGCAGAGCGAGGAAGGAAGCCGCTTGGGGCGCATATGCTACACCTCCCGGTGAGGTGGAGCGTCCGTTGCAGTGGCACTTCGAGCAGTTGGTGCAGTTAAAGGCCATTGATGCTGGAGTTCTGCGCCAGGCAAAAGACCAAATCTTAGTAACTTAAAATCTGAAGGCAACCATTAACAAACCGCGATTGGTTCGCGAAGACGACACACGAAGTGTGGAGTGGTGTTCAGACCATAATATTGCAATTTTCATTTCCCTATTCTTATCCGTTTTATAAATAAACAGGTACTCTTGACGCACGTTTGTTGCATGTTACAGGATACAGGCTCTTGGAGCAAATACAGTGAAAAAGACGAAAGTTGATACAGAAAAGGGACTTTTGACCAACAAGTAGAAGGAGCTTAGTCAAGCCTAGACAGAGAACAATTCACAAGTGTACAAGGCAACGCATGGTCCGAAATGTCAAAGGAAACAGTCAAAAGATCATTACAAGTTTTCACTGAAGATCTGGAGAAGACCCAGAAGTCAAATGGAGAAAAGAAGTGGAAAAATAGAAAGCCCAAGAAGCCAAGAAGAAAGACCAAAAATTACAGAGCCTAACTCCCCAGTTTGGCCGCGGAACCGCGGCCAAACCTAGGCTGGCGCCGCGGTTCCACGGCCATCAAGTGCACTTGTCGGTGTATCTTTCTGGTGTCGGTGCGTCGGTGCGGGGGTTTGGATTTTTCGTGGGCAAATCTGTCATTGCACGTGTGCGAGAATCTGTAACCCTAAATTCTCCTGTTTGCTTATAAATTGTAATCAAAAATTGTAAAACCCTATGCCTCTTTTCAATAAACAAATTCAGATCTGTTCTGTATTATTGCTTGGAGGGAGCCATCAAATTAGTAAGTTAATTTTATTTCTTCGCTTTTAATTCTCTTTTAATTAGTATGTCTTTTAATCCCCTAATGAGCGAGTAATCTCCTCGCTTGTTAGGGTTAGCCTAAGGGAAAGGCTTGAGAGATGAGATCTCTCACCCCTTTCATGCCATTTCATACCTAAGAATTAGAACTCTATGCATACACGCACAACCGCTCCCTACGGCACCCTACCCCTCGAGGTAACGGTGACACCGTAGTATAAAGGCCCGGTTGCGCGTGTTTTCCATGGAGGTTAGGGTAATTATTGATAAAGGAAGGATAAGAATCTAGAGAAAGAAATATCTTCCCGAAAGACTCTAATCCACTTTATTGATAATTACCATAACATCTAATAGATCAAAAATAAGGCATCGAAAGCGGTGAGGAAACCTTTAATCTCCAAACTTCCCCTAAGCCTAACCCTAGCAAGACTTTAATTTAGATTAATTTAGTTTAGTGATAGATCTAGGTTTTAGATTTAATCAATCCAAACAACATTTGGAATCAACTCGTAAAAGCACATTAAGAAAATTACCCATCTCTGTGGATCGACTCGTATTCACCGGCTAGCTGCAAAGCGACGCTGTTTCTGATTACGGTAAACAAGTATTTTTGGATGAATCAAGTGGAAAGAGGAAAAGGTCCCACCGGGCGTGCCAGAATCTGTTCCCCTTCGAATAACGCGGCGGAGACGCGGTAGACGTCTTGCCTGAAATTCGGGGCAGATGCTATTTGGTTTTATCCGTCCACCTCTCCGAAGATGCCAAGTTGATTTATGGCACCATGTATCGGAGGTTTAGATGGATGCGGCCGATGCAGCAGACTTCGTCAGATTCCCCCTCGCTTGAGGGGTTTTTGATTGTGGGGACGCTCTTCCCTGCAGGCGCAAGCCCCTGCAGTTCATTACGCTACCGCTTCGCGGTAACAACTTTCTCCTGCTCCAGAATTTCACTTCGTGTCGTGTGTGTTTGTTTTGTTTGTGGTTGCCCGTGGATTGTATACGGAGACCGAGTAATGCCGTCACCCGTAGGACGTGGATTAGTCCAAATCCATATTTACTTAGATTTGGGTTTGGTGTTTTAGTTAAAGGATGCGTTAGCCATGTTTAGGCTAAGATCGACTTAAACGTTCGTTAAGGATACATTAGTCTTGTTTGGGACTAAGATCGACTTAACGTAGTGATATATGGCCGTCAGGACTCGTCACCTCTCTGGCGTCGTTGAAAGATTACAACGACAGGTGTCAGAGGAGCTCAGAGATGTACCCTCGAACCAGAGTTGATTTGGAATTTTATAGTCCATTTGAATGTTTAAGAATACGTTAGCCGTGTTTGGGGCCAAGATCGACTTAAACGGGATCGTTTAGATCCGGTAAAAGAGCATTTGGAGGCTCTATTGTTCCAGTTTAGGGACGTGGTGGTCCATATTCCAGTTTAAGGACGTGGCAGTCTATATTCCAGTTTAAAGACATGTGGTCCGTATTCCAGTTTAGGGACATGGTGGTCCATGTTCCAGTTTAGGGACGTGGTGGTCCATATTCCAGTTTAAAGACGTGGTGGTCCGTTATTAGTTTAAGGACATTTTGGTCCCACATTAGTTTAAGGACGTTTTGGTCCAAAATTAGCTTAAGGACGTTTCGGTCCAATATTAGTTTAGGGACGTTTCGGTCCAACATTAGTTTAGGGACGTTTCGGTCCAAAATTAGTTTAGGGACGTTTCGGTCCATATTGATGTATGTGGTCGTCGAGACCCGTCACCTCTCTGACGACGTTGAATGATTACAACGACATGTGTCAGAGGAGCTCGGAGATGTACCCTCGAACCGGATATAAATTGATTTGAGAGAGAGAGAGCAATTGTGCTCAGTCAATTTAATTTGATGACTTACGGCCACGATTGGGCTAAGTCCAGTTGAGAATATTCAACACTTTTATTTGTTTTTGGCCTATTAGGCTTGTGCCAGGGCTTGGCCCATTTTTAATAATGCATAGCATTAAATCTTGGTCTCTGTTGGACCTTTATTTGGGCTCTGCCCCTTTTAAAATAATTCATTGCATTATTTATTATTTTGTTTGGGCTCTGCCTATTTATAAATGATGCAGAGCATCAATTTTGTTTGGGCTTTGCCCTCTTGCAAAGTATTTAGTTCAGCCTGTTAGGTCCTTTTTAATTGGGCTAGGCCCTTCTGCAAATAATGCAATGCATTAATTATTTGACAGTGGCTTGTCAGACGCTTTGCACCAAATAATGAGCGCAAGCGCTCGTGGAAGCGACAAGTGTCGCACTCCGGTGAATGCAAGCGCAATAGCGCAGTGCACTATGTCAGTGCGCTGCGCTGTTGCGCTGTTGACACGTGGCGCTCCCTGGTGGCTTGCGCCAACAAAGGAGCGCAACAGTGCAATTTTTTCAAGTGCAAAGCACTGTTTTATATTTTGATCGATTTTAAATCAAAGAAAACAAGTTTTTTCTTGTTTTCAAAGAACCAATGGTTCATAAGAAAGTGCAAAGCACTATTATTATTTATTTTTTTTCTGTTTATTTAAGATTATTGATCTTGCTCTTAGATCAATAATCTGTTCATAAGAGAATTTTCTCTTCTTCCTAAATGTTTTCACCTTTTCTTCTTTTGGAATTTCTTCAGAGTTTTCTCTGTTTGAAGTTCTTGATTCTTCACCCAAAAAAAATGTTGATCCCTTTGAATTGAGACTTAGGGTCCTTTTTATAGTGCCCATAAATTAGTTAATTTTGTTAAAGAGATCTTTTCCTGAGTGATTTGGGGGATTTTTCCCACCGTTGGATCTTTGATCCAAGCGCTTCTGTTTTACAGAAGAAAATCTTCTTGTTTTAACAAGAACAGAAAGATTTCTTTTAGAATCTTAATTCTGTTTCGTGCAAATGCTCCAGAGCGTGACACGTGTCACGCAGCGCACAGCACAGCGCAACTGCGCTGACACGTGTCGCGCAGCGCAACTGCGCGAGCGCATCTACGCTGACATGTGTCTTGCAGCGCACAGCGCAGCTCCGCTGCGCTTGCGCAACTGCGCTGACACGTGTCTCGCAGCGCAGCGCTTTGCGCCAAAGCGACTGCGCTGACACGTGTCGCGCAGCGCAGCGCTTGCGCAACTGAAGTTTTGTTGCTATTTTTGTTTTTTAATAGAGCTTTGCTCTGATTGGGCGCTCTGCCTTGGGCGCTGCGCTGATGTGTCTACGCCTGACACGTGGCGCGTTGCGCGCAGCGTAAAGAATCTGAAACGTTGCTTCATTTATTAAAGTTTAAATTTTCAAAGTAGAGCTTTGCTCTAATTGGGGGAAGATGAAGTGTTGCTTCATCTCCCGCTTTGGGATTTGAACAGAGCTTTGCTCTAATTGGGGTAAACAGCCCGATAATCCAAGGCCGACCTACATCAGCTCACTCTTGGCGGAGGAAATGAAAGAGCAGATAATTGCCCTGCTGCATGAGTTCGTCGACTGCTTCGCGTGGACATACAAAGAAATTCCAGGCCTTTCCCCTGAAGTGGCCGTGCATAAGCTGGCTATATCTCCTGATGCCAAGCCAGTCAAACAAGCTCCTCGAAGAATGAGAAGGGAATTGGAAGAAAAGGTCATCGAAGAAACTAAGAAACTTATCGATGCCGACTTCATCAGGGAAGAGAAATATGCGGACTGGATCGCATGCATAGTCCCAGTGAAGAAGAAAAATGAGCAGATCCGAGTTTGTGTCGATTTCAGGGACCTCAACAAGGCATGTCCTAAAGACGACTTCCCGCTACCGGTCATGGAAATGATGGTCTATGACATCTCAAATTACGAGCTGTTCACCTTTATGGATGGCTCGTCTGGGTATAATCAGATCAAGATGTCGCCTGAGGATGAGAAGCACATAGCATTCCGAACCCCGATCGGAATATACTGCTACAAGGTGATGCCGTTCGGACTGAAGAACGCATGTGCTACGTACCAAAGGGCAATGACCAATATCTTTGATGACCTAATTCATAAAGTCGTCGAATGCTATGTTGATGATCTGGTCGTCAAGAATAAAACCAAGGTCGATCATATCCGAGATCTTAGGACTATTCTCACCAGACTGAGGGAATACGATCTGAAGATGAATCCTCTAAAATGCGCTTTTGACGTGTCATCGGGAAAATTCCTGGGTTTTATAGTCCGGCATCGAGGGATCGAAGTTGACCAATCAAAGATAAAGGCTATCATGGAGATGCCCCCTCCGAAGAGTCTGATGCAGCTAAAATTTTTTCAAGGCAAGCTTGCTTATATACGGAGGTTTATCTCAAATTTATCGGGAATGTGTAGGCCCTTCTCAAAGCTCATGAAGAAGGGAGCTCCTTTTATCTGGGATGCCGAATGTCAAGCAGCATTCGAAAGCATCAAACAATACTTGTTGCACCCTCCAGTGCTGGCCGCCCCCATTCCAAATAAACCGCTGATTCTCTACACTGCCGTGCTAGATCAGTCACTCGGTGCGCTCCTTGTCCAAAATAACGAGGAGGGAAAAGAAAATGCCCTCTATTACCTCAGTTGAACTCTAGTCGGGGCGGAACACAACTATTCCCCAATCGAAAAGCAATGTCTGGCTCTGATATTTGCTGTGAAGAAGCTGAGGCACTATCTGCTCGCTCATCGGGTTATGCTGATCTCCAAGGTCGACCCGCTCAAACACTTGATGACCAGAGCAAGCCTAGCCGGCAGAATGACAAGATGGGCTGTCATGCTACTTGAGTTTGACATAGTTTATACTCCTCAGAAAGCAGTAAAAGGGCAAGCTCTTGCAGACTTTCTCGCTGCTCATCCCATACCAGAAAGGTCACCACTCAATTGCGAGTTACCCGACGAACAAGTGCTACACCTAGAGAATGACGAGCCATGTTGGGAGCTCTACTTCGATGGGGCCTCATCGATAAGGACCTCCAGTAAATCAAGTGTCCCGGAGATAAAAGCAGGGATAGGATTGGTGTTCATCACGCCATCAATGGGAACCCTACGGCGTTCTTTTGCTCTTACCGAGCCTCGCACAAACAATGAGGCCGAGTATGAAGCTCTGATAGCTAGTTTGGAGCTCGCCATAGAAATGGAAATCCTCCGGTTATGGGTTTACGGTGACTCCCAGCTTGTCGTCAACCAAGTAAGCGGCGATTATAAGATATACAAACCCGAATTAGCTCGGTACAGAGGCCGAGTGGTGGAACTCATGAAACCGTTCACTCACATTGAACTAATGAGAATCCCCAGAGCGTTGAACAGAAAAGCCGACATACTCGCTCGCTTAGCTAAGAAGCTGGCTGATCCTGACATGGACGAAATTCTGATCACAGTCAGGAGCCGACAAATTCTACCCCAAGTCTCTCTACGAGAAGAGGAAAGCGCGGAACAAAAGAGCAGCCCTGCTGAAGAAGCTTCGATCATCCAAGACGAGCCCGATTGGAGAGAACCCTTCATAGAGTACCTCCGATACGACAAGCTGCCCGAAGAAAAATCTGCGAGGATTCAGCTGAAGAAAAGAGCTCTCCGATACGTGTTTGTAAATGACACGTTATACCGCAGGTCATATGACCAACTCTGGCTCAGATGTCTGTCATTGGCCGAAGCCCAAAAGGTCATGAAAGATGTTCACTCGGGCGTTTGCGGTGCTCACCAATCTGGCCCCAAGATGCAACTTCAAATCAAACGGCTTGGGTATTACTGGCCCACCATGATACGGGATTGCGGAGAGCATGCAAAGAAATGTCAGATCTGCCAAATCCATGGTAATTTCATTCACAAGCATCCCAATCCGTTGCATCCTACGGTGGTGTCGTGGCCTTTCGAAGTCTGGGGCACCGACATTGTTGGCCCTATTGATCCTCCGTCATCCAAAGGCCACCGGTTCATACTGGCTGCAACAGACTACTTCTCCAGATGGGCTGAAACCGTCCCGCTAAAAGAGGTCAAGACAGGAGATATTCTGACATTCTTCCAGCATAATATTCTATACCGCTTCGGTACACCAAGAAGAATCATTTCTGACAACGGGCCTTCTTTCAAGAGCTTCAAAGTCTCAAGATTCGCTACTCAGCACAAAATAGTGTCACGCCCCGCTTCCCGGTGTACGGCGAAGGGGACACGACGAGGTCCGCTACGTATATACTTAGAAGTACATACGCTAAGCGTATCTAAGCAATATAAAAGTAAATCACAAGAGACAAGAGATATAGAAATAACAGCAACTTTATTAATAACATTCTTTTGTACAATGCATGAAAAGTAAATACAACTGGAATGAAAAGCGATGCCTAAACAATGGCATAACAGGAAATGAAAGTACTGAATAGAACAAGGTACAATGTCTAGAGCTCGGGGTCTTCGTGAAACTGATCCAAGTCTTCACCGTTGGGCTCGATCTCTGCTGTGTCCAAAGCACCTGACGACATTCAAAGAAGAAAGAAATAGAATGTCGTCAGCGAACAGGTCGCTCGGTAAGTCCCAAAGATAAGGGAGAAATAGACAAAGAGTAGGAGAGAGAGAGTAGCTTTTAATGTTGTATTGTATTGTTGTAATGTTGTATTAACGCTGTTGTTTGTAGCTTGGTACAGAAGAATGCCAGTGTATACGAGAGGGGTCTCTAAATACTAGAGACCATGGCAAACAGAATATAGAGTACAAGGCTCCGTTAGAAGGCCCGGAACAACGACAATTGGATTCATGTTAGGTGTCTTAAATATGACCGTCTCGTGCCACTTTTAACATCTTCCGTACCAATCTACCCCTTAAACCCCGTAGTGTTTTGATTGTATTGTTGTATTGCATTGTATAAGTTGGATGACTGACCAAAACCATGATATCAGTAAACAGATTGTAACTGCATAATCAGGTAAATGGAATAACGGAATAATGGATGTATATCCATGGTTTGGTTCAGTCAAGTTGTATAGATTGTTAACTGGATTCTGGGATTCATGTGTTCATATTGAGTTGGAATATTAAAGAATATAAATTAACTTGAATCATATTCAAGTCAGAAATAATCAGACTCAAACCCGAGTCAGACTAAAAGAAATGTAAGTCAAAGTTCTATATTTGTTAGGGTCACTATTGTAATTTATAAAACTTGAGGGGGTTTTATGTAAAAATACTTTTGTATAGTTTTTCAAGATACACCTCAAGTATTTATTATTCGTCTTTATAGTTATAATGAGTATGATTTATTTTGTGATATTTCTAGTGAAAATATCCTAATTTCATAAATAAAGGTATTAATTTGTAATATTGATTTATTTGAAATTCATGGTATTTTAATGTAACTTTTAATCTTGTAATTTTTTTAGGAAAAAGTGGAAACTTTATCTTATAATAAAATAGGTGTTTAAATGATAAATATACATATGTTTATACAAGAATAATTTTTAATAAATATTTTATTTTCCAAAAATCTCATTTTTCTTAAATGTCGTATTTTAAACCTTTCGAGACCGAATGCTCCTTGCGGAGGTCTGAATCTCGCACTACTAAGCCCGAGGGTGCACGATAAACCGTACTATCCCTAACGAGTTCCCCAAAGGTGGGTTGTAGTGGCGCTTTGCAAAGATTTAATAAATACTAGTCATTTAGAAAACGGTTTTATAAAGATAGTGTATTTATTTGTAAAAGATGTAAATTTCCGTATTTTAGATTCTAGGGTTTCCTAAGCCAACTAGCCTATTTCTAAATGGTCTAAACGACAAGTCATTAGAAGCCTCAAATCGCCTCTTCACCGCCAATTACGGCCAGGTAAGTGCCAGGTGAGTGGGAGGCTCTCCACTACAAGTAGTGGTCCTAATTAAGTAACCACTCGCCTTAGACACACTTGCCTAGACACCACAAAGTCAGGTTTAGATAAACGATCGATGTCCATAACTTATCGCCTTTTCCTATTAAAACATATTGTTTTAAAATTGTTTAAAACTTAGAACTTTTAGAAAATGTTTTATTAAGAAAATGGTATTTTAATGTATAATCTTATTTTATCTTATTCTAAGTTTTCAAGGCAGCGTGTTATGATTGCATATGAGTGTGTGTGGAGGTAAGTCATTACCTCGTGATCTATTTTAAGGTATAGCAATATTAAAGGGTTAAATGTGATAACCTAACATGGTGGTATTTAAGTGAAAGAATACGATATATTGCAAAATTTACCATTTCATGTGAGAAACTTTATCCAAATTAGTTGTTATGTGATTAGTAGTCAACATGAATATGTTTAAGAGTTATGGAATTGGTGATAACTGAGATTTGATAGAAAACCGAATCGGAAATCGGTTTGCTCCGATTTTCGTCGGGTTTGAAAAGTCGTATTTTAATGAAAGAAAAGAAGGATAGAAAAGGGGGACTTACGGGTTTGGACAACGCTAGAGAGTGAGAGGGAGGTAGAGGGTTTGCCGGCACATCGAAACGTCGTCGAGAGCTCCTAGCACGATCACCGGAAGGTCGCCGTCGATTTCGTCAGCGCTTCGCCTTTCGCTCATTTTCCGACATACCAAGTTCTCTTGGGATTTTGGGAGAGTGGACTTAGGAATTTAGGATGAGAGGATAGAGGGTAGGGGTGTTTATATAGGGTTAGGCTAGGGTTAGGGTTTTAATTAAAAAATATATGAAAAATCATTAAAAATCATTAAACCTAGGATTAAAAGGGATTTATTAGCCAAATGATAACCGATCCAAGCATTTAGAGTGTGCAGGAGGGTAGACCAGGTCAAGGGCCAACTTTTCTCTGTTGGTGACTCGGCCGTCCGGCCAAGTCCGGCCGGCGGCGCCGGACCGAGTCGGCTGATTCGCCGGCTGGCGGCGCCGAGTCGGGACGAGTCAGGGTTCCAATGGCCGGGGATTCTTCGGGGGTACAATTTGGTATATTTACTTTTTGTTGTTCAGTACATATTTTGGGAGTTATGGACTTTTGACTGTTGACTTCCAAAAGAAATTAAAACAAAATAAATACAAAAATAATGTGGGGCATGGGATTTGAACTCTGGTGGCTTGGTTCAGCAGTGCAAGGTGTTACCAATGAGCCACAAGCTCCTTCTTGTAATTATTGTGGGAAAATAACTACTTAAAGTGGTAACAGCAACATTAAATACCCCAAGTACACTTAAATTTTAAAACAATTTTATGTACACTAAAAATGGAGTTATTTAAAAACAAAATAATTACTTATATATATATTGTGCTCAGGTTAAAATACTCCTTTATGGATTTTTAAAAATTTTAAAAAAAATTTGTGTAGAAAAGTGTATAGGAAAATTAGGGTTGTTACGGATAGACTGGAGATATTCCTCCATCTATAATCCAAGAGCCAATGGGCTAGCCGAAGCCTTCAATAAAACTCTATGCAAGCTCCTGAGGAAAAATTCTTCAGCCAACAAGAGAGACTGGAATCTCAAACTTCACGAGGCATTGTGGGCATATCGTACCACGCACCGTACTCCAACTCAGTCCATTCCATACTCATTGCTCTTCGGACTGGAGGCGGTCCTCCCCCTCGAAGTCGAAGTTCCAAGCTTAAGAATGGCCGTTCAGCACGAGTTGACGGAGGAGGAAAACGTGCTCCTTCGACTTGAAGAGCTCGATGCCCTCGAAGAAAAAAAGCCCGCGGTGCAGCAAAATCTGGAGCTATACCGAGCCAAAATGTTATGGGCCTATGACAAGATAACCCGTCTCCGCGCTTTCAAGAAAGGTGAATTGGTGTTGGTTCTCAAAAGACCGATCATCCCCAATCGACATGCCAAGGGAAAATTCGAGCCAAACTGGGAAGGACCATACGTCATCGAGAAAGTGTTCGACGGAGGTTCCTACCAACTAATAAGTGCCGAGGGAGAAAGGCTCATGCCACCCATCAATGGCCGATATCTCAAGAAATACTACACGTGAATGCTCCAAGTCGCAGGCGAATTGAGCACACCAGCCCTACGGTCTGGATCATACATCCTGCAAAACCGTATACAATCCACGGGCGTAAAATGACCCCTATCTCTCCCAAATCCTGCCGGTGAGACTACTTTTAAAGTCCCACCAGCGGCAAAAGAAAAAAGAAAAAAAAAGAAAAAAGAAAAAAAAGGGTATGTCCACAAGCAAAATGGGCACGGATGAAAACCCGAAAGGGCTCCGTAAGTAAAAACAGCAGGATTACCGGCGAGTTTGTGAAAACCCGAAAGGGCGCAAACTCGTGAAAAGAGATGAATACATTCGCAAAGTCCTCTCGACCTTGTGAGGAGAAAACCCCTGCGTGAGATCCTTACGACTCATAAAGGAGCAACACACTTAGGAATCCTCACGACTCCTAAGGAGAAAATACACCTGCGAGATCCTCTCGACTCGTTGGGAGAAAATGCTTTTATGAGACCCTCACGGCTCATAAAATTGAAAAGCCTTAGGTGATAAGGACCCAAACCTGTCTCTTAAGCCATCGCTCCCCAACGGGCAACGGCAAATGATGAGTCGCAGTGTTAGTGGTGCTGATGCCGACCAAAAACCCAAATCCCAAGTCCTCCCAAGGCAAATGATGAGTTGCTCCTGGCATTATTCCAGTGCAGCAATGCTGATGCCAAACAAGATCTAAATTCCAAGTCCCCAAACGGGGAATGATGAGTCGCTCCTGGTACCATATTCCAGTGTAGCGATGCAGACGCCAACCAAAATCCAATTTCTCAAAATTCTCCAGCCCTACGGCCAGTCCCCAAATTGACTGCCGTATACAATCCACGGGCTCAAATAATTCTCGTCATACCCATGCTCCACCACAATCACCAGTTACGCGGCTGGTCTCCACATTTGGAATTATGCTCCATTGAGAATACCCACTCATGTGTCCTCGCGATATATGAGGAGAACAAACCTTTGTGGGATCCTTAAGACTCATAAAGGAAAAACACACTTAGGAGTCCTCACGACTCCTAAGGAGAAAATACACCTGCGGGATCCTTACGACTCGTAGGGAGAAAATGCTTTTATGGGACCCTCACGGCCCATAAAATTGAAAAGCCTTAGGTGATAGGGACCCAAACCTGTCTCCTAAGCCATCGCTCCCCTAACAGGAATAGGCAAATGATGAATTGCTCCTGGCACGTGTGCTTCAGTGTTAGCAACGCCGATGCCTACCCTAACCCCAAAATCCCAAACTCCAATCCAATAGACCCCTAAGTCGTTAAACTAGGAACAGATGACCCCTAAGTCTTTAAACACGTGGCGCGCTTGCGCTCAAGTGCCCTGCGCTCAAGCGCAAATCGCCCACGTGCCGACACGTGGTGCGCTTACGCTCAAGCGCCCTGCACTCAAGCGCAAATCGCCCACGTGCCGACACGTGGCGTGCTTGCGCTCAAGCGCACAGCGCTCAAGGCGCTGACCCCACGTGTCCTTTGGGTGCTTTTTACCTTTTTTTTATATATATACATGTATATATATATATGTACAGATACACACACACTCTACAACACTGTCCCTCCAAAAAAAAAATTTGGGCCAGGGTGCTGCCCCGCACCCCGCAAGGGGGCTGCTAGCCCCATTGACCCCCAGCCCGCTATCCGGGTAGCGGGACCCCCGTAAAAACTCTGCATGGCTCCCGATATATCCAAGGCCCCTCCAAAACAAAACACGCGTACACTGTACATTGAGTTCGCATGACCAGTTTAACCCGTCAATCGGAGGTTCCCTCGCTCCAAAGGCGAGGGGTAATTAGCGGCAGCTTAGTCCGCGGCTGCCGGAGATTCGGATCCTCACAACCAATAAACCCCCGTCTACCCTAGGTAGAGGGAATCTGTAGTGCGCCTGACAAGCGCGCGTGTATTCCCATCTCAATGGTGTGACGAAAAACACCCTACAGCGTATTTATTTAATGAATGCAGATGTTTCGTTAATAATATCAATTGTTTAAGAACTTACCATTCAAACTTAAATTCCAAAACCTTAAACAAAATAGTTAAATAACCGACGATACTGAAATGATAACCATCAAAACCAATCTAATTAAGTGTGTGATACTCGATGAAGAAAAAAGTAAACCGATACATATCGCCATCGAGTATCTCACATTGAAAAAATATCGCAACTTAGAACCCGTCTATCAGTTATATGCGTACCTATGAGAACCCCATCAACCACCGGTTTAAATGATATAATGGACGAGTTATATGATGACATGAACGATGATACCCCTACGGATGATGCGGTTCCAGATTTCGAATCTGCTAGTTTTTTTAAGTATATGGAGGATGCTAAGAAACCTCTTTACGAGGGTGCGACAATGACGAAGTTGGATTGGATAGTTCGCATGTTTCATCTTAAATGCAAAAGTTTATGGAGCTACAAGTGGGTCGATGACTTTCTCAAGATTGAGAATGAGGCTTACCCGAATTCCGATCTCCCTGCAAATTTTCAAGAGATGAAGAAAATTATTGCCGACATCGATTTCAGTTATCAAAAAATCGATGCATGTCAAAATGACTAAATGTTATTCACGACAGATGATGATAGAAACTTAAATAAGTGTAGAACTTGTGGGGAATCGAGGTGGATATTACCTAAAAGGCCACCGAGGGACAAGGAGTCAATTCCGAAAATTCCTGTGAAGGTGTTGCGCTTTTCTCTATTGTAACAATCCTGAACTTTCTGTACAATTTTTTCAAAATACAGAAAGGGGTACTTGAGCCCGGGCACAAATTATGAGTTTGTTTTGCTTTTGAACAGCAAGAAGGAGCTTCTAGCATACTGGTAAGACCTTGCACTGCTGAACCAAAGCATCAGAGTTCAAATCTCATCAGCCACATTATCTTTTTATTTTAATTTCTTTTAATATTTTAGAAGCCCAAGAGTTTACACGTGCACTACACGTAATATGGTAAGTTACAGAATAAACAAACGTGACCACGAGGGTAGACCAAGCGTCAGGGATACGTGGTATCAAGACGCGCCCCGACTCGTCCAACTCAGGCCGGCGACTCGCCTGACTCGGCCGGCGCCTCCGGTTCAACTCGGACTGATCCCTGATTTTCTTGAACCCCCTGCACCCTATGGCCTACCCCACTCCCCTGCACTGTTTAAATTTTCTGCAATTAACCAGAGAATTAAAATAACCCCTTTTAATCCTTTTTAATGCAAATTTAAATACAATTTTTATCACACCATTTCACTACCCTAAACCTTAGATTTTTCCTATAAATACCACCCCTCAAATCACCCCCCTCACTCACAAATCCCTGCCCAAACTCTCAAGAAAATTCCCAAGACTTTTTGTGTGCAAGTGGAGTTAGCAAAGGGTGAAGCTCCGACGAACTTCTGACGACGATCCGAGGAGATTCCGACGACGAAACGACGCACCGGCACCTCCTACCTCTTCCTCATTCTCTCTTCTAGTCTAATAACCTGTAAGTCACTAATTCTTCTTCTTTTCTTTATTCTAAAAATATTCAAAACTAAAACCCGACGGAAGCGGAGTTAATCCGACTTCCGGTTCGGTTGTTCCTTAAAAAGTTCTATTTTCCTTAAAAACAATAATACCAAACTCTTATGTCATAACCATTAAATATTAACGAAGATAATAGAACAAGTTTGGCATCAAAATAATAATCGTAGCAACTTTTATTCCACTTTTATATTAAAATACCCTTATGTTTCATTTCGACATGCTTGAACTTTTTAAAACCGTATTACCTTAGAAAACTCATGAGGTAATGACCTACCTCCTCACAACACTCATGTAACATAGCACAATAAAATGTGGGAACATAGCTTTGGGAAAAATACAATTTTACACATAACTATCTCCGACTTATAAAAACCTTTTTCTACAAGATGTGTATTTTAACAAATCTTTGCAAATGCGCCTCTACAACCCATTTCGGGGAACCCGTTTAGTATGGTGGAGATTATCGCACATCCTTGGGCCTAGTAGAGTGAGATGCGGACCTCCGCAAGGAGCATACGATCTCGAAAGATTTAAAATACAATTTTCTTTAGAAAATGAGATTTCTATTATAAATAAAACTTATATTTTTAATAAATAAATATATATGTAATTAATATCAAAATATATATATTTTAATATTTATAATATTCCACATTTCCAAAATTCAAGAAAACATCTCATTTACAAGAAAATACCATACAATTCTAATATTACAAATAAATATCATATATTATGAAATTAGGTTTTATTCATTAGAAATGTCACATTGATAAAATATTCATTCATAAAAACTCTAAAGACGATAATAAAATACTTGAGGTGTATTTTGAAAATTATACAAAATTATTTTTACATAAACCCCCCTCAAGTTATACTAAATTACAATAAGGACCCTAGTAAACATAGGTTTAAACGGGACCAGTCTCTTGAGCCTTAGGGAGCCGGAGATATGGGTGCTTTCCTATTTAAGGTATACAACTTAACAAACGGTGTTATCAATACGGTAATTGTCTTTGAAAAGGACACAAATCCTGTCGTCCATGTGCAGCAGTTACCGATAGCACCAAAACATAATTCAGGATTCAATTTCTTTTCTATATTGTATGACTCAGACTGAGTCTCAATATAATTAATCTGACATGAATATGATCCAAGTATCAAACTTCAATACAACATGGATCTATGAATCCGTCTATTCGATCTATATTGACCGAACCGAACCATGGATATACCTCCATCTGCATGATTCTCCAGTTACATACATTTACTGATATCATGTTTTCGGCAAGTCATCCATCTATACAATTCAATTTACAAGACAATACAATACAAACAATACAAACAAGATATCACGGGGTTTATAAGAGGTAGACTGGTACGGAACATGTTAAAGGTGGTACGAAGTGGTCACTTAAGACGTAATTACATCCATGTCGTTGTTCCGTGGTATTATTGACGGAGCCTTGTACTCCTGATACCTTAGTCTCCGGGGAAAGTGAGACTCCTCTCGTATACACTGGCATCTTCTGTACCAAGCTACAAACAACAGCGTTAACACTAAATACAACAGTATAACAATATACTCTCTATTCTGTCTATTCCATTCTTTTCTATTTACGGGACTTACCGAGTGATTTGTTCGCTGACGACATTCTCTTTCTTTTCTTTGGAATGTCGTCAGGTGATTCGGGCCTTCAGGAGATCGAGCACACCTTCGAGGACTTGGATCAGCTAGCCTTCGACCCGGAGCTCTAGTTACTTGTACACATTCACATTATGTATTTTCCATTTCTGTTATGCCACTGTTTAGGCATTGCTTTCCATTCCATGTATTTATTTTTCAGATGTATTGTAAAAACAATGTTAATAAATAAAATTGCTGTTCAATTATATCTATTGTCTTTGTCTCTTGTGCTTTTTACTTATATTGCTTAGATACGCTCAGCGTGTTTACTTCAGAGTAAATACGTAGCGGCCTCGTTGCGTCCTCTTCCCGTATACTGGGAAGCGGCCTCGTTTACTTTGGACAATAAACGATTTCCCGGCATATGCCGTGTTTTCGGGATGGAGTACGAAAGGTCACCGTGCTTTCCCCTGTTGTCAAGAGAATACCGTCTGTGAAACGCCAGTAAATCGGATTTTCTGTTACACTCGTTGGCTAGATGCTGATCATCCTTATCGACGCAATAGAATCAAGTTCAATGGTGGACAGGAGAATCAACCCCTCCTGCTGAGCTAAATGGGATAAAGGCGTTTGTGGACGTAGAGCACATCAATATTGTTTTTGGTAAGAAATATAAGCATACTATTCCGAATGAGATATCAAATAACTGGAGAAAGAGATCTATATTTTATGATTTGCCGTATTGGCGTTTTCTTAGTCTTCGCCATAACTTGGACGTTATGCACATCGAGAAAAATGTCTGTGAGTTCTTGCTGGGTACCTTGTTGAATACCAAATTCAAGAACAGATACACATTAGCGATACGACAATGGTTTGCTACAAAGAATTTGCGGCCAGAATTGCATCCAACTCCGAAAGAGAATGGTAAATGGGCTATTCCACCGGCAAAGCACACGATATCCGATAATGAGAAGCTGAGTTTGCTTAAGGTACTTAAACAAGTAAGGGTATCGGATGCATATTTTGCGAACATTAGTAAACGCGTAAACTTGAAAAAGAAAACTCCCGTCGGCCTGAAAAGTCACGACTGTCATGCAATTATGCAACAATTGCTTCTCATTGCTGTTAGGGCGTTACCGGATAACGACGCTGTATCAGTTGTGACTGATTTGTGTCATTTCTTCAGAGAGTTATTGTCACGACCTGAATGTGGCACGTGACCGGCACTTAAATCACGTGACATCTAAAGACGTCGACGCGGTTCAAGTAAGCCGAAACCCGGAATCTAAACCCTTTTTGAAAATATTGGAGGTAAAGTTTAAAATAGTCATTAGATAGAATCAGTTTAAAATAAACATTTAAGTTTAATTAAGTATGTTTGAAAAGCATCTATGACGTTTTGAAATTCGACAACACCTCCTTTGTAATTTGAATAAAACCTGCTACAACATAAAAATACATATAGCATCCCAACGGGAGCTGGCTTCCACGCCCAAACGGCGGAGCAACCAAGCAAACAATATACGGCGCACAATGGCGAAGAAAAGAAAAGCGAAACAAAATCAACAGTGTAAAAAGATCGACTCTAATGAGTGCGACACCCACAACATATAACTCTAAGTCTCGCTTCTAAGTCCACAATATACCAGTTCTAAGTTGATGGAGTTTTACTAGATACAAGAATATATAAATATACAAGTGTGAGTACGAACAACAGTAGCCCACCTGCCAAACCAATCATCGAGAAGAAGGGTGTGCCTTAATCCACTGATAATTCGAGCAGTAAAACCTGCAAGATACTGTGGCACAACGGGGGTGAGTTGCCAATTCAGTGAAGAAAAGTACATCACAAGGTAGAAATCGAAATGCACAACGATACCTAGGTCATAAATATAATACTTATCATATCATGTACTAATATAATATATGATATGCACATGTAATGTAACTCTATCTATCACATGAACCCAAAAATAGAATATATCATGCAAATGACCTGTATCTAGGTATGAACCCATAAGTAGCCGAAAATATATAGGTAAAACCTCTTCTTTAAAATAGCCGCGGAATACATATGTCACAGCATAAACGCAGACATGATAGTTTGAAATATAGTGGGGATCTTATTTAAGATGTACGTCCTGTTGTTTTAATGAATAGCGTTAAGAGGTTTACAATTTAAAAGATTTCAATGTCATACCAGACATGTCAAAATAATGAGACTATAGCTCGATTTTTGAATTCCTTTTTGTATGCAACTACTCATATAAAGGTATGCAGGTACTGTCCCCCGGATCAGTCCTGGTCGCTACAATAACTATAATATAACTGGGTACCTCATGATAGAAACATATCAATATATATGGATGTCCAGCATCGACACCCGAAATCAAAAATCTCTCGTGTCCATCACCACACGCAAATCCTCAAATCTCTCGTGTCCATCACCGACACGCAAATGCAAATACCGTCGACACCATCTCAATAGATGATCGCCACCCGATATCCCTGGTCCCGGTCGGTATCCCCTGGATATCCGCCGTGCCCATTCGAGCCCCGGCCAGTATCCCCTGGATATCTGCCGTGCTCATTTCTATCTCCAGTATCAAGTATCCTCGCTAGGCTCCCCGCCTCACATGCGACTATCCTGCCCCTCGGTCTCGACCGGGTCCATCATGTATCCGTCTGTATACTCCCCCACTCAGCCCGGATAAGTAGCAAGTCCGAAACCGTATATCTCCCCCACTCGGTTCGGAAAACTACTTACGAGTCCTATCGACTTGTAAGGGGGACCATTCTCTTGTGAGATCCTTACGACTCTCAAGAGAAAACGCACTTAGGAGTCCTTACGACTCCTAAGAAGAAAATACACCTACGGGATCCTTTCGACTCGTAGGGAGAAAACCTTCTTGAAATCCGTACGGTTCATGAAGATGGAAAAAGTCTTAGGGTACAAGAACCCTTAACTTGTTTCCTAAGCCCTCAATTCTATGGCCATGCATAACTTTGCACTACTTCACCCACGTACATACTTACGTGGGCAAAGTAGTGGGGGGCATTTGTTCCCGCCAAAATTTTCTGCGCAAAAGAGCCTAAGGTATCAAATGGCAGCGATACGCATAAGAAAATGCAAAGCAGTATTTTCCGGGCTGTATTTTGACAAACTCCCGAATGAGAACCAGCTAAATTCTGATGGTATCAAAAGTTTCTCGAAAAATCCTTCGATTTGATATATTATGAGCCTCATAATTCATCCGAGATCAAAAGTTATGAGCAAATGTGCTATGCACGTGTAATCTAAGTAATGCTCTACTACATGGGGGTTACATTTTTAGTCCCACATCGGAAAAAAGAGAGATAACTTATCTACCACTCCTATATAAATAAGAGGGGATGCCTCTTAGAAAAAGTAGAGAATTCAATTCTCAAAGGAGCTTAGTTCTCCATAGGAGCTTAGTGCTCCAAGTTAGGGCCATAGCTGCCCCTCATAATGCGCATATGCTCAAGCGCCATGTGCGCTACGTGCAATGCACGTGCGCCCGCCACGTGCGCACCACGTGCAACGTACATGCGCACCACGTGCGAGGATGCAATTCTCAAAGGAGTTTAGTGCTCCAAGTTAGGGCCATAGCTTATTCTCATCATACCCATGCCCCACCGTAATCACCAGTTATGCGGCTGGTCTCCGCCTTTGGAATTATGCTCCATTGAGAGGACCCACTCATGTGTCCTCACGATACATGAGGAGAACAAACCTTTGTGGGATCCTTACGATTCACGAAGGAAAAAAACACTTAGGAGTCCCCACGACTCCTAAGGAGAAAATACACCTGCGAGATCCTTACGACTCGTAGGGAGAAAATGCTTTTATGGGACCCTCACGGCCCATAAAATTGAAAAGCCTTAGGCGATAGGGATCTAAACCTGTCTCCTAAGCCATCGCACCCCAATCCCCAAGTGGCGAGTGATGAGTCGCTCCTGGTACCATATTCCAGTGCAGCGATGCAGACGCCAGCCAAATTCCAAATCCCAACGGCGAATGATGAGTCACTCCTGGTACCATATTCTAGTGCAGCGATGCAGACGCCAACAAAGTTCGAAAATGTTTTTGGCCCTACGGTCTGGATCATACATCTTGCAAAACCGTATACAATCCATGGGCGTAAAACAATCCCAGTCCCTCCCAAGTCCTACCGGTGAGACCACATTCAAAGTCCCACCAAAAATAAAAAAAAAAAATAGAAATAAAAAAGGCATTTCCACAAGCAAAATGGGCACGGATGAAAACCCGAAAGGGCTCCGTGAGTAAAAACAGCAGGACTGCTGGCGAGTTTTTGAAAACCCGAAAGGGCGCACACTCGTAAAAAAGAGATGAAATGCACTCGCAAAGTCCTCTCGACTTTGTGAGGAGAAAATTCCCGCGTGAGATCCTTACGACTCACAAAGGAGCAATACACTTGGGAGTCCCCATGGCTCCTAAGGAGAAAATACACTTACGGGATCCTTACGACCCGTGGGGAGAAAATGCTTTGTGAGACCCTTACGGCTCACAAAATTGAAAGTCTTAGGTGATAGGGACCTAAAACCTGTCTCCTAAGCCATCGCTTCCTGATAAGCAAGTGCAAATGATGATTCGCTCCTGGTACCATATTCCAGTGTAGCGATACTGATGCCAAACAAAAACCAATTCCTAAATCCTCCCGGGGCAAATGATGAGTTGCTCCTGGCATTATTCCAGTGCAGCAATGCAGATGCCAAACAAAAAAAACCAATTCCCAAATCCTCTCGGGGCAAATGATGAGTTGCTCCTGGCATTATTCCAATGCAGCAATGCAGATGCCAAACAAAAAAAACAATTCCCAAATCCTCTCGGAGCAAATGATGAGTTGCTCCTGGCATTATTCCAGTGTAGCAATGCAGATGCCAAACAAAAAAAAACAATTCCCAAATCCTCTCGGGGCAAATGATGAGTTGCTCCTGACATTATTTCAGTGCAGCAATGCAGATGCCAAACAAAAACCAATTCCCAAATCCTTCCGGGGCAAATGATGAGTTGCTCCTGGCATGATTCCAGTGCAGCAATGTAGATGCCGACAAAAAACCAACTCCCAAATCCTCTCATGACAGATGATGATTCGCTCCCGGTACCATATTCCAGTGTAGCGATGTTGATGTCAACTCAAATCAAACAAATCAAACCAACCAATTCCGACATCGACCTCTGCATCAAACAACGACACTCCGTAACGGGGAATAGTCAAGCAGACACTCCGTCTCGGGGACATGTCAACCAGCGACACTCCATGCCGGGGAAAAGTCAACCCGACACTCCGCGCCGGGGAAAAGTCGACACTCCGTGCCGGGGAAAAGTCAACCCGACACTCCGCGCCGGGGAAAAGTCAATCAGCGACACTCCGTGCCGGGGAAAAGTCAACCCGACACTCCGCGCCGGGGAAAAGTCGATCAGCGACACTCCGTGCAGGGGAAAAGTCAACCCGGCACTCCGTGCCGGGGAAAAGTCGATCAGCGACACTCCGTACCGGGGAAAAGTCAACCCGCGACACTCCACGCCGGGGAAAAGTCGATCAGCGACACTCCGTGCCGGGGAAAAGTCAACCAGCGACACTCCGCGCCGGGGAAAAGTCGATCAGCGACACTCCGTGCCAGGGAAAAGTCAACCAGCGACACTCCGCGCCGGGGAAAAGTCGATCAGCGACACTCCACGCCGGGGAAAAGACAACCCGACACACCGCGCCGGGGAAAAGTCGATTAGCGACACTTCGTGCCGGGGAAAAGTCAACCCGACACTCCGCGCCGGGCAAAAGTCGATCAGCGACACTCCGTGCCGGGGAAAAGTCGATCAGCGACACTCCGTGCCGGGGAAAAGTCAACCCGACACTCCGCGCCGAGGAAAAATCGATCAGCGACACTCCGCGCCGGGGAAAAGTCGATCAGCGGCACTCCGTGCCGGGGAAAAGTCAACCCGACACTCCGTGCCGGGGAAAAGTCAACCCGACACTCCGCGCCGGGAAAAAGTCGATCATCGACACTCCGTGCCGGGGAAAAGTCAACCCGACACTCCGTGCCGGGGAAAAGTCAACCCACGACACTCCGCGTCGGGGAAAAGTCGATCAGCGACACTCCGTGCCGGGGAAAAGTCGATCAGCGACACTCCGCACCGGGGAAAAGTCGATCAGCGACACTCCGTGCCGGGGACACGTCAAGCAGACACTCCGTGCCGGGGACACGTCAACCAGCGATACTCTGCATCGGGGAAACGTCCAACACAGACACTCCGCATCGGGGAAACGTCAAGCAGACACTCCGTCTCGGGGACACGTCAACCGGCGATACTCCGCCATGGGGAAACGTCGACCAGCGACACTCCGCATCGGGGGCACGTCAACGAAATCACTCCGGGTCAGAGAAACGTCTACCACGGACACTCCGTCTTGGAGACGCGTCAAGCGCCGACCGTCCAAGTCGCAAAAAGGGCAGAACCGACCGTCCATGTCGTAAAAAGGGCAGTGCATCCCAAAAAGTGGGAACCAAAGCAAGTCGCCTCCACGCAAAAGAAGATCCATCAATTTCATGCACACGACCCACATATGCTGTGTGCATTTATTGATGGGGGGCAATTTGTTGGGGTAAAAATTTACACCCCGGTTGACCAAGTCAAAATCAAAGTCAACCCCAAGCTAGGTGAGCCCAAGCCCAGGTCAAGCGGGCCCATGCCCAAGTCGAGCCCGCGGCCAGCCTCCCCATGCCAACAACAAAATCATGTAATAAATAATTTTTATGTAATTGTTTATGCATGAATGTAAACAAAATGGGCATAAAGCCAATATTTTGTAAGCACATGGCTTATGTGCAAAAATGAAATGGCACATGAGCCATGTGATGGCTGAAATGCCATTTTTGTAAAGCCCAAGGGGCTATATGTAAATATGTAAGCCTATAAAAGCAACATGATGATGAATAAACAACTTTTTCCATTCTCTCAAAAAACCTAGGGTTTGTAAATCTTTCCCTTTTCTGAAGGTTTCAAACCTTTTTCTTTCTTTGAATTAAATCAAGAGTTTTACTCTTCCTTTTCCAAAACTAAATAGTTTTTCACCATAAAACCTGTAATACCCAGCCCCTTTTTATACCAATATCTGTATTTCTCTTTCACCTATAAAATTTATTTATTTCACTTATAATTATTTATTTATTTTAAAATCCCATTAAACACCAAACCCCAAATCTTTCCTTTTCTTTTTCCCTTATTCCCAAGCCGGCCCAGACACTTCATTTCATTTTAATTATTTCTTAAATTCCCAGCCCAGCTCGTCTCTTCCTCAGCCCGTTTTCCTTTTTATTAAACCCAAAACCCCTATTTTTTCCCTTCAGCCCAACACTTTAAACCCAAATTTTAAATTCCCCCGGCCCAAGCTCTCCAAGCCCAACTCCCTTCAGCACCTAACCCGACCCGACCCGCTTCGATCCCTCTTCTCCTTCCCAACGGCTCCTTCCTTTTCCCCCGCTCACGCGATCCGCTTTCCTCGCCAACGCTCGCGCCCATGTCGCATCGCCGTTGCCCTCGCCCCCGCGACCTCAACCACGACTCCCTCACTTTCCTCACCCTCTCCTCGTCTCTAACCCTCTCTCCCCATGAAGAATCGAGTCTTAAACCTCTCTCTCGTTCACCCAAAAATCTTGTTCACCCAACCCACTGCCGCTCGACCCTCACCGACGATGACGACCCCACCACCTCGTACTCCCCCTCGCTCACTCCTCCTCAACCAACAGAACCCCTCACCACTACACTCCATCAACCCAAGCACCAACACTGCCGGCGCCCCGCTGCCGCTACCAAATCCTCCACCATCAATCTCGTCGTCATCTCCCCCTTCACTCCATCGCACAACTCTGAGCTCCGCCACCATCTCCACTCTCCTTCTCCAAAATCCCCGGAACCGAGCTCCCCATACCGCCATCACCACCAACCACCGACCCGCTCCCGGTGAGCTCCTCATCGACGCCCGCCGACCATCGTCGACCCCCTCGTCGTCGCCAGTTAGATCCCTCTCTCTCTCTCTGTCTCTCTGTTTCTCTCTTCCTCTCTCTCTACATCTCTCTCTCTCTTTCCCTCTCTCTCTCTACCTCTCTGTCTCTCTCTCCCTCTATATCTCTGTTTCTCTCTCTCTCTCTAATCCCCCCCTCTCTCAATTTCTCTAATTCTCTCTCTCTAATTCCCTCTCTCTGTCTCTCTCTCTCTAATTCTCTCTTCCTCTCTCTCTAAATTTCTCTTTCCCTTTATCAGCGTCTCACCCTCCCTCACATCAAAACAAGGAACAACGTGAAGCAGTGAAGAAAAGGAGGGCACGAAGAGCCGCTAGATCGAGTGAAATTGTCGGATTCTAAAAGACTGAGCCGGTGCTGCGTTCGTGGCGCGATCGTGCTGATACCACTGCAGTATTATCGTCGACACGTGTCCATGCAAGTATTTTTACTCGCTACATGCTAATCTATTCATGTTACAAACTCAAATCGTATAAATCGCAAACTTACAAATCATGATAACTTATATGATATACATGTTCGATGTGTGACCTCAATGAAAATATTCATCTAATTTGACGAAATTGGATTGTCTATGCTGACCCTTGTAGTGATGAATATCTCGTATAAATCTCACTAGAAAATACGACTGTTAGTGACTAAAATGAATACCCCCAAATATACCCGTAAAACTAGAAATTTCCCGTATCTGAAAATTGTTAAAATCACCATAAATTATGTACACACTGAAATGATGCGTTAGAGG
This sequence comes from Agapanthus africanus, assembly GCA_030015575.1. Lineage (NCBI taxonomy): Eukaryota > Viridiplantae > Streptophyta > Magnoliopsida > Asparagales > Amaryllidaceae > Agapanthus > Agapanthus africanus. Next base: position 213,622,253 of record CM057339.1, read on the forward strand.
GCTTAAATCGAATCCGACTCGACGAACTATAACCCTATGCAAGTTTTTATTGGTTTCTGTACTGAAATTGTGGCGATATTTGGATCGAAGTGCGGCTCTGGACTGCAGTCCAGAGCAACTCTGGTTACTGTTTACTGTTCCGTAATGTGTGCCACTTGGTTTCCTGAACTCGTATGTTGCAGAACTCTGCATTTTATTAAAGGTGAATATGTTAGATAGATAACGTAAGTGGTTTCACCCTGTTTCATCATCGTTTACTATTTAAAATGCAATTTAAAGGACCGGGACGTCTAGCAGTCCCAAACAGAACCAAAACTGACACCCCAATGTTGAGTAATGCATAACTCCTGACGTACAGATGCAATTGAGAATCCGTCTATTGCGTTGAAAACCCTAGATTTCATTCAACTGTAGCGTCGCTAAAATCTGATCCCAACTGGGATTAAAATGTGTTGCGAAACGGATTTCCGATTCTAAAACCGGATTTCCAGCAGTGCACGCTTAAAATGAAATGGCCACATCTAGTGATCCCGAAACCCGATTGACGTGAAACTGAATTTGTTGGATAGATAATCAGACCTACTACTTATCCTCTATTCATTGTTTCACTAAACTATGCATGTATGATTTAGGATAAATTATGCAAGTGGTAGGATACTGACATATGACATCTTAATCATGCCTTACGTACTGTTTTCACATTACATCATATATATGTGTGTGTCATTGCATTGGTAACCTAGTGATCATGTGCATTACCTAATGTTAGGTATTAGTGGTGATTGTGGCAAGTACGTTAGTATTCGTGCATGAGTGGATAAGTGAAAGTGACACGTACTTGTACACAATCGGTGGACCCTATTATTCTTTTGCATTGTCGACGTCTGTGGGACGTGTATAAGTGTGACTATAAGTAGTATGTGACACTTAAGGAAGCACTTGTATGGGTGTCATAGGTAAGACACCAGACACTGTCCATCTATCTTGGGTATCAGTCAGGACGTGCTTGATGGAGATCATGTCTCCAGTTCTCGCGCAGACCTGTCATGGACCGACCGGTATTTGAGGTTATGGTTAGCGTTTGATGTAGACCACGAGGTGTGGGGTGGTTTGAGTATGAGTTCAACAGAATCTCGGGAGTCCCATGTCGGCTTATATATATGGAGATATATGGAGATTTACAGGGTACATGATTATTACCGTGAGTTATATTTTGGGCCCGTGGTCCCTTGCCCTTGGGTCCTACCCTTGGGTGGAGGACACGCGCGAGTGGTTGACTCTCACACTTGGACTGACGATAGGCTTAGTGACCTGTACAGTGAAACTTAGAGACTGATAGGGATAATGGCATTGATATACATTACTTACTATGTTGACATACCTGGCATACTATTTTACTGCTTTACTGTTCACCTGATCTATTGGACACTTAATTGGTTACTCCATGTTCATATCTTTACCGTCTTGATTTATTGTTATATATCTATTATCACTGTTCGAGTTACCACTTGCATCTATATATTTATATTGCTATTGTGTCGCTCTGACGACCTGAGTATGCATGCTCAGAGTGAGGAGTGGATCTAGCCTGGACCAGGACCAGACGTACATCGTGAACATCTTGATCAGCTATCCAGAGCTATACTCTTTTTACCTCCATCAGGTCAGTTCTTTATATTTTTTTGTTTCAGATACTGCATTTCTCATTACCTGTGCGTTGTTTACTGATTACCACGTAAAGCTAGAAGCCGAAGTGCGACTACGGCAGGATATTTTCTTGACCGTAGGAGCATGGCTGGCCTTATCAACCCCTCGTATTCCGTATTTTGGGAAGCGGGGCGTGACAAAACCCACCAAGGGGAGCTTGGATCTGTCATTAGATCTCAAAAAGAAGAGAATTTTAGATCTCACATCTCTTGATCTTCAAGATCCAGCCAACAGAGGAGGAAGAAGAAGAACCCATTTCCTCAACCAAAACATTTTTAGGAGTTTTAACTCCATATATATATATATATATATATATATAACAACAAATATTTCCTTTCTGAAGCATAGCTTCTGTTTCTGGGACTAAAAGCCCCTTTCACCTCGCCGGCGCTCAAGCGCCGAGTGCCCACGTGCCGACACGTGGCGCGCTAGCGCTCGGGCGCATAGCGTGCACGTGCCGACACGTGGCACGTTTGCGCTCCGGCGCACTGCGCCCGAGCGCAAAGCGCCCACGTGGCGCGCTTGCACTCAAGCGCACTGCGCCCGAGCGCAAAGCGCCCACGTGGCGCGCTTGCACTCAAGCGCACTGCGTCCGAGCGCAAAGCGCCCATGTGCCGACACGTGGCGCGCTTGCGCCCCGGCGCTCTGCGCCCGAGCGCAAAGCGCCCATGTGCCGACACGTAGCGCGCTTGCGCTCCAGCGCCCAGCGCTCATGCGCCCAGCGCCCACGTGCTGACACGTGGCGCGCTTGCGCCTAAGCGCACAACACCTAAGCGCACATCGCTCGAGGCGCTGGCCCCTACGCATCCTTTGGATGTTTTTTCCCCTCTCTTTTTTTATATATATACATATATATATATATATATATATATATATATACATATGCATACATATGTATACATACACATACTCCACGACACTGCCCCTGTTAGAAAAAAAAATTCTAACGGGACGCTGCCCCGCACTCCGTAAGGGGGCTGCTAGCCCCCTTGACCCCCAACCCGCTATCCGGGTAGCGGGACCCCTGTAAAAACTCTGCGTGGCTCCCGATATATCCAAACCCCCCTTTCAAAACACAGCACACGTACACTGCACATTGAGTTCGCATGACCTGTTTAACCCGGTAATCGGAGGTTCCCTCGCCACAAAGACGAGGGGTAATTAACGGCAGCTTAGTCCGCGGCTGCCGGAGATTCAGATCCCCACAATCAATAAACCCTGGCCTACTCTAGGCAGAGGGAATCTGTAGTATACGCCTGAAAAGCGCGCGCGTATTCCCATCTTAATGGGGTGACGAAAAACACCCTACAACTTCAAGTCTCATATAGAGAAACCCCCCTGCAAACTTTGAGAAAAACTCAAAGAGAAAGAAGAGCAAGCTCTTAGAAAAAGAAGATCATTTCTTCAAGGTAAAGAATTAATTCTTGAACAACAGAGATGAAATCATCTCATTAAAAAAGAACTATATTCTTAAAGGATCACAGATCTACAAAAGACCAAGGTCTTTGATAAAAAGAAAAAGATCAAAAGATCTAATAATAAAAATAAAAGAAGTATTTACTTCATTCACAGATCCTTGATCTACAAAGGCAGAGCCCTTTTATAAACAAGAACTTTTGTTCTTGAGGAAAAGCCTCCTTTAAAAGAAGAACATAAACTTGTTCTCTGATCATAAATTTGATCAGATGCGCTTTGCGCTACTGAACAGTGCCTTGCACTCATGAACTGCGCTTTTGCGCTCCTTGGACCGGCGCTCAGTGCCAAAACGTACCATGTGTCAATCACAGAAACAACTTGCGCTTTTCGCTTCTGAAGTAGCGCTCTGCACTCATGGGCTGGCGCTCAGCGCCAAGCGCGCCACGTGTCACTCATTGGTGCACCACCAAACTAGCGCAAAGCGCTCATAAATTGAAACCGCAATGCGCTCATAAACTAGCGCTAAGCGCAACACGTGTCACCTTCGTGTGCGCTACCTGACAGAAGCGCAATGCGCTCTTTAATTGGCGCAAAGCGCCTGACGCGCCACGTGGCGCACTGTCAGAACACACTTTGTTCTAATGAATGCTATGCATTCAATACAAGACAAAAAAATGTCAGGATCTAATGCTCAGCATTATTAAGGGCCAAGCCCAAATAAAGACTCAACAGCCCAGAACAATAAAATGTTAAACATTTTAATCTTATTGGACTTAGCCCAATATTGGCCATAAGTCTTCAACTTATATTGAACTGAGTTCATCTGCTCACAAATATTTAACAGATCTCAGTCCCAAACTGGACTACAAATCCTTCAACCAACTCACACCGGTTCAAGGGTACATCTCTTTACTCCTCTGATATCTGTCGTTGTAATCCTTCAACGTCTTCAGAGATGTGACGGGTCCCGACTACCACACATTTCACGGACTTTGGGGTCCTTAAACTCATGGACTACGATGTCCTTAAACTTTATAGACTACGATGTATTTAAACCGGACTATGGGGTCCTTAATCCCACGGACTACGATGTCCTTAACCTGGACTGTGGGGTCCTTAAGCCCACGGACTACGATGTCCTTAACCTAGACCGAGATGTCCTTAAACTACCGTTGGACCGAGATGTCCTTAAACTACCGATGGACTGAGATGTCCTTAAACTAACAGTAGACCACCATGTCCTTAAACTGGTAATCGACCGCAATGTCCCTAAACTAAACAATAGAGCCCAATTGCTCTCTTGTCGGATCTAAATGATCCTGTTAAGTTGATCTTAGTCTAAAAATTAGACTAACGTATCCTTAACATACGTTTAAGTTGATCTTAGTCTTAAATGAGGCTAACGTATCCTTAAACCTAAACCCCAAACCCAAATCTAAGAAGATACGGATTTGGACTAATCCACGCCCTACGGGCGACAACATAAATTAGTCTCCGTATACAATCCACGGGCAACCACAAACAAAACAAACACCCATGACACGAAGTGACCATCTGGAGTCAGGAGAAGGAGAAAGTTGTTACCGCGATGCGGTAGCGTAATTAACTGCAGGGGCTTGCGCCTGCAGAGAAGAGCGTCCCCACAATCAAAAACCCCTCACCATGAGGGGGAATATGACGAAGTCTACTACATCGGCCGCATCCGTTTAAACTTTCGATACACGGTGCCATAAATCAACTTGGTATCTTCGGAGAGGTGGACGGATAACACCAATTAGCATCTGCCCTCAGATTCAGGCAAGACGTTCGCCGCGTCTTCCTGGTTTCCGGCGGTAAACACCGGGGTGGTGGCCTTAGAGTCGGCGCCCCCACCGGGAGCTTCGGCACCAAGAGCCGGGGTGATCGCCTGATCCCCAATGCTCCCACCGAGAGCCTCTCCCCCGGCGGCACTTCCAGCGACATCTCCCTGCGTCTCATCCTCGAGGGGGTACTCAAGCCGGAGCCCGCCGTCGGCAAACTCAGGCATTAACGCCTTGACGGCATCGAGAGCCTGATGCAGGGCCGAGGCGTCAGCAAGGTCGGCGTAGAATTGATCTGACGTCTTGTAACTCTCCACCGCCTTTGCGTCCCGGAGGTCGGCGTGCTTCACCCTTTCCTTCGCCGTCTTGTTTTCCCTCTTAAGGGTGCCACGCGTCTTCTTCAGCGTGGCGTTGAGCACCCTGGCCTCCTCCAACTTAGCCTCGACGGCCTTTTTGGACTCCTTCAAAACTCGTATGGACTCCCTGCATTTGGAGTTCACCCCCTCCTCGGCGACCACCCGATCTTCGAGGGCGACGATCCTCTCCCTCGCTTGACGCAGCTCCCGGCTCAGGCCCTCCTCCCGCGAGGAAGACTCGCCCACTATCCGTATCGCCGGGGCAATTTCCTCGTGCTCTATGTAGGCGATGAAGGCGCAGTGCTGGAGGACCTAAGGAAAACAAAAGGAGAGGTTAAGAAGTATCCGATCCGACAAACAAAAGATGCTTAACGAAAACACAAACAGGAGGCGGATACCGACCTGAACAGCCTCCTGAGCAATGGCGACGACTTGGGCCTTGAGGGTACCCCGGGGAATTTTGCTCCCGGTCGACCGTTCCATTTCCAAGAGCAAGCTGTCGGCGATGGAAAGCCCCGAGGGTACTTCGAAATAAACGTCCCCTTCATGCATGAAGATCGGAGAGGACGTCGATCGAGACACCATCCTCTTGTGCCTCTTGAGGGGAACCTCGGGGAGGTCAACCTCGTCCTCCACCTCCAAAACCCACGGCTCCAGCTCTTGAGTGTGCTTACAGCTCTCCCTGCGGCTGGTCTCCGAAGCCGGGGGCATGGTGGAATGCCTAGCCAAGACGGCCGCCGGTGGGGCCTGGCTCGCAGCGGGGCGGGACGGGCCGGCGCCCCCGGCCTTCCTCCTCTTCTTCTCGGCCATGGCAGCCAGGAATTTGGATCAGTCCATCGGTTCTGCGAAAAAGGAAAATACACAAAGGGAGTTAGTGACACCAGAAAGAACGGGAGAAAATATGCAAGTTCAGACAGGTCGCCTAGGCTCCTAACTTACCCATAAATCGAGCGGGGCTGAGCCCGGCCCAACTAAGGGCCCGCTCGGAAAGCAAAACATCGGCCCGTTGGATAGGCTCCCATGCCGACACCGTCCTCGCTTCGGGAGAGGACGACTGCTTCACCCGCGGGCAGTCGGCCCTGTGCCACTGTACATGCACAGGATGTAATAACCCTAAACTTTCTGTACAAATTTTTTCAAAAAATACAGAAAGGGGTCTTTTTTCCTGAGCACAAGATATAAGTTTGTTTTGCTTTTTAATAGCAAGAAGAAGCTTGTAGCTCATTGGTAAGACCTTGCACTACTGAACCAAGCCACCAGAGTTCAAATCTCATACCTCACATTATTTTTAATATTATTTTATTTTGAATTTTTAGAAGTCCAATGGTCTACACGTGCATAACTCATAAAAACCCCACTACACATATAAAACAAAATAGCCCAAGAGAATCACCGACCGACGAGCGACCCACGGCGGCGACTTGGCCGACTCACGGTGACTCGGACGGCGACTCGGCCGACTCGGGCCGCCGCCGCCGGCCGAGTTGAGCCGGATCGGCCTGAATCCTTCTATGGCTCTCTGTCTTTTGGCATTCTGGTAACTCCTGCACACTTTAAATTTTTTGGAAATAAACATAGCCTTTTAAATCCAATTAAAACCACATTAAACTATATTTTTAATACAACTTTTATTATATTTTTCAATTCAACCTTTTACCTGCCCTAACCCTAATCTTTCCCTATAAATATCAACCCTTAACACACACCCCTCACTCACAATCCTGTCCAAACTCTCAAGAAAACTCTATAGAATTCTTGTGTACAAGTGGAGTTAGCGAAGGGCGAAACTCCGGCGATCTTCTGACGACGACCCTAGGAGCTCCCGGCAACGAAACGACGCACCGGCGCCTCCTACCGTTTCCTCTTCCTTATCTCTAACCTACAAGCCCGTAAGTCCCACCTCCCTCTTCTCTATTCTTTTCTAAAAACATGTATTTCTAAAACCCGACGGAATCGGAGCTAATCCGATGTCCGATTCGGTTCTTCCTAAAAAATCTCACTTTTTCTTAAATACAATCATACTAAACCCTTACATGTTGACTATTAAACATTAACAAGTCATATTGAACAAGTTCCACATCAAAAGGATTTCTATTTCCATTTTTATCGTACTTTTTTACTATAATACCATGTAGTTTAATTTCGACATTTAAAACTTCACAATCTTGCTATACCTTTAAGTAGATCACGAGGTAATGACCTACCTCCTCACACACTCATATGCAACATAGCACAATACCTTTCGGGAAAATAGAATACGGGAAAACGAAACTTTACATAGAAGTACCACTAACTATTAAAACCGTTTCTATAAGATTACGTATTTTATAAATCTTTGCAAAGCGCCGTTACGACCGATTTTGGGGAACCCGACTGGGATGGTGCGGATTATTGCACATCACTGGGCTTAGCAGTGCGAGATGCAAACCTCCGCAAGGAGCATACGGTCTCGAGAGATTTAAAATACAAAAATCTTAAGAAAATGAGATTTCTAGAAAGATAATATATATTAAAATTATTTTTATATAAATATATATATATGTATCATTAAAAAACATATTTTATGATAATATAAATATTCTAACTTTTTCTAAAATCACAAGAATCACTTTACATTAAAATACCATGAATTCCATACAAGTTCAATATTACAATTAAATACCATTTATTATGAAAATTAGGTTGTTTTCACTAGAAATATCACAAATATAAAATCTACATCTATGACAATTCTAAAGACGATAATTAAATACTTGGGGTGTATTTTGAAAATTATACAAAAGTATTTTAACATAACCCCCCTCAAGTGCTATAAATTACCCTAAGGACACTAGTAAATATAGGTTTAAGCGGGACCAGTCTCTTGAGCCTCAGAGAGCCGGAGATATAGGTGCTTGCCTATCTAAGGTAGACAACTTAACAAACGGTGTTATCAACACGGTAATCGTTTTTGAAAAAGACACAAATCCTTCCGCCCATGTGCAGCGGTTACCGATAACACCAAAACCTAATTCAGGATTCGATTTCTTTTCTAATTGTTCTGACTCAGACTGAGTCTCTTTTTAAATAATCTGACTTGAATATGATTCAAGTATCCAAACCACGATTCAACATGAATCCATAAATCCATATATTCAATCTATTAATCTATACAACTTGACCGAACCGAACCATGGATATACTTCCATTTACATGATTCTCCAGTTACATCCATTTACATGATTATCCAGTTACATCCATTTACTGATATCATGGTTTCGGCAAGTCATCTATACAATTCAATTTTCAAGACAATACAATACAATACAATACCATCATTACAATCATTACTATCAATACAATAAATACACGGTGTATTGGGGTAGTTCATTCGTGAATCCAACAGAGTCTCAAGAGTCCCCCTAGACCACGAATCCATATCTACTAACACAAGCAAGCTATCATGAGGGCCCGTGTTTCCATGCTCCTGGATTACAGCCTGTTGAGTTTGGAATACTTCGACGACGGTCGAAGTCCCGTTACTAACATTTGATTCGGGCCCGTGGTTCCCTACCCCTGGACTACAGCCTGTTGGGTTTGAGAACACTCTTGAGATTGGTTGACATTCACCCTTGAACTTACGATAACAACAGCATTAATACTAAATACAACAGTGTAACAATATAATACAACTTTAAAATCTACTCTCTCTCTCTCTTTCTTTCTTTTCTACTTCTTCCTTATCTTTGAGACTTACCGAGCGATTTGTTCACTGACGACATTCTCTTTCTTTCTTCTTTGAATGTCGTCGGGTGTTTCGGACCTTCAAGAGATCGAGCCTAGCACTGAAGACTTGGACCAGTTTATTGAAGATCCCGAGCTGTAGTTACACTTGTACACATTTCATTTCAGTACTTTTCATTTCTGTTATGCCACTGTTTAGGCATCGCTTTATCCCATGTATTTACTTTTCCATGTGTTGTAAGAAGAATGTGAATAAATAAAGTTGCTGTTCAATTATATCTTTTGTCTCTTGTGCATTTTTATTTATATTGCTTAGATACGCTTAGCGTATTTACTTCAGAGTAAATACGTAGCGGCCTCGTCTCGTCCTCTGCCCGTACACTGGGAAGCGGGGCGTGACAGGTTTTGTTGGCGGCCCATGCAGGTCAGAACTGTATGGAACACTACCATGCAGTTCTGTTCTGCGTGAACAACCTAAGCAATATAACACAAGAACCAGCAACTAAAACATTCTTTACAATTCATACTCCTTGAATCTTATCATTTCATATTCTTTGAATCATATACTTTGAATCTGTCCTAACCTAAATTTTTCTTTCAAGGTTATGGATTCACCAAACAACACCAGCACCAATTTCAACAACACTCCACCACCACTACAGATTACACCTGCCGTAGCTGCTCTGATCAACGAGCAGACGGTTCTGCTTGAGGCAGTCCGCAGCCTCCTGGAAGGACAGCAGCAGCAGACTGCTATTCTCTTGAACCATCCAGAAGCAGAAGCACCTGGTGTCAAGAAATTCAGGGCTTTGCACCCCCAAACAGTTTACAGGAAAAGAGAGCCCACTGAAAGCTGAAGAATGGGCTCAGAGCATCGAAGATGATCTGGCAGCGGCACAAGTGCCAGAGATAGCTTGGGTTCGTGCTGCAAAATTACAGCTCACGGACAATGCACGGGTCTGGTGGAAGGCGGAAGAAAGCCGTCTTGACCAACCTATCGAATGGAATATTTTCCGAGACATGTTCGACTCAAAGTACTTCCCTGAGACTGCCAGGTTCGACATGGAACAACAGTTCATCCATCTACAGTAAGGTTCGATGTGGACCAAGTCAGTAAATGAGTATGACGCTGAGTTCACCATACTCAGTCGGTAAGATATGTCTCAATGTTCGATTTTATATCACATACTACACAGCTAACACAAGACCGTAACAGGTTTGCGGCCCATCTCATACTGACTGCTGAGATCAGAGCTAGAAGATTTCAGCAAGGGTTGGACCCGGAAATCCAAGCTGCATTAGCTACAGGGGATTTCCTAATCCATGATACAACTTTGAAAGCTGCCCGAAGATATAAGGCAGTGGTGAAGAAGAAGGGCAGATCTCAATCTGCCGGAGTGAAGCGGCCTGCCAACCAGATGGCAGGAGAAGCCGCATCAGAACCACCATTTGTACCAAGGAGACCGAGAGCACCAATAAACAGACCCGGCCCAGCCTTTTGTACTTACTGCAAGAGAGCTGGACATCTGATGGAAGATTGCAGACGAGCAAATGGTCTTTGGCTGATATGTGGATCATCCTCACATACCATTAGAACTTGCCCACACAACCGAACTAATTCTAATTCCGCAGCTATACTACCTATCCAAGCTCGACCTACTCGTTTAGCTCTTCCTGGACCACCTCCACGCGGACCACCCTTATCTTGACAACCAGCAATGTACCAGCATGCACGAAGAAACGTGCTGAGACGCCAGGCTTACAATTTGGCAGCCGTAGAAGCTGAGACGGTTGGCCAGGATAACCCTGATAATTCTCTTCAGCCTTTTCAAACCCTTGTACCACCTTGTTATTTTTCATACACTATCAGTATTTCAGTCACCAAACTTTTCTTGAATCTGTTACACTTTTCTTTTATAAATTTCGAGGATGAAATTTTTATAAGGAGGGTAGAATGTAGCAATCCTAAACTTTCTGTACAATTTTTTTCAAAAAATACAGAAAGGGGTATTTTTGCCTGAGCACAAGATATAAGTTTATTTTGCTTTTTAATAGCAAGAATGAGCTTGTAGCTCATTGGTAAGACCTTGCACTGCTGAACCAAACCACCAGAGTTCAAATCTCATCCCTCATATTATTTTTAATATTATTTTATTTTGAATTTTTAGAAGTCTAAGGGTCTACACGTGCATTACTCGTAAAAACCCCACTACACATATAAAACAAAATAGCCCAGGAGAATCACCGACCGACGAGCGACCCACAGCAGCGAGCCCCGGCCGGACTCGCCGTGACTCGGCCGACTCGGGCCGCCGCCGTCGGCCGAGTTGAGCCGGATCGGCCTGAATCCTTCTGTGGCTCTCTGTCTTTTGGCATTCTGGTAACTCCTGCACACTTTAAATTTTCTGGAAATAAACAGAGCCTTTTAAATCCAATTAAAACCCCATTAAACTATATTTTAAAAACAATTTTTATTACATTTTTTAATTCAACTTTTCACCTACCCTAACCTTAATCTTTTCCTATAAATATCAACCCTAAACACACACCCCTCACTCACAATTCTTTCCAAACTCTCAAGAAAACTCTATAGAATTCTTGTGTACAAGTGGAGTTAGCGAAGGGCAAAACTCCGGCGATCTTCCGACGACGACCCTAGGAGCTCCCGGCAACGAAACGATGCACCGGCGCCTCCTACCATTTCCTCTTCCTCATCCCTAACCTACAAACACGTAAGTCCCACCTCCCTCTTCTCTATTCTTTTCTAAAAACATGTATTTCTAAAACCCGACGGAATCGGAGTTAATCCGATGTCCGATTCGGTTCTTCCTAAAAATTTCACTTTTTCTTAAATACAATCATACTAAACCCTTACATGTTGACTATTAAATATTAACAAGTCATATTGAACAAGTTCCATATTAAAAGAATTTCTATTTCCATTTTTATCTTACATTTTCACTATAGTACCATGAAGTTTAATTTCAACATTTAAAACATCACAATCTTGCTATACCTTTAAATAGATCACGAGGTAAGGACCTACCTCCTCACACACTCATATGCAATATAGCACAATACCTTTCGGGAATATAGAATACGGGAAAACAAAACTTTACATAGAAGTACCACTAACTATTAAAACCGTTTCTATAAGATTACGTATTTTATAAATCTTTGCAAGGCGCCGCTACAATCCATTTTGGGGACCCCGACTGGGATGGTGCAGATTATCGCACATCCCTGGGCTTAGTAGTGCGGGATGCAGATCTCCGCAAGGAGCATATGGTCTCGAGAGATTTAAAATACAAAAATCTTAAGAAAATGAGATTTCTAGAAATATAATATATATTAAAATTATTTATATATATATGTATCATTAAAATACCTATTTTGTGATAATATAAATATTTTAACTTTTTCTAAAATCACAAGAATCACTTTACATTAAAATACCATGAATTCCATACAAGTTCAATATTACAATTAAATACTATTTATTATGAAAATTAGGTTGTTTTCACTAGAAATATCACAAATATAAAATCTACATCTATGACAATTCTAAAGACGATAATTAAATACTTGGGGTGTATTTTGAAAATTATACAAAAGTATTTTAACATAAATCCCCCTCAAGTGCTATAAATTACCCTAAGAACTCTAGTAAATATAGGTTTAAGCGGTACCAGTCTCTTGAACCTCAGGGAGCCAGAGATATGGGTGCTTGCCTATCTAAGGTAGACAACTTAACAAACAGTGTTATCAACACGGTAATCGTTTTTGAAAAAGATACAAATCCTTCCGCCCATGTGCAGCGGTTACCGATAACACCAAAACCTAATTCAGGATTCAATTTCTTTTCTAATTGTTCTGACTCAGACTGAGTCTCTTTTTAAATAATCTGACTTGAATATGATTCAAGTATCCAAACCACAATTCAACATGAATCCATAAATCTATATATTCAATCTATCAATCTATACAACTTGACTGAACCGAACCATGGATATACTTCCATTTATATAATTCTCCTGTTACATCCATTTACATGATTTTCCAGTTGCATCCATTTACTGATATCATGGTTTCGACAAGTCATCTATACAATTCAATTTTCAATACAATACAATACAATACAATACCATCATTACAATCATTACTATCAATACAATAAATACACAGGGCATTAGGGTAATTCATTCGTGAATCCAACAGAATCTCAAGAGTCCGCCTAGAACATGAGTCCATGTCTACTAACACAAGCAAGCTATCATGAGGACCCGTGTTTCCATGTTCCTGGATTACAGCCTGTTGAGTTTGGAATACTTCAACGACGGTCGAAGTCCCGTTACTAACATTTGATTCGGGCTCGTGGTTCCCTACCCCTGGATTACAGCCTGTTGGGTTTGAGAACACTCTTGAGATTGATTGACATTCACCCTTGAACTTACGATAACAACAACATTAATACTAAATACAACAGTATAACAATATAATACAACTTTAAAATCCACTCTCTCTCTTTCTTTCTTTTCTACTTCTTCCTTATCTTTGAGATTTACCGAGCAATTTGTTCGCTGACGACATTCTCTTTCTTTCTTCTTTGAATGTCGTCAGGTGTTTCGGACCTTCAAGAGATCGATCCTACCACTGAAGACTTGGACCGGTTTATTGAGGATCCCGAGCTGCAGTTACACTTGTACACATTTCATTTCAGTACTTTTCATTTCTGTTAGGCCACTGTTTAGGCATCGCTTTATCCCATGTATTTACTTTTCCATGTATTGTAAAAAGAATGTGAATAAATAAAGTTGCTGTTCAATTATATTTTCTGTCTCTTGTGCATTTTTATTTATATTTCTTAGATACGCTTAGCGTATTTATTTCAGAGTAAATACGTAGCGGCCTCGTCGCGTCCTCTGCCTGTACACTGGGAAGCGGGGCGTGACACATGCCAATCCTCACCCTCGGGTGGCTCGACAAATATGAACTTCTCCTTCCATTCATGGATGGAAGAAGGAACTGTTATGACCCTTGACCCGGCCGCCCCTCCCCTATGTTTCCTAAAGGAAACATACACCCAGCTCAGCTCGTCCTTATGGGTGCCGTGATGATTTTTATAGTAAAGGGAGGAAAGAAGAAGGGTCAAGCTGAAAGGGATTTCTTCAAGTCTCAACCGGACAAGGAACCTGAGGACAATCCTTCACGAGTTCGGCACTAGCTGGTCCGGAGCTAGTTGAAAACAACGCAGCGCCCCGCATGTCTCGGGGGAGAATGGCAGACGCATTCCAGCCCAAAAGGTATTTAGGTACAAGGCGATCTCCTTGCCCTGCACCTGGTCCGCCCTCTCTCCCACCCTAGCCAAGCGCAGCGAGTAACTAGGGGGAATGTGGAAGCGAGCCCGGATTATGGTGAGCTCGTCCACATTCCTCAGGAGGGAGGGCGCATTACGAGCATTCCTGATACGATCTTTGGGGACCCTCCTCGTCGCACTACCACGGGAAGCACGAGTAACCCTAACTCTATGGGGGGAATCCGACTCGGATAGGGCAGAGGAAGAAGCAGCGGAAGACTCCCTAAACTCTACCCTAACTATCTCAACAGACTCCCTAGAGGAAGATATCTAACCTGAGTCAAAAAAGGAGTCCTCCGAGGAAAGAGCGCGAGAAATCCGACCTAAAGGAAAGAGCGCCGAGCTAACTCTCACAGCGATGGAGAAATGATAGCGGAGTGTGGACCCTGGGGGATCCCACCTCTATTTATAGCATTTGGCAAACGCATCCAACAACGCAGATAGTTTCCCGCCAAATCAACACTTCGCGCTTGACGGCCGTCGACATTTCATGTGTCGCACGACTATTGAACGCGTCCCTTCAAGCGCAGAGGACAGCGGCAACCCGTCACGTCAGCCAACCGGCGCGCCTCAACGAACGTACGATCGAATTGGCGCTCCCTCTTTAATGCACGATCTCCTCTTTGATCCGCTGACGTCATCAAAAGATACGCCCAACTGTCTCAGGAATCCATGCTGACGAGGTCTTCAACTACGAACTGAGCCCGGGTGACCGATCAGACCACTCTTAACCCGAACCATAAATAGGTCAGGATGAGAGTGGGGGGATAATAATGGTGCTCATAAGTGGGAGCTCCCCAGATCATGACACGTGCCAGAAGACGTGTCCCGATGCACACAGAAACAGGGCAAGGACTACACATTGGAAGCGTCCCCCGGGGCTATCTTTCCGCTGCCTGGGCCCGGCCTTCGAGGATTCCCTGAACAGTCCTGTGGTCGCCAAGTAAACGACCAATGGCTCACCTCCGAACCCTCCTGCACGCTGAGCTTCCTCAACCCTCCCAGCTCATCTCCGGGCTATCATAGAACTAAACTTTCTCGGCCTCCCGCTCGCCTCCGAGCCTCCCACCGAACTAAGATTCCTCGATTCTATTGGGCGACCCAGAACGCAGATCACAGGCGTCTCCGCCACGGCTTCGCGAATCTCGCCAAACGCGAGATATCCGCCGCCCCACGATCCCGCGTTCCACGCCGTCGCATCCCCCATTCACGGGCGTATCTCGTCATTAATGGGGGATCCCACTATTCTCGCGGGCGCAACGCCAGGGGTGTAACGGCCGGCGAGAATCTCGTGCCCGCTAGCCCATGGCTACCGCTATATAAACCCCTCTCTCAGACGACTCAGGTAAGGAAATTCTTATCCAATAGGCCGCTACTCTGCCCGGATAGCTCGACTAACTTGATCGTCGGAGGGTCCACGGTAGTACAACCATTCCGGGACTTTTTTGCAGGTAGCTCGGCTTCACACCAAACTAAACCCATTGAGATCCACACGTCTCAGGCGACAATCCTCAAACCCAATCTCAGCCGTTTGCTAGATCGTCGGAAGACAACATCTGAAAGAGATCCAGAGCTCTATCACCTCCTCTTCTTCAACCGCTCTCATCACTGATCGCCATCATCATCTTCAACCGCCTCTCCTCATCACCGATCTCCTCCTCTTCTTCAACCCCTCCTCATCATCCAACATCAACATCACTGATCACCATCACCGTCACCGTCACCGTCATCAACCTCCTCTTCTTCAATCATCATCAACCTCATCCTTCTCGTCATCAGCCCAGCCGCCTCTGCCGCCGAGCGCATGGCTCCGGGGTCTGAGGAGGAGAGGAGAGAGAGAGAGAGAGAGCGGAGAGAGAGGTTGAGGAGGTGAGGGACCTCCTCAACTCCTCAACTCATCGAGCAGCTCGACCGTGACCAAATCCTAACCCCCAACTCCGACTCCCCTCAAGCCCCCCTCCCCCTCCCTCCAGTTCGCCTACGCCGCCGTAGCCGTCGACCTCACCGTCCGGTTCTTGAGGGACGACGACAGTGGCGGAGGAGACTTTGGGGATTTCTTCGACGCGGTGAATAGGATAAGGAACGGTTCAACTCAAAAGCACTACTCAAGGACCAGAAAACAGACAAACAGATAACATTCCGCTATTTTGTTGTAGAGAATCATCTCGGTTACATTACCATATATTCCGTATTTCTCGAGTTCGATTGGATGGGATCAAAATCAAATTTTCAACAGATCACCAACAATAGCTTTTGCTATCCTCCTGTTATGGACACTGTGGAGCTAAAATTATAGCTGTTATGGACATTATGGACATTATTGACATCGTGGTCAATTAAGAATCTGTTACTTCTTGTATCCCTTATTATTTGGGTGATAATATCAAGGCTAAAATTTTTACAAACTGCTCTTAGCTACGAGCGTTTTTCACCTTAATTTTTTTTTTTTAATCGCAGACTCCTCCTTACCTTGGTTTCAAGGATTTAGTTTTTAATTAAATACCCTTAAAACTGTAATAAAGAACGTATAGGCAGTTAACTGGAAATCTCTCGTTGTTTGGTGTAGTTTACTGGAATATGGAATTTAGCCTAAAACATACCTGGTTAATTGGTAGTTAAAATCCCCAACTTTATGCACATGTCTTGATCTGTTTTTTTGGAACTTACAGGGATAATTTCTCTTTTGTGGATCAAGCTCTTAATGAGCATGTTTACTGCGTTGCAGGTTATCAAAGATAGAGGCAGTGATATCATAATAGTCGGTCATGGGATTATAAAGGCAGCCAATCCTGCCTATGCGGCTAGAGATTATCGAGATTAAGGATGGGCCGGATGCCTACAAGGCAAGTTGCACGTAGGAGATGTTGCCCAAATTTTCATCGATCAGGTTGTAATTTCCTTCGAGATAGAGAGCTGGATGCTCTCCATCATGGGAATTTTGCTTGTTGGAGACGGCATAGCAAAAGCTCTAGTCTTTCTAAGCATGTGTCTTCAATGCTGCAGAGATTTTCAAGCGCTCGTAAAGGTTTTGTGTGCGCATAATATATTTGCTTGCTAATCAATTGTAGTTTTCCCCTCCTTTGGGATCCGTAACTTTTTTGGGGTCATCTTATTGTCATAATATGTTATTTTTAATAATGATATCGGGAGACATGCTGTATCCAACAATGATTGAAAAAAAAATTCCAGCAATGCTTATGATGGTTCATGCGGCATTGTTTGCGAGCTTTCGATATTGTTAATAGGAGCGCACAACTATGCTGAGATTATTCAACTTGTCAAGTTATAAGTCTTTTGAAAGGAAATTTATATGTGTATTTTTCCTTATCAATCAAAGCCCGTCTAGCTCAGTTGGTAGAGCGCAAGGCTCTTAACCTTGTGGTCGTGGGTTCCGAGCCCCACGGTGGGCGTGTTTAATGTTTTTTAATATTTAATTTGCCCCACGGTGGGCGTGTTTAATGTTTTTTAATATTTAATTTTTAAGGCGCTGGTCTAAGAAACCAGAGATTCTGGGATCCCGACCCCCAGCGTAGTTGTGTTCACATTGCACAGGTAATTTCTTGCAATTGGTTGTTATTTAGGATTGTAGCTAGGTTTAGATGGTTCTAACCATAACAGGTTGCTAGGTTTAGGTTTCGGGGAATTCAGGGAGGAAATGGGAAGTTTTTTTTGGATGCCCTTGCACAGGTATAATTTTAACCCTGTTTTTTTTAAGGCTTTTTCTGATTTTGTTTGATTTTGAAGCCAAGCTTTCATTTTTAGATCCCTAGTTAATGAGGTGAATTTACATAACCAATTGCAGAAGGGAGAGTTTCCCTTTTCATGGAAGGGCTGTTTGCTTTTATAATGTACCTTACTAAAGAATCTGTATCAATTGAGAGGATTAACTTTGTCTGCCAAAGGATTAGAGGGGTTCCGAAAGGAAAATAGATTAAATATCAGCACAGTAGAAGGAATTAGATGGATCTTTATTTGATCGCTTTATGTATTGGTGCCCATACAATGATTGCTATAATCTATGTGGTCCTTGAAATCATGATCGCTATACATGATAATAACAATAATCTTATGTTTTTGGGAATGGCTTCTATTTCTCGCGCTTTTCCTCGACTAAAACATAACATCAATAAAACCTGGATGACATTCTCGGTTCTAGAATGGTGAGCTAGAGCTTGATAATTAGAACTGAGCATATAGGAACTTATAATAAAACCTCAAAGCATGGGATTTCATCTGGACCAATCATGTTTCTTGGGTTACTTTCCCTTAGGTTTTTTATAAAATTGGGCGTGGACTCAGAAGCTTGCAGCTTCCTAAGCTTGAGTCTTAAAGTCATCTTTTTAGCACAATTGAACCATTAATATGTTGCATTATCATTATTTCTTTCCGAATGAAATTTTCTTATTCGCATCATGACTTTTCGTTTCTTAATAGACATCATGCAGTCTGTTAATCTGTTCTTTATTACTTGATGGAATGTGTTATATTTTGTGCTGTGAGCCTGTGACAAAGACATAACGCTATGATCAACATAAAGAAAGCTTATCAACAATACGTCTATTCGTAAAAGAAAGGAAGAGACGTCAGTTGAAGAATATACTAACCAATACCAGGAGGCGGAACGACTTTCGACTGAAAGGAGAAATGCTGGTTCAACACCTGGTATAGATGGTCGAAAAGGACTCCTGCAGAGTTGCGACAATATAATATCAATACAAGAAAGATGGTATTCACAGTAAAACAAATAAGTCGCAAACCCATACCTTCCAATATTTGAGAGGGCACAGAAGAAAGCGAGGGGACAGCGACCGTCAGAGCGGCGACCGGTGGCATTTCTTCAGACGACACAGCCTCAGGGTTCACCACATCTATACTCAAGACAAACAAAATATCATTAGAAGGGTTGAACAGGATTGAAAGACTCGAAAATAGCGACCCAGCGACTACCTGATAAATCATAGACCGAAACCATGACGGAGGCATCACCGGGTGCAACGGCTTCTTCGCTCTCTCTCAGAGGAGTAGATTCCACGCCAATAGCTTCATCCCCTGACTCAACGAGGGCCGTCGTGATGCTTGCGACACCCGCCGATACCAAGAAACCACAGGGAGAAAGGGCAGCGGTCTGGACAGTCCCAGATTCCCAAGAAAGAGTAGCAACTTCAGGCACTGTAACCGCCAGAGTTTCATCTGTCATCACATCGCCAAGACTTGGCCCTGTAGAAAATGCATATGTCAAAATTCGAAGATCAAGTTCTAGTAAAAAACCGGGCGTTGCGTTACATTGGAGCGACTTTTCAGTTTCTTCCCCAACTGCGCGTGCAACCTGTCTACGTGCGGTACGGGCGGTAGACAAAGCAGAGGGAACATCCGCCGAAAGAGTATCAACAAGCGGAATGTTACTTGAGCCTGCACCTATGGCCAAACCGGCATCGTGTTCCCTCACCGCATGCTTCCTACGCTTCCTTTCGGTCTGAGCAGTGAGAAATGATCTCCTCAAGACCTCTGATAAGGGGACGTCGTCGTCCGAACCAAGCTCTGCCTCCGGAGCCGTTACGACATCCATCATCGGCTACTTCAGCAAAGCCTCCTGCAGTGACGTTGGGAGAGCTAGGGCCACAGTAGTTGGCTCTGGAAGTTTTGCCGCATCACTACTCGAGATCGGCACTGCATTTGAAATAACCTGGGTCAAGGTAGTCCCTGCAATAAAGTAAAGGAGAGGGTCAGAGCATGAATAAAATGAATAAGGGTGTAATGAAGCGACTCATACCAAGACCCAAAAAAGCGCGGAGCCTCTATTCCTCCTCGAACGTCCTGAGGGAAGCCGCGAGAGGCTCTTCAGCAGAAATATCTGTTGAAGAAGAAAGCGTCAAACATAACAAAGAGAAAAGAGATAGCCGCGGAAGAACATAACTGAAAGTATACATGATTTCACGATATTAATCAGCGCCGCTTGCTCGCAAGTCAGTCGCTCAAAAGCCTTAAGGGCAGCCTGGAGATCAGTATCATCCGCAAGCGCGATGAATAAACCTTCATTGGTCTCGTACTCGCACAAACTCTCGCTATAAAGAGCATGTGGCTCCTGGCCAAATATGACATCGGCAGAGAATAGCGACTTCTTCTTTTTCTGCGAGCGGACGCCGGCGGCCGATGACAAGAGCTTGCGCTTGACGGGCATTTTCGGGCGACGGGTCCCAATTTCTGCACCAACGCCGGATTCCGGGGACGCTACAGCTACCGTTTCTACAGGAACACAAGGTGGAGGCTTCTCAGGGAAGGCGCGCGGGACCACAACCGCAGCAACTTCTCTTAAGGAGGGACGAACGGCGGTCCGTCGCTTCAAAGGAACTGCCGGATTACCAGTTAGGACAGCATCATTATGATCAAGTAATAGCCGTCTCTCTTCCCTGATAACAGCACCTGTCGCATGTTGATACCACACCACGTAGGCATTCGAAGCTTTCGGCACGTAGCTTGGCTCACTGATGAGAAAGTTAGACCCCGTATTTAGCCGCATAAAGTGGTGCAGCGCGTTGCGGATACCCTCTTTCGTAGCAATCGGCTCGGCTAAGAAAGCCTTGAGCGGGACACCCTGATCGTAACCCGACTATTGAGCAAAACGGTACGGGTTATACCTCATGAACAATTCCGAGGCGCCTTGCCTGAACACTAGAAAGCCTGGCCTAATCGAATATAAGTGCGGGATCTCGCGAACCTTCAACATAGGAGCCCCGTCTTTGAAAGTATCACACAGCGGTTGCACTGCCTTGGTAGATTCCTTGCCGATAGTTAAGACTCTATCGACAAAAGTCATACTATTCCCGACCATACGTGGGCGAAGGACCAGACGTCGAGCCTCTCGCTGCGACGGATCTAATGCGGAAGCGTCAACTAGAAACATGACCCGGGGAAAGTTATAGCTGTTGTTGGGGTAAAAATTTACACCCCGGTTGACCAAGTCAAAATCAAAGTCAACCCCAAGCCAGGTGGGCTCAAGCCCAGGTCAAGCGGGCTCATGCCCAAGTCGAGCCCGCGGCCAGCCTCCCCGTGCCAACAACAAAATCATGTAATAAATAATTTTTATGTAATTATTTATGCATGAATGTAAACAAAATGGGCATAAAGCCAATATTTTGTAAGCCCGTGGCTTATGTGCAAAAATGAAATGGCACATGAGCCATAGGATGGCTAAAATGTCATTTTTGTAAAGCCCAAGGGGCTATATGTAAATATGTAAGCCTATAAAAGGCAACATGATGATGAATAAAGTAACACTTTTTCCATTCTCTCAAAAACCTAGGGTCTGTACATCTTTCCCTTTTCTGAAGGTTTCAAACCTTTTTCTTTCTTTGAATTAAATCAAGAGTTTTACTCTTCCTTTTCCAAAACTAAATAGTTTTTCACCACCAAACCCACAAAGGGGAACTTGGATCTGTCTTTAGATCCCAAAAAGGAGAGATTTTTATATCTCACATCTCTTGATCTTCAAGATCCAGCTAACAGAGGAGGAAGAAGAAGAACCCCTTCCATTAACCCCAAAAACACACTTAGGAGTCCAACTCCACTCTGATTTCTTTTCCGAGAATCTTTTTAGGCTAAAAGCCTCTTTTCCTCGCCGGCGCTCAAGCGCAGAGCGCCCACGTGGCGCGCTTGCACAACAGCGCCCTGCGCTCGAGCGCAAAGCGTCCACGTGCCGACACGTGGCGCGCTTGCACTCAAGCGCACAGCGCTCTGGCGCAAGTCGCCCCCGTGCCGACACGTGGCACGCTTGCGCTCAGGCGCCTAGCGCTCAAGCGCAAGTCGCCTCCATGCCGACACGTGGAGCACTTGCGCTCGAGCGTCTGGCGCTGAAGCGCAAAGCGCCCACGTGCCGACACGTGGCGCGCTTGCGCTACAGCGCCCTGCGCTCAAGCGCAGAGCGTCCACGTGCCGACACGTGGCACGCTAGCGCCTGAGCGCACAGCGCCCAAGGCGCTGGCACCACGCATCCTTTGGATGCCTTTTCCCCCTCTTTTTATATACATACATATACATATGTATACACATTGGCGCACACACGTGCTCCACGTCACTGTCCCTGTTAGAAAAAAAATTTCTAACGGGACACTGCCCCGCACCCCGCAAGGGGGCTGCTAGCCCCCTTAACCCCCAGCCCGCTATCCGGATAGCGGGACCCCCGTACAAACTCTGCGTGGCTCCCGATATATCCAAAAACCCCTTTCAAAACACAACACACGCACACCGCACATTGAGTTCGCATGACCAGTTTAACCCGTCAATCGGAGATTCCCTCGCCCCAAAGGCGAGGGGTAATTAACGGCAGCTTAGTCCGCGGCTGCCGGAGATTCGGATCCCCACGATCAATAAACCCCGGCCTACCCCAGGCAGGGGGATCTGTAGTACGCCTGACAAGCGCGCGCGTATTTCCATCTCAATGGGGTGACGAAAAACACCCTACAGATTCTGGCACGCCCGGTGGGACCTATCTCTCCTCCCGTATTTCGGGTTAAGCGTTCATACGAACTCAATCAATGTACATATCTGTATTTATACTAAAATAATGCTCTTTCATGCAGGTCTTCAAGCAATCACCTTTCAACAATGTCTCCAAAGATGAACTCAGCTCCCATCTTCTACACAATGAAGATGGACGCCAGGACGGTCCTCCCGGCCAGTCTCGGGCGACAATGGGAGGAGCCGCCACTACCATTCAACTCCATCCTGTTCTTGTCAGCTAACGCCATCCCGGCTCCTCAAGCTCCGGTAACCGACAAACCGGCCTCGAAAGGCAAGAGGCCAAATGTGGTGGTCTCGAAGGCGTCCCAGCCCAAACGGAAATCGGTGTCTAGACGGCTTTCCATGGCCCCAACTGGGGGCAAAGCCATCAGAACAAAAGAAGTTGACAGACGTCGTGGGCAAGCCCTGGCGATACCTTCGACAGACACGCGGGCAGACGTTTTCTCAAGCATCCCCATCACTCAGCCTATGGCGGCTTCCCGAAGAGCAGAAGCCTGCCAAGCGCTTAAGGCAGAGAAGCTGAGGCAGAAGCGGCTCAGATATATAGCCAACAAAAGGGCTAGGGCTCTGGCCATGTTAAAATTTATGAATTTCCAAAGCCCGGACCGCTCCGCGAAATCAGCCGCCAAAGATAAAGAGATGGCTGGGTATATGGTTCGCACTGTCTACATGGTCGGACATAAAGAAACGAATCCTCCTCTTCTTCACAGCTATGGTGATGATATGATTGAAGCTACCCAGCATCGGCTCGATCTAAATGATGAAGAGCCCGCTCATGCCGATAAACCAGAGGAGCCCGTGGTTCCTGCGGAATTGAGCTCAGGCAATAAAGATTACCCGGTTGTCATAGCCGGAACTACAGAACAAGCATTATTCCAATGGCTTCAAAGGCAATTTCAGGACAGGGATGAGAAGATGGCCGAGGTCTATTCCAAAGTCGACGAGCTAGCAAACGTCGTGGCAGATCTCGTGACCCAAGTCGCCCGATTGCAATTACAGCAGAATCAAATTTTGGTTCATGAGCCAGGGATTGATACCCGGAGGCAGCCAACTGATACCCCCTTCAACCTAAGGGCGGAGCGCCTTCGCGGAAAACGGCCGCAATCAGCCTCCAGTCCCTCCGACACATACGCCAGGGGGGAATCGTCTCTGAAAGAGAAACTGGAGAAAGTCTATTCCTTCAAAAGGGAAAAAGTCCACAAGATATTCAGGGACGCCCTAAGAAACAGTCTACAACTGCCGGAATCAAAGAGACCGCTGTTCCCGCCAAAAATTTCTGCGCAAAAGAGTCCAAGGTATCAAATGGCAGCGATACGCTTAAGGAAATACGAACCAGTATCTTCCGGGCTGTTTTTTGACAAACTCCCGAAGGAGAAACGGATAAATTCTGATTGTATTGAAAGCGTATCGAAAAACCCTTCGATTTGATATATTATGGGCTTCATAATTCATCCGGGATCAAAAGTTATGAGCAAATGTCTATGCACATGTGATTTAAGGAAGAAGATGCGAACCAGTATTTTCCGAGCTGTATTTTGACAAACTCCGGAACGAAAAACAACTAAATTCTGATGATATTGAAAGCATCTCGAAAACAAGGGGACTGTTCGAGCTGGCAGTGTGTGACAGACTCATCAATCTGCCGAGTCCAAAACGTCCGTTGTGGCCAGGCGATATTAATAATCCTAATTATTGCCCTTACCACCAAACAGTAGGTCACCTGATCGAGGACTGCTACGTCTTCAAGAACTGGGTCGAAGACCAATACCAACAGGGCGAGTTCGCGTTGTCCGAAGTTTGGAAGGTGAACCCGCCACAACCGCATGCTCCGAAAAATATGGACACGCCGGGGGCATCATGCTCATTCATAGAGAAAGCCTAACGGACCACTACGTCCTAAAACTGGATAACGGACCGAAACGTCCTTAAACTAACAACGGACCGAGATGTCCTTAAACTAATGACGGACCGCAATGTCCTAAAACTTGCAAATGACCGAAACGTCGTTAAACTACTCCCAACCCGCAGCATCTTCAGGCTGACGTGTTAATAAAAAAAAAAGAATAAAGAATAAAATAAAAGATAAAAAAAAAAAAACGGTACGTCCACAAGCAAAATGGGCACGGATGAAAACCCGAAAGGGCTCCGTGAGTAAAAACAGCAGGGCTACCGGCGAGTGTTCGTGAAAACCCGAAAGGGCGCGACCTCGTAAAAAAAAAAAAGAGATGTCCATAAGCAAAAAGGGCACGGATGAAAACCCGAAAGGGCTCCGTGAGTAAAAACAGCAGGGCTACCGGCGAGTGTTTGTGAAAACCCGAAGGGGCGCAACCTCGTTAAAGAAACACTTATAGGATCCTCTCGACCCTGTAAGGAGAAACCACCTGCGTGAGATCCTTACGACTCACAAAGGAGCAACACACTTGGGGATCCCCACGATTCCTAAGGAGAAAATACACTTGCGAGATCCTCACGACTCGTAAGGAGAACTCTCTTATGGGACCCCCACGGCCCGTAAGACTTGAAAGTCTTAAGTTACAGAGACCTAAACCTGTGCTTAAGCAAACCCCCACAAACTTCCAATATTGCCCTACAAGTTGCTCAGTATTGACCCTTGTATACAATCCACGGGCACGAATAAATATTTCCTTAACAAAGTCTCATCCGTGACTAGGGATATGCTTGTACAGCAAACAACACTTGTAAGTCCTCTCGACTTATAAGGAGAAAACCCTTTTGTAAGATCCTTACGACTTACAAGAGAACATGCACTTAGGAATCCTCACGATTCCCAAGGAGAAAACACACCTACAAGATCTTCACGACTTGTAGGGAGAAATACCTTTGTGAGACCCTTACGGCTCATGAAGTCAAAAGCCTTAGCCGACAGGACCCTTAACCCTGTTTACTAAGCCACCTTTGTTCAACATCGACAGAGGCAAATGATGATTCGCTCCTGGCAATATTCCAGTTGCAGCGATGCTGATGCCTGGACCGGTATCAAATTCCAAGTCCTTTCATGGCAGATGATGATTCGCTCCTGGCAATATCCCAGTTGCAGCGATGCTGATGCCTAGACCGGTATCAAATTCCAAGTCCTTTCATGGCAAATGATGATTCGCTCCTGCCAATATTCCAGTCGCAGCGATGCTGATGCCAAGATTGGTATCAGATCCCAAATCCTATACTCGCGAAAAAAAAAATCAGCGAGCCCCAAAAAAAAAATGCATACGAAATAGCCGAAATGATGGGGCAACTTGCAAACAAAATCAGCAAGTAAAAATGTATGCATGCAAAATAGCCGAAATGATTGGGCAACTCGTAATAAAAAGCAACGAGTAAAAATAAAGTAAACAGCCGAAATGATTGGGCACCGCGAAAAATAGCCGAAATGATTGGGCAATCGCGACCTTCGCGATATAAAAGCTGAAATGATAGAGCATCGCAGAAAGAATAAAAAAAAATGAAAGAATGAAACTTTTGCCCTACAGGTGAAATCACATCGATCCCTGTATATAATCCAGGGGCACAGATAAAAAGGGAACAATACCTTCCCAACAGGCTCCACCAGAAAACGAAGCCAAATCTCGACGGTTCATAGATAACCTAGAGACCATCTCGACATTTGTCGCAATATTACAGACACGATGTCAACAAATGAAGCAAAGGAAGGTCCCTAACTTCAGGGTCTCGACGTCAATATCGACAACTTAAAGATCACCAACGGCGTTTCTCCTCACTCCAACTAGATGCAGACATGACGTCAACAACTGACCTCAGAATCGCAACAAACGGAACCATGACAAAGTCCCTAGTTCCAAATCTCAATGGCCACGTCTAAAGCCTGGAGACCAACAACGGTGTGCCTCCTCATTCCAACAGGACACAGATGTTACACCATCAAGCGGAGCGATGGCAGAATCCCAGCTTCACCTCAGCATTCGTCTCGATACAGTAGACGCAATGTCAACAACAGCATTCCTCCGCAGTCCAGCTGGAGGCAGATGCAACGTCAACAAAAGACCTCACGGTCGAAACAAAGCGGAGTAACGGCAAAATCCCAACTCCACCTTAGCATTCGTCTCGTTACAACAGACGCAATATCAACAACGGCGTTCCTTCGCAGCCCAGCGGGGTGTACATGCAAAGTTAACAAAAGACCCCATGGTCGAAACAAAGCGGAGTGATGGCAAAATCCCAGCTCCACCTCAGCATTCGTCTCAATATACCAGACGCAGTGTAAGCAAACGAAGCGAAGGCCACATTCCTAACTTCAACGTCTTTACGGTAACTCACATGAAACCGGAAAGACAATCGGAGACCATCTCACAGAAAGTGGTCACCTCCTTGACGTTCGTCTCGATACAGTAGACGAAATATCAACCCCAGCGTTCTTCCTCCAACAAGATTTGGACACACCAAAGCAAACGAAGCGAAGGCCACATTCCTAACTTCGACGTCTTAACGGTAACTCACATAAAACCGGAAAGACAATCGGAGACCATCTCACATGAAGTGGTCACCTCCATGATGTTCGTCTCGATACAGTAGACGAAATGTCAACCTCAGCGTTCTTCCTCCAGCAGGGATTCAGACACGACAAAGCAAATGAAGCGAAGGCCACATTCCTAGCTTCAACGTCTTTACGGTAACTCATATAAAACCGGAAAGACAATCGGAGATCATCTCGCACCAGTGTGGAGTGGTCACCACTTCGACGTCCGTCTCGATACAGCAGACGAGATGTTACCCCAACGTTCGTCTCGACACAGCAGACGTAACGTCATCAAACAAACGGAGCCACGGCAAAATCCCTAGTTCCCACCGCGACATTCGTCTCGATACAGAGGACGCAATGCCAGCAAACGAAGCGAAGGCTAAATTCCTAGCTTCAGGGTCTTAACGGCAAGTCATATAAAACCGAAAAGACAATCGGAGATCATCTCGCACCAGTGTGGAGTGGTCACCACTTCGACGTCCGTCTCGATACAGCAGACGAGATGTCACCCCAACGTTCGTCTCGACACAGCAGACGTAACGTCATCAAACAAACGGAGCCACGGCAAAATCCCTAGTTCCAAACCTCGGCGGTTCACCAGTAACCTAGAGACAACCACGACATTCGTCTCGATACAGAGGACGCAATGCCAGCAAACGAAGCGAAGGCTAAATTCCTAGCTTCAGGGTCTTAACGGCAAGTCATATAAAACCGGAAAGACAATCGGAGATCATCTCGCACCAGTGTGGAGTGGTCACCACTTCGACGTCCGTCTCGATACAGCAGACGAGATGTCACCCCAACGTTCGTCTCGACACAGCAGACGTAACGTCATCAAACAAACGGAGCCACGGCAAAATCCCTAGTTCCCACCGCGACATTCGTCTCGATACAGAGGACGCAATGCCAGCAAACGAAGCGAAGGCTAAATTCCTAGCTTCAGGGTCTTAACGGCAAGTCATATAAAACCGGAAAGACAATCGGAGATCATCTCACACCAGTGTGGAGTGGTCACCACTTCGACGCCCGTCTCGATACAGCAGACGAGATGTCACCCCAACGTTCGTCTCGACACAGCAGACGTAACGTCATCAAACAAACGGAGCCACGGCAAAATCCCTAGTTCCCACCGCAACATTCGTCTCGATACAGCAGACGCAATGCCAGCAAACGAAGCAAAGGCCAAATTCCTAGCTTCAGGGTCTTAACGGCAACTCATATAAAGCCCGAAAGACTATCGAAGATCATCCCCACACCAGCGCGGAGTGGTTATGACTCATCGGGGCTCTCCAAAATAAGCCTAACCTCAAGTAAAAAGCGGCATGGCAAATTCCTAGCGCTTACTCTTCTGACGGTCAAACTGCCAAGGAGGATTGCTTGAAGACGTCTTGTCCAGCCCCCGAAGGGATCAGAGACACGGCAGTCGCAGGGCTACTCGAACAGCACGATTGCCTATCGAGGACTATATCAGCTTATGCGACGGTACGATGGACAAAACCCTAAGTACCACCAACCTTAACGGGCTTCTGTCGTAAAGAGCAGAGGTTAAATGCGACGTTAAGATGTTCTTGCGAGATCTGCTCGATCCGTTTCGACTCGTGAGGAAATTGATGTCTTTGCGAGATTTTCTCGAGGCGTCTCGACTCGTGAGATAAAGCCTTAGGCAGTAGGGATTAAAAAACCTGTTTCCTAAGCACTGGGACCCTGCAAGTCGGCCCAAAACGGTCTCTTGCATACTATCCACGGGTCACACTCTCCAAAGTCGAATCTCGATAAGGAGGGAAACAACCGCTTACGGGTCCTCTCGACTCGTAAGAGGGAAAACTCTCTTATAGGATCCTCACGACTTATAAGAGAAAACACACTTAGGAATCCTCACGATTCCCAAGGAGAAAATACACCTACGAGATCCTCACGACTCGTAGGGAGAAAAGTCTTTATGAGACCCTCACGGCTCGTAAAGTTGAAAAGCCTTAGGTGGCAGATCCTACCCCTGTCTCCTAAGCCATCACTGCCCTGCAAAGAAGTCAAGATGGGCCGACCATCTATGGGCCACACTTGCCAAAGCTACATGCCACTGAAATGGAGAACTTACTCATAAGCGTATGAACTACTCCACGCTAGAGTGAGACAAAAAAAGAAATAGAAGGATGCGGCTCATGGAGTTAAGGGTTGGAACTATATCCCTTAAGAGTTGAGATTTGAGTCAATGATAAATGACGACGCTTGTGTCCGCTCGTTATCTTCTCAGATCAAGATTCTGAAAGTGATACATCAACCCAAAACTGGTCATACGCCATGCATAACTCTGCACTACTTCACCCACGTACATACTTACGTAGGCAAAGTAGTGGGGGGCATTTGTTCCCGCCAAAAATTTCTGCGCAAAAGAGTCCAAGGTATCAAATGGCAGCGATACGCTTAAGGAAATACGAACCAGCATCTTCCGGGCTGTTTTTTGACAAACTCCCGAAGGAGAAACGGATAAATTCTGATTGTATTGAAAGCGTATCGAAAAACCCTTCGATTTGATATATTATGGGCTTCATAATTCATCCGGGATCAAAAGTTATGAGCAAATGTCTATGCACATGTGATTTAAGGAAGAAGATGCGAACCAGTATTTTCCGAGCTGTATTTTGACAAACTCCGGAACGAAAAACAGCTAAATTCTGATGATATTGAAAGCATCTCGAAAAGACCTTCGATTTGATATATTATGGGCCTCATAATTCATCCGAGATCAAAAGTTATGAGCAAATGTGTTATACACGTGTAATCTAAAGTAATGCTCTACTACATGGGGAATGCATTTTTTTAGTCCCACATCGGGAAAAGGAGAGATGGCTTCTCTACCACTCCCATATAAATAAGAGGGCATACCTCTTAGAAAGGTAGAGTAAAAATCCTCAAAGGATTTAATACTCAAAGGAGCTTAGTTCTCCAAAGGAGCTTAGTTCTCCAAGATAGGAGCATGCTCCTCCATAATGCGCATATGCGCAAGCGCCATGTGCGCTACGTGCAACGCACGTGTGCCTGCCATGCGGCACTACGTACAACGCACGTGCGCACCACATGAGAATATTTAATAATATTAAAAGGAGCTTGTTCTCCATATATAGAAGCTTTGCTTCTCCTCATAATGCGCATGTGCGCCACGTGCAACGCATGTATGCCCGCCATGCGGCACCACGTGCAACGCACGTGCGCACAACAGATAGTGCCTTGCACTTGCTATGAACCTCTGGTTCTCAGATAAATAAAAATAGTGCCTTGCACTTGCTATGAACCTCTGGTTCTCAGATAAATAAATAAATAAAAATAGTGCCTTGCACTTGCTATGAACCTCTGGTTCTCTGAGACAGAAAGAAAGAAAATATTTTCTTTTCTCTTCTTTGATCTAAATTTAGATCATTAAAAAGTGCTCTGCACTCATTTTCTTGAATCCAAAAGATTCTTGGTGCTTTGCACTATTTGAAGGGCCAGGCCCAAATCAAAATGACCTGACAGGCCAAAATAAATTGCAAGGCAATAAATGGGCAGAGCCCAAATAAATTGATGCTTTGCATCCTTTATACAAGGGCAGAGCCCAAATAAAATTGATGCCTTGCATCATTCCTAAAAGGGCAGAGCCCAAAACAAATTGATGCTCTGCATCCTTTCTGGGCAAGGCCCAAATAAAAATAAAAAAAGAAATGTAATGCAAAAGCAAATAAAATGTTGAACATTTCAACTGGACTTAGCCCAATTTTGGCCATAAGTCCTTAAATTAAATTGACTGAGCAAAATTGCTCTTCTAAATCAATTTACATCCGGTTCGAGAGTACATCTCCGAACTCCTTTGACATCCGTCGTTGTAATTCCTCAACGACGTCAAAGAGGTGACGGGTCCCAACGACCACACATCGATATGGACTGCGGGGTCTTTAAACTCGTGGACCGAAATGTCCATAAACTAACATCGGACCGAAATGTCCATAAACTAACATCGGACCGGAACGTCCCTAAACTAATATTGGACCGAAATGTCCATAAACTAACATCGGACCGAAATGTCCATAAACTAACATCGAACCGGAACGTCCCTAAACTAATATCGGACCGAAACGTCCCTAAACTAATAACGGACCACTACGTCCTTAAACTGGCGATGGACCACTACGTCCTTAAACTGGCGACGGACCGAAACGTCCCTAAACTAATAATGGACCACCACGTCCCTAAACTGGCGACGGACCGAAACGTCCCTAAACTAATAATGGACCACTACGTCCTTAAACTGGCGACGGACCGAAACGTCCCTAAACTAATAATGGACCACCACGTCCCTAAACTGGCGACGGACCGAAACGTCCCTAAACTAGCATTGGACCACCACGTCCTTAAACTGGCGACGGACCGGAACGTCCCTAAACTAATAATGGACCACCACGTCCCTAAAACTGGCGACGGACCGCCATGTCCCTAAACTGGCACAATAGGGCCCAAACGCTCTGTTGTTGGATCTAAACGGTCCCGTCTAAGTTGATCTTAACCCTAAATAGGGTTAACGTGTCCTTAGACATTTAAATAAACGATAAAACTCCAAATTAACTTTGGTTCAAGGGTACATCTCTGAACTCCTCAGACGCCTGTCGTTGTAATCCCTCAACGACGTCAGAGAGGTGACGAGTCCCGACGGCCGGATAATTAAATCAATCATGATGTTAAGTTGATCTTAGTCTAAAACAAGACTAACGTATCCTTAACGAACGTTTAAGTCGATCTTAGTCGCAACGCGACTAATGTATCCTTAAACTAAAAACACCAAACCCAAATCTAAGTAAATACGGATTTGGACTAACCCACGTCCTACGGGTGACGACATCACTCAGTCTCCGTATACAATCCACGGGCAATTACAAACAAAACAAACACACACGACACGAAGTGAAATTCTGGAGAAGGAGAAAGTTGTTACCGCGACGCGGTAGCGTAATTAACTGCAGGGGCTTGCGTCTGCAGGGAAGAGCGTCCCCACAATCAAAAACCCCTCACCCTGAGGGGGAATCTGACGAAGTCTGCTACATCGGCTGCATCCGTCTAAACCTCCGATACACGGTGCCATAAATCAACTTGGCATCTTCGGAGAGATAGACGGATAAAACCAAATAGCATCTGCCCCGAACCTCAGGCACCGGACGTCCTAACGTCTCGGCCGCCGTTCGGAGGGGAACAACCGCAAGAAGCGAATATGACCGACGACCCAGAATATTGCCCCTATCACAGGGTGATAGGTCATGCCATTGAGGACTGCTTCGTCTTCAAAAATTGGGTCGAAAGGCAATACAAGACGGGAGAGATAGAACTGTCTAAAGGCGCGTTAGCAAACAGTCAAGCTACGACCGCCGATTTCATGCAAATGGAGACCGGAGCCTTTCGGGAACCTAATCCTCCCAGACATGTGCCATTATCTGAAAAGGGCGAACCAAAGACCGATCGGCCTCGAGGACCAGCATCAGTAAAGGCACCTACTCCAATAGAGAGAAAGAAGAAGGTATACTCCTTCAGGAGGGATGAAGTCCGCAAAATATTCATGGACGCCTTGAACAACGGTCTGCAACTGTCTGTTCCAAAGAGGCCACAGGAAATGAACATGACCGGCAATCCCGTATACTGCCCATATCATAGAGTGGTGGGTCATACCATCGAAGACTGCTATATTTTCAAAGATTGGGCAGAGGACCAATATAAGCTTGGAAAAACCTCACAATCCTCGGATGTATCGGCAAGCCACGGAGCTAGGTCATCAACACAACTCCGCCAAGATCAAAGTTCAAGGAGCTGGGATAAGCAAAGATGACCCCCACGTCGTTAAACTGGGAACCGTCGACCTCTAAGTCGTTAAACTGGGAATGTAAAAAAATATATATGTATGTAAATAAACAAAAAATGTGTAAATAAAAGAAAAATAAAGAAAAGCCGAAATGATAGGGCAACTCGCAATAAAAATCAGCGAGTAAAGATAAACATGAAAATAAAGCCGAAATGATGGGGCAACCGCGAATAAATAGCCGAAATGATAGGGCAATCGCGACCTACGCGATAAGAAAAGCTGAAATGATAGAGCAATCGCGGTAAAACAAAAAAAACAAAAAAAAAACAAAACAAAAAAACAAAACAACGGTGAATGATGAGTCGCTCCTGGTACCATATTCCAGTGTAGCGATGCAGACGCCAACCAAAATCCAATTTTTCAAAATTCTCCCGGCCCTACGGTTAGTCCCCAAATTGACTACCGTATACAATCCACGGGCTCAAATAATTCTCTTCATACCCATGCCCCACCGCAATCACCAGTTACGCGGCTGGTCTCCGCCTTTGGAATTATGCTCCATTGAGAAGACCCACTCATGTGTCCTCACGATACATGAGGAGAACAAACCTTTGTGGGATCCTTACGACTCACGAAGGAAAAACACACTTAGGAGTCTCCACGACTCCTAAAGAGAAAATACACCTATGGGATCCTTACGACCCGTAGGGAGAATTTGCTTTTATGGGACCCTCACGGCCATAAAATTGAAAAGACTTAGGTGATAGGGATCTAAACCTGTTTCCTAAGCCATCGCTCCCCAATCCCCAAGTGGCGAATGATGAGTCGCTCCTGGTACGATATTCCAGTGTAGCGATGCAGACACCAACCAAATTCCAAATTCAAATCCCCAAGTGGCGAATGATGAGTCGCTCCTGGTGCCATATTCCAGTGTAGCGATGCAGACGCCAACCAAATTCCAAATTCAAATCCCCAAGTGGCGAATGATGAGTCGCTCCTGGTACCATGTTCCAGTGAAGCGATGCAGACGCCAACCAAATTCCAAATCCTATACCCCAATGGCGAATAATGAGTCACTCCTGGTACCATATTCCAGTGTAGCGATGCAGACGCCAACCAAATTCCAACTCCCATACCCCAAGTGGCGAATGACGAGTTGCTCTTGGTACCATATTCCGGTGCAGCGATGCAAACGCCAACAAAGTCCCAAAATTTTTATGGCCCTACGGTCTGGATCATACATCCCGTAAAACCGTATACAATCCACAGGCGTAAAACGATCCCAACCTCTCCCAAGTCCTACCGGTGAGACCGCATTCAAAATCCCACCAAAAATAATAAAGTAAAAAAAAAGGGTATGTCCACAAGCAAAATGGGCACGGATGAAAATCCGAAAGGGCTCCGTGAGTAAAAACAGCAGGACTGCCGGCGAGTTTGTGAAAACCCGAAAGGGCACAGCGCTCTGGCGCAAGTCGCCCCCGTGCCGACACGTGGCGCACTTGCGCTCGAGCGTCTGGCGTTGAAGCGCCCACGTGGCGCGCTTGCGCTACAGCGCCCTGCGCTCAAGCGCAGAGCGCCCACTTGCCGATACGTGGCACGCTAGCGCCTGAGCGCACAGCGCCCAAGGCGCTGGCCCCACGCATCCTTTGGATGCCTTTTCCCCCTCTTTTTATGTACATACATATACATATACATATACATATGTATACACATTGGAGCACACACGTGCTCCACGACACTGTCCCTGTTAGAAAAAAATTTCTAATGGGGCGCTGCCCCGCACCCCGTAAGGGGGCTGCTAGCCCCCTTGACCCCCAGCCCGCTATCCGGGTAGCGGGACCCCCATAAAAACTCTGAGTGGCTCCCAATATATCCAAAACCCCCTTTCAAAACACAACACACGCACACCGCACATTGAGTTCGCATGACCAGTTTAACCCGTCAATCGGAGGTTCCCTCGCCCCAAAGGCGAGGGGTAATTAACGGCAGTTTAGTCCGCGGCTGCCGGAGATTCGGATCCCCACGATCAATAAACCCCGGCCTACCCCAGGCAGGGGGAATCTGTAGTACGCCTGACAAGCGCGCGCGTATTCCCATCTCAATGGGGTGACGAAAAACACCCTACAGCTGTCATAGAAGCGGGGTCGTTTGTTGACTCCGAAAACACCAAGCACGTGCATCTTGACCCAGGACGTGAAGTAGTGCAACGTGAGATGTACGGGTTTTATCCCCGGCTGAGCAATGTCTGCCGCTAAACTCGGGCCATGGTATAGATGAGCCAGCCCCGCTATCCCAACGGCCACACGAGTCCCTGCAACCATGCGGTGGGCGGGATAAAAGACAGACGGCCTCATATAGCGAGGGTGCATCGTAAGCACAAACCAGCTCAACCACATGCCGATAAACCCTCAGAAGAACGTCTCTTCATCGACGTCTGAAGCAGTAAGCTCTGCGAAAGGAACAACCGGGGTGTCCGGAATGAAGAAGCTTCTTAAATCTACTTCCGCCGTCGGCTGGTTATCCAAACCGAAACCAAACGGGTCGTCAAGCTTGGCGAATTTCGCGGCTTGTTTTGACAAGACTTCTGGGCGAAGAAAGAGAGCGATGAAGTCTGTGAAGCTGACTCCATGCCCCCCCAGACTCTAGAAATAGACTCTCGTAAATGTTCGACACCTTGATTAGGCTCGGGAATTGATGTTGAACGGCATTCTTCGGGGTAAGGCCCATCACCACTGACTTGGTGGCGAAGATGTAATCGTCAAGGGGAAATATCTCCTCGTAATGTTCCCTTCTGATGGGTAAGCCCGAAATTTCCGCGAACTCCTATAAGGAAATCAAAACTTCCCGGTCCGATAGAAGAAAAGTGTGAGTCAGGATGTTCCATTGCTCCAGGAAAGCCTTTACCCACCATACATAAGGCGCGGGATACTGGAAAAGAGAAGCATAAATTGCGGGGTACAACCCGAGCTTCAACAACAGCGACTTCTTGGCCGGCAGGATATATCGAGCCTACTGCAGGTATCCGGCTGAATAAAGAGGAGTCAAACCAATCATATACACTTGTCCCTAAGGGCGCGACTCGTATTGACATATGTGTCGCCCCAAGATATCCAAAGCCATCGGCGGCTGTACGAGTATTGAAGCCATAGAAAGATGAAGGCGACCCTCCGAGGTCCAGTTAACCTCCTCTACAGCGTAATTCACTTGAGGCGAGTCGGCGTAATGAATAGCTGAAATTGGCTCTGAAGGCGCCACACAAGAAAAACTACGCCGATCCCGAATGATCTGATTATACCACGATCCCCATAAGTGAAGACTCCTGCTCTGGGTCGTGATCTTTAATAAGCGCAAAGACTTCCTGATCCACGGGCGCGTCAGCAATGGCGTTCTCTGAACGAACAAAAGGGAAGGAAGAGTCGAAAGCCATTGTACCTGCACGAAAAGAAGTGAGGGTTAGTTGTCAATGCTATGATCTGAATTCTGACACTTGGTACTTTAAAATTGTACCGCACTGCAATGCAGGGAGAAGGGACCAAGGGAGGACCCACAAAATCAAAGTGACGTCCCATCATTGATGGGGCAGTCACCCATTAAGAGTGAAATTCTAAGAGGATTCTCATTTAATGAGAAACCTCATCGGGCTAAGGAGTTAAACTCCCCTCGAGAGCTGTGCTCCGCAAACAGATTTCATATCTGTCAACTCTAATTAAGAAGGGAATAAAATTCCCCCATTTTTTTTTCTAAAGAGCCATGCTCTGAAAAAACAGTGGTATAATCTACCAGAACCCTTAAAAGCAAAGCTTTTTACAGAGTAAAATCCCAAGATCTTTAAGATCTGCAAAACAAACTCTAAGAGTTCTTCATGGAAGATAAACAATGTTCTACTTAATGGGTTAAATAACCCTAAAAATACATCTTAAAGATCTGTGATCTAAGAAGAGCAAAGCTCTGTTTAATGGGTTAGATTATGAACCGTACCAAAAATTTTAGGCAAAGTTATAACTCTAAAAAAAGATTTCTGTGGGCAGAGATCTAAGCTCTGAAAGGAGAATTAAATTCTCAAGAGAAGAAAGAACAAAAGAAGATGAACAGCAGTCATCTCAAGGGCCAAAAACCCTACTTATAGGCATGGGAGGACGATCCAACTTCCAAGAAGATCCAACGGTGGAAAGGCTACCACCGCTGCACTCATGTGTAAGCCACGTGAGCGCAACGGTGGGGGGCATTTGTTTCCCCCCAATAAAAGAGCAAAGCTCTGTTCAGAATTTGAAAGAGGCAGCGCCTTACGTGCCTTACACGAAGGCGCCAACGCCAAGAGTTAAAAACTGAGGCAGCGCGTCACGTGCCTTGCACAAGGGCGCCAGCGCCAAGAGTTGAAAAAAACTCTGAGGCAGCACCTCACGTGCCTTGCACGAGGACGCCAGCGCTAAGAGTTTAAAAACTCTGAGGCAGCGCCTCACGTGCCTTGCACGAGGACGTCAGCGCCAAGAGTTAAAAACTCTGAGGCAGGTGTCCCGCACGAGGGCGCTGGCGTCAGAACTAAAAGTTCTTTGACGTTGGATCAAAGATCCAACGGAGATGATAAATCATCAAAATACAGAATTAAATTATGTTGAGAAAATATTCCTCAAATCTTTCAAAACGAAAAAGATTACTCTCTGTAAAACAGAGCACCGTTGGATTAAAAATCCAATGGTGATTAAAAATCACCAAGCTACAGAATAAGCTCTGTATGGGAAAATATTTCCCAATCTTGTTAAAAACAAGAAACATCTTCTGTAAAACAGAAGTCCTTGGATCAAAAATCCAACGGTGGATAAAATCCCCAAATCAATTAAGGATCTCTCAATGAGAGATTTCTTTAACTAAATCAACATATCGGCCTCTACTATATAAAGGACCCAAGACTTCAAGTCTTGCAGAGAGAGGAACCCCCCATAAACTTCAAGTTCAAAAAGAAGAGCAAGCAAAAAAAGAAAGCTTTAAGAGAGAAAAAGGAAGAAGAACTTCCTCCAATGTAAATAAAGGTAATAGAGATCATAGTATCTCATCTGCATATCCAAGGGTTTAACCCTCGTAAAGAACATAGTTCTTTCCCCTGGATTCAAGACCCATGAGACAATTCTCCCACAAATGAGAATTTAATTCTCGTGGGGACGAATTTGTTCTTGGGGATCGAATATCCAGGGGAGAACAGAGAATTGAACATCTTCAGAAAAATGCATAAAGAAAGAAACAGCGTCAAGCGCCTCACGTGCCCCTCACGTGGGCGCTGCTCAAATAAAGAGTGTTTAGCACTCAATAGTTGGCGTTCAGCGCCTCACGTGCCCCTCACATGGGCGCTGCTCAGATAAAGAGTGCTTAGCACTCAATAGTTGGCGTTCAGCGCCAAGCGCCTCACGTGTCCCTCACGTGGGCGCTGCTCAAATAAAGAATGTTGCGCTGCTTAACATAAAGTGCTCTGCACTCATCAAACAGCGCCTAGCGCCAGGCGCCTCACGTGCTCCATGCATGGGCACCATAAAGAGTGTTTAACACTCCATAAAAAACAAAAGGGGGTTAAAGTAAAGGGTGAGCGTCAGAACCCATATCAATGCCCAGCACTGTTTGCACAGAAAAAGGGACTGAGCCCAAATAAGTGTTTAACACTTTATTCAAAGATTAAATAGGTTGAGTCCAAGTTGACCAAATCCCCAACTCAGATCAATCGATCCCATGTGCTCATCATGTTACAAATTGGTCTTAGTCCCAAACACAACTACAGATCTCCCAACTAACATTGGTTTAAAGGTATATCTACTCACACCTCTGATACATGCCGTTGTAATTCTTCAGTGTCTTCAGAGAGATGGCGGGTCCCGACAACCAATAACTCCATAGACCGCAACGTCCTTAAACTAGCTATGGACCGCAACGTCCTTAAAGTAAGACAATATAGAGTCCAAATGCTCTTCTGATGGGTCTGAATGATCCCAAAAATCCTATTGAGTAGATCTTAGTCTAAAATTAGACTAACGTATCCTCAACAAATATTTAAGTCGATCTTAATCCCAAACGAGATTAACGATCCTTAAATCAAACCAAACCCAAATCTAAGAAAATACGGATTTGGACTAATCCACGCCCTACGGGCGACAACACAAATTAGTCTCCGTATACAATCCACGGGCAACCAAAAATAAAACAAACACACACGACACGAAGTGAACATCTGGAGTAGGAGAAAGTGGTTATCGCTACGCGGTAACGTAATTAACTGCAGGGGCTTGCGCCTGCAAGGAAGAGTGTCTCCACAATAAATAAAAAACCCTCGCTAACGAGGGGGAATCTGACGAAATCTGCTACAATGGCCGCATCCGTCCAAACCTCCGATACACGGTACCATAAATCAACTTGGCATCTACGGAGAAGTGGGCGGATAAAACCAAATAGCATCTGCCCCCAAATTCAGGCAAGACGCTTGTCTTTCCCGGCTTTCGGCGGTGAACAAGGACCTGTCTTACCTCGAGAATATTGTGGACATCTAGATCAGCGACGTCAGCACTATTTTTCCCTTGATCTCTATCCGGTTAGTTTTATACCTGTTTTGGTAAAAGTAGTGACTACATTTTTCATTACTTGTACTATGTTTACTGATTACCACGTAATGCTAGAACCCGAAGTGTGACTACGGCAGGATATTTTCTCGACCGTAGAAGTATGGCTGGCCTTGTCACCCCTCATATTCCGTATTTTGGAAAACGGGACGTGACAATTTGTTTCGACGATCGGTGCCAACCATCCTCATTTTCATCAGCTAAGATGTAGATACACCAAATTTACTTTTGTCGACACCATAGAAGGGGCTTTGTCCTCCATTATATATATATATATATAGAGAGAGAGAGAGAGAGAGGGTGAGGATTCATCCTCCGTGATATTTTTCGATGATCGGTACCCATCATCTTCATCTTTATCATCTAAGATGTGGATATACCAAATTTCATGTGATTCCATCACTTTTTCATGTTTGAATTAGTGGATGCAAAATTGACGGTTTATCGGCATTAGAACTTTATACATTGCTAATTCAACGGTGAAAAAACGGTAAAATCACATGAACTTCGGCGCATCCACATCTTAGATGATATAGATGAAGATGACGGATACGAATCGTCACATAAAACGGTGAAGGGTGTGGTTTTTTGACGCTGCCTGACGAAAAAGCCTTCTAGGGCCTCTTTTCTTCATTATTCTCACACACACACACAGACACACACACATATATATAAACTTTATGCATATATTGAATATGTTCCAACAGAAAACAACATATGGCATTAATTTATGAAGACTCCGAAAACTCATAGCATTCATATGTAATCTATGATTTATAAAAATATTGAATTTATCTTCAAAAAATCACAGAATGTTCATGGTTTTAAGTGAACTTTAGCCTTGTTTTACATGCAGCGTAGACGACCAAGTGTTATGATCAACCAGCCACTAGTACATGTAGATTCAACAAACCTCTTCATTATTTACATGCATAACATGATACTCTACTACAAATTTTTGTTAATTTCAAAACTTCTGAATGAAGTCATATATGTGCAGCGAGATTTCATCAGGTTTCTCTTGGTTGATGAAATGACCAACTCCTTCCATCACAACCATATCTTGAAGAAATGGAACGTCTCTCTTGAAGCCGCCTTTGTGTATGTAGTCCTTTACGCTTCCTGTATTATAAGTCAGGTCCAGATCCCCAACAATGAATTTTACAGGTACTTCTATTTTGATCCCGGTCCACGGTGCTGTCAGTTCCCAGTTCCTATACATTTCAGTAAATTTTGATATGAACTTACATTTTTAGAAACAGTCTTCATCCCAAAGGAAAAATGACAGAAAACTCAAATTTCAGTAAAGCACCACTAAACTAAAAACAAGTTACATTAATCCTCATAGAACTGCGTTCGATCCCATTTGCAAATGTTAGTCATCATGTCTTTCATAACCGCCAAAGATACTCTTATGTGCAAATAAGGGGGAGGATTACGAAGGGTATAAGTTGGTAAAATCACCTTCTGGCAAGACCCTAATCAAGTTAAGTGCAACAATAAAAGCTTGGTGGTGCTGGTTGTATTGTTCAAAATCGATGTCATAACGGAAACCAAAAACAGTTGGATTGCGTTTAATGTAATTTACGGTATCCAACTTTTAAATTTGGATACACAAATCATGTTTTTATCCATCGAGCTATCGTGAGGGAATCTTGGTCTAGACTTAAAGAATGTTTTAGTACAAAAGATTATTAATTTTGCAACCATTCGATGAAAAATCAAGAAGCATATAAATCACAAGACTTTATGCCATGCAGATAACTTAGAATATCTGGCGCCATTTAAAAAGGATTCTGCTTATGTGACGAGTACGGGCTAGAATCAAGGGGGAAAAGGGAAATTAAAGCATTGTTGTATTAATAAGTTAATCCTCAGGCATGATTTTAAATTTTCTTGAGAAAACCAAATAATAATTAGCGAATTTTCCAATAATCTTGATAATATATTGCTCTAAAACCTAGAAATGAACAGTTAAGAGAATGATATATAAGAAGAAAAAAGTATAATGAATTTCTAAAGCATGTCATAGTAGCAAGAAATTACCAATTCATATTTCGATAGTAGTTCAATCCTCCAGTGAAACCAGACTTGCTAAATTTGTTAGCAAAATAATCGATATCTCCTTTGGTTAACCACGGAGGCAAGTGCTTATCCGGAGTTCCAAATTCTTCTATGTTCGATCCCATTAGAGGTTTTGGTTCCTTATATGTTAAGAAGGATTTAACTAACGACTTGATTTCCATTTGAGCGAACCCAGCTTCTGCTGCTCCCGGTTCCTGTAGTATATTAATTCATTGTTTTAGTGAGAAAGCATCATTATATATGCTGAATTGGTTCTGGTGAGGAAGCGTCATTACAGATGCAAGCGACCCAATTCATCTCAATTAGAATCGATACGTATGCTAATAGAAGTAAACAAAAAGAGTAGTTAGGAACTATAAGGGCAAACTACATAACTATCAATCTTTATTCTTTTACTAAACTGCCTTAAAGTTTTTTATTTCGGTAAGCTCCCTTAACGTGTTAATTTTGGAAGTCTGATTGTGACAAAAATTCTCTTCAAATCAAAATTTAAGGGAATTTACTGTCATTATTAAAACTTTAAGATGGTTTAGTTAAAAACAACGGCAGTTAAAGGTTATTTAAGTGAAATTTATCCAAGATTAAAAATACAACCGGTACGACATGTTTTGTTTTATTTTTTGACAAAGAACTGGCACCCAACAAGATTAGTGCACTTTTTTTTCCCGAAGAGCCATATACAGGGCATAAGACAGAAGTTTCCATCTATTTATAGCGGGTGAGATGAGCAAAAGACTTCAATTTTGTTCTGAAGGACATTTTGATGCCATTGAAGCATCCAAAAACAATAATCACAACCAGAAAAAAGAATTACTCATAACCTCTCAAAACTATTCATGTTCCATGCGCATGAAGATCGTGTTTTTCACCTAGTTTGCATATACTTTTTACGAAACATAACTAATGTGCTAGGAACTGCATATGCAAGCGAGCAAGAGCAAAGACATGAACATATCAATATGCATAGCGGTCCATGTACAAAATAATTGAATGGAAAACTCCAGCTAAGTTTTCTGTTTATTCCAAATAAAAAATAATCTCAACAGCATCCCCACCGATCGAAAATAAATAGACACTTAAAAAAAGTACATGTTCGAACATCATTGACCAACTCCTCATCAACCTCTTTCATGAAATTCGTATGTAGCTTTAACTTTTAGATGTCGCAGGAAGGCAGAACAAGGCCCGGAATTTTGATTAAGCCTAAATCGTAGTCATTCAATCACAATCCACATTTCCTATAACTACAAATACAAAATGAGCAGTAATTTACAGAGAAAGAACAAACCTGAAACCTGCAAATATAGTGATCATCACCATAAAGAGCTCTAATTGAATCAACAGGTCTTCTCTTTGGATGCCGAGGAGTAAAAGCGACACTTAGAATAACCATAGCTTTCACTCTATCTGGCCTTAGCATACTTAGAGCCCATGATAATGTTCGCTCCTCAATCATGGCCAACTACAAATACCTTCAAAAATCATCAAAATAAACACAAAATTAGAAAGAAACACTCCGTATCTATTATTTTTGTTTTTCTAATATCTTGCACTTTATTCAGTACTGGAACAGTACTCCACAAATCCGAATATTTCTACAGCGCACTCTTAAAGCTTACCCAATATTAGTCCTTTTAGTGTCCACATCCAACTTTTAACCTGCTTTAGGTTAACTCAGGTTATTTATGTTAGCCTAACCCTAACAATATTAACTATGCATAATCCCAGTCAGGTATTTATATTATTTTATTTTTTTTATGTCATAAGAGTTGTGGAGAAAAATTTTAAGCAAAAAAATCAGCAAACATCCTCTAAGATCCCACGTATTTCAAAAGATTAATGAATACATCTCAATCCAGATGAGCTAAATACATGAGTTAATTTTTGCAATATATATATATATATATATATATATATATATATATATATATATATCAGCAGGAGGTTACAAAAACATCCTGATGATTTTCTGGAGGAAAAAAAATCTTACAAGATATCGATATGATGGTTGATGATGATTTGAATTAACCCGAGCCAAATTCTTGGACATGATGGTTATTGGTTAATGATGATCTGAATTAACCTAAGCCAGTATTTGGTTGATGGACTAAGG
This sequence comes from Agapanthus africanus, assembly GCA_030015575.1. Classification (NCBI taxonomy): domain Eukaryota; kingdom Viridiplantae; phylum Streptophyta; class Magnoliopsida; order Asparagales; family Amaryllidaceae; genus Agapanthus; species Agapanthus africanus. The sequence goes on from CM057339.1 coordinate 213,666,231, forward strand.
CCTTGTTTGGCTTTGAGGTTAAATTAGGATCAGTAGTTTTCTAGAGTTATCGAAACTTAATTTCAAGTTTCTAACCATACTCTATTTAGCTTTGATCTTTGAAGTCAATCCACAAGTTGAGACAACCGAAGTTTAAAGTAGAATTTGCACAAGCCTCATTTACCTTAACTGCGACACCAAAAAAAGGTTCGCAACAATTCTATTGGCATTAAAACTAACTATTTTAGAGTTAATCCCTTGCAAACCCCAGTCTACACAACTCCACTTAAATAATTGCTATGGCTATCAAAATTTTAGATCTGAAAGGGCCATGTTCAGCTTTGGGGTTAAGTTAAAACAACCAGAGTTCTGTAACCTTGCTTGACTTTCATTTTTGAATTGAGTTATCCACATATAACTAAATTCCAATCCAATAAAAATCCAATTTTTATGCATCAAGATATAAACTTTGCAGATGCAATACAATAAAGATCCAATTTTTACTTGCGAAATCAAGAAAGAAACCCTAGGGTTAGCTGAGGAACTCAACTCGATCTTGGCCTAGAGAGTCGATGAGGGCGACGAGATCGCCGACGATGTGGAGGATGGAGTAGGCGCGGACGTCGGCGGGGGCGTCGGAGTCACCGTAGCCGCGGAGGTCGGGGGCGACGGCGCGATAGCCGCGTGTGGCGAGGGAGAGGATCTGGTGGCGCCACGTGTACCAGAGCTCAGGGAAGCCGTGGACGAAGAGGACGACGGGGCCCTCGCCTTTCTCCGCCACGTGGAGGTTCACGCCGTTGACGGCGATGCTGCGGTGCCTGATCGTCTCCATTTCTCGCCGTTGCTAGAATTTTCTTTTCTTTTCTTTTTTCGTTTTTTCCTTTTTTGTTTCGATTTTGAAGTTGGTTTTTTTCTGTGTAGTCTTTGAAAATGGCGATGATTAAGAGTTTGTCACTATCATTACAAAAGCTCAAGCTCGTTAATGAGTGGGATTTGAATCTCAGCTTTTTGTTCTTATATTTTATAATATTTTATTAATATACTAATCATTATTTATTCAAACTCAATTCCGCAACAACACAATCCAGCTACATCAAACACGATAACCTCAACAGCGTCGATTAGAACTTTTTAATGAACTCATAAATGTAATCGGTAATCTCATTGGGTTTCTCTTCATTTATGAAATGCCCAACTCCTTCCATGACCACAACATCATCAAGCAAAGGAACATATTTCTTAAAACCACCCTTATGTATGTAGTCCTTTGCACCAGGAGCGTTGTATGTTAGGTCTAAATCCCCGACAATGTACTTCACCGGCACGTTGACATGTGCGCCCGTCCATGGCGCCAATAGCTCCCAGTTCCTGAAATTAATGTCAGCAGACGCCATCGATACTTGAATATATATCATATTCGGCTCTAAAATCTTTCTTACTTGTATGCTATATTTGTAGGGAAAATTCACTAATTAAGATACCCTTAAAACTCAATTTATTTATTTTAGTAAACTCCTGTAAACTATGATTTTCATAGATTTTCTCTCTCTAAAACTCTGTTAACTACTGTAGCACATACATGCATGGAGCTTATTTACAAGAGATAATTTTTTAAGGTGGTCTAGTGAAAAATCATCTTAGTGAACTTTAGCCCTACCTTTTTTCAAAAACCTGTCTAATTTAGAATATAACTAATTTAAAGTTAAATCTAGTTTATGATCTTTAGTTTAGTATTTCATATTTTATTAATTAAACAAAGTATTTACCCTTAAACTTACTTAATCCAAGAATTCTTTTCACAAAATTTCAAAACTTGAGTCATCATTAAAAGAAAGGATCGAGAGAACATGGTGAAATGGATAATGAAATTTTGGTGATATATAATGTAAAGGATATATTTATGAAAGATTATGTAACAAAACAAAACGGATGTCAATTTTTTCTTTTATACAGAAGAGTCAAGGTTATAAAAAAACTCATAATTCTTACTCTTAACTATCAAATTAATTTGAACTCTATGGTTCATTACTTTAATGAAGTTTGGTGGAATATCCCTATTTCCGTCCAAAAACCATCAAATTAATATGAAGGGACGAACGATAGAAAGGAGTCGCAAAACAATTTTTAACATTTCAATGATTAATCAAATATAAAAGAGTTTAGAGGGATATATGTAAAAATGAACAAATTAATTCAAAGGGGTATATAAAAATAACACCCTGCATAAATTACACTACTAAACTACTGGATCTGGGGTGCATGATATTATGAAATGATAGCATTGGTGTTATTATGCCCATCCAATAGTAGATGTGAGTGGAAAACAGGGGGACGTATGGGTGTTGTGTTTGCTTGATTGCTGATATATCTTGGATTCTCCAATCGTGAAAAATAATAGCACCAATCCCCAATCCCTAAACCTAAGGGCCGGTATTTTACTAAAATAAACTCTTCTAAATTTAAAGGAGTACTAAAAACAGGTCTTTAGGGTAGTTTAGCGAAAAACAACGAAAATTAAGGGTATAGTTTGGTGTATAATTTAGCCTACAGATTTTATAAAACTAGGCTATTTTATGCAAACATGCCAATCATTTACTATATCTGTATCAAGAGGAACTTACAAGTCCAAACATCGATAGTAATTCAATCCTCCGGTGAATCCAGACTTGTTGAATTGTGTAGCGTAATAATCGATATCTTCTTCTGAGAACCAAGGCGGCAGTGAAATCTTATCGTTAGGTGAACCCCATCCTTGTTTAGGTATATAAAGAGGACCCGGATTTCTATATGTCAAGAACTTTTTCAGTACTAGAGAAGTTCCTAGACGAGCGAATTCTGCTTCTATTGCTCCTGGTTCCTACATACATATGAGCGAAGATGAATTAGATGATAGAAAATAAATCGATGGTTTTAATGATAAATTTTGTTTTTCATGTCAATAATGTATCAGATACTGCGAAATTTTGTAGTTAACTAGTTGTAATCTACAATTCAAACTTATCGAGCCAAAGTGGACTCGGCATTTTTCAGATATATATATAGTAGTCATCACCTTAGGTAGATCTCAAGAAACTTATTGATAAGAAAAAGAACCTGGAACCTGCAGATATAATAGTCATCACCATACGTAGCTCTCAAGTACTCTAGTGATTTTCTCGCCGGATTCCGAGGTGTATACGCGACACTCAACGCGATGAAAGCCTTCACCTTGTCCGGCCGGAACTGGCAGAGGCTCCACGCCACCATCGCTCCCCAGTCGTGTCCCACAACAAATACCTTCCCAATCCAAACACAAAAAATTAACAAGATAAGAATATTGTTATATCATCACCGTCTAAGGCTTTTCCCGATCGCGTTTGCGGTTATGAAGCGAAGAAAAAAGTGTTTCATGAAAGATTAGAGAAAGTTTTTATAAGATCGGCAAAGTGACATCAATTCTTTCTTAATTGGCACCGAATTTCCTTCAAAATAAATTGTGGAACTTAAAAGATGTTCTATATATATATATATATATATATATATATATATATAATATTGCGCTCTTAAAATTCTCTTAGATCGACGGAAATCAATTTGTTGTATGAACATTGAAGGCATATGTATTATTTCCAAATTAAACTTCATTTTAGGAACCATTAATTGAGCTTAATTAGTTCAAGCAGTAACAACAACATTTCCGTCCGTTCGAAACGGATTAAAAGCTCAGCAACCGATGTAGCTAGGCAGTTGAGAAAGACTAGCTGTGATCTAGACGTGCATGCAATAAATATATATAGATAGATAGATAGATAGACTCACTACCTGTTGTTGGCCGGCTAAAGTGTCAATAAGTGCGACAAGGTCCCCAACCATATGAAAAATCGAGTAGGAACTAATTTCGCTGGGGGCATCCGTATCCCCATAACCTCTTAGATCGGGCGCCACACATCTATACCCTAACCCCGCCAGCCGGCCAATCTGGTGGCGCCACGTGTACCAAGTTTCCGGGAACCCGTGAACGAACAAGACCACCACCGGGCCTTCGCCTTTCTCCGCCACGTGCATGTTTATCCCGTTAACGGCCACAAAACGGTGAGTTATCTCTCCGTCCATCTCTTGGTTTTCTTTAGTTTTCAAGCAGTAGCAGCAACAATACTTGGTACAAAATTTGTGGACTGAAAATGTCATGAATTGAGAGCTATATGATATCGATCTCTCTTTGGACCTTTCCTGGGCTTTAAGTGGAGCACATGCTTCTGTTCGTTGAGCGGGAAAGCGACCATAACAGGTCGGGTTTTTGCTACAGATGTAATTTGGATCCGTTTTGGGTTAAGGGGTTATGCTCGAGTCAATATATATTATCGGTGGTTTACTTAAAATATATTCTTAAATGCTACCTTTTTGTCTTTCTTTTGCATTCCTATTTTCAATAACTAGGTGTAACAATATAGATTTAGTGTAAAATATTTATTTTTCGCTAGAAAATAATATCAAATTTTTTTTTGGCATCTCTACCTGCGCTAAATGTTGCAATTCCTATTGCAGCAAACTGGAGATCAGCAAAATGAATTTATGGGTTGGAGTAGTGCCGGTTAATTAGGCAAACCCGAACCTGAAATTGGGCAGAGAATTTTATTTAAGGGAACGTATTTGATTGATCGAGACTTATAACTTCTTTTATGCTATAATGAAAATTTGTGATTAGAGTCCACATCATCTGTTACGCAAAATTTATCCTTACGATTTACATACTTTTTTTCTTTCTTCATCATTCTTTTCGATAACTACGCGAGAATATAGATTTATTATGAACTATATTTTTAATTAAAAAAATATCATAAGAGATTTTTGGCTTGGTTGTTTAGTTGTCCTAAATGTTGCAATTTCTATTGCAGCAAATCTTAGCAAAAATAAATTTTTTGGGTTGGTAAGGGGAGGTTAGGCGAATCCGACCCGAAATTGGGCATAAAATTTTCTTTACGGGGGGACAAGTTTGATTGGGACTTATAACCACTGCCATAATTGAAGTGTGCAAGCTAGTATTCTGTGAGATAATTAAGGAAGAATCTTTTCTTTTTTGCTTTCAAAAAGAGCAAGGCAAGCATATCCTTTTGCTTCAAGTGCTGCACTTGCCCATATATTTGATGCTAAAGTTAGGTATCAAAATTTTGGATCCTAGTAGCCACATAATTGATGTGTGGTCAGAATTTTGTATCCTATTGTGTTTGCACACATAATTTGTGCAATGGTCTCTTTCGATACCTCGGGAAAAGAAAATATAATATATAAGAAAATAAGAAGTTTACAAAAATGATACAGCTATTCTTCAATATTTTATTATTATGGCCTTCAAGGTTCTCTCTGATTTCGCCAAACTTTCACTGATATACCATGAACTGGAAGAATTTTCAAGTGTACATTCATAATTTGCAAATAAATACCATAAACTTACCGACTGCACCGCTAAACTTTCAAAGCTCTGCAGCTATACAGCATGATACACGAATAATCATAACACTTGTGCATAACATCCAGAATCAAAAGACTACACAGCTCATCTTGGTTGCAAGACCAGAGGACAATTGACACATGCACAAAATAAAAATTAACAGTTGAAAACATAGACTATTAGGAGGGCTGAAAAAGACAAGGCAATCACGAAAATGCTGCTAGTTTTATCCGTAATCACGAAGACCCCAAAAATATGGTTTAAAATTAGATTCAATATATTTTCAAAAAGAAGCCTCCTACTATAACATAGTCAGCGTATGTATATTCACAGAAGTCGTATAAGTCCTCTTCTTTTTATGTACATTCCTCTCACTGCACAGACTAGCACAATTAGCTGCTGCTGGTTTATTACATGAACATCAACAAATAAATTTTTAATATTTAGACTAAAGTTTCCCTCCCGCCAACAAAATTTAGTAATTACAAGAAGAGTAGACAAGGATGCCACCATCGAAAATTTTAGCATTCGAAGAAATTGTGGTCATCAGAAGGGTTGGACCAGCTACAACCAGCAGACCAACCAAGAACGCCGAGGATTACATCCACACTTGAGCATGCGTTTATCTGCAATATAAAAGGTTTTTGCGGAATAGATATAAATACAAAGAAACCAAGGGGGTAATATATAAATATGATAATTTTCAGTAATATGTATTACAAATCTATATAAAAAGCTCTTGAATTATATTTTTATTTCTGCCATGTGATGCAGCAATACATATGTTGGACATCATAAGAAAATTTTGAGAGAGATTTTAGTAAATAGTGTAGAGTTCTAAAAAAAACTTCGTGGAGATTTGGAAGATTTGAACAGACAGAAATAATAAATTTTATAGATAAATAATTAATTTTATTTATTGCTCAAAATAATGAGGAATTTTCTTGTCACGGGTGATGTTGAGGATCAAATTGGAATAATTAAAAGGGAAGAGATTAATGTTATATCTTTTCAAATAACCCTTTACATAACCATTTTGCATGTAAATTATAGTTAAACACCTAAACAAGCGGATGCATTTTGTAATTGCACTCCAAAAAGACTAGATAACTATAGTTGCGCTTGCCGCAGCGAACTCAGGGGGAAAAGAGGGGTGTGTGGGTCCTGGGGTTTTAGTAGGGCCAGGATGCATACCGGGGTTGGGTCTGCCAAGCACAGCGAGTTGGTTGACGTTGACCGTAACTCCATTAAAATCAAACTTAATATGTAATCATTGTTTCGACATGCAAGAATTGGATTTTGTTTCACATGCAATGTGTGCAAGTGTCGTGATGGATAACTTGAATAGAGAGTAAATAAACACCTACCAGATTTTCGTCGGTTCCTTCTATATGAAATAACAAAACACCCATCCCTTTTCTTCTGTCAACCTCTGCCTGTTAAAAGAATAGGACAAATAAGTGCAAGTGACAGACATGCAACAGAACAAGAATGACAAAATTTTGATATATCACCCACCACACAAGAGCATATCATTAGCCCAACGGCTGTTAGTGCTGATGTAACCTCAGCCATCATACCTGCAAATGTTCATAGCAGCATAGGTATAAGAGATGAAGCATTATTACCCTTTTCAGTTGTTTTTTTCTAAGGGGAGGAACCACCCTCAACTTAAATAGCTCTTTACGTGATGAGCTTGGCTTCAAGATTGAAACAGAACCCGAACATGCTTTCTAAAAAGAAAGTGATATTAGATTTAAGCTCATCATAGGATACAAGACAATTGAAGTACCAATCCAAAGTTACAGTAGGATGCGCCAAGGTTGAAAAATAAATAGTAAATAAAAAGGGAAGCGACTTGAAAATTGGAAACACTTTCATGTTGGTTCCCCACCATGTAAATTGTTTGCTAAATATAATGCGGTTAAAATATTTATTATTCTATACTGAAGAAATCTTACCCTTTACAAGAAAACTAGTTGTTATTGTCACAGAAATGACCTATATATAATTATTGAAGCTTTACTAAACAATCATGACATTATTTAAGGCAGAAAATATCTTGAATAATTATAAGAATTTCGCAGCAATGACATTATTTTTCACAATCATTATAATCTTAAAAGAATATGATTGCGATTTTTTTTTTACAATTTCAAATTCTTAAATCATTTTGATTATGTGAGGTGGAAAGAAAATTGAGATATCTCACCTCTACGATCAATGCATACGACACAAAACCATTGGATTGAATGCCCTTCCAAACTGTGCCAAAAAGCAATTTTGCTAGCTTTCCAGCTTTCTAAGCCAGGCAAAACTTCCTTATTTGCGGGAATGTTGGCATGAATGAACTCAGAGATGTTATCGCTTCTGATGTTTGAGTGGCCATTAATCTTGAGACTCATTTTCTGCACATTTTTGTTGTGCTTCCCATTGACCTTTGGGACGCCAATGGTGTTTTGAACATGTACGATATCACTGCTGTTCCTCTTTGTCGAATAAAGTACATCAACACTTGAGAGTATTTTATCCCAAAAGGACTTCTTTTCTTTTGTAGACAGGGAGATTTTCAGTTCAAAGCTGTCCTCGTCCTCAAGATCGGCAACGAAGTTGTTTACTGTATCAGCAGTTATTTCGGAAGCTGAAAGTGCAGCTTGCTCTCTCAAGAACTGAATAATACAAAATAGAATTAGTGAAGAAATAAAACAATAAGAGAACTGACTGTAACTAGAATGTGTACGCGAGAGAATACTTTCATAATCTTGTGCCTGGCACTGCGAGTTTTTGCATGTTGTAGCCATTGCTGATGCCGCTGAAAAGCAGATTTGCTTGATAATGCCTAAACAAAACAAATAAATTAAGTCAGTAAAAAATAAAGCCAAAGTAATTAATATGTTTCGTATGAATGCTATAATAATGAGAAACATAGTTTTCAACGAGGAGCACCATCTTCTTATGTAATAGTATGTTTTCCAACAACAACTGAACCTTTTATCCCAAGCATATGGGGTAGGCTAATACATAAACCAACATGAGAATCACGCCGGGTCGAGCACATGAATCCTTCGCCTCCACTCACTCCTATCGAACAATATACTTTCATTGAGGCCTTTGGCAAACATATTTTTTCATATTACCAACATCCACGTTTTCTTTGGTCTCCCTTTCGCCCTTTTGACATTGCCTATATCAAAAGTATCCACTCGTCAAACTAGTGCTTCCATAGGTCTGCGTCGCACATGACCAAACCATCTTAATCGGTTTTCCCGCATCTTCTCCTCCACAGTCACTACACCAACTATTGGACGAATATCCTCATTTCGCGCCTTATCTTTTCTAGTGTTACCACACATCCAACGAAGTATGTGCATCTCCGCTACGTGCATCTTCTGTGTATGATGCTACTTAGGAGCCCAGCATTTCGTATCATATAATAAGGCATGCCGAATAGCGCTCCGATAAAACTTCCCTTTTAATATTAACGGAAAATTACAATCGCACAAAATCCCTATCGCACTCCTCCATTTCAACCAACCAGCCGGATCCTTTGGTTAATATCGCTATCAATCTCTCCATTCTTTGGGATGATAGAATCTACATATCTAAACTGATCGCTCGGTGATATCTTTTGTCCATCCAGTGCCATACCACTGTGGTCTCGACTTCTCTGTTTGCTAAATTTGCATTATATATATGTTGTCTTGCACCTACCCATTCAGTGTTCTACCATTGTGGTCTCGACTTCTCTGTAATAGTATGTTTTCCAACTGGACCCCAATATTATACCCTACATGGTTGAATGTTGTGCAAACTACAAGATCTTGTTGATCTCGTAAAACATTCAAATATTCTAATTTGTATCTATGTTATTATTTGATAAATGGAACTCTCATTTACTTCTCTTTAACTGTTCCAAAATTTTCACTTCAGTAATATTGATTTTTGAGAACTGTGGACAACTTCCGCTGATACAATTGACCCATTTGTATATGAACGTTAAGAGGGAGCACGAACCTTCATCCCATTGAGCTCTCTCACACACATGCAAGTATAGAGCTCTTATCTAATAACTAAGGGCAATGGCCATTTTAAATTTCTTTTTCAAAAAGACTTTCTCCCAAAAGAGGTGTTTATAACTATGAGGGGGAATTAAAAGCTCCCACTTTTGACCACTGATTTATGCCCGTACATTTAACTTAGAGTAAAAAATAAAAACTATCAAATCCTGCTCCTTTTATAGCTCAAAGCAATGTTTTCTAATCAAACACCAAAAAGTATTGCTAAGCTGGATACCGAAAGGAAACTTTTGAAGCTATTGATTTTTCCGATATTTCCAGTTTTAACCATTTTCTTCACTACAACTCAATCACCGGTTGAGGATTGAATAAGAATTGAGAATTGAATAAGAACAGCGTTTGTTATCTAAAACTTATTGCGAGGCCATTTATGGTATAGCATATACAACAATCTTCCATGTGTCGGAATAAAGTGGAAAAGTTTCTCCATATGACCATGCATTCTTCCCTCCAATAACTCCACTTGTTATTGGGTTGTCCGTCTTTTTTGGATATAAATTTATTTATTAAACAAATAGACCGGCACAAGACTTTTCATGTGTTTCCTTCTATGCAGACACCCAAGAGTGGTTGTGAGAATGCTTTTGGTTTTAAAAGAGTTTGTTTTTTTGAGATTTGGTTCTTAAATAAAACCCCTTATCTATATATCCAAGTAGCTAGGGTTGCAGCCGGGTCTGGGTCTGGATATTTTTAGTAACAGATACTTTTTCAAGTCCGAACGGATACAATACAGATATATATTAAAATATTTTTCAGGATACATAAGTGGATATGATTATAGCAACATTACCTGGATACGAGTACGGAAATTTGGATATAGAAATTCGGATATAGATATTCACAAACGAGTACAAAATAATATCATGGTTGTTACGGCACCACGGCGAATCACGACGGTAGTGAACCATCAGGACGACATGGTGTCCGTACAGCGACAAATCGTTCACAATGTGCTACATTAATTTTATACATATCTATAGTTCTATACCCAATATATAATTAAAAAAAACTATACAATGCCATCAAGCACACAACTATATCATATTTTAACCATCAAACATAAAATATTTTATCAAATTGGGATATTATTAATTTATTACGATGGGAATCACTGGGGTATTTAGAGGGAACGTAATGAAAGAAATTTTAGAGGAAAAAATAAATGCTTATATGATGTATATCAAATTTCAAACTCGATTCTCAGTTGGTCTCATATATATGCAGACAAGACGAATCTTAAAATAAGAAAGATGAATCATAGTGGTATTTAACCACAGCGGTAGCGAATCACGGAGGTAGTGAACCGCCGCGACGCCATGACGACGCCGTGACAACTATGAATAATATATCATTTTAAATTTATTTTTTAGTTAATAATGCTTATATATACCATACATTTTTTGCTTGTTTTATATGTTATACATTTAAAAGAATAATTTGACATTATTTCATTATGTTGTTTCAAAATATGCAAAATAAACTAATAATACATAACACAACAAACAATACAACAACAACTGAGCCTTTTATCCCAAGCATATGGGGTAGGCTACATGAACCAACATGCGAATCATGCCTGGTCCAGCACATGAATCTTCCGCCTCCACTCACTCCTATCGAACAATATACTTTCATCGAGGCCTTTGGCAACCATATCTTTTCGTATCCCCTCCATCCATGTTTTCTTCGGTCTCTCTTTTGCCCTTTTGCCATTGCTCATATCAAGTGTATCTATTCGTCGAACTGGTGCTTCCATAGGTTTGCATCGTACATGACCAAAACCATCTTAGCTGGTTTTCCCGCATCTTCTCCTCCACAGGTGCTACACCAATTTTTGCACGAATATCCTCATTTCGCACCTTATCTTTTCCAGGGTAACCGTATATCCAACAAAGCATGCGCATCTCCGCTACGTGCATCTTCTGTGTATGATGATTCTTAGGAGCCTAGCATTCTGTACCATAAATAAGACATGCCGAATAACGCTCCGATAAAACTTCCCTTTCAATTTTAACGGGAAGTTACGATCATACAAAATCCTTGTTGCACTCCTCCATTTCAACCAACCAGCTTGGATCCTTTGATTAACATCACTATCGATCTCTCCATCCTTTTGGATGATGGAACATAGATATCTAAACTGATCGCTCGGTGATATCTCTTGCCCTTCCAATATTATACCAATATGGTTGACTTCTCTGTTTACTAAATTTGCAATGCATATATGTTGTCTTGGACCTGCTTAATCTGAACCCCCGAGATTCCAATGTTTGCCTCCATAATTCCAATTTGGCACTAACCCCTGCTTTCGTCTCATTTACTAGAATATTATCAGCAAATAGCATACACCAAGGTACCTCATCTTGGATAGTTCTAGTAAGCTCATCCATCATGATGGTAAACAGGAATGGACTTAATACAGATCCTTGATATAAACCAATTGTAATCGGAAAATCACTCGTTAGGCCGCCGCAAGTTCTGACATTTGTCACTACTCCATCGTACATATCATTGATTATGTCAATATACTTGACAGAGACCCCCTTCTTCATCAGTCCCCCATAATACCTCTCTAGGTACCTTGTCGTACGCTTTCACTAAATCAACAAATATCATTTGCAAATCTCTTCTCATCTCTCGAAAACGCTCGACAAGTTGACGAAGCAAATGAACAGCCTCTATCGTCGATCGTCCAGGCATGAACCCAAACTGGTTCTCTGTTATCTTAATATCTTTCCTTATCCTGTGTTCAATTACTCTCTCCCAAACTTTCATGATGTAACACATAAGTTTTACTTCACGGTAGTTTGAGCAACTTTGAATGCCACCCTTGTTCTTGTAGATAGGTACAAGAATACTTTTCCTCCATTCATTTGGCATCTTTTTTGTTAATATATTTATTTATTCATATAATATTCATTTACATACATATTAGTCCTCAAATATTTTAAAAATCATACTTAGTATTGAATAAAATATATCATTTACATGCGCATTACCACTCCATGTCTATTTTTTTATCTTAAATCTGGTTTATACCCACACCCTATTCATATCAGTATCCGATATTGCCAGGTACACATGAATTTTTATTACCGAACTATATCTGTGACTGTATTCGTCACTAACAAAAACAAATACAGATATAGTAACGCTCATGCCGTTACGTATCCAATTCGGACGCAACCTAACAAGCAGCTCAAGTTCTCTTTCTTCCCACTTTGTTGTCAAAAAATTATTTCACACAAGATAAACATAAATTGATGATGTTTTATTTTTCTTTTTATTTGGTAATTTATATCTAGTTGATTGATTATTTTATTAGTCATAGGTAATTCTATCTTAGTTGATTTCATATTTTTATTTTGCAAACAAAATTAAGTTATGTTTCTAATTTATTTATTATTTGATGAATTAACCTTTTTCATTGTCTGATTGGAAGTTAAAATTAGACATATTGACTTATTTGCTATTAATACTTAAAATCATATGAACATTTTTCTATTTTATGTTATTCTTAAAAATTGAGAATTTCACTCTTATAAAATAAGTTAAGACTTTGGTACAATTATCATTGACTCAACTACATTTTAGTTAAGTAATAAGATATAGTAGCATTTTTTTAATAAGAGATTTAAATATGGTTATTTAATTTCGGGAATATAATTTCTATTTCGACTTTTCTTGTCTATTTTGGCTCAAACGACCACTAATATGTTGTCTAATTTAATAAATTATTATTGGCAATAAAATTGCCTATGTTAATAGAAAGTCAAATGCATTGACATTTGCATTTTAAATTTCTTCTAAATTTTGGATGTTCCGTTTCTTATTTTATTATTCTACAAATTAATTAATGACATTTCCGTCTTACAAATTAATCTATTATTCTAAAGCTACATTTAAATCATAGTGTTCATATAATATGTTTGTCATTATTTATGACATAAATCTTTAAACACATGCACGTCTTTTTTAACGACATTAAAAGACATGCCTATAAATAAAGTAAAATGGTTTATAGTACTACTATAATTTAAAATATAGTTGATACTCGATATTAATCAGTGTTCAAAAAAACGGTTTAAACGACTGTTTAAATGTAAACGGCGACAAAACAAACAGTGAAGTCATTAACGGTCGATTATGCGGTTAAAATGTTTACATGGTGATTATACGGTTTAAACGGTGTTTATCTAATTTTAACAGTGTTTAAACGGTGTTTATCCAATTTTAAACAGTGATTATACGGTTTGATATTTTGTTGATTTTGAAGTTATTTGTAGCGCGTAGACCTTTTGTGTTTGTTTATGTTGATGTGACAGTGAGTAGTGACATGTTATTTGGTGTAATGCTTTTAGGCTATAGCATGTATGATCTAGTGTTTGCTTATGTTTACGGGGTTTCATGTTGCATTGCGATATAATTTGTCTTTTGGTATGAGCTATTTTTTTGTTGCAGAGCGAACGTTATATATAGTGTTTCAAAAAATTCCATTGACAAGAATACATGCCCGATGGGATTCGAACCTACAATCTTCTGATTTTGTTCGGACGTCTTGCCATTTAGGCCCCAGGTATATTTCAAATTTCCAATATCTATAATCCTATATATTTGTCATGGTTTTATATATAATAATTATACTAAAATAATATAAAATATGTGGTCATATAATCTGTATAAAACGTTTAATCACCGAATAATCTGATTAAACGCTAACACCTCCCGAACGAATACGTGTTTTACAACATTGATATTAATCTTCTTATATTTAATTTTGTCAACCCAACCATTCATTAAAAATTGAGATACATCTTAAAGCTCCAATTTTTACTATTTCATAAATCAATTAGGAAAAAATTCATAACTCAACTTCTTTATTTGCTTAGAAGCCTTATTGAGAAACGATCTGCGGCCCCCGCGATGCGCAAGGGAATTACTCTTATTACTCCATGTACTACGGAACTATTGGTTTTCCTCATTAAACCATCCATTTTTTATATTTAATTATTTCTATGAACTGAATAGCATTGCCTTTCTTCAATAATCATGAACACGTGCTTTTTAATTAGGAAAGAGCATAATTTATTCAACATAATCTAAACAGAATATTATTGTGGTTGGTCAAGGAACAAACATTCATTTGTACAAAACATCAATCCTTGATCGAGACTAATTATAAGATTCGCCTGGCTTCATAAATTGAAGTCGGCACATAAAAGGTAATTGTTAATAAATAAACTTTCACAGAATCAAAAGACAACAAGATGAAGTATGTAGTTACTCTTGAAAATCAATCTTTCGTGGGAAAAAATGAGAATATGTGAAAGGAATAGAAGATACATACATTGTATGTTACTATCTCGACAACTTCAGCATTTGCAAGTATATGCATTGGAGAAACAAGATTACCGTTGACCTGCAGAAGAGCAAATGTGCACTGACACTTAATTTTTTAGATAATATTATTTGCAATTGAATAATGTCTTGTTGAAATGTTTGTCGCTACTTTAATGTGAACCAGACAAGCATAAAGCATTCAATCAATAAGTGACATTATATTTTTCCTTAACCAAACCTTAGGCATATCCAGGAATTTTCGCCAGCTGGGGAACCAAAAAGAGCAAGCTCCCGTTAACAATTATATTAAATATTATATATACTCAAAATCTAAAAATTGGTTTACAAAGTTATAAATTTATTTAGTTACAAACATAGATGAAACTTAATTATTTAAATCATAAAGCACAATGATATTCATACCCACATAGATCCAATCCAAAAAGTTATTGTAGATGGTGGTAATTGAACCCAAGACCTTTTGTTGGGAAACAAAACACAACATCAGTTGAACCAAGGCTTTTGCTTTGTTTATGCTATAAACATATATAATAGATGCCCAAAAAATCCCAAAACTCGTTATAATACATATTAGCGTCTATTTTCCAAAATTTCATACAGTGGCATGTGCCCCTTCGACTTTTTTAACTGGATCTGATCCGCCGCTGACCAAACCCACCAGTCATAAGAGAATTATACCTTTGCTGCCACCATTTTGTTGCCAATTTCAGTATGGATAAGATATGCATAATCAATTACAGTGGCTCCCTTCGGTAGGTTTTTTATCTGTATAAAACAGGCCAATTAACTGGGGCAGACAAAACAAAGAAAAAGAAATTTAGTGTCCCAGATGTTCATTCTGTTCTTTACCTCTCCTTTGGGTGTAAAAACAAAGACTCTGCTCCCTAGCAAATCTCGCATAACGGTATCAACAAACTCCCTAGAACTCATGTTACCAACAAATTCCTCTTGCCATTCCCTGATGGCATTGAGCCAACCAATCTACATCACAAACAAAAGGGTAACAAATGACTTTGGCTGCACACCAGAATTTTTTAGAGTACAAGAGAACTTCACATGCATAAGGTGATTGAATATGTCAATATTTATGTTGCTATTGGGGTAGTTATCTGGAGTACCCTGAGAGCAATATCTGTATTGTTTAAGCAGACTGTCTTTGCCTTTGAACTTCTCCCAACAGCCAATCCGTGTCCAACCATACCAGAAACAACCCCAATGCCACTGTAGTGAGCGGCAATACCTCTCTCAGCTATCAGATTCATATCTTCAGTTCTAATCTGCAAAACAATCAATAGTTCACAATGATAACAAAGAAGAAAACCTAACACTAAAGAAAATAACATCTAATACGAATCAGTCAATACTCAGAAAACATAATTGACGTTATCACCTGAACTTCTAAGCGAAACATGCTTTCATATAGGAATGGTATCACCGTGGTGTGCAGGCTTTGATAACCATTAGGTTTTGGAGTTGCTATGTAATCCTTCATCTGTTAAATGATTAGATTTATATAACTCATAAAGATGAATACTAATCCATATAAGAAATGCATGTTTAAGTAACTTACAGCTCGAGGTATTGGGGTCCAGATTCCATGAACAAGGCCAAGGACATGGTAGCAAATCTATAACAGAAGTAAAGGAAGATCAGTCTAATACAAAGGAGCTTATCATAGTTATAGATTGGACAGTGCATCACCTGCTGTGCATTGCATAAAGGCCCAACTCCAATGCATGTTTTAGGTTTTATTATGATACGAAGCTGGTAATGAAGAGCAAACAAGTTATCAGGAGAAATCTCAACAAAAAAAATGTAAAGAATATGTAATGTGTTTGCAGAAACAAACCTGTGCAATTTGGTTGACCTCCTTAACAGAACTATTAGATTTCAGCATTGACTTGTAAATACTGCAACAATATCAAAATGTAGAAAAGTTGATTTGAAAGAATAGCAGCATGCATCACAAATTGAGATCAAGATGATTTATGAAGGTTAACATCAAGGTCATTGCAGGGTTCACTCATATGAAAGTTGATGTCTTCAGTCAAGTACAAAACCACTGGAAAGGCAGAACACAGCTTCATAACGATAATGAAAGAGATGATCAGGGAGAACACACCTCTTAATGATAATTAAAGAGATGAACCTACTAACTATAATTTCATTGATGAAAGTTTCATATGAGAATGATCCTCCGGCCAAGCATTGAGAATATCAGAGCTATTACTCAAAGTTTCACATTGTAATATTCTTTATTGTTTTCTTATAAGCACCATCAAATTTGTTATTAATAAAAAATACTTTTGGAATGACTCTTCCATACTCTTTTTATGAAAACATATCAACATAAAGGTAATACTAATTAAACAAGGTGACTAAAGACAATGTGGGAAGGTGTCAGAGCTGGTAGTGTTTACTTGGCATGATCGCTTCCGATCTTTTCACCATCATCTGGTGTGGGTAAGGTCATCTAATCTATCTTAATCATGAGTAGATCACTAGGTCTTAGAGGCTACTTACAACCAAAAGACAACCTTCAAAGTACTTCAGATCTCTAAAGTCCATGTACCTCTAACTTGAATGCAGTTCAGGATTGTCAACAGCACATACCTATTTCTCTGTATATTTATATAAGTGTTCTCCAAAACATGCCCAAGGGATAAGAAATTCATCAGATCACTTTGTTTGGAGTTGGAGATCTTCATAAACCAACATTTGTTGCCATAATGATGGAGGAATACCACTACTACCTAGACAGTGCAAAACTCAACTTCAATGAAAAACAAGACACCTAAAGCCCTTGATGCAATTTCCGATACTCTGTTGACCCAGTTGTGTTACCAAATCATGATGTCACCACTCAAGTTCCTGGTTAATAGAAGAAGATGTCTGCACAATTTGTTTCAAGTTGTAATCAGTTTGATGAACCACCAAACGTATTGGAGGAGTTGAACAATCAATACGTATGGTGCTCCTTGCATGTTTACAAGTACATATATACTTAAAGCTGTGTCGGGAATTTGGAAGGTTCAGATCCATCTATACAAAAGGAACCAAATCATTTGTCCAATAAGACCCCGGAGCCAAAGAAGGTGCAATTAATCTTTATATACAAATCAGTTACATTTGAACTTCTCATAAAGACTTCCACCCTAAGCGTGTCACACTAAGAGCTTAGACATGAAAACAAGAATATAATAAGGTAAGCATATTGACCTGTATAATTCTTTACATACAGTACGCACTTCCGTTTTCACGGTCATGAGCTCTAGGAACTGATCCTTCTCAATCCTCTGCTCCAAAATTTTCTTTGACTGAAAAAGATTTGCCGAAGAAATAAATGTATGGATGATCATGGTTATAAATAAAAACAATCAATCTAACTTCAGATAATAATTAAAAAAATACCTCCAGAAGTTCTTTTTCATGCTCCTTATATAGATGCTCGACTCTTTTTTTTAGCGCATTGAAATCATGAGCATTTGTATACATGAAAGAAAGATATTCAAGTTCCGACTGCAAAGAACATCCATGTTAAGGAGAGGGGGGAAATTTTCTGGTCCATGCAAGTCAATATATATTTTTACTTTCACCAAAACCTCTAATTTTTAGGAAACATTAATATCAACCAGCCATATGTAGATTTGAATGCAACTGCTGATCCAAATTCTAGACTCAAAAACATGACAAGTAATTTAAAAAATAATCAAAATGATTGAAATACACAGAAAAGTGAATGTACAATAATAAAAATGGGTGTAAGCACACTTTTGCTCAAATGTTTTGATGCACATTCAGACATACCTTAATCTGGTACATTCCTAGAAGCTTCGCTAAAGGAGCAAACACTTGCAAGGTCTCCAACGCAATGCTGGACTGCAAATAAAGCAGTTTAAATAAAAACATCCCAAATAATTATTAAGCTTCGACTACTGATTGTAAGATGGTACCTGCTTGTGTTGAGGCATGTGTGAAAGAGTGCGCATGTTATGTAACCGGTCAGCAAGTTTGACAATGATAACTCGCACCTAAATGGGAATTTTCTTTTTCAAATAAATTTCCACGACATAGAATACAGTAGCAAATGGTTATTTTAATGATGATACCTCTTCTGTCATGGCAAGGAACATTTGCCTCAGATCATCAGCTTTTACATCTTGTACTGAATCATCCATACCTTTACACTTGAGTTTTCCCAGTTTTGAAACCTAATTTAGGGGAAAATATACAGACTCGTTTACTCTGAATACTTTCTCCTGGTGATCTATAAAACAGATGGCTCAAGGAAAGATACCTTTGTCTCTCCCTCAACAATGTGGCGCACTGTAGCACCAAATTCTTTCTCTATTCTTTCAAATGTGACATCTGTGTCTTCAACTGTGTCATGCAATAATCCAGCAGCAATAGATTCCCAGTCTAGCTCCTATGTGGACCAAAAAACATAGGATTCAGTTGTAACAAAAACTTTCTAGTAGACTGCAGGGCATACTGAAAACCATTTTTCATGCATAAACCTGATCCTTGACACTTACAAGTTCCCCAAGAATGCGCGCAACTTCTACTGGATGAATGATGAAAGGCTCTCCACTTCGTCTCTTTTGACCGTCATGTGCTTCAAAAGCCAGCTGCACTGACCAAAGGAGCACATCTACATGTAATCATTCTCCTAAACATAGGTTACATGTAGCAATATTGTAAAATGACAGAACTGTGTAAATGCAGCACTAGCTGTACTTTATTCTCGGTTCTCTAATTAATGCCTACCTTCAAAGCATCATTCACCAACTTCAACTCCTCTGGTGCAAGATATGAAATTGAAGGTTTCAGGTCCTGGTGCAATAGCGAATTCAAAGAAAAAATAAGCAAAGAAACTGATAACTACATATCAAGCATATCAATTAGCTCACTTCAAGGAATAATAAATTTGCTAAATAGAGGCCAATAGGCAGAAATCTTTAGATTCCTTTTTACAGCAGCACGCATGCAATAGATGAGGAAAAACATTTACCAGGCAACGAACATGACAGAGAACAGGTTTAAGAGAGAATAGTCATTCACAAATTTATAAAAAATATTCTCAAAATGTTAATTATAATGGACAGAAGTGGATATAATGTATTTGTCCCTTCCATCATCCAAAAACAAAAACTTTCGAATAATATTGCAGTGACTGCACTCACCAGAATATAAATCATTATTTGTCATAAGCAGGATAAAGACATGCTGCAGAAAGTTAAAACTTGAAAAAAATGTACACAATAAAGATAAGGGAGAGCTTAGACATATTAATATTCCAAATGATTCAGAATAGGGACATTATCATGACTCATGGAACAAATAAACTGCTGAAAGATTCTGCGAGAAGAGAAGGGTGTAACAGAGGAAGTCCCAATAGTAACAGGTTCAATATCTAAGCCATGATGTATGCTATGCTAAGAAAAACAAGTGCAAGAGGAGTTATAAAGATTGTGGAGGTATATCGAATAAAACCTAAATCAATAAGCAATCTCCAATGTTTGGAGGGATGATAAGGAAGGGAAGTAGCATGTACGAATAGAAACTTGATTTAAAGAAGACGTGTGTTCCTTCGGGTAGTGCTTGGCTACCAAATGCCAGTTGTCGCTCCTCTTTTCATAATTTCTTCATGCAAGGGTAGGTGGTTCCTCAGTCTCTTTTAAAAACCCAACATTTTCTCTTGGTGAAGTTTAGAGATATTTGATGATTTGTATCGTTTTAACTTTTGTATTGCTACAGTAGCCATTTTATTATATCATGAGGCAGGCATGTCTTTGCCCTGCTTTTTTCCTCAAAAAAAAGAACATCTGGTTCTTTAACAATGATTCCATAACAAAAAGGTGGCTATCGTTTATAACATTTGTTGGTCAATATCGACAGCATGTTGAGTTTGCTTCGCATATTGCCCGATCCGACATGACATTTAGCACACGCTTATTATATAACTGTACTTTTTTTTGGGAATGTAACCTCTTTAATAGTTGCTTATTCATTTATCTTGCACCACATTTCCAAACAAAAATTTGTTTCTTTACTAAAAACCTGCAGACTTTGCTCATATAATCCCTTCATTTTCTCAAATTAATCAACAATGACTCAGATACATGCATCTCTCACAAAACTAGGCCTCTTCAATTGCAAACATATGGAAGAGGGCCCACCGCAAGGTATGCAATCGAGGCATGTGAGCTGTTCATAAGAGATCAAGCGTATCTGATGAACTTGAGAAGCCCCCAATTTAATCAGCTTATTGCACCATCAATGCTACAAAAGAAAATCGTAGCTACATTATCGCTTTCTAAATTGCCATGTGACAAGCAGTATGGGAGACTTGGGTGACTGCAATGCTAAAATCATGTTAAATGGATTAAAAAAGGAGACCTATAAGGCATTCCCTCTGTACCATCCTTTTGATTGAAGAAAAAACATAGCCATGGTCATGCCATGACAGACACGTGCACTCTATAATTTGTCTACTGCCTGTTATTTTCTACCAGCCCATTTTCCCCATCTGATGATAGAACCTTAAAAAGGAAGACTTGCTCAAAAACTGCTTAGCATTTCAAGTTTTTACATTATGTGCCTCCGGCATTATTCTAAATCAGGAAATATTTATATCTAGATTATGCTGTAGGAACCAACATATTCACTTGGCACACGAATAAAAAGAAAAGGTAAAAATTACTGTGCTTGTAACAAATCATTCAGATTTACAAGCCCTTCAGCCTTCATTCAATAATAAATTAAACCTTAACTTGCATTATAATTGTATGTACAGCATATATACCTTGTTACTTTGACAGGCTCTAATTAAAATTACAGCAAAATCTTCTTACTATCAGATCAACCAATAAAAAAACGATATATGCATGTGCATGTAAATGCCGCACTTCAGAGAACAGCAACTCAAGGACCAACATAAAGGCACCATTATTCAAATTTATACGCAAGATGTGCATTGCAACCAATATAGGATCAAGACTTATTTAGAAATTTCTTCATGCATGCTAGGCATGAATAACAAGGGTGTGTCGGAGATACCACAGCAGATAATCACGTTGTTTGAATCAATGCATGAGTTTCATATTGAAAGGAGAAGCCCAAAACAAACAGTTAGAAGAGGCATACCTTAACCATTGATCATATTTAAAAATGTTGCTTTCTATTTTTAAAAGAATAAAAATGTGCAATGAAATAAAAAGGTAAGATGCAATTTATACCTCCCAGAGTGAGTTAGGCGAAATTTCTCCGGAAGATTCTGAGAATGAAGAACAGCAAAGCTTCCAACTTTTGTTAGAAACAGAAGTATAATGGTAGCTGACATATCTTCCAGAGACAGCAAATTCACTTGTTTCTCCATGCCTCCAAGGGTTCTGTGATAACCAATCAAAAACTGTTAAACACCAAGAAAAAAAAATTAAAAGCATACATATAAACCAGTATTAAAAATAGAAGATGATATTATGGATTGAAGAACTCCGTAGGATTCATTTATATCTAGATAAATATAGTAATATACATTCAAATTGCTAATGCATGACTTGCACAGACAAATACATAAGAGTGGGACACAAGATATGGACATAGGAAGACATCAAACTCGAAAAACCAGGCCTTGGCATTGTAAGGATACACCATTGAAGTATATAAAATAAGTATTGTTCTTATTATACTTCTTTCCAGGATACAAGCTTGAGTATTTATTCAGGCATAGAATGAAGGTGCCATGCATGACAATTCTTTGAATCAAAATCAACAGTGTATCTATCTATTTATCAACACATCTAAACCTTTTCCCATAAAATTGGTATCCGGTAAGAGATACTTCTTGATAAAAAAAAAATCTAACAAAATTTTATGACCGGGTCTAATCTGATGTCAACCCTCTCCAAAGTTCTAATCAGTACCAAATACTTGTCCAAGAAAACTATGGCGAAGAGACTGTCTTTCCATCCATTAATTAGTTAATATACATAAGGTATGTTTGGTTGAAGTGGCGCTTCTACATGGAAGAATCTTATAGGTTAAAAAAAATAAACAATTAATATATCACTACACTTGCCAAAAATTAGTATGCATACATACATTTTACCTAAAGCAATTTCGTTAATCAAACACACTCCAAAAAACAGTTAAATGCACAAAAGTTAGAGGTGCGTGTCATGGAAAATCCAGTTGAAGAACACGCCCAACTATTCACACGAGAAGTTTCCTAACGTCATATCCAGCAATGATATGCCACCTAAATTTCAGCCAAAACATGCCCAAATTCTAAATCCTGACCCTAAAATGTGTTGTCCATGACTTGAAATTTAAGCTGCTTCGGATTCGTAATTACAACTCACAAGAACTCTATGCATGAAAAAGCCACTCTAAAAAGCACATCCCAACTTTAGAAACTACATCAACACTAACACAAAGTAACAATAAAGCAAAAGATCAAGGAATCAAGAAATTGCCTGATTCATTGCAGAATTCAATGGAATCGAACTCCTCCTCGATCTCCGTCCCTGGTAAGAGCATTGCGGCAAAGGAGTACTAGCCATAGACCCGGTCAAAACCCTAGGCGCCTTCCAAGCGCAAGAGAGAACACTGCATTCCAACATTCCACCGCTCCCTTCTCCTTTAGAAAGCTTGCATAGATTCACACATTCCACTGACACTGAAAAAGAAAGTTTCCGTTTCCAATTCAATTCAATTCAAAACCCTATTCAATCGACGAGGAGAAAAGGGAGATAAAGATTGAAGCTTTGTCACCTGACATCGACGGCGCTGACGCCATCTCCGAGTATGAAGCTCGAATCGGGAAATCTCATCGACTCTTGGACGATCAAATCGAGAGTGCTCGCCGATTGCTGAGGAGAGGAACGAGAATCGATGAAGAGAGAGCTCGAAGATGGGATTTTCAATCTCTAGTTTGTTCGAATTTAGGGGAAAAGAGACAGAGAGAGAGAGGTTTTTGAGGGAAGAAACGGAGAATTTTGGGGAGGGGAGGAACTGAGGAAGAAGATAACGAGGGACGAGAGGCCACACAAAGGCAACACCGCAGCTTTCCAGATTTTTGTTTTTTAGGTAATCTTTTCCTATTTTCTTTCCTTTTTATCTTTTCTTAATTACTCCCCCCTAAATTTCTTCCTTATTTTATAAAACACCTCGTAATTGTTTTCTTTTGTATCTCACCCCTTAAATTAAATTTGCCTCCAATAGCACTGCAGTCGCCGCGGGGCTAAAGAGGGTATAACATAGAGCAGGGCCATGGGTTAAGTTGAGGTGGGACTCAACGGTGCCAATGGTTTCAATTAACAATTGCTACAAGTATAAAAAATATATTAGAAATGTAGTTATAAACACATTGAGCGTGCTTTTTTTCAGCCTATATGATGATGCTCAAAAGTAGTATTTTCCTATATCACGACACGTAGCAGATGACGTGTCCCGAAAGCTACGGAGCTGGAGTAAATATGATGTTTTGGGGACGTACCTCGGGACCTCGTCTCCGAGGACACACCCGATATTCCAGGAGACCTCCCTGAGTACTTCTATATTCACCTAGCGAACAGCCTCCAGCTCGTCTCCGAGCCTCCCGACGTGTCGAGCTTTCTCCGAGCCCTTGACGTGCCGAGCTTTCTCCGAGCCCTTGACGTGCCGAGCTTTCTCCGAGCCCTTGACGTGCCGAGCCTCCTCGGCCTCCAGCTCGTCTCCCAGCCCTTGACGTGCCGAGCCTCCTCAGCCTCTAGCTCGTCTTCGAGCCTCTCGACGTGCTGAGCTTTCTCGGCCTCCAGCTCGTCTCCGAGCCCCTGACGTGTCGAACTTCCTCGGCTCTTCCAATCAACCGAGAACGCGGAGCCCAGGCGTCTCCGCAACGGCTCCGCGCATCTTGCCAAACAAAGATATCTGCCGCCCCACGCTCCGCGTCCCACGCAGGCTCGTTCCTCCATTAATGAGCGGATCCCTCCATTAACGCGGGCGTAAGTAAGTGCGTAACTGACGGCAAGGATCTCGTACTGGCTCGCTCCATACGACCACTATAAAAACCCTTCTCCCAGACGACTCGGGTAACTCGAATGGATTCCAATACGCCGCTACTCTGTCAATATTCCTCGGCACTAACTTGATCGTCGGAGGGTCCCCGGTGGTGCAACCATCCCGGGACTTCCTTTGCAGGTGGCTCAGCGCAACACCAACCCATTGAGATCCACACGCTCAAACCTCAACAACTTCCAAACTAATCCTAACCATCCGAGACTGCTCGCTACCAGATCGACAGAGGACAACATCCGAGGGAGAATCCGACCTCCATCAGTTGGCGCCGTCTGTGAGAACGCTTCAGAAGCTTCTCTACCCATAAAGTTGATCTTTCACCCTCGACCCGAAGACGAGCGACAACCGCGACGTTCAAATACGAGCCGCCACAACGGAGGCGGGAGCGGCTTGTCTCCCCCTCCTAACGTCATCAACGCCTTATTCGCTCGGATAGACCGGTTCAGATCGCTGGTGGATGCCCTCGTTCGCGTGCAAGCGGTGGGCCCTACTCACCAGTCCGCGGTTCCCCCTTCCCGGGATAACGACGTCCGCAGAAGGGCAAATGGGCAAGCTCGAGCCCCCAATCCCGCTCACGCTCACGCTCATCTCAACGCCACCGAGCACCGGCGTGCCGACTCCGGCCACTGTGACCTGCATGCGATGAATGATTCCATAACTCGTTGGGCGCCGGACAGCTCCATACCCCGATCTCAGGGGAGAATAGGTCGTCGTTCCAACAACCGCCGCGCGCTCACACCCCCTGAGGAGATGTCGGTCAGTTCTCCTGCCTCCAGGCACAGCCGACACCCTTACTCCCGTCGAGACTGTGCACGCAACGAATGTCGGGACTACTCAAGAAAGATCTCACCCGATAATTTAAGAAATCTGATAGAACGGAATCGAAGCCGCACTGCCGCGAATACCAGGAGCGGGGATAGCCACCACTCCGACTGTGCAAAATCCTCAGGGTACCACCACCGACTTGAAGCCCTCGAGAAGAAAATCGAAGGCATACGACGAAACGGCCACATGTCCGGTGAAGGAGCCCGGTATTCCGCCGATTCACTCACGAAGCCCTTCACATTCTGGCCGAGCACGTCTCATCTAGGAATAAGTCGCCCAAAGTGTCCCTCTTCGACGGGAAATCCGACCCGAAAGACCATTTAGACGCATTTACAGCGGGCATGAGCTTCCAAGATAACTCGGACGCGGCTCAATGCCGAGCTTTCCCCGCTACGCTAATCTGGGCTGGCCGGGACTGGTTCTGGGGGCTTGCGCTATGCTCCATCTCCACCTTCGACGAGCTGGCTACCCAATTTCTCGGCCATCTCGTTGGTAACCGACGGCAGAAGAAGACGGTCGACTACTTATTCATCGTCAAGAGCCGATAAAGGGAATCCTTCAAAGGGTATGTCACGCACTTCTACAACGCCCTCCTGGAGGTACCCGAGCACCTCGACGAAATGGTCATCACCGCGCTGAGTTCGAGTCTTAGGCACAAAGAGTGGCTCCGCTCTTTTGCATTGGAGCAACCTAAGACTATGACCGAAGTGAAAGCGTGGACCGAGCGAAAGATCCAACTCGAGTCCGAGGTGAACTCCAATATGCCCGGGGGTGACCAAGCAGATCGGAAGAAGAGGGATAGGGAAGAGGAAAAGAAAGACGATCGTCCGAAACCTTACTCCCCGAGGTTCCAGGAGTACACTTCTCTAAATATTTCCCAGACCGAGCTGCTGAAGGAAGCTAAGGGCGAAGAATTCTTCAGGCTCCCGCCAGCTACCCGATGGACGGGCAGATGGTTGTTCAGACCAGAATATTGCATTATTATATGCCCCATTCTTATTCTTTTTATAAATAAATAGGTACTTTTGACGCATGTCTGCTACATGTTACAGGTTACAGGTTCTTAGATCAACAACGGTGAAAACAATGAAAAGACAATGCAAAAGTGAGACTGCGAATGATAGATGGTGAAATCGTGATCGAGCCGACATTTTGAGGAACAATGAACAACAGTTCACTGATTACAAAGGCAACGACACGAAGAAATAATAAAAGTCCACTACAATATTCACTGGAAAGATCTGGAAGAGAACGAGACACCAATATGCAAAAAGACCTGAGGAAATAAGAAGCCAATAATGACAAGAGCCTGTTCACAAAATTACAGAGCCTAAATCACTAGTTTGGCCGTGGAACCGCGGCCAAACCCAGGCTGGGGCCGCGGTTCCGTGGCCGTTATATGCCCTTGTCGGTGTATTTTGTTGGCGGTGCGTGGAGCGTTGAATAGGTCTTTTTATATAGGGCTATTTTTGTAATTTCAGACATGCGAAATAAATGTAACCCTAGGGTTTTCTATTCTTTATAAATAGGAACTCTAATCATTGTAAACTTTATGTCTCCCTTTAATGAATAAAATTTAGAAATCTTTTGGAGAGCATCGGTGTTTCTTCTCCATTCAGAAATTCAGATCTGACAACCCTGCATGGATGATTGGAGAGATGCATCTGTAAGTAATTTAATTTCTTGCCTTAGTGTAGATTTAAATTCCTTGCCCTAGGTAGATTTAATTTCATGCCCTAGGAACTTGTTTAGGGTTTAGCTTTGGGAAAGGATTTTGAGAGATGAGATCTCTCATCCCTTTCTTACCCACTAAATATTTACAATAGGACTCCATGCATACATGCACATACCGCTCCCTACGGCACTCTATCCCTTGAGGTAACGGTGATACCGTAGTATAAAGGCCCGGTTGTGGTGTTTTCCATGGAGGTTAGGGTAAGGATCTCTAAAGGAAGGACAAGAACCTAGAGGAAGGAACACCTTCCCGAACGGATCTAATCCCCTTTATTGATAATTACCATAACTCCTCATAGATCTTCATTCGGGTATTGAAAGCGGTGATATTTAATTACATTTCCAAACCATCCCTAAACCTAACCCTAACAAGAATAGATCTACATAATTGCCCTAGGTTAATTAGATTTTTAGATTTAATAATCAATCCGAACGCCCTTCGGAATTAACTCGTAAGAACGAATCGGAAATTCACAACATCCCTGTGGACCGACCCGTACTCACCGGCTAGCTTCATGCGACGCCGTTCTTGATTGCGGTAATAGATAGTTTTTGAATTCAAATCAATGGCTCCGAGGCCCATATTGCCCCTATTATCGAGCGCAAGGACATCCGGCTGAGAATTGTAAATAGCTGTGCTATTATATCGAGAAGCTGATCCGCTCCGGTCACTTGGTAAAGTACCTGCGAGATAAACGTCAAGTAGATAGAGGGCAAGCCAGTCAAATTAAAGACGCAGGGCTGACGATCGGACAGATCATGGTCGTCGCTGACTGAACCAAGTCCGAGCAATAAGGACACCTGCCGAATCCGATCACTCAATACAGGAGAATCTAAATTGAATCACATAATCTATATTTTGTTTAATAATAAAGATTCTTGCTTCCCTACGATCTGAATTGCTTCTCTTTATTTCCATGCTAAAACTCCATGCAGGGTCGACGAATGTCTTCCTACTCATCCGCAGTAGGTAGTTTTCTGCCCAACAAACGCTGTGGATCAAAAGCCCTCATCATGAGGCTGCCTAGCATTTTCCTGCTGGCCAATCCCTAGCGGGTAGCTTCCTACCCAACTACACTAAGGATTGAAAGTCCTTCCCATGAGGCGACCGAGTAGCTTCCTGCTCGGTTCATCCGCAGTGGGTAGTTTTCTACCCAACAAAAGCTGTGAATCAAAAGCTCTCATCACGAGGCCGCATAGCAATTTCCTGCTGGCTAATCCCTAGCGGGTAGCTTCCTACCCAACTACGCTAAGGATCGAAAGCCCTCCCCACGAGATGACCGAGTAGCTTCCTTCTTGGTTCATCCGCAGTGGGTAGCTTCCTGCCCAACAAACGTTGGGGATCAAAAGCCCTCATCACGAGGTCGCCTAGTAATTTCCTGCTAGTCATTCCCTAGTGGGTAGCTTCCTACCTAACTACGCTAAGGATCGAAAGTCCTCCCCACGAGGCGACCGAGTATATTCCTGCTCGGCCCATCCGCAGTGGGTAGCTTCCTGCCTGACAACGCTATAGATCAAAAGCCTTCCTCACGATGCGACCGAGTAGCTTCCTGCTTGGTTCATCCACTATGGGCAGCTTCCTGCCCTACAAAAAGATAGATCAAAAGCCTTCATCGCGAGGCCGCCGAGCAATTTCATGCTGGCCAATCCCTAGCGGGTAGCTTCCTACCCCACGATGCTAAGGATCAAAAGCCGAGTAGGTTCCTACTCGGTTCATCCACTACGGACAGCTTCCTGCCCTACAAACACTAAGGATCTGTCACGCCCCGCTTCCCGGTATACGGAGAAGCGGACAGGACGAGGCCGCTACGTACTGTGAAGTAAATACGTCAAGTGTATCTAAGCAATATAAAAGTAAAGTACAAGAGACAAAATATAATTAAAAATAACAACTTTATTTATTCACATTCTTTCTGTACAATGCATGGAAAGTAAATACAACTGATAAAAAAACAATGCCTAAACAATGGCATAACAGAAATGAAAAAGTACCGAATGGAAAGCGTACAATGAACTAGAGCTCGGGGTCTTCACTGAACTGGTCCAAGTCTTCAGCAGAGGGCTCGATCTCAGGAATGTCCAGATCACCTGACGACATTTAAAGAAGAATGAAAGAGAATGTCGTCAGCGAACAAATCGCTCGGTAAGTCCCAAAGATAAGGGAGAAGTAGGATAGACAGAATAAGAAGCTAACTTTTAATGTTGTATTATATTGTTATAGTATTGTGTTAACGCTGTTGTTTGTAGCTTGGTACAGAAGATACCAGTGTATACGAGAGGAGTCCCACTTATACCGGAGACTTTGGTAACCCGTAGTACAAGGCTCCATCGATAATACCACGGAACAACGATATGGATGTAATTACGTCTTAAGTGACCACCCCGTGCCACCTTTAACATATTCCGTACCAGTCTGCCCCTTAAATCTCGTAGTGTTATCTTGATTGTATTGTTGTATTGTATTGTAAACCGTATAGATTGTATGTTTGGATGACTGGCCGAAACCATGATATCAGTAAACGGATGTAACTGAAGAATCATATATGTAACTGTAGAATCATTGATGTAACTGTATAATCATGTAAATGGAATGTATATCCATGGTTCGGTTCGGTCAAGTTGATAGATTGAATAATGGATTCATGTTGAATTATAATATTGTAAATTGTAGATTGTAGATTGTAGATTGTACTTGAATCATATTCAAGTCAGATTATAATGAGACTTAAACTGAGTCAGACAATTAGAAAAGTAAATTGAAGTCCTGATTGTTTTGATATTATCGGTAACCGCTGCACATGGGCGGCAGGATTTGTGTCTTTTTCAAAGACGATTACCGTATTGATAACACCGTTTGTTGATTGTCTACCTTAGATAGGCAAGCACCCACTTCTCCGGCTTTCTGAGGCTCAAGAGATTGGTCCCGCTTAAACCTATATTTACTAGGGTCCTTAGGGTAAATTATAGAACTTGAGGGGGTTTTACGTAAAAATACTTTGTATAGTTTTCAAAATACACCCCAAGTATTTATTATCGTCTTTAGAGTTGTAATAAATGTAGATTTTACAATTCTAATTAGAATATCCTAAATTCATAATAAAGGGTATTTATTTGTAATATTGGTTTTGTATGGAATTCATGGTATTTTAGTGTAAAATTGATTCTTGTGATATTTTTAGCAAAAGGTGGAATATTTATAAAACTTCAAAATAGATATCTTTATGTTACATATACATATATTTATATGAAAATAATTTTTGTATATATCTATAATATTCTAGAAATCTCGTTTTCTTAAGATATCGTATTTTAAATCTTTCGGGACCGAATGCTCCTTGCGGAGGTCTGAATCTCGCACTATTAAGCCCGAGGATGTGCGATAATTCGCATCATCCCTAACGGGTTTCCCAAATTGGGTTGTAGCGGCGCTTTGCAAAGATTGTATAAATACTAAATCTTTTAGAAAACGGTTTTATTAAGTAAATGGTATTAAAATGAAATTGTGTCGTTTTCCCGTATTCTATATTCCCAAGGGTATTGTGCTATGTTCTATATGAGTGTGTGAGGAGGTAGGTCATTACCTCATGATCTACTTAAAGGTATAGCAAAATTTTGTGATGTTAATGTAGAATTGAAACTATGTGGTATTTAAATGAAAAATACGGTAAATGAAATAGCAATTATTTTTATGATATGAAACTTGATCAATTTGGTTGATTAGTGTTTAATAGCCAACATGAAAGGGTTTAAGCATAATTGTTGCAACGACCGTGTTTTCTAATACCTAATAAAATATATTTTATTTAAATTCTAGTATCAAATAATTATTTACGCGTTTCTTTGATAGAAAAATATTTTTTGTAATATTAATAATTTTTAGAGCAGTGGAATATGATTTAGGGAATTTTATAAAATCTATTTATTATTTTCCTAGACTTAAAATATTTTAATAAAATTTTATAATGCATTAAAATAATATGCATATTTTTATTATCAATTAAAATAATTAATTCGTAATTAAAAATATTTTAAAGGATAAACTAGATCTTAATAACTATCTAAAATCATAGGAATGAATATATTATTTAGTTTTAACCCAAAATTATTTTTATACCAAAGATAATAATAAAATATATTTTATGAAATTTTTCCATAATTTTCCTGTATTTTTAACTATTTTTAACAAATTTTTTAAAACTAAATTCAAATTTTAAAATAATAAACAGTTATTATTTTTTATAAAAAAATATTAAATTAATCCCTTTAACCTGGACCGTTGGATCACAAGATCCAACGTCCTAGAACCCTTTGTCGGCGCCCACGTGGTGGGGACCACGTGAAAGCGCGTGATCCCCACACGCGCGGGCACGAGGCGACGCGTGGCGCTGGGGTGGCGACTGACGGTGCGCCTTGGACCGTTGGATGCAGATCCAACGGCCAGGATCCTCTGGCGGCGGGCGAATCATTAACTGATGATTCGCAAATCATGGGCAATCATTGGCCGGCGCGGATTTTCTTATATTTTAACAGTTTTTTTTGGATTTTCTAGTTAGTGAAAAAGCCCTATAAATAGGCACCTCAAACCTAAATTTCTCACATCTCTGAACTCCAAAAATTCTGAAAAAAATACCGATGCCTTCGTATAGACGACGCCGACGCTACGGCTCCACCCAATCACCGAGAAAAAATCGGGGCACGGAGCTTTTGAGGAGTTTTGCACCAGCCTACGTCTTCAACCGTCTACGTCTAAACTCTAATCAAAGGTGGGATCCGCCTCTCTCCCCTTTTTCTGTCGCCTTCTTCTTTTCTCAATAAGCTAGTTCTAACTTCTAATTATCAACCCCCTATTTAAAATGATGTTATAATATTCTTGCATGCCTATTCCTTGTACCCTTAATAATGATAATGCTAACCCATGTTTTAAAATGGTGTTTAAATTTCCTCTGTACACAAAAGCATATTGCACACCTATAATACCTGGAATCTGATATGCTTAATGACATAATCCATGAATTGTCAATTCACCTCTGATATACCCACACATACCCATACTATCAAAATGATCTCGAAATAGGTTACTTCCACAAAATACCCTCGTTTAATTAAAATGTTATATTTGTTTAAAACATCCATAAGAGATAAGATGTGTGAAATAAATATTTTAGATATGACATACATATATTTTACTTACACTTTTTCATCAACTACTATAATGTTGTTAAACCCCCTTCAACCTTTTTAAAGAAGAAAATACTAAATTTAAATAACGGCTTATGGTTTTTCCAAAACGAACGTATTTTTTGAAACGTTACCTCGAATCTAAAACACGATAATTTCATAAAATTATTAGTTTCATTTAAATACCTCGACCTTTATTGAAGGGCCATTTTCAACAAGGACCATAATCCGTATAACGATATCTTTTCAAAAGGAATATTTAGTACCTTATTAAAAGGAAATTTTCAAATAAACACCAATCTAGGACAAATGAAAGGTTGTAGATATCGGTCGTTTATCTAAACCAGACTTTGTGGTGCCTAGGCTAGACAAGTGGGAAAGGTAATTTTAAAAGGCCCGTCTCACGGTGATTCGTGAGCGGATCCCTCCTTTCCTTACTTGTGCTTACCTGGCCACAATTGGCGGTGAAGAGGCGATTTGAGGATCTCACAACTTGCCTTTTGGAACAGTTAGGAGCAGTCTAGTTTTTCAAATAAAAACCTCTTATAACTTGTCCTTATAAAAATCTCTTATAAAAGATTTTCAAATAAACACCACAACCTTTTATCGAAAGGATATTTTTCCGTAAAACATTATGTTTTTTCCAAAATGATAAATATCCCAGATCTCATGCTTTTTCTTAGAAGTGATAAAAGATAATTAAACACTATTATTCTTTTTACTAAGCATTCCCTAAGATGGCACGAATTACTTTACGAGCTTAGAAAATAAAACGAGTGGTTGTGGAAGGCCATTTTAAACGAGATCAATACTTTTTAAATTTTCAGTTTATGACAACATGACATATACAAAACATGATACGATTAGGGTTAGAATATGCGGACCTAGATATGGAATACTTAACATGAAGATCCCGATATTCCAGGTGAAAAGTCCAAAGTGTGGACGACTATACAAATATGAAGATCCCGATATTCCAGGTGAACAGTCCAAAGCGTGGACGACTATACAAATATGAAGATCCCGATATTCCGGATGAACAGTCTAAAATGTGGACGACTATATAATGTGGAAATTCTATGCTTAGAGGTATACGCACTAATTCTAATTCGTCAAAACCTTTATACTGAACCACGGGGATGGATAGTTTGATTAGGCAAGGAGATTCGGAACTCAGATTTCGCTACTACTCGATCATGATCCCGGGAAGTGAAACGGTATATTTCACTTCCCCAGTTGTTGTTCCGTGGCCACAACGGAATAATCGCGAGTATCCAGACCCTTCTTTAACAAACTAAAACGTTTACAATATCTATTGATACTCAACGCCAAACTCACATCATATGCTATACCTACCTATTATCTTATCTACCTTTCTTTCTGAGACACGAGTTATTCAGTATCTTGGATGTGGATATTTTACCAGTTTAGACTTGTTGTTTATTATGAAACTGAAGGGTGGTAATACCTATGCACTTGAGTGATATTCACGCTAGACAAAGCTCCATCGTAGTCATGGGACACATTTCGGGAATGTTCACGCTACCACATTGATTGACATCCCAGGCACGAGCACCAGCTCATACTGCTTCCAGCTAGTCATGGGATACCTTAAGGATACGAGTATGTTCACCCGTCAATTCCATCCATACACACCTGGTTTAACCTGATCTAACTCTTAGACTGAATATCCGTTTGACTTGACTTGAACCTTTACCAAACATATACCTCACACAAGCTACTCATATTCACATATCTAATTTGTATATAACCTCATACCTTTATACACATGTACATCATATTCATTATATACACCTGTTCGTTTCTATACCTTTACTTTCTTATGAGGCAATCCTACCCAAGTATAACTCACTGACGGACCTTCCTTTTCTTCCTCTATCTTTGGAATGTCCGTCAGATAAGAATGAGTATTATGGCGAGGATCAAGGTGTGAAGCCAACTTATGAAGATTATGCAGACTGGACGATGGAAGATTAGCTAGATTTAATTTCTGTTGTTGTCCACATGTTCGTCGTAGCTTCGCTTATTGCTCGTTTTCAATGCACACAAGGTTTCTAATGTTTTCTTGAGAGTTGGCTCAGAGTTTTGGGGTGAGGGGGTAGTGTGTAGGGTTGGTATTTATAGGGTTAGGCTAGAGTTAGGGTAGATGAAGGGTTTTAAATTAAAAATGTATTAAAAATTCATTAAAAATAGAGTAAATGGGGATTAATGGTGTCTCTGGAACCGATCTAATTAAATCTAGTGTGCAGGGGTTATGAGAATACCAAAAGCCAGGATTTTCTTGTTGACGACTTGGCCGACCGGCCTAGTCCGGCCAGCGGCGCCGGCCCGAGTCGGCCGGTCCGCCGGCCGAGTCAGGCCGAGTCGGGAGGTAGGGAGGTGGGGGTCGCCTGATGTAGTCTCTGGTATATTTGTTTTTTCAGGTGTAATAGGAAAATTTGGAGTTATCACGTGTTGATTGTTGGACTTCTAAAAATTTTTAAACAAAATAATATTAAAAATAATGCAGGGCATGGGATTTGAACTCTGGTGCCTTGGTTCAGCAATGCAGGGTATTACCACTGAGCTACAAGCTCCTTCTTGTAATTAAATTGCCAATTAATTACTTATCTTGTGCTCAGGCAATAAATACCCCTTTATGGATTTTTGAATTTTTTTTTTGTACAAACTTGTATAGGAAATTTAGGGTTGTTACAGGATCGAAAGCACTCATTACGATGCGGCCGAGCAATTTCCTGCTGGCCCATCTGCAACGGGTAGCTTCCTGCTCAACTACGCTGTGGATCGAAAGCCCTCATCACAAGGCGACCGGGCAACCTCCTTCTCGGTTCATCCACTATGGGCAACTTCCTACCCTACAAAGAGATGGATCAAAAGCCCTCATCGCGAGGCCGCTAAGTAATTTCCTACTGGCCAATCCTTTGCGGGTAGCTTCCTACCCAACTACGCTAAGGATTGAAAGCCCTCATCGCGAGGCGACCGAGCAGCCTCCTACTCGGTTCATCCCTAGCAGGTAGCTTCCTACCCCACGACGCTAAGGATCAAAAGCTGTCATGCCCCCCACTTTCCAAAATACGGAATACAAGGGTGATAAGGCCAGCCATGCTCCTACGATCAAGGAAAAATCCTGTCGTAGTCATATTTCGGCTTCTAGTATTATATAGTAATCAGTACAATACAATACGGGTAAAGAGAATGCAGTCACTAAAACTATCGGATATAAAGAAATCTGAGCTCAAAGGAAATAAGAAAAATGGCAACTAACCAGGAATATCAATGAAGAAATGTAACTGGTCTGGATCTTCACGGTCTTCTCGAGATCAGACGAATCCACCTCTATCACTGAGCATGCATACTCAGGTCGTCAGGGCGACACAATAACAATATTATAATAATTACAAAAGACAAGAAAATAAAGTAATAACGGTGGAGATAATAAATGCAAGCAATCAATATGTCACTAACTGATGCAATGTATGATCTGTATCCCTATCGGTCTCTAAGTCGTTTTGAAATCGAGTTGCGGAAAGGTTGATCATGTTTAACAAGGGTCTCGTACGTACCCGAGACTACGGCCCGCTGTTTCCCGGGACATAACCCTGTCAGCCGGACCGCTAGGCCCAACCTAATATATATAAGAGTCGTTGTTCGAATGATCATCCTCTAAATCACTGACCTCGCTAAATACAACTCCCTTTCCACTTCGATTTCTCTTTTTTCCCCAGGTTTCATTATTCATGAATATGGGCTAGTTGTGTACAAGTACGCATCAGTAACACGATTTTATTC
The DNA here is from genome assembly GCA_030015575.1 of Agapanthus africanus. Lineage (NCBI taxonomy): Eukaryota > Viridiplantae > Streptophyta > Magnoliopsida > Asparagales > Amaryllidaceae > Agapanthus > Agapanthus africanus. The sequence goes on from CM057339.1 coordinate 213,702,681, forward strand.
ACTATTCACTGTATGGTTCATTGTCACGAATCACTCACTATTCACTGACGTACTTGACACAACCACACCGATACTGTACACGTTCGACAATGCAATATACATAGAGAATTAACACGAATATTCACTATCACTAGAGGTCTTGTAGTCGGGTAGAACTATGAATCATGCCGCTAAACAGTTTATGTGCAGTACAAGTCGTTATGCTTCTTATGAACATAGAAAATTCGTATTAAATCATGCATTCAGAATTAAGCAAAAAGATACAAAAGAGGTAATAAGTAAACTCAGTCGGAAGTTCAACAAAATTGATTTCAAGTCAATCGGGCTTCGGGTTCGCATGTTACGGTCCTTTCATTTTAAGTGTTCGCTGCTGGAAATTCAGTTCCTGGACTGAAGGTCCATTTCGCAACACAGTTTTCACCCTGTTGAGATCAAAATTTGGTGACACTATAGTTGAACAAAATTTAGGTTTATTAGTTAGGTTTCCAACACACTAGACGGATCGATAATATCCATGGTGTACTGGAAGTTATGCATTGTAAAATAAAGGGGTATACGTTCTGTCCCTGTTTGGGACTGCTATATGTTATGTTGATTTAAAATGTAATTTAAATAGTAAAAGACAGTAAAAACGAATGAAACTACTTTAAATGGTTAGATAACAGATTTATCTTTGCTATGGTATAGGGTTCCGCATCATAACATTTTCTTACAGCAGGGTGAAAGTATTACAAAACGAGAATCGACAGCCAGTGCTGCTCTGGACTGCAGTCCAGAGCCGCACTCCGAACCAGTTTCCGTCACCTTTTTAGCATAGAAACAGATTAAAACACTTATGGGATTCTAGGTCGTCGAGTCGTCTTCGATATGAGCCCTCGAACGCAACATTCCGATTTGTAATCAATTAACTGTGATTTTTACAAGGTTCAGGTACGAAAATTTCAGTTTTAACGGGTCTAAATGGGAAAGACCTATCACGTCATTAAAGACCATATTTTCCAGCCAAATCATAACACAGCGTTCGTTATTACTTAGGCCATCATATGTGATTAGTTTCCTTCAATTTAACGGGGGTTTTCAATTCGGGTTTTGCATCGAACACTTGTATTACATTGGTTCGCACAAAAAGTATATATGAAATTGATTGGTAATTTGAATTGAAATAGGTAAAATTAGCATGCAGCAAGCATTATACTTGCCCGACGACGTATCGACGACGGTACGACAGCGGTAACGGCGTGATCGCGACACAAGCGCGGCAACTCGACTTGGCTCGAGCTTGAGTTCTCGGTAGCGACGGTTGCTGCGTCGACGACGACAAAGGACAGAATGATGCTAGAGATGGCTTGGATGGCGATGATGGCGGCTGGAATAGCGGAGTTTCTGAAGATTGCAGGTGTTCGGCAGTAAGTGTGCAGGCGTTGGGGTTTGGGTGCAGGGTTGGTGGTTGGTTGCAGGGTTCTTGGCGTCGAGGTCGGGTGTGCAGGTGAGGTGAGGAGGAGGCGAGCTGTTGTGGCGGAGGGTGTAGTGACGGTGCACTGGTGTCGAGGTAGAAGTGGTGAGGAGGCGGCGGTGGTGATCTTGACGACGGTGGTAGTGGGTGTTGGTTGCCGCGGCTTCGGCGATGGAGTTGATTGGAGATGATGGGTTTTGGGTTGAGGAAGATGGTGGTCTCGGCTTCGATGGCGATGGGGCGATGATGGGTTGCTCGGTTGATGCAATGGAGGAAGGAGGTTGCAGAAGGAAATGGGAGATAGTATAGGAGGTGGTGGTGGTGGTCACGACGATGGCAGGGAGGCTCGGTTTTGTATGAGAGAGGGGGGGAGAGGGGAGAGAGAGACGGGGTCGAGGGAAGTTTCGTGAGTGCGAGCGCACGAGGTCGTGGGTCGAGGAGTGGGGACGTGGTCGCGATGAGAAGCGGGGGCGTGGGGACGAGCGGCGGGGACGTGGGGAAAGAAAGAAAGACGTGGGAAAAGAAAAAGGTGGGGAAGAAGAGGACGGGTCGGGTAAGGGGCTTGGGCCGGGTATGGGTGTGGGCTTGGGTCGGGATTTTAGTTTAGGAAAAATTTAGAATTTAAAAATATGCACCTAAGTTCCTACAAAATAACAAGAAAATAGAAAAATATTCAAGGGGCCTTGGAAAAATATGGAAAATTTTTATTTATGGAACAGGGAAATTAATTGGGATTAAAGAGGCATTAATTTGGTTGTTTAATAGGAAATTATGGAGGAGATTTGGGTTTGGATTTGTGGGAAATTTAAAAGAAATGAGAAGGGATAATTGTTTGGGCTTGGGAAAAGATGTGGGAAGGGCCTCCAGAAGAATTTAGAAAGAAAAGAGTGTGATTAAATAAGGACTTGGGCTTATGGTTTTAAGCCTTAAGTTTGGTAGCAAAAGAGTTAGGGAAAATATTTATTTAAATACGGATTTAAATACAAAGTGAGACCGGTTATTACATCATACCCCCCTTAAAGAAAATTTCGTCCTCGAAATTAAAAGAACGAAAACAAGAAGGTAACGATACAAACGGCTGCTCGAAAACATGTGGGAACCGCGAACGGATATCCTCCTCATGTTCCTAGATAGATCCTTCAGGTGAATGACCGTCCCAAGATACTCAGACTAACGGAAAGACCTTCTGTCTGTCCTGGGCCATCTTAATGCACTGTCTGATCATCTGGACCTTATCTACCGTCAACTTGAGACGTATACCCAGACCCTCCTGTAAGCTTTCCCAAAAGTTTGAAATGAATCTAGTGTCCTGATCTAACACTAAACTTACCGGAACTCCGTGAAGTCACATTACTTCTTGCATGTACTTCTCCGCAAGCGATTCTGTCGACTGTCCCACCCGAAAGGGTATAAAATGTGCTGCTGTCGTAAAATGGTCGACGATAATCCAAACGGCGTTGTTTCCTCTTGGACTCCGTGGTAAAGCAGTCACAAAATCCATAGTGATGTGCTCCCATTTCCATTCGGGTATTGGAAGCAGTTGCAACAGTCCAGCTGTTCTCTGGTGACCAGTCTCTACTTGCTGGCATACCAAGCACCTGGATACAAACCGTGCAACCTCTTGCTTCATCCTGTTCCATCAATAGTCTTGCCTCAGATCACGATACATTTTCGTGCCTCCCGGATGTACAGAATAAGCTGAACTGTGAGACTCAGCTAGTACTTCTTCTCTAACAACTCCCTTGGGAACGCAGAGTCTGTTACCAAATCTCAAAGAACCGTCTCAATGTATGAGTAAGTCTGTCCTCAGTCCGGCTTCCACCTGCTCTCTGAACTTCTGCAATCTAGGATCATCAGTTTGTGCAACCTTAATGCGGTCTATGAGTGAAGACTACACATGCAACTGCCAAAACTACCCAGTTGCACTCGGTGTAACAATCACTAGTTCGGGCTTCTGAAAGTCCTCAATGATGTCCCACTGACTGGTCATCATCGTGACCGTTGGCTTGCGACTAAGAGCTTCGGGTACGACATTTACTTTCCCCGGATGGTACTGTAAGTCCATGTCGTAGCCCGCCATTAATTCTAGCCATCGGCGTGGTCTCATATTCAATTCCCTCAGAGTGAACACGTATTTCAGACTCTTGTGATCCGTGTACACTTCCACCTTTTCGCCTAATAAGTAATGTCTTCAGATCTTCAACGCTAAAACCACTGCGGCTAACTCCAAGTCGTGTGTTGGGTTGTTCCTCTCATGATTCTTCGGCTGCCGTGAGGCATAAGCAACTACACAACCGTGTTGCATCAGAACGCAGCTTAAACCTTTCCCTGAATGATCGTTGTGTATCACCAAACCATCTGAATCATCTAGCACTGTAAGAATAGGTGTCATGGTCAATTTCTGTTTCAGTATCTCAAAGGCCTGAGTACATTCCTCTGTCCATACGTAAGGCACTTCCTTCCAAGTCAGCTAAATTGGGGGTCAGGTGATTACAAGGTGCAAGGATGAGATAAAATAATTATTGGTAATAAGGAAAGAAATGTTGTAAGAAGGATCAATTTATGAATCAAGCGGGCTTAAAGGTACAATACTTCAGGAAAATTCGATTGAACCAGAACTTTATTATTCAGAAAAAAATCTTGACAGAGTACAGTTAAGAGATAAACGTGGCCCTAAACTATACATCATTTTTATTTGGCCCTAGGAAAATAAAATAAGCCGCGTCAGTCGCGATTGTGGAAGTTCATCAAGTTGCGATAAGTTCTCGCGCTAAGATAGGGGCGTCCATTCCCATAGTGCATTGTCTGGATATCTTCTTGTGGTTCTTCAGCCTCGAATTCCTCTTCACTCGAGGTTTCATCCTCCAATTCCTCCTCGGCTGGAGCTTCGTCTTCAGATTCCTCCCCTATAGGGTTTTCTTCTTCTGGCTCTTCCTCTTTGGCGGGAGCTTCCTCATCGGAATCCTCTACCATATGTTCTGCCTCTTCCGGGTCCTCTTCTGGATCCTCTTCTATAGGGTCTTCCTCAGGATTCTCCTTTTCAGGATCCTCATCTACTAAATTTTCCTGTGGATCCACTTCTATCGGGTCTTCTTCGGGATCCTCCTCCTCAGGGTCTTCTTCTGGGTCCCCTTCCACTGCATTTTCCTGTGGATCCTCTTCTATTGGGTCTTCTTCGGGATCCTCTTCTGGGTCTTCCTTTTCATCGTCCGAATCATTAATCATATTGATCTCTGGAATCGCGACATCGACTCCCTCGTCCTCGGATTCGCTGTCGTCGAAAATGACCTGTGGGCCATCAACCCCGTCATCCGAACTCACTAATATACAGTCGAAAGAAACGCATGAACGAGTGTCCTCATCGAGAAGCGGTGCTGCCCCAGGGTTGGCCATGGCCTGACAAGCAAGGGTCATGATCAGATAGTGGAACACGAAGGAAAATAACGATTAATGATGCGGAACACGAGTAAAAGATAAAGTAGATAAGATTCAAAACATGGACTTGAGTGGTGATGCTGTCACGCCCCGCTTCCCAGAGTGCGCTAAGATCGGCACGTGACAGAGTCAATCATGCTACCTGTGGCTAGGAAATATCCCTCCACAGTCACATTACGGATGTCTATAGATATCAAGAACAGGAAAATAAAAGAAACTATCTAGTACATGTCCATGAGCCAGAAATAACGAGTCAAGAAATAATATGCGGAAGCAATAAATCCAATAAGCAATAATATCTGGAAAGTAAACATAACTAAACTGGATACTAACAGGATCCTCACTGCTCGGCCTGACGGCGGAAATGCTCCTGATCAGCCCGCGACAAGGGTAGAGGATCTGGGCCATGCAAAACCCAGACGTTAGCGCGTCATAATATCAACAATAATATAATCAAGGGGTAGCAGGACATGCAGGCACGTGTATGAACAGTAACAAGTCAACAGGAATATATAACAGTGACGTATATCAGTATAAGTGACGTGCGGTGATCAATCTAAACTGTGCTACTGGGTTATCTATTCTAAAGTCTTCGAAATCAATTAATGTAATCCTCATCGTAACCCATCGGTGATTATTCCGTAACGCCCGGAAAAACGACAAACAATAGGTATTCCGTAACGTCCGGAAAAACGGCAAACAATAAGATAGCCCTTTGAGTTACGTTCGGTTACATTCTTGATTTCTCCATACCCCCAAGTTATGTGTTCAAGTCAGGTATTGCCAATTGATATCTAATGCTAACACAGGATCAAGCAGGTACAGGTTTTGTCTATGCAGACAACAAAAACGTCCATCAGGACAACATGTCAGGATTGTCGGCATTAGAAACATGATTAAGTAACATGTCAAGTAGTGGTATATCAGGTCATGTCAGGTAGTGTACATGTATCAAGTCATGTCAAGTAATGGTGTATCAGGTCATGTCAAGTAGTGCATAGGTATCAAGCGGGTGCTCATAATCAAATTGTAGCAAGTATTGAATCAGGGTGAGAATACGGATGTACAATAAAAGCATGGATGTATAAATATCGATCAGGGGTTATATCATGACTAAGTAGGATGCACAATATCAAGCATGGGGTACTAATGTATTAATAATATGAGTTAATGTAATATGGGGTGTAACTAGTTATACAGAATTAATGGTATGGATACACAAATAAACATGGATGCATAAATAACTATCAGGGGTTACAACTATAGCTTCATGACTAAGTGGGATGCATATTATTAAACATGGGATGTTAATATGACAATAATATGTAATAATGTGATCTGTAGATGCAGCTACATGTATATTAAATGATATGGATGCATACGGGTATCCGAAAATGGTAAAACTTTAATATGGATGTATAATGTGATAAACGGGTAACATTTTACTCATATGGATGCATAATAATATACCTAGCATGCAGCAAGATGAATTAGCATGCGACTAGATATGTAAATAGTGATATGGATGCACACGGATGTCCGAAAACAGTAAAACGGTAAGATGGTAATGTGGGATGCATAATTAAACAATGAGTAATCTTATAATTCAAATGGGTGCAATATATTGTAGTATAGCATGTAGCAAGATAAACTTGCCTGAGCGGAACACACGACGGGGTGTAAATGTAGCGTCCGACGTCGGGAAATCGTCGCAACGCACACACGGCACGCGGGACGGGTCCAGGCAAGGCAAGAGGATAATCACGCAGGCAAGGGACGTCTACTAGGTCGTCTGGATTGGCAGCAACGAGCACGGCTCCGGCGGGAGACCGGAAAAATACGAGATCAAGAAAGCACGAGAAGAAGAAAGATGAAGAAGAAGAAGAAGAAGAGGAGGAATAAGAAGAAAGATGTGGGTTTGGTGCCCTGGGTTTGGGGTTCTGGGCCGAGGTGGCTTGGGTGACGAAGAGGTTTGTCGGCGTGGGGTTTGCTGGCGAGGTGCAGTGGGTGTGCAGGGGGTTGCAGGAGGTGCTCGGGTTCGGAAAAAGAGAGGAGAGAGGTGAGCGGGGAGAGAGGAAGTGAGGTCGAGGAGAGGAGATCGTCGTCGAGGGTGTAGCGACGAGGGGCGGCTAGGTTTTAGGGTTAGGGTTTGCGAGCGGCAGTGGGTTCTCATGGCGAGGCGCGGGGATTTAAAAGAAACGAAGAAGAGAAAAAGAAGAAGGGAGGTGAGTGTAAGCGAGAGGGGGGTGACCAGACTCGAGAAGTGTACAGTACCCGCGAGATCTGAGAGAAAGAAAGAGAGAGAGAGAGAGAGAAAAGAGAGAGAGAGACTGTTAGTTTAATAAATAAAAATAATAATAATTAATATATTAAAATGCAGATGCCGGGTAAAATGCTAGTATGCAAATGAAAGTGCACGAGTCCATGTATCAAGTCAGGATAAATCATAAACATGAATCAAGACAGGTTTCAAGCATGTGGGTCGGGTCGGATGCAAATACAGATGTCAAAATACTATTCGCACCCAAAACACAGTAAATCAAGAAAATATCATAAATAAAGAAATACTTGAACTAGAACTGGTATAAATGAACTAGAGTGTTATATTATACCCAACTACAAAATGAATTTCATCCTCGAAATTCCCAAAACAAGAAAAGATAAACAACAGGAAGATATCTGTAAACTTCTGTCGAATCTTGTCTTCTCGTTCCCAAGTCGATTCTCCATGCAAACGATTCCCCAAGAAACAAGTACGAGAGGGATAACCTTGTTCTTAAGGACCTTTCTCTTCGATCAACAATCGACATCGGTCGTTCCTCAAAGGTCAAATCCTCTCTTACATTCAGCTCTGAATGATCTAGCACGTGTGTTTCATCTCGAACATACTTACGGAGTTGAGATACATGAAACACATCATGGACATTCGCCAAAGATTGTGGTAACGCCAATCGATTAGCCACTTCTCCAACACGCTCCATAATCTCGAAAGGCCCCACGAATAGAGGACTAAGCTTGCCTCGACTCCCAAAACGAATCACTCCTCTAGTCGGTGATATCTTCAAAAATACCAGATCACCAACCGCGAACTCTAAAGGTCTTCTAGATGTGTCGGCCCAACTCTTCTGTCGATCTTGTGCTGCCTTCATGTGATTCCGGATCGTATTGACTTTCTCCACGGTTTGCACGATAAGATCCGGTCCCAACAATCTTCGTTCTCCAACATCGTCCCAACAAACGGGTGAATGACACTTGCGACCATACAATGCTTCGAATGGAGCCATCTGAATAGTCGCCTGAAAGCTGTTATTGTAAGAAAAGATGATCATCCCACGAACCCTTGAAGTCTAACATGCAAGCTCTCAACATGTCTTCAAGAGTTTGGATCATTCTCTCCGACTGGCCATCTGTCTGAGGATGATAAGCAGTGCTTAACTTCAATCGCGTCCCCAAACTTTCCTTTAAGCTCCTCCAGAAGTGCGATAAGAATCGGGTATCACGATCGGAGACGATGCTCACAGGTACTCCATGCAATCTCACAATCTTCTGCATGTACCGTTCTGCTAACGCTTTCGTTGACTAACCAACTCGAAATGGTATGAAATGGGCTGCCTTGGTCAATCGATCAACAATCACCCAAACTGCATTATTGCCCTTTGGACTCCGCGGTAAAGCTGTCACGAAATCCATGGTTATATGTTCCCACTTCCACTGAGGAATTGGAAGTGGTTGCAATAAACCAACTACCCTTTGATGTTCAGCCTTAACTTGCTGACACACCAAGCACTTCGCTACAAAACAGTCAGTCTCCCTTTTTATGCCTTCCCACCAGAAATGTTGTCGTAGATCACGGTACATCTTCGTGCTTCCTGGATGTACGGAATATGCGGAACCGTGTGCTTCCTTCATAACTTCTTCACGAATGTCTCCTTTCGGCACACACAAACGGCTACCACAACGCAACGAACCATCTTCATGAATCAACAAGTCCGTTCGAGTCCCGCTTCTACCTGTTCTCGAAACTTCTGCAATCTTGGATCGTGCGACTGCGCTGCTTTAATATTATCGATCAACGACGACTGTACTTATAGCTGCATCAACTGTCCCAAAGAATATGGTGGCACGATCTCCAACTCGAATCTCTGAAAAACTTCGATAAGCTCCTTCTGTGCAGTCAACATCCGAATTGCTGGCAACCGACTAAATGCATCCGACACTATATTAACTTTACCCGGATGGTACTTAAGATCAACATCATAGTTAGCCACCATCTCCAACCATCTACGCTGCCTCATATTAAACTCTTTCTGTGTGAACACATACTTTAGGCTTTTGTGATCGGTGAATACTTCGACCCCTTCGTCCAATATGTAGTGTCTCCAAATCTTCAAAGCGAAAATCACTGCTGCAAGCTCCAAATCATGAGTTGGGTAATTCTTCTTGTCACGCCCCACTTCTCAAAAGAAGGTGAAGAGTGACGTGGCACGGTCCGCAACGTAACTGTATTGAAGGTGGTCTATTCAATACAGTTACGTTAAGCGTAACAAAATTTAGCATGCAGGGTGTGTACCAAAATAAAACAATAAAAGCGAAAGACATTTTGTTTCCATTAACCAAACTTTATTACATTCCAAGAGAAAGAGCAAGTAAACTAATTGGTTTAATTACATCAAAAGAACGAAGCCCTAAACAAGTGGGCGACAAAGAAAGACTAGTTAATCCTCCGACGTCAACTCTGCATAATCTTCGTCAGTCGGTTCCACGCCTAGATTTTCATCATAAAACTCATTCCCATCTAACGGACATTCCAAAAGGGGAAAAAGGAATGTCCGTCAGCGAGTTATAATCGGGTAGGATTGCCTCATAAGGAAGTAGGAGTATAAAAATAAACAGGTGTATATAAGAGTATGATGTATGCATGCAGGCATAAAGTAAGGGGTGTAAATGTATGAAATGAACAACTTAAGACGTTTTGAAAAAGGTATATATGAGCATGAGTATGTTGTAAGTTATATGTAGGTAAGTAGTAGGAAGTATAAGTGAAGGTAAAAGTTCGTATTAGTTTGTTAAATAAGGGTTTGGATACACGCGATTATTCCGTTGTGGCCACGGAACAACAACTGGGAAAGTGAAATGTACCGTTTCACTTCCCGGGATCATGATCGAGTAGTAAAGGAATCCGAGTTCCGCATCTCCTTGTCTAATCAAACTACCCATCCCCGTTATTCAGTGTAAAGGTCTAGAGTTAGTGCGTATACCTCTAGGCATGGAATTTCCACATTGTATGTTATCCACATTTTGGATCATTCGCCCTAAAATAGGGTTAGTATTCGCCCGAATATCGGGTTTGTAGTCGTCCACACTTTGGACTGATCACCCTGCCTGCAGGGATCTTCATATATGTATAGTTGTCCGTACATCGGACTGGTCACCCGGAATATCGGGATCTTCTCAATAAGTATTCCATACCTAGATCCGCACATTCTAAGTATAACCGTATCATGTTTTGTATATGTCATAGACATGTAATCAATAAGTTGATCTCATTTAATATGGTCTTCCACAACCGCTCGTTTTATCTTGTTATCTTCTAAAGTTTGTAATGTACTTCGTATTATCTTATAGAACACTTAGTTAATAAAGGATAATAGCGTTTAAGTATATTTATTATTTCTAAGAAAACCATGATGTTTGAAATATTCGTCATTTTTAGAAAACCCTAATGTTTTACTGAAAATATCCTTTCGATAAAAGGTTATGGTATTTATTTGAAAATTATCTTTTAATAAGGTTTTAGACATCCTTTTTGAAAAATATCGTTATACGGGTTATGTTCTTTGTTGAAAATAGCCTTTTAATAAAGGTCGAGGTATTTAATGAAATTATCTCTTTTTAGGATGGGTGTTTACCGCCGAACACAGAGACGCGACCGCGTAGGTCCGTCTTGCCTGAATTTGGGGGCAGATGCTATTTTGGTGCTATCCGTCCACCTCTCCGAAGATGCCAAGTTGATTTATGGCACCATGTATCGAAGGTTTAAACGGATGCGGCCGATGTAGCAGACTTTGTCAGATTCCCCCTCGTTTGAGGGGTTTTTGATTGTGGGGATGCTCTTCCCTGCAGGCGCAAGCCCCTGTAGTTAATTACGCTACCGCATCGCGGTAACAATTTTCTCCTTCTCCAGATGGTCACTTCGTGTCGTGGGTGTTTGTTATGTTTGTGGTTGCCCGTGGATTGTATACGGAGACTAATTTATGTTGTCACCCGTAGGGCGTGGATTAGTCCAAATCCGTATCTTTTTAAATTTGGGTTTAGGGGTTGGGTTTAAGGATACGTTAATCTCATTTGAGACTAAGATCAACTTAAACGTTTGTTAAGGATACGTTAGTCTAATTTCTAGACTAAGATCAACTTAACAGGATCATTTAGATCCAACAAGAGAGCATTTGGCCTCTATTGTTTAATATAGGGACATTGCGGTCGATTACCAGTTTAAGGACATGGTGGTCCAATGTTAGTTTAAGGACATTGCGGTCCAGGTTAAGGACATCGTAGTCCGTGGGGTTAAAGGGACCCCACAGTCTGAGGTTAGGGACATCGTAGTCCATAAGTTTAAGGACCCCACAGTTCGTAGTTTAAAGACGTCATAGTCTATAAAGTTTAAGGACATCATAGTCCATGAGTTTAAGGACCCCACAGTCCGGGTTAAGGACATCGTAGTCCGTGAGTTTAAAGATCCCACAGTCCGTGAAATGTGTGGTTGTCGGGACCCGTCACCTCTCTGAAGACGTTGAAGGATTACAACGACAGATATCAGAGGAGTAAAGAGATGTACCCTCGAACCGGTATGAGTTGGTTGAAAAATCTGTAGTCCAATTTGGGACTAAGATCTGTTAAATATTCGTGAGCATATGGGCTCAATTAAATATAAGTTGAGAACTTATGGCCAATATTGGGCTAAGTCCAATGAATGTTTAACATTTTATTGTTCTGGGCTGTTGAGCCTTTGTTTGGGCTTGGCCCTTCTGACAATATTTTGTCTTGTATTGAATGCAGAGCATTCATCAGATCTTTGGCTTATTAAAGAACAATTTATGTTCTGACAGCGCAACACGTGAAGCGCTAGGCGCTTTGCGCCAGTTAAAGAGCCCAGTGTGCTTCTGCCAAGTAGCGCACACATGGTTGACACGTGTCGCGCTTGGCGCTAAGCGCCAGATGATGGGCGAATTGCGTCAGTTTATGAGCGCTAAGTGCTAGTTCATGAGCGCATTGCGCTATCAATTCAGTGGCGCCCTCGTGAGTGACACGTGACGCGCTTGGCGCTGAGCGCAGTGCGCTATTTAAAAAGCGCAAAGCGCAAGTTGCATACGTGGTTGACACGTGGCGCATTTTGGTGCTGAGCATCGGTCCAGAGAGCGCATAAGCGCTGTTCAAGAGCGCAAGGCGCGTTTCAATAGCGCAAACCGCATTTGATCAATTTTTATGATCTGTGAAAAAATTTATGTTCTTTTAAAAGAGACTTTGTCTTAAGATTCAAGAACAACGGTTCTTATTTTTGAAAGGGCTTTGCCTTTATAGATCAATGATCTATGTGAAGAATATGTTCTTCTTTTATTATGTGATGAGATCTTTTGATCTTTTTTTATGAAAGACCTTGGTCTTTGTAGATCTATGATCTTTTAAGAAGATAATTCTTCTTTTTATGAGATGATTTTATCTCTGTGTTCATCATTCATCATCTTTACCTTAAAGAAATAATCTTCTTTTAAGAGCTTGCTCTCTTTCTTTGAATTTTTTCAAAGTTTATACGGGGTTTCTCTATATCAGACTTGAAGTCTTGGGGCCTTTATATAGAGTAAGTTGATTTGTTAAATCAGTTAAAGAGATCTTTCTCTGATTGATTTGGGAAGATTTCCCACCGTTGGATTTTTGATCCTAGGGCTTCTGTTTTACAGGAGGAAATCTTCTTGTTTTTACCAAGATTGGAAAATCTTTCCATAACAGAATTTTAATTCTGATTAATTAATGATTTATCATTATTATTAGATCTTTTGATCTAAGGGTGTGGAATTTTTAATTCCAGCGCTAGCGCACCCGTGCTTTGCACGTGGTGCGCTGCTCAGAGCGCAGCGCACCTTGCGCTAGTGCACCCGTGTTTGACACATGGCGCGCAGCGCGCCTAGTGCTAGCACACACATGGTGCACTGCCTACGGCGCAGCGCACCTGGCGCTAGCGCATCCGTGTTTGACACGTGGCGCGCAGCGCGCCCAGCGCTGGATCTGAAGAGTTGCTTCAATTTTTGAATTTTGAATTTCAAAATAGAGTTTTGCTCTTGTTGGGGGAAACAAATGCCCCCCACCGTTGCGCTCACGTGGCCCACACGTGAGTGCAGCGGTGGCAGCATCTGCGCCCTTGGATCAACTCAGAAGTTGAAGAGGCGTTTCAATGCCTATAAATAGGACCTTTGGTCTCTTAGATGATTTTCATCTCCTTCTTGTTTTCTGAGAATTTCATTCTCCCACAAAGTATAGCTCTCTTGTTTAAGAACTTTTTAAGAGTCAAAAACTCTGTCAGAACTTAGGTAAAGTTTAAAACTTTTAATAAATTAGGGTTTTACCTATTATCAGAACCTTGCTCTTCATAGATCTTTGATCTAAAGAAAACCCTTTTAGGGTTTTATTAATAGAGCTTTGCTTTCTTAAACCCATAGATCTTAAAGAGATCTTTTCTTGGGGTTTCTTAGCCCATGAATCAGAGCTCTGCTCTTTTGATAATATGTAGATTTCTTAATCTCTTGTGAAGAACTTTTAAGAGTTTGTTCTTGGATCTTGAAGATCCCAGAATTTTTTAATTCATAAAAATTAATTTTGATTAATTCTTTTCTGATGGATTTTTCCATCATCATTACAGATCCAGGCTCTTGAGGAATTTTATTCCTTCATGATCAGAGTTTGACAAGTGTCACTCTGTCATAGAGTATTGCTCTCAAAGAGAGATTTTCTCCTTTTCCCAAAGGATCTCTCATTTAATGAGAATTTTCTTGAGGATTTCCTCATTTAATTAACAGTCGCATCCAATGATGAGGCTGTTTTATTAATTATTAATTGATGAATTGTCATCCAGATTTTGTGGGCCCCCATTGGTCCCTCTCCACTACATTGCAGTGTGGTACAAATTTTAAAATACCAAGTATCAGAATTTAAAAATTAAATTATATCACTGACAGTTGACTTCTGTCCCTTTTTTTGCAGGCGACATGTAACAACTCCAATTTTTGTATACCTAAATTTGATTTAAATTTGAAGTATACTTGGAGTATTAATGTTGCTGATAACACTTTAAGTATCTATTTCCCTACAATAATTACAAGAAGGAGCTTGCAGCTCATTGGTAATACATTGCACTGCTGAACCAAGCCATCAGAGTTCGAATCCCCATGTCGCACATATTTTTTATATCATTTGTTTTAATTTTTTTTGGAAGGTCAACAGTTAAACAGCCATAACTCACAAAATTAATGCTGTACACAAAAAATAAAGTACACCAAAATTCCCCCTAAGTGAAACCCTATCGAACGAGTCCCGACTCGGCCAGTCGGCCGGCGGTTCGGCCGGCGCCGCCGGCCGGACTCTATCGGTCGGCCGAGTCGTCAACACGGAAAATTTCCGTGTTGACTTGGTCAATACCCCTGCATACTTCAATTTTTCAGAGCTGTTATCATTTTCCCATTACACCTCTTTTACTCCCAATTTTAATGAATTTTTACATTTTAAAAATATTTTTTAATCCAAACCTTAACCCTAGCCTAGCCCTATATAAACACTCCTACCCTCTACCATTTCACCCTACAACTCTAAGTTCACTCTCCCAAATTCTCAAGAGAACTCGGTACAAAGAGCGAGAAGCGAAGCGCTGCCGAAACCGACGACGAATTCCGGCGATCGTACTAGAACCTTCGCGACGTTTTCGACGCACCGACATCCACCACCTTCCTTAGCCTCCTTAGCTTGTCCAAACTTGTAAGTCCCATCTTTCCTATCTCCCTTTTCTTTTAATAGAAAATACGAATTTTTAGAACTCGACGGAAATCGGAACAAACCGATTTCCGATTCGGTTTTTCTACAAAATTCCACTTGTCACCTAATCCATAATACCTAAACATATCCATGATGACTATTAATCACATAGAAACCAATTTAAATAAAGTTTCTCACATGAAATGATAGCTTTCTTGTAATACCGTATTCTTTTCATAAAAATACCATAAAGTTTATTTTTCTTGTTCTAATTAATTCCCTCATTCCTAAACATGTTCATCTTGATAAATAAACTTGTAGAAATCAATTTGAATGAATTTTCACACATGAAATGATAACGTTTTCTAATACCGTATTCTTGCGCTTAAATACCTTCATATTTAATATATCATATTTAACCTCTAAACTTCATTAAACGTTAAAATAAGTCACGAGGTAATGACCTACCTCTACACACACAAATATAACCTTAATTGATATCGTTAAAATTTAGAATACGAAAATACAAGACTTTTCGCTATAATACCATATTCTTTATAAACCTTTCTTGAAAGCTTTAAGTTGTACACAATTCTAAATAAAATATTTTAAAATGAAAATACGATTTGTCATGGACATCGATCGTTTATCTAAACTGACTTTGTGGTGTCTAGGCAAGTGTGTCTAGGCTAGTGGTTTTTAATTAGGCCCACTACTGTGGTTCCTTCCCACTTACCTGGCACTTACCTGGCCGCAATTGGCAGTGAAGAGGCGATTTGAGGCTTCTAATGACTTATCGTTTAGACCTTAGAAATATGCTAGTTGGCTTAGGAAACCCTAGAAACTAAAATACGGAAATCTATATCCTTTTACAAATAAATACCTTATACTTATGAAACCGTTTTTCTAAATAAATAGTATTTATTAAACCTAAGCAAAGCGCCACTACAACCCACTTTTGGGGAACCCGTTAGGGATAGTACGGTTCATCGTGCACCTGCGGGCTAGTAGTGCGAGATTCAGACCTCCGCAAGGAGCATTCGGTCTCGAAAGGTTTGAAATACGACATTTAAGAAAAATGAGATTTTTGAAAATAAATTATTTATTTAAAATTATTCATGTGTTAATATATATATAATTATCATTTAAACACCTATTTTATCATAAGATAAAGTTTCCATTTTTTTTCTAAAATTTACAAGATTAAAGTTACATTAAAATACCACGAATTTCAAATAAATCAATTAATACTTTTATTAGGATATTTTCACTAGAATAACACAAATAAAATTCACACTCATTATAACTATAAAGACGAATAATAAATACTTGAGGTGTATTTTGAAATTATACAATAGTATTTTTTACATAAAACCCCCTCAAGTTTTATAAATTACAATAAGGACCCTAACAAGTACAGAACTTCAAATTACCTTTCTTTTAGTCTGACTCGGGTTAGAGTCTGACTATTTCTGACTTGAATATGATTCAAGTCAATCTATATTCTTTTATATTCCAACTCAATGTGAATACATGAATCCTAGAATCCAGTCAACAATCTATTCAATTTGACTGAATCAAACCATGGATATACATCCATTATCCTGTTATTCTATTTACCTGATTATACAGTTACAACATGTTTACTGATATCATGGTTTTGGTCAGTCACCCAACTTACACAATACAATACAACAATACTGTTAAAACACTACGGGGTTTAAGGGGTAGATTGGTACGGAAGGTGTTAAAGGTGGCACGAGGTGGTCAGATTAAGACACCTAACCTGAATCCTATTGCTGTTGTACCGTGGCATAACGGTTCCTTGTACTTTCCATTTACCTTGGTCTCTAGCATATAGAGACCCCCCTCGTATACACTGGCATCCTTCTGTACCAAGCTACAAACAACAGCGTTAACTCAATATTCCATAATATTCAACAATATAATACAATAGAAAATACTTTTACATTGTCTACCTAATTCTTCCTTATCTTTGGGACTTACCGAGCGACCTGTTCGCTGACGACATTCTATTTCCTTCTTCTTTGAATGTCGTCAGGTGCGTTGGACCAAGCTGAGATCGAACCCACCGGCGAAGACTTGGAGCAGTTTAACGAAGATCCGAGCTCTAGATACTGTATCTTGTTCTTTTCAGTATTTTCATTTCCTGTTATGCCACTGTTTAGGCATCGCATTTCATTTCAGTTGTATTTTCTTTTCATGCATTGTACAAAGAATGTTATTAATAAAAGTTGATGTTCTTTTTATACTCTTGTCTCTTGTGTATTTTATATTGCTTAGCTACGCTTAGCGTATGTACTTCTGAGTATATACGTAGCGGACCTCGTCGCGTCCACTTCGCCGTACACTGGGAAGCGGGGCGTGACAGGTTTTCCTGGTGGCCAATGCAGGTCAGAGCTGTATGAATCCCTATCATGCAGTTCTGGTCTGCGTGAACAACCTAAGCAATATAACACAAGAACCAGCAACTAAAACATTCTTTACAATTCATGTTCCTTGAATCTTGCAAATTTCTATTCCTTGAATCTTATCATTTCATGTATTTGAATATGTCCTAACCCAAATTTTTTCTTCAAGGTTATGGATTCCCCGAACAACACCAGCACCAACGTCAACAACACCCCTTCAGCACTACCTCTCACACCAGCTGTTCCTGCACCGCCCCCTGAGCAAACGATGCTATTTGAGGCGATCCGCAGTCTTCTCGAGGGACAACAACAACTTTTGAACCGTCCTGAGACCGATGCACCGGGAGTAAAGCAATTCAGATCTTTGCACCCAAAGCAATTCTCTGGTAAAGGAAGCCCTCTTGAAGCGGAAGAATGGGCACAAAGCATCGAAGACGATCTGGCAGCAGCTCAAGTGCCAGACAACGCTTGGGTCCGTGTAGCAAAGCTACAACTCACGGATAATGCTCGCAATTGGTGGAAGGCGGAAGAAACCCGTCTGGTACAGCCGATTGAATGGAATACATTTCGCGAGAAGTTCGACGCAAAATATTTCCCTGTGACTGCCAGGTTCGCCATGGAGCAGCAGTTTATTCATCTACAGCAAGGATCAATGTGGGACAAATCGGTAGATGAATACGACGCTGAATTCACTATGTTGAGTCGGTAAGATATGTCACAATAGTTCAATTTTTAGATATCATATACTACACAGCTAACACAATCTTAAACAGATTCGCGGCACACCTGATACCGACGGACGATATCAGAGCCCGTCGCTTTCAACAAGGTTTGGACACAGAGATTAAGGCTGCTCTAGCCACAGGAAAGTTTTTGACTCATGAGGATGCACTAGAAGCTGCCCGCAGTTATGAGGCAGTGATAAAAGAGAGGGGCAGACCTCAGTCTGCAGGAGTCAAACGCCCTGCCAACCAGATGGCAGGTGGAGCCTCGTCCAGACCATCTTTCGTGCCAAGGCGACCCGGAGTACCAATCCATCGTCCTAGCCCAGTCTTTTGCACCTACTGCAAGAGAACTGGACATATGATGAAGGACTGCCGTCGATCCAACCGCCTCTGCTTAGTCTGCGGTTCAGCCACTCACGGTATTGGATCTTGTCCCCAAAAACAGAACCCAGTTGCTGCACCCAGGCCAGCAAATACTTATCAGCAGCGACCAGCTCTTCAGGCACCTGCTCCCAGACTTGCACTGCCTGCACCACCCAGGGGATCACAAGCTACACCACCTCCTCGACAGTTCCATCAAGCTCAAAGGAACGTTCCGAGGAATGCTCCTCAGGCCAGGAGGAATGTGCCAAAGCGCCAGGCTTTCATGATGTCAGTGGAAGAAGCTGAGGCCACTGGTCAAGTCATTACTGGTAAACTTTTCTTCTCAAACTTATCTTTTAGTCTTGTTTACCTACACACTTTCTCTATACCTAAAACATATCCCATATACCTTAGGTACAATCCTAGTAGCTTCACTACCTGCACTTGCACTGTTTGATACTGGAGCATCCCACTGCTTTATGTCGCAACGGTTTGTTTGAACCCATGCGATTCCAGTCTTACCGCTTGTATCCAGCTGGAACGTCAGTTCCGGAAATGGTGTTCTAAAGGCAACTATGGGATACAATATGTGTCCAGTCGTCGTCTGCAGTCGAGAGTTTTATGCTGACTTCAAAGTACTGGACATACCGAACTTCGATGTGGTTCTAGGAATGGACTGGCTTGGAACCTTTTATGCTACCATCGATTGTCGTCAAAGGAGGGTAGTATTTGAGATTCCATATCATCCGGTCTTCTATTTCAAGAGTGGAGATCGTACCCTGGAGCCAAGCACCTACAAAGCGAAGCCAAGGGAAGCAGTAGTTGCGGCAGCTCAAGCAGAGGAAGAATCAAGACCAGAGGTAGTTCGAGAGTTCGACGATATATTTCCTGACGATATATCAGGTTTGCCTCCTGATCGAGCTCTTGAATTCAGTATTGACTTAGTACCAGGAGCATAACCAGTGATCAAAGCACCTTATGGACTAAGTCCGGAAGGATTGAAGGATGTTCGAACACAGTTGGACGAATTACTGGCGAAAGGATGGATTCGTCCCAGCACTTCAAGTTGGGGAGCACCTGTACTATTAGTGAAGAAGAAGGAAGGTTCATACAGAATGTGCATCGATTATAGGGCCTTGAACGAAGTCACTATAAAGAACAAGTATCCACTCCTGCGCATCGACGATTTATTCGATCAGCTAAGTGGATCTTGTGTCTTCTCTAAACTAGATCTTTGTTCAGGTTATCATCAAGTGAAGGTCAAGGAAGCTGATATTCACAAAACAGCTTTCAGAACTCGCTATGGACATTACGAATTTCTGGTAATGCCATTTGGAGTGACCAATGCACCAGCAATTTTCATGAACCTAATGAACCAAGTCTTCCGGGAGTATTTAGACAGGTTCGTTGTCATCTTCATCGACGACATCCTGGTATATTCTAAGAATCGGAAAGAACATGCGGAACACCTACGAATTGTCCTGGAAACTCTTCGACAACATAAGCTTTATGCCAAGTACAGCAAGTGCGAGTTTTGGCTAAAACAAGTTGGTTTTCTTGGACATATCGTATCAGGAGAAGGAATTTCTGTGGATCCAGCAAAGGTTTCAGCAGTCAGCGAATGGCCTACGCCAAAGTCAGTGAAGGATATTCGGAGTTTCTTGGGTTTAGCTGGATATTACAGAAGATTTATTGAAGGCTTTTCGAAGATAGCAACACCCCTGACCAAGCTCACACGAAAAGATGAAGAATTTGTGTGGTCAGAAGCATGCGAGCAAGCTTTCGTAGAACTCAAGTCAAGACTGACATCAGCACCTATTCTCGTCATACCGGATCAATCTGGAGGATTCGAAGTGCATTGCGATGCATCCGTTAAGGGATTAGGATGTGTTCTACATCAGCACGGTAAGGTTGTGGCTTATGCTTCAAGACAACTGAAAACTCATGAGCGCAATTATCCGACGCATGATCTGGAGTTGGCAGCCGTCATCTTTACTCTCAAGATTTGGCGCCATTACCTACTTGGGGAACAAGTGAACATCTACACAGATCATAAAAGTCTGAAGTATATGTTTACTCAGAAGGAGTTGAACATGCGGCAAAGGAGATGGTTAGAACTCATGGCGGACTTTGACATCAACTTGCAATATCATCCAGGAAAGGTGAACGTAGTACCTGATGCTCTTAGTCGCCAACCACTATCAATGAATCTCACCGCTCAGTGGAAGCTTCAGCAAGACTTACATCAGATGGAGATTGAACTAGTCATGCCAGGTGATGTTTCAAGTTTGATGAATCTACAAGTTCAATCAACCATTGTCAATCAGATCAAAGCAGCTCAAGCCAGCGATGCTAAGTTGCAAAAGATCAGAGAACAAGTAGAGAATGGACTCAGAACAGATTTCATTATCCATGAAGACGGATCTTTGAGATACGGCAGCAGATTGTGTGTACCAAAGGGTCCTGTTTGGGAAGAGTTAATGAAAGAAGCTCACAGCTCTCCATATTCAGTACATCCTGGAGGTACCAAAATGTACAAAGATCTACGTCAGAATTATTGGTGGCATGGAATGAAGCGTGAAATAGCCAGAAGTGTCGCAAAATGTTTGGTGTGTCGGCAAGTAAAGGCTGAACATCACAGGACTGCTGGATTACTTCAACCGTTACCAATCCCAGAATGGAAGTGGCAGCACATCACGATGGACTTTGTAACTGCTCTTCCTCGTAGCACAAAGGGTAACGATACGATTTGGGCATTGTGGATCGACTTACAAAGTCGGCTCACTTCATCCCATTTCGAGTTGGCCAATCAACTGAGACACTAGCGAAGAAGTACATGGAGGTAATAAGCTAATAAAGATTTAAACTCTTCATAATGTACTATCTCTGATACCCATGAACTCATACAGGAAATTGTGAGATTTCATGGAGTACCGGTCTGCATTGTCTCCGATCGTGACACCAGATTCCGATCGCAATTTTGGCAGAGTCTGCAAGCTAGCTTGGGCAAGTCTGAACTTCAGTACGGCTTATCATCCACAAACAGATGGTCAGTCGGAACGAACTATTCAGATCTTGGAGGATATGCTCAGAGCATGTATGCTCGACTTCAAAGGATCGTGGGAAGATCACCTGCATCTTGTGGAGTTCGCGTACAACAACAGCTACCAAGCAAGCATAGGAATGACACCTTTTGCAGCATTGTATGGAAGGAAGTGTCGATCACCATTAAGTTGGGACGACATCGGAGATAGAGAACTCCTTGGACCAGAGATGATAGTAGCGACCGTTGATGTGGTTCGTACTATCAGGGAAAGAATGCGCATAGCCCAAGATAGACAGAAACACTGGACTGATGCGAAGAGACGACACTTGGAGTTCCAGCCAGGAGATCATGTATTCCTGAAAATATCTCCGAACCGCGGAGTGATCCGATTTGGAAGACGGGGAAAGTTGAGTCCGAGATACATTGGACCGTTCGACATACTCGAACGAGTCGGTGAAGTGGCATACCTGTTTCGCCCAATCAGAGCAAAGCTCTGTTGAAATTCAAAATTCAAAAATTTCGAAACAACGCTTCAAGTGTCAGGTGCTAATACGTCAGCACAGCGCCCAAGAAGGCGCGCCCAATCAGAGCAAAGCTCTGTTTAAATGAAGCAACGCTTCAGCTGCGCAAGCACTGCGCTGCGCGACACGTGTCAGCGTAGATGCGCTAGCGCAGTTGCGCTGCGCTCTGCGCTGCGCGACACGTGTCAGCGCAGATGCGCTAGCGCAGTTGTGCTCCGCTGTGCGCCGCGCGACACGTGTCACGCGCTGGGGCATCTGCGCCAAACTGAATTAAGATTTTAAGAAATCTTTTCTGTTCTTGTTAAAACAAGAAGATTTTCTTCTGCAAAGCAGAAGCCCTTGGATCAAAGATCCAACGGTGGGGAAAATTCCCCAAATCACTCAGAGAATGATCTCTTTAACAAATTTAACTAATTTGTGAGCACTATAAAAAGGACCCTAAGCCTCAATTCAAAGAGATGAACATTTTTTTTCTTGAAAAATCAAGAGCTTCAAACAGAGAGAACTCTGAGGAAAATTTCAAGAAGAGGTAAAAAACCTTTATAAGGGAGAAGAAATTTCCTCTAATAGATCATTGATCTAAAAACAAGATCAATGATCTTCATATAATAAATAGTGCTTTGCACTTTTTATGAACCACTGGTTCTTTAAAACAAAATAAATAAATAAATAAAAAAATAGTGCTTTGCACTTTTACGAACCTCTGGTTCTTGAAATGAAAGAAAAATTTATTTTTCTTTGATTCTAATTTGATCAAAGATAAAAAAAATAGTGCTTTGCACTTCCAAACTGCGCTGTTGCGCTCTTGAGAGAGCGCCACGTGTTAGCTGTAGAATAACTTGCGCTACGCGCTCTTAAGATAGAGCTTTGCTATCTGGAATTGGCGCAACTCGCTGAGAGTGCGCCACATGTCAACAGCGCAACAGCGCAGCGCGCCAGCGCAGCGCACTGCGCTGTTGCGCTTGCGCTCACCAGAGCATGACACGTGTCCTCACCATAAGCGCTTGCGCTCAGTAATTGGCGCAAAGCGCCTGACAAATGCAATGCATTTCTTTCCTGAAGGGCCAAGCCCAATTAAAAGACTAAACGGGCCTAATTAAATTGATGCTCTGCATCATTTATAAATGGACAGAGCCCAAACGAAACAATAAAAATGCTATGCATTTATAAAGGGGGGCAAAGCCCAGACAAAACAGATGCCTTGCATCATTTATAAATGAGCAGAACCCAGGATAAATTGATGCTCTGCATTCTTACGGGCAAAGCCCAAACAAAAAAAAATGGAAGAAATGCAATGCATAAAAATGTGGAACATTTTCAACTGGACTTAGCCCAATTCTGGCCGTAAGTCCTTAAATTAAATTGAACTGAGCACAAATGCTCTCTTAAATCAATTTACTACCGGTTCGAGGGTACATCTCCGAACTCCTCTGGCACCTATCGTCCTTCAACGACGTCAGAGAGGTGACGGGTCCCGACGACCACACACGTATATGGACTGCGGGGTCCTTAAACTCGTGGACCGAAACGTCCCTAAACTAATATCGGACCGAAACGTCCCTAAACTAATATCGGACCGAAACGTCCCTAAACTAATATCGGACCGGAGCGTCCCTAAACTAATGTCGGACCACCACGTCCCCAAACTGGAACATAGACCACCACGTCCCTAAACCGGAATATGGACCACCACGTCCCTAAACTGGCACAATAGAGCACAAATGCTCTTTTGTCAGGATCTAAACGATCCCGTTCAAGTCGATCTTAGTCCAAAATAGGACTAACGTATCCTTGGTGAACGTTTAAGTTGATCTTAGCCACAACGCGACTAACGCATCCTTAAACTAAAAAACACCAAACCCAAATCTAATAAAATACGGATTTGGACTAATCCACGTCCTACGGGCGACGGCATTACTCAGTCTCCGTATACAATCCACGGGCAACCACAAACAAAACAAACACACACGACACGAAGTGAAATTCTGGAGAAGGAGAAAGTTGTTATCGCGATGCGATAGCGTAATTAACTGCAGGGGCTTGCGCCTGCAGGGAAGAACGTCCCCACAATCAAAACCCCCTCACTCTGAGGGGGAATCTGACGAAGTCTGCTACATCGGCCGCATCCGTCTAAACCTCCGATACACGGTGCCATAAATCAACTTGGCATCTTCGGAGAGGTAAACGGATAAAACCACATAGCATCTGCCCCGAATCTCATGCATAGACGCATAGTCTGCGCCGTGTCGTTCGGAGGGGAACAATACCGATTAGCGCTTCCACCCTCATTGGAAGGAGTGCATAACGTGTTCCACATATCTCAACTCAGAAGGTATGTGAGTGACCCCAGCCATGTACTTGATCATTCCGAACTCACAATACAGCCCGATTTGTCCTGTGAGCAACAACCTGTGGAGATCCTGGATAGGAAAGTGAAGACACTTCGGAACAAGGAAGTTAATTTGGTCCGGGTAATGTGGAGGAAAGACACTCCAGGAGAATCCACGTGGGAAAGGGAAGATGAAATGCGTGCAAGATATCCGCACCTTTTTGTAAATTAGTCCTCAAATAAAAATTGTAAATTTCGAGGACGAAATTTTTGTAAGGAGAGTAGATTGTAACAACTCCAATTTTTGTATACCAAAATTTGATTTAAATTTGAAGTATACTTGGAGTATTAATGCTGCTGATAACACTTTAAGTATCTATTTCCCTACAATAATTACAAGAAGGAGCTTGTAGCTCATTGGTAATACCTTGCACTGCTGAACCAAGCCATCAGAGTTCGAATCCTATGCCGCACATATTTTTTATATCATTTTGTTTTAATTTTTTTTGGAAGGTCAACAGTCAAACAGCCATAACTCACAAAATTAATGCTGCACACAAAAAATAAAGTACACCAAAATTCCCCCCAAGTGAAACCCTATCGAACGAGCTCCGACTCGGCCCCAACTCGGCCAAGTCGGCCGGCGGTTCGGCCGAATCGGCCGGCGCCGCCGGCCGGACTCGGCCGAGTCGTCAACACGGAAAATTTCCGTGTTGACTTGGTCAATACCCCTGCATACTTCAATTTTTTAGAGCAGTTATCATTTTCCTATTACACCTCTTTTACCCCCAAATTTAATGAAATTTTAATAAATTTTTACATTTTAAAAATATTTTTTAATCCAAATCCTAACCCTAGCCTAGCCCTATATAAACACCCCTACCCTCTACCATTTCACCCTACAACTCTAAGTTCACTCTCCCAAATTCTCAAGAGAACTCGGTACAAAGAGCGAGAAGCGAAGCGCTGCCGAAACCGACGACGAATTCCGGCGATCGTACTAGAACCTTCGCGACGTTTTCGACGCACCGACATCCACCATCTTCCTTAGCCTCCTTAGCTTGTCCAAACTTGTAAGTCCCATCTTTCCTATCTCCCTTTTCTTTTAATAGAAAATACGACTTTTTAGAACTCGACGGAAATCGGAACAAACCGATTTCCGATTCAGTTTTTCTACAAAATTCCACTTGTCACCTAATCCATAATACCTAAACATATCCATGATGACTATTAATCACATAGAAACCAATTTAAATAAAGTTTCTCACATGAAATGATAGCTTTCTTGTAATACCGTATTCTTTTCATAAAAATACCATAAAGTTTATTTTTCTTGTTCTAATTAATTCCCTCATTCCTAAACATGTTCATCTTGATAAATAAACTTGTAGAAATCAATTTGAATGAATTTTCACACATGAAATGATAACGTTTTTTAATACCGTATTCTTGCGCTTAAATACCTTCATATTTAATATATCATATTTAACCTCTAAACTTCATTAAACCTTAAAATAAGTCACGAGGTAATGACCTACCTCTACACACACAAATATAACCTTAATTGATATCGTTAAAATTTAGAATGCGAAAATACAAGACTTTTCGCTATAATACCATATTCTTTATAAACCTTTCTTGAAAGCTTTAAATTGTACACAATTCTAAATAAAATCTTTTAAAATGAAAATACGATTTGTCATGGACATCGATCTTTTATCTAAACTGACTTTGTGGTGTCTAGGCAAGTGTGTCTAGGCTAGTGGTTTTTAATTAGGCCCACTACTGTGGTTCCTTCCCACTTACCTGGCACTTACCTGGCCGCAATTGGCGGTGAAGAGGCGATTTGAGACTTCTAATGACTTATCGTTTAGACCTTAGAAATAGGCTAGTTGGCTTAGAAAACCCTAGAAACTAAAATACGGAAATCTATATCCTTTTACAAATAAATACCTTATACTTATGAAACCGTTTTTCTAAATGAATAGTATTTATTAAACCTAAGCAAAGCGCCACTACAACCCACTTTTGGGGAACCCGTTAGGGATAGTACGGTTCATCGTGCACCTGCGGGCTAGTAGTGCGAGATTCAGACCTCCGCAAGGAGCATTCGGTCTCGAAAGGTTTGAAATACGACATTTAAGAAAAATGAGATTTTTGAAAATAAAATATTTATTTAAAATTATTCATGTGTTAATATATATATAATTATCATTTAAACACCTATTTTATCATAAGATAAAGTTTCCATTTTTTTCTAAAATTTACAAGATTAAAGTTACATTAAAATACCACGAATTTCAAATAAATCAAATAATACTTTTATTAGGATATTTTCACTAGAATAACACAAATAAAATTCATACTCATTATAATTATAAAGACGAATAATAAATACTTGAGGTATATTTTGAAAACTATCCAATAGTACTTTTTACATAAAACCCCCTCAAGTTTTATAAATTACAATAAGGACCCTAACAAGTACAGAACTTCAAATTACCTTTCTTTTAGTCTGACTCGGGTTAGAGTCTGACTATTTCTGACTTGAATATGATTCAAGTCAATCTATATTCTTTTATATTCCAACTCAATGTGAATACATGAATCCTAGAATCCAGTCAACAATCTATTCAATTTGACTGAATCAAACCATGGATATACATCAATTATCCTGTTATTCCATTTACCTGACTATACAGTTACAACATGTTTACTGATTTCATGGTTTTGGTCAGTCACCCAACTTACACAATACAATACAACAATACTGTTAAAATACTACGGGGTTTAAGGGATAGATTGGTACGGAAGGTGTTAAAGGTGGCACGAGGTGGTCAGATTAAGACACCTAACCTGAATCCTATTGCTGTTGTACCGTGGCATAATGGTTCCTTGTACTTTCCATTTGCCTTGGTCTCTAGCATATAGAGACCCCCCTCGTATACACTGGCATCCTTCTGTACCAAACTACAAACAACAGCGTTAACTCAATATTCCATAATATTCAACAATATAATACAATAGAAAATACTTTTACATTGTCTACCTAATTCTTCCTTATCTTTGGGACTTACCGAGCGACCTGTTCGCCGACGACATTCTATTTCCTTCTTCTCTGAATGCCGTCAGGTGCGTTGGACCAAGCTGAGATCGAACCCACCGGCGAAAACTTGGAGCAGTTTAACGAAGATCCCGAGCTCTAGATACTGTACCTTGTTCTTTTCAGTATTTTCATTTCCTGTTATGCCACTGTTTAGGCATCGCATTTCATTTCAGTTGTATTTTCTTTTCATGCATTGTACAAAGAATGTTATTAATAAATGTTGCTGTTCTTTTTATACTCTTGTCTCTTGTGTATTTTATATTGCTTAGCTACGCTTAGCGTATGTACTTCTGAGTATATACGTAGCGGACCTCGTCGCGTCCACTTCGCCGTACACTGGGAAGCAGGGCGTGACACGACATGTCTTTCGATCTCTCTTTCCCGTTTGTTCGTTTAGAAGGCGGGTTTCCTGAGGCGCCTGTGGACCGGGAGGTTCTCGCGCTCATCAAAGACCATGACCCGGAACACAAAAATCTTCACTTGTGGGGTAGATGGTACGACCAGATTATCAGAGGCCGTCGGAGCTTTTCTTGTGCGACACCTTCGGAGCCTATCTCGGCGATCCCGTATGCAGATGCACCCCCGGTGAACTATGCCGTGGAGGTAGTTAATTGGACTTCGGAGGGTCTCCTTCAGCCTTCGATCGCCGCCGTACCCGTGCAGCCGCCGGCGTCTTTGGACACCCTAGGGCGGCGCATATGCCAGGGTGAGTCACGCCCTTGGGGACATCCCTACAACATCGGGCTAACTCCTCGTCATCCGGCCGGGTACTTGCAGTGGGCCCGGTATATCTTGTCGGCGAGGAAATCGCAGCTGCCAAAGCTCGGCTTATACCCTGCGGTCTACGCTTCGTTGTTCCAGTATTCTGCACCTCCAGATGGTGGATCAAGGCAGTTTTGGAGCAGTGGAACATCCCGACCCATACCTTCCTTCTATTGGATAAAGAGGTCTCCATTTCTTTAGAAGAATTCTCCGAGGTTTCTGATTTACCAGTCAGGGGGGAGCACTACGAGGAGCTTCTTCCTCTAGATGAATATGTTTTTGCTACCAAGCCAGTGGTGATGGGCCTCACGCCAGAGAATGCCATTCAGCACCAGTTCCCGAGTCTGATAAAGGTGCTGAACATGTATGAGAGCCTCTTCCTTGAATCTGGAGGCCGAGGGGTCAGCTTTGCAAACTTCATTGCCCATTTTCTTCGCCCGGAAATTTTGTCGCGACGAGGCGAAAAGTTTGCTAAACTTGATGATCCCTTCGGCTTTGACTTGGACCGTCGGACGATACTGGAAGCTGATCAGAAGGGTTTCTTTCTTCCTGACGTCGCGATCGTCCCCTTGTCAGAAATCGCCGCTCCGGGCATTGATGAGAAAGCGTTTTTTCTAGGGTTTCTTAGGCTATGGTTGAGCTGGTTTGCGCTTCTTATGCACCTCATTACATGAGGCCTTCCGTCTTCTACCCCGCGCATCGCATGGTTGCCGGAATATAAGTGGCCATCGGGATTGCCGGGTTAGCCCACCTATATCACGGTCTTAGCTTAGCAGCGGATACCACTAAACCAGGGGTGCATCCTGCCAACTTCCCGATGCATTACTTCACTTCATGGATGGAGCTGCACGTGCTTGGGGTCTTTGGCATCCACAAAAGACCTTCTTTTTACGACAGATGCAAGTTCCCACAAATAATGCAGCTGGTTGACGCCTCCATCGTGAGTCCGTCACCACGGGAAGTTAGGGGCTTGCTCCTCCATCCACGCACGGTTGGAGATGGTATGTCTTTTATAGACAAAGTCTTGACCATCGGCCAGGAAACTTCAAAGGCTGTACTGCCATTGCAAGACATCTTTAAAGACGGAGCCTCCATATTGAAAGCCCGGGAGATTATTCATTTCTACTCTATCAGGCCGGGCTTTCTTGTATTCAGGCAAAATGATGCGGTGCTATTCATGAGATATAACCCACATCGCTTTGCCCAGCAGCTGAGTTACAATCAGGGAGTCCCGCTGGAGGCTTTCCTGATAGAACCTGCTGCTACCAAAGAGGGAATGTGGGGCGCGCTGCATCATTTCATGCGCTTGAACACGGGGTCTCACTTCTTTATCAGCGAACCGAGTTGTGTCCCGAAGGCCCTTAATGTACACGTGGCCTGGTACCAACATGCAATGGGCGCTGTTATCAGGGAGGAGAAGTGATTGTTGCTCGACCGCAAGGGTGCACCCCCTGCTGGTGATCGAAACGTCCCCTTGAAGCGACGGACCATTGTCCTCCCTCCGCTAAGAGAAGCTGCCGTGATTGAAGTCCTCTACGACAGGCCTGAGCTACCGGTGCCCCGTGCTCCCATGGAGACGGTAAATGCAGCTTCCCCTGAGTCTGGCGTGGGCTCAGACATCGGGACTCATCGCCCCAAAGTGCCCACCAAGCGTAAGCTTGTGCTGGCTGCGACTGGAGCTCGCTCGTAGAAGAGAAAGAAGAAGTCGATCCTCTATATAGACGTTGTACTCGGCCTGGAGCCTCATGCTCCTTACAGCGAGGGCCTGAGCGAATATAGGACCAACGATGGTCTATTCATAGCATCGGAAGATACTGATCTCGAGGCCGCCATTGCAGCTTCTGTGCGATCAACAAGCCACAAAGAGGAAATGGCCGTCCTCACTCAATCAAGTGAGTATAAGCCGTAACTTCTGTTATTGCATTATATTTTTATTTTTATTATCATGTCTTGACTGACATTTTTCCTTCTGTAACAGGCTTTACCACTGAAGAGACTCTAGCGGCTTCTCTTAGGACATTTGAGGAGGAGGAGAGGACTCGCGCTTTGTTGGGAGTTGGTATGTCTCGGCTCATTGAATCTTCATTCTCCTTTGTTATGGACAATCTGACCCCTTCTTTATCTTATCGTAGGGACTACAATACAAATCTCGCACGGTGATGCGGAGATGCTTCCCGGGCCGGCCATCGAAGTCCCGGCCTCCTTAGGACTGCCGAAAGAGGCCTTACTTAAACGACCGATGACGGATGCCATAACGGCCTTGGCACGGACGATGACGTCCTGGTGATGGAGGCTTCTAGAAGATCCTCTCTAACGGCCAGAGCGGAAAGGAAGCGCAGAATGCGCGCGGCAAGGGAGCGTAGTGCTGCCTTGGCTGCGGGTGCAGGTTCTAGCGCCGCTACCCCTGCCCCTACTCCTTCAGAAGATACTCCGACTGCCTTATCCACCGCCCACAGACGGGCAGCACGTGCGGCTCGGGAAGCAATCGGAAGACCAACTCAAAGTAATGTGACATTGGGTTCTGTTGTCAAAGTTTTAACTTTCAGTTCTCATATATCCTATCTTGCAGGGCCGAGTCTTACCGAAGAAGTGGCGGCGACCACTGAGCCTGGGGTAGCGGTAGAGGAGGTAGCCATGATCGCCGAACCCGAGGCAGCGATAGGCGAGATGGCTATAATTGTCGAGCTCGAGGTAGCGGTGGGTAAGACAGTTACGATCGCCGAGCCCGAGATGGCGGTAGGTGAGATGGCTACCATTGTTGAGCTCGAGGTAGCGGTGGGTGAGATGGCTACAATTGCTGAGCCCGAGGTGGCAGCTCCCTCTCAAGAGTCGGGCACCGCCCCAATTATCATTCTTTCCGCCTGCGGATCTTTGCCATCTCCTGGCGTCGCAAGCGTTACGACGGCTTTCGTAGAGTCAGGGGATGAGGCGACGGGAGATGAGACCATCGTGCTGGAAGAGGGTGAAACAGTCGCTATATCAAGTGACGCCCTTGTTACGGTCCCGACCGGCGACTCACCAGGTAGATTTTGGGTCATTGCTTTTTTTTATTCTGCGATCCCTTTCAATCTTTCCTGATGGTATTTATCTCGTTTCTAATGCAGGCATGGAAAGCGTTGAGATTGCACTACCCGAGGCAACGCCGTCAGTTACCGCTTTGACGGTGACCACTCCTCTACCTTCTCTCATATCATCACAGATGTTGGAAGGTATGGATTTGTGACCCATCAGTCTTATTTCTAGGCTGTATAATTTATGTACTGACATTGCATTACTGCGTCCTTGCAGGAGTCCTTTTTGATCACCTGTATCAGGTGCTGCACCCACACTTCTCTTTCCAGTCCGAGATTAGTCCGCCTGCTGGTGTCGGTGAGTATCTTTTCTAAACGACGTCCTTTCTTTAACGGGCAGTCACATTATTGCTAATTCTTCTTTGTATTGCTTGTAGCCATACAAATTGAAGGAGGGGACGGGGGTATCGTTGCGCCACCAGTACTCCCAGCTCTGCCCCCTGTTGCAGCCGGTATAGTGGACTCTATTGTTCGTGTATTTTCTTTATTTCTTGAGCTGACATCTGACTATGATTTATTTTGCAGCAATCACGTCGACTTGAAATAGTCTATAAAGAGTTCCCTCCAATCCTTAGCTTTTTCCTGGTCTTTTATTTGTAGGGTTGTCTGCTCGGTCGCTCCCCTTTCCTCGGACGACTCCGGAGATAATTCTGCCGGTGCAAGAACCCGACGACTTTGCACAATGATCCTCACGTCATCGAGGTTCTCGTCAGCCAGTTCTATAGCGAGCTTGGCTAATGCATCCGCCTTGCTATTTTTCGCACGTGGTATACTTTCCAAGGTGTAGGAAGGAATTTGAATTAGCAGTCGCTGTACTCTTTCGCCGTACTTCACCAACTCTGGTTTGCACGTTTGGTAGTCGCCATTTACTTGACTAACGACCAGTTGGGAGTCTCCGTATATGAGGAGGTTTCCAATTCCCATGTTGATGGCGATCTCGAGACCTGCTATCAAAGCTTCATACTCGGCTTCATTGTTCGTCTTCGGCTCTGTTATGGAGAAGGCAAAGCATATTATCCCTCATTGTGGAGTCACGAAAATGAGGCCTATCCCGGATTTGATTATAGGGGTGCTTTGTTTGCGCTTCTTCATGGAAGACACCCCGTCAAAATAGAGTTCCCACCGGGTATCATCCCTGTCGATCGTGTCAAACGCATGTTCGTCTGGCAATTCGCAATTCAAAGGAGAATCGGCAGGTATTGGATGCTCAGCGAGGAAGTTGGCGATGGCCTGGCCTTTCACCGCCTTAAGAGGCCGATAAGTTATCGAGAACTCCATCAAGAGCAAGGCCCACTTAGCGAGCCGCCCTGTTAATATGGCCTTCGACATCAAATATTTGAGAGGATCCACCTTCGTTATGAGATGGACCTCATGTGCCAACGCGTAGTGTCTGAGCTTCGTTATTGCGAAGATCAACGCCAGGAAGTGTTTTTCAATGGGAGGGTAATTGCTTTCTGCCCACAGTAGAACTCGACTCAGATAGTAGAGAGCTCTCTCCTTTCTTTGGTCATTCTCTTATGCCCATAATACGCCTAGAGAACCTTCGAAGGCTGTTGTATACAGGACGAGAGGTTTTCCTTTAACGGGAGCGGCCAACACTGGCGGATTCTGCAGATATTGCTTGATTTCGTCCAGTGCGCTTTGGCATTTGCGATCCCAGACGAAAGGGGTTCCCTTCTTCATCAGGTGACTGTAAGGACGGCACTTGAATGAGAGATTGGCTATAAATCGCCGGATATACGCGAGCTTCCCTTAGAGAGACCGCAATTGCTTGAGAGTCCTTGGCGGGGGCATTTCCATAATCGCCTTGATCTTCGACGGATCTATCTCGATGCCTCGGTGTCGTACGATGAATCCTAGGAATTTGCCCGAGGAAACTCCGAACGCGCATTTAAGAGGGTTCATCTTCAAGTTGTATTTCCGAAGGCGCTGAAACACGATCTTCAGATGCTTTAAATGTTCCTCGTATGATTTACTTTTAACTACGAGGTCGTTGATATAGCATTCGATGATTTCATGTATGAGGTCGTCGAAAATTTTCAGCATGGCCCTCTGATAGGTGGCACCGGCGTTCTTTAGACCGAAGGGCATCACCTTGTAGCAGAATATGCCCAGAGGGGTCCGGAAAGCGGTGTGCTTCTGGTCCTTGGGATGCATCTTTATCTGATTGTATCCTGACGAGCCGTCCATGAAAGAGAAAACTTCATGAGTGGACGTATTGTCTATCATCAGCTCGGTGACCAATACTGGGAAGTCGTCCTTCGGGCAGGCTTTATTGAGATCTCAAAAGTCCACACATATGCGCACCGTCCCGTTCTTCTTCATCACTGGGACGATGTTGGCGATTCAGTCAGGATACTGAACCTCTTGGATGAAGCCAGAGTCGATTAGCTTCTTGACCTCGGCATTGATGCTCATCTCAAGCTCGAGCCGCATTCTCCTCGGTGCCTGTTTGATTGGCTTGACGTCCGGAGATATCGCCAATTTGTGCACAGCAATCTCTGGATCTAATCCTGGCATCTCGGAATAGTTCCATGCGAAGCAGTCTCTATGCTGCATAAGCACGTCCTTTAGTGTAGCCACCCTTTCTTCAGACAGCAGCTCACTGACGAATGTCGGTCGCGGGTCGCTTGCCGTCCCCAAATCAATTTTCTTGAGGTTATCTGCAGTAGTATGTATCCCATCTTCCAGCTCCTTTGGCGTCGGTGGAAACTCTGAGATTACCTCGTTATCATCGTTTTCGAAGCACCAGGGGAGGTCATCTATATTCTCGGGCTCTTCTTCTGACAGCGTTATCATATGACAAGTACGAGATCGCTTCCAAGACCGATGTTGATCTAGTTCAACTCTCGCGGCTTTGGGCTCATGCTTCTGCGGCAGGGTTACCCTCCAGCTGCTGGATAGAGCGAACCTGCCTTGCTGATACTGGTCTTCTACCCAGTCTTTAAATGTGAAGCAATTTTCGAGAGGATGTCCTATTGCCTTGTGATAGGAGCAATAGTTCGGGTGAGAGACTTCGCCTGCTTGCTCGGGGGGCTTGGACTCTGGGACTGTCACCATTTGATGTTTCATAACAAGATCGAATATCTTCCTTGTCTTTTCTTGGGGAAAAGAATATGCTCGACCCATCTTTTTTTATAAGAGACGAACCCGGACTGCTCGATTCTTGATCGCGTGGCTTTTTAGACCCGCTTTGTCACTGTCGAACGCCTTTCTTGTTCTTTGGTTTGTTTCTTCCTCTGCGCCGGGCCTTTTGTACAACGGGTTGACAAGGAGGAGCATTTTCATTTTTCACAGCCTGTTGAAGGAGGCGTTGCGTCCTGGCTTTCTCGTAGATGGCCATTTCGCGATTATGGTCGTCTCGAGCCTTTTGACCTGCTTCCCTTATAAGCTTGTCCATTTGTTCTTCGAATGACGGACTTGGCATTTTCACGGCGGGAGCTCTTCCTGGTTCGGGGTTAGCATCTTCCCACAGAGCATCTCCTTCTTCATCAAAGTCATGTATGACGTAGCAGTCGTGGAGTAGCTCCCGTTTCTTGGATTGGACATATCCAAGCCCGGTCGTTTCCATTCTCCCGTTGGGCAGCTTTCGTTGAGTTCCGGGAACGTTCCAGATCATGTTATAGAACCATGCTTGTCTCGCAGTTTGCTTAAAGGGTACACCTTGACATCTCAAGAGTCTCTTTAGTCCATCTGTGTAATATCTGGGTAAACGGATGGGCTGGATCCTGTCAAGTGTAGAATCCTCCCCATGCCAGATTTCTTTCTCCACTTTAGTTTCCCCGGATCGATAGAATAGGATCGCCTTTTCACCTTTTCGCGTGGGAGGAACGTAGAATGTCTGCAGTTCTTCCACACTGTAGGTATCAAGCGCGTCTAGTTCTTTATGATACTTGGGCGGAACCATGGCAACTTACAAACTTTGCTCTTCATCAGCGAAGGTTTGTATGGATGGCCGAGCAGAGAATATGGCATTGACCTTATCTTCCGAGTCACTGCCAAAGATCAACATAGGAGTGGACGGTCCCGGCTTGTTGTAGTGGGACGGCCTTGAATAGACTATCTCTTCTTCCTCCTCGGTATCACTCCCGAAGACCGGAATAGTAGTGATGACTTTGTTCTTCGGTTTGTGGTATCTTTCCGTGTCCTCAAAATCTGGTAAGAAGTATTTTGCATCTTCGTATTTCCAGACTTCGTTCACGGAGAACGGGTTTAGTCCCCCTGTCACGGTATAATCGAGACCATCTTTGAAATACTTCATACACTGATGTTGTATAGAAGAGATGATGTTGTACTCGTGTAACCAGGGCCGGCCGAGCAAAGCATTGTAGCATGTCTTGGCGTCAATGACGTGGAACTTGATATCAGTGACGAGCAGCCCAAAGCGTAACGTCAGTATTACGGACCCAAGCGTCCGTGATGACTGAGAGTCGAACCCGGAGATGGTGATTTTATCGCGAGCGAGGTGTTGAACGCTTATGCATATCTCCTTTAGCACCCTTACATTAAGGAGATTGACGGAGGACCCATTGTCGACCAGGATTTTACCTATCTTGATGTCATGACAGTATCCAGAGACGTAAAGGGGACGGTTGTGCTCGCACGTCCCAAGGAGGAGGTCTTCATCGCCGAAGGAGATATCGGCCGTGTGTATTTCTTCCAACTCGTCCTTCATCTTTTCTTCGGCGAGAAAAGCTTGGAATTGTTCAGGCTCTTGTAATGCCTTGATCAAAGAATCTCTTGCTTCTTTGGATAATAGGAGGGCGTCGAGAATGCTTAACTGTGAAGGTAACTTTCTCAAGTGTGCCAGAATGTTGTAGTCCACCTTACTTTTCTTTGGCGGGTCCTTGGCTGACAGCTTTTCGACGGCTTGGTCATCAAGGATGATATTCTCAGGGACTTTTTCTTTTCCCTTATTTTTTCTATTTGACCCACTGTTCGAGAGCCCAAGATTCTTTTCGGGCAGCGTACGATTGCGCAGCTGAATATTCTCACAGGTCTTCGGTTCTTCCTCTTTTCCCAAGATGGACTCTTTAAAGAGAGGGCCAAGAGTCATTTCTTCGTCGGAGTCTCTCCCGAAGGTGATAACTTGCGGTCCCCCAGCGTCGACCATGTGACAGTTGCCGGTAGTCCTTTTACGCTCCTCGGTCGTACTTCTTTGCTCCCGACGAGTTTTGCGTTTCATCCGCTTAAAATGTTGCCGGTGAGCAACATATCCCTGCCACCATCTTTTAAAAGCGTTGCACTCTTCGGTAGGGTGCGCAATCTTTCGATGATATAAGCAGTAGCTAGGATGTGTTTCCGCTTCACCAAGAATATTTCCTTCGGAGGGTGGCAGCTTCATTCCCATCGATATGGCTTTAGCGAACATTTTCTTCGTCTTGAACCTGTTTTTATTTGTGACGAATGTACTTTGATCTGGCGGTAGTGTTTCAACTCTTTCGTCCAGTCGTCGGCGTTTGGCTTTTTCAAATATGGCCATTTCACGCTCTCGAGCAGCTTTTCTTTTAAGAAAAGCTTCATTCAGGAATGCATCGATCGTTTCGTCTGATGGCCTTATAAGTTCCGGTTCAGGATTTGCCCCCAGTTTCTTTGTGTGAGGAGCTTCTTCATCGTCTATCGACGAGTGAGAGATCACATGGCAGCTTGCTACATAACCTTCAGATTCATCCGACGAGTCTTCTCCATTGTCATCATCTCCGTCCTCAAGGACGTGGTTGAGAAATTCTTGGAGTGTGACTGGAGTCCGCGCTTTTTAATTATATTCTGGCAATGCGTCAGTCTGTTTTTACAGGTCCGTGCGCTTGTCACCAGGCTTCACGGGCTTTTTAGTCATCTTCTTCTTCTTTGAAGACTTTGACGGTTGGGTGTTAATGCTTTGGCTATCACCACCAATTTTTGGAGTTGGGCGCGGCTTCAGCATCCCTTCAATGATCTCAGGTTCCAGTGGATTCTTCCACCTAATTGCCGGACATGTGTGGAGATCCTTCAGCATTCTTTTAGTTTTGGCTGAAAGAGCGACCTCCCATGGAGCTTCTTCTACGAAAGAGCATGATGCCCCCGGTGTATCCGTCTTCTTGGGAGTGTGTGGCCGAGGCGGGTTCACCTTTCAATTCTCAGATAATACGAATTTGCCCTGCCAGTACTGATCTTCTATCCAGCTTTTGAAGATGTAACAATCCTCGATCGGATGGCCCAACATTCGGTGATAAGGGCAATAGCTAGGATTGCTAATGTCGCCTGGTTGCGCTGGGCGTCTCTGCTCCGGCAGATTGATGGGCCTGTTGTGCAATGCAAGCTCGAATAACCTCTTCGTCTTGTCTCGAGGGAATGAGTAAAGGTGTCTCATTTTATCTTCGAGAGATCGAGTTCTATTATTTTGGCGATCAACTGGTCTTTGACCACTGGACTGCTGTTGGGCGCTAGCGACGACGGTCGCTTTCCCCTTTCTCTTCTCGTTCCGCGGCTCCGGCTTTGGAAGAGACGGTCTATGACCCATCTGGTCCATTTTGGCCAGTTTGTCGATCAAGGCCTAGAAAGTAGTCGGCTTGAAAAACATCATGAACTGGGAGATGGTCGCCTGCGGATCAAGAGTGCCCACGAACATGCCTACCGCTGGTGCTTCTTCGATGCGCTGTTCGCATTTCGACCACAGATTCCGCTATCGTATTGCATATTGAACCCATGTCTCTCCTGGCTTTACCCTAGCGTTAATCAATGCTGTGATTGGGGTGCGCTCGCTAGCGCTTGCGAATCTTTGCGTAAATAACATCTTCATCTCCGTAAATGTCTTGACAGAGTCGTTCGAGAGTTCAGAGTACCACTCGAATGCCGTTTCCGACAAGCTGCCGACAAATTGGCGGAGTAGCAATTTATCATCACCTCCGGTGTTGCCACATAGAGCCCTGAACTGGGAGACATGCTGGTGGGGATTGCCCGTCCCTTTATATACATGAAATTTAGGGATCGTATATCCCGGCGGGTACTTTATTTGGTCATACCAGCCTGGATACGGTCGCCCAGTTTTAACAACTTGGCCGGCCGCTTCATTCGCCTGGTGAGCTCGTATTTGCTGAGCAATATAGTCATCCAGAGCGGCTTTGAAAATGGTTTCCTCTTTGGCTGCTGCAGGGCCGGAGGAGGGTTCGATGTCTCCCCTCTGTCGTCTTCAATGATGATAGGAGGGTTTTCAGCTGGAGGTTCTGGTTGTAACATCATCCCGACCATGTCTTGGAAGATAAGCGCCATTCGTTTTATCTTAGCCGCTTGTTCTGCTGCTTCTCTGTCCTTCTTTTCGAGGACTCTGCGGAGGAAGTCGGCATCGGTTTCTTGTTCATGACGCTGCTCTGATGACGCCTCCGGGCTTTCTTTTGGCCCGGTAAGTGTGGCCATTTGTGTTAGCATTTCCTGAAGCTTCTGTTGCTACTCCTGGGCTTTTTTCACGGATCGGGTGAGCAGTCGGTGACCCGTCGAAGCGCGGCTTTCCTCCTTTCCGGAAGCCATATAAACAGTATGCACCATTATGCCCCCAGACTTGGGGCGTTTGGGCTCAGCGTCTTTGCGGTTTACCGTAGCCACAGGGGCTTTCTCTGGCCTCCTTCTCTTCTGAGCGGTTGACGTTGAGGGAGCCGTTGCAGTGGGCACCCAGACTGATGACGTCTTCTGTGGTACCTCAGGATGGCTCTTTTCTTGCCGAGCTTTGAGCTTTTTTGGTCGGCGAGAGTAGTCCTGGTCAATTATTGAGTCCTGAACCTGTCGCCAGAATTTGTAAATTTTGGAGGATAGCCGCTGAGGGGACTGCTCCAGCTTTGTTTCTGTAATATTCTCCACGGGTGGAGGAGATCTTTTCAGTACTGCAGTAGGAGAGTTCCTGCGCACCTTATTCATCAATTCAAAGCTGTTCCCGGTTGGAACAGCAGTATCGATCTCCACCGTTGGAGCTGGTGGAGTTAGCCCAGAGGGGGAGTTGTGTAGGGTTACTAGGCACTCTCACAAGGGTCTATAAGGCATCAACCATGCTCGATTTAAAATTTAGACGTGCCGAACAACCCTAACCAAGATCTTTAAACTAGAGATTAGGCGAAACAAAGCATGTTAAACACTTTAACATCTAAGAGTTTGGGATTACAACCTTTGTAGTCCGGTCCTTCACTTCTAAAGCTCCGTGTTGAGGTCCCTTTGCTGCGATCATCGAGTACCCGGACTCTAGAGAGGCTCCACGAAGAGAAAGATGCAAGCTTGCTTCCGATCTTCGATAACAAAGATGATCTACCTTGAAGTTTTTTTAACACAAGCTCTCACTCACTAATGAAGTGAACACCCTAATCTAAATGGCTAGGATAGATTAGGATGATGAAGTAAGATTTTAGCTCTCATTTGTTTTCTTAATCTCACTCATTTTCATCACTAAAATCAAAGCTAGAAAGCTTTGCAAGGAAGAAGAAGAAGAATCAATTTACTTTGTGATGAATAATGAATTGTGTTGATAATTACTTATGCAACCATGGTTGCTAATATAAAATGAGCTAACCTTTGTAGAGAGTTAACTAGGGTTGAGGGTGTGGTTTGGGTTACAAAATATCAACAAAATATCTTAGCTCATGACAAAAAGAAAAGCTAGAAGCTTCAAGAATGAGCTAACCCAAATCAAACCCTAACCTTGTTTAATCTCCACTAATTATGTTGCATTAGTAATTATAATATGTTACAATATTATATATCACATATATAATATATTTTGTAACAAAAGAAAATAATACAGTTAACATATATCGCATATATATCAATGTATTACCCGAGCGGGAAAATGAATCAACAAGTGAGCTAATATTAGTTAATGTAATTTAATATATCGAATATATAATTATACATTAAATTATCAAATCAACACTTGATCCGATAATCCGGCTATTTCATAAATAACCGACTAATATAATCTGTATCAGTTCATCGAATCAACACTTGATCCGATGACCCGGCTATATCTCATATACCCGGCCGATATCTCATATCGTGAGAATCTAATACGGTATCACATACACGTATTTTTCTCGGTCCCGCACATATCATATATGTGCTCCTACTCCGTTTTGTCTGAGCCAGGAAACCTCTGTGTAGGACTCTAAAGAATCGTCAATATGCCGGCAGTAGGTGATGATCATATTAAACACCCACAAGCTGCAAGCGGTCAGCTAAACGTAACAGCCATCCAGGTATTGAGCGATCAGAAGATCAACAAGCAAGCCCGTACATTTTCCTGCGAATCCAATCAGTAACACTCCCGTACAGTCCGGTCTCTTTGTCTGATATGTCGCATATCTCGCTTAGGGGTGGTAAACGTTAGACCCCAGTAGCTTGATAAGTCGTGTCGATATGAGGTCCATAACAGTTCGAGAAACTACTGATAACACTTACCAGTAAATCTCAGCAACCCTGGCCAGAGATTTCTAGTTATAGCCAATCGAACACAGCGCAACATCAACTCCCTATACCGGGAGAGACGAAACCCCTCCTATTGCTCATTGCCTCCATGTGATTCGGGACTGTACCCAAAAGCCACCTTTTTGCACGCCCTCTTGGACGTGGTATGATGGAAATCAAAGCACAGTGGGAATCACACAAGACTCTATGACGATCTCGGGCCTACAGACTAACCTGTACCAGTGTCGCCAGAGAACTGCCATCTGACATGGTGTATAATACCATCTGGGAGTTCTCGGCGAGTCCTTCCTGTGTACCCAGTCTCCACTGAGCACCCGTACACCATCCTTGATGTTAAACACCGACGGATATGGGATAATCCATCGCCCATCATATGGGTCAAGATGCGTGTACGCTAGTCTACTCTGGTGTATCGATGCCCTGTCTCGATACACCCTCGACTAGGAACAGTTATAGGATGTACTCGTCGACTACCGTGGCCCCACTAGTATGATCTCATCATAGTCGCAGTAGTCGAGTACATATCCTAAGGGCTTTATCAACAAGTAACATAGAGACAATCAGAGTACATGTTAGGATAAAGTACATCCAGATAGCATACTATCATGTCGAGCAAGAAAGTCCTCCCTATATATGTCCAAGCATCCATTACAATATACATCATATGTACAGTAATGGCCTCTAGGGCATACATATAACTAACAAGTTGCCCCCAGCCTTCCTTACTCGGCGCCAGTGGCGACGTCGAGCGTGTC
Source organism: Agapanthus africanus (assembly GCA_030015575.1). Taxonomy (NCBI): domain Eukaryota; kingdom Viridiplantae; phylum Streptophyta; class Magnoliopsida; order Asparagales; family Amaryllidaceae; genus Agapanthus; species Agapanthus africanus. The sequence goes on from CM057339.1 coordinate 213,744,137, forward strand.
GAGCCGTTGGGATTATTTCAGCTTTAGGGGTGACTTCGTCATACCCCCTGTTCTGGTGAAGCGCTGCTGGTACCAGCCTCTTGAAGACCGACGTCCGTTGAGCAGCAGTATTTTGATTAATTTTTATGATCTGTGAAAAAATTTATGTTCTTTTAAAAGAGACTTTGTCTTAAGATTCAAGAACAACGGTTCTTATTTTTGAAAGGGCTTTGCCTTTATAGATCAATGATCTATGTGAAGAATATGTTCTTCTTTTATTATGTGATGAGATCTTTTGATCTTTTTTATGAAAGACCTTGGTCTTTGTAGATCTATGATCTTTTAAGAAGATAATTCTTCTTTTTATGAGATGATTTCATCTCTGTGTTCATCATTCATCATCTTTACCTTGAAGAAATAATCTTCTTTCAAGAGCTTGCTCTTTTTCTTTGTATTTTTTCAAAGTTTATAAGGGGTTTCTCTATATCAGACTTGAAGTCTTGGAGCCTTTATATAGGGCAAGTTGATTTGTTAAATCATTTAAAGAGATCTTTCTCTGATTGATTTGGGGAGATTTCCCACCATTGAATCTTTGATCATAGGGCTTCTGTTTTACAGGAGGCAATCTTCTTGTTTTTACCAAGATTGGAAATTCTTTCCATAACAGAATTTTAATTCTCATTAATTAATGATTTATCATTATTATTAGATCTTATGATCTGAGGGTGGGGAATTTTTAATTTCAGCGCTAGCGCACCCGTGTTTTGCACGTGGTGCGCTGCTCAGAGCGCAGCGCACCTGTGTTTGACAAGTGGTGCGCTGCTCAGAGCGCAGCACAGCCTGCGCTAGCGCACCCATGTTTGACACGTGGCGCGCAATGCGTCTAGCGCTAGCGCACACATGCTGTCTAGGGCGCAGCGCACCTGGCGTTAGCGCATCCGTGTTTGACACGTGGCGCGCAGCACGCCTAGCGCTGGATCTGAAGCGTTGCTTCAATTTTTGAATTTTGAATTTCAAAACAGAGCTTTGCTCTGATTGGGGGAAACAATGGGTTAAGGTATTTTATTATAATTAATAATTTTATGAAATTATAGCGTTTTAAGTTTGGGTAACGTTTTAGAAAATACGTTCGTGTTGGCAACCGCTGCACATGAACCGCAGGATTTGTGTCCTTTTCAAGGACGATTGCCTATAAACCACGAGATACTCGTGTAAAACATTACCATATTATTAGGGTAACTCATTAAACTTTAGTTAACATTCTAAGAAGAATTAATATAAAAATATCCTTTCGAGGGAAAGGGCTAAGTTGGAAAAACCATATGCCGTTATTTAAATTTAGTATTATCCCCTTTCGAAAGGTGAAGGGGTTTAACAACATTATATTAGTTGATGAAAAAGTGTAAGTAAAAAATATATATCTATATCGTATCTAAAATATTTATTCCAAATATTTTATCTCAGGTGGATATTTTAAACAAATACAACATTTTAATAAAACGAGGGTATTTTGTGGAAGTACGCTATTTCGAGATCAAATTGGTAGTATGGGTAAGTGTGGGTATGTGAGGGGTGAAGTGATACCCCGTGGGTTATAACATTAAGCATATCATATTTCATGTAGTACGATGGTGCAATATTTTGTATAGGAGTGATTAAGGAAGCCATTTTAAACATGGGTTAATATGATCATCATTGAGAGGTACAAAAGAATAAGCATGCAAGAATAATTTTTAATATCATTTTAATATGAGATTAGGGATTAGGAGTTGAAACTAAGACTATTATGAGAAAGAAGGCGACAGAGGAGTGGAGAGAGGCGGATCCTACCTTTGATTAGAGTTAGATGTAGACGGTTGAAGACGTAGGCTTGTGCAAAACTCCTCAATAGCTCCGCGCCCATATTTTTCCTCGGCGATTGGGTGGAGCCATAGCATCGGCGTCATCGATATGAAGGCACTGGTATTTTTTTCAGAATTTTTGGAGTTCTGAGGTGTGAGAATTCTATGTTTGAAGTGCCTATTTATAGGGTTTTAGTGCCAACTAAAAATCCAAAAAAATCGTTTAAATCCATGAAAATCCGCACCGGCCCAATGATTCGCAATCATCTGTTGATGATTGCGCCCGCCGCCAGAAGATCCTGGGCGTTGGATTGCATCCAACGGCCCACGCTGCACCGTCACGCCGCTGCCTCAGCGCCGTTAAGCGCCACGTGTCACCACATGTCCGCGTGGATAGGGATCACGCGGTTTCGCGTGGTCCCCACCACGTGGGCGCCATCGGTAGGTTCTAGGCCGTTGGATCTTGTGATCCAACGGTCCAGGTTAAAGGGGTTTTAAAAAAAATTTAAAATAAAAATTGATGAAAATAAGAATCGGCAGATTATTTAAAAATATTGATTTGGCTTTAAAAATATTTGGTAAAAATGTTTTATAATACGGAAAAATTATGAGAAAATTTCAGAAATTATGTTTTATTGTTATCTTTAGTATAAAAATATTTTTGGGCTAAAATAAATAATATATACCATTTTTACGGTTTTAGCTTAGTTATTTATAAATATATAGTACCTAGTTTATCCTTGATATATTTTTGAACGTGTATATATATATATATATATATATATATATATTGAATTAATTGTTTTAATTGATAATAAAAGTGTGTAGAGTATTTTAAGGTATTTATAAAATTTTATTAACACAATTTTAGCTTAGGAAAATATAAATAATTTTTTGAAAATTCCTTTAACCCTATTTCTCGATGCCTTGAATATTACTAATACCATTTTTCTTCAAAACGTTCTTTTACCCACAAAATACATAAGTAACCACTTGATTCTAGGAATTTAAAATAAGAGATATTTTATTAGAAATCTCGGTCGTTACAATCTATACTACTTAGAATAATTCCGTCCCCGAAATTTCAGAGGGTAGGTCAAAACGAGAGAAAAGAAAAATTTTACATAAAGGAAGCTTCAAATAGGTGAGGATATCGTTCTCTCATCTCGTCTTCTCTTTCCCACGTGGACTCGCCGGGAGAGTCTCTCCTCCACATGACCCTAACCAATTTGATCGTCTTGTCTCTCAAAATCTTTTCCTTCCGGTCTAGGATCTCCACCGGCTGCTGTTCATAAATTAGATCAGTCCCCACGGTGATTTCAGAATGATCCAAAATGTGACCGGGGTCGCTGACATATTTCCTCAATTGTGAGATATGGAAAACGTTGTGTACGCCTTACAGAGAAGGGGGCAAGGCTAGACGATACGCAACCTCTCCAACTCGTTCAAGAATATCGAAGGGACCTACAAACCGCGGGCTGAGCTTCCCGCATCTCCCAAAACGTATTACTCCTCGGTTAGGAGAAATCTTCAGAAACACGTGTTCTTCTGGTTGGAACTCTAGTGACCTTCTTTTCATATCTGCCCAATGCTTCTGCCGATCTTGTGCTATGCGTAATTGTTCCTTTATGGTTAGTATCACCTCCACTGTCTCGACAATCATCTCGGGGCCTAGAAGTTCTCGATCCCCAACATCGTCCTAACTTAACGATGATCTACACTTTCGTCCATACAAAGCGGCGAAAGGCGCCATGCCGATACTAGACTGGTAGCTATTGTTGTTAGCAAACTCTACCAAGTGTAGGTGATCTTCCCAAGATCCTCTAAAATCCAATATACATGCCCGGAGCAAGTCTTCGAGAATTTGAATAACCCTTTCTTATTGGCCATCGGTCTGCGGATGGTAGGCGGTACTGAAACTCAGATTCGTGCCTAGACTCTCTTGTAGGCTTTTCCAAAACTGAGATCTGAAACATGTATCTCGGTCGGACACAATGAAAATTGGCACGCCATGTAATCTGACAATCTCCTCCATATACCTTTTTGCAAGGCTTTCGGTTGATTGACCCACTCGTAAAGGAATGAAATGTGCCGACTTGGTGAGTCGGTCTACAATCACCCATACTGCATCATTTCCCTTAGAGCTGCGAGGGAGTGCGGTCACAAAATCCGTAGTAATGTTTTGCCACTTCCATTCGGGTATTGGTAAAGGCTGTAATAGACCTGCCGTCCTGTGGTGTTCGGCTTTTACTTGTTGGCAAATAAGACATCTGGATACACTCTTGGCTATCTCCCGCTTCATCCCATGCTACCAATAGTTTTGCCTGAGGTCCTTGTACATCTTGGTTCCCCCCGGATGAACAGAGTATGGAGAACTATGTGCCTCTTTTAATAATTCCTCTCTCATCTCCCCCTTAGGTACACAGACTCTGCATCCATATCTCAATGAACCATCTTCGTGGATGATGAAATCCATCCGCAGATTCGCGTCCACTTGTTCTTTGATCCTTCGCAACCTCGAGTCCTCCATTTGAGTGTCTTGATCCATTCGACTAATGTTGAGTGAATTTGCAGATTCATGAAGGATGTAAGCATTCTGGGCATTATCATCTCGGTCTCTAGTTCATTAAGATCTTGACGATTCCTCCAATGAGTAGTCAGACTCGAAATCATTGGTTGGCGACTCAAAGCGTCCGGGACAACATTCACCTTTCCCGGATGATATTGTAAATTTACGTCGAAATCTGCCATTAATTCCAGCCATCTCCTCTGCCTCATATTGAGTTCCTTCTGGGTGAAGATATACTTCAAGTTCTTGTGATCGGTGTAAATATCTACCCTCTCATCCAATAAATAGTGCCTCCAAATCTTGAGTGCGAAGACAACTGCGACAAGTTCTAAATCGTGCGTTGGGTAGTTTCGCTCATGCACCTTTAATTTTCTTGATGCATAGGCCACTACCCTACCATGTTGGTGCAAAACGCACCCCAAGCCTTTTCCCGAGGCGTCGCAATGTATGTCGAACCTTCCAGTCCTGTCAGGAATCGTAAGAATGGGTGCAGAGGTTAAATGGGTCTTCAACTCTGCGAATGCTTCCTCGCAACCCTCAGACCATACATACAGTACATCTTTCCGAGTCAAGGTAGTCAGTGGTTCCGCAATCTTGGAGAAGTTTTTGATGAAACGACGGTAATATCCAGCAAGTCCCAAAAAGCTCCTGATCTCGGTAACAGTCCTTGGTATCGGCCATGTCTGAACTGCGACAATCTTGGCTGGATCCACTGAAATCCCTTCGTCTGACACCACATGTCCCAGGAATGCTACCTGTTCTAACCAAAACTCGCATTTGCTGAGCTTTGCATAAAGCTGGTGTTGTCGCAAGGTTTCGAGCACCGCACGTAAGTGTTTCGCATGTTCTTCTTGATTCTTAGAATACACTAGAATATCGTCGATGAAGATAACCACAAACTTGTCTAATTGTTTGTAAAACACTTGATTCATCAAATTCATAAAGACTGCGAGGGCATTGGTTACCCAAAAGGGCATCACTAGGAATTCATAATGTCCATACCTAGTCCTGAAAGCCGTCTTGGGTATGTCATACACTTTCACCTTGAGTTGGTGATAGCCTGTTCGTAAATCCAACTTGGAGAACACTCGAGCTCCCTCCAGCTGATCGAACAGGTCATCTATCTGCGGCAAGGGATACTTGTTCTTGATTGTTACCTTATTTAAATCCCGATAGTCGATGCACATCCGCTTAGTCTCATCCTTCTTAGGTACCGAAAGAACGAGGGAACCCTAAGGTGACGAGCCGGGTTGAATGAATCCCTTATTGAGATGGTCCTCAACTTGCGCTCGAAGCTCCTTCAATTCTGCTGGCCCCATTCGGTACGGTGTCTTCAACATGGGTTGAGTTCCCGGCATCAAGTCTATGGTGAACTCGATCGCCCGATCCGGTGGTAAACCCGACACATTTGAAATACGTCTTTAAATTCTCGTATGACCATCGGCATACTCTCCTCCCCTTGTACGGCGTACAATGTCTCTTCCTTACTCGGTACAGCTCGGTAGGTTGCTGGGTCCAAGGACTTACTTCCACTCTCGAATATAAACAGTGGGTGCTCAGGGATTTCAAATACTACCCTCCTTTGACGACAGTCAATAGTAGCGTAAAAAGTACTCAACCAGTCCATACCCAAGACCACGTCGAAATTGGGCATATCTATTACCATAAAGTTGGCATAGAAACCTCGCCTGAAGATTACCACGGGGCACAGATCGTATCCTGTAGTGGCCTTGATCACACCGTTTCCCGTGTTGATGTTCCACTCAGTGATGAGAGGTGTTACTGGGATGGAGCTGGCGGTCACAAACTTTTGTGCCATGAAGCAATGCGACGCACCAGAGTCAAAAAGTGTGAGTGCAGGTATAGAGGCTACTGGGAGGATACCTATGTTATAGGTGGAAAGATTAGTGATGAGCCTAACAAGATATGCATGCAAGATGGGAGTGACTTGGAAACATGACAGTCAAAACAACGATACCTGTAATCACTTCCCCAGTTGCTTCAGCCTCTTCTGCGGTCATAGTAAAGGCCTGATGTTTCGGTCCGTTGCGCTGAGCTTGCTGGAAAACTCGCTTCTGCTGGGGTAGGGGTGGTCCTCTAGCTGCTGTTCCGTTCCCGATTGGTTTATTAGCAGGTGGTGGCCGGGTTCCCTATTGAGGCGCTCCAAGATTGGCTGGTTTGTTGTCCGGGAGTAGTGATCGTCTTCTCTGTGGACAATCCCTTATGACATGATTCGGAGACCCACAGACTATACAGAGCTTGTTCAAAATGCGACAGTCCCTCATGAAGTGTCCGGCTTTACCGCAGTGGTTGCATGTGACTGCTGGTTTCCTGAAAGTAGCTGGTCCTGCTGGTCTCTTAAGTTGTTGCCTCCCGTGAAATCTGGAAGATGATCCCCCAAGAACTTGATTGGCCGGTCGCTTAATGCCAGAAAATCGGTCATCCTTCCTTATGCGTCTCTGAAGGTCTTCGAAGTTCCGTGCCGCCTCTAAGATTTAGTTGATAAGGTGGCAGAAGACAAGGAGGACCGCGTCTTCAGATCCAACCCCTATCGGAACCTTTTAGCATACAGTTCCGGGGTTGCCTCCAGGTGATGCGCAAACCGACTGAATCTCGCAAACTCCGAAGCGTACTCGTCCACCGACTTATCCCACATGCTCCCATGTTGGAACTGTATAAACTCCCGTTCCATTTTTAGGTGTGCTACGACGGGAAAGTATTGAGTATCGAACCGTCGTTTGAATGTTTCCCAGTCGACGGGCTCTTTCAGTCTACTTTCCTCGGCCTCCCACCATATTCGGGCATTATCCGTCAGTTGTAGTTTGGCAATGTTCACCCACATGTCCTTCGGAATTTGGGCGGCTCCGAGGTCGTTGATTATTCCCTTGAGCCATTCATCAGCTTCCAGTCTTAGGGTGGAGTGATCTGAACTGTTTCACTCCCGCCGATCCTTGAAGAACTGGGGCCAGTGCCTGTTTTAAAATTTCTGCTTGTTGCTTCCTACTCTCGCGCAGCTCTTGATGCAAGGCGGCTGTCTGCTGCTGCTGTTGCTCCAGTAGTCTTTGCATCATTTGTAGCATCGCTGTTTGTTGAGCAGTGGCTTCATTGTCTCCATTTCCCCTTCGGTTGCGGTGATGGTGTCGTCCAGCTATGGATATCTGAATCAGAAGGGGTAAGGCTATAACCGGAGGCGGAAGACATAGGATAGTAACTTGCAGGAGAAGTAACAATTCATGCCAGAGGGAGACTTAGTAAGGAAATAATAAAAACGAGAGACACGAGAGTGCGATTGTTGAAATCAAGATTTTATTAACAATGCTAACGGAAATACAAGGAATTATTAAATAGGGTCCTATTTTTATACACATTTTATTCGGCTCACTAAAAATTAAGAACTAAACAGGTGTTATTCGTCCATCAATTATTGGGCGGAAACTGTGTGTTATTGGCTCGGCGCTTGTTGATCTTTCTTGCAAAACTGTAAAAGAAGGGAGAGCCTGGTACATCCCGACGATAGAGTTGCGGAGGGGTACGGCAAACACATCGATAAGCATGTCCCCGAATATAGAGGGTTTTCCCGATGAACCACATGTGCGGCCTGTATTCTCTTGGTTCTTCCTCTTCCACTGGAACTTCCTCCTCGGCGGAAGCCTCCTCCTCAGATTCTTCTACCTCCATGGGATCTTCCTCTTCCTCAACGGGATCTTCCTCTTCAGCAGGGACGTCCTTTTCAGGTTCTTCCTCTTCAGCAGGTATGTTCTCTTCAGGTTCATCCTCTTCCTCAACGTGGTTTTCTTCTTCTACTGGGGGTTCTCCTCCTCCATCTTCCATATCGTCCTTGGGGATGTTTATTTGGGGACCCATTACTTCGTCGTCCGAATATCCTGGCGTAGCTTCAAAGGTGATGTCTAACATGTTGTCCTCATCCGGAAGATGTGCCATGACCTGAGAAGGATGGTCATGGTCAGGATACAGGAATGTCAAGGAAAGGACGAGGAATAGGAAAACTTTATGAAATTGATACAAGCGGATGGGATTCACAAATATAATAAGTGGGTTAACAGTTTCGTTTTAGTACACAAGGCAAACCTGCATGGGTCACCACAAAAACCTGTCACGCCCCACTTTCCAAAAGAAGGTGAAGAGTGACGTGGCATGGTCCGCAATCTAACTGTATTGAAGGTGGTCTATTCAATACAGTTACGTTAAGCGTAACAAAATTTATCATGCAGGGTGTGTACCAAAATAAAACAATAAAAGCGAAAGGCATTTTATTTCCATTAACCAAACTTTATTACATTCCAAGAGAAAGAGGAAGTAAACTAACTGGTTTAATTACATCAAAAGAACGAAGCCCTAAACAAGTGGGCGACAAAGAAAGACTAGTTAATCCTCTGACGTCAACTCTGCATAATCTTCGTCAGTAGGTTCCACGCCTAGATCTTCATCATAAAACTCATTCCCATCTAACGGACATTCCAAAAAGGGAAAAAGGAAAGTCTGTCAGCAAGTTATACTCGGTAGGATTGCCTCATAAGAAAGTAGGAGTATAAAAATGAACAGGTGTATATAAGAGTATGATGTATGCATGCAGACATAAAGTAAGGGGTGTAAATGTATGAAATGCACAACTTAAGACGTTTTGAAAAAGGTATATATGAGCATGAGTATGTTGTAAGTTATATGTAGGTAAGTAGTAGGAAGTATAAGTGAAGGTAAAAGTTCGTATTAGTTTGTTAAACAAGGGTCCGGATACTCGCGATTATTCCGTTGTAGCCACGGAACAACAACTGGGGAAGTGAAATGTACCGTTTCACTTCCCGGGATCATGATCGAGTAGTAAGGGAATCCGAGTTCTGCATCTCCTTGCCTAATCAAACTACCCATCCCCATTATTCAGTGTAAAGGTCTAGAGTTAGTGCGTATACCTTTAGGCATGGAATTTCCATATTGTATGTTATCCACATTTTGGATCATTCGTCCTCAAATAGGGTTAGTATTCGCCCGAATATCGGGTTAGTAGTCGTCCACACTTTGGACTGGTCATCCTGCCTGCAGGGATCTTCATATATGTATAGTTGTCCGTACATCAGACTGGTCACCCGGAATATCGGGATCTTCTCAATAAATATTCCATACCTAGGTCCGCGCATTCTAACTATAACCGTATCATGTTTTGTATATGTCATAGACGTGTAATCAATAAGTTGATCTCATTTAATATGGTCTTCCACAACCGCTCGTTTTATCTTGTTATCTTCTAAAGTTTGTAATGCACTTCGTATTATCTTATAGAACACTTAGTTAATAAAGGATAATAGCGTTTAAGTATATTTATTATTTCTAAGAAAACCATGATGTTTGAAATATTCATCATTTTTAGAAAATCCTAATGTTTTACTGAAAATATCCTTTCGATAAAAGGTTATGGTATTTATTTGAAAATTATCTTTTAATAAGGTTTTAGACATCCTTTTTGAAAAATTTCGTTATACGGGTTATGTTCTTTGTTGAAAATAACCTTTTAATAAAGGTCGAGGTATTTAATGAATCTCTTTTTAGGATGGGTTAAGGTATTTTATTGTAATTAATAATTTTATGAAATTATAGCGTTTTATGTTTGGGTAACGTTTTAGAAAATACGTTCGTGTTGGCAACCGCTGCACATGGACGACAAAATTTGTGTCCTTTTCAAGGACGATTGCCTATAAACCACGAGATACTCGCGTAAAACATTACCCTATTATTAGGACAACTCATTAAACTTTAGTTAACATTCTAAGAAGAATTAATATAAAAATATCCTTTCGATAGAAAGGGCTAAGTTGGAAAAACCATATGCCGTTATTTAAATTTAGTATTATCCCTTTCGAAAGGTGAAGGGGTTTAACAACATTATATTAGTTGATGAAAAAGTGTAAGTAAAAAATATATATCTATATCGTATCTAAAATATTTATTCCAAATATTTTAGATCAGGTGGATATTTTAAACAAATACAACATTTTAATAAAACGAGGGTATTTTGTGGAAGTACGCTATTTCGAGATCAAATTGGTAGTATGGGTAAGTGTGGGTATGTGAGGGGTGAAGTGATACCCCGTAGGTTATAACATTAAGCATATCACATTTCATGTAGTACGATAGTGCAATATTTTGTATAGAAGTGATTAAGGAAGCCATTTTAAACATGGGTTAATATGATCATCATTGAGAGATACAAAAGAATAAGCATGCAAGAATAATTTTTAATATCATTTTAATATGAGATTAGGGATTAGGAGTTGAAACCAAGACTATTATGAGAAAGAAGGCGACAGAGGAGTGGAGAGAGGCGGATCCTACCTTTGATTAGAGTTAGATGTAGACGGTTGAAGATATAGGCTTGTGCAAAACTCCTCAATAGCTCCGCGCCCAGATTTTTCCTCGGCGATTGGGTGGAGCCGTAGCGTCGGCGTTGTCGATACGAAGGCTTAATACTAAATTTATGCCCTAACCAATTTGATCGTCTACATCTAACTTTGATCATCTAACTCTAACCAATTTGATCGTCTTATCTCTCAAAATCTTTTCCTTCCGGTCAAGGATCTCCACCCGGCTGCTGTTCATAGGTTAGATTAGTCCCCACGGTGATTTCAGAATGATCCAAAACGTGACCGGGGTCGCTGACATATTTCCTCAATTGCGAGATATGGAAAACGTTGTGTACGCCTTACAAAGAAGGGGGCAAGGCTAGACGATACGCAACCTCTCCAACTCGTTCGAGAATATCGAAGGGACCTATGAACCGCGGGCTGAGCTTCCCGCGTCTCCCAAAACGTATTACTCTTCGGTTAGGAGAAATCTTCAGAAACACGTGTTCTCCTGGTTGGAACTCTAGTGACCTTCTCTTCGTATCTGCCCAATGCTTCTGTCGATCTTGTGCTATGCATAATTGTTCCCTTATGGTTCTTATCGCCTCCACTGTCTCGACAATCATCTTGGGTCCTAGAAGTTCTCGATCCCCAACATCGTCCCAACTTAACGGTGATCTACACTTTCGTCCATACAAAACGGCGAAAGGCGCCATGCCGATACTAGACTGGTAGCTATTGTTGTAAGCAAACTCTACCAAGTGTAGGTGATCTTCCCAAGAAAGCTTCTGATCTCTGCTACGTTCTTCGGAATCAGCCAATCTTGAACTGCTGCTATCTTCTCAGGGTCAATGGCGATTCCATCTCCGGATACGACATGCCCCAAAAACTTCACTTTTTCTAGCCAAAACTCGCACTTGCTCATCTTCGCATATAATTTTTCTTGCCTCAATGTCTGCAGTGCGATCTTCAAGTACTCTGTTCCCCTCCGAAAGACGGCGCGGCATTACGTCTTGCCTGAAATTCGGGGCAGATGCTAATTGGTGCTATCCGTCCACCTCTTCGAAGATGCCAAGTTGATTTATGGCACCATGTATCGAAGGTTTAATCGGATGCGGCCGATGTAGCAGACTTCGTCAGATTCCCCCTCGCTTGAGGGGTTTTTGATTGTGGGGACACTCTTCCCTGCAAGCGCTAGCCCCTGCAGTTAATTACGCTACCGCATCGCGGTAACAACTTTCTCCTTCTCCAGATGATCACTTTGTGTCGTGGGTGTTTGTTTTGTTTGTGGTTGCCCGTGGATTGTATACGGAGACTAAGTTATGTTGTCGCCCGTAGGGCGCGGACTAGTCCAAATCCGTATCTTTCTTAGATTTGGGTTTGGGGGTTTGGGTCTAAGGATACGTTAGCCTCATTTGAGACTAAGATCAACTTAAATGTTTGTTAAAGATACGTTAGTCTAATTTTAGACTAAGATCAACTTAACGGGATCGTTTAGATCCAACAAGAGAGCAATTAGGCTCTATTGTTTAGTTTAGGGACATTGCGGTCAATTACCAGTTTAAGGACATGGTGATCCATTGTTAGTTTAAAGACATCCCGGTCAAGGTTAAGGACATCATAGTCCGTGGATTTAAGGACTCCACAGTCCAATGTTAGTTTTAAGACATCATAGTCTGTGGATTTAAGGACTCCACAGTCCAATGTTAGTTTTAAGACATCACGGTCAAGGTTAAGGACCTCATAGTCCATGGATTTAAGGACTCCACAGTCCAATGTTAGTTTTAAGACATCACGGTCAAGGTTAAGGACCTCATAGTCCATGAGTTTAAGGACTCCACAGTCCATGAAATGTATGGTTGTCGGGACCCGTCACCTCTTTGAAGACGTTGAGGAATTACAACGACAAATATCAAAGGAGTGAAGAGATGTACCCTTGAACCAAGGTGGATTAAATGATCTGTAGCCCAATTTGGAACCAAGACCAATTGATTATAATTATGAGCACATGGGCTCAGTTAAATCTGAATTGAGGACTTATGGCCTTCCTGGGCTAAGTCCAATCATGTTTGGAATATTGGCCCTCTGTTGGCCCATTATACATATTCAATTGCAGGGGAGGCTTTGCCTCTAGAAAATTAGCCAACTGGGCTAAACCTAGTGTTAAACACTAAGGACCAACAGTGTTGAACACTGGAAATAAGATTGTCAAATTAGTGTTAAACACTAAAAATTGTGATTATCAAATTAGTGTTAAACACTAACAGATAACAGTGTTAAACACTGGAAACAAAATTATCAGATTAGTATCAAACATTAACAGAGGGGGGGATCACGTGGGAGCACGTGATGGCACCAAAAAGTGGGGCCAGATCCCCTTCATTTTGTTCTGCAGATAAGTGTTTTAACACTTTTAATTCTCACAGCCATCAAGTGTGGGCACGTGATGGGTGCTCGTGCCCTGATTTATTAGCATATTCACTGGGGATCACGTGATGACACGTGAGGGCGCCCAGCGCTTCTTTCTTGTGGATCTTTTACATGGGTCACGTGGGGCACGTGAGGCGTTGCCTCAAAGTTCTTTTCTTGTAGATCTTTACAGGGGTCACGTGGGGCACGTGAGGCGTTGCCTCAAAGTTCTTTCCTTGTAGATCTTTACAGGGGTCACATGGGGACACGTGACCCTGATTCTTTGCATATTTAAAGATCTGTTCATCTTTTAAGAATTAAATTCTTCATAGGGTTAAACCCTAGAAATAACTTTAGAGGAATTAAATTCCCACTTTCTTTTTGAAGAATGATATTCTTGGATAGGGTTAAACCCTAATTTACATTCTATAGGAATTAAATTCCCACTTTCTTTTTGAAGAATGATATTCTTGGATAGGGTTAAACCCTAATTTACATTCTGTAGGAATTAAATTCCCATATATATGAAGAATTAAGTTCTGGCATAGGGTGAAACCCTAATTTCTTTTTAAGGGGAATTAAATTCCTGTGAGTTTGAGAGAATTAAATTCTCAATTAGGGTAAAACCCTAGTTCTGTCCATCTTGAAGGAATTAAATTCCTATAATTTTATAGAATTGAATTCTCGCATAGGGTTAAATCTTAATTTTATCTTGGAGGAATTAAATTCCTATATTTTTAGAGAATTAAATTCTCAGAACTCAATTCCTTCTCTATTTTTTAGATCTGCATGGCAGGATCTCGACCCGATGAGAATTAAATTCTTAACCTATGGGGAGATGTGCACCGTGCAGATCTTCAACCAGAGAAAGAACTAAGCTCTTTTCTTTTTATATAAGAGTTAAACTCTTGGATTGAGAATTAAATTCTCTTTTTGAAGCCTTTACCCCCTTTCCTTTCTTACCTAGGGTTTTTCTTGTAGAGAATCAAATTCTTTTTTCTTTTCTCTCTGAATTCTTAAGATTCCAAGGCTCTCTCTCTCTGTGTATTTCTCTCTCTCTTAAAAAAAAAAGTCCTCCACCGCTCTCTCCTTCGGCTCCTATTTATAGGAGAAGGAAAAGGATCAATCTGTTTTTTTCAATCTCTCATTGAGAGATCTGATTTATTTTTTGAGAGATTTGATCATTGATCTGGGCCTTTAGATTATTAGGTGAATTTTATTCACCGTAGGATTTTAAATCCAAAGATATTTCTTTGTTATTCCGGTGAGATTTAGGGGAAATATTTCCTTGTCCAAGATTTTTCCATAAATTGGTGATATTTAATCACCCTCGGATTTTTAATCCAGCGGTTCTCCATAATTCTTCTCCATTTTGGAAAGATTTTAATGATCTTTTTCAGAATTTAATTCTGTTGAACAGTAAGGCTTTTTAAAGTCAGTCACGTGTGAGCACGTGACCCCTGGTCACGCGTGAGCACATGACCCCTGGTCACGTGCGAGCACGTAACCCCTTGAATGGACTCCTCTTCTGCGCTCTGTTCTTTGCCGCTGCTCAATCATCACGTGCCAACACGTGACCACTGGTCACGTGTGAGCACGTGATGCTTCCTCTGAAGCTTTTTCCTGATTTTTTAATCAGGGAACAAATGCACCCACAGCGTTGCTCTCACGTGTCTGCACGTGAGTGCAACGCTGTCACTTTTGTGACCGTTGGATCTGCTTTAGGAGTAGGGTAGATGAAACGTTTTCCATCCCATCCTATAAATGCCCATGTCTTTTCAGAAGCGCCTCCACTTTGCTCATCTTCCTCCTTTACTAACTTTCTTCTGTTTGAGAATTTAATTCTCCTTTTCCAGAGCTTAGTTCTCTGCTTCAAACTTTTTCCAGAGTTTAACTCTGTTCCAAGAGGACCCTTTCTTCAGGTAATGATCTTTAAACGATTGGAGAACTTTCCCAGCAATCACCACGGGATTTTAAATCCAGATCAAGGGTTTTTCCCTTTGACAAGAACACACATTTCTTTTTATTTGAAGTTCTTCCACAAGAACAGAAAACCATCCAATTTTCAAACTGTAGATCTCTTAGGGTCTCTTTAACCTTTAGGGAGATGATGGTGTCGGCTGTCCCTTCCATGGAATTTAATTCCATCCCCGAGAAGCTCTGGCTCTGGAACCACATTTTCTGGGAATTTAATTCCCTTTTAAAAAGGAATTTAATTCCTATGAAGAACTAAGTTCTTCCTAGAGACCTTCATGGTTTTTTTTTTGCCCTGAGTCATCTTCTTCACAATTCAGAAGAAGTTTGCACTGTTGGTCGTTGGGAATTTAATTCCCCGGATTCTGTTTGATTTATCACGGAGTCCAAGATGGATCTGTCTTTTAGGGGAATGTGTAGGGTCACTTGAAACCCACTGCCTATTTAATGAGAATATTCCCTTTGTCTCATTATAATTGTTGTGCCTCAGTATTAGCCAGCCGCCATCTTGATTTCGTGGGACCCACATGTTTTTTTAACAAACAAGTCTTCTGTCGCTTTCTTCCACTGTCTTTTTATATATATGCATTCATAACCATACACACACACACACACACACATATATACATTGCCGGCCTCGCTTTAACAGTCCCCCTTACTTTATTTCAGGTGCGATGACTTCCGTTCCGTATTTCCTTTTTACTCGCTTGGAGGCCGCTTTTCCCCAGTCACCATTTGATGAGGAAGCGATGGCGATGATCAGGGCTCATGACCCGAACTGCACCAACTTACTTTTGTGGGGGACCTGGTACGGTCATATCATCCGGGGGCGCCGAAGCTTCCTTTGCGAAGTGCCGACAGAGCCCACCTTTTCGTTCTTGCCGATGGACCCTCCGAGGACGGTCTTCACTGTGGAGATGCCAAATTGGACCCCAATTGGGCGGCTCGAGCCTTCGACAACCGGTATCCCGAACCATCCAATCCCAGCTATAGATATTCTGGGCCGACGTATTTGCCAGGGTGAGGCCCAACCATGGGGACAAATCTATAAGATAGGGCTCACCCCTCGACACCCCATGGGCTACCTTCTCTGGGCTCGCTACATCCTTTCTGCCCATCGTTCGCGGCTGCAGAAGGCCGGGCTTTACCAGGAGATATATGCGTCGCTCTTTCACTACCAATCCCCACATGTCTGGTGGGTTAAGGCGTTCTTGAACCAGTGGAATCTCCCCACCAACACTTTTATTCTAGGGGACCGCGAGGTCTCAATCTCTCTGGCAGAATTTTATGAAATCTCGGGATTGCCAATCCGGGGTACACTGTATGAGGAGTTGCTGCCTCCTGACGAGTACGTCTTTGAGCCCGAGCCTGCACCGGTTGACGGCTTGTCTGCTGAGAACGCCGTCCGCCACAAGCGTCCCAGCTTGATCAAAGCGCTAGGTATCTTTGATCGATTGTTCACCGAATCTGAGCAGGGCGTTACTTTTAAGAGCTTCATTGCCTGCTTCCTTCGCGAGGGCATCCAGTCGAAGTCAGCTCCAAAGTTCGCAAACATCAAAGACCCCTTTGGGTTTGGCCCGAAGAAGCTGCCGACCAAGGAATCGGATTTACCGCAATACTATATCCCCATTATGTCACCGGTATCTTTCGAATCTATTGCAGCTCCCGGCAAGGATGAGGAGACATTCTTCGTGGGCTTTGTTAATGTCTGGCTCAGCTGGTTCGTCGTCCCCGTGCATCGCCTCTTCATGAGAGCCTCGGTTATCTACCCGGCTCATTGTATCGTTGAGGGGGTGCGGTTGGCCATCGACATCCCGGCGCTAGCGCATCTATATCACGGGTTAGGCGCTGCAGCTAATACCTCGACTCCTGGCGTGAATGTAGTAAACTTTTCTCTCCATTATTTCACGTCTTGGATCGAGATGCATGTGTTAGGGGATTTTGCTATACATCAGAGGCCTGTATTTTATGATGCTTACACCTTTCCGCGACTTATGCGATTGGTAGATGCTTCTGCCCCTGACCCGACTCAATTCGGGCTATTCGGGCGTTGATTTCTCCTTATGCTACTGCTGGTGGGTTAGTATTCACTGATCGGGTCTTATCTTCTCCCTCGGGTTCACCTCAGCCACTTTGGGACTGGTCAAAAGATAACGTGCCCTTTTTGAGGCCCCGGGAGGCCACGCACTTATACGCAATCAGACCGGGCTACCTGGTATTTCGTCAGGATAGCGTGGCCCTTTTCATGCGGTACAATCCGCATCGCTTTGCCCGGCAGCTTGGCTATGATCAGGGCGTCCCTTTTGAGGCTTTCATAGTCGCGTCGGTTCCTTCGCCCGAAGCCGTTCGAGATGTCGCCCATCATTTTGTGAGGCTGAACACCGGTTCCCAGTTCATGATCCCCGATGCCGATAACATGCCCCGATGCGTGGGGTCATTTACGGGCTGGTATCTCCATCGGGTCAACCCGATTATTATTGAGGAAAGAAGGGTACTTCTTGGCCACGGTGCCTTTACTCAGGTTCCGGCCACAGGAGCTATGCTGCGACCGCACGCCCCAGTCCGCTTTCCTCCGAGCGATACCGGTATTCCGCTTATTCCGGGAGAGTCAGGAGTAGACTTCACTCCTACTGTTGGTATGCCCTTGGGTACCCGGTCGCGGGCTAATCGGGCTCTGGTGGCGGCGGCACTACCCGTGGCGTCGACAATGGCCGTGTTGATTGGTAGAGTTTTTGCGTGCTAAGTTTATTACCGCAATCAAGACGGTTTCGCTTGTAGCTAGCCGGTTGAGTACGGGTCGTCCGCAGGGAGATGGGAATCTTTTTCTATGTGCTTTAACGAGTTAAGTCCAATTGTCCATGTTTGTTTTTAGATTACTTATGTGCTAAAATGATATATAAAGAGAGCTTGTTAGGGTTAGGATTAGGTTAGTTTGAGTTAGGAGTCGCTCACTTCTTTCGTTGCCACTCTTAATGTCGGTGTTACGGTAATCGGCAACAACGGGGATTAGCACGACTAGGAAGGAACTTGCGAGTATAAGCTAGGCTTTCCAACGCATAAGTTCTTCCTTTTGGTACTTGTCCGTCCGTTCTTGTCTCTTAGCCTTAACCTCTGGTTAATTCAACCACAACCGGTCTCACTAAGGAATCACCGCTATCATGTAGGATAGGGTGCCGTAGGGAGCGGATTGTGGTTCAATTAACGGGAGTCCGAATTAAGATGTTGGGCAAGAAAAGAGTGAGAGAGATTTCCTTCTCTCAAACTTTCCTTATCCTACCCTAACAAGTATGAAAACTACTCACCCATTATAAGGAAAAGAAAATAAAACAAAGGAGGAAGATAGAAAGAAAGGGGTTAGAAGATTACAACTAGCTATTTGAGACCTCACCTTGGCAAGGATCAAGCTTAAGCATCATAGTTGTTTTAAGGATAAAGAAAAAGAGAACAAGAAAGAAACAAACAACAACTAGATTAGCAAATGAAAAATACAAGCAAATATAATTAACAATTACAACAAGATAAGCATGGTAAGAACAAGAACTCCTTTATTCATTCTTCACTCACAAAAGCTCACTACAAGTTTTTAATGGAGAAGAGATGAGAGGAGGAAGAAGAACAACACATGTATTCTAAAATCTAAATACAAGAATATGGACCCTTGGCTTTGGCAAGTTCTGGACTATTTATAGGCAGGGAACTGGAAACCTAGGGTAACATTCTGACCCTTCATGAAAAGACCAAAATACCCCGAAAAGATAACATTCTGAGGAGGCCGTACGGCCGCGGTTCCGCGGCCTAAGCATGCTTATGCCGCGGAACCGCGGCCGTTTAGAGGAGTTGGCTCCTCGGATTTTGTGGGGTCCCATGGCTTGATGTTGTCTGCTGTTTGGTATATGTTTTTTCTCAGAAACTCTTCACAATTTTTCCAGAATTCCAGCAGATCAAAAGGTGATTTGATGTGGATCTTTTGTCATGATTTTTCTTGAGCTCCGCGTAGATATGTTGGATATTGTGTTGCCATTGAGCTTTGTGCATGAAAATGACACCGATTTGCCATTTTGTCCCTTAAACTGGTGTGCGGCAACATACGGATAGAGAGCGGAGACCCGTGTTTTATCTGTGGTTGGCAGTAATCCGGAATTTGTCGTGCTTTTCCATGAATTTCACCGTTTAGAGCCGAGAACATGTATCCTGCAATTTGACTAGCAAACACGGCTCAAGAGTAGCTACCGATAAGCAATGTGATAAAAATTGGGCGGTTAAAAAATGCAAAAATCTGATATGAACAAATACCCCCAAACTTATCATTTGCTCGACCCGAGCAAAGCCAATTTATTCACAAAAAATTTCCTAACCTCACTTTCGCAGGGAACTCGATTGCACTGAGCATGTGCAACAAGCCGTTAAACCTCTAGGTGTCCCTAGTAGGAGGAGTGTTGTCTCCTGAGGGTTTTCAGCGGATACTACCCACAAAATCCGGTCAAGCTAGTTTTGCAAAATAACTTCGAATCAAAACCCCTAAAGTTTTGTTTCAGAAAATAACAATTCTATTATCCCGAGTCTAGACTTTCGAACCTTTATTTTTCACACCTCGCTTCTTTTTTTAACTTAAGATTTTATATGTCTTTACGTGCAGTGCAAATAGTGTCATTAAGTTCCAGAAGGGTCGATTAAAGTCATTATGTCACACAATAAAAGCCCAAATAAAAATTTTAAAAGGATGACATAAGTTTTATAAAGAGTTAAGCATTTTTCAAGTCTCGTTTTCCAGTAAGGTTTCAATTTTAGAATTTCTATCTTTCTTAACAGGAAACTATGTCTTATTTTTCACTCCACCTTTTTCTTGTTTTCATTTCATACACACCTCTGTGAACGTGCAATAGTCTTTATCATAGAATAAAACCTTCATATCTCCGCTAGAAATATTTTTTTATAAAAACCTGTCTTTTGTCAAGATTATTCCCACACAAAGAACCGTTAGGAATTTTAACTCGGAGAGAACACTTGCTTGACTTTGTTTTAAACTGGACTTTCTAGGCTTCTTAACGAGCTTTGGGCCAATGCACCCAAACCAGTTGGCTTTAGGACATTAAGTGTAGAGACACCCCAGCGGACTTAATTACTCAAGTTACCTAGGCCCAAAAACAAAAGACAATTTAGCGTGAAAATCATGATGATTCAATGCGAACGGAGATATAACCGGCAGTTCAATTATTTTTTTGGATAAAAGACGTGTTTAGTGGGTTCGGTGTGTAATCATTCCAATCAAGTTCCAGATAGGTTATTTTTCAGACTTAGTTCCAATTAAGGTATCAATAACATTCCTTCATATTCACTTCACTTCATAAACTATTCTTGATATTACTCATTTCAGAACAAACCTATTTGATCCTCAGAAAATCATTTATCCATTTAAAAGTTTTTTAGACATAAAAGACTTGTCATCTAATTTCAAAAACTCACGACACGTGTAGTGTGATGTAAAGACGTATATCAGCTATAGTTAACGTCAAAGGAGAGTTATCTTTCAGGTTTTCAAAATCTAAAAATAAGATTTAGTTATTCTTATCTTATCAAACAAAACCGTCGAAATGTTGAATCAGAGTTCTCCCACTAGCTAACTTGACAGAAAAGTTTTTATGTTTTTAGAAAAAAATTCTGATTTTTATGGATTTTATGGATTTTAATATGCAGATGCAAAATATACATATGAATGCGAAGGTTAGAAATGCGTACCGAGCGTGAAGAGATCACTTGAAGGGTCAAAATTGTCGGTTAGATATACACAATTTTTTTTTGTTTATGTTTTTAAAGAGTAAAAATGGAAAAGAATATCCACAAATAAATACAAAATGGTATATACATACCCCCAAACTTATTTGGAACAGTGTCCACTGTTTTTGGCTGGATAACCGAAGTTTGGTGATAGGCAGAGGAGGATTATGCAGGGTAAACCGGCTCCTGTAAGACCAAGAGCTCCTCTGTTGGTTCGGCGCTAAGGTACGGTTTAAGTCGGTGTCCATTTACTTTAAAAAATGAACCTTCCTTTGGATTCTCCAAATCCACAGCGCCATGCGGATACACATTCCGCACAAAATACGGCCCTTTCCAGCGAGATCTGAGCTTTCCTGGATGGAAGTGTAGCCGGGTGTCGTAAAGCAGTACCTGTTGACCAGGTACGAAAGTTTTGTGCAAAAGGTGTTTATCGTGAAACACCTTCGTTCGGTTCTTAACGACAACCGCGTTATCGTAAGCCTCATCCCTAAGCTCGCTCAATTCGTTCAACTGCAGCTTCCGATGGCTGCCCGCATCTTCGAGAGACAGATTCAGTTCTTTTATCGCCCAAAATGCGCGATGCTCTATTTCGACAGGGAGGTGGCAAGCCTTTCCGTACACAAGCCGATAGGGAGACATGCTAAGATCGGTCTTATAAGCCATTCGAAATGCCCAAAGGGCATCAGTGAGTTTCAACGACCAATCTTTTTGGTTCTTGGAAACCGTCTTCTCCAGTATCTGCTTGATTTGCCGATTTGAAACTTCGGCTTGCCCACAGGTTTGGGGATGGTAGGGCGTAGATAGCTTATGATTAATGGAATATTTCCGCATCAAGGCCTCGAAAGTCTTATTGCAGAAATGAGTTCCATTCTCGCTAATGATCGCTCGGGGGTGCCCAAACCGGGAGAAAATGTTTTCTTTAAGAAACCTAACGACAACCTTGTTGTCGTTAGTCCGGCTGAGCACAGCCTCGACCCACTTAGAGACGTAATCAACAGCGAGAAGGATGTACAGGTTCCCAAAAGAGCTGGGTAACGGCCCCATGAAATCTATCCCCCAAACGTCGAAAATCTCCACAACCAAGATTGGTTGGAGCGGTATCTCGTTCCTCCGGGATATCCGGCCCAAGTGTTGGCTCCGGGAGCAAGTCTTGCAATAGTCATGAGCGTCTTTGAAGAGTTGTGTCCAGTAGAAACCACATTGCAAGATCTTCTCAGCTGTCTTTCTGGGGCCAAAATGCCCGCCATATGCTTGATCGTGGCAAAATGACAGCACACTCTTGAATTCCTCGTCAGGAACACACCGACTAATAATCTGGTCGGGACAGTACTTGAACAGATAGGGTTCGTCCCAGTAAAAGTATTTTACTTGGGATAAGAATCGAAGTCTGTCCTGACTTGACCATTCAGTCGGCAGTAACCTTGTGGCCAAATAGTTCACAATATCTGCGAACCAGGGTTCGCGAGATACTGTCAAGAGTTGTTCATCCGGAAAAACGTCGTTGATCGGAAGTTGAGGTGACGGCGAAGAAAGAAGTCGTGAGAGATGGTCGGCGACCACGTTTTCACATCCTCTTTTGTCCTTAATGACAAGGTCAAACTCTCGAAGCAAGAGGATCCAACGTATTAGCCGAGATTTTGCATCTTTCTTCGCAAAAAGATGGCGCAGAGCAGAATGGTCTTTGTAGACAATGACTGGAGAGCCGATGAGGTAGGACCTGAACTTTTCTAAAGCAAATACAACAGCTAAGAATTCCTTCTCAGTTGTTGTATAATTAAGTTGGACGTCGTTCAGGGTTCGGCTAGCATAATAGATTACGTGCGGCATCTTGTTGATGTGTTGTCCAAGGACAGCACCAATGGCAAAGTCGGATGCATCGCACATAATCTCAAATGGGTGCGTCCAGTCAGGTGAAGAAAGAACGGGAGCAGAAGTGAGTGAGCTTTTTAATGACTTGAATGCAGTCACATAGCTCGAGTTGAAGTCGAATGGCGTGTCCTTGGCCAGTAGAAGAGTCAAGGGCCTAGCAATCTTGCTAAAGTCCTTGATGAACCGTCTATAGAAACCGGTATGGCCAAGGAAGGCTCGGATGTCTCTGTCGCATCTGAGAGGAGGGAGATTGGAAATGACCTCAATCTTCGCTTTGTCAACCTCTATGCCATTTTGCGAAATGATATGTCCTAAGACAATACCTTCGCGCACCATGAAGTGGCACTTCTCCCAATTCAAAGTGAGGTTCTTGTCCTTACATCGGGTAAGGACAGCGTCAAGATGCAGCAAACACTCGTTAAAGGAATCGCCGAAGATGGAGAAATCGTCCATGAAGATCTCCAGGAATTTCTGCACCATGTCTGAGAAGATTCCCATCATACACCGCTGGAAGGTAGAGGGCGCGTTGCATAACCCAAAGGGCATGCGACGATATGCGAACGTGCCGAAAGGACAAGTGAATGTGGTCTTGTCTTGGTCTTTTTCGGCGATGGGAATCTGATTATAGCCGAAGTAGCCATCAAGAAAGCAGTAGTACTCGTGTCCGGCCAATCGTTCAAGCATTTGGTCAATGAAAGGTAGCGGAAAGTGGTCTTTCCGCGTTGCGGTGTTGAGTTTTCTGTAATCGATGCATACTCGCCATCCAATTTGGGTGCGAGTAGGGATTAACTCATTCTCCTCGTTAGTAATGACCGTTATGCCTGATTTCTTGGGGACAACGTGAATGGGGCTAACCCACTGCCTATCAGAGATAGGGTAAATGATACCACTATCCAGACAGTTCACGATTTCCTTTTTCACAACCTCCTTCATGACTGGGTTGAGTCGCCTTTGTGGATCCCTGGCTGGTTTGGCATCATCCATCAGATGAATGTGATGTTCAACGATCAGGGGACTAATCCCCTTGATGTCCGCCATGGACCAGCCAAAAGCTTGCCTACTGCTGTGCAAGACCGCAAGAAGGGCTTTCTCTTGCTCTGGAGCTAGAGAAGCCGAGATGATAACAGGGAGGGTCTCGTTCTCACCCAAGTAAGCGTATTTAAGGTGAGACGGCAAAGGCTTGAGTTCGAGCGTTGGAGGTGAAACGATTGAAGGCAAGATTGGTGAGAAGGTCTCGAACTCAAAGGATTCCAGCAAAGGTTCGAAACGAGTGTAAGCGACCGAGTTGGATGGTTCAGGTAACTCATCTGGAAATTCGAAGGATTCAAACTCGGGTGGTGAGGGGCTACGATCGTTCGAGAAAGTAAAACACTCGTAGTCATTATCGGGCACAGAAACAACAGCAGGTTCGAAGAGGAACGCACTGGTGACATTAAGGTTATTGTGATCGAACAAAAACTCCTCGAATTCACACTCTTCTGGGGTGATCTCCTGGATTGAGCAAACGTCTAGTATATGAGCATTAGGTTCGGTGGGCTGATTCCCCAACCTAAAAATGTTGAGTTCAATTGTCATGTTTCTAAAAGATAGGTTCATCGAACCATTGCGACAATTGATCACAGCATTTGAGGTTGCAAGGTATGGGCGACCGAGTATCACCGGAATTTGATTCCGGGGGTTAGCTACAGGCTGTGTGTCTAATACAATGAAGTCAACGGGGAATATGAAGTCCCCAACCTTGATTAACACATCCTCTAGCTCACCCCTAGGATGGGTGATCGATCGGTCGGCCATTTGGAGAGTGCAGTGTGTGGGTTTCAGCTCTCCTACACCTAGTTGCTCATATACTGAGTACGGAAGCAGGTTAACACTGGCACCAAGATCTAATAGTGCGCGGTTGATGTTCTTATCCCTAATGGTAATAGAAATTGTAGGACAGCCAGGGTCCTTCCGTTTTTGCGGTAAAGATTGGGTAAGAGCATCACTCACAGCACTAGCCAAGAAAACTTTCTTGGGTATCTGAGACTTCCTCTTTTTCGTGCACAAGTCCTTTAAGATTTTCGCGTAGGACGGGACTTGTTGGACAGCATCTAAAAGGGGAATGTTGATGTTAACCTGCTTAAACAACTCCAGAATCTTCTCCATTTGTGGATTTTGTTTATTGGACCTCAACCGGTTTGGAAATGGAACGTTTTTAAAATTGGTTGAGTCCAATGCTTGTGGAGGAGATTGTGGAGCTGGAACGGATCCCAGAGCTGGTGCTTTCGTGGAGTGAGAAGTGGGTCCGTTCAGAGCAGAAGAAGAAGAAGAAGAGCCTTTTGAAGAATGGAGAATAGGCTCAGAAGATGAAGAAGAAGAAGAAGAAGCGGCCAGGGTGTCATTATCCTCAAATGCTGTGCCGATGTTGTTGTGCAGCATCCTTCCGGATCTCAATGTAGTCACGGCACTCACATTATGGTTCTGTTGTTCAAGAGCAACATGTACATTATGTGGGTGACCGGGATTTGGGAGTGGTTGAGATGGAAGCTTCCCCTTTTCTCGCTCGCTTAACGCCGTATTCAGCTGTGCAATCTGGGCTTCGATGGTCTTGATGCTTTGCCCGTGTGCAGCAGTGTGTTGCACCAAAGACTGAATAGACGACTGGATGTTGGCGGTGGATTGTGTCGATTGTTTAACGAACGCCTCCAGACTTCGTTCTAGCGAGGAAACCTTATCGTTGTTTGACGGAATAAAGTTGTTTTGTGGAAAAGAATTGTTGGGTGCAAAGTTGTTCGTCTGATTTTGAAAAGGTTGGGGTTGGAAGGGCTGCTGAAACTGATGTTGAGTTTGTTGTTGCGCTTGTTGTTGCGGAGGAGGGGGCCTCTGGAAATTGTTGCTGTAGAATTGTTGCTGATTCTGATTCCAGGCGAAATTGGGGTGGTTCCTCCAACCGGGATTGTAGGTGGAAGAGTATGGATCATTCCTCGGTCTTTGCTGAAATGCAGCATTAACCTGATCCTGTCCTTGAGATAGTGGATTGTAAGGACACTCTTCGGTTAAGTGAGAAGGATCAGAACAACAAGCACAAACGGTACGAAGGGGAAGAACATGGGCAGGAGCAGGAGATGAAAATTTGCTCTCTATCGCTTCAAGTTTTCTCGTTATTGCAGCCATTTCAGCTTTCATCGCAATAGAGACATCGAGTTGGTGAATTCCTACCCTAGACTGACCAGTAGAAGTGGAGGAAGAAGAAGAAGTAGTTGGTCTAGTGCTCTCCCATTGAAGCGTCTGTTCCGCAAGGTCGTCGAAGAATTGTCACGCTTCCTCGTCAAATTTCGATAGGAAGTGGCCCTGACAAATGGTTTCCAACAACTGCTTGGTTGCTGGGTTCAGGCCATCGTATAAGGTTTGGCAAAGTTGTCATTTCTCAATACCGTGGTGAGGGCACTGAACAAGAAGGTCTTTATACCGGTCAAAGCACTTCCAGAAGGGTTCAGTAGGAAGCTGAGAGAATTGGTTGATTTCGTTACGGATCCTTGCGGTATTATGATTCGGATAGAATTTCTTGAGAAACGCTTTCACAAACTCGTCCCAACTAGTTATGGAGTGGGAAGCGGTGCTATACAGCCATTTTTCAGCAAGATCGCATAAAGTGAACGAAATGACCCGTAGCCGTATAGCATCGTCCGACAGCTGGGTAGTTTTCATCATGGCACAAACATTTTGGAACTTGTTGATGAAGATATAGGCATCTTCAGATTCAAGCCCATGAAATTTCGGAAGCATGTTAATGAAGTGGGGCTTAATTTCAAAATTATCCTCATTGGCTGGTGGAAGAGAAAGACAGGTGGGAAGTGCAGAACGGGTGGGATAGAAACGATCCTAGAGCGCGATTCGCTGCGGCGCTATAATAGGCGGTGGTGGTGGGTTATTTGCCTCCATAGGAGGTGGAGTCAATCCCGGGAGAGTCAAAGAGATGTTTGGATTAAATTCTGACATCGCGGAAGAAGAGGTTGGTGATGGTGAAGGTGAAGATGTATGAACAGAATTCCGATCAACGTCGGAGTTGGCCGGCAAAGGTAAGGGTGAAAGAGGCGTGGACGGAGTTTCGACGTCTGAGTCGATCGCGTAGTCGGTAGCGACTAACGTAACGCGGACTAGACGGGCGCTAGTGTCCCGAGTCCAAGCGGACATACACTAAACGAGTTTAGTATAGTCAAAGCGGAGAAGGTGAGGGTAAGAAAACGTCAATGGAGAAATACGATGGGTGGTGGGTGAAAAAATGGATTCTGGCGACAAAGGGCAAGTTTTTATAAAAGTTTTTGGTTTTGTGTTTTTTTTTCTTTTTTTTTAGAAAGAGCTTTACAGAAATATGTACGGGCTTACGGCTTAAGCAATCAAAAACAAGATATGCACAATCACACCTGGATTTAGGGTCACCTAGGTCAGCTAGACAGCTCCTAACTGTTCCAAAGGGCTAGAAATAGGACCTCAAACCGCCTCTTCTCCAACAATTGCGGCCAGGTAAGTGCCAGGTAAGTGG
Source organism: Agapanthus africanus (assembly GCA_030015575.1). Classification (NCBI taxonomy): domain Eukaryota; kingdom Viridiplantae; phylum Streptophyta; class Magnoliopsida; order Asparagales; family Amaryllidaceae; genus Agapanthus; species Agapanthus africanus. The sequence continues at coordinate 213,771,428 of CM057339.1, forward strand.
GAGGCTCCCCACTATGTAAGTAGTGGTCCTAACTAAGTAACCACTTGCCTTGGACACACTTGCCTAAACACCGTAAAGTCAGGATAGGATAAACGGCCGATGCCTGTAACTAGTCCTCTGTCCTATTGAGCGCGAAGTCCTTAGGGCTGAGTCTAGTATTTTTAATTTAAGCAATGGTCAATGCATATGCTTTTTGTGATTTCTGGGGTCCTGGGAAGGGCGATGAAATCCCCACCCAATCTGAATTGGTTTCAAGCCCTTTAAAGTCCGTATTAATATATGCAAAGCAGTAACAATCAACTGCAAACAATTTTTATTTTTTTAGCGTGGCGCAAAGAATCCTGCACAAGAACAATTTATTGGAAGGGGGAAGAGAATTTGCGCAAAGAATGCTGCAGAAAACACAGTTCAGTGGAGTTCAGAGGAGTGGGGAGAAGGACAGAAAGACTCACAGGGTTTTTAGGGTTTTGATGCCACCAAATGGCCGCGGTTCCGCGGCCAGAGGGCTCTTATGCCGCGGTTCCGCGGCAGGAATGAAGAGTTGGACCCTAGGGTTTCTGGAGTGGGCTGGGTTGGGTGTCCTCCTCTTTTCTGGATTTCCTGAATCTTGATTTGCTCAATGTATCTGCTCCAGATTCTTTCAGTAGACCGTCTTTTCCGTCTTGTTCATCCGCGGTGTAGCCGCAAAGATATGGGTCTAACTTCCCACGTCTTTGGCACTGAACTCGAACTTCGTTTTATCCTGCACACTTGCACAAAAACTAATCAAAAATAACAAGATGATTTTTTACAATGTATTTTTTTTGTTTTGTTTTTCGGTTAGATTTATATTCACAAATTAACCCAAAATTACACAAAGAAATAAACTACCATCTCCCCGGCAACGGCGCCATTTGATTGGTAGAGTTTTTGCATGCTAAGTTTATTACCGCAATCAAGACGGTTTCGCTTGTAGCTAGCCGGTTGAGTACGGGTCGTCCGCAGGGAGATGGGAATCTTTTTCTATGTGCTTTAACGAGTTAAGTCCAATTGTCCAGGTTTGTTTTTAGATTACTTATGTGCTAAAATGATATATAAAGAGAGCTTGTTAGGGTTACGATTAGGTTAGTTTGAGTTAGGAGTCGCTCACTTCTTTCGTTGCCACTCTTAATGTCGGTGTTACGGTAATCGGCAACAACGGGGATTATCACGACTAGGAAGGAACTTGCGAGTATAAGCTAGGCTTTCCAACACATAAGTTCTTCCTTTCGGTGCTTGTCCATCCGTTCTTGGCTCTTATCCTTAACCTCCGGTTAATTCAACCACAACCGGTCTCACTAAGGAATCACCGCTATCATGTAGGATAGGGTGCCGTAGGGAGCGGATTGTGGTTCAATTAACGGGAGTCCGAATTAAGATGTTGGGCAAGAAAAGAGTGAGAGAGATTTCCTTCTCTCAAACTTTTCTTATCCTACCCTAACAAGTATGAAAACTACTCACCCATTATAAGGAAAAGAAAATAAAACAAAGGAGGAAGATAGAAAGAAAGGGGTTAGAAGATTACAACTAGCTATTTGAGACCTCACCTTGGCAAGGATCAAGCTTAAGCATCATAGTTATTTTAAGGATAAAGAAAAAGAGAACAAGAAAGAAACAAATAACAACAACTAGATTAGCAAATGAAAAATACAAGCAAATATAATAAACAATTACAACAAGATAAGCATGGTAAGAACAAGAACTCCTTTATTCATTCTTCACTCACAAAAGTTCACTACAAGTTTTTAATGGAGAAGAGATGAGAGGAGGAAGAAGAACAACACATGTATTCTAAAATCTAAATACAAGAATATGGACCCTTGGCTTTGGCAAGTTCTGGATTATTTATAGGCAGGGAGCTGGAAACCTAGGGTAACATTCTGACCCTTCATGAAAAGACCAAAATACCCCGAAAAGATAACATTCTGAGGAGGCCATACGGCCGCGGTTCCGCGGCCTAAGCATGCTTATGCCGCGGAACCGCGGCCGTTTAGAGGAGTTGGCTCCTCGGATTTTGTGGGGTCCCATGGCTTGATGTTGTCTGCTGTTTGGTATATGTTTTTTCTCAGAAACTCTTCACAATTTTTCTAGAATTCCAGCAGATCAAAAGGTGATTTGATGTGGATCTTTTATCATGATTTTTCTTGAGCTCTGCGTAGATATGTTGGATCTTGTGTTGCCATTGAGCTTTGTGCATGAAAATGACACCGATTTGCCATTTTGTCCCTTAAACTGGTGTGCGGCAACATATGGATAGAGAGCGGAGACCCGTGTTTTATCTGTGGTTGGCAGTAATCCGGAATTTGTCGTGCTTTTCCATGAATTTCACCGTTTAGAGCCGAGAACATATATCCTGCAATTTGACTAGCAAACACGGCTTAAGAGTACCTACCGATAAGCAATGTGATAAAAATTGGGCGGTATAAAAATGCAAAAATCTGATATGAACACGTGTCATCTTTAGTTGTGGCGCCAAGCGAGGGTGATAGGGACGAGGGTGTTGAAGGTGACGTGGGCCGGTGCTGCACTAAGGCTCCACGGGGGAAGAAACGGTCGTCTTCGGCGGCCGGTTCTGGATCTAAGAGGCGGAGGAGGGTGGCCATCAACTTACTTGATTCTTTAGCGGAGTCTGAGCCCATACTTCCAGATGAACCGTTGGTCGTGCAAGAGTCGGACGCTGGTCTTCTTTTCCCGGGTTCGGCTGCCGAGGAAGCCGCGCAATTGGCTGAGGCCATACGGCGTTCTAAAGATGAGTCTCAGAACGTAAGGGTTTCGAAGAAAGCCTATCATGCCGTAATCTTCTATGAAGACCCCTCATGGATCCCGCGGCGATTTATTAGCCCTTTGGAGGAATGGGGAGAAAGGGCCCTGAAGCAGGCCGCTTCGGAGGATACTGCGGACACGCTTTCCTTATGGACCGGCGGCCACGAGTCCACCCTCGAACCCCGGCGAGCGCGCCTCCTTGAGAAGGGGCATCGCCTTGAAGAAGCCATATTGAAGGCTTCCCTACGCATTAGTATGTTTCTATATTTCTTTGCGGTACTTCATGTTTCATGCTCTTATATATATGTATTCTTATTCTTGTGTGAATTGTGCAGAGACTTCGGCGATGGGGGAGGTTCCTACAGGCTTGTTGAAGATAGAGCCTGTTGATGTTCCCAATGACACATTGCTCGATGTGGAAGGGGTTGACAATGCTGCTCCTCTCATAATAGAACCTCCGGCGGCGGTTCTTGATCACGGAGCACTCGCTCCTTTGGTAGTCGCCGCCCCAACGACTCTTCCTGAGGACGGCCCAGAGGCTGGGATGGAGGTAGTCGGGACTACCTTCCCTTTGTTGGAGCCCGAAGTCACGGCGGAGGCCGTTGAAGCTACTATCCCTCTAGCTCAGAATGGGAGGAGTGTCGAAGGTAACCCTTTATACTTTAAACTAGTAGTCTTTCTGTTACCTAAACTCTTTTGCCTTTTCAGAATTGCGTGGGCTGGCGGCCTCTATTGCCGATCTGTCTCCTCGGCAATCCTTTCAGCGTCTGTTGGAGATGGCCGCTCCATAGGCGATATCTCCTCAACGCATCGTCCTCTCGTCTGGACAAGGTTAGTGTCGCTCACCGTCTTTTTATAGCATTGTTGTTACCTTGCGGAATAACATTGATGTTCTTTGCAGTTCTGGAGGCCGATGACGAGGTTGAGGTCCTCGAAGGGCCAGGGGAACCCTCAGTCCCTTCTTGCATGACTGTGGGTAAGTGATGTCTCAATATGGTCCCACTTATTTCTTTGCTTAAGAGTTTCACTGATCTTTTATAAATCTGAGCAGCCCTGCCAGTTCTCACAATGCTGGAGTCGCGCATCGCCATGCCGCCCGGTCCCTATACTTTACGAGCCTCAGACCGTCTGGCGAAATTGAGCCTTGACTCCTTGTCATCCCTGATCGAGGAGCTTCGCGCGGGCAGTGTAATCACAGCCGAAGTGTTTGCTGCCGATGCTAAGGGTTCTCTTCCCTTTCTTGCTGTTCATCATAGAGAGGCCGTGGTGCAAGTCTGGGTTGAGTTTTTCCGTCAGGTGGTGGCTTGTCAGCACGTGCTTGAGTGTACCCGCCTTTCCTCGGAGGTTGTGGCTGCGAAAGCGGGCTTGTGAGGTTTGATTGAGCGGTGCGCGGCGAACATGATGTCGTGCGAGAAGAGGCTCGGCCGCAAATTCTCGGAGAGGGAGCTGGCCTCTAAGGCACTGTGCGAGCTCCAAACCAACCTACAGCCAAAGCCAATAAAACGTATGAACTCTGGCGAGTGCTTCAAGAGTCTATCAAAGAGGTGGTGGCCCTCGATAAAGCTGCCGTGTTCACTCGTGAAAGGGTTGAGGCTCACAAGGCTACCGAGAAAGAGCTCGAAGGCCGGCTTGCCTCGTATCAGGCCCAGCAGGCTCAGGCGGAAGCCCGTCTTCTGGCGATATTGAACCATGAATGCGAGGCCCAGCGGAAAAGGGATGAGCTGACCAAGCTGCTAAATCGCCCGCCGTCATGAAGACTTATATATCCCCTTTTTTTCTTCTTTTGTACATACTCCTGAATGAGAGTATATATTTTTTGTTCTTTCACGAATTGTACTTTGTATCCATTTTGGTTTATGAATAAAAGACACATTTTTCTTCTCAATAGTGTGTCCCTTTTTATTGAATGTATTCTGCAGACAATCTATCTTGATCTCTTTGCGGGATAGCGATGGCTTAGGATTCAGGGTTAAGATCTGCCTCCTAAGACTTTTCAACTTTATCAGCCGTGAGGGTCTCATAAAGAGTTTTTCTCTCTATAGGTCGAGAGGATCCCATAGGTGTAATTTCTCCTTAAGAATCGTGAGGATTCCTAAGCGAGTTTTCTCTTGGAAGTCGTAAGGATTTCGCAAGAAAATTTGCTCCCTTATGAGTCGTGAGGACCCATAAGTGATGGGTGAAGTTGCCCTTATCCGTATCTCACGGGGTCAGGGGTTGCTCTGGATGTTTTCCAGGATACCGTAGTTTTAAGACATTACGGTCAAGGTTAAGGACATCATAGTCCGTGGGTTTAAGGACTCCACAGTCCAATGCTAGTTTTAAGACATCACGGTCAAGGTTACGGACGTCATAGTCCGTGGATTTAAGGACTCCGCAGTCCGATGTTAGTTTTAAGACATCACGGTCAAGGTTAAGGACATCATAGTCCATGGATTTAAGGACTCCACAGTCCAATGTTAGTTTTAAGACATCACGGTCAAGGTTAAGGACATCATAGTCCGTGGATTTAAGGACTCCACAGTCCGATGTGTGGTTACTGGGACCCGTCACCTCTTTGAAGACGTTGAGGAATTACAACGACAAATATCAAAGGAGTGAAGAGATGTACCCTTGAACCAAGGTAAAATCAGTCTAGAGTCATCATGGTTGATCGTTAGTTTTAAGACATTACGGTCGAGGTTAAGGACATCATAGTCCGAGGATTTTAAGGACTCCACAGTCCGATGTTTGCTCTGGATGCTTCGCATGGGTTCACTGCCGTGCTCTGCGAGGACCAGGCTCCGCTCTGGGGGTTTTCCACGGGGTCAAAGAGTGACGTTATCCGCGTTCCACGTGACCAGGAATTTTGCACTAGATGCTTCACATGGGTGCACTGCCGTGTTCGGCGAGAACTAGGCTCCGCTCTGGATGCTTCACACGGGTACACTGTCGTGCTCTGCGAGGACCAGGATCCGCTCTGGACGTTTTCCACGGGGTCAAAGAGTGACGTTATCCGCGTTCCACGTGACCAGGAATTTTGCTCTGGATGCTTCCCACGGGTTCACTGCCGTGTTCTGCGAGGACCAGGCTCCGCTCTGGATGTTTTCCACGGGGTCAAAGAGTGACGTTATCCGCGTTCCACGTGACCAGGAATTTTGCTCTGGATGCTTTCCACGGGTTCACTGTCGTGTTCTGTGAGGACCAGGCTCCGCTCTGGACGTTTTCCACGGGGTCAAAGAGTGACGTTATCCGCGTTCCACATGACCAGGAATTTTGCTCTGGATGCTTTCCACAGGTTCACTGCCGTGTTCTGCGAGGACCAGGCTCCGCTCTGGACGTTTTCCACGGGGTCAAAGAGTGACGTTATCCGTGTTCCACGTGAGCAGGAATTTTGCTCTGGATGCTTTCCACGGGTTCACTGCCGTGTTCTGGAGGACCAGGCTCCACTCTGGACGTTTTCTATGGGGTCAAAGAGTGACGTTATCCGCATTCCACGTGACCAGGAATTTTGCTCTGGATGCTTTCCACGGGGTTCACTGCCGTGTTCTGCGAGGACCAGGCTCCGCTCTGGACGTTTTCCACGGGGTCAAAGAGTGACGTTATCCGCGTTCCACGTGACTACGAATTTTACTCTGGATGCTTTCCACGGGTTCACTGCCGTGTTCTGCGAGGACCAGGCTCCGCTCTGGACGTTTTCCACGGGGTCAAAGAGTGACGTTATCCGCGTTCCACGTGACTAGGAATTTTGCTCTGGATTCTTTCCACGGGTTCACTGCCGTGTTCTGCAAGGACCAGTCTCCGCTTTGGACGTTTTCCACGGGGTCAAAGAGTGACGTTATCCGCGTTCCACGTGACCAGGAATTTTGCTCTGGATGCTTCCCACGGGTTCACTGCTGTGTTCTGCGAGGACCAGGCTCCGCTCTGGACGTTTTCCACGGGGTCAAAGAGTGACGTTATCCGCGTTCCACGTGACCAGGAATTTTGCTCTGGATGCTTTCCACGGGTTCACTGCCGTGTTCTGCGAGGACCAGGCTCCGCTCTTGACGTTTTCCACGGGGTCAAAGAGTGACGTTATCCGCGTTCCACGTGACCAGGAATTTTGCTCTGGATGCTTTCCACGGGTTCATTGCCGTGTTCTGCGAGGACCAGGCTCCGCTATGGACGTTTTCCACGGGGTCAAAGAGTGACTTTATCCGCGTTCCATGTGACCAGGAATTTTGTTGATTATATCCGCATTTCATGGAGTTGGGATTTGACTCTCAGTGATTTGTACACCGCCGAGTCGTGGAACTGGGAATTGCCGATGTTCCGCTTTGCTTGATATTGTGTCTGCTGCAATGAGACGAACGTCGAGATGATCTCTAGGCTATCTGTGACTCATCGAGATTTGGCTTCTTCTTCTGATGAAACCTGGGAGAGGAGAAGTGCGATTCCTTCTTTGTTTGCGCCCCTTGATTGTATACATGGATTGATGTAATATCACCTGTAGGGCATAAATTTCATTTTTTGTTTTATTTCTTTTTCCGCGATGCTCTATCATTTCAGCTTTTACATCATGAAGGCCGCGATTGCCCCATCATTTCGGCTATTTTTCGCGGCGCCCAATCATTTCGGCTATACATTTTTTTTATTTTTACTCGCTGCTTTTTATTGCGAGTTGCCCAATCATTTCGGCTATTTTTCATGCATACATTTTTACTTGCTGCTTTTTATTGCAAGTTGCCCTATGCATTTTTTTAGCTCGCTGATTTTTTTATCGCGAGTGTAGAACTTGGAATCTGGTGCCAATCTCAGCATCAGCATCGCTACAACTGGAATATGGCCAGGAGCGAATCATCATTTGCCTCTGTCGATGTCGAACAAAGGTGGCTTAGTAAACAGGGTTAGGGTCCTGTCAAATAAGGCTTTTGACTACGTGAGCCGTAAGGGGTCTCACAAAGGTATTTCTCCCTACAAGTCGTGAGGATCTCGTATGTGTGTTTTCTCCTTGGGAATCGTGAAGATTCCTAAGTGCGTGTTCCCCTGTAAGTCGTAAGGATCTTACAAAAGGATTTTCTCCTTATAACTCGAGAGGACTCATAAGGGTCGTTCACCATGTGGACATATCCCTAGTCACGGGTGGGACTTTGCTGGGAAAATGTCTATTCGCGCCCGTGGATTGTATACAAGGGTCAGTATGAGCCGCTTGTAGGGAAATATCGAAGTTTGTGGGGGTTGCTTAAGAACAGGTTCATGTCTCTGTAACTTAATACTTTCAAGTCTTATGAGCCGTGAGCGTCCCATAAGAGAGTTCTCCTTACGAGTCGTGAGGATCTCGCAAGTGTAATTTCTCCTTAGGAATCGTGAGGATTCCTAAGTGTGTTGCTCCCTTGTGAGTCGTAAGGATCTCAAGCGGGTGGTTCTTCCTTACGAGATCGAGATGACCTTGCAAGTGTCTTTTAACGAGCTTGCGCCCTTTCAGGTTTTCACAAACACTCGCCGGTATCCCTGCTGTTTTTACTCACGGAGCCCTTTCGGGTTTTCATCCGTGCCCATTTTGCTTACGCACATACCGTTTTTATTTTTATTTTTTTATTCTTTTTTTTGTACTGGTTATGGGATGCCGCGATCCATCGTAGTTTGTCGACATCTTGGTCAACAGCTAGTTTTAGGACGTAGTGGTCCGTCATTAGTTTAAGGACGTTTCGGTCCGTCGTTAGTTTAAGGACGTCTCGGTCCGTCGTTAGTTTAAGGACGTCTCGGTCCGTTGTTGAAGAAGGTCCGCCACTACTTTAGGCTTATGAAGATAGCGAGCGGACATTATCGTCGTCGTCTATCATTGACCTGGGCCATGACTCGTTAGGAGTAGTATTTCTTCAGGAAGCGACCGTTTATTAGCCTGAAAGTTCTTTCACCGTGCATATCTATGAGTAGATAGGCCCCACCCTGGTAGACCTTGTCTATGACGTACGGGCCTTCATAGTTCGGCTCGAATTTTCCCCGCTTGGCGCGATTGGGGATCATAGGTCTTTTGACCACTAGTACGAGTTCGCCTTGGCGGAATGTCCTCGGCCTGGTCAATCTTTCATATGAGCGCGTTATCTTTGCTTTATAATCCTCCAGATTTTGTTGCGCTATGAGGCGGGTTTCATCAAGGGCATCAAGCTCTTCAAGCCGAAAGTGAGCATTTTCTTCGTCCGTCAGCTCGTAGTGGAATGCCACTCGTAGAGAGGGTAACTCTATCTTGAGGGGAAGTACTGCTTCTGTACCGAATACTAACGCGTATGGCGTTGTGTTCATGGCCGTTTTGAACGTAGTTCGATACGCCCAGAGAGCTTCATGCAGTCTCTCGTGCCAGTCCTTCTTATTTCGGGACACCGTCTTTTTCACGATCTTCGTCAAGGTCTTGTTGAAAGCCTCAGCTAGACCGTTAGCTTGGGGATTATAAACTGAGGAATGTCTCCAGTCTATGTTGTGTTATTGCGCGAAGTGGCTGATCTTGTGGCTTCTGTAGGCTGGCCCGTTATCGGAGATGATCCGTCGCGGAGTTCCAAGCCGATAAATGACGTGCATCTTGAAGAAGTGGAGGATATTCTCTGTCTTCACTTCCTTCAGCAGTATTGCTTCTGCCCATTTGGAGAAGTAGTCAGTCGTCGCCAAGATAAAACGATGTCCTCTGGACGATGCCGGTTCAATGGGGCCGATTACGTCAGTCCCCCACATTTCGAATGGCCAGCTAGCCACTGTTGGATGTAGAGGATTTGGATGTTGGTGGATAAAGTCCCCATGAATCTGGCATGAGTGGCACTGCTTCGCATATTCGAGACAATCCTGGATCATCGTTGGCTAATAGTAGCCTATCCATTTAATCTTCAACTTCATCTTTGGGCCTGCTTGGTGAGAACCGCAGAGTCTGTTGTGAACTTCCTGAGCGAGTCTTTTCGCTTCGTCGGATCCCAGACATTTCAACCATAGAGAATCAAACGACCTCTTGTTCAGAGTATCGTTGAAGAAGGCGAAAGACAGAGCTCGTTTCATAAGCTGATGTCTTGAGGACGCATCTTCAGGCGTTTGACGGGACTTGAAGTAGTCTATAAAGACTTCTCTCCAATCCTCAACCTTCTCTTGGTCTTTTATTTGCAGAGCCATTTTCTCAGTCACTCCCTTTTCTTCGGATGATTCCGGAGATATTTCTGCCGGGGCAAGTACCCGGCGGCTTTGTACCACGATTCTTACGTCATCGAGGTTCTCGTCAGCCAATTCTTTAGCGAGCTTAGCTAGTGCATGTGCTTTGCTATTTTCCGCACGCGGTATGCTTTCCAGCATATAGGAGGGAATTTGGGTCAGTAATTACTGTACTCTCTCGCCATATTTCACCAGTTCGGGTTTGCACGTTTGGTAGTCATCATTTACTTGACTGACGACCAGTTGAGAATCTCCATATATGAGGAGGTTTTCAATTCCCATGTCGATGGCGATCTCGAGGCCTACTATCAAAGCTTCGTATTCGGCTTCATTGTTCGTCCTCGGCTCTGTTAAGGAAAAATCAAAGCGCATTATCCCTCCTTGTGGAGTTACGTAGATGAGGCCTACCCCCGATTTGATTATAGGGGTGCTTTGTTTGCGCTTCTTCATGGAAGACGCTCCATCAAAATAGAGTTCCCATCGGGTATCACTGTCGTTGATCGCATCAAATGCATGTTCGTCTGGCAGATCGTGATTCAGAGGGGAATCGGCCGGTATCGGATGCTCAGCGAGGAAGTCGGTGATGGCTTGGCCTTTCACCGCCTTAAGAGGCTGATAGGTTATCGAAAATTCCATTAAGAGCAAGGCCCATTTAGCGAGTCTCCCTGTCAATATGGCCTTCGACATTAAATATTTAAGGGGGTCCACCTTCGAAATGAGACGGACTTCATGCGCCAACGCATAGTGCCTGAGCTTCGTTATTGCGAAGATCAACGCCAGGCAGTGTTTTTCGATGGGAGAATAATTGCTTTCTGCCCCCAGTAGGACTCGACTCAGATAGTAGAGCGCTCTTTCCTTCCCTTGGTCGTTCTCCTGTGCCCACAATGCGCCTAAGGAACCTTCAAGGGCGGTTGTATTCAGAATGAGAGGTTTTCCCCTGACCGGAGCGGCCAGTACTGGCGGGTTCTGTAAATACTGCTTGATCTCGTCCAGCGCGTCTTGGCATTTGTGATCCCAAACGAACGGGGTTCCCTTCTTCATCAGGTGACTATAAGGGCGACACTTACCAGAGAGATTGGCTATAAATCGCCGGATATACGCGAGCTTCCCTTGGAGAGACCGCAATTGTTTGTGTAACACCCGAGCCCAATAATACTAATTCTGTTGCTGGTTGAGTGTTAGACATTGCTCATTTCAATTATCTTGCTTGTTTGGTTCTTCTTGCAAAATTTTAACCGGCTAAGTCATTTTTGCTTATAACAAATTTTAACACCTAAAATGAAATTAAAAATATCCATATTGGCCTACTCGTCACCACTAGTCACGTGGTAGCGTCCGCACGTCGAGATTTCATCCCGTTCGGTGAAACGGGCGAGTTTGGACGGCTACGCGCGCGTGCAAGTGTCCGACTTGGGGGCACGCATTTTAATCATAAGACATCTTAATTTTAAAATTTGGATCCCACTTAAAATCCTATTATTTCAATTTCAAATTTTTGGACTCGACCCGAGCGCGATTTGGAAATGTTTTATTTGGCGCCAAAATCCCAAATTTTAATATTATTAAAACCATCGCATATATTTTTCTAACTAACCTGATATCTTACTGTTCATTACCTATCTTTTAAATCTTTAAGTTAACCATATAATATTTTTACAATCTTTTATATCCTTCTCAATTTATTCTCTCAACCAATCGCAACTTCCCCTTTTGCCCCACTTTTCTCTCTCTCTCTCTCTACTTTTTCTCTCTCTCTCTCTCATATATTCTCTGGTACTTCTCTTTATCATTCTTTCTCTTCTTACTTCATGTCTCGTTTCTTTTTCTTTTTTTTAACTGTTCTTTTGTTGCCGGAATTCCGTCGTGCCGGTGACGCTTCTCGACGTTCCAGCGAGGTACCCCGACCCGTGTGGTTCCTTTGTTCGTCGTTTGGGTTCATTCCGTGAACCGTGCACCCGTTGCGAGTTTTCCCCGCCGACGGTTAACGTTCCGTTTTCCCGATTCGCGACCCATCGAGGCAAGTTAATCTTGCTACATGCTATATAATTCATTTTATACCTATTTAAATAAATACCATACCTATAGTTTAAATCTAGTGCCCCATATTTAATTTTATAACGTTTCGATGTTCCGTTTGCATCCGTTTATATCATATTAAATTTAGATCATGAAAACTTATCTTGTGACATACTAGATTATATTATACTGCAACCATATCATTTAAAATATATGTCGTCGTAATATTTATTATTATTATCTTTAATTAGTTTATAATCTTCATTTTATAATGTTATACATTTGAAAATCTTATAGTTTACACATGAAAAGTCGTTGAAAAATCGGATATGACATATCTGAAATTTACTGTACACCTTACCTTATAAAATTCATTATAAATCATAGAAAAATCATTAGTATACGTTCTTTGGTTCGTTACGAAGCTAACTCAGAATGATATAACTCTATGAAATATTTACTTGCAAAATAAATTGTTTATATAACGTAAAATGCAAATGAAAATGTCTCCAAACTGCTGTCCAGGAAAATTCCAGCAGCAAACTTTCAACTTCGAATGTTCATAACTTTTTGTAGGGACAACCTGAGATGCTTATACTTATAAAACTGAAAACCTTATTGAAATATCTTTGTTTTGGTATAAGACACGTCCCTTTTGGAGAACGTTTGTTATTTTTAAGCTATTTTACAAATTAGGGTGACGCTGAATTTCTGAACGGAACCTTCTTGTGCATGGTTAATCAATACCACTTTTATAGTTATTAATCGCTTTGAATATGCTATCCATATTAATATTATTATATCAATATTTATATCACATATTGCTTAGTGGTACATCCCATATTACCATTTTATAGTTTTATAACTTTTCGGATACCCGTTTGCATCCATCGCATTTAAGATACATATAATTGCATCCATAGATCACATTACTACATAATAATGTGATATTAACACTCCATGTTTAATAAATTACATCCTAATTAATATTGGAACTATAAATGTAATCCTAATCGATAACTGTGCATCCATATCCTTGAAATTATATCTATTTGCATATCATATTGCATGTTCCCGTTTATTGTTCTGATAGTACTCATGCTTGTTTATTTATACACATGCTTATGTTAGTTTGTTTATGAGTACCCACATGACATCTTGTGCTTCCTGATATGACCTGTTACACTTCCTACTTGACATGATATGGTACCGTACACTGCTTGACTTGACCTGATGTACCATGACCTGACCCGTTACCTGATCCTGTGTCTAATGCCAACAAACCTGACATGTAGTCCTTACGGACCGTTCCTGTTGTCTATCCAGACAAACCTGCTTTTACCTGATCCTGTGTTGGCATTAGTTCTTGATTACTGAATACCTGACCTGACATACATAACTTGGGGGTATGGGGAAATCAAAGGTGAAACCGACTTGTAACTCAACAGTTCGATACATGTTCTGATCAGTCTTACGGGCTTGGCCAGTCCGGGAGTGATGATGCTGACATCACTCGTCCATCCTGCTACCTATTACTGCCTAGCGGCACGTCTCGGATTCAGCCCCGAGGGTCTTGACCGTGGTCCCGGGCATGCACGGGATACTATTGAGTTACATCGACGAGTCATCAATTGATTTCAAAGACTTTAGAATAGAAAACCTGATAGAACAGTTTAGTTACCCACTGTACATGACCCTGCACTGTTGTTTCATATTATTGCTTTATTCATGTTTATCCCTGCATTGCTTATTACCATGTTCATATTATATTATTGGTTGACATGACGCGCTGACGTCTGGGTTTTGCATGACCCAGATTCTTTACCACTGTCGCCGACCGAGCAGGAGTACTTCAGCCAGCAGGCTGATTTGTGAGTTCTGTAGTGGTTAGTTCATTTATTGCATTTTATTTCCAGGTGTGATCCCGCATTATGGGACGTACCTTCCTATTATTATATTGGATCATTTGCTTCCGCACTTATTTTTCATTGACTCTTGTTATTATGGATTTGGACATGTGTTAGATAGTTTATTTATCTAGTTCTTGATATCTCTACAGCCGTAATGTGACTGTGGATGGATACTTCCTACCCACAGGTAGCATGGTTGGCTATGTCACGTGCCCAATCTTGCGTACTCTGGGAAGCGGGGCGTGACATGGTTCTTTTGGTATCAGAGCCATAGGTTAGTTGGGTTGATTCTTTGTAGTTGGGTATTGTACCCAATACACGAATCAGAATACCCGTGTTTAGGAAACATGTCCTACCACCTTGACCGTTTTACCATTCTTGAATCACATTCTTCCGGATTATATCTTTTACGACGTGCAAACTTACTTTGCATGTCGACTCGGAAACCTGATTTCTTGTTATCCCTAGGACTTGGGCGACTTGGGTGGAGTTAAGTAATTGCGGCTATGATACCGCGGCATAGCTACAATACGGTACTCTATTTAAGTATCTTGGAGTTCTAGCCTTGATCTATATTCAGAATCTATCATCATGCTAATGTTGGGTGTTTTGAGTTCAGGATTATGACAGGTAAGAATTTGAAGACGTACCAAGGCGTGTGGACGAAGCCGCCATGCTTGGAGTGATAAGGGGAATGCTGGAGAATCAAAAGAAATAGACCGAGCTGATCCAGCAGCAAGCGGACTCGTTTCAGGAAGGTTTGCAGATCGTTCAGCAATCTGTGAACAATGTTGGAGCTAAGCCAGTTGACCGAGTAGGGACAGTAGCAGATTTCAGACGTTTGGGTCCGTATACATTTACTGGATTGGAGGAGCCGTTGCCAACAGAGCAGTGGCTGGTTGACACAGAGAATTTTCTTATTGCGGCACAGATTCCAGATGAGAAAGAGTTGATGTGGTACGCATTCAGTTAGTGGATTACGCCCGAGAATGGTGGCTTGTAGAAGAGAACCGTTTGCCCAAGCCGATCAAGTGAGCGGATTTTTCTAAGAGTTTCCTGGAGAAGTTCTTCCCGCGGACTGCACGGGAGGAAATGGAAGAGAAGTTCATCGGACTAAAGCAGAATGGAGCACCCGTAGATATGCATGTAGCAGAATGGATGAGACTCAGTAGTTTCGCTGGACCTTTAGTTGCCAACGATGCAGACAGGGCACGGAGGTTCATGCGCAGCCTGGACGTGGACATCCAGAGGCAGATTGTCTCCCCGGGTTTGACCACTTTCTCACAAGTACTTGCGGCAGCCGAGAGCAGCAGAGTTTATCTGTGATGAAGGGGAGTTTTTCTGTCGGGCCAGTCGAGTTTAGGGCTAGGCCGACAAATAATATTCTTGCATCAATGGAAGTGATGAAAGTGAAGAGCCGGCTGTTGTTCGTGATTTTATGGATGTGTTTGAAGATATATCGGGATTACCGCCGAAGCGAGACGTGGAGTTCGTAATTGATCTTATTCCTGGTGCAGCGCCAGTATCCAAAGCGTATTATCCAATGGCACCAGTAGAGTTGGAAGAAGTTAAGAAACGAGTTGCTGAATTGCTTGAGAAGGGTTGGATCCGCAGCAGTAACTCGCCTTGGGGAGCTCCAGTTCTTCTAGTAAAGAAGAAAGATGGCACAAGAAGAATGTGCATCGACTATCGAGAGTTAAACCGGGTGACTATTAAGAATAAGTACCCGATCCCTCGCATTGGAGAACTTTTTGAGCAGCTTAGTGGCGCGGGGGTATTCTCGAAGCTGGATTTGCGATCCGGATATCATCAGGTCCGAGTGAAAACAGAAGATATTTGCAAGACGGTGTTCCGAACTCGGTATGGACATTACGAGTACTCAGTGATGCCCTTCGGAGTAACGAATGCGCCGGCAGTATTCATGGACTTGATGAACCGAATCTTTTCACCGTTCTTGGATCAGTTCATTGTGGTATTCATTGACGATATTCTGGTTTACTCGAAGAGTTTTGAAGAGCATGCTGAGCATTTGAAGATCGCACTGCTGATGTTGAGACAGGAGAAATTGTATGCGAAGATGAGTAAGTGCGAGTTTTGGCTGGAGGAAGTAACGTTTTTGGGGCATGTTGTGTTTGGCGATGGAATTGCCGTCGATCCAGAAAAGGTTGCAGCAGTTCGTGATTGGCCGATTCCAAAGAGTGTTGCGGAGATAAGAAGCTTTCTTGGACTAGCCGGATACTACAGAAGATTTGTGGAGAACTTTGCTCGTCTGGCAGAGCCGTTAACCAAGCTTACACGCAAGGAGGTACCTTTTGTATGGACGGATAAGTGTGCGTTAGTTTTTGAGACGTTGAAGCAGAAGTTGATAACCGCCCCTATTCTGACCGTGCCAGACAATTCCGGAGGATTGGTGATTCACAGCGACGCATCTGGGAAAGGATTGGGATGTGTTTTGATGCAGCATGGGAAGGTTGTAGCATACGCATCAAGACAGTTGAAGACCAATGAGAAGAATTACCCAACTCATGATTTGGAACTTACGGCTGTGACTTTCGCTTTGAAGGTTTGGAGACACTACCTTCTGGGCGAAAGGGTCGAAGTTTTTTTTTTTACTGATCATAAGAGCTTGAAGCATGTGTTCACACAGAACGAGCTTAATATAAGGCAGCGTAGATGGTTGGAGCTGATGGCTGACTACGATCTTGATCTTAAGTACCATCCGGGGAAGGTTAACGTCATGCGGATGCGCTTAGTCGGTTACCAGCAATTCAGGTGTTAACTACGCAGAAGGAGATCGTTGAAGATTTTCAAAGATTTGACTTGGAGGTTGTGCTATCGCATTCTACGGGACAGTTAATGCAGCGGCAGGTACAGTCATCATTGATCGAGAATATTAAAGTAGCACAATCGCAGGACCCTAGACTGCAAAAGTTTCGAGGACAGGTTGAAGCCGGACTACGAACAGATTTATTAATCCCCGAAGATGGTTCGTTGAGGTTTGGTACCCGTTTGTGTGTGCCAAAGGGGGATATTCGTGAAGAGCTTATGAAGGAGGCACACAGTTCAGCTTATTCTGTACATCCAGGAGGCACAAAGATGTACCGAGATATTCGACAGCATTTCTGGTGGGAGGGCATGAAATGAGAGATTGCTCGCTTTGTGGCAAAGTGCTTGGTGTGTCAGCAAGTTAAGGCTGAACATCAAAGGGTTGCTGGTTTATTGCAACCACTTCCGATTCCTCAGTGAAAGTGGGAACATATAACCATGGATTTCGTGACGGCTTTACCGCGAAGTCCAAAAGGCAACCATGCTATATGGGTGATTGTTGACCGATTGACCAAGGCAGCTCATTTTATTCCTTTTCGGGTTGGTCAATCAACAGAGACTTTGGCAGAGCGGTACATGCAAGAGATTGTAAGATTGCATGGAGTACCGGTAAGCATCGTGTCCGATCGGGACACTCGGTTCTTATCACACTTTTGGCGGAGTCTACAGGAAAGTTTGGGGACTCGATTGAAGTTTAGCACAGCTTATCATCCTCAAACTGAAGGTCAGTCGGAGAGAACGATCCAAACTCTTGAGGATATGTTGAGAGCATGCATGTTGGACTTCAAGGGATCTTGGGAGGATCATCTACTTTTGGTGGAGTTGTGTTACAACAACAGTTTTCAGGCAACTATTCAGATGGCTCCATTTGAAGCTTTGTATGGTCGTAAATGCCGTTCACCTGTTTGTTGGGACGATGTCGGTGAACGAAGATTATTGGGACCAGATTTGGTTGTGCAGACAGTTGAGAAGGTTAACCCTATCAGAAATTATATGAAGGCAGCACAGGACCGATAGAAGAGTTGGGCAGATACGTCAAGAAGACCTCTAGAGTTCACCGTGGGTGATTTGGTATTCTTGAAGATATCACCGACTAGAAGGGTGATTCGCTTTGGGAGTCGGGGAAAGCTTAGTCCTCGATTCGTTGGACCCTTCGAGATATTGGAGCGTGTTGGAGAGGTAGCGTACCGTATGGCGTTACCACAGTCCTTAGCAGGAGTGCACGATGTGTTTCATGTATCTCAACTACGGAGGTATGTTCGAGATGAAACCCACATCTTGGATCATTCGGAGTTGACTGTACGGGAGGACCTAACTTTTGAGGAGCGACCGGTTGAAATCAAGGATCGAAGAGAAAAGGTTCTTAAGAACAAGGTTATCCCTCTTGTGCTAATTTCTTGGGGTAATCGATCGCATGGAGAATCCACTTGGGAGCGAGAAGACGAGATCCGGCAGAAGTTTCCCCACCTTTTCCTGTAGTTATCTACTTTGTATTCTTGGAATTTCGAGGACGAAATTCTTTTTGTAGTTGGGTATGATGTAACACCTGAGTCCAATAATACTAATTCTGTTGCTGGTTGAGTGTTAGACATTGCTCATTTCAATTATCTTGCTTGTTTGGTTCTTGTTGCAAAATTTTAACCGGCTAAGTCATTTTTGCTTATAACAAATTTTAACACCTAAAATGAAATTAAAAATATCCATATTGGCCTACTCGTCACCACTAGTCGCGTGGTAGCGTCCGCACGTCGAGATTTCATCCCGTTCGGTGAAACGGGCGAGTTTGGACGGCTACGCGCGCGTGCAAGTGTCCGACTTGGGGGCACGCATTTTAATCATAAGACATCTTAATTTTAAAATTTGGATCCCGCTTAAAATCCTATTATTTCAATTTCAAATTTTTGGACTCGACCCGAGCGCGATTTGGAAATGTTTTATTTGGCGCCAAAATCCCAAATTTTAATATTATTAAAACCATCGCATATATTTTTCTAACTAACCTGATATCTTACTGTTCATTACCTATCTTTTAAATCTTTAAGTTAACCATATAATATTTTTACAATCTTTTATATCCTTCTCAATTTATTCTCTCAACCAATCGCAACTTCCCCTTTTGCCCCACTCTTCTCTCTCTCTCTCTCTCATATATTCTCTGGTACTTCTCTTTATCATTCTTTCTCTTCTTGCTTCATGTCTCGTTTCTTTTTCTTTTTTTAACTGTTCTTTTGTTGCCGGAATTCCGTCGTGCCGGTGACGCTTCTCGACGTTCCAGCGAGGTACCCCGACCCGTGTGGTTCCTTTGTTCGTCGTTTGGGTTCATTCCGTGAACCGTGCACCCGTTGCGAGTTTTCCCCGCCGACGGTTAACGTTCCGTTTTCCCGATTCGCGACCCATCGAGGCAAGTTAATCTTGCTACATGCTATATAATTCATTTTATACCTATTTAAATAAATACCATACCTATAGTTTAAATCTAGTGCCCCATATTTAATTTTATAACGTTTCGATGTTCCGTTTGCATCCGTTTATATCATATTAAATTTAGATCATGAAAACTTATCTTGTGACATACTAGATTATATTATACTGCAACCATATCATTTAAAATATATGTCGTCGTAATATTTATTATTATTATCTTTAATTAGTTTATAATCTTCATTTTATAATGTTATACATTTGAAAATCTTATAGTTTACACATGAAAAGTCGTTGAAAAATCGGATATGACATATCTGAAATTTACTGTACACCTTACCTTATAAAATTCATTATAAATCATAGAAAAATCATTAGTATACGTTCTTTGGTTCGTTACGAAGCTAACTCAGAATGCTATAACTCTATGAAATATTTACTTGCAAAATAAATTGTTTATATAATGTAAAATGCAAATGAAAATGTCTCCAAACTGCTGTCCAGGGAAATTCCAGCAGCAAACTTTCAACTTCGAATGTTCATAACTTTTTGTAGGGACAACCTGAGATGCTTATACTTATAAAACTGAAAACCTTATTGAAATATCTTTGTTTTGGTATAAGGCACGTCCCTTTTGGAGAACGTTTGTTATTTTTAAGCTATTTTACAAATTAGGGTGACGCTGAATTTCTGAACGGAACCTTCTTGTGCATGGTTAATCAATACCACTTTTATAGTTATTAATCGCTTTGAATATGCTATCCATATTAATATTATTATATCAATATTTATATCACATATTGCTTAGTGGTACATCCCATATTACCATTTTATAGTTTTATAACTTTTCGGATACCCGTTTGCATCCATCGCATTTAAGATACATATAATTGCATCCATAGATCACATTACTACATAATAATGTGATATTAACACTCCATGTTTAATAAATTACATCCTAATTAATATTGGAACTATAAATGTAATCCTAATCGATAACTGTGCATCCATATCCTTGAAATTATATCTATTTGCATATCATATTGCATGTTCCAGTTTATTGTTCTGATAGTACTCATGCTTGTTTATTTATACACATGCTTATGTTAGTTTGTTTATGAGTACCCACATGACATCTTGTGCTTCCTGATATGACCTGTTACACTTCCTACTTGACATGATATGGTACCGTACACTGCTTGACTTGACCTGATGTACCATGACCTGACCCGTTACCTGATCCTGTGTCTAATGCCAACAAACCTGACATGTAGTCCTTACGGACCGTTCCTGTTGTCTATCCAGACAAACCTGCTTTTACCTGATCCTGTGTTGGCATTAGTTCTTGATTACTGAATACCTGACCTGACATACATAACTTGGGGGTATGGGGAAATCAAAGGTGAAACCGACTTGTAACTCAACAGTTCGATACATGTTCTGATCAGTCTTACGGGCTTGGCCAGTCCGGGAGTGATGATGCTGACATCACTCATCCATCCTGCTACCTATTACTGCCTAGCGGCACGTCTCGGATTCAGCCCCGAGGGTCTTGACCGTGGTCCCGGGCATGCACGGGATACTATTGAGTTACATCGACGAGTCATCAATTGATTTCAAAGACTTTAGAATAGAAAACCTGATAGAACAGTTTAGTTACCCACTGTACATGACCCTGCACTGTTGTTTCATATTATTGCTTTATTCATGTTTATCCCTGCATTGCTTATTACCATGTTCATATTATATTATTGGTTGACATGACGCGCTGACGTCTGGGTTTTGCATGGCCCAGATTCTTTACCACTGTCGCCGACCGAGCAGGAGTACTTCAGCCAGCAGGCTGATTTGTGAGTTCTGTATTGGTTAGTTCATTTATTGCATTTTATTTCCAGGTGTGATCCCGCATTATGGGACGTACCTTCCTATTATTATATTGGATCATTTGCTTCCGCACTTATTTTTCATTGACTCTTGTTATTATGGATTTGGACATGTGTTAGATAGTTCATTTATCTAGTTCTTGATATCTCTACAGCCGTAATGTGACTGTGGATGGATACTTCCTACCCACAGGTAGCATGGTTGGCTATGTCACGTGCCCAATCTTGCGTACTCTGGGAAGCGGGGCGTGACAGTTTGAGAGTCCTCGACGGGGGCATTTCCATGATCGCTTTGATTTTTGACGGATCTATCTCGATACCTCGGTGCCGGACAATGAATCCTAGGAATTTACCTGAAGAAACTCCGAATGTGCATTTAAGAGGGTTCATCTTCAAGTTGTATTGCCGAAGACGTTGAAATACGATCTTCAGATGCTCGAGATGTTCCTCGTACGATTTGCTTTTCACCACGAGGTCGTCGATATAGCATTCGACGATTTCATGTATAAGGTCATCGAAGATCTTCGTCATGGCCCTCTGATAGGTGGCACCGGTGTTCTTTAGACCGAAGGGCATCTCTTTGTAGCAGAATATACCCAAAGGGGTCCGGAAAGCGGTGTGCTTCCGGTCTTCGGGATTCATCTTTATCTGATTATATCCTGATGAGCCGTCCATGAAGGAGAAAACCTCGTGGGTGGACGTGTTATCGATCATCAGCTCGGTGACTGGCACCGGGAAATCGTCCTTCGGGCAGGCTTTATTGAGATCCCGGAAGTCTACACATATGCGCACCGTCCCATTCTTCTTCATCACTGGGACGATGTTGGCGATCCAATCAGGGTATTGAACCTTTTGGATGAAGCCGGAGTCGATTAGCTTTTTGACCTCAGCGTTAATGCTCATCTCAAGCTCAAGCCGCATTCTTCTCGGTGCTTGTTTGATTGGCTTGATGTCCGGGGATACTGCCAACTTGTGCACAGCAATCTCTGGATCTAATCCCGGCATCTCGGAGTAGTTCCATGCAAAGCAGTCCTTGTACTGTATGAGAACGTCCTTGAGTGTCTCCACCTGTTCTTCGGACAGCAGCTCGCTGACAAACGTAGGCCTTGAGTCACTCGTCGTTCCCAAATCAATCTTCTTGAGGTTATCTGCAGTAGTGTGTATTCCATCTTCCAGCTCTTTGGGCGCCGGTGGAAACTCTGAGATCACCTCATCACCATTGTTTTCGAAGCACCAAGGGAGGACATCCACATTCTCGGGTTCTTCTTTTGATATTGTTATCATATGACAAGTACGAGCCTGCTTCTAAGACCGATGTGGATCTGGTTCTGCTCTCGTGGCTTTGGGTTCATGCTTCTGTGGAGGCGTTACCCTCCAGCTGTCAGATAGAGCGAACTTGCCGAGCCGATACTGATCTTCGACCCAGTTCTTGAAGGTGAAGCAGTCTTCGAGAGGATGCCCTATTACCCTGTGATAAGAGCAATAGTTCGGGTGTAAGACTTCGCCTGCTTGCTCAGGGTGTTTAGACTCCGGCAGTGTAAGCATTTGATGCCTTATGGCGAGATCAAGTATCGTCTTTGTCTTATCTTGCCGAAAGGAGTATGCTCGACTCATCTTCTTCATAAAGGATGAATCCAGACCACTTGATTCTCAACAGCGTAACTTTTTAGTCCCGCTTTGTCGCTGTCGAACGACTTTTCCGCTCTTTGACTTATTTCTGCCTCTGCGTCGGGCCTTTTGAACAACAGGTTGACAGTGAGGAGCATTTTCTTCTTTTGCAGCTTGTTGAAGAAGACGTTGCGTCCTGGCTTTCTCGTAGATGGCCATTTTGCGGTTATGGTCGTCCCGAGCTTTTTGACCCGCTTTCCTGATGAGCTTGTCCATTCGTTCTTTAAATGACGGACTCGGCACTTTGATTGCGGGATCTAGTTTTGGTACGGGGTCGGCGTTTTCTGACAGGGCATCCTCTTCTCCATCGAAGTTATATATGGCGTAGCTACTATGGACTCGTTCCCGTTTCCCGGATCTCACATATCCAAGCCCAAGCGTTTCCATTCTCCCGTTGGGCAACTTGCGCTGAGTCCTAGGGACATCCCAAATCCTGTTGCAGAACCGAGCTTGTCGAATAGTCTGTTTTAAAGGTACCCTTTGGCGCTTCAATAGCCTTTTTTGGTCGTTCGTGTAGTATCTAGGCAAACGGATGGGTTGGAGCCTGTCAAGCGTAGAATCTGCGCCGTGCCAGATTTCTTTCTCCACCCTTGTTTACGTGGACCGATAGAATAGGATCGCCTTTTCGCCTTTTCGCCTGAGAGGGACGTAAAATGTTTGCAGGTCTTGCACATTGTAAGCTTCAAGTGCGTCAAGGTCTTTGTAGTGCTCCCGCGGAATCATGGTAATTTGCAAACTCTGATCATCACCAGGGAATGCTTGTATTGACGGCCGACTGGAGAACACAGCTGTAACACCCGAGCCCAATACTACTATTTCTATTACTGGTTGAGTGTTTGACATTGCTCATTTCATTTATCTTGCTTGTTTGGGTCTTACTGCAAAATTTTAACTGGCTAAGTCATTTTTGCATATAACAAATTTTAGCACCTAAAGTAAAATTAAAAATATCTATATTGGCCTACTCGTCACCCCTAGCCGCGTGGTAGCGTCCGTGCGTCGAGTTCTCATCCCGTTCGGTGAAACGGGCGAGTTTGGACGACTACGCGCGCGCGCAGATGTCCGACTTGGGGGCATGCTTTTTGATCATAAAACATTTCATTTTAAAATTTGGAACCCGCTTAAAATTCTATTATTTAAATTTCAAATTTTTGGGCGCAAGCCGGGCGCGATTTGGAAATGTTTCATTTAGCGCCAAAATCCCAATTTAATAAAATAATCAAAACTATATATATATACTAATCTTACTGTTAGTTCTATAAATCCTTTAAATCTTTTTAAATTTTTCCTTCTCAAACCTTCAGCCAATCGCAGAGGATTTAAACCCCCGTGGGCCCCGCCTCTATCTCTCTCTATCTCTATCTCTCTCTTCCTCACATCTCTCTCTCTCTCTCTAATCTGTATCTCTCTCTCTAACCCTCTCTCTCTCCTCGATATATATATATATTCCTCGTCTCCATCGTTTTCCCAGAACCTCACGAGAACCCCATCGCGAGAACCCTAGCACAGCCACCGTGCCCATCGCCGCCGCAGCCCAACGCCGACGCCACCACCACCATCATCCTCGTCTCAACGGCAGCCCTCCGTCCTCCTCTCCCCACGTCCCCATGCACCTACGCCGTAGCCGCGCCACCTGCATCCATCGCTGCTCGCCGTCGCCGCCGCAACTCGTCGCCGACGATGCCAGCACCTTCCCCTTCGCCTCTCTTTCCGACCTCGACACCCTCCTCCTTCTCCCGAGTACCCGGCGCCGCAACAGGGACCCAACAGCAACCCTAGCACCTTCTCCGGTTGGCCGGAAACGCCGCCGTCGACCCTCGTCGTCGTCACCTGCGCCACCGCCGACCATATCCTCTTCACCTTCACCCCAGACCCGGCCACTTCCTCTCCCTCCTCACCGTCTCTCCTCCTCCAGCACCCGTAGCCGAGTCTGCCGCTTGCAGCGTCCTTGCCGGCGCCCCATCGCCGTCGACCCCGTCGCTGTCGCAACCTTTGAAATCCCACAAGGTACCCCGGTCTGCGTGGTCCCACTGTTCGTTGTTTGGATTCGATCCGTGAACCGTGCGTCCGTCGCGTGTTTTTCCGCCGACGTTACGCCCGTTTTTCCCGGTTCGCGAACCGTCGAGGCAAGTATCACTTGCTACATGCTATGCTATACAATTAAATGTGTTTTGACTCATTAAACTTGCAAAATTAACTAGGTATAGCTATTTTCTCATTTGGACGCAATATGACATATATCATGATACAGTTAACCTAAAATCACATTTTGCCACTTTAACCCTAATAACAAAGTTACACGTTAATCACATTTACCGTTTAAAGGACGGTAGCCTTTACACATGTAGCTCTATTACATTCTGATATTGATATAACGGTATTGCACCGTCATGTGATCTATTGCACCGCAAGGGGTGCTCGAAACCTGCTAATATGATAAAACGGCTGTACTATACCAATGCACTAATGTGATTAAATAAATTACTTATTGTTGTTTAATTCATTGCTTACTTCCTGCTGTTAATCCTAGTTCGATTATATACCTGTTGTGAGCACACCCTCGATTGTGTTACATCTTGACCTGACCTGGCTACACATGATATATATATACCGATGCACCGGACATGGTACCCTTTACTATCGACTTGACCAGATGTACCATGACCTGACCTGTTACCTGATCTCATGCCTAATGCCAACAAACCTGACATGGAGTCCTCATGGACCAAGCTTGTTGTCTATCCAGACAAACCTACTATTACCTGAACTTGTGTTGGCATTAGTTCTTGACCACTGAATACCTGACCTGACACCTATAACCTGGGGGTATGGGGAAATCAAAAGGGTAATCTAAAGTGTAACTTAAAAGGGTATTACTTGATCCGTGGTCCTGGGGGGTAACGGGACAGAGCCATTCATGACTCTTACATTTCCTGATCCGTGGTCCCGGGGGGCAACGGGACAGAACCATTATTGGTTCCCATCTTCCTGATCCGTGGTCCCGGGGGCTAACGGGGCATATCCTTTGAGTTACATGGAGGATTACTCGAATTGATTTCAAAGACTTTAGGATAGAAAACCCGATAAGACAGTTTAGTTACCCACTGCACACTACCCTGCACTGCTTGTTTCATACTATTGCTTTATTCATGTTTATTTATGCATTGCCCATTACACTGTTCATATTATATTATTGGTTGACATGACGCGCTGACGTCTGGGTTTTGCATGGCCCAGATCCTTTACCACTGTCGCTGTCCGAGCAGGAGTACTTCAGCCAGCAGGCTGAGTTGTGAGTCCTGTAGTGGTTAGTTTTATTTCCCGCATTTTTATTTCCAGATGTGAGCCCGAATTATGGGACATACTTTTCTATTATTGTATTGGATCATTTGCTTCCGCATTTATTTATCATTGACTCTTGTTATTCTGGATTTGGACATGTGTTTTAGATAGTTTTATCTTGTTCTTGATATCTCTACAGCCGTAATGTGACTGTGGATGGATACTTCCTACCCACAGGTAGCATGGTTGGCTATGTCACGTGCCCAATCTTGCGTACTCTGGGAAGCGGGGCGTGACAACAGCATTAACCTCATCTTCTGAGTCGCTTCCGAAGATCAATATGGGGGTGGACAGCCCCGGGTTGTTGCGTCGAGACGGCCTAGCGTAAACTATCTCTTCTTCTTCTTCGGTATCACTCCCGAAAACAGGAATGGCGGCGGCGGCTTTGTTCTCCGGTTTGCGACACCTCTCTGTGTCCTCGAAGTCTGGCAAAAAGTATTTTGCATCTTCGTACTTGCGGACTTCGTTCACGGAGAACGGGTTCAGCTCTCCTGTTACAGTATACTCGAGACCATCCTTGAAATACTTTATACACTGATGTTGCGTAGAAGGGATGATGTTGTACTCGTGTAACCAAGGACGACCGAGCAAAGCGTTGTAGCATGTCCTGGCGTCAATGACATGAAATTTAATGTCTGTGACAAGCAGTCCAAAGCGCAGCGTTAGTATTACAGACCCAAGGGTCCGTGATGACTGGGAGTCGAACCCGGAGATGGTGATCTTATCACGAGCGAGGTGTTGAACGCTCATGCAGATTTCTTTCAACACTCGCACGTTGAGGAGATTAACGGAAGACCCATTGTCGACCAGGATTTTGCCTATCTTTATATCGTGGCAGTATCCTGAGACATAGAGGGGACGATTGTGGTCGCACGTCCCAAGGAGAAGGTCCTCATCACCGAACGTGACATCGGATGTGTGTACTTCTTCTAGTTCATCCTTCATCCTTTCTTCGGCGAGGAAGGCCTGGAATTGCTCGGGCTCTTGCAACGCCCTGATTAACGAATCTCTCGCTTCTTGTGATAATAAGAGGGCGTCGAGGATGCTGAGCTGAAAGGGTAGCTTCCTCAGGTGCGCTAGGACGTTGTAGTCCACCTTGTTCTTTTTTTGTCGGGGTTTTGGCAGTCAGCTCTTTCATGACTTGGTCATCCAGAGCAATATCCTCAGCGACCTTTTCCTTTCCCTTATCTTTTCTAGTTGAGGACCCGAGATTCTTTTCTGGAAGCGTGCGATTGCGCAGCTGAATGTTTTCGCAGGGCTCTG
Source organism: Agapanthus africanus (assembly GCA_030015575.1). Classification (NCBI taxonomy): domain Eukaryota; kingdom Viridiplantae; phylum Streptophyta; class Magnoliopsida; order Asparagales; family Amaryllidaceae; genus Agapanthus; species Agapanthus africanus. Next base: position 213,798,681 of record CM057339.1, read on the forward strand.
GTTCTTCCTCTTTCCCTAAGATGGATTCTTTAAAGAGAGGGCCGAGAGCCATTTCTTCGTCAGAGTCGCTCCCAAAGGTGAGAACCTGTGATCCTCCGGCGTTGACCGTGCGACAATTGCCAATAATTCCTTTATGCTCCTCGGTCGTACTTCGTCGCTCCCGACGAGTCTTGCGTTTCATCCGCTTAACATGTTGCCGGTGAGCAACATACCCCTGCCATCATCTTTTAAAAGCGTCGCATTCTTCGGTGGGGTGCGAAATCTTTCGATGATATGAGCAATAGCTAGGATGCATCTCTGCTTCACCGGGGGTGTTTCCTTCGGAGGGTGGCACTTCATCCCCATTGATATGGCTTTAGCAAACCTTTTCCTCGACTTGAATCTGTTTTTATCCGCATCGGATGTCTTTTGATTTGGTGGGAGTGCCTCAACTCTTTCGTCTAGTCACCGGCATTTGGCTCCTTCTAATATGGCCATCTCACGCTCCCGATCGGCTTTACTTTTCAGACGAATCTCATTCAGAAAGGCGTCGATCATCTCGTCTGACGGCCACAAAAGTTCCGGCTCGGGCTCTGCCCCCAGTTTTTCTGTGCAGGGTGCTTCTTCATTGTCCAGCGATGAATGAGAGATCACGTGGCAACTTGCGACGTAATCCGAGTCTCCCCCATCATTTTCGTCCTCAAGAACATGGCTGAGGAACTCTTGAAGCGTGATGGGGGTCCGCGCTATCTGATTATATTCTTCCAGCGTGTCGATCTGTTTCTGCAAGTCCGTGCGCTTGTCACTAGGCTTCATGGGATTTTTGGATCTCTTCTTCTTTTTCGCAGATTTCGACGGCTAGGTGTGAGTACTTGGGCCATCACCACCGATCTTTGGAGTTGGGTGCGGCTTCAGCATCCCTTCGATGATTTGAGGTTCAAGCGGGTTCTTCCACCTGATCGCTGGGCATGAATGAAGATCATTCAGCATCTTTTTGGTTTTGGATGAAAGCACGACCTCCCATGGAGCTTCCTCAACAAAAGAGCATGTTTCCCCCGGTGTGTCCGTCTTCTTCGGAGTATGTGACAGTGGTGGGTTTACCTTCCACTTCTCAGACAGCGCAAACTTGCCTTGTAGGTACTGATCTTCGATCCATCCCTTAAAGAAGAGCAATCCTCGATCGGATGGCTTACTGTTTGGTTGTAAGGGCAATAATTGGGATTATTCGCTTCGCTGGGTTGCGGTGGTCGCCTTGGATTTGGCAAATTGATAAGCTTGTTGCGCACCGCCAGCTCGAACAGCCTCTTCATTTTGTCCCGTGGGAATGAGTAAGGACGCTTCATTTTCTCATTGTAATAGCGCGGTCTCTCCTCCAGTTGATCTGCTAGCTTTGGGGCACTGGGCTGCTGTTGGGTGTTTGCAACGAAGATCGCCTTCCCTTTACCCTTTTCGTTCCGCAGTTCCGGCTTCGGAGGAGACGGTCTGTGACCCATTTGATCCATCTGGGCTAACTTATCAATTAACGCCTGGAACGTGGTCGGTATAAAGAACATCATGAACTGTGAAATAGTTGCATGAGGGTCTAAGGTGCCCATGAACATGCCTACCGCTGGCGCTTCTTCGATACGCTGTTCGCACTTCGACCATAAGTTCCGCCATCGGATTGCATATTGGACCCAAGTTTCACCCGGCTTCACTCTTGCATTAATCAGAGCTGTTATCGGGGTGCGTTCGCTGGCACTCGCGAAACGCTGGGTAAACAATAATTCCATTTCAGCGAAGGTTTTGACGGAGTCATTCGGAAGTTCGGAGTACCATTCAAATGCCGTCTCCGATAAGCTACCGACGAACTGGCGAAGCAACAATTTATCATCACCGCCGGTATTGCCACAAAGAGCCCTGAACTGGGCAACATGTTGATGGGGATTGCCAGTCCCCTTATAGACATGGAATTTTGGTATTGTATAGCCCGGCGGGTACTTGATCTGATCATACCAGCTCGGATATGGTCTCCCCGTCCTGACAACTTGACCGGCTGCCTCAGTTGCCTGGTGAACTCGTATCTGCTGGGCTATTTATTCGTCCAGGTCAGCCTTGGAAATTGTCTCCTCTTTGGCCGTTGAAAGAGCCGGTGGAGGATTCGACGTCTCTCCTTTATCGTCTTCAACAATGATCGGAGGGTCTTCAGCTGGAGGGTCCGGCTGTAACATCATCCCTACCATGTCCTGAAACAGAAGGTCCATTCATTTTATATTAGCTGCTTATTCCGCAGCCTCTTTGTCCTTCTTCTCAAGTATCCTGCGAAGGAATTCAGCGTCAGTTTCTTGCTCCTGGCGTTGATCCGAGGACGCTTCGGGGATTTCTTTTGGCCTAGTGAGTGCGGCCATCGCATTCACCATTTCTTGGAGCTTCTGCTGCTGCTCCTGAGCTTTAGTCACCGATCGCGTAAGCGGTCTATGACCTGTAGATGTACGGCTGTCCTCTTTCCCGGGTGCCATGTAGACCTTATGCACCACCATGCCCCCAGACTTAGGGCGTTTAGGTTTACTGTCTTTGACATTTGCTGCAGGCGTGGGGACTTTCTCCGACCTTCTTCTTTTTTGAGTAGTCAACGTGGAGGGAGCCATTGCAGCGGGCACCTAAGTGGTCGTCGTCCTTTATGGTTTGACAGGACGGTTCTTTTCTTCTTGAACTTTCACCTTCTTCTGCCGGTGAGAGTGATCTCGAATGATTACTGAGTCCTGAACCCATCGCTAGACCATGTAAATTTTGGAGGACAGCCGTTGAGGGAGCTGCTCTGGCTTTGTTTCTGTAACATTCTCCGCAGGTGGAGGGGATCTTTTCAGCGTGGCGGTCGGAGAGTTTCTGCGCACCTTGTTGAGCATTTCAAAACTATTCCCAGTCGGAACAGCAGCATTGATTTCCACCGTTGGAGCTGGTGGGGTCAGCCCAGAGGGGGAGTTTCCCCCGTCCTTCCTTACTCGGCGCTAGTGGCGACGTCGAGCGTGTCGGGATGTTGGGGTTGGTTCGGCGATGGGGATGGTTTCGTCTTTCCTCCTGTCTAGATGAGGTGCCGCTGTTGCCAGCCTCTTGAAGACTGATGCCTTTCGAGTAGCGGTATCCAACCTATCAAAGACAGACCTTCGAGCAGGAACGGGAGCCGGGATAGTCAGTCTTGTAAAGACCGACTCTTTGGCAGGAGAAGCCGCCTTGACGACTTCAGGAGCAGATATGGCTATCTTCCTCGGGACGGACACTTCAGGGGTCATGGGCTTCTTGGCAGGCCCATCGGAGTTCAAGATCAGTCTGGTGAAGACCGAGGAGTTGGCATTGGACGACCCGTTGTAGTAGTGAGCCGATCGAAGACCGACTTCTTTTGCGCTTCCTTTGGCAGCTGGATATTAACGTTCACTGGCGGGAGCATGGTCCCGAAGAACAGACCGGTGGTAGCCTGAGTCACCTGCTCCACAGGCATAGTGAATAGGGAAGCAGCCTGCGGTCCATAGGCTACACCTCCAGGTGAGGCGAAGCGTCGGTTGCATTTGCAATTGGAGCAGCTTGAGCAGTTGCCAGCCATTGATCCTTTTGCTTTCTGCAGCAAAAGAAACACCAAATCTTAGTACTTCGAAACCCAAGGGCAACCATTAGCGAACCGCGATTGGATCGCGAATCACGACACACGAAGTGTGGAGTGGAAAGAGAAAAAGGTCCAACCGGGCGTGCCAGAATCTGTTCCCCTCCGAAAGACGGCGCGACAGAACGTCTTGCCTGAAATTCGGGGTAGATGCTAATTGGTGCTATCCGTCCACCTCTTCGAAGATGCCAAGTTGATTTATGGCACCATGTATCGAAGGTTTAAATGGATGCGGCCGATGTAGCAGACTTCGTCAGATCCCCCCTCGCTTGAGGGGTTTTTGATTGTGGGGACGCTCTTCCCTGCAGGCGTAAGCCCCTGCAGTTAATTACGCTACCGCATCGCGGTAACAACTTTATCCTTCTCCAGATCGTCACTTCGTGTCGTGGGTGTTTTTTTTGTTTGTGGTTGCCCATGGATTGTATACGGAGACTAAGTTATGTTGTCGCCCGTAGGGCGTGGACTAGTCCATATCCGTATCTTTCTTAGATTTGGGTTTGGGGGTTTGGGTCTAAGGATACGTTAGCCTCATTTGAGACTAAGATCGACTTAAACGTTTGTTAAGGATACGTTAGTCTAATTTTAGACTAAGATCAACTTAACGGGATCGTTTAGATCCAACAAGAGAGCAATTGGGCTATATTGTTTAGTTTAGAGACATTGCGGTCAATTACCAGTTTAAGGACATGGTGGTCCATTGTTAGTTTAAAGACATCCCAGTCAAGGTTAAGGACATCATAGTCCGTGGATTTAAGGACTCCACAGTCCAATGTTAGTTTTAAGACATCACGGTCAAGGTTAAGGACATCATAGTCCGTGGATTTAAGGACTCCACAGTCCAATGTTAGTTTTAAGACATCACGGTCAAGGTTAAGGACCTCATAGTCCATGGATTTAAGAACTCCACAGTCCAATGTTAGTTTTAAGACATCACGGTCAAGGTTAAGGACCTCATAGTCCATGAGTTTAAGGACCCCACAGTCCATGAAATGTATGGTTGTCGGGACCCGTCACCTCTTTGAAGACGTTGAGGAATTACAACGACAAATATCAAAGGATTGAAGAGATGTACCCTTGAACCAAGGTGGATTAAATGATCTGTAGCCTAATTTAGAACCAAGACCAATTAATTATAATTATGAGCACATGGGCTCAGTTAAATCTGAATTGAGGACTTATGGCCTTCCTGGGCTAAGTCCAATCATGTTTGGAATATTGGCCCTCTGTTGGCCCATTAGACATATTCAATTGCAGGGGAGGCTTTGCCTCTAGAAAATTAGCCAATTGGGCTAAACCTAGTGTTAAACACTAAGGACCAACAGTGTTGAACACTGGAAATAAGATTGTCAAATTAGTGTTAAACACTAAAAGTTGTGATTATCAAATTAGTGTTAAACACTAACAGATAACAGTGTTAAACACTGGCAACAAAATTATCAGATTAGTATCAAACATTAACAGAGGGGGGATCACGTGGGAGAACGTGATGGCACCAAAAAGTGGGGCCAGATCCCCTTCATTTTGTTCTGCAGATAAGTGTTTAACACTTTTAATTCTCACAGCCATCACGTGTGGGCACGTGATGGGTGCTCGTGCCCTGATTTATAGCATATTCACTGGGGATCACGTGATGACACGTGAGGGCGCCCAGCGCTTCTTTCTTGTGGATCTTTTACATGGGTCACGTGGGGCACGTGAGGCGTTGCCTCAAAGTTCTTTTCTTGTAGATCTTTACAGGGGTCACGTGGGGCACGTGAGGCGTTGCCTCAAAGTTCTTTCCTTGTAGATCTTTACAGGGGTCACATGGGGACACGTGACCTTGATTCTTTGCATATTTAAAGATCTGTTCATCTTTTAAGAATTAAATTCTTCATAGGGTTAAACCCTAGAAATAACTTTAGAGGAATTAAATATCCACTTTCTTTTTGAAGAATGATATTCTTGGATAGGGTTAAACCCTAATTTACATTCTGTAGGAATTAAATTCCCACTTTCTTTTTGAAGAATGATATTCTTGGATAGGGTTAAACCCTAATTTACATTCTGTAGGAATTAAATTCCCATATATATGAAGAATTAAGTTCTGGCATAGGGTGAAACCCTAATTTCTTTTTAAGGGGAATTAAATTCCAGTGAGTTTGAGAGAATTAAATTCTCAATTAGGGTAAAACCCTAGTTCTGTCCATCTTGAAGGAATTGAATTCCTATAATTTTAGAGAATTGAATTCTCGCATAGGGTTAAACCCTAATTTTTTCTTGGAGGAATTAAATTCCTATATTTTTAGAGAATTAAATTCTCAGAACTCAATTTCTCCTCTATGTTTTAGATCTGCATGGCAGGATCTCGACCCGATGAGAATTAAATTCTCAACCTATGGGGAGATGTGCACCGTGCAGATCTTCAACCAGAGAAAGAACTAAGCTCTTTTCTTTTTATATAAGAGTTAAACTCTTGGATTGAGAATTAAATTCTCTTTTTGAAGCCTTTACCCCCTTTCCTTTCTTACCTAGGGTTTTTCTTGTAGAGAATCAAATTATTTTTTCTTTTCTCTCTGAATTCTTAAGATTCCAAGGCTCTCTCTCTCTGTATATTTCTCTCTCTCTTAAAAAAAAGTCCTCCACCGCTCTCTCCTTCGGCTCCTATTTATAGGAGAAGGAAAAGGATCAATCTGTTTTTTTCAATCTCTTATTGGGAGATCTGATTTATTTATTGAGAGATTTGATCATTGATCTGGGCCTTTAGATTATTAGGTGAATTTTATTCACCGTTGGATTTTAAATCCAAAGATATTTCTTTGTTATTTCGGTGAGATTTAGGGGAAATCTTTCCTTGTCCAAGATTTTTCCATAAATTGGTGATATTTAATCACCCTCGGATTCTTAATCCAGCGGTTCTCCATAATTCTTCTCCATTTTGGAAAGATTTTAATGATCTTTTTCAGAATTTAATTTTGTTGAACAGTAAGGCTTTTTAAAGCCAGTCACGTGTGACCACGTGACCCCTGGTCTCGTGTGAGCACGTGACCCCCTGAATGGACTCATTTTCTGCGCTCTGTTCTTTGCCGCTGCTCAACCATCACGTGCCAACACATGACCACTGGTCACGTGTGAGCACGTGATGCTTCCTCTAAAGCTTTTTCGTGATTTTTTAATCAGGGAACATACTCTGCATGCTATTCTAGGCTCCTCGAGTAGACCAGAATATCATCAATGAACACCACTATAAACTGGTCCAAGAACGGTGAAAAGATTTGGTTCATCAAGTCCATAAATATCGCCAGTGCATTCGTGACTCAGAATGGCATCACTAAATACTCGTAATGTCCATACCGAGTTTGGAACGCCGTCTTGCAAATATCTTCCGATTTAACTCGGACCTGATGATATCCGGACCGCAAATCCAGCTTCGTGAATACCCTCGCGCCACTGAGTTGCTCGAATAATTCGCCAATGCGAGGGATCGTGTACTTGTTCTTAATAGTCACCCGGTTTAATTCTCGATAATCGATGCACATCCTCCGTGTGCCATCTTTCTTCTTGACTAGAAGAACTGGAGCTCCCCAAGGTGAATACTGCTGCGAATCCAACCCTTCTCAAGCAATTTGGTAACCTGCTTCTTGACTTCCTCCAACTCCACTGGTGTCATTGGATAGTACGCCTTTGAAATTGGCGCTGCACCAGGAACAAGATCGATCGCGAACTCCACATCTCGTTTTGGTAGTAAACCCGAGATGTCCTCGAACACGTCCATAAACTCTCGAATTACAGCTGGCGCTTCCTCCTTATCAACTTCCATCGACGAAAGAACGACGCTTATCAGCCTAGCCCTAAACTCGACTGGCCCGACAGAACAGCTACCTTCAGCAAAAACAAATTCCGGGTGTCCGGGAATCTGGAAAATCACTTTCTTTGCTCTACAATCAATGTGAGCGTGGAAAGTGCCGAGAAAGTCTATTCCCAAAACAACATCAAATAATGGGATGCACCAGAATTGAATAATACTAATGCAGGAAAAACATAAACAAGTAGGATACCGAAATGACTTCATCTGAAGCCAAGATACTGAAGAAGATTAAGCACGATAAACATGGTTCAAGCTGGCGATAAAACATGAACTGGTAAGCAATGAAACCGAGAGAAGCAAGATAATAACGACCATAAAACAAGAAAATGAATCAAGGCTAGAACTCCAAGTTACTTGAATAAAGTACCGCATTGTAACCATGTTGCAGTTCATAGTTACAATCACATAACTCCGTCCAAGTCGCCCAAATCCTAGTATCAGAATCAAAGGAATAGGACGGGAGAAACAATAGGGAATCAAAAGGTTTCAAGCCGAGATGCAAAGTTGTTTGCATATCGTCAAGACAAAGGTCAAGATAAAGATAAGATTCAAGGATCACGACAACAATGTGGCAGGACATACTCCTAATTACGGGCTTTCGAATTCATGTATTGGGTCCAATACCCAACTACAAAAGAATCAAACCCGATTAGCCTAAATCCTATGGCTCTGATACCAAACAAACCATGTTACGCCCCGCTTCCCAGAGTGCGCTAAGATCGGCACGTGACAGAGCCAACCATGCTACCTGTGGTTAGGAAACATCCCTCCACAGTCACATTACGGCTGTCTATAGATATCAAGAACAGGAAAATAAAATAAACTATCTAGTACATGTCCACGAGCCAGAAATAACGAGTCAAGAAATAATATGCGGAAGCCATAAATCCAAAAAGCAATAACATCCGGAAAGTAAACATAACTAAACTGGATACTAACAGGATCCTCACTGCTCGGCCTGACGGCGGAAATGCTCCTGATCAGCCTGCGACAAGGGTAGAGGATCTGGGCCATGCAAAACCCAGACGTCAGCGCGTTATAATATCAACAATAATATAATCAAGGGGTAGCAGGACATGCAGGCACGGGTATGAACAGTAACAAGTCAACAAGAATATATAACAGTGAAGTATATCAGTATAAGTGACGTGCGGTGATAAATCTAAACTGTGCTACTGGGTTATCTATTCTAAAGTCTTCGAAATCATTTAATGTAATCCTCATCGTAACCCATCGGTGATTATTCCGTAATGCCCGGAAAAACGGCAAACAATAGGTATTTCGTAACGCCCGGAAAAACGGCAAACAATAAGATAACCCTTTGAGTTACGTTCGGTTACATTCTTGATTTCCTCATACCCCCAAGTTATGTGTTCAAGTCAGGTATTGCCAATTGATATCTAATGCCAACACAGGATCAAGCAGCTACATGTTTTGTCTATGCAGACAACAATAACGTCCATCAGGACAACATGTCAGGATTGTCGGCACTAGAAACAGGATTAAGTAACATGTCAAGTAGTGGTATATCAGGTCATGTCAGGTAGTGTACATGTATCAAGTCATGTCAAGTAATGGTGTATCGGGTCATGTCAAGTAGTGCACAGGTATCAAGCGGGTGCTCATAATCAAACTGTAGCAAGTATTGAATCAGGGTGAAAGTACGGATGTACAATAAAAGCATGGATGCACAAATATCGATCAGGGGTTACATCATGACTAAGTAGGATGCATAATACAAGCATGGGGTACTAATGTATTAATAATATGAGTTAATGTAATATGGGGTGCAACTAGTTATGCAGAATTAATGGTATGGATACACAAATAAATATGGATGCATAAATAACTATCATGGGTTACAACTATAGCTTCATGACTAAGTGGGATGCACATTATTAAACATGGGATGTTAATATGACAATAATATGTAATAATGTGATCTGTAGATGCAGTTACATGTATATTAAATGATATGGATGCATACGGGTATCCGAAAATGGTAAAACTTTAATATGGATGTATAATGTGATAAATGGGTAACATTTTACTCATATGGATGCATAATAATATACCTGGCATGTAGCAAGATGAATTAGCATGCGACTAGATATGTAAATAGTGATATGGATGCACACGGATGTCCGAAGACAGTAAAATAGTAAAATGGTAATGTGGGATGCATAATTAAACAATGAGTAATGTTATAATTCAAATGGGTGCAATATATTGTAGTATAGTATATAGCAAGATAAACTTGCCTGAGCGGAACACACGACGGGGTGTAAATGTAGCGTCCGGCGTCGGGCAATCGTCGCAACGCACACACGGCACGCGGGACGGGTCCAGGCAAGGCAAGAGGATAATCACGCAGGCAAGGGACGTCCACTGGGTCGCCTGGATCGGCAGCAACGAGCACGGCTCCGGCGGGAGACCAGAAAAATATGAGATCAAGAAAGCACGAGAAGAAGAAAGAAGAAGAAGAAGAGGAGGAGGAAGAAGAAGAAGATGGTGCCCTGGGTTTGGGGTTCTGGGCCGAGGTGGCGAGGGTGACGATGAGGTTTGCCGGCGTGGGGTTTGCCAGCGAGGTGCAGTGGGTGTGCAGGGGGTTACAGGATGTGCTCGGGTTTGGGAAAAGAGAGGAGAGAGGTGAGCGGGGAGAGAGGAAGTGAGGTCGAGGAGAGGAGATCGTCGTCGAAGGTGTAGCGACGAGGGGCGGCTAGGTTTTAGGGTTAGGGTTTGCGAGCGGCAGTGGGTTCTCATGGCGAGGCGCGGGGATTTAAACGAAACGAAGAAGAGAAAAAGAAGAAGGGAGGTGAGTGTAAGCGAGAGGGGGATGACCAGACTCGAGAAGTGTACAGTACCCTCGAGATCTGAGAGAAAAAGAGAGAGAGAGAAAAGAGAGAGAGAGACTGTTAGTTTAATAAATAAAAAAATAATAATTAATATATTAAAATGCAGATGCCAGGTAAAATGCTAGTATGCAAATGAAAGTGCACGAGTCCATGTATCAAGTCAGGATAAATCATAAACATGAATCAAGACAGGTTTCAAGCATGTGGGTCGGGTCGGATGCAAATACAGATGTCAAAATACTATTCGCACCAAAAACACAGTAAATCAAGAAAATACCATAAATAAAGAAATACTTGAACTAGAACTGGTATAAATGAACTGGGGTGTTACAGATGCACAAGTAGTATATGGAAGTGAAAGCAAGGAAATGAAGTATGATTCAAGGGACCCCTAAATTGAACTGCAATCTTATTCTAAACCCGGCGCTCTGATACCAACAAAACCATGTCACGCCCCACTTCCCAAAATACGGAATACAAGGGTGACAAGGCCAGCCATGCTCCTACGATCAAGGAAAAATCCTGTCGTAGTCACATTTCGGCTTGTAGCATTATATGGTAATCAGTACAATACAATACGGGTACAGAGAATGCAGTCACTAAAACTATCGGATATAAAGAAATCTGAGCTCAAAGGAAGTAAGCAAAATGACTACTAACCAGGAATATCAATGGAGAAATGTAACTGGTTCACTGGTCTGGATCTTCACGGTCTTATCAAGATCAGACGAATCCACCTCTATCACTGAGCATGCATACTCAGGTCGTCAGGGCGACACAATAGCAATATTATAATAATTACAAAAGACAAGAAAATAAAGTAATAATGGTGGAGATAATAAGTGCAAGCAATCATATGTCACTAACTGATGCAATGTATGATCTATATCCCTATCGGTCTCTAAGTCATTTTGAAATCGAGTTGCGGAAAAGTTGATCATGTTTAAGGAGGGTCTCGTACGTACCGGAGACTACGGCCCGCTGTTGCCCGGGACATAATCCTGTCAGCCGGACCGCTAGGCCCAACCTAATATATATAAGAGTCGTTGTTCGAATGATCATCCTCTAAATCACTGACCTCGCTAAATACAACTCCCTTTCCACTTCGATTTCCCTTTTTTCCCCAGATTTCACTATTCATGAATATGGGCTAGTTGTGTACAAGTACGCATCAGTAACACGATTTTATTCACTGTTCACTGTATGGTTCATTGTCACGAATCACTCACTATTCACTGGCATACTTGACACAACCACACCGATACTGTACACGTTAGACAATGCAATATACACGGAGAATTAACATGAATATTCACTATCACTAGAGGTTTTGTAGTTGGGTAGAACTATGAATCATGCCGCTAAACAGTTTATATGCAGCACAAGTCGTTATGCTTCTTATGAACATAGAAAATTTTTATTAAATCATACATTCAGAATTAAGCAAAAATATATAAAAGCGGTAATAAGTAAACTCAGTCAATAGTTCAACAAAATTGATTTCAAGTCAATCTGGCTTCAGGTTAGTAAGTTACAGTCGTTTCATTTTAAGTGTTCGCTGCTGGAAATTCAGTTCCTGAACTGAAGGTCCATTTCGCAACACAGTTTTCACCCTGTTGAGATCAAAATTTGGTGACACTATAGTTGAATAAAATTTAGGTTTATTAGTTAGGTTTCCAATGCACCAGACGGATCGATAATATCCATGGTGTACTAGAAGTTATGCATTGTACAATAAAGGGGGAAAAACTACTATGCAAGGGCTTGCATAGCCATTGGATGGGGGACCCCCACTAGTGGGGGTCCCCCATCCAATGGCTCTAGAGGGGCTTGCATGGTGCAAGCCCTTCTAGAGTAGTTTTTTCCATAAAGGGGTATACGTTCTGTCCCTGTTTGGGACTGCTATATGTTCTGTTGATTTAAAATGTAATTTAAATAGTAAACGACAGTAAAAATGAATGAAACCACTTTCAATGGTTAGCTAACAGATTTATCTTCGCTATGGTATAGGGTTCCGCATCATAACATTTTCTTACAGCAGGGTGAAAGTATTACAGAACGAGAATCGACAGCCAGTGCTGCTCTGGACTGCAGTCCAGAGCCGCACTCCGAACCAGTTTCCGTCACCTTTTTAGCATAGAAACAGATTAAAACTCTTATGGGGTTCTAGGTCGTCGAGTCGGCTTCGATATGAGCCCTCAATATGAGCCCTCGAACGCAACATTCCGATTTGTAATCAATTAACTGTGATTTTTACAAGGTTCGGGTACGAAAATTTCAGTTTTAACGGGTCTAAATGGAAAAGACCTATCACGTCATTAAAGACCATATTTTCCAGCTAAATCATAACACAGCGTTCGTTATTACTCGGGCCATCATATGTGATTAGTTTCCGTCAATTTAACGGTGGTTTTCAATTCGGGTTTTGCATCGAACACTTGTATTACATACATTGGTTCGCACAAAAAGTATATATGAAATTGATTGGTAATTTGAATTGAAATAGGTAAAATTAGCAAGAAGCAAGCATTATACTTGCCCGACGACGGTACGGCAGCGGCAACAGCGCGATCGCAACACAAGCGCGGCACGGCAACTCGACTTGGCTCGAGCTCGAGTTCTCGGCAGCGATGGCTGCTGCGTCGACGACGACAAAGGACAGAATGATGCTGGAGATGGCTTGGATGGCGATGACAGCGGATGGAATAGCGGAGTTTCCGAAGATTGCAGGTGTTCGACGGTGAGGGTGCAGGCATTGGGGTTCGGGTGCAGGGTTAGTGGTTGGTTGCAGGGTTCTTGGCGTCGAGGTTGGGTGTGCAGGTGAGGTGAGGAGGAGGCGAGCTGTTGTGGAGGAAGGTGTAGTGATGGTGCACTGGTGTCTAGGTAGAAGTAGTGAGGAGGTGGTAGTGGTGATCTTGATGACGGCGGTAGTGGGTGTTGGCTGCTGCGACTTCGATGATGGAGTCGAGAGGGTGATGGAGTTAATCGGAGATGACGGGTTTTGGGTTGAGGAAGATGGTGGTCTCGGCTTCGATGGCGATGGGGCGATGATGGGTTGCTCGGTTGATGCAATGGAGGAAGGAGGTTGCAGAAGGAAAGGGGAGATAGTGTAGGAGGTCGTGGTGGTGGTCACGACGATGGCAGGGAGGCTCGGTTTTGTATGAGAGAGGGGGAGAGAGAGAGACGGGGTTGAGGGAAGTTTAGCGAGCGTGCGCGCGCGAGGTCGTGGGTCGAGGAGTGGGGACGTGGTCGCGACGAGGAGCAGGGGCATGGGGACGAGCGGCGGGGACGTGGGGAAAGATAGAAAGACTCAGGAACAGAAAAAGGTGGGGAAGAAGAGGACGGGTCGGGTAAGGGGCTTGGACCGGGTATGGGTATAGGCTTGGGCCGGGATTTTAGTTTAGGAAAAATTTAGAATTTAAAAATATGCACATAAGTTCCTACAAAATAACGAGAAAATAGAAAAACATTCAAGGGGACTTGGAAAAATATGCAAAAAAATTATTTACGGAACATGGAAATTAATTGGGATTAAAGAGGTATTAATTTGGTTGTTTAATAGGAAATTGTGGCGGAGATTTGGGTTTGGATTTGTGGGAAATTTAAAAAGAAATGAGAAGGGATAATTGTTTGGGCTTGGGAAAAGATGTGGGTCGGGCCTCCAGAAGAATTTAGAAAGAAAAGAGTGTGATTAAATAAGGACTTGGGTTTATGGTTTTAAGCCTTAAGTTTGGTAGCAAAAGAGTTAGGGAATATATTTATTTAAATACGGATTTAAATACAAAGTGAGACCGGTTATTACAAAAGACTTCATCGCGAGGCGACCGGGCGGCCTCCTGCTCGGTTCAACCACTATGGGCAGCTCCCTACCCAACAGCACAGTGGACCCAAAGGCCCAACGGTGGATCCCTGAGCCTCATATTAAACCAGATGGCAGGCCTCTACCCTGCGTATGTACCCTAAGAAAGCAAACTCCTAACATGACCCAAGTAAAAAAAGCTCGAGTTCGGTCGATAGCCGACCCGAACAGACGAAGCGACGTCTCCGTTATGACGTCGCCCTCTCGGTGATCCACTGACGTCATCGGGGATACGCGCGAAAATTAAGGCATACGGTGAGACGCCATGTGGACTCAAGGATCGAAACGACGCAATCGCCAAAAGCCATGTCGTTCCCGGGCAATCCACATCATGATTCTCGATGCCAAACTGAGCAAAAGAAAAACCGAGTAGGCTACTCTCGATCCGACCCATGAATAGGTTGGAACGAGAGTGGGGGGCTAATGATGGTGCTCAAAAGTGGTATTTCCCCATATCACAACATGCAGCAGATGGCGTGTCCCAAAGGCTACGGAGCTGGAGTAAATATGATGCTTTAGGGACGTACCTTGGATCCTCGTCTCTGAGGACACACCCGACCTTCCAGTAGACCTCCCTGAGTACTTCCATATTCACCTAACGAACAGCCTCCAACTCGTCTTCGAGGCTCCCGACGTGCCAAGCTTCTTAGGCCTCCAGCTCGTCTCCAAGCCCTTGACATGACGAATCTCCTCGACCTCTAGCTCGTCTCCGAGCCTCCCGACGTGCCGAGCTTCCTCGGCCTCCAGCTCGTCTCCGAGCCCCTGACTTGCCGAGCTTCCTCAGCTCTCCCGATCAACCGAGAATGCAGAGCCCAAGCGCCTCCGCAACAGCTTCGCGTATCTCGCCAAAGCGAGATATCCACCGCCCTATGCTCCGCGTCCCACGCAGGCTCGTTCCCCCATTAATGAGTGGATCCCGCCATTAACGCGGATGTAACGTAAGGGCGTAACTGACGGCGAGTGTCACGCCCCGCTTCCCAGAGTACGCTAAGGTAGGCACGTGACATAGCCAACCATACTACCTGTCGATAGGAATTGTCCTTCCACAGTCACATTACGGCTGTAGAGATATCAAGAACAAAAATAAAACTATCTAGTACATGTCTATAAGCCAAAATTAATGAGTCAAGAATAATGATATGCGGAAGCAAGGATACAATAAAAGAACTACCTGGAAGGTAAAACTACATACCGACAAGAACTTCACCGCTCGGTCTAACAGTGGCAATACTCCTGACCAGTCTGCAACAAAGGTAGAAGGATCCGGGCCATGGAAAACCCAGACGTCAGCGCGTCATAACATCAAGCAATAATAAAACAGGGGTAACAATACATGCAAGTATGCGTATAAATGGTAAAACAAGCATAACAGTGATATAAGTAAGGACAATGGGGTAATGTGTAGTGAGTTATCTAAACTGGTCCATTGGGTTAACTACTCTCAAGTCTTTGAAATAAATTTGATGAATCATCGATGTAACTCAATAGTATCCCGTGCATGCCCGGGACCACGGTTTAAGACTCTCGGGCTGAAACCGAGACATGCCGCTAGGCACTAAAAGGAAAAGGGTAAAGACGAACGATGTCAGCAGCATCATCCCGAGGCGGGCCTAGCCTCCAAAACTGATCAGTATAAGCAAGCAACTGTCGAGTTACAAGTTAGGATTTCATCATTGATTTTCCCATACCCCCAAGTTATATGTATTCAAGTCAGGTATTAAGTAATCAAGAACTAATGCCAACTCAGGATCAGATAGGTACATGTTTGTCTGGATAGACAACAAGAACGGTCCGTAAGGACTACATGTCAGGTTTGTTGGCATTAGACACAAGATCAGGTAACAGGTGAATCCATGGTACATCAGGTCAAGCCAGGTAATATATAAAGGTGTCACGTTATGTCAAGAGTTGTACGGTATCATGTCGGATCAAGTAATATGTGTAGCCAGTCATGTCAGGGTGTACAAGATATCACGTGGGTGCTCATAATCAACTAGCAAAATCATGGTTATAAATAAACAAGCATGAGTATTATGAGAACAATAAACTGACACATGTAATATGATATGCTAATAGGTACAGATTAAACTACTTGGATGCACGGTTATCAGTTTGGGTTTAAGGGATAATTTTTAACATTTCATGAATGCAGTATAACAAATGTGGATGATAAAATCATATTAATATGTACCAAAACAATCTAGAGATGCAATTGAATATAGATCAGGTTAGATGTATGCAAACGGTCGTCCGACAGGGTATAAAATATAAAAGGGTACTGTGGGTTATGCAAATAATTGTTATAAGATTTAAATATGAGTGCGGGTACTATGCATAATAGAACTAAATGCAAACTGGTATGTTTCGAGCCATGAATCTAAAATGATATAATGGGACGTCGAAATGTAAAAAAATGGAATTCTGGTATTAAAATGGAAACTACAGGTTTAATTTGCACTCGAGTAGGTATATAGCAATTTAAATAGCATATATAGTAAGTTTAATAGCATGTAGCAAGTTTCACTTGCCTCGACGGATCGCGATACGGTATACGGAACGAGTCCAAACAACGCACGAGGGGATCACATGGGTCAGAGACGCTCGCTGGTCGTCGGGATCGTCGCCGTCACGGCCAACTCCGGCGATCTGCCGAAATAGTTCCTTTTGCCCTGCTAAAACCTCCTTGCTTTGTTTAATAGTTGCCCGAATAGCTTCATCAGCAACATTCTCATCATTAACAATGCTATCCCCTTCCACTACCTCAAAGCTTTCACCTTTTTCAGCAGCAACCCTAAAAGACTTCATTTTGCAAGCAACCCCGTTAAAATCAAACCTGCTTCTTCCACAAATTGCAGCAAGATGAGGCTATTTCCAGCAACTTGATGTTGGGATTAAAAAGGGAAGAAACCCAGGTGATGCCATTTGATCCCCAAACGCAAACCTCAGAAATGACAAGCCTTGAAGAATTTCATGAAACTTTCACAAATAACCCAAAAA
The DNA here is from genome assembly GCA_030015575.1 of Agapanthus africanus. Taxonomy (NCBI): domain Eukaryota; kingdom Viridiplantae; phylum Streptophyta; class Magnoliopsida; order Asparagales; family Amaryllidaceae; genus Agapanthus; species Agapanthus africanus. The sequence continues at coordinate 213,815,849 of CM057339.1, forward strand.
GGATGATGCAGAATCTGGGAAACAAAGGCGATAGAGACGGTCTCTGCATTGCTGCTCAGGTGGGGTTGCAGCGACGACGAAGTCTCGGAGAAGAAGGATGATAACGAGGGCGATAGGTTTGGATATAAGGAAGATGAGTGCTCGGGTGTGAGAAGGTGGAAATGACGGTGATGCTGCTGGTGAAGGCGCTGTAGGTTGTGTTTGTGGCGATGGTGTGGCGAGCTTGAAGAAAGAAGAAGGAGAAGGCGGCGGCTCCTAAGGCGAGGGTGGTCTCCGGAAGGAGGTGATCGCGAGAAGGCAAGGTGGTGTCTTGGGTGAGCTTCTTGATCTTGAGAAGTGGTGGTCGATTTGATGGATGGTGGCGATGAGGGTAGGCCGACGAGGCGATTGGTGATGAGGGGCGACGGCGACAGAGGAGGTGGCCGTAGTGGGTTCTCGGATGTGTAGATTTTTGTTGCAGGCGGAGTTGGGTTGGATGTCGGGGTCGAGGGGTTTGTAGAGGAGGAGAGAAGGGAAGAGGGAAGATAGAGATGAGTGGAGGAAGGGGAGGTGGTCGATGAAGGCGACGAGGGTAGGCGAGGTAGCGGGCGTGGGTTTCGCGATGAGAGAGCGGAGGCGGGAACAATTGAAGAAAAGGAAGGAGGAAGGTGAGAGTAGGGAGACGGAGGTGAGCGGATCTCGTGAACAGGAGATGCGAGAAGAGAGAGAAACGCAGGAGGAGAAAGAAAATTGGCTTGTTGCGGGGAGAGAGAAAGAGATAGCACACGAGTGAGAGAGAGAAAAAGAAGAGAGAGAGAGCGAGAGCTGAGAAAAGGAAATGAGAAACAGCGAGAGAGAGAGAGAAAGAGAGCGCTCGTGGGCCCAGCTAAATGAAGGAAGGCTTCTGATTGGCTCGATGGGGGAAAAGAAATAAAATTTAGAAAAGATTTTACAACTAAAAAGATTTCTCAGTTCCCAGTTTATTAACAGTAAAATCTAAGGAGTAAATAAAAATAAAATAATTAGTTTGAATTTAGGCGGACAACAAAATATATCAGAAATGTGCCCGGGTCGGGTCCAAAATTTTGAATTTGAAGTATGAAAATTATTAGCCAGCTTCAAAATTTAAAATGAAAGATTATAAGACAGAAATGCATACCCCCAAGAACGGACGCACGCACATGCGTGTAGCCATCCAAATACGTCTGTTTCACTGAACGGGACGAGAACGCGATGCAAGAACGCTACCACAGGGTTAGGGGTATTAAGCAGGCCATGCAATGTATTTTAATAAATATTTTCAGTGACTAAAAAGTTATATGTTAAAACATGGGATGCCAGATGAAATGCCGATATGCAGTTTATACTAGATGCACGTGTCAAAGCAACGAGTCAGGGTAAACTATAAATATAAATCAAACAAGTTCAAGGAAGCGGGTCGAGTCGAATGCAATGTACCAAGTAACTACCATTCGTATCCAAACACGATAAATCAAGAATAGACCATGGATAAGTAAATACGGAAACTGGAATTGGTATAAATGAACTCGGGTGTTACATTATACCCAACTAGAAAAGAATTTTGTCCTCGAAATTCCAAGAACAAGATAGGATAAACAAACAAGAAATTTCAAGAATAGATATGGAAACTTCTGTCGAATTTCATCACCTCGTTCCCAACCTGGTTCTCCATGCGAGCGATTACTCCAAGAAACAAGTACAAGAGGGATAACTTTGATCATACGAACCTTTCCTCTTCGATCCACAATTGATATCGGTCGCTCCTCAAAGGTTAAATCTTCTCGTACAGTCAGTTTCGAATGATTCAATGCATGTGTTTTATCTCGAACATATTTACGGAGTTGCGATACATGAAACACGTCATGACCATTCGCCAAGGATTTCGGTAACGCCAAACGATCAACCACTTCTCCAACACGTTCCAAGATCAAAAAAGTTCTAATAAATCGAGGACTAAGCTTTCCTCGACTTCCGAAACGAATAACTCTTCTAGTTGGTGATATCTTCAAATTTCCGAATCACTAACCCCGAATTCCAGAAATCTCCTCGATGTATCTGCCCAACTCTTCTGTCGGTCTTGTGCTGCTTCTATATGATTTCGGATAGTATTAACCTTCTCAACTGTATGCACAACTAAAATTGATCCCCACAATTTTTATTCACCGACATCGTCCCAACAAACAAGTGAACGACACTTGCGACCATATAATACTTCGAATGGAGCCATCTGAATAGTCGCCTGAAAGCTATTGCTGTAAGAAAAACTGTACCAAATGTAGATGATCCTCCCATGAACCCTTGAAGTCCAACATGCAGGCTCTCAACATGTCTTCAAGAGTTTGGATCATTCTCCGATTGGCCATCTGTCTGAGAGTGATAGGTTATACCAAACTTCAAACTAGTCCCCAAACCTTCCTGTAAATTCCTCCAAAAGTGCGATAAGAATCGGGTGTCACGATCGGACACGATGCTCACCGGTCCTCCGTGCAATCTTACTATCTCCTGTATGCACCGTTCTGCCAAAGCTTCTGTTGATCGATCATCTCGAAAAGAGATGAAATGAGCTGCCTTGGTCAATCCGTCAACAATCACCCAAACTGCATTGTTGCCTTTTGGACTCCGCGGTAAAGCCGTCACGAAATCCATGGTTATATGTTCCCACTTCCCGTGAGGGATCGGAAGTGGTTGCAATAAACCAGCAACCCGTTGATGTTCAGCCTTAACTTGCTGACACACCAAACACTTTGCTACAAAGCGGTAATCTCCCGTTTCAAGCCTTTCCACCAGAATTGCTGTCGTAGCTCTCGGTACATCTTCATGCCTTCTGGATGTACGGAATAGGCGGAACTGTGTGCCTCCTTCATAACTTCTTCACGAATGTCTCTTTTGGCACACACAAATAGCTGCCATATCGCAACGAACCAACTTCATGAATCAATAAGTCCGTTCGAAGTCCGGCTTTAACCTGTTCTCGAAACTTCTGTAATCTTGGGTTCTGCAATTTCGCTGCTTTTAAAAAAAATTCTCGATCAACGACGACTGTACTTGCAGCGACATCAACTGTCCTGAAAAATGCGGTAGCATGATCTCCAACTCGAATCTTCGAAAGTATTCAATAAGTTCCTTTTGTGCAGTTAACGTCCGAATTGCTGGTAACCGACTAAGCGCGTCCGGTACAACATTAACTTTTCCCGGATGGTACTTAAGATCAAGATCGTAGTCAGCCATCAGCTCCAACCATCTACGCTGCCTCGTAAATAGGCCTTCTGAGTGAACACTTACTTTAGGCCTTTGTGGTCGGTGAATACTTCGACCCCTTTCGCCCAATAAGTAGTGTCTCCAAATCTTCGAAATGAAAATCACACCTGCAAACTCCAAGTCATGAGTTGGGTAATTCCCCTCAAGGGTCTTCAACTGTCTCGACGCGTAGGCTATAACCTTCCCATACTGCATCAAAACACATCCCAATCCTTTCCCAGATGCGTTGTTATGAAACACCAATCCTCTGAAACTTTCTGGCACGGTTAAAACATGTGTGGTTATCAATCTCTGCTTCAACGCCTCAAAAACTGATGCACACTTATCCGTCCATACCAACGGTACTTCCTTGCGCGTAAGCTTGGTCAAGGCTCAGCCAAACGAGCAAAATTCTCCACCAACCTTCTATAGTATCCTGCAAGTCCAAGAAAACTTCTGATCTCTACAACGTTCTTCGGGATCGGCCAATCTTGAACTGCTGCAATCTTCCCTGGATAAACGGCGATTCCATCTCCAGCTACGATATGCCCCAAAACTTTACTTCTTCAAGCCAAAACTCGCACTTGCTCATCTTTGCATACAATCCTTCTTGCATCAATGTCTGCAGTGCAATCTTCGAGTGTGCCGCATGCTCTTCAATACTCTTTTGAGTAGACCAGAATATTATCAATGAACACCACTATGAACTGGTCCAGAATGGTGAAAAGATTCGGTTCATCAAGCCCATAAATATCACCGGTGCATTCGTTACTCCGAAGGCATCACTAATACTCGTAATGTCCATACTGAGTTCGGAACGCGGTCTTGCAAATATCTTCTGATTTAACTCGGATCCGATGATATCTGAACCGCAAATCCATCTTCGAGAATACCCTCGCGCCACTAAGCTGCTCAAATAATTCGCCAATGCGAGGGATCGGGTACTTGTTCTTAATAGTCACCCGGTTTAATTCTCGATAATCGATGCACATCCTCCTTGTGCCATCTTTCTCCTTTATTAGAAGAACTGGAGCTCTCCAAAGTGAGTTGCTGCTGCGAATCCACTCCTTCTCTAGAAATTCGGTGACCTGCTTCTTGACTTTCTTCCAACTCCACTGGTGCCATCGGGTAATGCGCCTTTGAGATTGGTGCTGCACCAGGAACAAGATTAATCGCGAACTCCACATCTCGTTTCGGCGGTAAACCCGAGGTGTCTTCAAACACGTCCATGAATTCTCGAACTAAAGCCGGCGCTTCTTTCTTATCAACTTCCATCGACGGAAGAACCTGGTTTGTCGGCCTAGCCCTAAACTCGACCGGCCGACAGAAAAGGTTCCACCAGCAAAACAAGCTCCGGATGTCCGGGAATCTGGAGAATCACTTTCCTTTCCTTACAATCTATATGAGCGTGGAAAATGTCGCGAAAAAAATCCATTCCTAAGACAACAACAAACAAAGGGGTGCACCAGGATTGAATAATCCTAATGCGGAGAAAAACAAGAACAAGTAAGATATCGAGATGACTTCATCCGAAGTCAAGATACAGAAGAGGATTAAGCACGGTAAACATGATTCAAGCTGGTGATAAAACAAGAACTGGTAAGCAATGAAACCGAGAGAAGCAAGGTAATATAACGACCATGAAACAAAGAAGTGAATCAAGACCAGGACTCCAAGTTACTTAAATAGAGTACCGCATTGTAACCATGCTGCAGTTCATGGGTACAATTACATAACTCCACTCAAGTCGCCCAAATCCTAGTATCAGAATCAAAGAACAGGGAGAAACAATAGGGAACCAAAAGATTTTCAGTCGAGATGCAAAGTCGTTTGCATATCGTCAAGACAAAGATCAAGAGAAAGATATGATTCAAGAATCATGATAACAAGGTGGCAAGACATGTTCCTAATCACGTGTATTCTGATTCGTGTATTGGGTCCAATACCCAACTACAAAAGAATCAAACTCGATTAACCTATATCCTATGTCTCTGATACCAAAAGAACTATGTCACGCCCCGCTTCCCAGAGTACGCTAAGGTAGGCACGTGACATAACCAACCATGCTACCTGTGGATAGGAATTGTCCTTCCACAGTCACATTACGGCTGTAGAGATATCAAGAACAAAAATAAAACTATCTAGTACATGTCCATAAGCCAAAATGAATGAGTCAAGAATAATGATATGCGGAAGCAAGGATACAATAAAAGAACTACCTTGAAGGTAAACTACATACCGACAGGAACTTCACCGCTCGGTCTAATAGCGGCAATACTCCTGACCAGTCTGCAACAAAGGTAGAAGTATCTGGGCCATGCAAAACCCAGACGTCAGCGCGCCATAACATCAAGTAATAATAAAACAGGGGTAACAATACATGCAAGTATGAGTATAAATGGTAAAACAAGCATAACAGTGATATAAGTAAGGACAGTAGGGTAATGTGTAGTGAGTTATCTAAACTGGTCCATTGGGTTAACTACTCTCAAGTCTTTGAAATCAATTTGATGAATCATCGATATAACTCAATAGTATCCCGTGCATGCCCGGGACCACGGTCTAAGACTCTCGGGCTGAAACCGAGACGTGCCACTAGGCACTAAAAGGAAAAGGGTAAAGACGAACGATGTCAGCATCATCATCCGGAGGCGGGCCTAGCCTCTAAAACTGATCAGTATAAGCAAGCAACTGTCAAGTTACAAGTTAGGATTTCATCATTGATTTCCCCATACCCCCAAGTTATATGTATTCAAGTCAGGTATTAAGTAATTAAGAACTAATGCCAACTCAGGATCAGGTAGGTGCAGGTTTGTCTGGATAGACAACAAGAACGGTCCGTAAGGACTACATGTCAGGTTTGTTGGCATTAGACACAAGATCAGGTAACAGGTGAATCCATGGTACATCAGGTCAAGCCAGGTAATATACAAAGGTGCCACGTTATGTCAAGAGTTGTACGGTACCATGTCGGGTCAAGTAATATGTGTAGCCAGTCATGTCAGGGTGTACAAAATATCACGTGGGTGCTCATAATCAACTAGCATAATCATGGTTATAAATAAACAAGCATGAGTATTATCAGAACAATAAACTGGCACATGTAATATGATATGCAAATAGGTACAGATTAAACTACTTGGATGCACGGTTATCAGTTTGGGTTTAAGGGATAATTTTTAACATTTCATGAATGCAGTATAACAAATGTGGATGATAAAATCATATTAATATGTACCAAAACAATCTAGAGATGCAATTGAATATAGATCAGGTTAGATGTATGCAAACGGTTGTCCGACAGGGTATAAAATATAAAAGGATACTGTGGGTTATGCAAATAATTGTTATAAGATTTAAATATGAGTGCAGGTACTATGCATAATAGAACTAAATGCAAACTGGTATGTTTCGAGCCATGAATCTAAAATGATATAATGGGACGTCGAAATGTAAAAAAAAATGGAATTCTGGTATTAAAATGGAAACTACAGGTTTAATTTGCAATCGAGTAGGTATATAGTAATTTAAATAGCATATATAGTAAGTTTAATAGCATGTAGCAAGTTTCACTTGCCTCGACGGATCGCGATACGGTATACGGAACGAGTCCAAACAACGCACGAGGGGATCACATGGGGTCAGAGACGCTCGCTAGTCGTCGGGATCGTCGCCGTCACGGCCAACTCCGGCGAACTGCCGAAATAGTTCCTTTTGCCCTGCTAAAACCTCCTTGCTTTGTTTAATAGTTGCCCGAATAGCTTCATCAGCAACATTCTCATCATTAACAATGCTATCCCCTTCAACTACCTCAAAGCTTTCACCTTTTGCAGCAGCAACCCTAAAAGACCTCATTTTGCAAGCAACCCCGTTAAAATCAAGCCTGTTTCTTCCACAAATTGCAGCAAGATGAGGTCATTTCCAGCAACTTGATGTTGGGATTAAAAAGGGAAGAAACCCAGGTGATGCCATTTGATCCCTAAACGCAAACCTCAGAAATGACAAGCCTTGAAGAATTTCATGAAACTTTCACAAATAACCCAAAAAGGATGATGCAGAATCTGGGAAACAAAGACGATAGAGACGGTCTCTGCATTGCTGCTCAGGTGGGGTTGCAGCGACGACGAAGTCTCGGAGAAGAAGGATGATAACGAGGGCAATAGGTTTGGATATAAGGAAGATGAGTGCTCGGGTGTGAGAAGGTGGAAATGACGGTGATGCTGCTGGTGAAGGCGCTGTAGGTTGTGTTTGTGGCGATGGTGTGGCGATCTTGAAGAAAGAAGAAGGAGAAGGCGGCGGCTCCTAAGGCGAGGGTGGTCTCGGGAAGGAGGTGATCGCGAGAAGGCAAGGTGGTGTCTTGGGTGAGCTTCTTGATCTTGAGAAGTGGTGGTCGGTTTGATGGATGGTGGCGACGAGGGTAGGCCGATGAGGCGATTGGTGATGAGGGGCGACGGCGACAGAGGAGGTGGCCGCAGTGGGTTCTCGGATGTGTAGGTTTTTGTTGCAGGAGGAGTTGGGTTGGATGTCGGGGTCGAGGGGTTTGTAGAGGAGGAGAGAAGGGAAGAGGGGAGATAGAGATGAGTGGAGGAAGGGGGGTGGTCGATGAAGGCGACGAAGGTAGGCGAGGTAGCGGGCGTGGGTTTCGCGATGAGAGAGCGGAGGCGGGAACAATTGAAGAAGAGGAAGGAGGAAGGTGAGAGTAGGGAGACGGAGGTGATCGGATCTCGTGAACAGGAGATGCGAGAAAAGAGAGAAACGCAGGAGGAGAAAGAAAATTGGCTTGTTGCGGGAAGAGAGAAAGAGAGAGCGCACGAGTGAGAGAGAGAAAAAGAACAGAGAAGAGAGAGAGCTGAGAAAAGGAAAGGAGAAACAGCGAGAGAGAGAGAAAGAGAGCGCTCGTAGGCCCAGCTAAATGAAGGAAGGCTTCTGATTGGCTCGATGGGGGAAAAGAAATAAAATTTAGAAAAGATTTTACAACTAAAAAGATTTCTCAGTTCCCAGTTTATTAACAGTAAAATCTAAGAAGTAAATAAAAATAAAATAATTAGTTTGAATTTAGGCGGACAACAAAATATATCAGAAATGCGTCCGGGTCGGGTCCAAAACTTTGAATTTGAAGTATGAAAATTATTAGCCAGCTTCAAAATTTAAAATGAAAGATTATAAGACAGAAATGCATACCCCTAAGAACGGACGCACGCACGTGCGCGTAGCCATCCAAACACGTCCGTTTCACTGAACGGGACGAGAACGCGATGCAAGGACGCTACCACAGGGTTAGGGGTATTAAGCAGGCCATGCAATGTATTTTAATAAATATTTTCAGTGACTAAAAAGTTATATGTTAAAACATGCGATGCCAGATGAAATGCCGATATGCAGTTTATACTAGATGCACGTGTCAAAGCAACGAGTCAGGGTAAACTATAAATATAAATCAAACAAGTTCAAGCAAGCGGGTCGGGTCGAATGCAATGTACCAAGTAACTACCATTCGTACCCAAACACGATAAATCAAGAATAGACCATGGATAAGTAAATACGGAAACTGGAATTGGTATAAATGAACTCGGGTGTTACAGCGAGGATCTCGCATCGGCTCGCTCCATGCGACCACTATAAAAACCTCTCTCTCAGACGACTCAGATAACTCAAATGGATTCCAATACGCTGCTGCTCTGCCAATATTCCTCGTCACTAATTTGATCGTCGGAGGGTCTCCGGTGGTACAACCATCCCGGGACTTCCTTTGCAGGTAGCTCGGCGCAACACCAACCCATTAAGGTCCACACGCTCAAACCTCAAAAACTCTCAAACCAATCCCAACCGTCCGAGACCGCTCGCTACCAGATTGACGGAGGACAACATCTGAGGGAGAATCCGACCTCCATCACTGTCTATGTATCTATTTATATATATATAATACAAAGATAGTTGAAAAAATAAACTTTTACAAGTCAATGCATCTTTTTGGTTCCATTTCCCTTTTTTCGCCCTTGGCTTTTTCATATTCTTTATCTATTATTAAGCTTTTATGGTTTATAATAATTGATAGGAATTTCGAGAGAGAAAAAAGAGAGAAACAGTAATATTTGTATCTAAATAAAAAAAATAACTTGAAATATCATACATCTTTATTTAACACAATGAAAACAATAATATTTCAAATAACAATATTACTTTACATTTGCTTATATAAATTATATTTGTTTCAAGAGTTTTTTACTTAAAACCCTCAAAACTTAGGTAATTACTGAAAACTCCCCCAAAACTTTGTAATCGCTTATCATCCAAAAACTTTTAAGTTGCTTCATTTTATCCTTTCCGGATTTTTCATCCAAAAAAAATATGGTCGTCAGCTAATTTATAACATTCTCATCTACCTCATTTATAACCTCACAACTCTATTCGGTAAAACCGTCATTACCTCACAACTCTATTCAGTAAAACCGTCATTTCTCTTTTGTTCTTCGTTTTCCTTTTGCTCTTGATCTGGACCCTTTACGTAGGGCAACTGAAGAACTTTCCTCCTTCGCTTCCAATTTTCCACTCACACGAAGCTTACAACTAAGCCCACGTCCGCATTACACTGTTTCATAGCTGGAAAAGATTGGAAGAAAAGACATATATTTCATTACCAATTGGAGGATTTGAAGAGTAATTTCTAAACCATGATTTTGAATTGGGGCTCTAATCGGAAATTTTAGATAGAAAAGAGTAAAGCCGAGTGGGTTGGGATGGTTTTAATAACCTAGCCGACTTTTCAGTTAACTGGTTAATGAAGTAAGGAAAACAGCTAGTAAGGAGTTTAAAAGCAACTTCAAAGTTTTTAGGAGATAATAAACGATTTCAAAGGTTTTTTTGTTAGTTAGCTAAGTTTTGGGGTTCCTAGGTAAAAAAACCCTTGTTTTCAAGTTTATGCTAAAATTTATTAGGTAATGAATCGATAGAAAAAGAACTTTTGGTTAAAATATCGACATATCTATTATTTGTGTTGGTTCATAACCATAATGCATAACATAAACTTAACAACATAAACTTAACGTTTGTATTAGCAAACTATAAATCGAAAAACACCAAAATATTATATTTATTTAGGTATCATGATTGTTCTCGGTATCTACTTACATGTCGCAAATATACGGTATTTATATCAAAAAATACCAAAAGCTTTTGTTAATCGAACCGAAATTTAGCCTTTATGTAATCAAGAAATATAAAATAAAGATTTAAGTTGTCATATAATAATTCTTATAAAGAAAAAAATTAAATGCTATATTGTTATTCAAATAAAAAGACAAACTGTTTAGAAAATTGAAAATTATCTCTCTTGTATTGATGCCGAGTAAGGGGTGTACGGAACACGTGCAAATAAAAACCCTCTGATTTTCTGCCATGTCAGCGGCACTCATATGTCAAAATCGGTAATTTTGATTTATATTGTACTTGAAATAAAATATAAAGGTACCATTCATCTGTAACAAACTTCCCAACGCTGAAAGATTTTAGGTTCACATTATCTCTGTAGCTCTTCTCATCGCCACGTTCTCATCCCTCGAACTAATTATTTAAAAATCTTTATGACGTTAAAATATACAAACGAAGCATCGCTTATTCAGTAATTAGATTATTCAGCATGCATATTATATAGTATATGATTGCTTTTTTAAAACTGTATTCTATAGTTATTTTTCTATCAAAACCATTTATGATACTTATAATTCATGCAAAACTAAAAATAAACGACAGCTCTATTTAATTTTTAAGAAGTACAATATTTATAAAGAAATCTCATAATCCATAAAAATTCCAATTAATGAAGATTATTTGGAGCCGGAAGAAGATGGTTATGTAGTTTCTTTTATCCCATGTATTGCTTACATATTAAATTATAACAACTGTGTGTTATGTACGAATTCATCTATAAATATAATGGATCGTTTTCAATCCCACAAGTTACGCATATAGTCCAATCCGAATATTGGTCATAAAGTGAACTTTTGGCAAGCTATATTTATGATCGGTATTGTCCATCATGATCTTCATGGCCTAAAGTATATGCACATCATTTTTTTTTGTGATTTTTATATGTTACATCCGTTTATTTGATTATAGGAAATGTCCATTGTGTGTAAACCGTAAATCTGTGACCCTCAAATGCAGTCATAAGAATCATCCAAATCATCTTTTTTTGCATGTCTTTATATCTGTTTACCAAGATGATCGGTGCCGGTCATTCGAAAAATCCGATAGATACTTGACTTTTCGACGGTTCGGTTGAGTATCTTTTCCTCATGTCTGTGGGACTCACATCCCTTAATTGTCGGAGAAAAACAGGCCAAGAAAAGGGAGAACAAGGGTGCTCCCCAAAAACTATGAAACCATATGAGGTGTGATATGCGAATAGCACCTTTTTTTTTATCTGATATTTTTTTGTTGTGACTGAGAGGGAGCCATATGAACACTAACCACTCCATGCCCATTTTGTCCTCTAATTTTAATGACATAATTACCCCTGCGCTTTCCAGCAATGACCGTGACACGTGTCCTCTGAACTGCGGCTCGTGAACAGCGAGCACACGCGTCGCTCGGTCGCGAATCGACTCATGTTGGCTGTGCTGTGCGGATTAACTATGCATGTAAAAGTCATGCTGGAGAGTGACACGTGTAATTAACACTGTGGGCCCCCGTGATAGAAAGGACATGACAAAGAGGGTTGGTGTTTGCTGTTATGATGGCTGGAGCGGATCATCTGTGTTTGCTCCTTGGCGTACCCGAAAGCGGGAAGGGAGGCGTTACACCGACCAACAACCCACGTCAAATGGCTTTAGAAAAGGAAAACAATTTTTTAGGGGCCCACCCACTCAAAATTGTGTGATTTGGAAAAATTTTGATATTAAAAAATAGAAGAAAATTCAAGCTAAAAAGAAAAAATTAAAATTAAATGCAAGATAGAAAGAGTAGGAGAAAGAAAATAAATTGTTGGTTGCACTGCAATTGCTTTATTTATTGGGTTTATAAAAAGAGATTTTGTGGGGGCTGGAACTTAGGATGGTTACCAACCCAATTAGGTGTTGTGGTAAAATCTCTTACTATCGTTCAATAGATTATAGGTCTGGAGGGATCAGACTCGGAAGGCATCAGGCTTATACGTGTTATACGACAGCGACGAGCTTTTATCTCAAAATTTTGAGATATGCTATTATAAATCAGTTTCTTTCATTCTGCTCTGTTATAAGTTGTCTTCTCATTTAAATGAACAATTAACAAATTATTTTTTAATTGTCTCTATTCATATTCGTCTAGGTCTATCTTAACTTCTAATTGCATCGTTATCTACACTTCAGACACCTTCTAACTGGGGAATTCATTGGGGTCTTTCGCACATGTTCAAACTATTTTAATCGGTTTCTTCTTATCATAGCCTCTATAAGTAAAACCTTCAACTTATCATGAACATATTCCTTTATTATCTTATCTTTTAACGTATTATTGCCACTTCTCCATATAAACTTTTAACAAGCATGCCTTTTAAACCTGCATGCCATGACTAGCCAAGGGAAAACAAGAAACATTCCCTATTAATTAAAGTCTGAGCTAGGATTTCCCAGTCTAAGATCCTAGTCAATCTAAGATACTATTTTCTATATAAAAAATTATAAGAAAATATCTCAAAAGAGAAAGTTAAATTGGGGCCCATGCATAAATAAAAACCATTGATTGAACTGTATTCTATCATATTTCAATTGTTTTGTGTTTTAAGTCGTATTCATCAAAGTAAAACTTTGACCTTAGCATCTAATCTTTCATAGACACTAGTCATTTTAATTAACAAAATACAAAACCTAGTCATCGAGAATAAACAAACTATATAAAATCAAAGAAAAAGTCATCGAATCTTAATTAGAAGAAAATTATCATGAGTTGCATGCTCACTTCAGATGGTATTTAATTACCTCAGCTCAAGGTAAAAATAACCATATAAACATGAGGAACCGAGGCTTGCAATGTCCCTGAAGGCCCTTCCCCGCAGTGGTCTCATCCAGAGACGGGTGGGGCATAAGAGGCTTTATCACATCGGTCTCTGGGCGAGGACATTTTAGACAGTTGCTCGCAGGGACACTGCAGGCCCTTAGAGTCTATAAACAATGGGGAGCGATCCATTGCGAACTGGTCAACGTTTTTTAAAAATGGGAACTCTTGGTCTTCAACATATTTGAACGATCCGACCCGTTTAAGTTGATCGTCCTACCATCATGAAAATCAAAGAATATAAAGACCTCTAACAAATGCATCGATGGGTGCAAAAATGAACGCCGTTCGATAATGTAACATAAAGTTCAAGTTCACCCGATGCACATGTTAGAGGTCTTTAAATTCTTTGATTTTTCATACACGTATATTTGAGGATATGATGATCAACTTGAACGGATCGGATTGTTCAAATATGCCGTACATCGAGAGTTTCAATTTTTTAAAAATGCGGACCGATTTGGAATGGATCACTCCCATGGAAACAATTGTATTAGGCACTGATTTAATCATTAGGCTAAGCTCTTGTTATCAATATAAACACCCAACCAAAATATTAAGATAATAAATGAACAAAATAAGGAAATCAATTGGATGATAAATAATGATATAAAAACAAAGGAAGAACTCAGCTGTGGGACAATTTTTGGGAATTATCAAGTTTTTGGAAATATTTAGCAAAGTGGTGTTCCCCCAAAAATATTTAGTAGAATGGTAGTATTGGGTTGGTGATTAGCCCGAATTAGCAGTATTTAAATAAATCCACGCTTTTAAAGTGCGATTTTAAGCCAACAAATTCAAAACAAACTTGTAACTTTTGCTTGGTTGTAGGGATACTGGGGGTGTTTGTTTTTTTCAAACACCCACTTTAAAAATGCGGTTTCTAATATCCAAGTTGTTGATATTTTGAGTTTAAAACCATACTTTTAAAGTGCGATTTAGTTAACAAATGTTAAAACAGACTAATCTTCAGCCCAACACCATTTTCCTAAATGTTTTCGAGGGAACACCATTTTGCTAAATATTTCTGAAAAATTGACAATTACCAAAAATTGTCCCTCAGCTGTCTGCATGCACACAGAATATTCCAGGTTACAAATCCAACCTCCTGAGATTCCAAAAGAAGAGACAAAAATAAAAAAAAGTTTCTTTCTCTTTTTATTTCCTTTATATGATCAGCTTCTCAAAATTGAGCTCGCCAGCAAATTATCCACAGTACCTGAATGATTCTCAAATTAACCAGTATAATTTCTAATAAAGAAAACAAAATAAAAAGTGATACAGGAGAAATTATATCCTATAACTGGGTCCAAAAGTCTACTCTCCCTCATTTTTCCTTTTTCTTTATTATCATTGTTATCATCCGTCAATGTCTCCATGAACAAAAACTATAGGTATAATTTTTTTTATAAAATTCAATACCTTCAGCCCTGGCATCATGATTGAAGAAAAATTTACATATTTTTAAACAGCAACACAGCATGATACCTTGTATTAAAATCACATATCAATCGTGCATAGAAGAAAACATATTAAGATGAATAGTATCAGTTCTTCCATAAAAATATATCATTCCACGTGGTCCTTGTTACATTATCGTTGCATTATGCTGCCAACAATAAACATTCCTATTATTGTGTGATTTGTAATCAACATACATTCTAAATAATATTTCCCCATCAAAACCAATATACCAACTCTACAAGTCTACATGATATTACTCTAAAAATAATATATCATTACCGACCAACATACCTGGAACAAAGTAGCTCTTAGTTGCAACATGGCAAAAAAAATTAGTATAGTCTCATAATCGACAGCTCATCTCTAACAACCAAATAGTCAAATATTTAAACAAAAATGGAGGAAAAGTTGGTATAAGATCTAATATCCCCATTCAAACCCTCGTGAAACTGCAACTTTCCATCATTAATCAGAGCTTAAGTTTTAAGAACCATGTTGGCGTTTTCTTATTCTCAGGACATGCAATATAGATTTGTCAAAAAGTTTCTTGCAGAAAGGTGTTCACACCAGAATATTACATTTAATACCGTCCATTCTTCTGCTCGTTTGTATGTAGATAGCTGCTTTTGATCCGTGTTTCTATGTGCCAAATAACTTGAAGTGAATCTAGACCAAACAGGCACAACCCCTCCCTTAGACACGCTATAAGTGATATATAGCCGCGACCTAAGTCGAAAATTCCTTTAAACGCACTACAACGTGACATGTAGTTGCGATCTAATTGGAGACTTGGTTGTGTATGTTTGGGCCAAGGTTGAAAATAAGAGCAAGTAACGGATGGACAAGACGTACTAGGAATGGATTTAGCGTTGGAAAGCTTGCTTAAACTCGCAAATCTCATTTCTATGTTCTCTTAATTCCCGCTACTTTCAATTATCTCAACATCATTTCAAGAATGACAAAAAACAAGCACAAGACTAATTCTAACCTCACTAACCAACCCTAACCCTAACATATTCTTTTGAACATAAAATACAAACACTTAGGATAGAATTGAACAAACATATACATTTTCACTTAACTCGTCTAAATCAGGAACGCAAATACGAACTTTCTCCCAGTGGACGACGCGGACTCAACCGGCTAACTACCAAGCGACACCAACTTGATTACAGTAAGTAGAACAAATAGAACTTAAAGAACGCATAGCAAAAAAAACAACAATCAAAAGGTGTCTTTCTTTCATCAGTCAAAATATTTCTTGCAGAAAGGTGTCTTTCTTTCATTAGAATATACATGGTTGAAAAATGAGAATAATATAGAAATAAATTATGTATGATGAACTCTATAATGTTCTACACAGTTGCCTTGTGAAGAAACAATATGAACAATAATTTTTTTACAACTTTGTTACAAAGAAAGGGAAAAACCAAATATAATGCCACCAGGAAACGTTAACATCATATTTGATATTCATATGAGAAAATTGCTACCTTGTCAGCAAGTCCTTGTCAAAATAATAGTAGGTAAAGGGATCAAAATCATTCAAGTATCACAACCACCCAAAATATATAATAGGATGTGATCTTATCACCAACCCACTTTGAGTCATGAACAAAAAAAATAATAATTTAAGGTCCTGGTAGGTTACAAGTTTCGAAGGTTATGCAAATGGGTAAGAGTTCATCAAATTACAAAAGTGCACCAGCTATTTAGTTTGAATACAAGCAATCTCAGCAAATGAAAAAAAGCAGTAACAATTGAATTGCATAAAATAAAAAACACTTAGGTAGGTAGTAAAGCAGATAATATCTCTGACACCTAAAATGCTGAAGATATAAATTGCTTACAGTACAGCAATTATATTCCTGTTTCAATATTTTTTCCAGGAAACCGAATACCTCTATTATGCATAATATCAACCCTTTATATAGGAAAAAAACCCGTATAAGTTTAAAAGCATACATTTTATCTATGTCGGAGCAATGAGCTACGTGTATCGGCCTTCTGAGATCCTTTTTCATAAAATTAGAACCCCGACTAACATACTTGTTTGGGGGGTGGGGTGGGGGCCGCTCAAACATACCTAAAACTAGATCAATAGATGCATGCATTCGCTCAGTCGCCATTTGTTAAATTAACTTACGTCCAAAATTGCATATATTCACTCATACAGTTATAACATACACTCAAGCTTTTGGATGGCATCGGAAACATGCTATAAACAACCAAACAAAACATGTATAGCTTGACTTGGGCCCGATTTATGATGGTTATTTTTTTTCAATTCGAGACTAATATTTGACCTAAATTACTTTTACTTTTAACTCCGATACCTTTAGGGTTTTTTAAACATCGACAAATTTTAGGACTGATCATGCGTCCCTCTTGGATCTGAGACCCCACCGGAGATCGCACGTGATTTGAGATCTCACCACAGCCTCCCCTAATAGGCTCTCTGGTTTATGGTTAATTTACGATTTAATATTATGATGTCTTATTTTCAATTGTTTAATTGAATGATATTTGAGAGAATTAATATATGATGTGATCAAATTGGTATTTGAAATCAAAACCTTTTGATATACAACATGATAAATGAGAATGCTACAACCGTTTTCTCAGAATAGCATGCTAAAGTGTTAATGGAATGTATGTGATATAATCTTACATTTCTATTTATTTATAAATATAAAGAGAATAATGAATAAAAGAGGTCATAGGAGGGAATTCCTCCTATGGCGTCGAAATAATACAACCTCCATTTTTTTCAACGATCGGCATCCATCACCTCCATCTTTATCATGTAAGATGTGGATACACCAAATTTCACGTGATTCCACTAATTTTCACCATTGAATTAGCAACGTAAAAAGTTTTATTGTCAGTAAACCGTTAATTTTGCACCCACTAAATTAAAGGTGAAAAAATCATATGAAATTTGGTGTATCCACATCTTGAATGATAAAGATAGAGGTGATACGTGCCGATCGTCGAAAAAAATGGAGGTTTTATTTTCTCGACGCCATAGGAGGAAATTCCCTCCAATGGCACCTTTCCTCCATTATCCTCATATATATATATATATATATATATATATATATATATATATATATATATATATATATATATATATATAAGGGAGAATCTATTGCAAACCGGTTCGCGTTTTTTAAAAACGGGAACTCTTGATCCGCGACATATTTGAACGATCCGAAACCATTAAAATTGATCGTCCTACCCTCAAATGTATGTGTATGAAAAATCAAAGTATTTGAAGACCACTAACCCATGCATCGAATGAGTGCAAAATGAACGTCTTTCAATATAGCAACATAAATTTCATCCGATACATATGTTAGAAGTCTTCAAATCTTTTGATTTTTCATACACATAGATTTGAAGGTACGGTGATCAACTTGAATGGTTCGGATCGTTTAAATATGTCGTGGATCGAAAGTTCTCGTTTTTAAAAAACGCGGACCGGTTTGCAATAGAGCGCTCTCCTATATATATATGTATATAGAAAATTTCAATATAAAACCTATCACGTATCCTTGGTCTTTGGAAAATTGCATTTTCGCGTATATGTGTTGCATCGTATCGGATACCCGTACCTGTTTGCGTGCTTCATAGGCTTTTCCCCAGTTTAGTCATTTATTCGGATTATGTTCTATGAAACACGGATCCTTGTATAGGCCTCACGAATCGTCTTCGATCGCGTATCGGAACCCGAAACTCCTGAAAACTCTCGGATTCTTTCGGATTCGCTCGAATTTATAAATGTCTCATAAAGCTCTCTCAAATCGACACATCTTCTCTTTCACTAAAAAATTAAGGCACTCAAAAGTTTGAAAGTGTATTGAAAATCTAACATAATGCCATTATTTATTTATATTGTTATATATTGGTATGTATACCTTAATATATATTCATATTTAGGTAATTTAAAATCGATATAAAAACGTATCCCGTATCCTAGGTTTTTGGAAAATTGCGAATCCGTATCGTATCGTATCGTCTCCCGTATTTGTATCCAAAGCCATGCTACATAGATTAACACTGTTCAAGAACTATGGATTTTGTTAAGGACCTACATTTGGCATTCATTCTTGAACATGGAGTCTATCCTGACAATCTCCAAATAAACCGTAAACTCCATAGTCATTCTAAATCCTGAATAAGACCGAATCAGACCTATCTATTTTCATTGTACTTGATTCTGAAGCTTCATGGTTCTCAATTGTGCCTCTTTACCTTCACCAGATTCCACTACTGTAACTAAAGCTTGGAAAGTGGTAAGAAGTCTAAAGGAAATAAAAGATAGTTACTGATTGAAGGGTTTATACAAAATCTAACCTGACTATAGGGTTTCAGCTAGCAGCTGCTAATGAACCCGACAAGATCTATTTATTATAACATATATCAGGCGACAGGGGCTACTCTAGTTACAAGAAAGCCGAACAAGGAATAGAATCATGTAGGCAACTCTACTTGCAGAAGCATAACACAGAAATAGTGTTTATCTATGGTCGGCTACAGAAATCCCTTCTCCATTCATCTCTTCTACGGAGTCATTTACTAACCGACTCAAACCAGGTTCATTAGGATTACCACTAATCCTCTTTGCTTCATTAACTAAGACCAATTCTTCAAACTAGTGATAATGTTCTTTTTTGACATGAACACATGTCTCAACTCTCAAGTTCCCAACACTTCTCCCTCATTTGTTATTCTCAATTAAAGCCCCTCCTAACTTCTCAGGTCTTAACATAGCGCTCCTTTCTTTCCTACCATATAGCATTGTCGACCATCACAAAAATATCATTTCAGTTCCTCATTTTTTGAAGCATATTGCTTCTAAATGTCTAACTTTATGATCTATAAAACATAGCAGGTCAAACAGTTATCTTAAAACTCAAACTTGTAAGATATTCTATGATCTCGTTATACTACATCTTTATGTTGCACGAATTCATCGTTAACGTCTCGAATCTATACTGGATTCGTGTCCCTATCAGGGTCAGTTGGATTCATCAGGAAAACTTGATACTCTTTTTGACACATCCTAAAATTTATGTTGTATTCTAAATGTATACAACATGCATCAATAACTAAGAAACTAGCAATATATTGTTGTTTGGCATTATATACTCATGAATGCATTAGTATTCTGTGTTTGATATGTCAAAACTTATGAATTTTGTTATTACATATTTATATTCAAACGATTAAAAGCTAACACATCCCAACGAATCGTATCCCAGAGTTTTGGGAATTGGCAGATCCGACCCGTATCATGTCTATGCTATATAGCTTCAACTTATATAGTATCATCTCCGGCTTATCCATGAGTTCAAAATCAAACACCAAAGCAAAAAGAAATGTCACATGGGATTTGCAAAAGAAGAGGGAAAAGACTACCAGAAGAAATAATCAATCTTGTCATGTCAAGGTGATTGCAAAATGCAGAAAATAAAATAAGATGCATATAATTTTTATGAGAAAAGTGTTGTGTAGACCACTGAAACCATCAAAATATTTATATCACTACCAACATTAATTAAGAAGCAAAGAGAGATTTTGATAGCAACTAGCTGATTGGGGTAACCTGTGAAGAATTAGAAAATCCATGCACAAATACTTGAATTACGGAGTAGAATGAATGTCAATGTAAATGAGCTACAATCAACATAGCAACAGAGATTGATACAAAAGCATATAACCATCATGTAGTATTACATTCAAATTTTAAAAAGAATTTAGAGCACAAGCTCACATTTCCCAAACATACTATTATTCATTGTATTATGACCTATAAGAAGGTAAAACAATGAAGTGCTTGTACCATTTGTATGCCCAGAGAACGATTGGAGGAACGAATGCAGAGGGGATAAAACTCTTTCCCTACTCAGCCATTTTATTCAACCTATGGATAGCACTCTTTGCAAGTCTGTTCCCAGGGTCGATCTTCAAAACCATCCTCAAAAACCCAGCCCCAAGTCTGTACTTATCAGTGCTCTCATAAAACAGAGCACGATGCAGTAGGCACTGAAACATTTTTGCCATCATGTTCTAATACCTGCAAAACCAAGAGAAGATCGAGATTAATCTTAAGAGTGATAGGATGTATCAATCTATGAAGCACGGACACGGAACACGGCACCTTGAAAGAGGACAAAGAATCGCGGCTATATCATTTATCTATGCATTTAATTATATGTATCTCTGTTCTCTGTGTGTGCGTGTAATTATATGTGTATCCATATCTCTATGTGTACGTGTGTGATAAACTTTGAGGAAAAAACATGGCTAGAATAACTTTAAAAGCAAAATATAATAAAACCAAGGTTATAACTTTCAGCCCAAACCATAAATTTTCTTGAGCACAACCAAATACATATGTAAAACAAATAGTAAAACCCTCAAGAATATAATCCAAAAGAGCTAACCAAACAAAATATTAACCCTATTTAATTGTAGTCGATTTTCATTGGCCCGAATTTTATATACTCATAGGTATAAAAGTTGTCAATTCATGTATTACACATTTTTATTTCTCTCTCCCTTGCACTATATATAAGCATCAGACACGTCCGATTTGGACCGCAAGTCCCAAGCATGTGTCAGAACTCACATGTGTCATATACGGACACGACAAGCAAATAAAAGTAATTATGCTTCCAATGTATCATTGATTTTTGGCTTAGTTAATTATAAAAGACAGACAGTTAATTATAAATGATAGGCAATTATAATTCAGACGGGGTAAATTGGTACTAATGAGATCAATAGCATCATAAACAAGAACCAGTGATACATATATATTTTCTTAGCAATAATCAGCTTCATTTACCCTATCTTCTATAGGCTATAATTTAGAGCATTTTAGTGTGAATATGTTCTGTTATGTTCTTAGCTTCATTGGTGCCTTCGAGTTGAACCTAATTCCATATTTCCATGTAGCAAATTTTGCATGCTTTCCCTTCTTCTAAACATTCGATCCTTTTTAATAGGACGTAGATAACGTTGATCAGCTAGGAGTACAAACCCTTCTCTTGTGCCTAGTTTGTTCAATCAATGATTTGTCACCCAATTATAATGCTTTATTCAAATATTTCATAAAGTCTTGCTTCATAACCGACCACACTTTGATGGGAAAACACTACTAAAAAGAACAAAGAACTAACTCAGACTATAAACAAGCAAACCAATTAAAGAAAAAAGTTTGGGAAGATATACCTTGGAGCGATCCGCAACCGCCATTTTATACTCTCCAACCTCTTTGTAGCAAGAAGCCCTAGAGATCAAGACCTCATCAGCCTCAGCCTCAGCCTATCCCCGTTCTTCTCTATAAGAATAACAGCCCAAGATAGCTACTCTATAGCATCAGCATACTGCCCATTCTTGTAGTTATCCATTCCGTCTAACTTCTTGGAACATAGGTTCTACAGTAGACTAACAGAATTAGTGGAGCCGATGATTAGGAGGAGAGTTGGTATTATGTGTTTGCAAAACACTAAGTGGGTAGGTGAAAATGGTAGAGTCATATAGCCTTGGGTTATAAGATTTGGTATACTAGAGATAAAAATCGTAATGGGATAAGTATAATCATAGATGGACGGTTGCTTGAGGATGTAGTTGAGATTAGGAGAAAAAGTGATAATTTTACTGGTTAAGCTTATTCTAGCTGTGAAGATATTTAATCTTAGTAGTGTTTATGCACCACATATAGGTCTTGATGACGCTACTAAGCGTCTATTCTGAGAGAATTTAAACGAGATGGTGCAAAGGATATCTATTGAAGAGAAGTTATTTATTGATGGTAATCTCAATGGACATGTAGGTACTAGTCGTAGTGGGTTTGATACTATCTATGAAGGTTTTGGTTTTGAACAAAGAAATGAAGTACATAGCTCGATTCTAGATTTTACCTTAGCTTATGACTTGATCTTAGCAAACACTTGGTTTAGAAAAACAAAGTCTCATCTTATTATCTTTAGAGGTGGATCAAGTGCAAGTTAAATAAACTTTGTTAAGGATAGATAGAGATTGTTGTATCAACTGTAAGGTAGTGACAAATGAGAGTGTGACCACTCAATATAGACTTTTAGTTCTAAATTTTTGATTTAGAAGAGAATCTAGGAAGATTAGATGTAAGGTAAAGCCTAGAATTAAAGAGTAGCGACTGAAAGAACGTAACCAAAAAACTTTTATAGATCGTATAGTTCAAGAGACGGATTGACAATCTGAAGATGACTCAGACAGAACATGGAACCAGATAGCTGGTTATATCAAGAGGATGGTTAAAGATCTATTTGGTGAGTCGAGAGATGGTGCTCTACCATCTAAGAACATATCATGGTGGAACAAAAAAGTAAATGCTGCTATTAAAATCAAGATGGATTCTTATAAAGATTTGAAGAAAAGCAGAGATGTAGAGAGATTTGAGAAGTATAAAATGGTTAAAAAGAAGTTAAAAAAGCTATTCGGGAAGCTAAAATTAAGGTCTACAAGGAGATATACGAGAAGTTGGACACTAAGGGGCTGAAAATGATATATACTGGATTGCTCGGATGTGGGAAAGGAAGACCAGAGATTTATGTGCGGTGAAATATGTCAAAAATAAAGATCAGAAGGTTTTAGTTCGAGATAAGAATATCAAAGATAGATGAAGAGATTATTTTGATAAATTGTTCAATGAGAGTTTTACTAAGAATTTGGATGGATTTTTCATTCAATCTCAAAATATAAACCGTGATTTCATTCGTAAAATAAGAATACCTGAGGTTAAAGAGGGTTTGAAGAGAATGAGCTCAAGAAAAACAGTTTGTCCAGACGGGATTCCTATCGAGATTTGGAGATGCTTAGGAGAAATAGGCGTTAAATGACTGACAGATCTGTTTAATAAGATTTGGCGGATCAAAAAGATGCCAAATGAGTGGAAGAAAAGTACCCTTGTATCTATTTATAAGAACAAGAGTAATATTCAAAGTTGCTCAAATTACCGTGAAATAAAACTTATGTGTCACACCATAAAGATTTGGGAGAGAGATTGAACACGGGCTAAAGAAAGAAGTTACGATAATAGAGAATCATTTTGGGTTCATGCATGAACAATCGACGACATAGGCTATTCATTTGCTTTGTCAACTTGTCGAGCGTTTTTGAAAGAGGAGAAGAGATTTGCATATGATATTTATTGATTTTGAAAAAGCGTATGACAAGATACCCAGAAAGGTATTATGGGGGACAATGATGAAGAAGGGATCCTTGTCAAGTATATTGACATAATCAAGGACATATACGATAGAGTAGTGACAAATGTCAGAACTTGCGTCAGCTTAACGAATGATTTTCCGGTTACAATTGGCTTTAATCAAGGATATGCATTAAGTCCATTCCTGTTTACCATCGTCATGAATGAGCTTATTATAACTATCCAAGATGAGATACAATGGTGTATGCTATTCACTGATGATATTCTTCTAGTAAATGAGACAAGAGCAGGGGTCAATGCCAATTTGAAGTTATGAAGGTAAACGTTGGAATCTCAAGGGTTTAAATTGAACAAGTCCAAGACAGCATATATGCATTACAAATTTAGTAAATAGAGAAATTGAGAGCACAGTGGTATAACACTGAATGGGCAAGAGATATCACCGAGCGATCGGTTTAGATATGTAGGTTCCATTATCCAAAGGGATAAGGAGATTAATAGCAATGTCAACCAAAGGATCCAGGCTGGTTGGTTGAAATAGAGAAGTACTACATGGATTTTGTGCGATTATAACATTCCATTAAGGTTGAAAGGGAAGTTTTATCATAGCGTTATTCGGCCTGTCTTATTATATAGTACAGAATGCTGTGCTCTTAAGAAGCATCATACACAGAAAATGCATGTAGCAGAGATACACATACTTCGTTGGATGTATGGTAACACTAGAAAAAATAAGATGCGAAATAGTATTAGTTCTTCCATAAAAAAAATATCATTCCACGTAGTCCTTGTTACATTATGATTGCATTATGCTGCCAACAATAAACATTCCTATTATTGTGTGATTCGTAATCAACATACATTCTAAATAATATTTCCCCATCAAAATCAATATACCAACTCTACAAGTCTACATGATATTACTCTAAAAATAATATATCATTACCAACCAACATATCTGGAACAAAGTAGCTCTTAGTTGCAACATGGCAAAAAAAATAGTATAGTCTCATAATCGACAGCTCATCTCTAACAACCAAATAGTCAATATTTAAACAAAAATGGAGGAAAAGTTGGTATAAGATCTAATATCCCCATTCAAACCCTCGTGAAACTGCAACTTTCCATCATTAATCAGAGCTTAAGTTTTAAGAACCATGTTGGCGTTTTCTTATTCTCAGGACATGCAATATAGATTTGTCAAAAAGTTTCTTGCAGAAAGGTGTTCACAGCAGAATATTACATTTAATACCGTCCATTATTCTGCTCGTTTGTATGTAGATAGCTGCTTTTAATCCGTGTTTGCTATATGGTTACAGGTTCCAAGTCCAGAATAACGCTAATCAAGCAAATCTCTACAGTTATAACAAAATCCAGAATATCTGCCAAAAACAGATAAAATCCGGATTCCGGTCATCCACACCCGTCAAATGCCGCTTACCAGTTCAAGAGACAAGACGAATACAACGGTCATTCATGTCTCGGACAAGTACAAAGCACGAGGAAGTCAACACCAAGATCAAGGGGAACGCGGAACTCAAGGGAGATCAAGACCAAAAGTCAAAATGAGTTGCTATTTTGGACCGTTAAAAATTTGAGAATATTTTGGAACCATTTAGCAATTTTGAACCTGTCAAATAGAAGAACAAAGTAACACACAGAAGCACAGAAAATACGGCGCGCTAATTCTACCAAACGACCGCGGAACCGCGACTAAAGGAGGGTATAGACAGCGGAATTGCGGCTGTGACATGTCATCTCACGACCATTTTTCAGAGGTTGTTTTGTAAGTTTATATGGGCACAGAGTATGGCCATACGGTTTCACTCCTCTGCCTATATATATTCCATATTTAAACCAACCATGAATGCTTTTTTCTTTTCCTTAGATTAGTGTATTGTTCTTCTTCTTCATCTATTCTCCTTTAAGATTATAGTGAGGGCTTTTTAAGTGGAAATTAATGAAGATGAGGGTTTTTGTTATATCTTGTATCTTTAATTTCTTGCATTATAATTTTAATTTCTAATGTAACTTTTATTACTTGTTTGTTAAAGTAGTTGTTGATTTTCTATTATTGTTTCTCTTTTCTTCTCTTCTAATCCGTATTTTCAAGCCATGATACTCAATAGAGTCCATTACTTAGGAGATGGACAAAATAGTTGGCCTGTTATCATTTGTTAAAACCATATTTTTCATTCTTTCTTCTCCTCTTCTTGTTTTATTATTTTTATAATGTGAATAATTTACTCACTTGTTAGGGGTAAGAAAGGTAGTATGAGAGATGGAAAAATCGCTTGAGTTTCTCTGTGCCAAACAACTTGAAGTGAATCTAGACCAAACATGCACAACCCTTCCCTTAGACACGCTATAAATGATATATAGCCGCGACCTAAATCGAAAATTCCTTTAGGCGCACTACAACGTGACATGTAGTTGTGATCTAATTGGAGACTTAATTGGTTGTGTATGATTGGGCTAAGGTTGAAAATAAGAGCAAGTAACGAACGGACAAGAGGCATTAGGAATGTCCTCCTAATCCCCGCTACTTCCAATTATCCCAACATCATTTCAAGAATGCCAAAAGACAAGCACAAGACCAACCCTAACCCTGTTAACCAACCCTAACCCTAACATATTCTTTTGAACATAAAATACAAACACTTAGGATAGAATTGAACAAACATATACATTTTCACTTAACTCGTCTAAATCAAGAACACAAATACGAACCATCCCCTAGTGGACGATTCGTATTCAACCGGCTAGCTACCAAGCGACACCAATTTGATTGCAGTAAGTAGAACAAATAGAACTTAAAGAACGCATAGCAAAAAAAACAACAATCAAAAGGCAGCTTTCTTTCATAAGTCAAAATATTTCTTGCATTAAGGTGTCTTTCTTTCATTAGAATATACATGGTTGAAAAATGAGAATAATATAGAAATAAATTATGTATGATGAACTCTATAATGTTCTACACAGTTGCCTTGTGAAGAAACAATATGAACAATAATTTTTTTGCTACTTTGTTACAAAGAAAGGGAAAAACCAAATATAATGCCACCAGGAAACGTTAACATCATATTTGATATTCATATGAGAAAATTGCTACCTTATCAGCAAGTCCTTGTCAAAATAATAGTAGGTAAAGGGATCAAAATCATTCAAGTATCACAACAACCCAAAATATATAATAGGATGTGATCTTATCACCAACCCACTTTGAGTCATGAACAAAAAAAATAATAATTTAAGGTCCTGGTAGGTTACAAGTTTCGAAGGTTATGCAAATGGGTAAGAGTTCATCAAATTACAGAAGTGCACCAGCTATTTAGTTTGAATACAAGCAATCTCAGCAAATGAAAAAAAGCAGTAACAATTGGATTGCATAAAATAAAAAACACTTAGGTAGGTAGTAAAGCAGAAAATATCTCTGACACCTAAAATGCTGAAGATATAAATTGCTTACAGTACAGCAATTATATTCCTGTTTCAATATTTTTTCCAGGAAACCGAATACCTCTATTATCCATAATATCAACCCTTTATATAGGAAAAAAAACCGTATAAGTTTAAAAGCATACATTTTATCTATGTCGGAGCAATGGGCTATCGTATCTCTTCGGCCTTCAGAGATCCTTTTTCATAAAATTAGAACCCCGACTAACATACTTGCTTTGACAACCGCTGAAGCCGTTTTTTTCCTTTTACTATTTTTTTTTGTTTGGGGGGTGGGGTGGGGGGCGCTCAAACATACCTAAAACTAGATCAATAGATGCATGCATTCGCTCAGCCGCCATTTGTTAAATTCACTTACGTCCAAAATTGCATATATTCACTCATACAGTTATAACATACACTCAAGCTTTTGGATGGCATCGGAAACTATGCTATAAACAACCAAACAAAACATGTATAGTTGTCGTGGCCTAAAAAGTCACTGTAGGATGCAACAGTGAAGCTGACACGGCAACGATCTATTAAGTGCGGTAGCTTTTACATTCTATTAAGGGGTACAACATCCGAATGACCACCTTAGGATGTAGCTGTTGGGGTAAAAATTCAGATCCCGTTGCCAAACTCAAAAATCAAAATCAAGTTTAAAGTCAGAACCAAAATTAAAATCAAAAGCCAAGTGGGTCCAAGCCCAAACCCGAGCCCAAGTCAAGCCCAAGCATGAAGAGAGGGCTGGCCAAAGAAAAGAAAAAAAAAGAAAAACTAAATGTAAATTTTGTTTTTAATAGGCAATAAGCCAATTCTTGTACTAGTCATGAGGCTGAATGTCAAAAATTTAAACCTATAAAAGGCCCCCATGGTGATTAAAAAGAGAGAACAAAAAAAATACTAATCTTGATTCTCCAAAAAAACAAAAATCTTGAGTTGAGCTGCTTTTTAGTGCGCAAGTCTCTCTCACTTTTCCTTTCTTTTTCTAAGTGCCCACGTCAGGGGGTTTCGAAAAAGGAAAAAATAGCCCCTTTTGATCTTTAAAAGTCAAAATCTTGGTGTTTTTGGACTGTTGGGGTTCGACCTTACTTGCACCGTGCTAGGTGCACATCGAGCCAGGTGCGCACCTCGCTAGGTGCACACTTTTCTAAGTGTGTATCTTACTGGACCTTTTGGCCCATTCGGGACCCTTTGGCCCTTCACTCTCTCACACCTTGTCAAGTGCACATCTTGCTAGGTGCGCGTCTCGGCATGTACGTCCTTTGTTAGGTGCACACCTTGCTTAGTGCGCGTCTCAGTATGTGCGCACTTGTCAGGTGCGTCCCTTACTAGGTGTGCGTCTCGACAGACGCGCAGCTTGCTAGGTGCGCATTTTTCCACGCGCGCACTTGACAGATATACATCCATCATCTTTCCCGTTATAAAAAAAATTCTAAGGGGGCACTGTCCCGCATCCCGCAAAGGGGATGCTAGCCATCTTGATCTCCAGCCAGCTATCCGGGTAACGGGACCCCCGTAAAAACTCTGAAAGTCCCCCGATATGTCCGAAGCACCCTCAAACTTGTTCCCAAACACAACACCCACATATTGCATATTTAGTTCGCATGACTAGTTTGACTCGTCAATCGGAGGTTCTCCCGCTTCAAAGGCGAGGGGTAATTAACGGCAGCTTAGTCTGCGGCTGCCGGAGATTTGAATCCTCACAATCAATAAACCTCAGCCCATCCTAAGCAGGGAGAATCTATATACGTCCGACAAGCGCGTGCATTTCTATCTCAATAGGATGACGAAAACACTCTACAGTAGCTTTTACATTATTTTGTTACTTCAAATTTACTTTTTTCTCTTTTTTTAAATTCCCTCAGAGCTGTTTCAGCCCTGTCGCAGCTTGAACTTTGACTGGGCAGAACCCCTTATTAACACCTATGAAGCAAGGATACTCCAAACAACCTCATGAATCGTCTCCAAATGCGTATCGGATACCGATACTCTCGGAAATGCGAATCCCCTATTTTTAATTTAAATAAATCAAAAAATAACTGGAAACTTTGGGATACTTCTCGATTTGCGAATCAGATACCTTGCCCGATTTATGATGGTTATTTTTTTTCAATTCGAGACTAATATTTGACCTAAATTACTTTTATTTTTAACTCCGATACCTTTAGGATTTTGTAAACATCGACAAATTTTAGGACTGATCATGCGTCCCTCTTGGATCTAAGACCCCACCGAAGATCGCACACGATTTGAGATCTCGCCACAGCCTCCCCTAATAGGCTCTCTGGTTTATTGCTAGATTTACGATTTAATATTATGATGCCTTATTTTCAATTGTTTAATTGAATGATATTTGAGAGAATTAATATATGATGTGATCAAATTGGTATTTGAAATCAAAACCTTTTAATATACAACATGATAAATGAGAATGCTACAACTGTTTTCTCATAATAGCATGTTAAAGTGTTAATGGAATGTATGTGATATAATCTTGCATTTCTGTTTATTTATAAATATAAAGAGAATAATGAATAAAAGAGTTCATAAGAGGGAATTCCTCCTATGGCGTCGAAATAATACAACCTCCATTTTTTTCAACGATCGGCATCCATCACCTCCATCTTTATCATGTATGTGGATATACCAAATTTCACGTGATTCCACCATTGAATTAGCAACGTAAAAAGTTCTATTATCAGTAAACCGTTAATTTTGCACCCACTAAATTAAAGGTGAAAAGGTGGTGGAATCATATGAAATTTGGTGTATCCACATCTTGGATGATAAAGATGGAGGTGATACGTGCCGATCGTCGAAAAAAATGATGGAGGTTTTATTTTTTCAACGCCATAGAAGGAAATTCCCTCCTATGGCACATTTCCTCCATTATCCTCATATATATATATATATATAAGGATAATGAAGGAAAGGATCCTCATATATATATATAGGAGAATCTATTGCAAACCGGTCCGCGTTTTTTAAAAACGGGAACTCTTGATCCGCGACATATTTGAACGATCCGAAACCATTAAAATTGATCGCCCTGCCCTCAAATGTATGTGTATGAAAAATCAAAGTATTTGAAGACCACTAACCCATGCATCGAATGAGTGCAAAATGAACGTTTTTCAATATAGCAACATAAATTTCATCCGATGCATATATTAGAGGTCTTCAAATCCTTTGATTTTTCATACACATAGATTTGAAGGTACGGTGATCAACTTGAATGGTTCGGATCGTTCAAATATGTCGTGGATCGAAAGTTCTCGTTTTTAAAAAACGCGGACCGGTTTGCAATAGAGCGCTCTCCTATATATCTATATGTATATAGAAAATTTCAATATAAAAACTATCCCGTATCCTTGGTTTTTTGAAAATTGCATTTTCGCGTATATGTGTTGCATCGTATCGGATACCCGTACCTGTTTGCGTGCTTCATAGGCTTTTCCCCAGTCTAGTCATTTATTCGGATTATGTTCTATGAAATACGGATCCTTGTATAGGCCTCACGAATCGTCTTCGATCGCGTATCGAAACCCGAAACTCGTGGAAACTCTCGGATTCTTTCGGATTCGCTCGAATTTATAAATGTCTCATAAAGCTCTCTCAAATCGATGCATCTTCTCTTTCACTAAAAAATTAAGGCATTCAAAAGTTTGAAAGTGTATTGAAAATCTAACATAATGCCATTATTTATTTATATTGTTATATATTGGTATGTACACCTTAATATATATTCATATTTAGGTAATTTAAAATCGATATAAAAACGTATCTCGTATCCTAGGTTTTTGGAAAATTGTGAATCCGTATCGTATCGTATCGTCTCCCGTATCTGTATCCAAACCCATGCTACATAGATTAACACTGTTCAAGAACTATGGATTTTGTTAAGGACCTACATTTGGCATTCATTCTTGAACATGGAGTCTATCCTGACAATCTCCAAATAAACTGTAAACTCCATAGTCATTCTAAATCCTGAATAAGACCGAATCAGACCTATCTATTTTCATTGTACTTGATTCTGAAGCTTCATGGTTCTCAATCGTGCCTCTTTACCTTCACCAGATTCCACTACTGTAACTAAAGCTTGGAAAGTGGTAAGAAGTCTAAAGGAAATAAAAGATAGTTACTGATTGAAGGGTTTATACAAAATCTAACCTGACTATAGGGTTTCAGCTAGCAGCTGCTAATGAACCCGACAAGATCTATTTATTATAACATATATCAGTCGACAGGGGCTACTCTAGTTACAAGAAAGCCGAACAAGGAATAGAACCATGTAGGCAACTCTACTTGCAGAAGCATAATACAGAAATAGTGTTTATATATGGTCGGCTACAGAAATCCCTTCTCCATTCATCTCTTCTACGGAGTCATTTACTAACCGACTCAAACCAGGTTCATTAGGATTACCACTAATCCTCTTTGCTTCATTAACTAAGACCAATTCTTCAAACTAGTGATAATGTTCTTTTTTGACATGAACACACGTCTCAACTCTCAAGTTCCCAAGACTTCTCCCTCATTTGTTATTCTCAATTAAAGCCCCTCCTAACTTCTCAGGTCTTAACATAGCGCTCCTTTCTTTCCTACCATATAGCATTGTCGACCATCACAACAATATCATTTCAGTTCCTCATTTTTTGAAGCATATTGCTTCTAAATGTCTAACTTTATGATCTATAAAGCATAGCAGGTCAAACAGTTATCTTAAAACTCAACTTGTAAGATATTCTATGATCTCATTATGCTACATCTTTATGTTGCACGAATTCATCGTTAAGGTCTCGAATCTATACTGGATTCGTGTCCCTATCAGGGTCAGTTGGATTCATCAGGAAAACTTGATACTCTTTTTGACACATCCTAAAATTTATATTGTATTCTAAATGTATACAACATGCATCAATAACTAAGAAACTAGCAATATATTGTTGTTTGGCTTTATATACTCATGAATGCATTAGTATTCTGTGTTTGATATGTCAAAACTTATGAATTTTGTTATTACATATTTATATTCAAACAATTAAAAGCTTACACATCCCAACGAATCATATCCCAGAGTTTTGGGAATTGGCAGATCCGACTCATGTCTATGCTACATAGCTTCAACTTATATAGTATCATCTCCGGCTTATCCATGAGTTCAAATCAAACACCAAAGCAAAAAGAAATGTCACATGGGATTTGCAAAAGAAGAGGGAAAAGACTACCAGAAGAAATAATCAATCTTGTCATATCAAGGTGATTGCAAAATGCAGAAAATAAAATAAGATGCATATAATTTTTATGAGAAAAGTGTTGTAGACCTCTGAAACCATCATAATATTTATATCACTACCAACATTAATTAAGAAGCAAAGAGAGATTTTGATAGCAACTAGCTGATTGGGGTAACCTGTGAAGAATTAGAAAATCCATGCACAAATACTTGAATTACGTAGTAGAATGAATGTCAATGTAAATGAGCTACAATCAACATAACAACAGAGATCGACACAAAAGCATATAACCATACATGTAGTATAACATTCAAATTTTAAAAAGAATTTAGTGCACAAGCTCACATTTCCCAAACATACTATTATTCATTGTATTATGACCTATAAGAAGGTAAAACAATGAAGTGCTTGTACCATTTGTATGCCCAGAGAACGATTGGAGGAACGAATGCAGAGGGGATAAAACTCTTTCCCTACCCAGCCATTTTATTCAACCTATGGATAGTACTCTTTGCAAGTCTGTTCCCAGGGTCGATCTTCAAAACCATCCTCAAAAACCCAGCCCCAAGTCTGTACTTATCAGTGCTCTCATAAAACAGAGCACGATGCAGTAGGCACTGAAACATTTTTGCCATCATGTTCTAATACCTGCAAAACCAAGAGAAGATCGAGATTAATCTTAAGAGTGATAGGATGTATCAATCTATGAAGCACGGACACGGAACACGGCACCTTTGAAAGAGGACAAAGAATCGCGGCTATATCATTTATCTATGCATTTAATTATATGTATCTATGTTCTCTGTGTGTGCGTGTAATTATATGTGTATCCATATCTCTCTGTGTACGTGTGTGATAAACTTTGAGAAAAAAACATGGCTAGAATAACTTTAAAAGCAAAATATAATAAAACCAAGGTTATAACTTTCAGCCCAAACCATAAATTTTCTTGAGCACAACCAAATACATATGTAAAACAAATAGTAAAACACTCAAGAATATAATCCAAAAGAGCTAACCAAACAAAATATTAACCCTATTTAATTGGAGTCGACTTTCATTGGCCCGAATTTTATGTACTCATAGGTATAAAAGTTGTCAATTCATGTATTACACATTTTTATTTCTCTCTCCCTTGCACTATGTATAAGCATCAGACACGTCCGATTTGGACCGCAAGTCCCAAGCATGTGTCAGAACTCACATGTGTCATATACGGACACGACAAGCAAATAAAAGTAATTATGCTTCCAATGTATCATTGATTTTTGGCTTAGTTAATTATAAAAGACAGACAGTTAATTATAAATGATAGGCAATTATAATTCAGACAGGGTAAATTGGTACTAATGAGATCAATAGCATCATAAACAAGAACCAGTGATACATATATATTTTTTAGCAATAATCAGCTTCATTTACCCTATCTTCTATAGGCTATAATTTAGAGCATTTTAGTGTGAATATGTTCTGTTATGTTCTTAGCTTCATTTGTGCCTTCGAGTTGAACCTAATTCCATATTTCCATGTAGCAAATTTTGCATGCTTTCCCTTCTTCTAAACATTCGATCCTTTTTAATAGGACGTAGATAATGTTGATCAGCTAGGAGTACAAACCCCTCTCTTGTGCCTAGTTTGTTCAATCAATGATTTGTCACCCAATTATAATGCTTTATTCAAATATTTCATAAAGTCTTGCTTCATAACCGACCACACTTTGATGGGAAAACACTACTAAAAAGAACAAAGAACTAACTCAGACTATAAACAAGCAAACCAATTAAAGAAAAAAGTTTGGGAAGATATACCTTGGAGCGATCCGCAACCGCCTTTTTATACTCTCCAACCTCTTTGTAGCAAGAAGCCCTAGAGATCAAGACCTCATCAGCCTCAGCCTATCCCCGTTCTTCTCTATAAGAATAACAGCCCAAGATAGCTACTCTATAGCATCAGCATACTGCCTATTCTTGTAGTTATCCATTCCGTCTAACTTCTTGGAACATAGGTTCTACGGTAGACTAACAGAATTAGTGGAGCTGATGATTAGGAGGAGAGTTGGTATTATGTGTTTGCAAAACACTAAGTGGGTAGGTGAAAATGGTAGAGTCATATAGCCTTGGTTTATAAGATTTGGTATACTAGAGATAAAAATCGTAATGGGATAAGTATAATCATAGATAGACGGTTGCTTGAGGATTTAATTGAGATTATGAGAAAAAGTGATAATTTTACTGGTTAAGCTTATTCTAGCTGTGAAGATCTTTAATCTTAGTAGTGTTTATGCACCACAGATAGGTCTTGATGACGCTAGTAAGCGTCTATTCTGAGAGAATTTAAACGAGATGGTGCAAAGGATATCTACTGAAGAGAAGTTATTTATTGATGGTAATCTCAATGGACATGTAGGTACTAGTCATAGTGGGTTTGATACTATCTATGAAGGTTTTGGTTTTGAACAAAGAAATGAAGTAGATAGCTTGATTCTAGATTTTACCTTATCTTATGACTTGATCTTAGCAAATACTTGGTTTAGAAAAACAAAGTCTCATCTTATTATCTTTAGGGACGGATCAAGTACAAGTCAAATAGATTTTTTTAAGGATAGATAGAGATTGTTGTATCGACTGTAAGGTAGTGGCAGGTGAGAGTGTGACCACTCAATGTAGACTTTTAGTTCTAAATTTTTGATTTAGAAGAGAATCTAGGAAGATTAGATGTAAGGTAAAGCCTAGAATTAAAGAGTAGCGACTGAAAGAAAGTAACCAAAAGACTTTTATAGATCGTATAGTTCAAGAGGCGGATTGACAATCTGAAGATGATTCAGACAGAACATGGAACCAGATAGCTGGTTATATCAAGAGGGTGGTTAGAGATCTATTTGGTGAGTCGAGAGATGGTGCTCTACCATCTAAGAACATATCATGGTGGAACAAAGAAGTAAATACTGCTATTAAAATCAAGATGGATTCTTATAAAGATTTGAAGAAAAGCATAGATGCAGAGAGATTTGAGAAGTATAAAATGGTTAAAAAGAAATTAAAAAAGCTATTCGGGAAGCTAAAACTAAGGTCTATAAGGAGATATACGAGAAGTTGGACACTAAAGGGGCTGAAAATGATATATACTGCATTGCTCGGATGTGGGAAAGGAAGACCAGAGACTTATGTGCGGTGAAATATGTCAAAAATAAAGATCAGAAGGTTTTAGTTCGAGATAAGAATATCAAAGAAAGATGGAGAGATAATTTTGATAAATTGTTCAATGAGAGTTTTACTAAGAATTTGGATGGATTTTTCATTCAATCCCAAAATATAAACCGTGATTTCATTCGTAAAATAAGAATACCTGAGGTTAAAGAGGTTTTGAAGAGAATGAACTCAAGAAAAGCAGTTGGTCCAGACGGGATTCCTATCGAGATTTGGAGATGCTTAGGAGAAATAGGTATTAAATGACCGACAGATCTGTTTAATAAGATTTGGCGGATCAAAAAGATGCCAAATGAGTGGAGAAAAAGTACCCTTATACCTATTTATAAGAACAAGAGTAATATTCAAAGTTGCTCAAATTACCGTGAAATAAAACTTATGTGTCACACCATAAAGATTTTGGAGAGAGATTGAACACGGGCTAAGAAAGGATGTTAAGATAATAGAGAATCATTTTGGGTTCATGCATGAACAATCGACGACATAGGCTATTCGTTTGCTTTGTCAACTTATCGAGCGTTTTTGAGAGAGAAGAAGAGATTTGCATATGATATTTATTGATTTAGAGAAAACGTACGACAAGGTACCCAGAAAGGTATTATGGGGGACAATGATGAAGAAGGGATCCCTGTCAAGTATATTGACATAATCAAGGACATATACAATGGAGTAGTGACAAATGTCAAAACTTGCGGCAGCTTAACGAATGATTTTCCGGTTACAATTGGCTTTAAGGATATGCATTAAGTCCATTCCTGTTTACCATCGTCATGAATGAGCTTATTATAACTATCCAAGATGAGATACATTGGTGTATGCTATTCACTGATGATATTCTTCTAGTAAATGAGATGAGAGCAGGGGTTAATGCCGATTTGAAGTTATGAAGGTAAACGTTGGAATCTCAAGGGTTCAAATTGAACAAGTCCAAGACAGCATATATGCATTGCAAATTTAGTAAATAGAGAAATCGAGAGCACAGTGGTATAACACTGAATGGGCAAGAGATATCACCGAGCGATCGGATTAGATATGTAAGTTCCATTATCCAAAGGGATGGGGAGATTAATAGCAATGTCAACCAAAGGATCCAGGCTGGTTGGTTGAAATAGAGAAGTGCAATATGGATTTTATGCGATTGTAACTTTCCGTTAAGGTTGAAGGGGAAGTTTTATCAGAGCGTTATTCGGCCTGTCTTATTATATAGTACAGAATGCTGTGCTCCTAAGAAGCATCATACATAGAAAATGCATGTAGCAGAGATACACATACTTCGTTAGATGTATGGTAACACTAGAAAAAATAAGATGCGAAATAAGGATATTCGTGCAAAAAATGGTGTAGCACCTGTGGAGGAGAAAATGCGGGAAAACTGACTAATGTGGTTTGATCATATGCGATGCAGACCTATGAAAGTACCGGTTCGACGAATGGATACTCTCGATATAAGCAATGTCAAGAGGGCGAAAAAGAGACCGAAGAAAATATGAATGGAGGTGAAATGAAAAAATATGGTTGCCAAAGGCCTCAGTGAAAGTATATTGTTCGATAGGAGTGAGTGGAGGCGGAGGATTCTTGTGCTGGACCCGGCGTGATTCTCATATTTGTTCATGTAGCCTATCCCATATGCTTGAAATAAAAGGCTTAGTTGTTGTTTTGTTGTTGATGATGTCACACCAGCTGGAAGTGGAGGAGGACTTTCCAGCTCAGAAGTAGTCTCACTATGATCTTGCCCTCCAAATTCCGCACCACATCCCAATCATTCATCTCAGTGAACTGCTGTGTTTTTGAATTCCCTGATGAATTCATGGATGAAGCGAACAATGTATCCAATGGATCAGAAGACTGTTGATTGGCATTCTTGAAATCCCCAAATGAGTAATCCTCGGTTTTCGCTGGTTTTCGGGCTGGCATTGCAAAATCCGCAACTTTCACTGGTTTTTGAGCTGGCATTGCGAAATCCGCAGCTTTTGCCTTTTGAAATCCCCAAAAGAGAGTCAATGCCACTTCCAGCACCTGAATTCTTCGCGCTCGAAGAACCGATCGGAGTATTTCCATAATTCTTCGAACCGAAGTTCATCAGCGATCCAAATGGATCTTGCTTAGCGCCCGATATCGATTCATAGGCTTCCCACCAATAGGCATATTCGATTGGTTCAGAGACGAAAAATTTCTCAAATTCTCAGTAGATCCCCAATTCTTTGCCCGCTCCCCGAATTCCCAATGTTTTCAGCAGATCCCCAGGTGTTCTTCATCGGATCGCTCGCTTTCGGCAGCGAATCGGCCAAATTCCCCATCGAGTACGAATTCCTCGCCGGCGCCGCCTTCAGCGGCACGTTACCGACACCATTCTTCCCCTGATTGAGCGCAGATCCAACGAGATCGCCGAAAAGGTTAGGGTTCGATTTGGGGATCCCTATGCCGATGGACGATGACGTGGCGGAGCTGGAGGGGGTGGCGGAGGCCCAGCTCTTGCCGAAGATGTCGCCTACCATGGAGGTGGGGCCGGCGAGGTTGGCGGCAGCGGGAGAGGAATGGTGGATCCACGCGGGCCTCTGCGGCGGCTCTGGGGCCCACGAGGCGGAGGGAGAGGGTTTGGGTGCGCTCTGATTCGGGCTTGGCCTTTGGTCTTTGAGAGGTTTGTTGGAGGCGTTGCGGGTCAAGGATCCGAACCCGAAATCGAATTGGTAGGAGTTGAAGGAGGAGGAAGAAGAAGAGGAAGAGGTTTTTTGGGACGAGTTCACTGCCGTCTCCGGTGATGGGATCGCCACCGATGGTGAGAGAGAGGGGAAAGCGAGAAGACGAAAGAGAGAGAAACACGGTTTGGGATTAGGGCGTTTATTTTAAGCACTGCTCTATTAATACAAAATGATGAGATTATTTTATTAAAATAGGTGTGTGTGTGGGCGGGCGGGGGATTTAAAATTACTTTGGTCATTCCTCCTTTTTTCCCCTTCTATTTTTCCCTCTTTCCATGGCTAAACTACTTGATGGGCCAAAATAAATCTAAGCGGGCTTCGTTAATATCCGATGTTTATAAAGATGGATAGTAATATTTATTTCTAATAACTATCCGTAGTATTTCGCATTCGAATGCGGATATAACAACCCCTATATTCATTTTGTATAGGTATTTGATATTAAGAATAACTAGTATCTGACAATGTATGTCGCATGTCCGAACGCATCGGACTTTTACCAAATACAGATCGTTATTTCTATTTCCGGTAACTGTTTGTAACCATGTTTGAATCCACACCAATGACTACAGGATATGGATATGTAACACGTATATCCATTACGGTTCCATATTTCGATCCATTTAGTGTCTGAAAATAAAACGCCAATATATATATATATGGACCGGTAAATTTGTCCTTTTCGAGAGAGAAAGTTTGTGTAAAAGATATTACCGTAGATTAACGAAAATATTCAAAATGTCTCAATTAAAAATATTGTTTTTCAGGATCTCATCTATAGCGACTAACTACCTTCTATAATTTGTTGAACATATGATAATAATCATTTTACAAATAAAACCATATATATTTTTTTATTTACAATTAACACCTTTTAGTAGTTAATAGAAGTAGGGAAAATGTTTATACAAATGTGCAGTAATCAAATACCCCCAAACTTATGTTTGATCGTCCCGAACAAACTATTTATTAAAAAGAAAAACCTAGTACACTTTCGTAGGCAACACGATTGCACTTAGCTCGTGCAACAAGCCATTAAAACTCTGGGTGTCCCTAATAGAAGGAGTGTTGTCTCCTGAGGGTTTTCAGCGGATTACACTCATAAAATCCCAAAATAAAAAAAAGAAGATAAAAATTACATGCAAAGATAAAGAACATATAAAAGAAAGAACTTGAAAATAAGAGTTTCGAACTATACTTGTCACGTCCCGCTTCCCAAAATACGGAATACGAGAGGTGACTAGACCGGCCATGCTTCTACGGTCAGGGAATAATCCCGCCGTAGTCATACTTCGGCTTCTAGCATTACATGGTAGTCAGTAAACAGTACAAGAGTAAAGGAAATTATAGTTCACAACTTTATTACACTACAATAAAAGAGTTCGAGATACATTTATTTTGCATAAGGAAATAACTAACCAACGAACTATAATGTACTTATAGTAAAAGGGAATGGCGCTGATGTTGCGGTCTAGACCTCCGCGAGCTCGAATGGCAGGTCCTGCTCCTTGACTGGGCCTACTTCATCCTTTGAGCATGCACACTCAGGTCGTCAGGACGACACATATAGCAATTGTCATGCCCCGCTTCCCAGAGTGCGCTAAGATCGGCATGTGAGAGAGCCAGCTATGCTACATGTGGTTAGGAAACATCCATCTACAGTCACATTACGGCTGTCTATAGATATCAAAAACAGTAGAAATAAAATAAACTATCTAGTACATGTTCATAAGCCAGAATAAACGAGTCAAGAAATAATATGCGGAAACAATAGATCCAATAAACAATAATAATCAGGAATGTACGTCCCAAATATGGGCTCACATCAGGAATGAAAAGTGCTGAAAGGAAACTAAACTAGAATAGTAACAGGTCCTCACTGCTCGGCCTGTAGGCTGAAATACTCCTGCTCGGCCTACGACAAGGGTAGATATGGGCCATGCAAAACCCAGACGTCACAGCGTCACAATATCAACAATAATATAAATAGAGAGTAACAGGAAAGCAGTCATGAATTATAAAAAGGTACATGAATGTAATAAGTGTCACGCCCCGCTTCCCAAAATACGGAATACGAGGGGTTAACAAGGCCAGCCATGCTCCTACGGTCGAGGAAAATATCCTTCCATAGTCACACTTCGGCTTCTAGCTTTACGTGGTAATCAGTAATCAATGCACAGGTAATGAGAAATGCAGTAATTAAATCAAAACAAATACAAGGGACTAACCAGAAGGAGATCAAGAGGGTATAGCTCCGAGTAGCTGATCGAGATGTCCGCGATATCCTCGAGATACGTTGGGTCCTGGTCCAGGCTAGACCCAGCTCTCACTCTGAGCATGCATACTCAGGTCGTCAGAGCGACACGATAGCAATATATATATGTAGATGCAAGTGGTAATTCGAACAGTGATAATAGATATATAACAGTAAATCAAGACGGTAAAGATATGAACATGGAGTAACCAATGAAGTGTCTAATAGATCAGGTGAACAGTAAAGCAGTAAAATGGTATGCTAGGCGTGTCAATACAGTAAGTAATGCATGTCAATGTCACTATCCCTATCAGTCTCTAAGTCTCACTGTACAGGCCACTAAGCCTAACGTCAGTTCAAGTGTGAGAGTCAACCACTCGCGAGTGTCCTCCACCCAAGGGTAGGACCCAAGGGCAAGGGACCACGGGCCCAAAATATAACTCACGGTAATAATCATGTACCCTGTAAATCTCCATATATCTCCATATATATATGCCGGCATGGGACTCCCGAGATTCTGTTGAACTCACACTCAAACTACCCCACACCCCGTGGTCTACATCAAACGCCAACCATAACTTCAAATACTGGTCGGTCCATGACAAGTCTGAGCGAGAACTGGAGACAGGATCTTCATCAAGCACGTCCCGACTGATACCCAAGATAAATGGACAGTGTCTGGTGCCTTACCTGTGACACTCATACAAGTGCTTTCATAAGTGTCCCATACAACTTATAGTCACACTTATATACGCCCCACAGACGTCGACAATGCAATAGAACAATAGGGTCCACTGATTGTGTACAAGCACGTGTCACTTTCACTTATCCATTCATGCACAAACACGAACGTACTTGTCACAATCATCACTAATACCTAACACTGGGTAATACACATGATCACTAGGTTACCAATGCAATGACATATATATAATGTGATGAGAAAACAGTATTTAAGGCATGATTAAGATGTCATCAAACGATATCCTACCACTTGCATAATTTATCATAAATCATACGTGCCAAATTTAGCGAAACAATGAACATGGGATAAGTAGTATGTTTGATTATCTATCTAGCGAATTTGGTTTCATGTCAATCGGGTTTCAGGATCACTAGATATGGCCATTTCATTTTAAGTGTTCACTGCTGGAAATCCGGTTTCAGAATCGGAAGTCCGTTTCGCAACGCATTTTAATCTAAGTTGGGATCAGATTTTAGCGATACTAAAGTTGAATGAAATCTAGAGTTTTCAGTAAGGTTTTCAACGCAATAGACGGATTCTCAATCGCGTCTGTACGTCAGAAGTTACGCACTGTTCAACACTACTATGTCAATTCTGATTCTGTTTTGGACTGTTATACATCCTGTACTGTTAAATTACAGATTAAATAGCAAACGACGATGAAACGGAATGAAACCACTTGTGTTATTTAGCTAACAGATTCAACTTTAATAAAATATAGAGTTCCGCAACATACGAGTTCAGGAAACAAGGTGGCACACATTACGGAACAGTAAACAGTAACCAGAGTCGCTCTGGACTGCAGTCCAGAGCCACACTCCGATCCAACTATCGTCACAATTTCAGTACAGAAGCCATTAGAAACTTGCACAGGGTTACAGTTCGTCGAGTCGGCCTCGATTTGAGCCCTTGAACGCATCATTTCAATATGTATATAATTTATGGTGATTTTAACAATTTTCAGATGCGGGGAATTTCCAGTTTTCCCGGGTGTATTTGGGGGTATTCGTTTTAGTCATTAACAGTCATATTTTCCAATAAAAGTTATACAAGGTATTCATTATCATACGGGCCAGCATAGGAAATCCAATTCCGTCAAATTAGATGAATATTTTCATTGGGATCATGCATCGAACATGTATGTCATATAATTTATCGGAAATTGTAAATTTGTAATTTATACGATTTGAGTTTGTAACACGAATAGATTAGCATGTAGCAAGTAAAATACTTGCCTGGAAATGTCTTGGACGATGCACGACAGCAGCAGCGTCACGAACGTGCGACGAACGGCGTGAATTGGTTTGCACGACCTTGGCTCGCGTTTCTGTTTCGTCGTCGGAGTTGTCCGGGGAACGACTCGTGGTCGCTGGAAGCGGAGAGGTGCTCTGTGGATCTCAGGGAGTGTGCTGGGGTCGACGACGGTCGGCGGCGTCGCTCCGGCGATGGCAGCAGGGGTGAGGCAGTGTGATGAAGTTTGGAGGTTTTAGAGAGAGGGGGAGTAGGTAGTGGGGCCCGGTTGGAGGTGATGGTGATGATGCCGGTGACGTAGGGGTGTCGACGAGGTGGCTCAGGTGCAGCGGGAGCTCGCCGGTGAGAGGGTGCAGGGCTCGAACTCGGGTGCAGTGAGCTTGGCGAGGGGTGTGCAGTGGAGGTGGTCGGTGGTGTGGGGAGTGGCGAGTGGGGCTAGAGCTCTGGGAGAAGAGTGAGGGAGGAAGGACAAGACGATGGGGAGCTCGTCGGCGGCGAGGAGGCGCACAGGGTTTGGAGCTCGGTGGTGGTGTTCGGCTGTCGATGGGTTTCTGGAGAAGTGGGGAACTAGGTGGAGGAAGAGAGGAGGAGGGAAGGACGGCGAGGAGTTGGAGACGAGGTGGTAGTCGTTTGTCGTCGTCGTCAGCGGCGGCGAGGGGACTCGAAGCGATGGGTTTCCATAGGGAGAGAGAGAGAGTTTGAGAGAGAGTGATGAGGGGGAGAGGAGAAAGGGAAGACGAGGGGAGGAGGTTGAGTGGATTGCGAGTCGTGGGGTGCGCGAGTCGGGGGCAACGGCAGGCGACGTGGCCTCGTGGGTTGGCGCGAGAAGCGGATCGAAGAAGAGTGCGCGGGGAAAAGGAAAGAGACGTTGGGAAGAAGGAGAGATTAGGAGGCGGGTCGGGTTTGTGAAGGAGCGGGCGTGGGCTAGGAGGAAACGGGCCGGGAATGAAGGATTTAGAAAGGAAATAGGGGAGTGGGCCGGGCTCGGGTCTGTATTAATAATAAATAAAGAAAAAGAAGTGTGGGCCGAGGGTTTATATGATAAAAGGGAAGTAATTAATTTATTTAAGGGGGGAAAAGGAATGGGCTTGGGTTTGGAGGAAACAATGTTTAAAGCTTAGGCTGGGGACCTAGTAAAAGGGAAATTAATTCATTATGGGGTTTTAATTTTATTGTTTGGGCTTGCCTAGGTTTTAAGGGTTTAGGAAGATTAAATACTGAGAACCAAATAACGGTTTCACACAAAATTTACGAGGGGAGAGGGAACATCGGGGAACTAGGAAAATAGAAAAACTTTTATTGATGGGAACGTGGAAGGGATTAGGGTGGTTGGGACAACGAAAAAGGAAGAAGGTAAAA
The DNA here is from genome assembly GCA_030015575.1 of Agapanthus africanus. Lineage (NCBI taxonomy): Eukaryota > Viridiplantae > Streptophyta > Magnoliopsida > Asparagales > Amaryllidaceae > Agapanthus > Agapanthus africanus. Next base: position 213,860,000 of record CM057339.1, read on the forward strand.
AGGGTTAAAACGAAACAAAACAATTATTTAAATATAAATAATTAAACTTGTAAGTAGCGTTTTATGAAAATACGGATATTAGTGCGCAACAGAACCGGGTATTATATCATACCACCCTTACAAAAAATTTCGTCCTCGAAATTTAAAATAAATGATAAGCTACAAAACAACAAGCGAAAGGCTACCCCATCGAACATTAACACATAATGATTTACTTAAAACAGGTGGATAAAATTTCTTTGAAGGTCTATATATGTATAAGAATAACACAACTAAAAGGATAAGTATAATGCCAGAAAAACTATAAGGGCAACCTATATGTACAAAAGAATAAAATAGCAATAACGAATAATAGTATTCGAGGCGTACTAGAAAAATCAAAATCCTAAATATGTGCACACCTATATATATCAAAAGTAGCGCAGCTAAAATAATATGTATAAGGCACAATCATAGTGGAATAGTGAAGGATCTGTCGGTAGTTTAAAACATTTTAGACTAACGTATCAATCAAACAATTTTAACATAACTTAGAAAGCCACCTGGTGAAAATAAGAGGCATAGCACAAAAATAATATGTGCAACAAATGGTTGCGTTATCGAAAATGGGAAGAATAGTAAAGTACTTAGAATGCATAAAGCGGAAATAGTCAATAACACGCACTTTTCGATAATACAAAATAATGAAAACTAAATTTTTGAGTAACGGTGTCCCTAAATATAATTAGGGTAATAGGAAATAACACCAGGCGCACAGGCTAGCCAGGGTAGGGATTTCAATGGAGTAAGGCCCACCCAAAAGGTCGGAGTGTGACGGCTTTAGACTGAAGGTCGAAAAGATTGGGGTCGGGTCAGCCCAGGGTGTAAGAGTGAACGGTAATGAACCTCAGGAGGGGAGGGAATGTATGGGAAGGAAAACGGGCGACACATCATGCGAATCAAAAATCCGAAGGGTTAGCGAACTCGGAAATTTCACTATCAATTTCCCCTCTCAGACGGATCTCAACGAGGCATATACGAAGGATGAAGGGTGGCTCATTCAAAAGATCAGGGTGCGGTACTTTTAATCTAAGTGAGGGTCGAAAGAACACAAGGTGCAGAGGTGGACAGTCAGGGATCTCAGGAGGAAATAAATGTATAGGGGAAAAGTCAAAGTATCAAGTGAACCAGTAATCAACAGATTAGCGAACTCAGAAATTTTATTTCATTCCAGAAAATTCTAAACAAAGTATTCTCAAAAACGAAAGATGGCCCTAAACTATACACAGATTTATTTGGCCAGAGGAGACAACAGCTAAATCCCGTCAGTCGCGGTTGTGGAGGTTCGGCAGGTTACGGTAGGCTCGCGCGCTCAGGTAGAGGCATCTATTTCCATAGCGCCTCACAGGGACCGCCATTGGGAGTTCATCCGCAGCAGGGTCTTGTTCTTCCGGTCCTTCTTCCTCGGCTGGAACTTCTTCATCGAGGTCTGCTTCCATGTGATTCTCTTCTTCTGGATTCTCTTCTATGGGATTTTCCTCCACTGGATTTCCTTCTACCGGGACCTCCTCGGGATCTTCCTCTATCGGGTTCTCCGCACGGTCTCCTTCCTCCTCGTCGGAATCGCCGATCATGTTAACCTCTGGGGCGGCGGCTCCTTCGTCCTCGGAATCGATGTTTCCGAAAATGACCTGGGGGCCGTTGATCTCGTCGTCAGAACTCACCAGCATGCGATCTAAGGAAACGCATGACCGAATATCCTCATCGATAGGCGGCGCTGCTCCAGGATTGGCCATGGCCTGAAAAGAGAGAGTCATGATCAGATAGTGGAACACACAAGGAAAATAACCAAAGATGTGCAGCATATGGAAAATATACGGCAGGTAAGGACTGAAAAATCAAAATCTTGGATAATGATGCAGTAAGCAGTATACGGAAAATGAGTGGTAAGGGGACGATACATAAATTACAACTCATAATTTTATTGCATTCAAACTAAGAAGTTCAACGGATACAAGATTTTAAACGAAAGGAAACATTTACTAAAGAGTGACAATATATTTTTTTTTATTGAAAGCAGAAAAGGTGATAATTCTTCGTTGATATCTAGACCACTACGTTCTCGTTAAGCGAGTTGAATCCTGCGCTGGGTCCGTACTATCCTCGAAGCTCGAACTACGAAATAACCAAGTTACTTAGCCGGAGTGGAGAGTGTGGACGAATATCCTCCTTGTAGCTCTTTCCTTCGAGGGCAACCATCGATAAGATGCTCGTTGGATCCACAAATCAGGCATTGCCCCTTAGCCCTGCGACAGTCCCTCTGAAAGTGTCCTAGTCTCTTGCAATACCCACAACATTGGGTCTTCTGCTGCTTCTGTCGCGGAGAAACAAATGGGCGCTTCATCTTCCCCTCTTTTTCTCGTCTAACAGGGATCCCTTTACGATTGGAGACTTCCGTTGGTGCCTGATTCACCTGTCTTCTCAGTCCTTCAGCTAACAGGTCGTTTGTTCGCTCCCGGGCGTCCTTCAGATTTTGCAGTGCAGTCAGGATCTCTACGGCCTGATTCTGGGGAGTGGAGATAGAGGAAGAGTCGTTGGAAGACATGGTCCTGAAACAACAAATTATTTTGAGGATGATATAAGGCACAAGCTATAAGAATTAAAATATAATATGGATTGGGCAAGGAATCAAGAATATCGGGTGTGATGAAATTTATTACAAATGGAAAATCAGCTGTAGAACTCCAAGTCACTCAAACCCTAGCGGATAGATCAGAATGCATAGCCAAATACACTATGCGAATCAAGATTAAGAATAACAACTTCACAATCCAGACTGAAGGATGTCTTAGATTGTCAAACGCTACACAGAACTGCAATCCTAATCGAAGCAAAACCCGGCTCTGATACCAACAAATACATGTCACGCCCCGCTTCCCAAAATACGGAATACGAGGGGTTGACAAGGCCAGCCATACTCCTACGGTCGAGGAAAATATCCTTCCGTAGTCACACTTCGGCTTCTAGCTTTACGTGGTAATCAGTAATCAATGTACAGGTAATGAGAAATGCAGTAACTAAATCAAAACAAATACAAGGGACTAACCAGAAGGAGATCAAGAGGGTATAGCTCCGAGTAGCTGATCGAGATGTCCGCGATATCCTCGAGGTACGTCGGGTCCTGGTCTAGACTAGACCCAGCTCTCATTCTGAGCATGCATACTCAGGTCGTCAGAGTGACACGATAGCAATATATATATGTAGATGCAAGTGGTAATTCGAACAGTGATAATAAATATATAACAGTAGATCAAGACGGTAAAGATATGAACATGGAGTAACCAATGAAGTGTCTAATAGATCAGGTGAACAGTAAAGCAGTAAAATGGTATGCTAGGCGTGTCAATACAGTAAGTAATGCATGTCAATGTCACTATCCCTATCAGTCTCTAAGTCTCACTATACAGGTCACTAAGCCTAACGTCAGTTCAAGTGTGAGAGTCAACCACTCGCGAGTGTCCTCCACCCAAGGATAGGACCCAAGGGCAAGGGACCACGGACCCAAAATATAACTCACGGTAATAATCACGTACCCTGTAAATCTCCATATATCTCCATATATATATGCCGGCATGGGACTCCCGAGATTCTGTTGAACTCACACTCAAACTACCCCACACCCTGTGGTCTACATCAAACGCCAACCATAACCTCAAATACTGGTCGGTCCATGACAAGTCTGCACGAGAACTGGAGACAGGATCTTCATCAAGCACGTCCCGACTGATACCCAAGATAAATGGACAGTGTCTGGTGTCTTACCTATGACACCCATACAAGTGATTCCATAAGTGTCCCATACCACTTATAGTCACACTTATATACGCCCCACAGACGTCGACAATGCAATAGAACAATAGGGTCCACTGATTGTGTACAAGCACGTGTCACTTTCACTTATCCATTCATGCACAAACACGAACGTACTTGTCATAATCACCACTAATACCTAACACTGGGTAATGCACATGATCACTAGGTTACCAATGCAATGACATATATATAATGTGATGAGAAAACAGTATTTAAGGTATGATTAAGATGTCATCAAACGATATCCTACCACTTGCATAATTTATCATAAATCATACGTGCCAAATTTAGCAAAATAATGAACAGGGGATAAGTAGTATGTTTGATTATCTATCTAGAGAATATGGTTTCACGTCAATCGGGTTTCAGGATCACTAGATATGGCCATTTCATTTTAAGCGTTCACTGCTGGAAATCCGGTTTCAGAATCGGAAGTCCGTTTCGCAACGCATTTTAATCCAAGTTGGGATCAGATTTTAGCGACGCTAAAGTTGAATGAAATCTAGAGTTTTCAGTAAGGTTTTCAATGCAACAGACAGATTCTCAATCGCGTCTGTATGTCAGAAGTTACGCACTGTTCAACACTAGTATGTCAATTCTGATTCTGTTTTGGACTGTTATACATCCTGTACTGTTAAATTACAGATTAAATAGCAAACGACGATGAAACGGAATGAAACCACTTGTGTTATTTAGCTAACAGATTCACCTTTAATAAACTATAGAGTTTCGCAACATAGGAGTTCATGAAACAAGGTGGCACACATTACGGAACAGTAAACAGTAACCAGAGTCGCTCTGGACTGCAGTCCAGAGCCGCACTCCGATCCAACTATCGTCACAATTTCAGTACAGAAGCCATTAGAAACTTGCACAGGGTTACAGTTCATCGAGTCGGCCTATATTTGAGCCCTTGAACGCATCATTTCAATATGTATATAATTTATGGTGATTTTAACAATTTTCAGAAGCGGGGAATTTCCAGTTTTCCCGGGTGTATTTGGGGGTATTCGTTTTAGTCATTAACAGTCATATTTTCCAGTGAAAGTTATACAAGGTATTCATTATCATACGGGCCAGCATAGGAAATCCAATTTCGTCAAATTAGATGAATATTTTCATTGGGATCATGCATCGAACAGGTATGTCATATAATTTATCGGAAATTGTAAATTTGTAATTTATACGATTTGAGTTTGTAACACGAATAGATTAGCATGTAGCAAGTAAAATACTTGCCTGGAAACTTCTTAAGCGATGCACGACAGCAGCAGCGTCACGAACGCACGACGAACGGCGTGAATTGGTTTGCACGACCTTGGCTCGCGTTTCTGTTTCGTCGTCGGAGTTGTCCGGGGAACGACTCGTGGTCGTTGGAAGCGGAGAGGTGCTCTGTGGATCTCAGGGAGTGCGCTGGGGTTGACGACGGTCGGCGGCGTCGCTCCAGCGATGGCAGCAGGGGTGAGGCAGTGTGATGAAGTTTGGAGGTTTTAGAGGGAGGGGGAGTAGGTAGTGGAGCCCGGTTGGAGGTGATGGTGATGATGCTGGTGACGTAGGGGTGTCGACGAGGTGGCTCAGGTGCAGCGGGGGCTCGCCGGCGAGAGGGTGCAGGGCTCGAACTCGGGTGCAGTGAGCTTGGCGAGGGGTGTGCAGTGGAGGTGGTCGGTGGTGTGGGGAGTGGCGAGTGGGGCTAGAGCACTGGGAGAAAAGTGAGGGAGGAAGGACGAGACGATGGGGAGCTCGTCGGCGGCGAGGAGGCGCACAGGGTTCGGAGCTCGGTGGTGGTGTTCGGCTGTCGATGGGTTTCTGGAGAAGTGGGGAACTAGGTGGAGGAAGAGAGGAGGAGGGAAGGACGGCGAGGAGTTGGAGACGAGGTGGTAGTCGTTTGTCGTCGTCGTCAGCGGCGGCGAGGGGACTCGAAGTGGTGGGTTTCCGCAGGGAGAGAGAGAGAGTTTGAGAGAGAGTGATGAGGGGGAGAGGAGAAATGGAAGACGAGGGGAGGAGGTTGAGTGGATCGTGAGTTGTGGGGTGCGCGAGTCGGGGGCAACGGCAGGCGACGTGGCCTCGTGGGTCGGCGTGAGAAGCGGATCGAAGAAGAGTGCGCGGGAAAAAGGAAAGAGACGTTGGGAAGAAGGAGAGATTAGGAGGCAGGTCGGGTTTGTGAAGGAGCGGGCGTGGGCTAGGAGGAAACGGGCCGGGAATGAAGGATTTAGAAAGGAAATAGGGGAGTGGGCCGGGCTCGGGTCTGTTGTTCCCCTCCGAAGGACGGCGACGACGTGGCGTCTCGCCTGAAATTCGGGGCAGATGCTAATTGGTGCTATCCGTCCACCTCTTCGAGTATGCCAAGTTGATTTATGGCACCATGTATCGAAGGTTTAAACGGATGCGGCCGATATAGCAGACTTCGTCAGATTCCCCCTCGTTTGAGGGGTTTTTGATTGTGGGGACGCTTTTCCCTGCAGGCGCAAGCCCCTGCAGTTAATTACGCTACCGCATCGCGGTAACAACTTTCTCCTTCTCCAGATGGTCACTTCGTGTCGTGTGTGTTTATTTTATGTTTTGTTGCCCGTGGATTGTTTACGGAGACCGAGTTATGTCGTCGCCCGTAGGGCGTGGACTAGTCCAAATCCGTATTATCTTAGATTTGGGTTTGGGGGTTTGGTTTGAGGATACGTTAGCCATACTTGAGGCTAAGATCAACTCAAACGTTTGTTAAGGATACGTTAGTCTGACTTGAGACTAAGATCAACTTAACGGGATCGTTTAGATCCGACAAAAGAGCATTTGGGCTCCATTGTTCCAGTTTAGGGACATAGTGGTCCATCGTATGTATGGCCGTCGGGACCCGTCACCTCTCTGACGACGTTGAAGGATTACAACGACAGATGTCAGAGGAGTTCAGAGATGTACCCTCGAACCAGTGTTAATTGGGGGAGATTCATAGCCCAGTCTGTTTGAAGGTTTAAGGATACGTTAGCCAGATTTAAGGCTAAGATCAACTTAAACGGGATCGTTTAGATCCGACAAGAGAGCATGCGTGGCTCTATTGTTCCAGTTTAGGGACATTGCGGTCCATGGGTAGTTTTAAGGACATTGCGGTCCATGGGTAGTTTAAGGACATTGCGGTCCATTGTTAGTTTTAAGACATCTCGGTCGAGGTTAAGGACGTCGTAGTCCGTGGGTTTAAGGACCCCACAGTCCATTGTTAGTTTTAAGACATCTCGGTCAAGGTTAAGGACGTCGTAGTCCATGGGTTTAAGGATCCCACAGTCCATTGTTAGTTTTAAGACATCTCGGTCAAGGTTAAGGACGTCGTAGTCCATGGGTTTAAGGACCCCACGGTCCATTGTTAGTTTTAAGACATCTCGGTCAAGGTTAAGGACGTCGTAGTCCATGGGTTTAAGGACCCCACAGTCCATTGTTAGTTTTAAGACATCTCGGTCAAGGTTAAGGACGTCGTAGTCCATGGGTTTAAGGACCCCACGGTCCATTGTTAGTTTTAAGACATCTCGGTCAAGGTTAAGGACGTCGTAGTCCATGGGTTTAATGACCCCACAGTCCATTGTTAGTTTTAAGACATCTCGGTCAAGGTTAAGGACGTCGTAGTCCATGGGTTTAAGGACCCCACAGTCCATTGTTAATTTTAAAACATCTCGGTCAAGGTTAAGGACGTCGTAGTCCATGGGTTTAAGGACCCCACAGTCCATTGTTAGTTTTAAGACATCTCGGTCAAGGTTAAGGACGTCGTAGTCCATGGGTTTAAGGACCCCACAGTCCATTGTTAGTTTTAAGACATCTCGGTCAAGGTTAAGGACGTCGTAGTCCTTTAAGGACCCCACAGTCCATATCAATATGTGGTCATCGGGACCCGTCACCTCTTTGAAGACATTGAGGGATTACAATGCCAAGTATCAAAGAAGTGAAGAGATGTACCCTGGAACCGGAGTGGATTAAATAGTCCTTGGCCCAATTTGGGATCAAGACCAATTAATTATGTTATGAGCCCATTAGCCCAGTTAATTACGAATTGAGGACTTATGGCCATCTTGGGCTAAGTCCAATCATGTCTGAAATATTGGCTTCCTGTTGGTCCATTGAAGGAGAGACTTTGTTTCTGGCCATTTAGCCAATTGGGCCAATGCCTAGTGTTAAACACTACAGACCAATCAGCGTTGAACACTGGGAATGAGATTGACAAGTTAGTGTTTAACACTAAAAGATAATTGGTGTTAAATACCAGCAACAAGGCTTTCAAATTAGTGTTAAACACTAAAACAGATCAGTGTTAAACACTGTCAACAGAAGTCCCAAACTAGTGTTGAACACTAAGGTAATCAGTGTTGAACACTGCAAGTAAAGTTCTTTGCTTAGTATTGAACACTAAGACCAAACAATGTTTTAATACTGAATTCAGGGGTTTAGTGTTAAACACTAAGGCAGGAGGGGTCACGTGGCAACACGTGAGAGCGCCCTCCCTTCATTTGTTCTTCTGAGACTATTGCATCTTCTAGAGCATCACGTGCCACCACGTGACGGGCGTTCAAGCGCTTTGTGTGTTAAAGCTTCTGTCAAGGGTCACGTGGGTCACGTGAGGCACTGCCTCAAAGGGGCTTTCTGTAGATCTTTTAGGGGGGTCACGTGGTGACACGTGACCCTTCTTTTCTGTAGTTGTTTAGAAGATCTGTTAATCCCTTTCAGGAATTAAATTCCTCATAGGGTTGAACCCTGACAATAGAGGAATTAAATTCCTACTTCCTTTTAAAGATTTATATTCTGGGATAGAGTTGAACTCTGAATTTTCTGTAGGAATTAAATTCCTCATATATGTGAAGAACTGAATATGGTTTAAACCCTAATAAAAGCTTTAAGGAATTAAACTCCCACTCTCTGTTAAAGAATTATGATTAAGGGAATTAAATTCCCGTTGTTTCAACAGAACTAAGTTTTTAACTAGGGTTAAACCCTAATTCTTTTCATTCTGAAGGAATTAAATTCCCATAACACAGGGTCAAACCCTAATTTTATTTTAAAGGAATTAAATTCCTATAGTTCCGTAAGAATTAAATTCTCGTGCTTCCATTCCCTCTCTATGCTTTGGATCTGCATGGCAGGATCTCAACCCATTGAGAATTAAATTCTCAACTTCAAGGGGAGATGTGCGCTTTACAGATCCTCTATCAAAGAGAGAAGAAATATGTTCTTCTGTTTTACATCAGAGTTGAACTCTGTTGAGAATTAAATTCTCTTTTCTTTCAAGGAGACTTCCCTTTCTTACCTAGGGTTTTCTTTTGCAGAAGATCCAAATTCCTCAAAGTATCAAGGCTCTCTCCCTTTTCTTCCCTCTGCGTGTATATTTTTTTTTTGTATGTCTCGGCTCCTATTTATAGGAGAAGCAGCCGAGTCAATTAGTTTTTGAGGAATCTTCATTGAGAGATTTGATTTGCATCCATCATTCGTTCTGGACCTTTGGATTATTAGGTGAATTTTATTCACCATTGGATTTCAAATCCAGCGATTCTCCTTTGTGATTTCTGTTAGATTTAAAGGGGAAATCTTTCCAAATTCGAGATTTTCCCATAGATAGATGATATTTAATCACTTCTGAATCTTTAATTTAATTGGTTGCTTTTGGAAAGATTTGAGAGTTCTTTTCTCAGAATTTAATTCTGTTAACAAATGGGCTTTGAAGCCGGTCACGTGTGGCCACGTGACCCTTGGTCACGTGTGGGCACGTGACCCCCTTGGAACGAGCCCTCTTCTTTCTTTCTGTGCTCTGCTTTCTGGTTGCTGCTTAACCGTCACGTGCCACCACGTGACCCCTGGTCACGTGTGAGCACGTGACCCTTGTCTGGACTCTTTTTCTTGGTTTAGCGGGAGAACAAATCTGCTGCTTTTGATTATCACGTGCCAACACGTGACCCTGGTCACGTGGGAGCACGTGACATCTTCTGAAGCCTTTTCCTTGATCTGATCAAGGAACCGGTTTGCCTTTGAAGCCTCTTTTAATTGTCATGTGCCAACACGTGACTCAGGTCACGTGGGAGCACGCGACCCTTTCTGAAGCCCTTTTCTTTGATGTAGTTGGGAAACTGAACTTGCCTTGCCGATACTTTTAGGTGTCACGTGCCAACACGTGACTGCTGGTCATGTGTAAGCACGCGACCCTCTTCTGAAGCTTTTTCCATAAGCTTTTCTGATTTTAAATCCAAACATCTGTATTAATAATAAATAAAGAAAAAGAAGTGTGGGCCGAGGGTTTATATGATAAAAGGGAAGTAATTAATTTATTTAAAGGGGAAAAAGGAGTGGGCTTGGCTTTGGAGGAAACAATGTTTAAAGCTTGGGCTGGGGACATAATAAAAGGGAAATTAATTCATTATGGGGTTTTAATTTTATTGTTTGGGCTTGCCTAGGTTTTAAGGGTTCAGGAAGATTTTAAATACTGAGAACCTAACAACGGTTTCATACAAAATTTACGAGGGGAGAGGGAACATCGGGGAACTAGGAAAATAGAAAAACTTTTATTGATGGGAATGTCGAAGGGATTAGGGTGGTTGGGACAACGAAAAAGGAAGAAGGTAAAAAGGGTTAAAACGAAACAAAACAATTATTTAAATATAAATAATTAAACTTGTAAGTAGCGTTTTATGAAAATATGGATATTAGTGCGCAACAGAACCGGGTATTACAATAAGTGAGCAGGGATATAGAACAGTGAAGCATAACAGTATATGTGAAGTGCAGCGGTGAAACTAAACTGGGCTACTGGGTTAACTACTCTCAAGTCTGTGAAATCAATTTAATGAATCGTCGATATAACTCAATAGTATCCCGTGCGTGCCCGGGACCACGGTCCAGATTCTCGGGCTGAAACCGAGACATGCCTTAGGCACTAAACATGAAACATGTACAGATGAATGATGTCAGCATCATCATCCCAGGGCTGGTCTAGCCCCTAAAACTGATCAGTATAAGTATCGAACTGTCGAGTTACAAGTCAAGTTTCATCATCGATTTCCCCATACCCCCAAGTTATGTGTTCAAGTCAGGTATTGATAAATCTGAAGCTAATGCCAACACAGGATCAAGCAGGAACATGTTTGTCTATACAGACAACATGATATGTCCATCGGGACATGTCAGGATTGTCGGCATTAGAAATAGGATCAGGTAACATGTCAAGTAGTGATATATCAGGTCATGTCAGGTAGTGTACATGTATCAAGTCATAGCAAATAGTGGTGTATCAGGTCATGTCAGGTAGTGAACAGGTATTAAGCGGATGCTTATAATACAATTGCAGCAGGTACGGGTATACAAACAAAAGCATGGATGCACAAATATTTATCAGGGGTTACATCATGACTATGTAGGATGCACATTATTAAGCATGGGGTATTACTGTAACAATATTCTGAATTAATACGACATGACATGCAACTAGATATAAAGAATTAATGGTATGGGTACACAATAAAACATGGATGCATGAATAACTATCAGGGATTGCAATTATAGCTCCATTACTATGTAGGATGCACATTATCTAGCATGGGGTGTTAATGTAGCAGTAATATGAAATAACGTGACATGGAATGTAAATAGATATATAATTAATGGTATGGATGCACAAATATCGATTAGGTGTTATATTTATAGTTCTAATACTAAATGGGATGCACATTATTAAGCATGGGGTGTTACTACAATGATAACATGAATTAATGTGATCTGTAGATGCAACTATTTGTATATTAAATGATATGGATGCAAACGGGTATCCGAAAACGCTAAAACTTTAATATGGATGTATAATGTGATAAACGGGTAACATTTTACTCATATGGATGCATAATAATATACCTAGTATGAAGCAAAATGAACTAGCATACGACTAGATATGTAAATAACGATATGGATGCATACGGATATCCAAAAACAGTAAAACTGTAAAATGGTAATGTGGGATGCATAACTAAACAATATATAATGTTATTATTCACATGGGTGCAATATATTATATTATAGTATGTAGCAAGATTAACTTGCATGCAACTAAATATGAAATAAATTGTACGGATGCAAATGGGCGTCGTAAAATAGTAAAATGATAACAGGGGATGCCCGATACACTAAATATTAAATATTATTATTAATATGGATGTAAAATATATTATAGCATGTAGCAAGATTAACTTGCCTCGATGGATCACAATACGGATACGTACGGCACGTCCGACGTCAGTAAATCATCGCAACGCACACACGGCACGCGGGACGGGTCCAGGCAAGGTAAAAGGGCGATCACGCAGGCAAGGTACGTTCACTGAATCGTCGGATCGGCAACGTTGACGCAACTTCGGCGATCGCTGGAAACAAGATTCAAGAAAAGATAAAGAAAAGGAAAAAGGAAAGAAGAAGAGGAAGAAGAAGAGAGAGGGAATTGCTTACTGGGTTGTGCACTGGGGTCAGGAAGATGAGATGGTGGCGACGAGATCAACGGAGCTCCGGCGACAAGGCTAGGGTTTGGCTTTGAGGAGTTAGGGTTTGGGCTCGGGTGTTGGTGCAGGCTGGGGCTCGGGTGCATGGATCTTGGTGCTCGGGAAGGAGGAAGGAGAGGAAGAAGATGACGATGGGGAGGAGAGAATGGAAATGGAGGTGGTGACGAGGTCAGGTTAGAGGAGGCAGATGAGTTTTAGGGTTAGGGTTTCGATGAGTTGTGGGTTCTTGAGGAGGGGCTCAGGGTTAAATAGAGAGGAGAGGGAGAGAAAGAAGGAGGGAGGTGACGATAGCACGCGGGCGGTGACCGCACTCGAGAAGTGAACAGTACCTCCGAGAGGGGAGAGAGAGAGACAACTTGAGAGAGAGAGAAAGAGAAAGAGAAAGAGAGAGGAGAGAGACTGAGTGGTGGGGTTAGAAGGAGAGAGAGAGAGTTGTTAAAGTCGTTTGGATTTTAATTGAAAATGATTTTTTGTTAGTTATTTAAATTTTTTTTAAGCTGTCGATTAAAATAAAGATATTATATTAAATAAAATTGGATTTTCTGGTAAATACAAATTTAGTCCAAAACACGCCCGGGTCGGGTCTAAAATTTCAGTTTCAAAATACGAAAAACATATGTATCGACTAAAATTAAAATTGGATATCCGGGTAACGAAAATGCATACCCCCAAGAACAGATGCACAAACGTGCGCGTAACCATCCAAACAAGTCCGTTTTACTGAACGGGACGAGAACAAGATGCGCGGATGCTACGACAGGGTTAGGGGTATCATGCAGGCCATGCAATGTATTTTTTTAAAATATTTTATGTGGCTTTAAATGTTATATTTAAAAAAATGCAGATGCCAGATCAAAGCCAATATGCAGTATGTAAATATGGAAGTGCACGAGTCCACGTAACAAGTCAGGATAAATCATAAACATGAATCAAGACTGGTTTCAAGTATGCGGGTCGGGTCAGATGCAATACAGATGTTAAACACACTATTCGCACCTAAAACACTATGAATCAGGAAAATACCATAAATAAAGAAATACTTGAACTAGAACTGGTATAAATGAACTAGGGTGTTACATTATACCCAACTACAAAAAAAATTTCATCCTCGAAATTCCAGGAACAAGAAAAGATAAACAATCAAGAATCTATAAGAATAGGTGTGGAAACTTCTGTCGAATCTCGTCTTCTCGTTCCCAAGTCGATTCTACATACGAGCGATTTCCCCAAGAAACAAGTATGAGAGGGATAACCTTGTTCTTAAGGACCTTTTCTCTTCGATCAACGATCGACATCGGTCGTTCCTTAAAGGTCAAATCCTCTCTTACAACCAGCTCCGAATGATCCAGCACGTGTGTTTCATCTTGAACATACTTACAGAGTTGAGATACATGAAACACGTCATGAACATTCACCAAAGATTGTGGTAACGCCAATCGATAAGCCACTTCTCCAACACGCTCCAAAATCTCGAAAGACCCCACGAATCGAGGACTAAGCTTGCCTCGAATCCCAAAACGAATCACTCCTCTAGTTGGTGATATCTTCAAGAACACCAGATCACCAACAACGCACTCTAGAGGTCTTCTCGATATGTCGGCCCAACTCTTCTGTCGATTTTGTGCTGCCTTCATATGATTCCGGATAGTATTAATTTTCTCTACTGTTTGCACAATCAAATCCGGTCCCAACAATCTTCGTTCTCCAATATCGTCCCAACAAACAGGTGAACGACACTTGCGACCATACAATACTTCGAATGGAGCCATCTGAATAGTCGCCTGAAAACTGTTGTTGTAAGAAAACTCCACAAAGTGTAGATGATCCTCCCACGAATCCTTGAAGTCTAACATGCAAGCTCTCAACATAGCTTCAGAGTTCTGCATGCTCTTCAAGGCTCCTCGAATAGACCAGAATATCATCGATGAACACCACTATAAACTGGTCCAAGAACGGTGAAAAGATTCGGTTCATCAAGTCCATAAATATCGCCGGTGCATTCGTGACTCCGAGTGGCATCACTAAATACTCGTAATATCCATACCGAGTTCGGAACGCAGCCTTGCAAATATCCTCTGATTTAAATCGGACCTGATGATATCCGAATCGCAAATCCAGCTTCGAGAATACCCTCGCGCCACTGAGTTGCTCGAATAATTCGCCAATGCGAGGGATCGGGTACTTGTTCTTAATAGTCACCCGGTTTAATTCTCGATAATCGATGCACATCCTCCTTGTGCCATCTTTCTTCTTTACTTGAAGAACTGGAGCTCCCCAAGGTGAATTGTTGCTGCGAATCCAACCCTTCTCAAGTAATTCGGTAACCTGCTTCTTGACTTCTTCCAACTCCACTGGTGCCATTGGATAGTACGCCTTTGAGATTGGCGCTGCACCAGGAACAAGATCGATCGCGAACTCTACATCTCGTTTTGGCGGTAAACCCGAGATGTCCTCGAATACGTCCATAAATTCTAGAACTACAGCTGACGCTTCCTCCTTATCAACTTCCATTGATGAAAAAACATTGCTTGTCGGCCTAACCCTAAACTCGACTGGTCCGACAGAACTGCTTCCTCCAGCAAAAACAAACTCCGGATGTCCGGGAATCTGGAAAATCACTTTCTTTGCCCTACAATCAATGTGAGCGTGGAAAGTGCCGAGAAAATCCATTCCCAAGTCAACTTCATAACTGTCGGTATCAATCACCAAGAAATCTGCAAGTAACTCCCATCCACAAATAAAAACTGAACAATCTTTACATTCTCTACTAGCTATGATCTTCCCATTCCCAGTGTGTATGTCCCAACAACTAGACAAGGTCGTACAAGAAATCGAGTGTGCAGCAATAAACTTGGACGACATAAAACAATGGGATGCACCAGAATCGAATAATGCTAATGTGGGAAAATCATGAACAAGTAGGATACCTGAAACAACTTCCTCCGAAGCCTTGGCCTCTTCAGCCGTCAGGGTAAAGGCTCGAGCTTGATTGGGTCCCTGAGTCAACTGCTTCTGCCCCTGAAAGTGCTTCTGCGGTGGCCCCTGAACATCATCCTTCAAACGAAGTTTCGACGGGCAAATACTGATAGTATGATCAGCTGACCTGCAAACCAAACAAAGTCCTAACATCCTTCGACAATCTTTCCTTAGGTGCCTAGGTAAATGGCAAAAGTTACAAATCACGTTCTTTCTCTGATCTGCAATGACGGGCTTCTTTATCGGTGCTACGCCACGCCGGTTTACTGGAATACCTCTACGTATAGGCGCTTGATTTGGCGTAAACGCCGGCTTCCGTACCACAACTGCCTGCTGCTGCGTACCCTCAGTCTTCAATGATAAACTCTGCTGCTCCCTGGTTGCTTTAAGCACTTGCGAGAAAGTGGTCAATCCCAGAGATATAATGTGCCTCTGGATTTCCACGTCCAAACTGTGCATAAACCTTCGTTTCCTATCAGCTTCTTTGGCTACCAAAGGTCTAGCGAATCGACTGAGCCGTGTCCACTCAACCGCATGCGCATCCACGGATCCGTCATTCTGCTTCAAGCTGATAAACCTTTCTTCCATTTCTTCCAGTGCAGTCTGCGAAAAGAACTTCTCCAAGAAACTCTGTGAAAAGTTGCTCAACTGATCGGCTTGGGCAAATGGGTCTCTTCGACAAGCCACCACTCACGGGCATAGTCCACCAATTGGATGCGTATGACATCCACTCTCTTGTCCTTCAAAATCTATGCTGCAACGAGCAGATTCTCTATATCAACCAGCCACTGCTCTGCTGGCAACGACTCCTCCAAACCAGTGAAAATGGACGGACCAAGTCTCCTGAAATCCGCCACGGTACCCACACGCTTTACTGGTTTGGCCGCAACATTGTTTAGGGACTGCCGGACGGTCCGCAAACCTTTCTGAAAAGTTTCGGCTTGCTACTGGTTCAGCTCAGTCTGCCGCTTCTGGTTCTCCAGCATCCCACGAATTACTCCAAGCAAAGCGGCGTCATCAACACGCCTCTGGTACGATCGCAGATTCCTGTCTGCCATGATCCTGCAACCAAGACACCGAAGAGGATTAGTATGATAAACAAGATTCAAAACTTGCGATGAATGATGACCATAAATCAAGGATATGAATCAAGACTAGAACTCCAAGATACTTAAATAGAGTACCGCATTGTAACCATGCCGCGGTACATAGTTACAATCACATAACTCCACTCAAGTCACCCAAATCCTAGAGATAACCAATAGAGAACCAAAAGTTTCAAGTCGAGATGCAAAGTGGTTTGCATATTGTCAAGACAAAGGATCAAGAGAAAGATATGATTCAAGAATGACGATAACAATGTGGCAGGACATGTTCCTAATTATGAGTATTCTGATTCGTGTATTGGGTCCAATACCCAACTACAAAAGAATCAAACCCGATTAACCTAAATCCTATGGCTCTGATACCAAACAAACCCTGTCACGCCCCGCTTCCCAGAGTGCGCTAAGATCGGCATGTGACAGAGCCAACCATGCTACCTGTGGCTAGGAAACATCCCTCCACAGTCACACTACGGCTGTCTATAGATATCAAGAACAGTAGAAATAAAATAAACTATCTAGTACATGTCCATGAGCCAGAATAAATGAGTCAAGAAATAATATGCGGAAGCAATAGATCCAATAAACAATAATAATCTGGAATGTACGTCCCAAATATGGGCTCACATCAGGAATGAAAAGTGCTGAAAGGAAACTAAACTAGAATACTAACATGTCCTCACTACTCGGCCTGTAGGCTGAAATACTCCTGCTCGGCCTGCAACAAGGGTAGCGGATCTGGGCCATGCAAAACCCAGACGTCAGAGCGTCACAATATCAACAATAATATAAATAGGGAGTAACAGGAATGCAGTCATGAATTATAAAAAGGTACATGAATGTAATAAGTGAGCAGGGATATAGAACAATGAAGTGTAACAGTATATGTGAAGTGCAGCGGTGAAACTAAACCGCGCTACTGGGTTAACTACTCTCAAGTCTGTGAAATCAATTTAATGAATCGTCAATGTAACTCAATAGTATCCCGTGCGTGCCCGAGACCACGGTCCAGATTCTCGGGCTGAAACCGAGATATGCCGCTAGGCACTAAACAGGAAACGTGTACAGATGAATGATGTCAGCATCATCATCCCAGGGCTGGCCTAGCCCCTAAAACTGATAAGTATAAGCATCGAACTGTCGAGTTACAAGTCAGGTTTCATCATTGATTTCCCCATACCCCCAAGTTATGTGTTCAAGTCAGGTATTGATAAATCTGAAGCTAATGCCAACACAGGATCAAGCAGGAACATGTTTGTCTATACAGACAACATGATATGTCCATCGGGACAACATGTCAGGATTGTCGGCATTAGAAACAGGATCAGGTAACATGTCAAGTAGTGATATATCAGGTCATGTCAGGTAGTGTACATGTATCAAGTCATGGCAAGTAGTGGTGTATCAGGTCATGTCAGGTAGTGAACATGTATCAAGCAGATACTCATAATACAATTGCAGCAGGTACATGTGCACAAATAAAAGCATGGATGCATAAATATTTATCAGGGGTTACATCATGACTATGTAGGATGCACATTATCAAGTATGGGGTATTACTGTAACAATATTCTGAATTAATACGACATGGCATGCAACTGGATATAAAGAATTAATGGTATGGGTACACAATAAAATATGGATGCATGAATAATTATCAGGGATTGCAACTATAGCTCCATTACTATGTAGGATGCACATTATCTAGCATGGGGTGTTAATGTAGCAGTAATATGAAATAACGTAACATGGAATGCAAATAGATATATAATTAATGGTATGTATGCACAAACATCGATTAGGTGTTACATTTACAGTTCCAATACTAAATGGGATGCACATTATTAAGCATGGGGTGTTACTACAATGATAACATGAATTAATGTGATATGTAGATACAGCTATATGTATATTAAATGATATGGATGCAAACAGGTATCCGAAAACGCTAGAACTTTAATATGGATGTATAATGTGATAAACGGGTAACATTTTACTCATATGGATGCATAATAATATACCTAGCATGAAGCAAAATGAACTAGCATGCGACTAGATATGTAAATAACGATATGGATGCATACGGATATCCGAAAACAGTAAAACTGTAAAATGGTAATGTGGGATGCATAACTAAACAATATGTAATGTTATTATTCATATGGGTGCAATATATTATATTATAGTATGTAGCAAGATTAACTTGCATGCAACTAGATATGAAATAAATTGTACGGATGCAAACGGACGTCGCAAAATAGTAAAATGATAACAGGGGATGTACAATACACTAAACATTAAATATTATTAATATGGATGTAAAATATATTATAGCATGTAGCAAGATTAACTTGCCTCGATAGATCACAATACGTCGCAACGCACACACGGCACGCGGGACGGGTCCAGGCAAGGTAAGAGGGTGATCACGCAGACAAGGTACGTTCACTGGATCGTCGGATCGGCAGCGTCGACGCAACTCCGGCGATCGCTGGAAACAAGATTCAAGAAAAGATAAAGAAAAGAAAAAAGGAAAGAAGAAGAGGAAGAAGAGAGAGGGGATTGCTTACTGGGTTGTGCACTGGGGTCAGGGAGATGAGATGGTGGCGACGAGATTAACGGAGCTCCGGCGACAAGGCTAGGGTTTGGCTTTGAGGAGTTAGGGTTTGGGCTCGGGTGTTGGTGCAGGATGGGGCTCGGGTGCAGGGATCTTGGTGCTCGGGAAGAAGGAAGGAGAGGAAGAAGATGACGAGGAGGAGGAGAGAATGGAAATGGAGGCGGTGACGAGGTCGGGTTAGAGGAGGCGGATGAGTTTTAGGGTTAGGGTTTTGATGAGTTGTGGGTTCTTGAGGAGGGGCTCGGGATTAAATAGAGAGGAGAGGGAGAGAAAGAAGGAGGGAGGTGACGATAGCGCGCGGGCGGTGACCGCACTCAAGAAGTGAACAGTACCTCCGAGAGGGGGGGAGAGAGATAGACAGCGTGAGAGAGAGAGAAAGAGAAATAGAAAGAGAAAGGAGAGAAACTGAGTCGTGGGGTCATAAGGAGAGAGAGAGTTGTTAAAGTCGTTTGGATTTTAATTGAAAATGATTTTTTGTTAGTTATTTAAATTTTTTTTAAGCTGTCGATTAAAATAAAGATATTATATTAAATAAAATTGGATTTTCTGGTAAATACAAATTTAGTCCAAAACACGCTCGGGTCGGGTCTAAAATTTCAGTTTCAAAATACAAAAAATATATGTGTCGACTAAAATTAAAATTGGATATCCGGGTAACGAAAATGCATACCCCCAAGAACAGATGCACATACGTGCGCGTAACCATCTAAACAAGTCCGTTTTACTGAACGGGACGAGAACAAGATGCGCGGATGCTACGACAGGGTTAGGGGTATCATGCAGGCCATGCAATATATTTTTTTAAAATATTTTATGTGACTTTAATTGTTATATTTAAATAAATGCAGATGCCAGATCAAAGCCAATATGCAGTATGTAAATATGGAAATGCACGAGTCCTCGTAACAAGTCAGGATAAATCATAAATATGAATCAAGACTGGTTTCAAGCATGCGGGTCGGGTCAGATGCAATACAGATGTCAAACACACTATTCGCACCCAAAACACTATGAATCAGGAAAATACCATAAATAAAGAAATACTTGAACTAGAACTGGTATAAATGAACTAGGGTGTTACAGCAATAAATACATATGATGGATACAATACTATTAAACATGAAAGGTGCAACAGAATACAGAACACAAGAATAATGAACATCATTTGAATATGAACAGTGCGATATAAGTACCATGTCGGTAAATCAGGCAATGTGTATGTCACTACTTAACTGTCACTAAGTCAATGAAATCAATTGCTGGAAATGATGCTCGTGTTTAATAAGGGTCTCGTGCATGTCCGAGACTACGATCCACTATTTCCTAGGACATAACCCTGCAGCCGTGCCGCTAGGCCCACGACCTAATGTATGTATATATGTATATGTATACGTATATGTATATGTATATAATAGCGAATGATCATCCTCTAAGTCACTGTACCTCGCTAAATACGAGTTCAATTCCACCTTGATTTCCCCATTCCCCAGGTTATAGTATGTATTAGATAGGTTGTGAACAAATACGTATCGCTTCCATTTTCAATCCCGTTTCCACTTATCAATATCACTTTCGTACTTTCCACAACCCAATCCCTAACACTTATATATCGATAATGCACAACAGTCGCTAGGTCTCAATGTAAACAATCACTATGCAAAAGGTATAAAGCAAGCACAAAAATAGGCAAAAATGTACTGAACAGATATTCACTAAATTATGGCACCCAATGCCATATGACTTGCAAAATTTACCATATATCACATGTACAGAATCAACCAAAATAATATAAAAGGCGTACGAAGTACACTGGATCTTCTAAGCAGTAAAATTAGTTTCATGTCAAACGTAATTCAGGTTATGGACTTATCATCATTTTAAATCAGCGATCAGTTGCTGGAATTCCAGTTTCAGAACTGGAAGTCCAACTTCGCACGCGGTTTACTAGGGATTTGTTCAGATTCAGGTGTTGCCCCAGTTGAATAAAATCTAGTTTTATATGTTAGATTTCCAACCCATCAAACGGATTAATAATAGACTTTCATTACTAGGAGTTATGTCCTGTTTAATGTGAAGGTGTAAGAAATGTCGCTGCAGAAACTGCAGAACACGTCGACATTCTAAAATACAAACTAAATATCAAACAACTGT
This sequence comes from Agapanthus africanus, assembly GCA_030015575.1. Lineage (NCBI taxonomy): Eukaryota > Viridiplantae > Streptophyta > Magnoliopsida > Asparagales > Amaryllidaceae > Agapanthus > Agapanthus africanus. The sequence goes on from CM057339.1 coordinate 213,881,200, forward strand.
GAAACTGCACGGGACCAGATTTATGTGTTAGCTAACTAAATTATCTACGCGACTATATAGGGCTCTGCATATTTTCAGTTTTATATAAGTGTGTACAAGTGCTTAAATTCAGGGATTCTCGAGGAATGCTGCCCCGGACTGCAGTCCAGCGCCGCATTCCCAGTCAATTCTCGTTATAGTGGCCTATCATCATTGAAGGGTAAACTTTATAGGGTTCTAGTTTATCGAGTCAGATTCGATACGAGCCGTAGAACATTACATTCCAATATGTATTGAATTTAATAAATGTTTTCCAACGTGACATGTGTGGTGTATTTCAGTTTTAGCGTCGCTTTTAGGGGGCGGCTTTACATGATTTAAAACACGATATTTTGCATCCATATTTCTACACGATATTCGTAAACAGTAAAAGGATCTAACTATCGCAAGTTCTGCCATATTATGATATGTTTCCGTTTATAGTTCGCATCAAACACCTAGGGTAGCGTTTGGTAATCGGTCAAAAACACAAGATTTCCTTAATCAACAAGCGATAATCAATTCTTATAAATTCTAAACGACATCAATACGGGCTTACCAACCGAGTTGGGTTCGATTCATTACTACCAATCATGATGGCTCAAGTATAAGTGTTCGATTTATTACTTAACGTTATTTAGATATATAAATGTACATACCCACCTACACACACATATATACACATATCTATTTATAATTAACTAACATTAGCATTAATCTATAAAATTATAATAGCATGAGTAGCAAGTGAGGAGTTTCACTTGCTTTAGACGGAAGAGGACAACGCGGCAGTGAACGACGACAGATGGCACGGGCTCGACGCACGCACAGGCAAGGCGCGACACGACAACAGCGACGAGCTTGAGTGCTCGATGAAATGTCGGGCTCGTCGGCGGATCGCGGCAATGGCAATAGCGTGGCGGCGAGTGTCGGAGAGGAGCTCAGTTGTGGCAGTGGAGTGCCGGCAGGTTTGCATTGGCTCGGTGAGAAGTTTGGGGCTTGGCACGATGCAACGGTAAGCACGGGTGCTGTGGCACAGCGGTGAGGTGCAGCGGAGCTCCGGGGGTGGTGCAGGCGGCGAAGCGGCGGCGTCGGGAGGATGACGAGGAGAAAAACGGGTGCAGTGGGTGTAGGCTCGGTGTCGTGGAGGAGAAGAGGTGATGGGGATGACCGGAGGAGGAGGCTCATCGGTGAGGTGGTGGTTGCAGCGGGGTTCAGGTTTGAGAGAGAAAGGAAGTGGGGAAAATGAGAGAGATGAAGAAAGATAGAGAATGAGATTAAGAGAGAGAGGGAGCTCGAGTTGTTAGAGATGAGGCGAGGTCGCAGGCGGGAACTAGGAGGCGGTTGAGTCGTGGCGAGGACGAGGTCGTGGGGGAGCGGGTCTCGCGGAGACGTCAGCGAGGGGGAGAGGGAGCCGTTGGAGGGAAGGGATTTGGTGGGAGGGGCCGCGGGGGAGTTGGCGAGTGGGGCGCGGGTCTCACGGAGGTGGGCGCTGTCGTCGCGGGCGCGGACGCGAGGAAGGAGGAGACGAGGGAAAAGAAGCGGGAAAAGAAAAGAAAAGGAGAAGGAGAAGAAGAAGGGGGAGTCGGGTCGGGTCGGGCGTGGGTCGGGTCGGGTGTTAGGTTTAGGGTTTAGATTTAGGAAATAATTTAATAAAATATAATAAAAAATATATATAAAATTGAAAAAAATAGAAAAAAAATCTGGAAAAATACGGAAAAAATATATATACGGAAACTGGGGATTTACAATACTAATTTTTTAGTTGTCATGGGCCCTATCTTAATAGTCATGAAAATATGTCAGAAATCACATCATCCTTCAATAAAATATCGTCTTTAGTCTTCCTTCCTATTTCTCCTCCAAACATCGATCATATACCCCTACGTGTGTGTAAAAAACATCCCTATACTTGAAGAATTCAATTCAAACTTCATACCCTTTATCCATATACCTTAGTACTTTTTAGTCGATGAATGTTTTAGATTGATTTGCTCACACATTCTCCATGCGAATGTTAATACTTTTTGAGGTACTAACCAACTGATTACCAAATGTGCTCACTTATTATGGCGTAATTAGCAATATCCTAATCTTGCAACCCCTAAGGCTTAGCAGTGACTCCCAAACCAGTTGGTCTAAGGCACTATGTGATAAGACACCCTCGCTATATTTTTTTTATTATGCCTTAAGTAATTACAAAACCAGTGTTCATTTTTTTCACCATTTATATTTTATGTGTCATTTATATTTTGTTGATTTATATTTTTTTCCTTCATACTAAGGCTTTTAGACAAGAGCATTTCAAGACATCCTCTACTATCCCAAGTTTCAAGATGTGTGCAAGTGCGTATAGTAGGGTATCAACGTTCAGAAATTTGGACTCAACAATAGGGACTATTTTTCATACTTATTTTTATTCTCAGATTAGTGATTCCTTTCATCTTACTAACCCTTGGGACACAGCTTATGACTACCTATTACAAGATTCGTTTTAAAATATCTAATTTTTTTGCATTTCTTCTTTTCTTTCATATGTATTTTTCACTTTCTAATTTTTATTTTCAAAATTTTTTCTTTTTTTTCATATATGGTGCCCAGTGCCAAATAATATGTCAGTAAATACAAACCTCTCCCCAAACCTGTTTGCAGAAGTGTTCTCGCTGATGTTGTTCTTTGAGCGCATAAACCTGTAGACTTAGGAGGAGAATAATAAGTGCAAAAGATAGTTAAATGAAAAACCACCCCCAAACTTGTTCTTTGGCACACACAGATATTCAGTTATATTTTTTTTACACACATCTATTCTTAGATGAAACAGTGTTACCAAAATATGGAGGTGGGGCGAAAGAAAGTTAGTCGTGATAAAGCGGCTCCTGTAGGAACAGGAGCTCCTCCGATGGGTCAGCGGAAAAGTACGACTTTAATCTATACCCATTTACTTTAAAAATAGAACCATTTTTAACATTTTCTATAATCACTGCACCGTGCGGGTACACATACTGCACCACAAAAGGTTCTTTCCAACGAGATCTTAGCTTACCCGGATGAAAATGGATATGGGAATTGTAAAGAAGGACCTGTTGTTCCGGTGTGAATGTTTTTCTCAATAAATATTTGTCGTGGAACATTTTTGTCCGGTTCTTTACTAAAACCACATTATCGTAAGCTTCATCGTGAAGTTCGCTTAGCTCATTTAATTGCAGCTTCCGATAGCTGCTGGATTTATCAAAATCACAGTTAAGCTCTTTAATAGCCTACATTGCTTTATGTTCGATCTCGACAGGAAGGTGGCAGGCCTTCCTAAACACTAGTCGGTATGGAGACATACCAAGATCAGTCTAATAAGCGGTACGGAATACCCAAAGTGCATCCGTAAATTTGGTGGACCAATCTTTACGGTTCTTAGAAACCGTTTTCTCCAAAATTTGTTTGATCTGTCTATTGGAGATCTCAGCTTGCTCGCTCGTTTGGGGATGATAGGGCATGGAAAGCTTGTGGTTGATTGAATATTTCCTAATCAAAGTCTCGAAAGACCGATTACAAAAATGTGTCCTATTGTCGCTAATGATAGCGCGCGGGTGCCCGAACCGAGAAAAAATATTTTCTTTAAGGAACTTAACAACAACTTTGTTGTCATTAGTACGACACGGTATTACTTCCACCCATTTAGAGACATAATCAACCGCTAATAAAATGTATAAGTTCTCAAAAGAGTTGGGAAATGGGCCCATAAAATCAATTCCCCATACATCAAATATCTCCACAACTAAGATAAGTTGGAGCGGCATCTCATTTCTCCTTGAAATCCGACCTATGTATTGACACCGTGAACAAGTTTTGCAATAATCATATGAATTTTTGAATAATGTTGGCCAATAAAAGCCACATTGCAAAACTTTCTCCGCCGTTTTCCTTGGACCAAAGTGACCGCCACATGCTTGATCATGGCAGAAAAACAATACACTCTTGAACTCATTATTAGGGATACATCGGCGAATGATCTGATCGGGACAATACTTAAACAAATAGAGTTCGTCCCAGTAAAAGTGTTTTACCTGGGATAAAAATCTGTGATTGTCTTGATTTGACCATTCGCTGGGTAGAAGTCCCGTCGTTAGATAATTCACAATATCAGCGAACCAAGGTTCGCTAGATATGGTCAAGAGTTGTTCGTCCGGAAAAGAATCGTTTATTGGTAAGGTCAACATTGGTGAAGAAAAAAACCGTGAAAGATGGTCGGTTATGACGTTTTCACATCCACTTTTGTCTCGTATTATAAGGTCAAAATTCATATAATAAAAGGATCCAACGTATTAGCCTAGACTTAGCATCCTTCTTTGATAAAAGATGCCGTAAAGTGGAATGATCGGTGTGAACTACAACTAAAGAGCCAATTAAGTAGGGCCTGAATCTTTCTAATGCAAATACAACTGCTAAGAGTTCTTTCTCGGTGGTTGTATGATTCATATGGATATCGTTCAGGGTCTTACTCGCATAGTAAATTACATGTGGCATCTTATTAATGTGCTGTCCTAAGACTGTATCAATAGCAAAATCGAATGCATCACACATAAGCTCAAAAGGGTGATTCCGGTCTGGAGATGATAGAACGGGGGCTGTAGTGAGGGAGCGTTTAAGTGATTCAAAAGCAACCACACAATCCGAGTCAAAGTGAAATGTTGTATCTTTAGCCAAGAGAAGAGTTAATGGTCTAGCAATCTTTCTAAAGTCCTTAATGAATCGTCTATAAAATCCGGCATGACCAAGAAAGGATCGTATATCTTGACGCATTTGTGAGGAGGAATGTTGGAAATGGCATCTATTTTATTTTTGTCTGCCTCAATACCTTTTCATGAAATGATATACCATAAGACAATACCTTCTTGAACCATAAAATGACATTTTTCCCAGTTCAAAGTTAAATTCTTATCCTTATAGAGGGTAAGAACAGCGTCAAGATGACGTAAGCATTCCTCAAAGGAGTCCCCAAATATGGAGAAATCGTCCATAAATATCTCCAAAAAATTCTCGACCATGTCCGAGAATATCCTCATCATATACCGCTGAAATGTGGCGGGAGTATTGCATAAACCAAAGGGCATGCGTCTATAAGCAAAAGTACCGAAAGGACAAGTAAAAGTTGTCTTATCTTGATCCTTTTCGGCGATGGGAATCTGGTTATAGCCTGAGTATCCATCCAAAAAACAGTAGTACTCATGCCTAGCTAAACGTTCCAACATCTGGTCAATGAAAGGTAGAGGGAAGTGATCTTTCCTCGTCGCGGTATTGAGTTTTCTATAATCAATACATACCCGTCATCCAGTTTGGGTGCGTGTTTGAATCAACTCATTATCCTCATTAGTTATGACCGTGATGCCAGACTTTTTAGGAACCACATGAATAGAACTTACCCATTGGCTATCAGATATTGGGTAAATTATACCATTATCTAGGTATTTGACGATTTCTTTCTTTACCGCCTCCTTCATGACGGGATTCAATCGTCTTTGTGGGTCTCGGGCTAGTTTGGCTTCATCTATCAAATGTATATGATGTTCCATAATTAAGGGACTAATCCTTTTGATGTACGCCATTGTCCAACCAAAAGCTTGCCGATTCGATCTCAAGACAGACAGAAGAGCTCTCTCTTACTCTAAAGCTAGAGAAGCTGATATGATAACGGGCAAAAACTCATCCTCACCTAAATATGCATATTTAAGATAAGACGGGAGCGGCTTGAGATCTAGTGTCGGAAGAGAGACAATAGACGGTAAGGTAAGGGAATGATACTCGGACTCCATAAGAGATTCATGGCTAGCGTAAGAGATTGACTCGGAAAGCTCAACTAACTTATGCGACAAGTCAAAGAATTCGGACTCGGGGGTGGACTTGTCGACAGAAGGGTCCTCACTCGTATAAATAGCTGGATCAAACAATAACGTATTAGTGGCGTCGAGATCATTATCGTAAAGCTCCTCAAATTCGCTACTGTCGGAAGCTATCTCGTTGACAGAACACATATTAATTATATGAGCAGAAATTTCGGAGTGTTGACTTCCAATCCTGAAAATATTAAGTTCAATTGCCATCTTCCTAAAGGATAGGTTCATGAAACCGTTACGACAATTGATAATTGCATTGGAAGTTGCTTGAAAAGGTCGACCAAAAATCACCGGAATTTGGTTCCTTCAGTTCGCCACAGACTGTGTATCTAAAACTATAAAGTCCACATGGAATATAAAATCCCCGACTTTTATCAACACGTCCTCTAGCTCACCCCTACTGTGGGTGATAGATCGATCGGCCATCTGGAGAATGCAGTGCGCAGGTTTCAACCCTCCTATGCGTACTTGCTCATAAATAAAATACGGGAGCAAATTAACACTAGCATCTAGATCGAGTAGAGCGCGATTGATGTTTTTATCCCCGACAGTTATAGAAATTGTGGGATAACTGGGATCTTTACGTTTCTTGGGCAAATGTTGGATAAGAGCATTGCTCACATTTCTCGCTAAGAAAACCTTTTTAGGTACTTGAGTTTTCTTTTTCCTGGCGCACAAGTCCTTTAGAGTTTTCGCATAGGATGGAACTTGTTGGATAACATCTAAAAAAGGAATATTTATGTTAACTTGCTTAAACATTTCCACAATCTTCTCCATTTGAGCACTTGGTTTGTTGGGCCTCAACCAGTTTGGAAAAGGAGCTTTATCAACATGGGTCGGGTCCAACACTTAAGGAGAAGTTTGTGGGGATGGAATGGATCCCAAAATTGGATTGGGATGGTCTTAGATGATAATTCATTCAAGAAAGTGGGCTGAGGGTTTGAGCCTAGTGAAGAATGGAGAATAGGCTCGGAAGAAGATGTTGGATTAGACGAAGTAGGAGTAGAAGTAGTAGCCGGGTATCATCTAAATCATCAACTTGTTCACCAACATGGTTGTTCAGCACTCTTCCCGATCTCAATGTAGTTACGGTACTCACGTGATGATTCTGTTGGTTAAGGACGATATTCGCTCTTTCTGAGTGGCCGGGATTTGGTAGAGGTTGAGATGGAAGTTTCACTTTCTCTCTCTCTCACTCATCGCGGCATTTAACTGTGCAATTTATGCTTCAATCGATTTTATGCTTTCACCGTGGGAAACAGTGTGTTGCACTAGCGTTTGGATAGAAGACATTAAATTGGTCGACGTTTGTGCAAATTGTTTAATAAACGTTTCTAAACTTCTTTCGAATATAGAGATTTTATCTGTACCAGCCGTTGGAATATTAGTCTGTGGTTGGAAAGAATTATTATAAGGGGCAAAGTTGGTAGCCGGATTTTGGAAAGATTGCGGTTGAAAGGGCTACTGAATTTGTTGTGGTGGCTGGTGTTGCTATGGGGGAAGCCTTTGATAGTTATTTTGGTTGGGGAACTGATTTTGAGTTTGAGTTTGGTTTTGGTTCCAAACAAAATTAGGATGATTCCTCCATCCCTGATTATATGTGGATGAATAAGGATCGTTTCTAGGTCGTTGCTGAAAAGTAGTATTAGTTTGTTCTTTATCTTGAAACGGAGGATTCAAAGAACATTCTTCCGTTAAATGTGACGAGTCAAAACAGCAACTACACACGGTTTTGGGGAGTGTAACTTGGTTTAGGGAGGTTAAAGAGAGCATGCTCTCTATAGCTTCGAATTTCTTTTGCATCGCAGCCATTTCGGCTTTCATTGCGATAGAAGTATCGAGCTGATGGATACCTGCCCTAGATGAAGATGATATTGTTGGTCTAGTGCTCTCCCACTGTAATGTTTGTTCGGCGAGGTCTTCCAGAAATTTCCATGCTTCGCCGTCGTCTTTTGATATGAAATGATATTGACAAATGGTTTCTAGCATTTGTTTTGTGGCTGAAACAATACCCTTATACATAATTTGGCAAAGTTGTCATCTCTCGATTCCGTGATGAGGACATTGGACAAAGAGATCTTTAAACCATTCAAACCATTTCCAAAAGGGTTCATTGGGAAGTTGGGCAAACTAGTTAATCTCGCTCCGAATACGGGCGGTCTTATGATAAAGATAAAATTTCTTAAGGAATGCTTTAACGAATTCATCCCATTTAGCGATAGAATGTGCGGTGGTGTTATAAAGCCACTTTTCTGCGAGATAGCGCAAGGTAAAAGGGAGAAGACTTAATCGCAGAGCATCCCCTGAAAGTTGGGTGGTGCTCATCATTGCACATACGTTTTCGAATTTGGTTATAAAAACGTATGCATCTTTAGATTCAAGACCGTGAAATTTGGGCAACAAGTTGATGAAGTGGGGTTTAATTTCGAAATTATCCCCATTAGTTGGTGGAAAAGACAGACACGTAGAAAGGGGTCTGCGTACGGGATAACATCGGTCTTGAAGAGCGATACGTGGTGGATTCTGAATTTTCTCACCTACGGGTGGTTGCAAGGTGGTGTTCTTAAAACCCGATGGAGATCCATCCATCTCGGGAGATGTAATAGGTGAAGGAGATATAGAAGATGAAGAAGTATCGACTTCGGAGTCGACAGCAAAAACGCGGACTAGACGGGCACTAGAATCCCATGTCCAGCCAATCATGCATTAAGTGGGTTTAGTGCACGTGGCAGCGTGTGATATGTGTGAGAACGATTTTAAGAAAGGTTTTTTTTGAAAAAAATGTCGAACGTGAGGCTTGACTCAACCAATCACAAAATGCACAATCAATTCCTAGAGCTAGGGTCGCTTAAGTCAAGTCACTAGACCGCTCCTAAACTTCCAAAAGACAAGATGTGGGATCAATGATCTACCACCTTCTTATCAATCTTGCGGCCAGGTAAGTGCCAGGTAAGTGGGAGGTATCCGCTATACGAATCACCGAAATAGCGGGCCTAATTAAGTAACCACTTTCCTTAGTCACACTTGTCTAGACACCACAAGAGAAATGCGGATATGCAATAGATTACCCATGACCCTCCTTTGTCCTAATTGAGTGCGACAGTTCTTAGAGGCTTGGTCTAGATATTTTTTATTAATGTAGGGTGATAGTATGCTCGTTTGTGATTTGTGGGGCCTAGGAAGGGTGATGAAATCCCTACCTAATCTGAGTTTGGATTTATTGCCCCTTAATATCCGGTTTAAATATGCAAAACAACCTGAAATCAAAACATGCAAAAAGAGTTTTTAGCGACGCTGTTTGCAAAGAATCCTGCAGGTAAAATCAGTTTATTGGAGTTTTAGAGGAGAGAGGAAGTCAATAGAAGAATACCAGAGATTTTTAGGGGCCTAACACTTCAATAGGACCGCGGTTCCGCCGCCGAATGCAACCCTCGGTCGCTGTTCCGCTGCCGTTTGGCAAGATCTTCTATTCAAATTTCTTCTGGGCATACCACTACTCCTTTGGTCCAAGTTTAAAGTCTCTGAATCTCTATTGGCTTGCTCCAATTACTTCATATTCTCTTGCAAAACTCGCACAATAATCGTTAAAAACACAAGATGCGGTTTTGGTTCTCTTTTATTTTATGTTTTTGGTTTTTATAAGAAATCAACCCAAATAACAAAAAAAATAATTACGACCGTTTCCCCGGCAACGGCGCCATTTGATTGGTGCAAAAAAGTAGTATGTATGTATGTTGTAAATAACCGCAATCAAGACGATGTCGCAAATAGCTAGCCACGATGAGTATGGGTCGTTCACAGGGAAACGTGAATTGCTTTTCTTGGTTTAGACGACTTGATAAAAGAGAGGAGAGATTGTTGTCGTTTTAAATTAAGATGGATAGAAAATTTTATAATAGAAAGGCTTGTAGGGTTTATAAGACTTAATAGTTAATGGGTGAAGGTTTAGAAATGATTCTTTTTATTTTTTAATTGTTTAAAACTAGAAAGATAGTGATGAATGTGGATTAGGGTTCTTGGAGGGGATTAGGGTTTCCCATTATTGCCCCTTGTCCTTCCATTGATCTCTGTTTATCTCAACCCGTTAACAAAACAAGTATTAATTAATCTCAAATCGTGGCCGTGACTATCATTAATTGATGGCGCGCCCGATAAGAGAGTTAACATTTATTTTGCTAAGGTTTATAAACATTAAAATGTCAAAAGAAATTAGACGATATTCCATCCATTATTCTACCCTATCCTATAAACCCTAGCAAGTAAGAAATTACTCGCTCATGGTTTTTAGTGATTTAAAATAGAGATGGAAGATGAATGAAACCATATTTAAAATCAGAAAGTAATGCTGAATGTAATGCAGAAAAGTAATGCGTAAAAGTAATGCGTAAAGTAATGCAGAAAGTAAATACGAAAAAAATTAAAACAAAATCTACCTTTATTAATCAACTATTGCATTACAACTTTTCTCCTTCAAAAGTAGATTACAAGAATCTTAATTTCGCTCGTAGGTTTCTCTTTCTAGATAGATGGGTAGATGAATAGATGATGAGATGATATCTTAGATTGCACAGCTCTCGGTCCTTTATATAGTCTTTGAAACTAGAAACTCTAGATGCCATGTTGGAATAGGTGTAGTTACAATCATACCCCCAAAAATCTAGATCCAACGGCCACCATCAGACCGCAGAACCACCGCCCTTAGCCACGTTTGACCACGGTTCCGCCGCTATATTGTTGGTTTAAGTCTTGGGATTTTTTCTGGCTTTTCTTCTTAATATTTGGAGACTCTTTTGATATACGGATTCTGAAAATATTGCCCTTAGTCTCTACCGTTGCTACATTCCTCGATTTGCTTCTAATATATGGCAGATTTGGTTTCGATATTCTGATTTGACTTGGATCTCCTACTTAAATTTCCGACCCGAGCTAATACCTGCACAATATCTCAAATTCATCTTGTTAGTAGCATTTGGTATTTTTAATATATTATTCCAACCATTTACATGATATAATATTTTAACAATATTGATTACGAATATTTGATATAATATGCATATTTTAATTAATAATATTTTTTTTAAATATTATATGCATATATTTTCCCCTAATTATATTAATTATAAATGAAGAAATATATGATAATAATTTTTTTACAAATAAACCCATATATGTTCTTTATTTATAATTAACTCCTTTTAGTAGTTAATAATAGTAGGGAAAATGTTTATACAAATGTGCAATATTTTTGTCTAATCAAATATGTATAATTTGTTGATATGTGAAAGAAATGGAAACTAGTTATCATTTTATTGTGTAAGATTTAAAATCTAAATGGATCGTCCTTTAAGTTGAGTTATATATTATCAAATAAAGCATCACTGATGTATGAGAAAGGAACACATAGGGGACACAATTTTTATTTCTTTAACATTAGTTTCGTCACCAAATAGATAATATTAGTATAGTTGTTTTAACAAAAAATATTTAGTATTTAAGGTTATTTGATAATTTATTAATATCTTATTTTAATTTGTATCTAATATATTTTCAAATACTAGATATATAAATAAATATATCATGGTCATCTAAGTTAGTTAAGTGTATGATATTTAACTTTTAAAGTTTTGTTTTGCTAAATCTAATAATATCTTATTTATATTCCAGTACAATATTTTGTTTACCATGATATATTATTAATAATCTTTCAATTTTTAAATCGTATTTTAAATCTTTCAAATTAAACTATTGGGACTTATGAGAATTATTTTCCTAAATTTATATATATTTTCTTATACCCTCTCTCCAAATATATTTTATCTTCCCAAACAAATCTATACCTATTTTAATCATACACATTTAAAGTAATCTACATACATCATATCTATTTAAAATCTTATATATATTTATATAAATATTTCCTATTATCGTATATAATAACAAACGCTACACTTATTTTAACCATATATATATATATATTGATTATTTAGTCTGTTTAGGATGCTTATTGGAATGCTAATTTATATTTATATTAATTAATATACATACGATATATATACTGTTTAAAATATTTTTGTAACCATAGATATATGGTAGATTGTTTTGATTATGATAAACAATTGAAGAGATCTTTTAAAATCTTTAAGAAATAGTTCTTATGAGGTTTGTGATATATTATTTTATCTAGTTTAACAAAAAATTTCTTTTTTCTAGCAATTTTACTCTAACTAATATATAAATAAATACCTATAATCCCTCTCTCTCCGATCGGAATATTTATCTCCCCTTTTTCTCTCTCTTCACTATATATATATATATATATATATATATATATATATATATATAATTCTAAACTTATATTCATCTCTCAAATCTCTTTTTTCTTTCTTTAAAAGTTGCCAAGCACCTATCACCAACCGCACCAACTCCAAAACAACGAGCAACGTGGATCGAGATTCTCTAGCCGAGCGATCGAGTTTGGTTTACGTTTCGTGTCGCCGTATTTAACCGTTTTAAGACAAGTACCTTTGCTCCTTTCTTTTAGTCGATGCAATATCGACAAATCTCTCCATAAAGTCTTGACCTTAAATTATCATACGTAACATTGAATTACTATAATCAAATTGTTACTATACTATATGAGACATTATATAAAAACATACATTTACTATACTTAAACGAATTATACTTATCGTGATTATATAAACGTGTTAAATAATTTGAACTAGTTTGCCTATTGCTATTATTTTAACAACCTTAAAAATGTGTGCACTGATAAAACTTATCTTCTACTTACAATAATATAATATTTATACTTACTATTATCAACTACATTTTTTTTTATAATTTACATGCTATATCTGTATAATTTTAAATTACATACTAAATTTTTATAGCGAGATGATTGTGACTACTAACACATGCGATTAACCGCTTATACATTACACTTATAATTCTATATATATAATAACTATATATCCTATAATTCTTGTATATATGATGGTAACTTTAGGTTTTAGCACACCCATTAACAATAACTATAAAAATCATGTTTGTTACATGCTCGTTTAAATGCCACAACTATTGGAATTGTTTAAATTAGAATCGAACTCCCTTTAAAACGGTATTGTGTAAATAACTTTGTTAAATATAGATGCCATGACTTGATTACCATGCACAAGAATCCTTTTACATGCTTTATACACATTCGAGACTAATATCGGTTTACATGTGTAAAATATCTTGACTTGACATGCCTATTCATGATCCTTATTTATTTATTTTAAACAAGATCGCTAATTAGAATGCTGAATTATATGCCATGATACAGCATTTCCTGTTTACCAGTTTCATTTCCATACAATTAACATGATATTACAAGTTCCAGTTCAGTCAGTATTTTGATTAGTGATTAAGTTTATTACCATGGTAGTTATAGATATGAGGAGTGTTGAGATAATTTGAGTGTGCATTCGTTCAATAGGACCTCAAGAGTCCCATGTCGGCGGCTCGTACAGGGCTATATCGGTCGCTTGTTACTACAGCTCGTACCGGACTATATCGGTCGCTTGTTACTACAGCTTGTACCGGGCTATATACGGTCGTTTGTTCATTCTATATTTGGGTCCGTGTTTCCTAGCCCCTGAGGTCTTACCCTTGGGTTAGGAATACTCCTGCAGAGGTTGACGTACCCACTCGAACTCACGATATGATAGATTACCATTTTAGTGACCAACTAGGATATGACTTGACTGACTTGACATGTTTATATGCTTACTTTATATTACTACCATATCTATATCTACATGTTCATACGGGTTTCACTACACTCACATATTCATGCTATCACACACATACACACACTATTACGATTGAGTACTTATTGGGATATTTTGACATCCCTGAGACTTTCCATCCCAGATTTAGAGACCGATTCACAGGCTGAGCATGATCAGAGCGACTATCAGGTGTTCGCCGAAGATTAGTAGTATTTGTAGGTTTATTTCTATTTTATTTCAGTTGCTATTAGAATGTGTGCTCTCGCTGGACGTTAGGAATAATGTATCTTTCTTTTTGGACTTGTATTTCGTTTATTCGGAATCTTTTGTTATTTGGATCTTTTATTGACTCTATCTTTATCGCGTGGATTCATCAGTGTTATTCGTTATTTATGCAGTATGATATTAATATTATATCTTGGATATTATCGTACATGTTTAGTTAGAGCCTTAGGTGTAACTATGGAAAGACAATTTCCCCTTATTTAGAAGCACTGGCGGTTTAAGTCCATATTGGGGCGTTACAGACGGGCCGATGAGCGGTTGATCAGCTGCGGGCCGACCAGCGGATGGCGGGGATGAGAGGCGGACGACCGGCAACGAACTACGGCCGGCCGTTGAATGATCAGCGATGGCCGGCGAACGACCGATCGGCGGATACGATTGGCGGCTGGGTCGACCGGCCGACGGATGGCGAGAGAGGCCGGTGGCAGATGGTCATGGCTCATTTCATGTTAGGCGGGAATATTTCGTGGTAATTCAAGGTAGACACATGTTTTGGGAGGAATATGATCACTATGAAATGTGATCATTTGATTATCATGGTGATCGTATATTTTCGGGAATATCTTTTACACATAAACCGGCATGGTAATATTTCGTGGTAATTTAGAATTACTATGTAGATTAACTCCTACCAAGCGCACCCTAAATAATTACCAAATTTTGAGGGGTTTTTAGTGATTAGCTAAGTATTGGAGGGTTATAAGTAAAAGCCCAAAAAAGAAACATGTAGATAATAATTAATTTTAGGTTTGTAGTGCTGTATTTGCTGGTCTGTGATAATCCAGGGTAGACACATGTTTTGAGAGGAATATGATCACTATGAAATGGGGTCATTTGATTACCATGGTGATCGTATATTTTCGGGAATATCTTTTACACATAAACCGGCATGGTAATATTTTATGGTAATTTAGAATTACTATCCAGATTAATTCCTACTAAGCGCACCCTAAATAATTACCAAATTTTGAAGGGTTTTTAGTGATTACCTAAGTTTTGGAGGGTTATAAGTAAAAACCCAAAAAAGAAACATGTAGATAATAATTAATTTTAGGTTTGTAGTGCTGTATTTGCTGGTCGGCACACTTTATCTCATACTTTACATGTGTCCAATACTTCCTTTATGCGTTCCGTTTTGGCATTTATAGGACACACTGAAAAAAGAACAAAATTTTTGTATCCTTTTCTTACTAGTTTATTTATTTATGTATGTAGCATTTGCTACATTTCCTTATTTTTTTTATTTTGTATTCAAAATCTAGTGACCTTTCCTTTATGTACGTGTGTAGACCTTTGGCATATTAGACTGAAGTGTGAGACTTAGCCCCGACGATGATCATCTGCATTATGGCGTGAATATTTTTCACATGTTGAAATCCATAGTATACATCGGACCTAATACCTATATGCTTTTCTTCTCTCTCTTTATCTCTCTTCATTGTGATAAAACCTATATGCTTTAGTCTGTCTATAATAAGAATACAGAATAAACAATCCAGATTGATGAGAGGATGTGAAGCAGAAGAACGGCAAATGATTTACATACCTTAGGACATACATAGCCTACTCTTTGTGGCACCGGTGGAAAGCGAGAAACAAGGTGATCTTTCGATGAAGAAAACGGGGAAGGTAAAGAAAGATTGCTCAAGTGGCGTTTTTTCAAATTTTGGAACGGTTTTCGTTGTATTAATCAGGTCTCCTCACTAGCAAGGGGACAAAAATGAAAACAGAATAACAATAGTGTGTTGAGACTATCATGCTGATATTTGAAAAAGTGACAGATGTGATTTTACATATAATAGAAAAAAAGGATTACAAAGATTAATAAAATTGGACAAGCTATTTGCCTTGCTAGCTCATTTTCTGGAAAAGTTTCAAGCAAAATTAAGGAATTCACACCAAAATAAGCAGAAGCAGCAGATCACTGCAGTTTAATGGCTTCATCCTTTTTCCCAATATACTTCACAAAGATTATGGCAGTATGAAAATAGGAAGGAAAAAATATCAAAATATCAAAATAGAACGGGAAAACTACCAATTGGGCATTGCTGATGCGGTAAAACTTTCCTCGACCAACTAAAAGATCGCCGGTTTGATTCCCAAAACAGGTTGCATCCCAGAAATAAAATGACAGGAGTAAGGGAAATATGTGTTTAGCAATAGTTTAGTCGCCTGGTCCAAAAAACCGTGCCAAAAACTCCCCAGACTTGATTGTTCTGTTTTAGACATTTTTGTAGATAACTAACGTGTAGTTTTCTTCTTAATGCAATTACTGGCTTTTCAGATAAAGCAATACATTTAAAGTTGCGAAATACTATATTTATCTTATAGAGTATTAGATTTATGTTGAAACTACTATATTTATGTCAAAATATTATATTTATCCTGAAATTGCTATATTTATTAGTAAAACCAAAACATCTATTAGGAAAGATTAGGAAAGCTGCTATATTTATTTCGTCTTTTTTATTTTGCTTTTCCCCCCTCCTCATCCTCGCAGTCTTCTTCAAAACCTCATCAATTCCAAAACCATTGCCCCCCCCCCCCACACACACACATTCCTATCAACAGCAAAATACTTATAGGTGGCAAATCATCCACCTATTTATCTATTAGGGCAAAAAAATTACTTTTTCTCTCTTCCGCTGGGCTTTGAAAACCTATTAAATCCAAAAACTAACTTCCTCTTGCCTTTTCATCTTCCTCTGTAAAACCGATCAATCCCAAAAGTTTATTTATTCTCATCACCTCCTCCTCCTTCCTAATATCCTTCTTAAATAGTCAAAACCAATCATATCCATATACATTCTCTCATGACCTTCTACTTCCTCATCTCCTTCTCCAAAGCTCCATCAATCCCAAAACTCATTTGATGAGTTTTGATATTGTTGGAGTTTTAGGGGGGAAATGGTCATAGAAAAGAAAAATCCTTACGGGTTGAACACACATGACTTAAACTTACGTTAGAATAATTATAACCTTCGTATCGATGCCCGTGCTATATTCTTATTTATTCATGGCTTGTTATCATCATGCTTACATGCCTGATTTCTTGTTCCATATCATGTTACACTTTTAAATTTTAGTTCTTTTTAAAACTGGGAAGTTACCCAACTTTGGTTCGCTGACGGCGTTTCATTTTTTTTTGTTTTGTTTTCTTGGGAATGTCGTCAGACGACTTTGAGGCAAATGACAAGGCTCAATACGAGGTCGAGCCGACAGAGGAGGATTTAGAAAGAAGAGTAGGGACAGAACTGAGAAGTTAGGGTTTATTAGCAAGACGCATAGATAAGAGAGAGGGGTATATGGGTATGTTCGAAATACACAAATATAGGTATTAAATACTGTGGGGGCCTTTAAACTTAAACCCCAAGTATTTGGGAGTGTTTAACAATTTTGTAGGACTCAAATATCAGGTTAACAAATTTTTTTGACCGCTTTTGGGATGTAAAGGCCTAAACAGAACTTTCCCAGACAGAAAAGCTAGAGATCACTGGAACAACATTTTTTTCCCTTCCAAAAAGGATGCACAGAAAAAGAATCAGATATGCAGGGAAATGAGAAATGCAAAAATCATAAAATTCTTAGATCACCACAAGGGTAAAGGTTACTACTTACCAGCATTTGCATAAGAAACTCATAAGAGGAGAGATCTAGTGTAAATTTTGCATGATCATATCATTATCTGTAGCTTGCATTTTAATTTCACTCCAACACAGTCTGCACTTGACAAAGAATTCAAATGCCCTAAAGGGGCTAAAACGTATTGTTTTAACCTTGCAATAACAAAAGGGGAGCAGAAATTGCTAGGAAAAGTTCTTTCTTCTGTTCCCATTACTTCCCTATATATAGGGAAACAAACACTGCTAATAATTGAATCTTATCTCAAAACCCTAACTAATTTTTCAACACCAAACATCGAAAATCAAATAATTACAAATGATCGTTCTCATCTATCTACAACTCAATTCTTCGTTATCTTAAGCCTTTAGAGCATTGTTGCTCATATGTGGAAGCAATTTCACATGGTTTTCTGTTATTACTTCAATTTACTCAGCTATCAGATACTCATCCACTATGTATGAATCCTAGCCATTAGCTATTCTCCAATAATAAAGAAAGGATGTCGTTCTATCATTATTATATTTATTTATTACCTACGAAATGAGCATTGAAAGATCTCTAGAACCTCTGCAAGTTAGAACAGTTGATTACAGGTACATTTCGGTCTATCTAATGCAATAAAACATACAAAAGTTGACCTATCTATCACACATGACATCCCTCATAGAAAGGTGGAAAAAAGAGTAAATTGACTTGAGACTCTTTTTTCTACTAAAGAGCGAAGAAAGAACATGAAACATAAAGTATTAATTTCTTACATCATAAGAAATGTACGCGTGCATGTTATATTCAGACACCACAGCGATACACATATTTATATCATAAGCTTCACAGAAACATGCAATTTAAACAAACCTCAATTCCTTAGTTTCAGTTTTTGGAATTTAGATCAGGAGCTGCTTGGTTCCCCTGTGCCCATGAATCTCTCCTCATTGGTTCCCTTCTTTCAACCTGCATCGTTTCTCTGCGCCTATCATAGCGAGGACGGGGCCGAGTTCTGGTTTGCTGTTGCCTTTCAGTGAAATAGAACTGAGGTCTGCGGGTGATTTTCCCATCTTCATAAAGATCCCCTAGTATAGCAAATGCAATAAATGTTGCTAAGAACTGGAGGACCCGAATCACCAAAATAATCATTTGAAAAAAAAGCCTAAATTACACTAACCTACCCTTAGACTTTGGTTGTAAGGGAGTTTCTTTTTTCTTTTTCTAAAATACCCTTAAGTTAGCACTTTAAGGGAGCTTGCTGCAATTGAAAAAAGCAACTTTAAAGAGGTTTAGAAATCATTGATAGTTAAGGGTATTTTAGTGTAACTTAGACTAAAAACACACGACAAATTCATGACGGTTAGTTGCGTATAATACCCCTCTTCTACACCCTGTCTTGCACTTATCAGTTATTACCCATTGACTTGTTTATCAGCACATCATACCCCAGAGTTGGTCAACAATAAGCTCAAATTTCAATATACTAAGTCATATTGAGATACCAGACAGGCTATCTAAGTCATATTTAAATACCAGACAGGCGTCATATGCTAATACAACAGTTAAGGGGTGATAAGCGCTGGATGAGATATATAAGATGTTACATGTGATTATAACCCTTTTTCTGTATACCAATAATGCCAATGATAAATAATCTTAATTTGTAACATACTACTACTTGTCTCTAAAAAATTATTAATAATTGCTGCTTAGCCTGCTTTTAATAGTATCTGGGCAGCGGAACCATAACAAATATTGAGAAGTTAATGAAAAGGCACCAGTTCAAAACTTGTTCTAAAATATATCAAATATGATTAACTAAACCATTTTTAGCAAAATATTATACCAATTAAACCCACTTGATTGTTAATTAATATGAAAAAAATAACAGGCAAGCACTACCAAATTGAAACACACTATACAGACAATGATTTTAAAATATTGTTGTTGAAAATTTGCTTGTTCTAACCTCCATAGTCCTTGTTGGGAACATCTAGATACGAATCGGGCAGTACCCACAGAACTCCAGGTAATCCTGCCATATGAAAAAACACATCACATATGTTTTTCTACAAATGTAATAGAGGTGTGGCATTTTTAAATCAATCAAGTTATTAGAAAAAACCAAATATTCTGCACCTTTCATTTTGAAAGAAAGCTCTTCAGATATCAATGCTCCAAACCCTGTATAAGTTGTGGTGCACACAGAGTAGATCTTCTTCTTTGCCGCCTCCTCACTGAAAGATAAACAAATAGATCGGTGTTACATGATAATTGTGTCTTTTTTTTAGCTGACATGAAATCACAATATCTCACTATTCATGTTAAACAAGATGAAAAAATGACTTGTGAAATAGATGTATCCAAACTCCAAACAGACCACCACGACGAAGTTTTAAGTAAAAATTATTCAAGATATTCTTATATTCAACAATATAAAAAAAATACATTAGAAGAGAAAGAGGCTTTTGCATATAACTATAATGAATTGGATAACAATATTACAGGTAACTTTCTTTCTATTTCCTAAATCAGTATATTTTAAATGTCTGGTCATACATGTAATGGCGTCTAAGGGTATAAGTTCCCCAGGAGCAGAATAAATTTAGCAGGTATAGCAATTTATCTCAGTCCAATGGCCACAGAACAATCCTAAATATATATGGTCACAAGTTGTTTTTATTAAATTTACACTGTATTGCTCTTTTATTGTGATTTAGATAAATGGATCCAATAAGCGGTCGAAATTTGCATGTCATCCCATTTAAGTTCATCCTACTAAATTGAGAACGGTGTCGGTATTAGTAACACCAATTTACCATTGGTGCATCGAGTGCTGTTAAATTATGAATTATTGTACATAAATGACTCCATAAAGGTTTTGACAAACCTTTCTACACTTAAATTTGCACAAATCTACGTATGTCCCTTCAATAATTTGAAATTATATAAGATGGTAGTCTCAGCCCCTCAACTACGAACGAAAGGAGAATGTTCTACGAACGAAAGGAGGCCTTTTCAGCCTCAAACTTGCCTCTCTTTCCATCTGTTTTGTTACAAACTTATGCGTATCAAAGTTGAAGCAAAAAAAAATCATCTTTTGACGGTAGCGCAATGTGTATTCAAATTTCTGCTGCGTCACCAACATTTCCAGTTGGTCTAACCCTCTGATTTCATGCATAATTCATGTTGGACCCTGTAGGTTGTTGTGGCCTTATGGCCCAATAGATCATACCCGACCCGATTTCTCCTGTCTGTTTTGGGATTTCCTTGTTCGTGAGCGAGTCAAACGCGGAGATGGAGGGATCGTGGGAATCGTCTCGTTGAGAAAAATCTGGACAGTTTTGGAGGCGCGGGGCAAAAGAAGGGGCCTATATATGGCAAGGAGATCATCTCCTCTAATACATCGATTATCATCGACATCCTCTTCACCGGCGTCCTAAATAAAAATCCTTTCTCTTTTTCTTCAACGGTATCAAAGCACGGTTGATCTGACGAAATCGACTATCGAGCCACAATCCCGATCCTTCAGCGGCCACCCACTCACTTCCTCACTTTGATCCATCGATCCAGCCTCGATCAAATGCTTTCAACCGAAATCCGAGCCCTAGCTTATTACTCCGGCTGCTCCGACAAACTCGACCCCTTCTCTAACGAAATTGACCCCATCTCTGACGAACTCGATCTCATCTCGACCCCATCTACGTGACACGTCCCCTACGCCCGTTCTTCTCTAGTATGAAATTTATTTTTTTTGGGCTTGGTATACCCAATTCCTTAAACTACAGTTAATATTTTCTTTTGATCGCATAGTTTTGTCGAAACATATTGTTTTAAAAGGATGGTTCATTCATCTACTGGAATAGTGAGATAACCCATTTGTTATGTTATATCGTCTGACACTGTGACTTTAATGGATATATTATGCTTGGAGAATAATATAGGAGAGCTATGAGAATTTTCTTTTGCCTACTGAATTTACTTTTATTGGTATTGATCGTAATTTTTTTTGCTAACGAACCTTCGGTTTTGTCAAATTATCTTGTACTTGTCGATTTAAATCGGACTCTTGACCTTGATATATGATTTGTTATTCATGCTTAGATTTATCATGCTTCATATTATAATATTCATATTTCATGTTATTATCAATTCTTGCTTAGATCTGTTATCTTATGCCTATGTTAATTTAAAATAGTCAACCAATTTTTTGTACTGGCTCATCTATAATCATTGCCTGCCTGTTAGTATCAAATTTTTTACTATCTCATACAAAGATTTGATTGCTTACTAATATCAAATTTTGTTACCGTATCATTTTTTTAACAAATTTTAATTTTTGATTTAACCTTTTTTGCATGCTATCCATTAATATAGCTTTTAAATAAATTAGTTTAATATGGTGTAATTATTTTGCATGATGCTTGATATTTTTCGATCAATTAGATATTGCATATTAATTTTTTTTTAAATTTAATTTCATGCTTAAATTGTTTAATAGTTTGCGTATAATTTTTTTAATATTTTTTTCGCAACAATTTTTTTATCAACCCATATTCATTTCTTTTTTGAAATGTCATACAATACTTAATCGACATGGCTAGTAAACTCATTGCTTTTGAACTGGCCAAAATAGAACGTAATAATGGTACCAACTACGATATGTGATATAGAAAGATTAAATATGAGTTTATTCATGACAATCTAGATAGCGTCCTTAAAGTCGCTGCTCCAACTCTCAATGATCATCCCACCGACATTCAGAAAAGAGAGTTTGATTAGTGGCAACTCAATGACAAAAAGGCTAAAAGCGTGATGCTTATGTTCATGGAAGATAGTCTTATTAGGGTTTTTGAAAACCATAATACTGCAAAAGATATGTGGCATGCAATTAAGGAAAAATATAGCACCACTTATAAGGTGAACAAACAACTCTTAATGCATAAATTTAATTCATGCCGCATACAAGAAGGTGACAATGTCACTGAACATGTGAACAAAATGATTGTCATGGCCAAGGACCTAGGTTCTGCAGAATCAGAAATTCCTGAAAAACTGTAAGTGGCAACTATTTTAAATAGTTTGCCACCTTCACTGGATATAGCTGCCACAACCCTTAGATTGAATGGAACCATTAAGCGTATTACTGATTTGCCAGCCCAGTTAGCAATAGAACAAGACCTACTATCCAGGAGGAGACGTTCAGATGTGAACTTTGTGCAACAGGATGAAAAAAATACCGTGCGATATCGGAAGACGCAAGGAACACAAAATCATCACCTTGGACCCTCCAAGCCACCCTTCAAAGGATCCAGCCAGCAACACGCTCGCAGCAAGAAAGGACCTTCTGGAGCCTGCTATATATATAGGAAGATTGGGCACTTCAAAGCCAACTGTCCACAGGTCAAGAACAAGGTCTATTCCAAACGCCCAGAACAAGAAGGATCCGGCAAGCAAGAGTTCATCGGTGTAATCGAGTGCAATGCTGCAACCACCGATGTCGTTGGATGGTGGATTGACTCAGAAGCGACCCGGTATATTGCAAAGACGAAGGGATCGCTCACTTCCAGAAACTTAAGAAGGGAGAACATATGATCTGCATGGGGAACAATACCTATCTGGATGTAGAAGGTATCGGTCCATACAGATTGGATCCTGGGGACACCATTATGGTTCTCAAGAATGTGTTTTATGCACCTGACATAAGACGTAATTTGATCTCTATTCCCGCCTTGCTGAAAAAAGGGTCTTGAAGTTAAGTTTTACAACAATAAAGTTTCTATTGGGAAAGACAAAAAAGTTTTTGCTATGGGCAAGTTTGTACCCGAACAAGATTTATTTTCTCTCTGTTGTAAAACCTGATTTATGCAATAAGAATTCTGATTTGAATTAGTCTTTCTATTTTTTATCTGATTTTGTCTTTGGCATATGAGAATAGGACATTCTGATAATAGTAAGATAGATCAGATAATCAAGATGGACTTGTTACCGAATCTGACAGGAGTAAGGCCATTACCCTATGAACGTTGCTTGATCGGGAAAATGACTAAAAATTCATTTTCGGAAGGTCAAAGCGCAAGTGAACTTTTAGAATTAGTTCACTCCGACATTTGTGGACCATTAAATGTAAAGACGTGTGGTAACAAGGAATATTTTATAACCTTCATTAATGACTATTCCAAGTTTGGTTTTGTATATCTTTTAAACAGAAAATCAGAAATATTTGAATGTTTTAAAAGATATAAGACATAAGTAGAAAGAAAACTTGGAAGGTACATTAAAATGTTAAGAACTGATAGGGGTAAGGAATTCAACTCAAAAGAATTTGATGACTACTGCATTCAGTATGGTATTAAGAAACAAACCACTATGCCTTATACGACACAACAAAACGGTGGGGCTGAAAGAAAAAATAGAACATTGATG
The DNA here is from genome assembly GCA_030015575.1 of Agapanthus africanus. Taxonomy (NCBI): domain Eukaryota; kingdom Viridiplantae; phylum Streptophyta; class Magnoliopsida; order Asparagales; family Amaryllidaceae; genus Agapanthus; species Agapanthus africanus. The sequence continues at coordinate 213,905,198 of CM057339.1, forward strand.
AATGCAGTAAGATATATGTTGTCTCATTCTGGTCTCTCCAAGGATTTCTAAGGAGAAGCAATATTGACTGCAAATTATGTTTTGAATATAACTTCTACAAAATCAGTCGAGTCAACCCCGTATGAGATTTGGAATGGACACAAACCCAATTTGAGTCATTTAAGAAAACGAGGTTGTGTAACACATGTTCTCATTCCATATCAGGTTAGAGATAAGCTGGATCTTAAAACCTTGAAATGTAGATTCACAGGTGATTCTTAAAAATCCAAGGGATATAGGTTCTTCCACGAAGAAAAAGGGGTCAATGAAAGTAGAGATGCTGATTTTTTAGAAAATCTAAAGGAAAGGGGACAAGTTGAAAATGATGCACCCCCTCTACTAAACTTAGATGATGTTCCTAGAGATGATCTGTATATAGTGAATGAAGTTAATCATCCAATTATGGAAGATGTACCTTTAAATGAGAATATACCTATGGAAAATCAACCGGCTGAACATGTCCAATCTGCAAATGTTAGTAGCAACAAAAGACCTAGAACAACAGCCATATGGATAGATGACTACCATCTATATTCATGTGAACCATCTTGTTTCTTGGTAGATATTGATGTGGATGAGCAAGCTAACCCCTTGAATTACGAGGATACGATGAACACACATGAATCGGTTCAATAGCTGGAAGCCATGGAAAAAGAGCTCGACTTAATTAAGAGAAACAAAATATGGGAGTTATTTAACTTGCCAGAAGATAGGAAGTCCATAGGATGCAAATGGGTATTAAAGAAGAAATATCGAGCTGATAGGCCTGTTGATACATTTAAAGCCCGATTAGTTGCCAAAGGCTTTACTCAAAAGGCAGGTATAGATTATCAGGAGACTTACATTCCGATGGCCAAATTTGCATCTATTAGAATAATCTTAGCGATTGTTGCATATCTTGAATTGGAACTTTTCCAAATGGATGTCAAGATTGTATTCCTCAACAGAGAGTTGAAGAAAGTAATATATATGAGACAACCTGGGGGATTTCAGGTCGAAAGACAGGAAAATAAGGTATATAAATTGAAAAAGTCTATATGGTTTAAAACAGTTATCTAGACAATGGTATCTTAAATTTCACAATACTATTATCCAACTTGGTTTGTTGCAAACAAATTGGATAACTGTGTATGTCTTGAAAAGTGGGAGTAGTTTGTCAATATTACGTTGTACGTGGATAATATTTTGCTCGTTGGAAATGACATAAAAGTGTTGATCAAGATCAAATCAACACTTAGTAGTGAATTTGAGATGAAGGACATGAGAGATGCATCTTATGTTCTTGGTATACAGATCCTTAGGGATAGAAAGTCTAGAATGTTAAGTTTGAATCAAGAAACGTATTTGCACACAATACTTAGAATATTTGGGATGTAGAATTGCAATCTGGTATCTACACCATTGGTAATGGGAAAACAGTTGTGTAAAGAACAATGTCCTGGAGAAGAGCAGAAACCGCTTAATGCCCCATATGCTCAAGCTGTTGGAAGCTTGATGTATGCAATGTTGTGTACTAGACCCGACTTGGCATACCCGGTGAGTCTAGTCGATAGATACCAAAGTAATTCTGGTCCAGCACATTGGAAAACTGTTAAGAGCATTTTAAAGTATCTAAAGGGTATTATACACCATAAGTTGGTTTATCGAGCAAACTTGCTTGAGGTTCTTGGTTACTCCGATGTTGATTTTGGAGAAGTCCACTTCGGGACATTTGATCATCTTTGGAGCTGCAGTTGTTTCTTGGGTAGCAAGAAACATGGATGTGTAGCAAAGTACACATAAGACGCTGAGTACATAAACTGTAGTATGTCCACTACTCATGCAGTCTGGATTAGACAGTTCCTATAGGACTTTGATATCAATTTGGTGGATATATCAATTGAGATTTACCGTGATAATCAACCAGCTATCAACTTGATTCACAGTGGTGCAAACAGTTCGAAAAGAAGACATATTGAAGTTCAATATCACTATATTCGTGATATAGTGGAGAAGGAAGAAGTCAATGTGACTTATATTCCTAATAGTGACATAATAGCTGATCCCATGACGAAGGGCATTTCAGCAGAAATATTCATCAAATGTTGGTTTGACGGGACTTAGGAGGTTATTGGTTCAGGACTTTTCATTTGGACTTGGACTTTTTTGTAGACTAAACATTTTCGTGTTATTGGTTATGGACTTGAATTTGGACTTTAACTTTTTGTGTCATTGGTTGCTTAGACTTGGATTTGGATTGGACTCTTAAAATCTTAGTTTCCATTCTTGGTATATAAACTCTCTTCCAAAAGAGTCCAAGGAAAAAAGAGCAAACTTGCTTGAACTCTTTCAATTTTCTCTCATCAGCTCCCAACCCCGCCCCTCTGTGCCCCCACCGACCCCTTTCCTGCCCTCGGCGACTCCCCTAAGCCTTGCCTGCACATTTGTTGGCATTGTTCACGATGATCAATTGATTCGAAGGGGATTCTGAAAGACGAAATGAAGCGGATCTCCTGAATCTCAAAGAACAATGACCATCAACAGCACCTGTAACACCTTAGCACGATCATACATTATTTAATAATATTAATTAATATTTTGAGTTTCTTTTAATTATTATTATTTGGGTTGTGTTTGGTGTTTGGATAGTATGTGTGATTATCGGACCCGACCCGTTTGTGTGAAATCCGTTATGGGTTGATAGTTAGATATAGTATATTTTATTGATATTTATTCATAAACCAAATCTATATGAACCTCAAAAAATAGATATACAATATTTAAACTATATATTTTTGGTAGCCATACATTATAGGTATTATATATCTAACCTTTAACCGTACCTTTAACTGTTAGTGTGTTTTTATCCTATTTAAATATTCCATGATATTTTATTGACGGTTATCTATTGCAGGAAAATCCATAAACGTCCTAAAATATTGTGTATGAAATATTTGATTTGAATATTTCATAATCATTATATTATGGTTTAGATGGGTTGATAAGATAATACGTATGTGTAGATAATTTCTGGTTATATTTTGAGTTTTCGTTGAGACGGATGGGGGAATCATAATATCTTTATATAATATTATTTAGTTATGAGTTATATACATACATACATATATAATACTTATAACTATTATAAATAGAAAATAAAAATATATTTCTTATATAAACCGATCTCTTTCTCTTCCTCACCTCTTTCTCTCTTCCTCTCTTTTTTCCCTCGCTTTCAAACCCGAGCTCACCCTCGCCATCATCACCCTCACCTCGTCGTCGACTCCCTCTCCCACGAGACCTTGTCGCCATCCTCCTCTCTACCCGCAGCACCCACCATCGCCAAGGCCACCTCCTTCCTCTTTCTCAACACACCCACGACCCTCTCCTCTGCAACCTACCGATCCTCACCTCAAGACACCGACCACCCATCTCATCCTTCCCTCGAAACCATCACCGGCGCCCCACTTCAGACCCATCGACCATCGTCGCCATCAAACTCCAACCCCATCGACCATCGTCGCCTCGATCTCCTAACTTCGACCGAGAACCCATCATCTTCACCGTCTTCCTCCAACACTCGAGAACCCAACACCTCCAGCGTCTCCTCCAAGCTGCTGCCTTCATCTTCCTCTCGAGCACCATCACCATCGCCACCTTCCTCCTCGTCTCCGTCCGCAAACCCAACTCAAAACCCTAGCTACACCACCGGCTTCACAGGGAACACCTTGTCGCCGTTGCTCAAATCCATCGAGACAAGCAGTAGCTCAATCGTCGTCAACTTCATCTCTAAGCCAAGCTCAAGCTTGGAGTTTGCTTCTTGTTTCCGTTGTTCCGTGTTCGTTTTGCTCCGTTCGTGTTCGTATCCGCATTCGTCGAGGCCGAGGCAAGTTTCTAACTTGCTACATGCTATGGCTTACACAATATACATTGTGGTAATATTATCATTATTATTATACTATTATACATATAATTAGATAGTTTAACATTAATAAGTTTTGCAATAACTGTTTATGCAAATTATATCTAACTAATAATACCTAGTAATTATAACAAACTATTCTAGTATGGTCAAATCGATAAATTGAATTGGTAGGAATTGATATGGTTATTTCTTTACATCGTATTTCGCACCTAGACATCATGATTTGTTTACACGATGTTCTTACGAAATAAATGCTTCATCTGATTTAGTACACTATCATTGACATGCTTGTAACCTGCCAAACTGCTGCTATTTTGTTATCATATTAATACATGTTGCCTGTAGTACTTACCGATGTTAACCATTCTGACTTGTTGTCCTGATGGATGTAACATGTTGTCTTAATAGACATAACTTGTACCTACATGTTTATGTGTTGGCATTAGTAGACATTATCTTCATACCTGATTTGGAAAATGAAATCTAAGGAAATGGGAAATCAAAAGTGCAACTCAAAGGTATATTACATGTTTCCGTGGTTCCGGGGGTTAACGGAACAAAATCGTTATTGATTTATACATCTTGCATCCGTGATCCCGGAGGTAATGGGATATATCTTGCTTCCGTGGTCCCGGGGTAATGGAATATATACTTTTGAGTTATATGGAAGAGTACATTAATTGGTTTCAAATACCTGTAGGATAGATAACTCATGGACATGGACCCATAGGAAACAAGTGACATGTTTGACTACCTATAGCTTGTTTGTTATATTACCCGACTGTTTTGTTATAATCGTGATATTTCACTTACACATGGAATCCTATGTAGGCAGCATACCGTTCAGATTATTATTATGATATTTGTGACGCACCGACGTCTGGATTTTGCATGGCCCAGATCCTTTGACCTTATCATAGGAGGATCAGGAATACTTTGACAGGTAAGCCGAGCATTGAAGAGTTTTTCGCTTATTTTAGTTTAATAATGCTTTAGATTTATTTTCTAGTAATGAATTTGTCGTTGTGATCCCATAAGGGACGAGGTTAGGATATTATTTCTTTGTTGAATCTTTATTTGTTCCGCAACCTTTTTGTTATTATTTATTGTGACAGTTTGGACATGACATAAATAGATATTACTGTTCTTGATATCTGATTGACAGTCGTAATGTGACTATAGAAGGATATTTCCTCACTATAGGTAGCATAGTTGGCTTTGTCACGTTCTGTATTTACGTATTTTGGGAAGCGTGGCATGACAAGGTTTTGTTGGTATCAGAGCCTAGGTTTTAGGTTAGCTGGATTTGGTTTAATTTTGTAGTTGGGTATTGTACCCAATACATTGACCTGAAAACCCGGAATTAGGAACGTGTCCTACCACATTACTGCCTTGCCATTCTTGAATCTATAGTTTATTGATTTCTTGTTTTATTAAATCGTGTTTCCGTTGCTAATCCTTTTCAAATGTTCTTGACTTCAGAATCATGGCGGGAAAAGATTTACGGGCATATCAAAGGTGTGTAGACGACGTACTACTTGGGGTTATACGCGATATGCTGGAGAACCAGAAACGTCAGACAAAGTTGAACCGGCGACAGGCTAAGGTTTTCCAAGAAGGCTTGAAGACAGTCCAACAGACTGCTATGATGGCAGCTGAGAGGGCGGTAGTTCCTAAACTAGCTCAGCGTGACGGTACTGTGGCGGACTTCAGAAAGCTCAGTCCGACAACTTAACAGGATTGCAGGAGCCTTTACCGGCGGAGCATTGACTGGTGGATACGGAAAATCTTTTAGTTGCTGCACAGATCCCGGACGAGAAAAAGATGGATGTAGTATGCATCCAGTTGGTGGATTATGCTCGTGAATGGTGGCTTATTGAGGAGACCCATTTGGCAAATCCGATCAGCTGGGCGACTTTTACACGGAGTTTCTTTAAGTTCTTTCGGCAATCTGCTAGGGAGGAAATGGAAGAGAAGTTTATTAGCCTAAAGCGGAATGGCGGATCTGTTGATACACATGCGGCTGAGTGGACCCGGCTAAGTCGATTTGCGGGGCCATTGGTTGCCAGCGAAGCAGATAGGGCAAGACGGTTCATGCGCAGTTTGGATGTGGAGATTCAAAGGCATATCACATCGTTGAGGTTGACCACTTTCTCTCAGGTACTCACGGCGGTTAGGGAACAACAGAGATTTTCAGTGAGAGTTAAGGGAACTCAACAGCAAGAGGTTGTAGGAAGACCTTATATGCACCAACCAAAGCTCCTGAACGTAGGGACATTCCGGTCAATAGACAGGGGGCAGTACCTATGAAAAGGTCTTTCGTGTCAAATCAGAAAAGGAGCGTGGTTTGTGATTTCCGCCATCTACCCAGCCATATGCAGAAGAATTTTCGGAGGAAACATGGACTCTGTTTAGTTTGTGGATCAGCTGACCATTCGATTGGTACGTGTCCTTCGAAACTACAGTTGAAAGACGGTGTCCAGAAAACACCACAAAACCAGACTTATGGGCAAAAGCAGACTACTTCGAGGCCTAATCAAGGATGGACCTTCACCCTGACGGCCGAGGAGACCAAACCTTCAGACGATGTTGTTTGAGATATCCTACTTGTCTATAATTTTCCCATATTGGCATTATTTGATTCTGGTGCATCCCATTGCTTTATGTCGTCCAAATTTATTGATGCACATTCTATTCCACACGGCCTTATCTAGCAGTTGGGACAAATACTGGGAATGGGAAAATTATATCTAGTAGAGAATGCGAGAGTTGTTCTATTGTTATTTGCGGACGGGAGTTGTTCGCAGATTTCTTGGTGATAGATACGAACAGTTATGACGTTGTCTTGGAAATGTATTTTCTTGGTATTTTCCACGCTCACATAAATTGTAGAGCAAAGAAGGTGATTTTCCAAATTCCCGGACATCCGGAGTTCGAATTCTTAGGGGGCAGCGAATCGGTCGGTCCGGTCGAATTTAGGGCTAAACCGACAAATGCCGTTTTCCGTCGATGGAAGTAATCAAGGAGGAAACACTAGTGGTTCGGGATTTCATGGATGTGTTCAAGAACATCTCGGGTTTACCGCCAAAACGATATGTGGAGTTCGTGATTGATCTTATCTGTGGAGCAGCGCCAATTTCGAAGGCTTATTATCTAATGGCAACGGTAGAACCGGAAGAGATGAAAAGACAAGTTTCTGAATTATTAGAGAAGAGTTGGATTCGCAGCGGTGGTTCACCATGGGGAGCTCTAGTTTTTTGGTCAAGAAGAAATATGGCATGCGGAGAATGTGCATCGACGATCGAGAGTTAAATCGAGTCACCATCAAGAATAAGTACCCAATTCCTCGCATATATGAATTATTCGATCAACTCAGTGGCACGAGAGTATTTTCGAACTTGGATTTGCGATCGGGTTATCACTAAATTCGGGTGAAAACAGAAGACATTTGCAAAACGGCGTTCCAAACTTGATATGGGCATTACGAGTATTTAATTATGCCATTTGGAGTTACTAACGCACCGACGATATTTAGGGACTTGATGAACCAGATCTTTTCACCATTTCTATATCAGTTCGTGGTGGTATTCATCGATGATATTCTGGTCTACTCAAGGAGCAAAGAAGAACATGAAAAACACTTATGGATCACACTGCAGACGTTGAGACAAGAAAAGTTGTATGCTAAGATGAGCAAGTGCGAGTTTTGGCTCGATGAAGTGAAGTTCTTGGGTCATTGTATCTGAAGATGGAATCGCAATTGACTCTTAAAAGATTGCAGCTGTTCACGATTGGCTGACTCCAAAGAATGCAGGGAAGATCAGAAGTTTCCTTGAGCTTACTGGATACCATCAAAGGTTTGTGGAGAACTTCGTTCGAATAGCAGAACTCTTAACCAAACTAACACGAAAGGAGATGCCATTTGTTTGGTCCGAGAAGTGTGCATTAGCTTTTGAGACGCTGAAGTAAAAGTTGACAACCGCTCCTATTTTAATCGTGCCAGATGGTTTCGGAGGATTAATTATTCACAGCGATGCATCTGGGAAAGCCTTGGATGTGTTTGGATGCAGCATGGAAAAATTATAGCTTATGCATCGAAGAAGTTGAAGACTCATGAAAAGAATTACCCAACTCACGATGTGGAGCTAACAGTTATCTTTGCGCTAAAAATTTGGAGACACTATTTATTGGACGAGAAGATCAAGGTATTTACTAAGTATAAGAGCCTAAAGTATGCGTTCATACAGAAAGAACTCAACATGAGGCAGTGTGCGTGGTTGAAGCTGATGGCCGACTATGATCTTGATCTAAAGTACCATCCGGGAAAGTTAATGTAGTGCCGGATGTTTTAAGCTGGTTGCTAGCAATACGGATGTTGACTTCACAGAAGGAAATTATAGCGGATTTTCAGAGATTCGAGTTGGAGCTCGTACTATCAGATTCTTCGGGACAGTTGATGCAATTGCGAGTACAGTCATCATTGATTGAAAGCATTAAGACATCGCAGTTGCAAGATCCTAACTTGCAGAAATTTCGAGGGCAAGTAAAGGCAGGTCTTCGAACGGATTTATTGACTCATGAAGATGGCTCTTTGAGATATGGAAGTCGATTGTGTGTGCCTAAAAGAGAAGACTGTGAAGAAATCATAAAGGAGGCTCGTAGTTCTGCATATTCGGTATTTTCGGGAGGCACGAAAATGTATAGAGATTTGCGACAACACTTTTGGTGGGAAGGCATGAAAAGAAAGATCGCTCATTTCGTGTCGAGATACTTGGTGTGTCAGCAAGTCAAGACTGAACATCAAAGGGTCGCTGGTTTGTTACAACCATTTCCAATTCCCCAATAGAAGTGGGAACATATAACCATGAATTTCGTGACAGCCTTATCACGGAGTCCAAAGGGCAATAACACAGTATGGATGATTGTCGATCGACTGACCAAGGAAACTCATTTTATATCATTTTGAGTTGGCCAGTCGACGGAGGCTTTAGCAGAGAGGTCTATGCAGAAGATTGTGAGATTACATGGAATACCAGTAAGTATTGTTTCTGATCGTGATACCCGGTTTCTATCACATTTTTGGAGGAGTCTATAAGAAAGTTTGGAAACTCGCTTGAAATTTAGTACAGCCCATCACCCTCAGACAGATGGACGGTCCAAGAGAACGATCCAAACTCTTGAAAATATGTTGAGAACTTGCATATTAAACTTCAAGGATTCGTAGGAGGATTATTTACATTTAGTGGAGTTCTCGTATAATAAAAGTTTTCAGATGATTATACAGATGGCTCTATTTGAAGGATTATACGGTCGTAAGCGTCGCTCGCTAGTATGTTGGGACGATATTGGAGAAAGAAGATTGTTGAGACCGAAACTGATTGAGCAAGATGTGGAGAAAGTTAACTTATTTCGTGATCATATGATGATCATATGAAGGTGGCACAAGATCGACAGAAAAGTTGGACTGATACTGAAAGAAGACCATTAGAGTTTGCTGTTAGTGATCATGTGTTCTTGAAGATGTCACCGACTAGGAGAGTAATCCGGTTTGGTAGTCGATGCAAGCTTAGTTCTCGATTCGTGGGGCCTTTCGATATCATTGAGCGTATTGGAGAAGTGGTGTATTGACTGGCTTTACCAACATCCTTGGCGAGTGTTCATGACGTGTTTCATGTATCTCAACTTCGCAAGTAAGTTCGAAATGAGATGCGCGTTCTAGACCACTCGGAATTGACAGTGAGAGACGTTTGACTTATGAAGAGCAACCGATGGCTATTGTGGATCGACGAGAAAAGATTCTCAAAAATAGAATGATCCCTCTAGTACTTGTTTCGTGGAGAAATCGTTCGCATGGAGAATCTACATGGGAACATGAAGAAGTTCGACAAAAGTTTCCACACCTTTTTTCTTGTATTCGTATTTTCCTTGTCCTTGTCTATTTCCTGTTTCTGTGAATTTTGAAGACGAAATTCTTTTTGTAGTTGGGTATAATATAACACCTTAGCACGATCATACGTTATTTAATGATATTAATTAGTACTTTGAGTTTCTTTTAATTATTATTGTTTGGGTTGTGTTTGGTGTTTGGATGGTATGTGTGATTATCGGACCCGACTCGATTGTGTGAAATCCGTTATGGGTTGATAGTTAGATAGAATATATTTTATTGATATTTATCCATAGACTAAATTTATATGAATCTCAAAATATAGATATACAATATTTAAACAGTGTATAAATTTTTGGTAACCATATGTTATGGGTATTATTAGTTATAAGTTATATACATATACATATATTATACTTGTATATATTATAAATATAAAATAAAAATATATTTCTTATATAAACTGATCTCTCTTCCTCGCCTCTTTCTCTCTTCCTCTCCTTTTTTCCCTCGCTTTCAAACCCGAGCTCACCCTCGCCATCGTCACCCTCGTCTCGTCGCCGACTCCCTCTCCCACGAGACCTCGTCACCATCCTCCTCTCTACCCCGCAACACCTACCATCGCCGAGGCCACCTCCTTCCTCTTCTTCAATACACCCCACGACCCTCTCCTTTACAACCAACCGATCCTCACCTCAAGACACCGACCACCGATCTCCTTCCCTCGAAACCATCACCGGCGCCCCACTTCAGACCCGAACACCTTCCTCTCCATCAAACTCCAACCCCATCGACCATCGTCACCTCGATCTCCCAACTTCGACCGAGAACACATCATCTTCACCGCCTTCCTCCAACACCTGAGAACTCAACACCTCCAGCGCCTCCTACTGGTCGCTGCCTTCATCTTCCTCTCGAGCACCCCTATCACCGTCGCCACCTTCCTCCTCATCTCCAGCCGCAAACCCAACTCAAAACCCTAGCTATACCACCGGCTTCACAGAGAACACCTTGTCGCCGTTGGTCGAACCCACCAAGACCGGTAGCAGCCCAATCATCGTCGACTTTATCTCTAAGCCGAGCTCAAGCTTGGAGTTTGCTTCGTGTCCATTGTTCTGTGTTCGTTTTGCTCCGTTCGTGTTTGTATCCGCATTCGTCGAGACCGAGGCAAGTTTCTAATTTGCTACATGCTATAGTTTACGCAATATACATTTTCGTAATATTATCATTATTATTATACTATAATATATATTAATTCGATACAGTAAATAGTTTAACATTAATAAGTTTTGCAATATACTGGTTATGCAAATTATATCTAACTAATAATACCTAGTAATTATAACAAACTATTCTAGTATGGTCAAATCGATAAATTGAATTGGTAGGAATTGATATGGTTATTTCTTTATATCGTATTTCGCGCCTACATAACGGTTACAACCGTATTCATCATGATCTGTTTACACGATATTCTTACAAAATAAACGCCTCATCTGATTTAGTACACTATCATTGACATGCTTGTAAGCTGCCACACTGTTACTATTTTGTTATCATGTTAATACATGTTGCCTGTAGTACTTATCAATGCCAATCATCCTGACTTGTCCTGATGGACGTATCCTGTTGTCTTGATAGACATAACATGTACCTGTCTGTTCCTGTGTTGGCATTAGATAGATATTATTTTCATACCTGACTTGGAAAATTAAAGCTGGGGAAATGGAGAAATCAAAAGTATAACTGAAGTGTAACTCAAAAGGATATTACATGTTTTCGTGGTTATGGGGGTTAACGGAACAAAATCATTATTGATTTATACATCTTGCATCCGTAGTTCCGGGGTAACGGGATATATCTTACGTCCGTGGTCTGGAGGGTAACGGGATATATATTTTTAAGATATATAGAGGAGTACATTAATTGGTTTCAAATACCTGTAGGATAGATAACTTAAAGACATGGACCCATAGGATACACGTGACATGTTTGAGTACCCATAGCTTGCTTGTTATATTACATGTAACTGCTTTGTTATACTCGTGATATTTCACTCTTGCACATAGTATCCTTTATAGCATACTGTTTAGATTATTATTATGATATTTATGACGCACGGACATCTGGATTTTGCATGGCCCAGATCCTCTGACATTTTCACAGGAGAATCAGGAATACTTTGACAGGCAAGCAGAGCGGTGAAAAGCTTTTTGCTTATTTTAGTTTAATGATACTTTAGATTTATTTTCTAGTTATGAATTTGTCGTTGTAATCCCATAAGAGACGAGGCTAAGAAATTATTTCTTTGTTGGATCTGTATTTGTTCCGCTATCTTTTCGTTATTATTTATTTTGGCAGTTTAAACATGAGATAGATAGATGTTTATTTATTGTTCTTGATATATGTTTGACAGCCGTAATGTGATTATGGAAAGATATGTCCTCACCATAGATAGCATGGTTGGTTTTGTCACATTCCGTATTTACGTATTTTGGGAAGCGGAACGTGACAACGACAGTATCAACCGATCATAGATCTCTCGAGTTCGAACAGCGGCGATCACATCAACAACTTCGAATTCGCCTTTTTCCGACCGCGTGCTTAAGATCGAGATCGCGACCGGCGCCTCCGAGAGCAAATCCGACGACGAGGGATGCAGCAACATTACCGATTGGGCCCGACATCGCAATCGGAGGAGGGAGGATATCAATAAGGAGAAAGGTATTGCCTTGGATCATCTTATCAATTCTTTTTTTATTTGGTTAGAAGTTGTTCAATTGGAGGTATTTTGTTGATAAATTGTGATGATGCTAGAAATTAGGATCAAGTTTTGTAAGTGTTCAAGGATGGAAGAAGTAATTGATCCGAGCGATCATTTTTATAGGGTTTTTCTTATGTAACCGAGACTCGATTGATTACAGTTATTGCACAGTGATTGATGCCCGCCCTTGGTGGCTGCATCGTGGATCTGCTTGCTAGTAGAGGCCTCAACTCTTCCAGCCATTGAAATGATTTGGGTAATTTTGACAACTAGAGTGGAAAATGGATTAAGAGATGAAAGAGAATGAACTACAAACTCGGCAGACACAACGGTTAGCCGTAGGAGCTTGGCGAGATTCCATGACAGAAAATATTTGGAATGATGGGACACATGTTTATCAAGGGGTCTGATTTTGTATTAAAGCTTATGATATTATTTGTTATTTTATTGAATATTAGTAGTTTGTAATTTAACATTGATGAAGATGCTATTTATTTTTTGTGTTATTTCTTCATTTATTAATATGCATTAAATAATAAATATCATAAATAATATTATTTAAATAAAAATATTGCTTTAAAATTGGTAACTTTTACTCAATTTTTTATTGTAAGAATAATGATGTGTCATAAAATTAAAATAGAATAATAATACTATGTTATACAAAAGTTCTACAATATTGTCCAAGTTCAAATCCAATAAAAAATCAAAGTCCAAGAAAAAGTCCAAGGAAAAGTCCAAGACCAAGTAAAAGTCATATTAAGACAATTGTCCTACTAGGAGTTAAGAATCCAGAATCAATAACAGGTCCTTAGAAATGTCTAAGTCGGAGAATTTTCATGAATAATGAAAAGAAGACAAATTATGGATAATGGTGGTTTCGGTTTTCACGAAGAGTGAAAATCACACATATCTCACGAAGAGTGGGAGTATGTATGAATACATCTTCGTCACATCTCATGAACAATGTGAGTATGCTCCGAAAGCATTTGGCAATTTCGGCTAAGTGGAAGATGTAAGTAGTTGTGGCCTTATGGCCACATAGATAATACCCGACCTGATTTCTCGCGTCTGTTTTGGGATTTCCTCTTTCTTGAGCGAGCCAAACAAGGGATAGTGGGAATCATCTCGTTGAGAAAAAAACTGGGCAGTTTTGGGGGCGTAGGGCATAGGAAGGGGCCTATATATGGCAAGGAGATCATCTCCTCTAATGCATCGATTATCATCGACATCCTCTTCACCGGAGCCCAAAATAAAAATCCTCTTTTTCATCAAAGTTATATTGCAAAAATCAAAATTTTAAGAGTTTGAGTGAGCAATCGTTACCTTCCAACAACAGAAGCTAGGGTTTTGACGTACGAATCGATCATCTCCTCCTCCGTGGGTTTGCGATCCTCAGGGAACTCCATCACAATCAGCCAGTGCTCGTAGTCGCATCCATCGAGCATGATCGTGTCCTTCGGCGGCCGATTGCTCCAATTGGGCGACGGATCGTTCAGCGGCGAGTAACCCGAACCCGACGTCGTCTTCAACCGGACCGGGCCCGCCGACGGCCCGAATCCGACCACGTTCATGACCGCGACGGCGAAGCGAGGGGGCTTGACGGCGGGTGAGGAGAGGAGAGAGCGATAGAGGAGAGAGGTGATGCTTCGTCTCGTCGCCGCCGCCATCGATTGGGGGCTTATGGGTTTTGCGAAATGATTTGGGGTTCCTGAAATCAGCCAGGATTTTTGTGGTTAAATTGCAGGAAAACCCTCATGTTTACCGATTTTAACATTTGGTTACCTTTTTCGTTTGTCAGGCGTATCCGGCACAATACATACGAAACCAAATAGTCCTCGGAAATGAAACTTGTTAGCTGAATGTGATAAAAGTTTTGTAAGAGTAACGATGTGAAATAAATACCTAAGAAAATAAAAAATAAATAATGTTTTTGAAATCGGATACGGATGTTTTTGAAATCGGATACAGAGAGGGAAAAAGATACGTGTTGTCATACGATAGCCGTTTGCGGATACGGATATAGATACAGATAGTCGTCAATAATGTTTTAGGATGTTTAATTATAAGGGCATTTATTTTTCTAAAATATAAATAGTAGTAACTAGGGTTGCATCACGATCCAGATAATATCTGGATCCGGATATTTTCCGGATATGGGTTTTCGGATCCGATTGGATATACGGATAAGAATTTTCATATCTGGTGGGATACTAATACGGATATATATTAAAATATCTTTTCGGATACAAATATAGATAAGGTTTTGACAGAATTATCCGGTTACGGATGCATATACTTGGAGATATGAATTCGGATACTGATACGTATATCTGCAAAGAAATACAATAAAATATATCATTTTAACTTTTTTTTAACTCATAATACATATTGAAGCATAAAGTTTTTACTATGCTATGCAATTAAAAGATGATTTTGACATGCTATTCCATCATTTTTTTCTCTATGTAAAATAGCCTTATATTATATGTAGTATACTTTTAACATATTTATTAATTCATAATCTTTAATATACACTTCGTATGTGTAATGTATCTGATTTTGTCTAATACGGATGTGCCGTATTATTACTGGACTATATCCATATCCATATCATTTTCCGTCACTAGAAAATAAATACAGATATGATAATGCTCCTATCAACGATCCAGATGCAAACTTGGTTGTAACACCAAGCTTCATTACCTAGATTACTAGCATTTTGCAACGCACGGTTTGTAGCTTTATTCTTTTTAGAGTACAAAAAAATTCTTAAGCCCATGAATAAATATAAAATGAGAGGCTTTTGGTGTAAAATTATTTGAATGTTAATAAGTGAATAAAATAGTTATTTTAGTAACTTAGATCAAAAGTATTCTTGAAGATATTATAATATGTCATTTACCATATTTAAGTAAAAGTAGGTAGTTATAAATAAATGAAAGTAGAATTTGAAAAATGATAAAATTAAAATAACTTCTAGAAAGTTCTTTTTTTGTTTTAAGTTTGAGTATAATGTAAATTGAATTTGGAATTCAAACTGGTGTCATTTTGTACGGTGCTTTTGAAACTGACGCCATTCTGTACGGTGCTTTCGAAACTGGGTATCTGGAATCAGGTCGATTGAGAATCCCAAGACGCGAGGAGGTGGTAGACCTGGTAAATCTTCAGGGAACACATCAAGGAAATCCTAAACGATCTCTGGCACCGGGTTCTCGTCAATCTCCATAGTCGTCAATACCTTCAGCTTAGCTCTATACTTGGCTGGCTCTAGAGATTCGCTTCCGCCTTCGAAAACAAACTCAGGGTGATTGGGGATGCAGAAGGATTCATTCCTAGCTCGGCAATCGATGATCGCATGGAATGTACGCATCCAATCTATCCTAAGAATCGCGCATAGCTGCATGTCCTGATTAAAAGGAAATTTGCGTTGAATTCTTTGCCACAAACTATAACAGGAAAAGATCTACACTCAACTAGACTCTATAGTACCATTACTCGTATGTATATCTCATCCTTTGGTTAATGGCTCATGTGGTATGGAGTGAGTGTCGAAGAAATGTGCAGATATGAAACAATGTGATACTCCTGAATCAAATAGTACTGTAGCTGGCGTACAATGAATGAGTAGAGTACCTGTAACAACTTCACCTGAGGCCTCTGCCTGCTCGACAGTCAGGGTGAAAGCCCATCCCTGACTGCGACCTGGGTTGGTCAGCCTCTGCTCCAATGACCTCCGCTGCTGCGGCCCAGATCCTCCCTGCAACTCTATTCGCTGAGGGCAATCACTAACCCTGTGCTGACTGGATCGCAAATCAAACACTATCTTTTGGCACGGCAACGGTCCTTCTAGATATGCCCGTCCCTGTGACAGTAACCGTAAACTAAAACTTTCCTCTGTTGCTGCTGATAGGGCATGAAGGGGCGCTTCATCTGCGTCGTCCCTGGCCTGTAAACTGGTATGACCCCTCGAGACGATGTATGAGTACGTGTCGGGATAACTGGAGGCCTCCTGTCACCGGAGCTGGGGCCCTTGAATTTATTGATCAGATTCTTCTGAATTCATGTAGCGTTGACTACCTGCGCGAAAGTCTGCAACCCGAGAGATACAATCAACTACTGCAGCTCAAAGTCAAGTCCCTGCAAGAAACGCCTGGCCCTAGTGGCCTTTGAAGCGACCATATATGAAGCGAATCGGCTCAGACGGTTGAACTCTGTCGCATATACATCGACGGGACGGCCGTGTTGCTTCAGTAAGATAAACCTTTCCTCCATTTCTGCTTTGGCGGTGGAGGGGAAATAGTGGTTCAAGAAACATTCTTTGAACTTGCTCCACTCAATCGCCCCATTGAGTCTGCTCTCTTCAGTGGACCACCAAGTACGGGCTTCGTCCTCCAGCTAGATCTTTATCACGTTCACTTTCTCTTCATCGGGGATCCGTGCGGCCGTCAGTAGGTTCTCCATATTGACTAGTCATTGTTCGGCCTCAAGTGATTCGGCTAACCCTGTAAATACAGCCGGGTGTAGCCTCCGGAAATCCGACACAGTGCCAGCTCTGGTAGGTGTGGTTGGTGCAGCGGCGCCCTCGGGGGCGGCAATGAGAGCGGAGGGTCCTCCTAATACGGTAATTGCCCTGAGATCCTCGATAAGTAGGTCAGTCTTTCTCTCTTGGGCTTCCGCGAGAGTTGTCAGTGCGTTCAGGATCCTCTCTGTGCGATCCTGGGAACTAAAGTCCGAGGAGAGGTCGTTGGGAAAGTCATGTCGCTGGAAAATAGATGGAAGGATATGTTAGATACCAAGAAGGAAGCAAAAGATAGTAAAGTGAAAACAACATAATAAAGTGTAGTTCATGTTATCCCTTCATACTAAAACCTGGCGCTCTGATACCAACTAAACCATGTCACGTCCCGCTTCCCAAAATACGGAATACGGAAGGC
Source organism: Agapanthus africanus (assembly GCA_030015575.1). Taxonomy (NCBI): domain Eukaryota; kingdom Viridiplantae; phylum Streptophyta; class Magnoliopsida; order Asparagales; family Amaryllidaceae; genus Agapanthus; species Agapanthus africanus. The sequence continues at coordinate 213,922,729 of CM057339.1, forward strand.
GACTAGGCCATCCATGCTCCTACGTTCAGGGAATGATCCCGCCGTAATCACACTTCGGCTTCTAGCTTTACATGATAATCAGTAAACATAGCACAGAAGTAAAGAAAACACATCACTAGTTTATTACATCAACTTTCATTGTCCACAATTTACAAAAGGAAATTACTAACCAAGTGCGAATACAAGGTTGATTTATGAAAAGCGATAAAGCACCGAAGGTGTGATCGTCCAGATCTCTACGAGCTCGAACGGTAGGTCTGACTCCTGAGCTGGGTCCTCTCCAAGTTCTGAGTATGCATACTCAGGTCGTCAGAGCGACGCAATAGAAACAATGTGATAACAATAATGAGTCATGAAAATAAAAGGTAATAACAGTGGAGACAATAAATGCAAGTAATCAATATGTCAATAATCAATGCAATATATGACCTGTGTTCCTACTAGTCTCTAAGTCAATTTTGAAATCGAGTTTGCGGAAAGGAGTGATCATGTTTAACAAGGGTCTCATGCGTACCCGAGACTACGGCCCACTGTTGCCTGGGATATAACCCTGTCAGCCGGACCGCTAAGTCCAAACCTAATATATACAAGAGTCGTTGTTCGAATGATCATTCTCTAAATCACGATCCTCGCTAAATACAAGTTTCTTTCCACTTCGATTTCCTTTTTTCCCCAGGTTTCAATAAATGTATGTATGTGTTAGTTGCGTACAAGTACGCACCAATAACACTGTTCTGTTCGCTGTTCACTGTACTGTTCACCATCACAAATCGTTCACTTTTTACTGGTGTACTCGACACAACTACTTCGATACCACTCACGTTCGACAATGCAATACACACTAAGAATTAATAAAGATGTTCATTATCGCTAAAGGTATCACAGTTGGGTAAATATGTGAATTATGCCGCTAAGCAAGTCGTATGCAATAAGTCATTACGCGTCTTAGGAATTTAGAAAAAATCACATTAAATAATACGATCAGAATTAAGCAAAGTGATACAAAAGCGGTAAAAAGTAAATTTAATTAGCGATTCAACGAAATTGGTTTCAAATCAATCGGGTTCCAGATTTGCAAATTATGATCATTTCTTTTTAAGTGTTCTATGCTGGAACTTCAGTTCCTGAACTGAAAGTCCAACTCGTAACACAGTTTTCACCCTGTTGGGATCATAACTAGGCAATACTATAGTTGAGTAATATTTAGATCTATTAATTAGGTTTCTAATGCACCGGACGGATCGATAATATTCGCTGTGTGCTGGAAGATATGCATTGTTTAAGATCAGGATATACGTTCTATCCCTGCTTGGGACTGCAGTACATAACGGCGATTTTAAAGATAATTAAAATAGCAAACGATGGTAAAAATGAATGAAATCACCACCGATAGTTAGCTAACAGGATAATTTTCGTAACAGTATAGGGTTCCGCATAACATCATTTTCACACAGAGTTATAAGAACATTTAAATTCAGGCGTCGACAAGCAGTAATGCTCTGGACTGCAGTCCAGAGCCACAAGCAGTGCTGCTCTGGACTGCAGTCCAGAGCCGCACTCCTAAACAGTTTTCGTCATTGTTTTAAAACAGAATCGAAATATAAATTACAATGGGTTCTAAGTTTTCGAGTCGGCTTCGATACGAGCCCTCGAACACAATATTCTGGTGTATATCTAATTTACTATGATTTTCACAGGTTACATGTATGGAAAGTTTCAGATTTGATAGATCTAAATAGGGGTATTATTCCATGGTGTTAAAGCCCGTATTTTCATTCCAACTTATTACATATTATCCATTATCACTAAATCAATCCAGTAGACCTAAGTTCCGCCATATTTGATTTAGATTTCGCATCGAGCATTTAATCGGTGTACACGAGTGACAACCTAACCCGATTAATTCATGAAAAACCTAAATGATATTCATACGATCAATAAACCTAAGGTGGATTCGATCCAATATGACCAAACACGATGACTCAAGGTGTATGTGTTTGATTAAACTTAACGCTATAACGGTATTGATACGCACAATAAAACACGTATGTATATACCTCTAATTATTTAACAATATGATATAATTTATATAAGCTATAGTAGTATGATTTGTAAGAGAAAGGGGTTTCCACTTACCTTTTGAAGAAACGATCGCAATGATCGTGGCGACGGATCGCACGGGCACAACCACGGCACGATGGCCACAAGCTTGGACTTGGCCACATGGTTCTGGCTCGGCAACGGCTACGGATCGTGAGACCGAGGAGATGATGGTGCCACGACGGTTGGCTGTAGTCGAAGGTGGAGGCGCGGCAGGGGCGGCTCCGGCGTGGTGGAAAGCTCGAGCGGCGAGAAGCTTGTCGAGGATGATGGGTTTGGAGGTGCTGGAGGAGAAAGGCGGCGATGGGTGCTTTGATGGTGTCGAGTTCAAGGTAGGAGCGTGTTTGGGATCACGGGTGATGTGACGAGATGATGGCGGCGCTGGAGGTGGCTGTAAGGGTCGGCTAGAGCCAAAGAGAGGCACTCACGGTGGAGGGGGTTACCAAGGGGAGTGGGTGCAGTGAGTGATGTAGTCGATGAGGAGAGGTCGGTGGTGGCAACCCGTGATGGGTGCTCTGTGGGGGTGTCGATGGAGGTCGGGGTGATGATGGATGGGGGCTCGGTTGATGATGAGGGTGAGGGCGACGACGATGATGGCGGCAAGGTCTCGTGGGGGTGTTGTGGGTTCGTCTGAGGAGGCAAAGGTGGTTGCGGCGGAGGTTAGTGATGGTGATCGGAAAAAAATTGAGAAGGAAAAAGGAGGGAGGAAGATCGAGATGAGAAAGAGAGGGAGTGAGCGAGAGATAGAGTGAACGGGAGAAGAGAGAGAATATTAGAATTAATTGTTAATTAAAAGAAATAAATAAGAATTATGGTGATTAATTTGGGATATAGGAATTAAATGGGAATTGATTTGGGTATTAAGTGGGATTTAAATGGGGGAAATTCAAAAGAGAAAGTGGCGGTTGGGGAGAGGGTTGGGTTTAGCTTATTGGGGCTTGGGTTTGGGATAGTGGGGTTTGGGCTTTGGGCTTGGGTGAGGTTTTAGTGAAACAATTTGGGTAAAATATAGGTTAGGGTGTTGGGAAAAATAAATAAAATATTTGTGTATACTAAAAATATAAATAAAATAAAAATGGATAAATTATTTAGAACAACATTTTATTTTAAATACGGGTATTAGAGTACAAAACGAACTGGGTATTACAATGATGATGTGGAGACCCAAAGAATGGAGTATTTTTCTTTGTTTTTACAAAAAAGAAGAGGGTGGTTTGGAACCAAGTCCATTTGCATTTTATAGTAGTATGCCAGCATTTTGCATGTGCGATGCACGCTTGTAGCTTTATCTTATTTAGAGTATAAAAAAAATTCTTGAGCCCATAGATAAATATAAAATGGACACTAGTAAAATAGGGGGTTGCCCCTACGGATAGTTTAATCCGTAGGGGCAGAAATAACTTGGCCCTACGGATATATATCCGTAGGGCTAAAAGGTTGCCCCTACGGGCAAAGACGTCCAAGAATAAAAATATTAATTCTTAATTAGGTGTTTGCCCTTACGGAGCCGCAAACAAAGTACCTACGGATATATCCGTAGGGGCAAGTAAATATCGATTTAATAAAATCCCAGATCTCGATCGCCTACGCTCATTTCCCTCTCTCTCTCGATCGGGCGCGAAAATAAGGTTAGGGTTTCGTCGCCACTGGAGTTCGATCGCCTACCCCAATGCGCCACGCCGTCGCCGCCAAGGTTGTTCTCCTCGTGGCCACCGCCGGTTTCGTCGCCACTGGAGTTCTCGTCGCCACCGCGGTTAAGGTCGTCGCCACCGCCGTTCAGATCGTCGCCCCTGCCCCAGCAGCCGTTCAGGTGAGTAAATCTCGAGGTAAGTTAAAGAATTTATTGGATTATTTTGGGCTTAAGGTTCATGGCGCGCGAGTTGGGGTTGGGCTGGGGTCGCGGTCGCAGTCGCGGTCGGGTTAGGGTTGGGGCAGGGGCTGGGCTGCGGGGTCGGGTTCGGGGTCGGGGTAGGGTTAGGGTCGGGGTCGGGGAAGGGGAAGGGTTAGGGTCGGGGTCGGGTAGAATTTATCAAATTTTTTATTGGGGGTGCGGCTGGGGCTGCGGGCTGGGGCTAGGGCTGGGGAAGGGGAAGGTCAATTTATCAAATTTTTAACAAGATTTGTATTAGTTTGCAAGAACACTTAAGTTTATCACAAAATATTGTTTGGGTTTTCGATTTATATCTTGAGAATAATGGAGGAAAGATGCCATAGTAGGGAATTCCCTCCTATGGCGTCGAAAAAATACCCCCTCCATGGTTTTTTCCGACGATCGGCACCCAACATCTTCATTGTCATCATCTAAGATGTGGGTATACCAAATTTCAAGTGATTCTACAACTTTTTCACCGTTGATTTAGCAATGTAAAAAGTTCTATTGTCGGCAAACCGTTAATTTTGAACCCACTAAATCAATGGTGAAAAGGTTGTAAAATCACATGAAATTTGGTGTACCCACATCTTAGATGATGACGATGAAGATGGTGGGTGCCGATCGGCGGAAAAAATTAGGGAGAGGGTATTTTTTCGACGCCATAGGAGGGAATCCCCTCCTATGGCCTCTTCCCTCCATTAATCTCTTTATATCTTTTAGCGGTATGTATCCGTTGTCCCAAATTTTGAATTATCTTATACTAGTATTTATGCATGTGCAGATCTTCTTTATCCTGACAAAAAATCCATATCCATTATCTTAACTTAAAATCCTTTAGAGGGTGCTAATCCTAAATAACAACAAAATGATGTTAAATATTTCATCCGATTTTCACAAGATCATACTTGAAAAAAATGCAACTACTTTCACAATTTCACAATCCTAACCAACTCCCAATTTATTATGGTATTCGATCATAACTTGAGAACAAATTCTCTTTTCTATTGCCATCCCATATCAAACCCTAGAATCGTGGGCCATTTCAAATTACACCAAATTGAGGCAAGAATTGGATGAAACCAACATAACCAACAATAAAGAGCTTTATTTGGTAATATATATTGATGAACAATGGTTGCTGTGTTAAATCCAACCCTTACATCACATGCATATCAATAAAGGAGAGGACTGACCAAAATGTTGAATTTTAACAATTGTGAAAGTTCTTCGGTCAGGATGTAACAGAAATAAGGAAAAAAAACCTAAAATATTTTTCACAAAAAAGAAAAAGCAAGCTTCTCTCCCATATCATTAACAAAGTTTATCACTTTTGATTCTCGAAATTATTTTACATTATATTTTCATTCAAAACGTTTTGCTAGTTTGCTCACCAGCTGTTTGATAAAATTCCTAAACTATTTTAACTTTCCTTGCTCACAATTGCTCTTGACTACGTACAAATCTTGAAAACCCATTAACGCTCTTGCAATAATATGCAAAATCACATGAGGATTCACATTCATCACCACCACCTAAGGCTAGGGTTTGGGCTGGGGCTGCGGCTAGGGTTGTGCGTCCTCAAGAGGGCGATCATAGGATCGGTGAAGTGAGGTGGCTGGATATGAGATACGATGGATTTCCATGTGTTCAATGGAATGCTGAGGGTCAGAGTCGGTTATTCATATATCTCCCAAAAAAGAATGAGTTTGTTATCAAAGGTGTATTGATTTCTACATCAAGGAATATCAGTTATATGTCATTCAGTGACTAAGTCTGTTTCTGGCCCAACCATATTTATGAATCGTTTCTTCTTTTTCCTTCTTACGTATATTTACTAGTTCAGACTGTATGCACCTCTGCAATCAACGCCGAGAACTTATACATTATAGGTTAATAGACATATGCTATGAAATCACGGTGCATATCGAATTCATGATATGTTATAGTCCCTCATTATTTTTACTGTGGTGAGAAAGCAGTCGCTGGTGGCCACAAGCCATAGAATTGGCAGTTGTCCTACCTAAAATAACAACTTTTATACTAAAAAATTATGTATGCCATTAGTTAGTAGTTTATGTTTTTTAGACGCAAAAGCCATTTGAGAAATACTTTTCCAACCCACTATTAATCCATATTCTCAATATAGTCATTGAATTTGCACGCGCACATAATAAGAAGGAGAAGACAATAATGTGGCAGAAGAAGAAGAAGAAGACAGTAATGTGGCAGAAGAAGAAAAAAATGACATTCCTCGTTCTCTGTTTCAGCATCAATCTTCTGATATGAACTAATGATGGCTTTCACATAGGCTTTTCCCTTTAAAGACTTCTTAGTGTCAAATGGAAAGCATACATCAGATTTTTGCAGGTCGGGTTCTTCTATGACTTTCAAGAGTCTCAACTGATTCTGTTAATTATACTCTAGTTGGGTGGTACTTTTACCACTTCTCACTGCAGGTGCGCTCTCTAATATCCATTTTGAATGTAATATTATCGATATTCAAAATGGATATTAGAGAGCGCACCTGCAGTGAGAAGTGAGAAGTGGTAAAAGTATCACCCAACTAGGGTGTAATTTACAGAATCAGTTGAGACTCTTAAAAGTCATAGAAGAACCCGACCTGCACAAATCTGATGTATGCTTTCCATTTGACACTAAGAAGTCTCTAAAGGGAAAAGCCTATGTGAAAGCCATCATTAGTTCATATCAGAGGATTGATGCTGAAACAGAGAACGAGAAATGTCATTTTTTTCTTCTTCCGCCACATTACTGTCTTCTCCTTCTGCCACATTACTGTCTTCTCCTTCTTATTATGTTCGCGTGCAAATTCAATGACTATATTGAGAATATGGATTAATAGTGGGTAGGAAAAGTATTTCTCAAATGGCTTTGGCGTCTTAAAACCATAAACTACTAAGTAATGACATACATAATTTTTTTAGTATAAAGGTTGTTATTTTAAGTTTTTCCTTATAGAGATATGATCTAACTGCATCTATCAACTATAAGTGTGCAGAAAATTATGATAAGAAATCATAAGAAAGGGTCGTAGCCATGCATAACCTTGAATCTACATACCAAATCATGCAAAAGCATGCACTTATTGTCATCTTGCCTTGGAATATAAAATATCTTGGAAGACTATAAGTGCATGCTTTTGCATGATTTGGTATGTAGATTCAAGGTTATGCATGGCTACGACCCTTTCTTATGATTTCTTATCATAATTTTCTGCACACTTATAGTTGATAGATGCAGTTAGATCATATCTCTATAAGGGAAAACTTAAAATAACAACCTTTATACTAAAAAAATTATGTATGTCATTACTTAGTAGTTTATGGTTTTAAGACGCAAAAGCCATTTGAGAAATACTTTTCCTACCCACTATTAATCCATATTCTCAATATAGTCATTGAATTTGCACGCGAACATAATAAGAAGGAGAAGACAGTAATGTGGCAGAAGGAGAAGACAGTAATGTGGCGGAAGAAGAAAAAAATGACATTTCTCGTTCTCTGTTTCAGCATCAATCCTCTGATATGAACTAATGATGGCTTTTCCCTTTAGAGACTTCTTAGTGTCCAATGGAAAGCATACATCAGATTTGTGCAGGTCGGGTTCTTCTATGACTTTTAAGAGTCTCAACTGATTCTGTAAATTACACCCTAGTTGGGTGGTACTTTTGCCACTTCTCACTGCAGGTGCGCCCTCTAATATCCATTTTGAATGTAATATTATAGATATCCATGCCTGTTTATGTCAAAATTACTTATATTGTCAATGTTTGATTGTCTAGTTGTTGGTGATGCGTCCATATCAGGGACAGAGGCCACTCCCGTTCCTCCAGGTATGTTTATATATTATATAGGGCATGTATATTGATTTAGAATGCTATATCATAAATATACACACATTTCTTTTGCTCTTAGTCGTCCAACTCATTATCATGGGCTGCTTGATGAGATTAGATTTGCGCCTGATGATCTACAAGAGCTCCTTCACTCCCTGTCATATGTGTAAGCAGCGCTATATGCGAGTTTACCTTGTTAGTATGTATGTACTGAAATTAATTAATATTATTCAAATTTTGATACATGCAGATACCAGAGGAGCACATCTTCTATCTCTGTAGGTAAGGCTTTGAATTTGTTGATTTTGGTGTTTCTTGTCAATTTTATAGACCCGTATGTGCTAAATATAATGTTCTGACAGTTGCTAGGGGAAGGCAACATTCGAGGCTGCTGACCCCAGTCCTGGACGCCGCACACGGACGGCACCACGGAGGTTGGGAGAGAGGCCGAGTACTAGGCTCTAGCAGGGCCCATATGAGGTTGGACTCCACCCCGGTGGTTACTTCCTCCGTCTCCAGTGAGCGACGTATCCATCATGAACTGGATAGCTTGAGGGCCAGCGTTCAGGAGTTGAAGGAGATGCTGGTATGTATACTACTTTATAGTAAAATATCATTTCATATTATATACATATCAACATATCCATAATTAGTACGTAGCTTGAGCTTATTTGGTTTTAGACTTAAGTTTGATTAATCATACATACATATGTAATTGAAATAAACAACGCTTTTCCAAACTAGATATCCAAACAGGGTTTCGAAATAACTTAATAATGATACGAATTCGAATAATAAACAGTTCTTACACGCTCATGTAGCACACGTTATATCCAGACGCGACAAGGTAGATCGGCCGAGCCTCCACACGCAACTCCTTCGGCTGCAGCTCCGCAAGCCACTACATCGGCTGCGGTTCCGCAGACAGCTCATGTAGCTCCACCGCCCACTCAGACTCCCGCAGCCGCGGCTCCGCAAGCGACTACCTCGACGGCGGCTGCGCAGACCACATGCCGCTCAGACTCCCGCTACCGACAAATTGCATAGTTTATTGACCGAGGAGCAGGCGCGCGTTATTCTATCGTTATTCAGAGGTGGAGCTGGACCGAGCTAGGGTAGATTTTTGGTTCTTTTTTTTTGAAACATGTATTTATTTATATCATACACATTGTACTACATTTTGAAACGATATTGATATTGGTTTGTATTTATATCATATTCAGTTTTTGGGTTTCTTTTGTATATTATATATATGCGTGAGATGTGATTATGAATACTGCAATATATGATTTGATTGATGTATATATTATTGTGCACAGGGCGGGAAAAATCAAACAGCAAATATTTTAAAAAAAATTTCAGATAATATGTACCTACGGTTTAATCCGTAGGCAAACATGTTATACCTACGGATATGACCGTAGGGGCCAAATATCAGCAGTAACTGATATTTCCCCCAGATCTCAGTACCAGGGGTTGGGAAAAGCCCCTAAGGATATATCCGTAGGGGCTCCTCACTCGCCCCTACGGCTTTTTCCGTAGGGGCTACATATCAGGAATCCTGAATTTATGCCCCTACGGAACCGTACCTACGCATATATCCGTAGGGGGTAGTACATGCCCCGACGGGTATATCCGTAGGGCAAAGTAATTTATTAAAATAAACCGTAAATAATATAAAATCTTATACCCTACGGATTAAGCCGTAGGGGCAACAGGACCTACACAGATATCCGTCGGGGCAAGAATTTACCCGTAGGGGCAAGTTAAGGGCCTCAACTTGCACCTGCGGCCTTTGCACCTACGGGGTATATTTTCGTCCCTACGGATATACCCGTAGGGGCAGTGGGTTGCCCCTACGGATTTATCCGTAGGAGCAACGCCTATTTGTAGTAGTGGGAGGGCTTTTGGTGTAAAATTATTTAGAATATTTATTTCTAGAATAAATTAGACATTTTAGTAACTTAGATCAAGAGTATTCTAGAAAATACTATAATATATTATTTACCATATTTAAAACAAGATAGTTATAAGTAAATGAAAGTAGAATTTGAAAAACGATAAAATTAAAATAATTTCTAGAAAATTCTTTTTTGTCTTAACTTTGAGTACAATGTAGATTGGATTTGAGATTCAAACTAATTTCTACTAAATTCTTTTTTTCTCAAGTCCTAGAATGTTATTTTTTTTGTTTTTCAAAAAACGGAGAAGTCTAATTATTTTTATCTTTTTCTTTGATGATGTGGAGGCTTTAAGATTTATTTTTTCAACATAACAATTAATTATTTTTGTCCCTTTGTATGATGATGTGGAGGCCCTAAGAATGGAAGATTTTTCTCCTTTATTCTTTGTTTTTTTTAAAAAGAAGAGGGTGGTTTCTAATCAAATCCATTTGCATTATATAATTGTATAGATATATAGATGATAATAAAGGTAATTAAAGTTCACATTTAGTATTAAACCAAAATTTAGAAAATTCATGAAGGTTAACAATAATTAAGAAGGCCTACCAGGCAAGTGCCAAAAAAAACCCAGTAATTAATATAGTTTTATTAGAAAAGGTGCATTGGCACTCTTTTCTTACGGGGCACGAATCAGGTCAAAGCGGGCTTTGAAGCTTTTTCGTGAAAACTGGTTATCCCTTGGTGCAATGCACAGACGGTTAAGATTTAGTAAGAAAATAAATATATTCTTAAAAACTTGATTTTTATTTGATTTCAATCTCAGCCGTTCTTGTTTTACACAAAGGATGGTGGATAACTAGTTTTGACAAAAAAGTTTCAAAGCCGGCTTTAACCTTATCCGTGGGCTTTCTTACGCGACGAACGGTGCAATAAACACGGATGTGATGGGGCCACGCTCAAGTGTGCGGGCCGACACACAAGGGCTGTGTCGGTTGCGCAGCTCCTTGCGTAAGGACAGTGTAGGCACACTAAGCCCTAGTTTTATGTAGAAGTGTGCCCTAGTTTTATATAGAAGTGTTTCAAGATAGTTTAGTGAAATATTTACAATTAGTATTTTTTTGAGTTAGTTTTACAAGAATCGAGTTATTTTTGTTTTCTATGGGGTATTTGAAACCACGGTATTATTTGTATGTACTTATACACATATAAGAGTATTGTGTTAATGTGAACTCATTTTTCCCATGATGTTTATACATGAAAATTGAACCTGGGTTGAAAGATAAGCAGGTTTAACTGCACAAAACTCTCATATAGTGCTTATACACACCTTCAAGTGATTATTTAGACGCACACCAACTTTATCATCGATCAAAACCCTCAAATACCCCAAATTTGCTCCCTTGAGTTAAATTAGGCATTTGGCCGGTTGTTTAGAATTGTATATGAGCGTTTTCGATTTTTGGGAACAAGGGGCGTTTGTGTATATATATAAGTTATTCGAGGGGTACACGTGCTATCGAGGGTAAATGGGGGTTTTGGTTGTGTCCGTTTTTTTACGGGTTTAGGGGTGGGGGGAACAAGGCTATGGGCCCAACAAATACCTTCAATTTTTCTTTTACATGTATACTGTTGTTTTAAGAGTGCATTTAGTTGCATAAAAATCTTAGACTGAAATGGAACCACCAATAATGGAGAAAAAGAAGAGTGATGAAGTATCATAAGGAAACCCTCATTCGAGCTGCCTAATGAGCTTTTTTTAGGATTCATAATTAACCACCTCGATCTCATGGATCAATACCACTTAACTTTGGTTTGCCAGAGGTTTCTTGATGTTCTCTGTGTTGCGCCTTGCCTGAATGGCCTTTTGCTCGGATCCTCATGCCTCTTCTTAGTCGAGGACCACACGAGTACAAGACCACGGTGTTTCTATCTAAAATGAGGGCGTAAACGAGTACAAAACCCAACAAGGCTCTGACTAAGGGATGGTTACGTTTAGACAAGGCAATTTCATCGTAATGCTTCTATCGGTCATGTCAAACCTGTATAAGGTAGGGTCTTCAGAATTAACAAAATAGACGGAGTCGCCTTTAATCCCTACAGTTGATTCGCTCGAAATACAACCCGAGACGTTACATTAGAAGAATGCTCAATGATCACCAATGCTGTCCACACTTACCCACTCCATCTTCGAAAAATCCAACCTGAATACATCTAACGTGTAAACGACATCGTCATCATGGAAAACTTTGAATACAACAAACATCTCGTCGCATGATTCTACCATGAACCGCGAATATAAATGTTTGACGACGAGAGGATCTAGTGAAGACATTTCTTGAATCCGTCTCACCTTTGGATGAGGATCGAAGTCGATGAGTACAAGATTTTCGTGAATATGTGTGGTGCCATAAGTCTTTCCTTTACATGCAACACAAATGTCAATGCCACCATTTACATCCAATATATACTTCATCTTCTAACTAGAAAAACTGCTTATATTGTTGGAATATTTTGGTTGATGGAGACAGAAATAGTATTATAAAACAATTTGGAAAAACGTTGTACACTTCGAGGTGTGTGGAATACAACTTTTTTTAAAGTACTTATCGTCCCCCACTCGGTATCGAGTTTTCTATTGGGTTTACGGACGATTCATTTCCAGGTTACATGCAACGAAGTCAATCGGGACCGGCAATTAGCAATATTGACTAAACCCATTTTAGGTGACGTAGATACATAACATACAAACATACGCAGCGGAAATATATGTATCTACCTTAAAGGTTTACGATATACCTGATCTGATTGATTAGATCAATCGCCTTGTCCACGCCACGTAGAAAATCTGATCTTTAGCGCCTCCAAGCAATGGCCAGAGGGAAACCACACTTTGGTTGATAGCGAGGTTCCCTCTCTGTAGGGTTATGTAGCGCGGCAGCAAGGTTTCGGGAGGTATCCTCCATGCCGTTTTCAAATTTTTGCCGTTCTAAAGAACCCTAACCATAGAATCTTAACTAGAGAATTAAACAATACAATATGCAAACAACTTTGCATACAAAGTGAATGAGGAATACAACCTTTGTAGACCAGTCCTTCACTTCAAAAGCTCCGTATAGTAGTCCATTCGCTCTAAGTAGCGAACATCCGAACTCTAGTAAGGGTTCACATGAAGAAATGAACAAGCTTACTCGAAGTCTTCGAGGCCGAAAATGATCTACGTCGAGAAGACTCAAGCTCATGCTACCTCTTCACTAATGGTAGATTAGTGAAGTAAGCACCATAAACTAAATGGCTATATAGTAGAGGATTATGAAGTAGGAAATGGGCTCACTTTAGATTTAATTTTCTCACAATGTTTTCTCACTTAGAAAAAAGCTAGTAAACTTTTTCTCAAAATGAAGAAGAAAATGACAATGGAGATGAGAATGAAACTCATGAGGTGAGAATAGCAACCATGGGTGAGTTAATGTCATACACTAATTCATATAGAGAATAAACCATGGCTAACAATAATGGTTAGGTTAATAAATATCTATAAGTAAAACAAAATTAGTGGACTTGGTCAATGGTTCCACAAGTTTCTACAAGTTTCAACCATGTGACTAATTACCATTAATTTTGATTAACTTTAAATAAATAAAACCCAACATTAATATAAGCATGGTGTGAGTCTCATACACCCATATAGCATGTGGCATATAGCATGACATATAATAATGTACATTAATATATATCACATATATGCTAAGTGTACACAAGTGAGAAAAAGAAATGTTTAAGTGAGCAAATATTAGTTAATGTAAGTTAATATATCAAATATATAATTATACATTAAATTATCAAATCAACAGTTGATTTAATAATCCGGCTATATCATATACAACCGACTAATATCTAATATAACAACTTATCGAATCAATACTTGATCCGATAACCCGGCTATATCACATATAACGGGCCGATATCACATATCGTGATAATAGAATGCGGTATCACATACACGCATTAATCTCGGTTCCGCACATATCACATATGTGCTCCTACTTCATTTCGCATGAACCAGGAAACCTCTGTGTAGGACTCTAAAGACTCGTCAATATGTCGGCAGTAGGTGATGATCATATCAAACACCCACAAGCCGCAAGCGGTCTGCTAAACGTAATGGTTACTCGGGTATTGAGCGATTAGAAGATCAACAAGCAAGCCTGCTCATACTCCTGCGAATCCACTCAGTAACACTACCATACAGTCCGGTCTCTTCGTCAGATATATCGCATATCATAGCCTGGGGTAGTATAACGTCAGACCCTGATAGCCTGATAAGTCATGCTGATGCAAGGTCCATAACGGTTCGAGAAACTACTGATAATACTTACCAGTAAATCTCAGCAACCCTGGGCAGAGATTTCCTGTTATGGCCAATCGAACATAGCGCAATATCAACTCCCAATACCGGGAGAGACGAATCCCCTCCTATCGCTCATTGCCTCCATGTGACCTGGGACTGTACCCAAAAACCATCTTTTTGCATGATCTCTTGACCATGGTATGGTGGAAATCAAAGCACAGTGGGAATCACACAAGACTCTATGACGATCTCGGGTCGACAGACTAACCTGTACCAGTGTCACCAGAGAACTACTATCTGATGATAGGTATAATACCATCTAGGAGTTCCCGGCGAGTCCGTTCAGTGTACCCAGTCTCCACTGAGCACCCGTATACCATCTTTGATGTCAAACACTAATGGATGTCGGATCATCCATCGGCCATCTATGGGTTAAGATGCGTATACGCTAGTCTACTCTGTAATATCAATGCCCTGTCTTCATACACCCTCGACTAGAAACAATTATAGGGTGTACTTGTGGATTACCCTTGGCCCCACTAGTATGATCTACATCATAGTCCTGGTAGTCAAGTACACATCCTAAGGGCTTTATCAACATGTGAGAGCAAGACATCATCACTTATACAAGTCAACATGTTAAGACAAAGAGCAACCAAATAGCATACTATCATGTCGAGCAAGAAAGTCCTCCTTATATATGTCCAAGTATCCATTATAATATACATCTCATGTACAATAATATCCTCTAGGGCATACATATAACTAACAATCTCCCACTTGCACTAAGGCCATCTGTTGTAGTATCCAATACCCAACAATTTAGCAGTGGTTGTGTAACAACTCCAATTTTGTATTCCAAAAATTTGCTTTAAATATAGTGTACACTTGGAGTATTGATGTTGCTGGAAACAATTTAAGTATCTAATTCCTTACAATAATTACAAGAAGGAGTTTGTAGCTCATTGGTAATACCTTGCATTGCTGAACCAAGCCACCAGAGTTCGAATCCCATGCCCCACATAATTTTTATATCATTTTGTTTTAATTTTTTTTAGAAGTCAAACGGTCAAACAGCCATAACTCACAATTTATTGCGAATCAAAAAAATTAAACTATACCAAAATCTCCCCCAGACCAAGACCCACCCAACGAGACCCGACTCGGCCTTGACTTGGCCGAATCGGCCGGCGACTCGGCCGAATCGGCCGGACTCGGCCGGTCGGCCGAGTCGTCAACACGAAAAAGTTTCGTGTTGACCTGGTCTCTTCACCTGCATACTCTAATTTTTCTGTACTGTTACACAATTTCAATTAAATCTCTTTTAAGACCAAAATTAATGAATTTTTAATGATTTTTACATTTTTAAAAATATTTTTAATCCAAACCCTAACCCTAGCCTAGCCTTATATAAAGACCCCTATCCTCTACCTTTTCCCCTCACAACTCTAAGTCCACTCCCTCAAATTCTCGAGAACTCGGTACGAAGAGCGAGAAGCAAAGCGCTGCCGAAATCGACGACGGATTCCGGCGGCCGGATCAGAACCTTCGCGGCGTTTTCGACGAATCGACAACCACCACATCCCTTAGCTTCCTTAGCTTGTCCAAACCGTAAGTCCCACCTTCTTCTATCTCTCTTTTTTTTAAGGTAAAAAAATACGACTTTTTGGAACCCGACGGAAATCGGACAAACAGATTTCCGATTCGGTTTTTCTATAAATTTCCACTTGTCACCTAATACATATTATCTACCCATATTCATGTTGGCTATTAATCACCCATAAACCAATTTAATCAAACTTTTTCACATGAAATGATAACTTCTTTGCAAAACCGTATTCTTTTCAAAAAAATACTATGAAGTTCATTTTTCTTAGTTTAATTAATTCCCTCACTCCTAAATAGGTTTATCTTGATCACTAAACTTGTAGAATCCAATTTGAATGAAATTTCACACATAAAATGATAACGTTTTCGAATACCGTATTCTTGCGCTATAATACCTTTAAGTTTAACATAGCATGTTTTACCTTTAAACTTCACCAAAACTTAAAATAAGTCACGAGGTAATGACCTACCTCTACACACACTCAATATAACCCTAATTGATAAATATCAAAATACAGAATGCAAAATTACAGGACCTTTCACTAAAATACCCTAATCTTTATAACCTTTATTAAAAGTTTTAAGTTGTAAACATTTCTAGATAAAATCTTTTAATAAAATGAAAACACGATTGGTCATGGACATCGATCGTTTATCTAAACTGTCTTGTGGTGACTAGGCAAGTGTGTCTAAGGCTAGTGGTTTTTAATTAGGCCCACGACTGTGGTTCCTTCCCACTTACCTGGCACTTACCTGGCCGCAATTGACGGTGAAGAGGCGATTTGAGGCTTCTAACGACTCATCGTTTAGACCTTAGAAGTAGGCTAGTTGGCTTAGGAAACCCTAACAACTAAAATACGGAAAATTATATTTTTTGCAAATAAATACCCCATATTTATAAAACCGTTTTTCCCAAATGAAAAGTATTTGTTAAACTTAAGCAAAGCGCCGCTACAACCCACTTTTGGGAAACCTGTTAGGGAGAGTACGGTTCATCGTACACCCACAAGACTAGTACTGCGAGATTCAGACCTCCGCAAGGAGCATTCGGTCTCGAAAGGTTCAAAATACGATATTTAGGGAAAATGAGATTTTTCTAAATAAAATATTTATATAAAATTATTCATGTGTTAATATATATATAATTATCATTTAAACACCTATTTTATCATAATATAAAGTTTCCACATTTTTCTAAAAAAATTACAAGATTAAAAGTTACACTAAAATACCATGAATTTCAGATAAAACAATTAATACTTTTATTAGGATATATTCATTAGAATAACACAAATAAAATTCATATTCATTATAACAATAAAGACGATTATTAAATACTTGAGGTGTATTTTGAAAACTATACAAAAATACTTTTACATAAACCCCCCTCAAGTTTTACAAATTACAATAAGGCCCCTAGCTAATATTGAACTTCAAATTATCTTTCTTTTAGTCTGACTCGGGTTAGAGTCTGACTATTCCTGACTCGAATATGATTCAAGTCAATCTTTATTCTTTTATATTCCAATACAATTTGAATACATGAAACCCTGAATCCAGTTAACAATATATATTTTTTGACTGAATCAAACCATGAATATTCATCCATTATCCTGATATTTCATTTACCTGATTATACAGTTGCAACATATTTACTGATATCATGGTTTTGGTCAGTCACTCAAATTACATATTCCAATACTACAATACTGTTAAAACACTACGGGGTTTAAGGGTAGATTGGTACGGAAGGTGTTAAAGGTGGCACGAGGTGGTCAGATTAAGACACCTAACCTGAATCCTATTGCTGTTGTACCGTGGCATAACGATTCCTTGTACTTTCCTTTTGCCCTGATCTCTAGCATATAGAGATCCCCCTCGTATACACTGGCATCCTTCTGTACCAAGCTACAAACAACAGCGTTACACAATGTTCCATAAGATTCAATAATATAATAGTTAGAAAATACTGTTACTCTGTCATTCTCATTCTTCTTATTCTTTGGGACTTACCGAGCGACCTGTTCGCTGACGACATTCTATTTCTTTCTTCTTTGAATATCGTCAGGTGCGTTGGACCAAGCTGAGATCGAGCCCACCGGTGAAGATTTGGAGCAGTTCCAGGAAGATCCAGAGCTCTAGATACTGTACCTCGTTCTTTCCAATTTATTTCATTTTCTGTTATGCCACTGTTTAAGCATTGCTTTTCATTCCAGTTGTATTTTCTTTTCCTGCATTGTACAAAGAATGTTATTAATAAAAGTTGCTGTTATTTCTATATTATTCGTCTCTTGTGATTTACTTTATATTGCTTAGTTACGCTTAGCGTATGTACTTCTGAGTATATACGTAGCGGGCCTCGTCGCGTCCACTTCACCGTACACTGGGAAGCGGGGCGTGACAGGTTGTAGTATCCCATACTCAACCATCCCAAAATCTCTTAAATAGTATTTGGGAAAGCAGGCCTTGATGAGTGGATCCGCCGTGTTAACCTCAAAATCTACTCTCCTTATCTCGATCCCTTGAGATCAACCATCTCCCTGATCAGGTGATACTTGCCTCAGAATATGTCTGGATCACTGATGGGACCGGCGTTCTTAGGACAAAGCCACAACTCTATTGAAGTCACAATAATAGTTATTGGACGCTCAATGGTAGGAACCATATTCTTCTCATGAACAAGAAATGCCCAGACAACCACTTTGGCAGCATCGTTGGTTAGCGATGTATTCAGCCTTTATCGTCTAGTATGCCTCGGTATCTAGCTTGGAACTCTTCCAACATACCGTCCCTCCACTGAGGGTAAAGACAAAGCCTGTGACTGACTTTCAGTAGACCTTATCACTCTGGAAGCTCGAACCAAGAACATTCCTTTATTGCTTCTCAAGTACTTAAGAATGTCCTCCACAGCTATCCAGTGATTCTCCCAAGATCCGATTGATTCCTGATCACTACACCTAGTAAGTTAGCTACATCTGGTCTGGTACATAACATCACACACATGATAGAGCCTACAGCCGAAGCATAGGGTATCCCTTGCACGCTAGCTCTCTCCAAATCAGTCTTGGAAGACATCTTTTTGGAGAGAGTGATTCCTGAGTAAGTGGGCGAACCACCACGCTTAGAATCCTTCATACTAAACCCCTTTAGTATGGTGTTAACGTACCTGGATTTGAGACACTCCCAACATCCACTTAGATCTATCACTATAGATCATTATGCACAAGATGTAGTAGGTATCATCCAGATCTTCTATGGAGAATCATCGTGATAAGAGGAGCTTGACCGAGTGTAGCATAGGAAACCATTTCCTATCAAGAGTATGTTATCTGCGTACAATACGTAGAGGACATCCTTACTCTCTACAACCTTCTTGTATATACAAGCTTCATCTACCTTTTTGATGAAGTCAAACTCTTTGACTGCCACATCAAAACAGATGTTCCAACTCCGCGATGCGCGCATTGATCCTGATGGACTTAAGCATAGCTTTGAAAGTCTCAACTTTTCCATTTACACCAATGATCTTCTCAAGATCTATTTGCTCCCAATGGGTTTTACTCTTTCAGGTGCAACATTCAAAGTCATACTTTGTTGGTGTACATGGATTCCATTTTTGATAGCATAGCATCCAGCCATTTCACAAAGTCTCTACTTGTGATGGCATGCCTGAACCTAGTTGGGCTATCATCTACCATGATGCAATCATCGCTCCCACTATCACCGAGAAGACCGTAGTATCTCTCAAGTGGATGAGGAACCCTACCAGATTCTCGGAGAGGCTGAGGTTCGTTCGAGACTATTGAATCCTATGGTTTCACCAAATCATCAGTTGTTAGTTTGTCTAGCTGGAACTCCTTCCAGTTCTACCTCATGTCCACAAATTTCTTCACAAGAAATTCCTTTTCTAAAAAAGGTGGCATGCTGAGAAACAAAACACCTTTTGCTCCTCAGTGTGGTAGAAGATATTCCCTCACAAATGTTTGGGATATCATAACAAACTTATACAGAACTGACCTTGCCTCGAGCTTGTCTGGATTTTGCTTTTCAGCATAGGCCGGACAACCCCATATCTTAACTCGTTTAAGACACGGTCTCTTCCCATTCTATATCTCATATGTAGTGGTAGGCCCTGATTTGGATGGAACCCCATTCAATAGTGTTAGTTATATGTATGCCCTAGAGGCCATTACTGTACATACGATGTATATTGTAGTGGATGCTTGGACATATATAGGGAGGACTTTCTTGCTCGATATGATAGTACGCTATCTGGTTGATCTTTATCTTAACATGTACTCTGATTGTCTCTATATTACATGTTGATAAAGCCCTTAGGATGAGTACTTGACCACCAGGACTATGATGCAGATCATACTAGTGGGGACAGTGTAGTCGCCAAGTACATCCTTCAAATATTCCTAGTCGTGGGAGTACCGAGACAGGGCATCGATACTCCAGAGTAGACTAGCGTATGCGCTTCTTGACCCATATGATGGGCGATGGATGATCTCATATCCATTGGTGTTTGACATCCAAGAAGGTATACGGGTGCTCAGTGGAGACTGGGTACACTGGACGGACTCGCCGAGAACTCCCAGATGGTATTATACCTCACGTCAGATGGCAGTTCTCTGGTGACACGGGTACAGGTTAGTCTGTAGACCCGAGATCGTCATAGAGTCTTGTGTGATTCCCACTGTACTTTGATTTCCATCATACCATGTCCAAGAGGGCGTGCAAAAAGGTGGCTTTTGGGTACAATCTCGAATCACATGGAGGCAATGAGAGATAGGAGGGGATTCGTCTCTCCCTGTATAGGGAGTTGATGTTGTGCTGTGTTCGATTGGCTATAACTGGAAACCTTGGCCAGGGTTGCTGAGATTTACTGGTAAGTGTTATCAGTAGTTTCTCGAACTGTTATAGACCTTATATCGACACGACTTATCAAGCTACTGGGGTCTGACGTTTACCACCCCTAGGCGAGATATGCGACATATCAGACGAAGAGACCGGACTGTATGGGAGTGTTACTGATTGGATTCGTAGGAGAATGTACAGGCTTGCTTGTTGATCTTCTGATCGCTCAATACTGTTACGTTTAGCTGGCCGCTTGCAGCTTGTGGGTGTTTGATATGATCAACACCTACTGCCGGCGTATTGACGATTCTTTAGAGTCCTACACAGAGGTTTCTTGACTCAGGCAAAACGGAGTAGGAGCACATATGTGATATGTGCGGGACCGAGAATGATGCGTGTATGCGATACCTATTAGATTCTCGCGATATAAGATATCGGCCGGGTATATGTGATATAGCCGGGTCATCGGATCAAGTGTTGATTCGATGAACTGATACAGATTATATTAGTCGGTTATTTGTGAAATGGCTGGATTATCGGATCAAGTGTTGATTTGATAATTTAATGTATAATTATATATTTGATATATTAAATTACATTAACTAATATAAGCTCACTAAAAGATTCTTTTTCTCACTCGGGTAATACATTGATATATATGCGATATATGTTAATTGTATTATTTTATTTTGTTACAATAAATATTATATATGTGATATATAATATTGTAACATGATATGGTTATTAATGCAACATGTTTAGTGGAGATTAAACATGGTTAAAGTTTGATTTGGGTTAAGCTTTTCTAGAAGTTTCTAGAAGCTTTGCTTTTTGTTTTGGTAAAGATATTTTGTGAAGATATTTCCTTAACCTAACCCAAACCCTTTTACCACGGTTGTTTCTCTACATGAGTTGAGGATTCATTCTTAACTATGGTTGCATTTCTAACCTCACACTAGAGTTTCATTATTCATCACAAAAGGATTCTTCTTCTTCTTTCTTGAGTTCTTGATGGAAAAGCTTACTAGCTTTTTCATTAGTGATGAAAATGAGTGAGTTAATGAAAATAAATGAGAGCTAAAATCCTACTTCATCATCCTAATCTATCCTAGCCATTTAGATTAGGGTGTTCACTTCATTTGGTGAGTGAGAGCTTGTGTTAATGAAACTTCAAGGTGGATCATCTTTGTTATCGAAGATCGGAAGCAAGTTTGCATCTTTCTCTTCGTGGAGCCTCTCGAGAGTCCGGAACTTGATGATCGCAGCGAAGGGACCACAACACGGAGCTTATGAAGTGAAGGATCGGACTACAAAGGTTGTAATCCCAAACTCTTAGTGTTAAAGTATTTAACATGCTTTGTTTCGCCTAATCTCTAGTTTAAAGATCTTGGTTAGGATTGTTCGGCACGTCTAAATTTTAAACCGGGCATGGTTGATGCCTTATAGACCCTTGTGAGAGTGCCTAGTAACCCTGCAGTGGTATCAAAGCCAAGCTAGAGTTTTAGGCGAAGTCTAGGCGAAGTTTAAAGTCCGATCGAACTCCGAATACTCGGTTTAGACCCCTCTCTGGATATTTTCTAAAAATGTGATTTTTTCTGCATTAAAAATACTCAAAAAAAATCAGCAGGGAATTCTAAGGACTTGTGTAAAATACGAGCCATTAATTCGCTTAAAGCGCCGCGGAACCGTGGCCGTACCAAGGCTTGCGCGGCGGTTCCGCGGCGCTACAGTGGCATTAAGGTTTGAATTTTGTACATTAATGTCCGTATGTATTTCCTGATGCTTCTGGGAATTTTTAATTTTACTCAAGTGTTGAGTTTTCTGGCTTGTATTGGGAGCTCGTTGATTCGATCGGAAAGTTTAACTTCGTTTATTTTTTTTCGGGTAAGTTTAGAACGTGTTAAAAAGTTCGAACGGATATCAATAACTCACATTTTCCCCTGTCGGAATTTTTTTTCAAAAGTTGGATTTTTTCTCGAGTTTGAAACTTCCGAAAAATCATGCAAGTAACGCGGTGGACCCTCTAGAAGAACACAAACCTTAACTCGATTATGTGACCGTCTGAACCGCCTTTGAACCTTAGGGTTTGTGGCAGTACGGCGTTGCCACATGTGAGGCGTTGGCTTGACCCTTCTACGGCTGGACCATTGGTACTGTGGCATGTGATAGATGCTTTTAAACTCCGCTCAAGTGTTGAGCTATTTGGGAAAACTTGGGTGTTTGATTATTCGATCGGAAAGTTTAACATTGTCTATTTATCTGGAATGTGATACAATATTTGGAATCCACAAGTAGTTATGGGATAACTAATTTGAATGTTATAAATCTAGCAGTTTAGTCTCAAATGATCGGTTGCCACGGGATTTTGATGCGATCAAAAGTCCGTTGCAATCACGTAGCGTACGCGGATACTCGCCGGGTAAACTTAATAGACAACCACGGCCCATAGCCCCGACCAAGTGACTGTAGGAGAACCCCGTCACCAAAAGCATCCGTTCGGGTGCTCGCGGGAACGGTGTTCCGCCTTAGTGCACTTTGTCGACGGCATCGGGGGTGCGGCCGTCTACTAAAGTTTGCGACGAGCATTTGATCAGGATATCGGGAATCTTGTTGAATTGCCTGACCAGATATTGAAAAGTGTTTTCGATATTGAGACTAAAATGCGGGGTTTATAATTGTTAGGCATGAGATGTCTAAGGAATTCATTTGGTTAGGCATGCGATGTCTGAGGAGGTTGCGGATTCCAACTGTTGTAGGTTTACACTTTCTTTTTTGTGACCGTAAGCGTAGTATGTAGTGTATCGCCGGCTTCGTTGCTATACATCAACGATAATCGGGATACGCATACTTGCTTACGTTGATGATATGAGATATTATGTGTTGTTGTGATATGTTATATTGGATCGTCGCGTTTTGAATAGCCGGGGGTTTTATGTGAGATGAGGGTTTTCTTTTTCATTCATGTAAAATTCATTTGTATGTAATATTCTTTTATTGGGGCACTTCCGGGCTGAGGATGATGTCACCATTGTATATTATTTACTTTTCCGCATTATGTAGACCCAAGGCGGGGAGCACAAGTAACCGGGTTCTAGGGTCCAGTGGGAGACCATCTCGAGGAGTCGAGACAGGGTCTCCTAACCCTAGAATTGGCAGTGTTGCTTGCCGCTCTCGTATGGGTTTAGGGATGTGGGTTTGGCTATTCATCGCGACCGTGGAATCCGTGTTTTATACAGGCTCGTATTAAAAACACGGACCTCCTAGTATATCCAATATTTCATATGTGTTCTTCTGCTGCAATGTTCTGTGATGAGATCATATTACTTCCTGAGACGATATATGTTATATTGCAGATTTCATTTCAAATGTGATGCTTGTGAAGCATAATAAAATGGGACTTCATTGATGAGATTAATGAAACTAAAAGAAACCTAAAGATGTTATAGAAACTTGTTTAAAAACTTGTAGCTCTAGTTCTTGCTTTGCATAGCCGAGATCCCTTCACCGGGAGTGACCTCTTTACCGAAACTAGCAGATGCTACAAACTCGGTTTGTCTTTTGATTGCTTCTATAGTTTTTTGCTTTGCATAGTGATATTTGTGAAATATCCGGCACCTTATTCGATGAGGAAAGAGCCGACGATCCCTTCACCGGGAGTGACCTCTTTAGCGAAACTAGAAAAGCCTAAAAAACACTCCATTTAAAATCACTCGATTCTACAACGATATCAAGTTCATTACGCAAAGGGTTTTCTTAAAAACCTGTCGTAGCCCTCCGTCATTTTAGATAAGTACTGGTTAGTATTCGTGCTGCGTTTGTTGACCTTAGCCAAGGCGTAGTATGCGGTAGCTAACTAGTATTTATCTGTTTATGCATATGATGCAGATTGTTTTAGGGTAGTCGTGCGGCCTTGTTGACCTCCGTCAAGGGTCGTGCGGGTGGGTTTAATTCAATCAGGAAATGATGGGTAGAACTTGACTAGCAGCCTATGGTTTGTTGTGCTCCGTCAAGGTCATAGGACGCTAGGGGTAAAATATTATTGGGAATTTCAAGTGTTGAAATTTGCAATGAGATTGCATACCTTCTATGAGATAGTTGGATCCCGATACCCGCTGCGAGTAAGAGTTACTCCTGGGAGAGTTTTACACATTACAATTAGCCGATCAAGTAGGTGTCTAGAAAGGTGTCAATGAGGTTACGCCCCTGGAAAAACGAGGTTTACTTTAATTAGGTCCGTACGAAAGCACGGGGAACCTCCCTCAAAGTACCAGCACTGGCCTGGCTGAAAGATTAGCGAACTTGTAGAGTGTAATTAATCCCGGCTAGTCTTACCTTTTAGGGTTTGAAGGAAGATTTGACTAAAATAGTGGGAGACATCCTGATTAGATAAATTGATAACCAATCTAATCTTGAAAAAGCGCACGCTGAGTGTTTTCTTCTCTCTCTCTCCTGGTTACGACTATGTCACGCCTTAATCAAGATAAATAATACGGATGTATTTGACCAACCCGCTTGTTATACTGCGTTAGGGAACGTTGGTCCCGCTCCAACTTATAATTGTTATAAGATAGAGCAGGAAATAGGGGATTACCAGAATTCCCGTGCCGCCCAAACGAAGAAAGTGCATGTTGATGAATCTTCTTCGGGTGAGTTCATTACACAAAACTGTTTATCAGTATCCTTTACGTCCTGGGTATGAGATACCGGATCAGGATCCCACATATGTAATTTGTTACATGGGCTACAGATAGGTACAGAACTGAGAACGGGTGATAAGTTTCATGAGATAGAAACGGTGTAAGTGTTGCAGCCAAGTCTGTTGGTAGTTATCACCCTGTATTACCAGAATACATTGATTCTGAACGAATGTTATTAGATACCGAACCTGATATACAACATCATATCAGTCTCTTTATTAGTAAAGAAGGATATAATTTTGTATTGTTGGATAATGTTTTGAACATTTCCTATATCAAGAGTTGATCGGTTCAGGCACGTTATCTAAAAGCATAGACGTTCTAAATCAAACCACAGTTCTTAACGTACAGAACACACACAAGAGGAAGAGTTCAGAAATGAACGAATCCTTCTTGAGGCATTGTAGACTAGGTCATATCAATGCGACCCGACTAGCTGAAGTTACATATAGATGAATATTTAAATTAGTTTGAATTTACATCTTGTGAAACTTGCCGGTCATGTCACAGAGATAAGATGACCACAGCTCCGTTTATTGGAAACAGAGAAAGAGTTAGTGACTTGGGATTGATACATGATGATGTATGTAAGGTCCCCTGTCTGCACATGCCAAGACCGGTTCTTTGTACTTTATTATATTCGCTGATGGTCTCTCAAGATTCGCACATGTGTTCCTGTTGAAACACACGTCTGAACCTTTTGAGAAATTCAATGAATATGAGTTAGAAGTAGAGAACCAAAAACGGGTATAAGTATTATGTCCTTTGATGAGATCAGGAAGGAGAATACTTGAGCACGGAGATCCTGGACTATTCTAAAGGAGAATGAGATTCTCTCTCAGCATTACTCCTCCGTATACACCACAACACGTCGGTGTATCGGGGCGGAGCAATCACACCCTATTAGATATGGTGCGCTCTATGATGAGTACTACTGAGTTTCCTATTTCCTTTTGGGAGTTATGCACTTGAGAAGCTGCATACCTATTGAATAGGGTTCCAATCAAATCAGTTGCCTACCACTTCATATGTGATATGGAATAGGAAGAGCCCATATCTTAAGTATGTTAAGATTTAGGGTTGTCCAGCCTATGTCTAAAAGCAAAATCCGGACAAACTCAAGGCAAAGTCAGTTCTGTGGAAGTTTGTTGGATATTCTAAG
Source organism: Agapanthus africanus (assembly GCA_030015575.1). Classification (NCBI taxonomy): domain Eukaryota; kingdom Viridiplantae; phylum Streptophyta; class Magnoliopsida; order Asparagales; family Amaryllidaceae; genus Agapanthus; species Agapanthus africanus. Next base: position 213,949,134 of record CM057339.1, read on the forward strand.
CATTCGCAAGGGAATATCTTCTACCAAACCGAGGAACAAAAGATGTTTTGTTTCTCAGCATGCCACCTTTGTGAAAGGGAATTTCTTGTGAAGAAATTATTGGTCATGAGGTAGAACTGGAAAGAGTTTCAGCTATACAAACTGCAGCTGATGATTTGGTAGAACCAAAGTATTCAATAGTTTCCAACGAATCTCAGCCTCTCCTCCGATCTAGTAGGGTTCCTCACCCACCTGAGAGATACTTCGATTTTCTTTATGACAGTGGGAGTGAGGATTACATCATGAGATGATGACCCAACTAGTTTCGAGCTGCCATCAGGAGTGAGACTCTGTAAGAATGGCTGGATGCTTAGCGATCTGAGATGGAATCCTTATACACCAACAAAGTATGGACTTTAGTTGTTTTATCTGAAGGGTTGAATCCCCATCTGGAGCAAGTATATCTTGAGAAGATTACTTGGTGTACATGGAAAAGTTGAGACTTTCAAAGCTATGCTTAAAGTCCATCCAGATCCTACTTGCCACGGCTACATACCATGACTACGATATCTGGCGGTTGGGTGTCATGACTGCTTTTCTAAATGATGATTTGGAAGAGAGCGTCTATAAGTACACAGCCAGAGGGCTTTGTAGACAGTGGGAGCGGAGGAAACGTGAGCAAGATGTTTTATGTGATAAATCAGGCATCGCAGAGTTGGAACGTCTGTTTTGATGAGATAGTCAAAGAGTTTGACTTCATCAAAAAGGTAGATGAACCTTGTATATTCAAAAAGGTAGTAGAGAGTATGGTGGTGATCCTCGTAGAGTACGTGTATGACATACTCTTGATAGGGAAGGACTTTCCTATGCTACGCTCGGTCAATCTCCTCTTATCACAAAGATTCTCTATATAGGATTAAGGTGACACCTCCTAAATCCTGAGTTATGGATCCATGAGATAGATCTAATTGGATGTTAGGATTCTCACTAGTTATAGTAAGATGGTATCAATCGATCCTGGGGAGAATCACTGGAAAGGTTCCAGGGTGATGAGGATGACTGAATGTCAGTCGCAGGCATTGTCTTTACCCTCAGTGGAGGGACGTATGTTGGAAGAGTTCCAAGCTAGATACCGTGACTTACTAGACGATTAAAGGAAAGATACATCGTTACCAAGGATGCTACTAAAGAGGCAGTCTGGATATATATAAGTTCATGAGATGAACTTCGTTCCTACCATTGTGTGACAATGGAGTTGTGGCTTATGCCGAGGAACCCCCGTCCCATCAGAAATCCAGATATAATTCTTAGGCAGTATCACCTGATCATGGAGATGGTTGATCTCCAGGGAGATCGAGGTTAGGAGAGTAGACACAGAGGACAACAGCGCGGATCCACTCACAAAGGCCTTTTTCCCAGTAGAGACTTTTATGGGATGGTTGGGTATGAGATACTTCAACCACAGCTAATTGTTGGGTATGCGATACCATAACAGATGACCCTAGTGCAAGTGGGAGATTGTTAGTTATATGTATGCCCTAGAGGCCATTACTGTACATACGATGTATATTGTAGTGGATGCTTAGATATATATAGGGAGGACTTTCTTGCTCGACATGATAGTACGCTATCAGGTTGCTCTTTATCTTAACATATACTCCGATTGTCTCTATGTTACATATTGATAAAGCCCTTAGGATGAGTACTTGACTACCAAGACTATGATGCGGATCATACTAGTGGGGACAGTGTAGTCGCCAAGTACATCCTTCAAATGTTCCTAGTCAAGGGAGTACCGAGACAGGGCATCGATACTCCAGAGTAGACTAGCGTATGCGCTTCTTGACCCATATGATGGGCGATGGATGATCCCATATCCATTGGTGTTTGACATCATAGAAGGTATACGGGTGCTCAGTGGAGACTGGGTACTGGACGGACTAACCGAGAACTCCCAGATGGTATTATACCTCACGTCAGATGGCAGTTCTCTGGTGACACTGGTACAGGTTAGTCTGTAGACCCGAGATCGTCATAGAGTCTTGTGTGATTCCCACTGTGCTTTGATTTCCATCATACCACGTCCAAGAGGGCGTGCAAAAAGGTGGCTTTTGGGTACAATCCCGAATCATATGGAGGCAATGAGAGATAGGAGGGGATTCGTCTCTCCCGGTATATGGAGTTGATGTTGCGCTGTGTTCGATTGGCTATAACTGGAAATCCCTGGTCAGGGTTGCTGAGATTTACTGGTAAGTCTTATCAGTAGTTTCTCGAACTCTTATAGACATCATATCGACACGACTTATCAAGCTACTGGGGTCCGACGTTTACCACCCCTAGGCGAGATATGCGACATATCAGACGAAGAGACCGGACTGTACGGGAGTGTTACTGATTGGATTCGCAGGAGAATGTACAGACTTGCTTGTTGATCTTCTGATCGCTCAATACCTGGGTGGCTGTTACGTTTAGCTGACCGCTTGCAGCTTGTGGGTGTTTGATATGATCAACACATACTGCCGGCGTATTGACGATTCTTTAGAGTCCTACACAGAGGTTTCTTGACTCAGGCAAAACAGAGTAGGAGCACATATGTGATATGTGCGGGACCGAGAATGATGCGTGTATGCGAAACCATATTAGATTCTTGCGATATAAGATATTGGCCGGGTATATGTGATATAGCCGGGTCATCGGATCAAGTGTTGATTCGATGAATTGATACAGATTATATTAGTCGGTTATTTGTGAAATGGCCGGATTATCGGATCAAGTGTTGATTCGATAATTTAATGTATAATTATATATTTGATATATTAAATTACATCAACTGATATAAGCTCACTAAAAGATTCTTTTTCTCACTCGGGTAATACATTGATATATATGCGATATATGTTAATTGTATTATTTTATTTTGTTACAATAAATATTATATATGTGATATATAATATTATAACATGATATGGTTATTAATGCAACATGTTTAGTGGAGATTAAACATGGTTAGGCTTTGATTTGGGTTAAGCTTTTCTAAAAGTTTCTAGAAGCTTTGCTTTTTGTTTTGGTAAAGATATTTTGTGAAGGTATTTCCTTAACCTAACCCAAACCCATTTACCATGGTTGTTTCTCCACATGAGTTGAGAATTCATTCTTAACTATGGTTGCATTTCTAACCTCACACTAGAGTTTCATTATTCATCACAAAAGGATTCTTCTTCTTCTTCCTTGAGTTCTTGATGGAAAAGCTTACTAGCTTTTTCATTAGTGATGAAAATGAGTGAGTTAATGAAAACAAATGAGAGCTAAAATCCTACTTCATCATCCTAATATATCCTAGCCATTTAGATTAGGGTGTTCACTTCATTTAGTGAGTGAGAGCTTGTGTTAATGAAACTTCAAGGTAGATCATCTTTTTTATCGAAGATCGGAAGCAAGCTTGCATCTTTCTCTTCGTGGAGCCTCTCGAGAGTCCGGAACTTAATGATTGCAGCGAAGGGACCACAACACGGAGCTTATGAAGTGAAGGACCGGACTACAAAGGTTGTAATCCCAAACTCTTAGTGTTAAAGTGTTTAACATGCTTTGTTTCGCCCAATCTCTAGTTTAAAGATCTTGGTTAGGGTTGTTCGGCATGTCTAAATTTTAAATCGGGCATAGTTAATACCTTATAAACCCTTGTGAGAGTGCCTAGTAACCCTGCAAATAGGTATGCAGCTTCTCAAGTGCATAACTCCCAAAAGGAAATAGGTAACTTAGTAGTACTCATCATAGAGCGCGCCATATCTCATAGGGTGCGAAACCTCCGTCCTGATACACCGTTGTGCTGTGGTGTATACGAAGGAGTAAGCTGAGAGAGAATCCAATTCTCCTTTTAGAAAATCCAGGAACTCCATGCGCAAGTATTCTCTTCCTCGATCACATCGTAGGACTTAATACTTCTACCCGTCTGGTTCTTAACTTCAAGCTTATATTCCTTAAATTTTTCAAAAGTTTCAGACTTGTGTTTCAACATGAACATATGTCCGAATCCTGAGAGAAGATCATTGAATATAATGAAGTACGAAGAACTAACCTTGGCATTTATAGACATAGGACCGTATACATCATCATGTATCCGTCCTAAGAGTTCAGTAACTCTTTCTCCATTTCCAAAAAACGGAGTATTGGTCATTTTATTTTTGAGACAAGACTGGCAAGTATCATAAGATGAAAATTCGAACAGATTCTCATATTCATCCTTATGTAACTTAGCTGGTCGTGTCGTATTGATATGGCCTAGTCTACAATGCTACAAGAAGGATTCGTTCATTTCTGAACTACTCCTTTTATGTGTGTTCTATATATTTTGAACCGTGGTTTGATTTAGAATATATATGCCATTACATAACGTGCCTGATGCAATCAACTCTTGATTCAGGAAAATGTTCACAACATTATCCTTTAATACAGAATTATATCCTTCTTTAACTTAATAAAGAAACTGATGTAATGTTGTATATCAGGTTCGGTTTGTAATAACATTTGTTCAAAATCAACGTATTTACACAAGGTGGTATTTGCCAACTGATTTGGCTGCAACACTTGCACCATTCTCGACACTTAGAGACATATCACTCATTTCCAGTTCTCTACCTATCTGTAGCCCATGTAACATATTACATATACGGGATACTGATCCGATATCACATACCCAGGACGTAGAGAATACTGAAAAACAGTTCTCAGTAATGAACACGCTCGAAGAAGATGCATCAACATGCACTTTCTTCGATTGGGTGGCATTGGAATCCGGATATTCCTCTATTTCCTGCTCGGACTTATAAAAATTATAAGATAGAGCGGAACCAACGTTCCCTAGCTCAGTATAATAAGCAGGTTCGGTCAATACATCCATATTATTATCTTGATTAAGGCGCGACATAGTCGCTACTAGGAAAGAGAGAGAAGAAAACACTCTATGTGCGCTCTTGCAAGACCAGATTGGTTATTAGTTTATCTAATCAGGATGGCTCCCACTGTTTTTATCAAATCTTCCTTCAAATCCTAAAAGGTAAGACTAGCCGGGATTAATTACACTCTACAGGTTCGCCAATCTTTCGGCCAGGCCAGTGTCGGTACTTTGAGGGAGGTTCTCCGTGCTTTCGCACGGACCTAATTAAAATAAACCTCGTTTTCTCAGGGGCGTAACCCCGTTAACACCTTTCTAGATACCTACTTGATCGGCTAATTGTAATGTGTAAAACTCTCCCAAGAGTAACTCTTACTCGCAGTGGGTATCGAGATCCAACTATCTCATAGAAGGTATGCAATCTGATTGCAAATTTCAACACTTGAAATTCCCGATAATATTTTGCCCCTAGCTTCCTATGACCTTGACGAAGGCCAACAAACCATAGGACGCTAATCAAGTTCAACCCGTACATTTCTTGATTGAATTAAACCCACCCGCACGACCCTTGACGAAGGCCAAAAAAGTCGCACGACTACCCTAATCCAATCGCATCTCATGCTTTAGCAGATAAACACTAGTTAGCTACCGCACACTACACCTTGACGAAGGCCAACAAACGTAGCATGAATACTAAGTAGTACTTATCTAAAATGACGGAGGGCTACGACATGTTTTTAAGAAAACCTTTTGCGTAATAAACTTGATCTCGTTGTAGAATCGAGTGATTTTGAAAAGGAGTGTTTTTGAGGCTTTTACTATTTTCGCTAAAGAGGTCACTCCCGGTGAAGGGATCTTGGCTCTTTCCTCATCGAATGAGATACTGGATATTTCACAAATACCACTATGCAAAACAAAAACTATAGAAGCAATCAAAAGACAAACCGAGTGGGTTGCAGCATCTGCCAGTTTTGCTAAAGAGGTCACTCCCGGTGAAGGGATCTCGGCTCTTTCCTTATCGAATAAGGTGCTGGATATTCTACAAGGAATACCGCTATGCAAAGCAAGAACTAGAGCTACCAGTTTTTAAAACAAGTTTCTACAACATTTTTAGGTTTCTTTTATTTCATTAATGTCATTAATGAAGTCCCATCAATTATGCTTCCTAAGCATCACAGAAGAAACGAAAGCAGTAATATTTATTATATATCATATATATAATATAAGCATTCATCTCAGAACATATCAAGTGATCACATCACAAAATATCAGCAGCAGAAGAACATATATGAAATATTGGATATACTAGGAATTCCGTGTTTTAATTAAGCCAGTATAAAACACAGATTCCACGGTCGCGATGACTAGCCAAACCCACACCCCTAGACCCCTATGAGAGCGGCAAGCAACCCTACCAATTCTAGAGTTAGGAGACCTGGTCTCGACTCCTCGAGATGGTCTCCCACTGGACCCTAGAACCCGGTTACTTGTGCTCTACTCCTTGGGTCTATCCTAATACGGAAAAGTAAATAATACACATCAATGGTGACATCATCCTCAACCCGGAAGTACCCCAATAAAAGAACATTACATGCAAGCTTTTACATGAATGAAAATGAAAAACTCTCATCTCACATAAAAACCCCCAGCTATTCAAAACACGACGATCCAATATAACATATCACAACAACACATAATATCATATGTCATCAACGTAAGTAAATATGCGTATCCCAATTGTCGTTGACATATAGCAACGAAACCGGCGATACACCACATATTACACTTATGGTCGCAGGAAAGAAAGTGAAAAACTACAACAATTGGAATCCATAACCATCTTAGACATCATAAACCCAATGTATCACATACTTTGGATTTCATGCCCAACCAAATGAATTCCTTAGACATCACAGCCTAACAATTATAAACCCCGCATTTTAGTCTCGATATTGAAAACAATTTCCAATAACCTGTCGGGTAATTCAACAAGATTTCCGATAACCTGATCGAATGCTCGTCGGAAACTTTAGTAGATGGCCGCACCCCGATGCCGTCGACGAAGTGCACTAAGGCGGAACTCCGCGGCCGCGAGCACCCGAACGGATGCTTTTGGCGACGGGGTTCTCCTATAGTCACTTGGTCGGGGCTATGGGGCGTGGCTATCTACTAAGGTTACTCGTTGAGTATCCGCGTACACTACGTAATTGCGACGGACTTTTGATCCACATCAAAATTCCGTACCAACCGATCAAATGAGACTAAACTGCTAGATTTATAAAATTCAAACTAGTTATCACATAACTGATTTTGTGGATTCCAAATATTGTATCACAATCACAGATAGCTAGACGATGTTAAACTTTTCGATTGAATAAACAAACACCCAAAATTTTCCAAAGAGCTCAACACTTGAGCGGAGTTCAAAAAGTACCCAGAATATGCCACAGCTCCTATGAACCATCCGTAGAAGGACCGACTCATGCCTCACTCATGTCGCCGTGGAACTGCGGCAAACCCTAGGGTATAACCGCGGTTCCGTGATCCAAAAAATCGAGTTTGGGTATCGTTCTTCTAGAGGGTCCACATAATCGCTTGCATGATTTTCTGGAGATTTTAAACTTGAAAAAAATCCAACTCTTGGAAAATTTTCAGCGAGGGAAAATATGGGTTATTGATATCCGTTCAAACTTTTAACGTCGTCTAAATAACCCAAATACATGTTAGAATCACGACTACGAAACACTCCGAATTGCCTTTGCAAAAGGTTAACATCACTTGCAAATTTAGCAAAAACAAGCAACACCCGAGACACCAAAACCCAGAAACTGGAATACCCTAGAAGCTTGAACCCAGAATTCCTTTAACCAACCGAGCAGGCCGGTTTTTCTTGCTCTGTGGACGGCCAAAATCTGAGGAAAGGGGTTCAATTTTCTACTGTGTTCATATTGCATCTCATACAACATTCTGCAGTTGCTAAAAATTTTTTAGAAGCCATTTAAAATTCGACAGAAACTAGGATTTCATATCGGGTGTTTCGGAGTTATTTCGGTTTCGTAATTCTAACAAACATCGTTTAAATCACTAGTTTGGCTCTGATACCACTGTAGGGTTATGTAGCGCGGCAGCAAGGTTTCGGAAGGTATCATCCATACCGTTTTCAAATTTTTGCCGTTCTAAAGAACCCTAACCCTAGAATCTTAACTAGAGAATTAAACAATACAACATGCAAACAACTTTGCATACAAAGTGAATGAGGAATACAACCTTTGTAGACCGGTCCTTCACTTCAAAAGCTCCGTGCAGTAGTCCCTTCACTCCAAGTAGTGAACACCCGAACTCTAGTAAGGGTTCACATGAAGAAATGAACAAGCTTGCTCGAAGTCTTCGAGGCCGAAGATGATCTACGTCGAGGAGACTCAAGCTCATACTACCTCTTCACTAATGGTAGATTAGTGAAGCAAACACCCTAAACTAAATGGATAATATAGTAGATGATGATGAAGTAGGAAATAGGCTCACTTTAGATTTAATTTTCTCACAATATTTTCTCACTTAGAAAAAATATAGTAAGCTTTTTCTCAAAATGAAGAAGAAGATGATAATGGAGATGAGAATGAAACTCATGAGGTGAGAATAGCAACCATGGGTGAGTTAATGTCATACACTAACTCATGTAGAGAATAAAGCATGGCTAACAATAATGGTTAGGTTAATAAATATCTACAAGTAAAACAAAATTAGTGGACTTGGTCAATGGTTCCACAAGCTTCTACAAGCTTCAACCATGTGACTAATTACCATTAATTTTGATTAACTTTAAATAAATAAAACCCAACATTAATATAAGCATGGTGTGAGTCTCATACATCCATGTAGCATGTGACATCTAGTATGACACATAATAATGTACATTAATATATATCACATATATACTAAGTGTACACAAGTGAGAAAAAGAAATGTTTAAGTGAGAAAATATTAGTTAATATAAGTTAATATATCAAATATATAATTATACATTAAATTATCAAATCAACACTTGATTTAATAATCCGGCTATATCACATACAACCGACTAATATCTAATGTAACAACTTATCGAATCAACACTTGATCCGATAACCCGGCTATATCACATATAACGGGCCGATATCACATATCGCGAGAATAGAATGCGGTATCACATACGCGCATTAATCTCGGTCCCGCACATATCACATATGTTCTCCTACTTCATTTCGCATGAACCAGAAAACCTCTGTGTAGGACTCTAAAGACTCGTCAATACGCCGGCAGTAGGTGATGATCATATCAAACACCCACAAGCCGCAAGCGGTCTGCTAAACGTAACGGCCACTCGGGTATTGAGCGATCAGAAGATCAACAAGCAAGCTTGCTCATACTCCTGCGAATCCAATCAGTAACACTATCGTACAGTCCGGTCTCTTCGTCAGATATGTCGCATATCACAGCATGGCGGTGGTATAACGTCAGACCCCAATAACCTGATAAGTCATGCCGATGCAAGGTCCACAACGGTTCGAGAAACTACTGATAACACTTACCGGTAAATCTCAGCAACCCTGACCAGGGATTTCTTATTATGGCCAATCGAGCATAGCGCAACATCAACTCCCAATACCGGAAGAGACGAATCCCCTCCTATCGCTCATTGCCTTCATGTGACTTGGGACTGTACCCAAAAACTACCTTTTTGCACGATCTCTTGACCGTGGTATGGTGGAAATCAAAGCACAGTGGGAATCACATAAGACTCTATGACGATCTCGGGTCGAGTTGCTCACCCGCGCCAAATAAATCAAAACTCTCCCATTTTCTAACAGACTTACCTGTACCAGTGTCACCAGAGAACTGCTATCTGACGATAGGTATAATACCATATAGGAGTTCTCGGCAAGTCCGTTCAGTGTACCCAGTCTCCACTGAGCACCCATATACCATCTTTGATGTCAAACACCAATGGATGTGGGATCATCCATCGCCCATCATATGGGTAAAGATGCGTATACGCTAGTCTACTCTGGAATATCGATGCCCTGTCTCGATACACCCTCGACTAGGAACAATTATAGGGTGTACTTGTGTACTACCCTTGGCCCCACTAGTATGATCTACATCATAGTCCTGGTAGTCAAGTACACATCCTAAGGGCTTTATCAATATGTGAGAGCAAGGCAATATCACTTATACAAGTCAATATGTTAAGACAAAGAGCAACCAGATAGCATACTATCATGTCGAGAAAGAAAGTCCTCCCTATATATGTCCAAGCATCCATTATAATATACATCTCATGTACAATAATGTCCTCTAGGGCATACATATAACTAACACTCTCTTGATCACCCCGTAAGCCAACCCAAAGTAGAAAAAAATGAGAAAAGAAGACGACAACTCTCTATTGTTTTTCTCTCTAGAAAAACCCTCTATGTTGCATCATTTATTATCTCTCTCGTATGAACTAGTCCCCTATATATGAATATATAAGGTACTCATTTATATGAGCGGATATTGGACCGGATCGAGCCCAATGGCTAACATACTCCCACTCGCACATTCGAGTGGATGCCGTCCATAACTCCCTGAGCTATTGATTCCCTGAATCAATTGTCTCTCTGAGAATCTCCTCCTTCACTTCCTCATTCTTACCCATACATATATGTTGATGCGGCATGGATCGTTGAGAACCTGCAAGTGGGTAGCTTTACGTCCAGATCCGTCAGGATCGACACAAGGACCTCCTTAAGAGAAAACAACATAAACCAAAATATGTTAGGCTCGCAAAATCTCATACCCTAGATCCGAACAGACGTGTATTTTCAAGTACATTCGATCCCTCTCAGAAGCATACTTGAACACATAGGTATACCTCTCGATTCATCACACTCTTAAATTTCGCCACCATAGCGTCAATAAAAGTTGGCCATGCGATACAATCAGGAGACATTCCAATCGATTTCATCCGGCTCTGAATAGGTAGGTCTGCTATTCACTCGCTTTTCTGACACTGCTCCATATGTGCGGTATATTGTCATCGCAGCAGGAAACAACAACCAAAGTAGCAGACGCTCATAACATACCTACCCAGACAACCCAGTGTCACTAAGGGTATAGACCGCCCTTCCTTCTGTGAAAGAGATTGTCATAAGGGCTCACACAGTGAGGGAGATGTGATCCATCCTTCAACCTCCTTATGTACACGATCCAAGCGCACGTCGTATAGTAACGTGCTATGGTATAAAATTCTCTCCCTGAGAGCGTACGACATTTAAGTTATACCGTACGTATCCAAGTCCAATCACCCTCTGATTGACTTGCCCGGCCATATCGTCCTGCGATATGCCTGGGATCTCCCGACAAGCTCGCACCCCATGCGACGAGTCAGATCCCTAGTTCGGCTATATGTAAATAGGTAAAAGAAGCCACGGGATAACCACTTCTGTCGCTCGGCCTATAGCACATGGTAATCTCATCCTGATCAGGACGACTCTATTAAGCGCTCCCACCGTCGCCATACCCAGTATGCAACAAAAAATAGTCATTGCTCTGAGCATATGATGTATGACATTTAGCATCACCTTCGTATGCTTCCCTAGCATAAAGGGGGTCTCTCGTATGGGGGAGAGTTCCTGCCTGTTGACGTATCTTTGTTAAATGTGTGCCCTGCATATCGTGTACCTCATACACTTCATGTACCCTGTACACTTGTACTCGATGCCTGAAATAGTTAAACAAAATATAGAAATATCCATCCCAGATAATAAAGAAAGAAAGCCATACATCATCAATCTTAAAATATGTATCTATAAAGTCGCCACCCGTAATAATATTGTCAAATATAAGAGTAAGATCTATCAAGCTATCTGGAATGAAATACGTCACCTTGAATGAAGCCCAACGCATATAGTAGCTATTTCCTTCGTCTTCGGATCCCCAATCGTCTGACTGAAGGAAAACCCTATAGCTTAGACCACCTTTTGATGCCACTTACTCCTTGATGAAGTGTAGTTAAATCTATAAGTGCTTCAACTTCCCATATATATGTGACATTGCTTGAGTATACTATTTATTGGGGTCAAAAGTTACACCCCGAACGACTAAGTCAAAGTCAATCAACCCCCAAGCCCAAGTCAGGAACAAGCACGAAAGGGGCCGGTTCCATGCCAAGAATGAAGCAATAAATTAGTTTAATGCAATTTTTTAGAAATAAATGTATGAAAAATGGGCAGAAAGCCAAAATTTTGTAAACCCCATGGCTTATGTGCAAAAAGAGATAAGCACATAAGGCATGGGGTGACACAAATGCCATTTGGTAAAGCCCAAGGGGTTATTGTTTACCACCGAAAGCCGGGAAAGACAAACGTCTCGCCTGCATTCGGGACAGATACTATTTGGTTTTATCCGTCCACCTCTCCGAAGATACCAAGTTAATTTATGGTACCATGTATCGGAGGTCTGGACGGATGCGGCTATTGTAGCAGACTTCGTCAGATTTCCCCTCGTTGTGACGGGTTTTTGATTATGGGGACGCTCTTCCCTGCAGGCGTAAGCCTCTGCAGTTAATTACGTTACCGCGTAGCGATAATCATTTTCTCCTGCTCCAGAAGGTCACTTCGTGTCGTGTGTGTTTGTTTTATTTTTGGTTGCCCGTGGATTATATACGGAGACTAATTTGTGTTGTCGCCCGTAAGGCGTGGATTAGTCCAAATCCGTATTTTCTTAAATTTGGGTTTGGTTTGATTTAAGGACCGTTAACCTTTTTTGAGATTAAGATTAACTTAAATATTTGTTAAGGATATGTTAATCCGATATTGGACTAAGATCTACTTAACGGGGGTTCAGGATCATTTTTGATCCAACGAAAGAGCATTTGGGCACTATCATTTTAGTTTCAGGACGTTGCGGTCAACAGCTAGTTTAAGGACATCATGGTCCACAGCTAGTTTAAGGACATTGTGGTCCATTGTTAGTTTAAGGACATTACGGTCCACAGCTAGTTTAAGGACATTATGGTCCATTGTTAGTTTAAGGACATTACGGTCCATTGTTAGTTTAAGGACATTACGGTCCATTGGGGTATGCTCATGGGTTTTAGAGTGTATCCAAGAGCTGTCGGCTGTCGGGACCCTCCACCTCTCTGACATTGTTGAAGAATTACAATGACATGCATCAGAGGTGTGGAGAGATGTACCCTTGAACCGAACTCCAGATTGAAGGGAAAGATCATAGTGGAATGAACACCATTTTAGATACCATATGTGAGCAGGGGATCATTTGGAATTAAGATCGATTTGGGGAGGCCTGAGCATAGGCAGACTCAGTTGAAAAAGGGTTTTGGCCTCGGGAGACTTGGCTATGTTTAGGCTAAGGTCGACTTCTCATAGTGTTAAACACTAACATTTGCTTGCTGCTCACGTGCTCCCACGAGATGCTCTAAAGCAATGTTTAAACACTGAAACTCTGGGGCGATCACGTGTGACACGTGAGACGCCCGAGAATTGGCGCTGTATACTTGGGTCCAAAACCTCATTTGTATGTAAGTGTTAAACACTTAAATCTTGTGGCCATCACGTGTGGACACGTGAGGCGCCCCAAGTTGGGCACTGCCTCCCTTGGATTTATCTTCCTATTCTTTTCTAGGTGCTAAGCACTATTTGGGGTCATGTGGGGTCACGCGACTCGATCTCAGTCATTCCTTTTTGGTCCTCAGAGGTGCTCACGTGGGAACACGTGATCTGTCGTTATAGCGTTGAACGCTAATATGCATGGAGCTCTCGATCTAAGTCTTAAGAATTTCAATTCCTTTGTTTTATAAGAATTAAATTCTTATGCAGGGTTAAACCCTAGTTTTATCAGAGGAATTAAATTCCTATGTCTTTGGAAGAATTAAATTCTTTAAACCTAGTTCTTTCCTCTAAGTTGGGGACTGCATAACAGAATCTTCCCGATAAGAATTAAATTCTCAACTTGTGGGGAGATCTGCTTCTGTAGACCTCAACCAGAGGAATAACTAATTTCTTTTTTTTGGAAGAGTTAAACTCTTGTAAGAGGAGATAAAATGATCTCTAGATCATTTTTCTCACCTAGGGTTTCTTTTTCTTCAAAGAGAACTCCTCTACTTCTTTGTTTTCTCAAATCTTATGGGGGGGGTCTCCTCTATACAAGACTTGAAGTCTTGGGTCCTTTATATAGTAGAGGCAAATTTGTTGATTGATTAAGGAAATCTCTCGTTGAGAGATTTTTTAATTGATTCGGGAATTTTATCCGCCGTTGGATTTTTGATCCAGGGACTTCTGTTTTACAGAAGACATTTTCCTCGTTTTTAACAAGATTGGGAAAATATTTTCCCATACAGAGCTTATTCTGTAGCTTGGTGATTTTTAATCACCATTGGATTTTTAATCCAACGATGCTATGTTTTACAGAGCATAATCTTTCTTATTTAGGAAGATTGGGGAAATATTTTCCCATACAGAGCTTATTCTGTAACTTGGTGATTTTTAATCACCATTGGATCTTTAATCCAATGGTGCTCTGCTTTACAGAGCGTAATCTTTCTTGTTTAGAAAGATTCAAGGAAATATTTTCCAAATAGGGTTTTGATCTTTCTTATTTAGAATTTAATTCTATCGGCTCAGAAGGCATTAGGAACCCTCACGTGTAGCATGTGACCCATAGTATTAGACCGGTTTGCTTATATGCAGTAGTCCACGTGTTGGCACGTGAGCTTTTCTAACCTGTTATTTGTTTTAGGAAGGCGCCTATATACTTTGTATATAGATGCTCACGTGCCTGCACGTGAGGCTCAATTTCATCCTTATTTGTTGAGCGCAATGCCTATAATTTTTGCCCCAAGGCGCATCACGTGCGGGCACGTGATACTCCATTTGGGGAATTTTTTCCACCACTTTTTGTTCATTATTTATTTTTTATAAGGAAACAAATGCCCCCACATCGTTGTTTTTACGTGGCTTGCACGTGAGTGCAACGCTGTCACCTTTACAGCCGTTGGATTACCTAGGGGAATGGGGAGGTGAACCGCCCTTGTCACGTCTTATAAATGCAAGGGTTTGTTTTTAGTGAAGCCACTGTTTTTTCATCTTCTTCCTTCCTTGTCTTCTTTGAGAATTTAATTCTCTTCTTCAGAGCTTAGTTCTCTACCCATTGCAATTCCAGAGTTAAACTCTGTCAGAAAAAGAAACCCTTTTTAGGTAAAGATCTTGAACATCAGAGAAACCCTTTTCTTAAAAAAAAATCTGGATTTTAAATCTACCATAAGAGCTTTGCTCTCTTCTGAAACCCATTTGTTAGAGATCCAAAGACATGATCTTTGAGTAGCAAACCTCAATATCTTGGGCATTCCTCCTCTGATCTTTAAGGATTCATGGCATTTTTATTTTTCGTTTCCCCATCATGGGAGTTTCTGGAATTTAATTCCATCGCATAAAAGGAATTTAATTCCTCACCGAAGAGCTTTGCTCTGAAGATCAAGAGGGTCCCTCGGGAATTTCATTCCCTGGTGTTCTTGAGCATATTTTGATAGGGTTTTCCCTTACTTGCACAAATTCAAATTTGTTGGGTATTTTAACAGAACTTGTTTTTTTTCTATGAGAATGTCAAGAGTTGTTTAAACTCCTGTGTCCGTTTAACGAGAATCCTTTTAGATTCTCATAATAAGCGTTTTCTTGATCATCTCGATCGCTAAACTCTTGCTGATTTTTTTCCAGATATTATGGCCATTTATTTGTATGATCTTGATGAAATTATCTCTTATGAAGACATTCGCGTCCAAGTCCGCTGTCAAAACTAGGAGTTTACGAATGCCCAATGCGCTGAGGTTATGCATCGCTTTGATGAATACAACGGTCGATTACTCTCCCATCGTTCCGCTCTATTGAAGATCATCATGGGGGCGATTTGGGAAGCACTTTCTGAATTTAACGAAGCCATGCCGCTTGAGGCGCTTGATGATGCCGAAAATAAGGTGCACTCAGTATATCTGATGGGTTTGATCTCGAAAAGGCAGCGAGATGGTCTTGTTGATATCTTGCATCAAGTTTTCCAACAGACGACGATAATCTCTGCCTATCAGTGGATGGATGACATCAGCGAGAATCCCGACGCTTGCATTCGTGAGAAGATGCACACGAAAATGGTCAGAGAAGCCAGAAGCATTTTACTCGGCCTTACTTCTGAATTCCTCAATCCATGTCCAGGATTAAGTGTTTTACCATTGTAAACATTTTCTTTCGTTTTTATACCATGTATAAGTTCCTGGAGCATGAATGACAAAACTTCCTCTTTCCCCCCATTTTTTTATGCTCACATGTATTCTGCATGAAGTGTTGTATACTGTTGTTGGAATTCATGTGTTTTGCGCATGAGGCGCTGTTGGGGAGTTTAATCCTGAACTAGTGCCGGCGCTCACGTGTTCTGCATGTGCGGTGCTGCTTTAGTTTTCAAAAGGATCAACGCGGGTGTTCACGTGCCACGCACGTGAGGCTCCGCTGATGAGGTCGTTTCGCCTCTCTACTCTAATTCCAATGAGTCGCCCCTTTCTTTTCCCATGCCCCCCTTTTTTAGCCTTGGGAATAGCTCCACCATGCACGATATTTTCTGTGCATAGCTTTGAATGCATCTCTTTATAACCCGAAGCTACATTTTCCTCTTTCTTCACAAAGAGAGAACCATTTAGACTTTAGGGTGATCATTTTGAGAAACAAACCAAAGGTTATGGCTTGCAACCGTCTCACGCTCATCGGCAACCCTGGTAGGTGCCTATCGAGGAGATTATTACTCGTTTTGCCGCGCAGTTAGCGGATCCTCCTTTTACCGATGACCAATGTGACGCGGCACTGTACGAACTCTTGGCCCATAGGGGCTCTCCTCTTCCTATGGATTCCATTCGGCTCAGGATGATTTTCTTGTTCGTGCTTGCTGATATTCCCCCTCATCCGACAGAGATGACTCCGGCGATTCATGATACGGCGGAGGACAAAATTGAGTGTTTCTACGAGGCACACTTAATTACCCAGGCTCTGAAGGATCGTTCGGTTCATTTACTGAGTCAGATAAGAGCCCGACGGTCTATCATGTCCGCTTTCACTAATGAGCATGGTGCTAATCGGTGGGGGGCAACTCCTCGTGAAAACCGTCGCTTCGATATGGTAGAGATGGCAGAGAGGGAATTGGAGAACTTTGTATTTTGTTTTGTTAACCCCTGTATCTCTGACCCATATTTGGTGATCTTTTCCTTGTAGAGTAGTATATCTATATTGATATATTTCTCTTATTATTAACCGTTGAATGTTTTCTGTTGAATGTTTTTGGTTCATCATATATTCATACGTGTATCCCACCTCTGTACATGAGCTTTATACTTTACCCCTAGGAATTTTCTTTTATGTGCGAGCGCTATTGTCGTGTTGCCCGCAAATTAGCGCGTTTTGGACACCGTTTTCTTTATGATCTTTGTCAAGGTCTTGCTGAAAGCCTCAGCTAGACCGTTTGCTCGAGGATTATAAACCGAAGAGTATCTCCAATCTATTTTATGCTGCTGTACGAAGCGGCTGATTTTATGGCTTCTGTAGGCCGGCCCATTATCCGAGATGATCCGTCGCGGAGTGCCGAATCGGTAGATGACATGTGTCTTGAAGAAATGGAGGATGTTCTCCGTCTTCACCTCTCTTAACGGTATTGCTTCTGCCCACTTAGAGAAGTAATCGGTTGTTGCTAGTATGAACCGATGTCCCTTGGATGATGCTGGTTCGATGGGCCCGATTATATCGGTCCCCCACATTTCGAACGGCCAGCCAGCCAGCTTTGGGTGTAGCGGATTTGGATGCTGGTGGATAAAGTCCCTGTGAATTTAGCATGAGTGACACTGCTTCACATAGTCGAGGCAGTCCTGAATCATCGTGGGCTAATAGTAACCCATTCTTTTGATCTTCAGCTTCATCTTTGGCCCAGCTTGATGGGAACCACAGAGTCTGTCATGAGTCTCTTGAACGACCCTTCTTGCTTCTTCTGGTCCCAGACACTTTAGCCACAGGCAATCGAACGATCTCTTATATAGAGTATCATTAACGAAGGTGAAAGACAGAGCTCACTTCCTGAGTTGATGTCTTGATGATGCGTCTTCGGGCGTTCGATGGGATTTGAAGTAGTCTATGAAGACTTCTCTCCAATCCTTCGCCTTTTCTTCATCCTTCAATTGGAAGGCCTCTTGTTCGGTTGCTTCCTCTCCTTTAGACGTCTTCGGAGATATTTCTACTGGTGCGAGAATCCGGCGGCTTTGCACAATGATCCTTACGTCATCGAGGTTTTCGTCGGCCGGTTCTTTAGCGAGCTTGGCTAACGCATCCGCCTTGCTATTTTCCGCACGCGGTATGCTTTTCAGGGTGTAGGAAGGGATTTGCGTCAGCAATTGCTACACTCTCTCGTCATATTTTACCAACTCGGGTTTACACGTCTGATAATCGCCATTCACTTGGCTGACGGCCAGCTGGGAGTCTCCATATATGAGGAGGTTTTCGATTCCTATGTCAATGGCGATCTCAAGACCTGCTATTAAAGCTTCATACTCAGCCTCATTGTTTGTTCTTGGCTCTGTTAAAGAAAGGGCAAAACGCATTATCCCTCCTTGTGGAGTCACAAAGATAAGGCCCACCCCGGCTTTAATCATGGGGGTGCTTTGCTTTCGCTTCTTCAAGGAGGATGCTCCATCGAAGTAGAGTTCCCATCGGGTATCATTCCCTTCTTTCTCCCTGTCAATTGCGTCAAACGCGTGTTTTTCCGGTAACTCGTAGTTCAAGGGAGAGTCGGCAGGTATCGGATGTTCAGCGAGAAAGTCGGCAATGGCCTAGCCTTTTATTGCCTTGAAGGGTCGATATACTATCGAGAACTCCATCAAGAGGAGGGCCCATTTGGCAAGCCTTCCTGTTAGCATGGCTCTTGACATCAAATACTTAAGAGGATCCACCTTTGATATGAGATGGACCTCATGTGCCAATGCATAATGTCGGAGCTTCATTACCGCGAAGATTAATGCCACGCAATGCTTTTCGATTGGGGAGTAGTTGTTTTCTGCCCCCAGGAGAACTCGACTCAAATAGTAGAGAGCTCTTTCCTTTCCTTGATCGTTCTTCTGTGCCCATAGCATGCCTAACGAACCTTCAAGGGCTGTTGTGTACAGGATGAGGGGCTTTCCCTTGACCGGAGCGGTCAGTACCGGCGGGTTCTGCAGATATTTCTTGATTTCGTCTAGTGCGTTTTGGTATTTACGATCCCAAACGAATGGGGTCCCTTTCTTCAGTAGATGACTGTAAGGGCGGCATTTGCCAAAGAGGTTAGCTATGAACCGCCGGATATACGTGAGCTTTCCTTGGAGAGACCGCAGTTGCTTGAGAGCTCTTGGTGAAGGCATTTCCATAATCGCCTTAATCTTCGACGGGTCTATTTCGATGCCCCAGTGTCGTACGATGAATCCTAGGAATTTTCCTGAGGAAACTCCAAACGCGCATTTCAGAGGGTTCATCTTCAGGTTGTACTTCCGAAGGCGCTGGAACACTATTTTCAGATGCTCCCAGTGCTCTTCGTACGATTTGTTTTTCACCACGAGGTCGTCAATATAACATTCGACAATATCGTGTATGAGGTCATCAAAGATCTTTGTCATAGCCCTCTGGTAAGTGGCGCCAGCGTTCTTCAGACCGAAGGGCATCACTTTGTAGAAGAATATGCCTAGCGGGGTCTTCAGGATGCATCTTGATTTGGTTGTACCCTGAGACTCAGTCCATGAAGGAGAAGACTTCATAGGTGGATGTGTTATCGATCATCATCTTGGTAGCAGGCACTGGGAAGTCATCTTTCGGACAAGCTATGTTGAGATCCCGAAAATCTACGCAGATGCGTACTGTCCGATTTTTCTTCATTACCGGAACGATATTGGTGATCCAGTCAGGGTATTGAACTTCTTGGATGAAGCCGGAGTCGATTAGCTTCTTGACTTCGGCATTGATACTCATCTCAAGCTCGAGCCACATTCTTCTTGGCGCCTGTTTCACTGGCTTGACGTCTGGCGATATCGCCAGTTTATGCACAGCTATCTCTGGATCTAATCCCGGCATCTCGGAATAGTTCCATGCGAAACAGTCTTTATACTGCATAAGCACATCCTTTAACGTGGCCACCTGTTTCTCAGACAGCAGTTCACTGACGAACATTGGCCTTGGGTCGTTTGGCGTCCCCAAGTCGATTTTTCTTAGGTTGTTTGCTGTGGTGTGTATTCCATCTTCCAGCTCTTTTGGCGCCGGTGGAAATTCTGAGATCATCTTGTCCTCATCTTCATTTGCGAAGCACTGGGAGAGCTTGTTCGTATTCTCGTGCTCTCCTTCCTTTGAGAATGTTATCATATGGCAGGTATGGGCTTGTTTCCAAGCTCGATACTGATCTAGACTTTCCCTCGCAGTGTAGGTTGCTCTCGGCTCATGCTTTCGTGGCGGGACTACCCTCCAACTGTCAGATAGAGCAAACCTGCCTTACTGATACTGATCCTCAATCCAGTCTTTGAAGGTGAAGCAGTCTTCAAGAGTATGTCCCATTATTCGGTGGTAGGAGCAATAACCCGGGCGATGGACCTCGTTCATCTGTTCGGGGTATCGAGACTCCAGGAGCGTCATCATTTGATACTTCATGATAAGGTTGAATATTTCCTTGTCTTGTCTTGAGGGAAAGAGTACTCCCGACCCATTTTCTTCATAAAAGACGGGTTCCAGCTGACTTTTTCTCCCTCGCGCGGCTTCTTGGATCCACTTCGCTGTTTTTGAATGCCGTCCCTGTTCTTCACCTTGCTTTTACTTCTACGTCGGGCTTTTTCCTTACCACGAGAGCGCACAGCGGGCTGGGGGTGAAGGGCATTGTCATCCTCCATAGCCTGCTGAATGAGACGTTGCGTCCTGGAATTCTCGTAAATGGCCATTTCACGGCTATGGTCATTCCGAACCTTTTAACCCGCTTCTCTTATTAGCTTGTCAATCTGTTCTTCGAATGACGGGCTTGGTATTCTTACGGCGGGATATCGCTCTGGTTCAACATCAAGGCTATCTGGAAATGCATTCGCTTCTCCACCGGAATTATTTATGACATGACAGCCATGGAATCGCTCTCGTTTCTTGGACCGAACGTGTCCAAGGCCGGTCATCTCCATTCTCCTGTTGGGCATCTTCCGCTGAGTCCTGGGAACATCCCAAATCTTGTTATAGAACTAGGTTTGTCGAGCAGTCTGTTTGAAGGGCACGCCTTGGCGTCTCAATAGCCTTTTCAGTCCCTCTGCATAGTATATGGGCAGACGGATTGATTGAAGCCTGTCGAGCGCAGGTTCGGCACTGTGCCATACTTTTTTCTCCACTTTAGTCTCCGTGGATTGGTAGAAAAGGATCGCCTTCTCACCTCTTTGCTTAGAAGGGACGTAGAAGGTCCACAGCTCTTGCACTCTGTACGTATCAAGTGCATCAAGTTCTTTGTAATGCCGCTGTGGGACCAGGGTAATCTGTAAACTCTGGTCAGCTTCAGCAAAGGTCTGCATTGGCGGGTGATTGTGAGAGATTTTGCGTACGTGCGTTTTGAAATCAAAGTATTAACCGCAATCAATAACGGCATCGCTTGGTAGCTAGCCGGTTGAGTACGGGTCGGTCCACAGGGAGATGGATTCTTTATCTTTGTGTTCTAACGAGTTAAGTCTAAAAAATGGTGTTTTTATTTTAAGATCTAAGAGTTCATTTTTATGATTTTAATTTAATAACTACGGCAGATATATAAAATTAACAACTACGGCAGATAAATAAAATTTATAAGTAGGGCAGAAAAGAAATTTATACTAGGGCAGAAAAGAAATTAAACTAAGGCAAGATAAAGAAAACTTACTTCTTTATTGATGCACTTTTTGACGATTACATTGAATTGAAAATCTAAGATCTGGAATTTAAAAGAGGCATCTCTAAAGAGGCACCCAAAAGGTGGCACGCCCCAAAAAGAGCTGTAAGATTCCTATTTATAGAGAATAGAAACCCTAGGGTTTACATCTGATCCATATCTAGAATTACAAAAATACCCTTAAGAAAACCGAGTCAATGCACCGACGCACCGACACGCACCGACACACACCGCACGTGCACAGCACGACCGCGGATCCGCGGCCATAAGCATGGTTTGGCCGTGGTTCTGCAGCCATATGGTGGGCTTGCCGGCTCATTTTTCTAGAGTTGCTTTCTGTTGCTTTTTCTTTCTGGTTTCTTTACTTGGTTCTTCAGAATGTCTTATAGTTTCTTTCAGATTTCTACAGTGCAGAATGTTGTGGACTTTTACCGTTCGCTTCGCGTTGAAGCTTTGAATCTTTGTGCTGCCTTCGTACTTTGTGAAATTGTTCATTGATCTTCGTTTGTCCTTCAAACTGTAGGCATGATAAAGATTCTTCTATTTGTTGGTCTTCGTCTCACTTTTGTAACGTCTTTTCATCATTTTCACTGTTTTGTTCCGAGAACATGTAACCTGCAACTATGTAATAGACATGGATCAAAATCACCTGTTTATTTGTAAAATGAATAAGAATGGGGAATATAATAATGCAAAATTATGATATGAACAAATACCCCCAAACTTATCTTTTGCTCGTCCCGAGAAAAACTAGTTTTATTCTCGAAAAAGCCTAACCTCACTTTCGTAGAGAAACACGATTGCACTGAGCTCGTGCAACAAGCCGTTAAATCTCTAGGTGTCCCTAATAGGAGGAGTGTTGTCTCCTAAGGGTTTTCAGCGGATACTACCCACAAAATCCTATCAATTTGGCCTATTGACTTTCATTCTTCAATTCGGTGTTCTAGCAAGAAATCTATTATCTTCAACTTAGAAATTATCAACCCGTATTTTTCACACCCACTTATCATTTAACTTAAGACCGTATATGTTCTGCAAATTTATTCAACTTTTAGCATCTTTTGAGTTTTCCTTCTAAGGTTCCATCTCTACTTAGGAAATTCTATCATTTCTACTAAAGATATAAGTCCTATTTTTCATTTCTACCTCTCATCCAAACCCAATCATATACCCCTACGTATGTGTATGTATCACCCCTATACTGGGAAATTCAATTCAAACTCTTATACTCTTGTCGATCGTCCAAAGTACTTTTAGTTAGTGAATTTTTAGATGAAATTGCTCACACATCTTTCATGCGACCGTTAATACTTCTTGAGGTACTAACGACCGATTACAAAATGTGTTCGCGCATTAAGGCGTAATTCCTCGTCTTGCAATACCTAAGGCTTTAGCAGTGACTCCCAAACCAGTTGGTCTAAGGCACTAGGTGATAGGACACCCTCGCTATATATTTTTCTATTTTTGCAGCCTTAAGTAATTACAAAACCAGTGCTCATTTTTTATCTCTTTATTCACACTTGTATTTTTATTTTATTTTCCTTCATACTAAGGATTTTAGACAAGAGCATTTCAAGGTCTCCTATACTATTCCAAGTTTCAAGGTTCGTGTTTGTGTAAGTTGTAGGGTATATATTTTCAGAATTTAGACTTAAGCTTAGGGATTATTTTTCAGATTTACACTTTAATAAAAATTTCAATACTCTTCCCTTATTTTGACTTAGCCCAAGAAGTGAACTCAAAATTTGCCTATTTCTAAGTAAACTACAAAGACATATTTTCTACCGTTAAATTTTAAGAAAGGTTATTTTTAGGGTTTTTAATTTACCAATTTTAGGATCTAGTTTTTCCTAATTAGTCAACCGTCATGTCAAACTTAAGTCAAATATGGCCAAAATTGAACTTTTCAATTTTTATAATTTTTAAAACTTTTCGATTTTTATGGATTTTAAAATAAGTATGCAAATGCAAAAATATACACATGAAGGAAGAAAGCGTACCGAGCATACCCCCAAACTTAAACGTGACAGTGTCCTCACTGTCAGGCTACACCAAGAGAGTCAAAATTGTCGGCAGTCCCCTGTTTATTATTTTTTATATATTTTTTTTATTGTTAAAAGAAAAACAAAAAATATATACAAAAAGGTCCCCCAAACTTAAGTGAGACAGTGTTTCCACTGTTTTAAGCGTTAAAGTTCAGAGTTAGGGAGGAGAAAAATCAAACTATACAAGGCCTTACACAGGCTAAAGGTTAGCACCAACCATTCAAAATTTTTATCGTTATAGTGGTAGGGTTGGTGAAAGAATGGAGTGTAGAGAAAGGAGATGAGAAGCACACGAGACTGTGTGGAGATAGAAGCAGTATACGGTCTCGGTGGAGGAGAAGAATGGCGGAAGAGAAAAAGAAATGGTGGTGGTTCGACTTCTTCAAGTGGAGGTTGATTAATCACAAAATCCGTGTCATTTAGGAATGTGAGTTCGTCGGCGAAAATATCTTCGAAACTTTCATCGAAGGTCTGATTGAGCGTTTCAATGTCAATAAGTGTCATGCCAGAATTCAACACACATGATTTTTCAAAAATTACGGAGGTAGGAGACTCGTAAAGCTCATCTACCTTATTCTCAAAAGATTCTAAATCAAGTTGTTTTTCTAAAATTATCGAACTCAAAATATCGGATTGTGATTCATCAACACTCGGTATCATTAAAGGAAGATTAGAAGAACCAAAGAAAGTGGGAATACGAACTTGAGGGTGGGGATGGAGTGTATAAATTAGCATAATTTGTAATGACCGATGTGTAAAAAGCGATTGTGCTAATCTATCAACCCACGGAGAAATGAGATCAAATCCCTCAAGATTCGTGAGCAAACATGGGTACGTCGAACTTGGTAAACCAGACATTGGAGATGAAAGCGTAACGGATTCTTGCGCGGTCGGAACGATGGAAAGGACGAAGGGGAGTGATTTAGGAAGGATTATAGTTAAGGGTTCAGGAGGGTGTACACAGTCAGTGGAAGGAACATGATGAATTGGAAAATCTGACTCATCAAACAAAACTGGTTTATCCTCAATAATTTCCTCAATATTCTCCTCAAAATTTAGCTTATCCCTGCCATTATCATCAAAATCAAGACGCATATGAAGTTCGGGAAAAACATTTAATGATTCGGGATGATGAATTGGAGAGACAATTTCAATCAAATCTACGGGTTCATCATCCAAAATATTCCCGGCGTCAATATCCTCGATTGAGTGAAAATCAATTTTTTAAGACACCTCATCAAAAGCATGGATATTTATCAATTCAGGTTCTAGAGTGGAGGTGTAGAGGTCAAAAGGATTGTTGACGGTTTTACTCGAAAGGGGCTCTTCACAATCAGGTAAATCAAACACTACAAAGTCGCACAACTCATTACACGTTTTATCTTTAACTGGTGAATCATTTGGGACACTTGTTTGAAAACCGGAGTTGTGGGATTCAATTGGGGATGGGTAGGTTTGATTGGGATGTTTGTACAGCTCACTCTCACCACTCAAATTCTCACTCTATCCAACCGCCTTATCATACATTGGAAAATTTGGAGTTAGTTGGAAACTAGCTACCGGTTCACTAGGTTGTCTTGATGACTTAAGGGCGGCAATGGACGCATCCAAATTCCTCATCTGTTGGTTTGTCGCTACAATATAAGCTTCCAACGACTGTTCCAGACTAAACATGAGTTGTGAAGGGGTTTCAGCAAAAAATTCAAAATTGTTTGGATTCTGGAAACTCCCAAATGGCTGTGTAGAAGCAATGTCTAGGGAAGGTGCGAAAGTCGGGTAGGACTGGTAGGAATTAAATGGTTGGACATGAGTAGGATCAACATTTGGATAAAAAGATGAATGGACTTGTTGATTCCAAGAACTAGAAGTGTTGAAAGGAGTGAAAGATCGATTACGAGATTGTTCAATATGTTCAGCAATAGACATGGGTTTCGGAGTTACAATAGGACTTGAAGAAGGAGTATCAACGTAAGAAGGTGGTGAAGGTTGAAACGGTTGATACAAAGTGGATTGCGGAGTCCAACTGTTTCTCCTAGACGCTTCTATTCGATCTTTCAAAGAAATTTTGGGCATGGAGGGGTCGTCCGTAATTCGACCAAAACAATTCGCGTAGGAAGCAAAGTTTGGTTCAGGGTACCAAAGTTCGGCAAGAGTTTTGGAAGGTGGGGTACCCATGATATGAGAAAGGAGAAGAAAAAGAATGTGATGATTTTTTTTATTTTAATTTTTTAATTTTTTATTTATTTATTTATTTATTTTTAAAAAAATTGTTTGTTTTTAGAGTTTTGGAATTTTTGAAAGTGTTTTTTTAAGAAATAGTTTTGCAAAAATTTATACGAAACTACGGCACAATCACAATTTATATATGTACAATCAAGCCTAGAGCTAGGGTCTCCTAAGTCAACTAGACTGCTCCTAACTGTTCCAAAGGGCAAGTTGTGAGATTCTTAAATCGCCTCTTCACCGCCAATTGTGGTCAGGTAAGCATAAGTAAAGAAATGAGGGATCCGCTCACGAATTACCGTGAGACGGGCCTTTTAAAATTACCTTTCCTACTTGTCTAGCCTAGGCACCACAAAGTCAGGTTTAGATAAACGACCGATGCCTACAACCTTTCCTTTGTCCTAATGAGCACGACAGTCCTTATTGGCCGAGTCTAATATTTTTTAATTAACTCAAGAGTTGATGCAAAATGCTTTTTGTGATTTTTGGGGTCCTAGGAAGAGTAATGAAATCCCCACCCAATATGGATTGGTGTTATAGCCCCTTAAAAGTCCGTTTTTAAAAATGCAAAGCAGTAAACACACAAAAATCTAAAACACTTTCAAATTTTTTTTTATTTTGCAGCGCAAAGAATCCTGCACAAAAACAATTTATTGGAGAGGGAGAAGAATTTTTTGCGCAAAGAACCCTGCAGGAAAATTTTTCAGAGGACTACAGAGGGCAGAGGGGAGGAAAAGAATGCTTACAGAGAAGATTCCACCTGCTGACGTCACCTACTAGCCGCAGTTCCGCGGTCAAAAGAGGGATATTGCGGTGGTTCCGCGGTCTATCTGTCGGTTCAGATCCCCAAAAAATTTCTGTTTGCTGTTTTGATTATCCTCTGTCTGTTCAGATCTTCTGTTTGCTGTTTTGTTCGCTGGATTTTTCCAGATCTGAATCTGTCCGTCTTCTTTTCCTGCACAATTCACACAATACCTCTCAAAAAGAACAAGATGATTTTTATTTTTATTGGATTTAATTTTTTTTTTGTTTTTTTAAAAAAATTTTCAATTTTTAAAATTTTTAAATTTTTATAATTTTTTTTATATTAACCCGAAATTACACAAAGAAAGAGACTACCGTCTCCCCAGCAACGGCGCCATTTGATTGTGAGAGATTTTGCGTACGTGCGTTTTGAAATCAAAGTATTAATCGCAATCAATAACGGCGTCGCTTGGTAGCTAGCCGGTTGAGTACGGGTCGGTCCACTGGGAGATGGATTCCTTATCTTTGTGTTCTAACGAGTTAAGTCAAAAAAATGGTGTTTTTATTTTAAGATCTAAGAGTTCATTTTATGATTTTAATTTAATAACTACGGCAGATAAATAAAATTAACAACTACGGCAGATAAATAAAATTTATAACTAGGGCAGAAAAGAAATTTATACTAGGGCAGAAAAGAAATTAAACTAAGGCAAGATAAAGAAAACTTACTTCTTTATTGATGCACTCTTTGACGATTACATTGAATTGAAAATCTAAGATCTGGAATTTAAAAGAGGCATCTCTAAAGAGGCACCCAAAAGGAGGCACGCCCCAAAAAGAGCTGTAGGATTTCTATTTATAGAGAATAGAAACCCTAGGGTTTACATCTGATCCATATCTAGAATTACAAAAATACCCTTAAGAAAACCGAGTCAATGCACCGACGCACCGACATGCACCAACACGCACCGCACGTGCACAGCACGGCCGCGGATCCGTGGCCATAAGCATGGTTTGGCCGCGGTTCCGCGGCCATATGGTGGGCTTGCTGGCTCATTTTTCTATGGTTTCTTTCTGTTGCTTTTTCCTTCTGGTTTCTTTACTTGGTTCTTCAGAATGTCTTCTAGTTTCTTTCAGATTTCAACAGTGCAGAATGTTGTGGACTTTTACCGTTCGCTTCGCGTTGGAGTTTTGAATCTTTGTGCTGCCTTCGTACTTTGTGAAATTGTTCATTGATCTTCGTTTATCCTTCAAACTGTAGGCATGCTAAAGATTCTTCTATTTGTTGGTTTTAGTCTCACTTTTGTAACGTCTTTTCATCATTTTCACTATTTTGTTTCGAGAACCTGTAACCTGCAACTATGTAACAGACATGGATCAAAAGCACCTGTTTATTTGTAAAATGAATAAGAATGGGGAATATAATAATGCAAAATTATGATCAGAACAGCGGGCGGACGGAGAACATTGTGTTGGCCTCGTCCTCAGAGTCACTGCCAAAGACTAGCATAAGAGTAGATGGTCCTGACCTATTGTCTTGGGGTTGTCCCGAGTAGACCATCCCTTCATCCTCTTCGATATCGCTCCTAAATATCGGGATAGTGGCAATGGCGTTTTGTTTATTCTCCGGTTTGCGACATTTTTCCATGTCTTCGAAGTCTGGTAAGAAGTACTTGGCGTCTTCATATTTTCGAACTTCATTTACGGAGAATGGGTTCAGCTCCCCTGTGACCGCATACTCAAGGCCGTCCTTGAAGTACTTCATACACTGATGTTGTGTAGAAGGGATGATATTGTACTCATGTAACCAAGGCCTGCCAAGCAAAGCGTTGTAGCAAGTCTTGGCGTCAATAACATGGAACTTGATGTCAGTGACAAGCAGCCCGAAGCGTAATGTCAGTATTACAGACCCGAGCGTTTGTGATGATTGGGAGTCAAAACCAGAGATGGTAATTTTATCCTGAGCTAGGTGCTGCACATTCATGCAAATCTCCTTCAGCACTCTTACATTAAGAAGGTTGACGAAAGACCCGTTGTCGACTAGGATCATCTCTATTTTGATGTCGTGACAATACCCAGTTACATACATCGGACGGTTGTGCTCGCACGTTCCGAGAAGGAGGTCTTCATCACTGAAGGTGATATCAGCCGTGTGGACTTTTTCCAGTTCGTCCTTCATCTTTTCTTCCGCCAGGAAGGCTTGAAACTGGTCGGGCTCTTGTAACGCCTTGATCAGGAAATCTCATGCTTCTTTAGACAGGAGAAGGGCATCCAAGATACTCAATTGTGAGGGTATCTTTCTCAGATGTGCCAGAACATTGTAATCCACCTTGTTCTTCTTGAGCGGGTCCTTGGCTGTGAGCTTTTCGACAACTCTACCATCGAGAGCAATCTCCTCAGGGACTTTTTCCTTCCCTTTGTCCCTTTTGCCCGAACCTTTGTTCGAAGGTCCGAGATTCTTTTCAGGCAACGTACGGTTATGCAGCTGAATGTTCTCACAGTTCTTCATCTCCTCTTCTTTTTCAGAGGTGAATTCCTTGAAGAGAGGGCCGAGGGCTATTTCTTCGTCATAATCGCTCCCGAAGGTAAGAACCTGAGGTTTTGCTCTTGTCGGGGTGGAATCAACCATATGACGGTTACCGTCTTTTCCTTTATGCTCATCTGTCGTGCTTCTCTGCTCCCGACGGGCTTTGCGCTTTATTCGCTTGAAGTGTTGTCGGTGGGCAACGTATCCCTGCCACCTCTTCTTGAAGGCATTGCACTCTTCGGTAGGGTGCGTGATCTTCCGATGGTATAAGCAGTAGTTCGGATGTACATCCGGTTTGTCGGGACACATACTCCCGGAAGTATTTTCTTTGGAAGGTGGCAGCTTCATTCCCATTGACAGATCTTTGGCGAATTGCTTCCTTATCTTAATTCTGCTCCTGCTGGTGGCAAGGGCACTTTGATCCAGTTGAGGTGCTTTATGGCTTCTCATCACCGGAGTTTTTTCGGCCTGACACCGACGCTTGTCCTTTTCGTAAATGGTCGCCTCACGTTCTCGATCAGTTTTGCTCTTTTGAAGAGCTTCGTTCAGCAGCTTGTCGATGAGGTCATCCGACGGTTCCATGGGTTTTGGTTCTGGATCTGCCCCCAGTTTCTCTACGTCAGAAGCTTCTTTGCCATTTATCGACGAGTGAGAGATCATGTGGCAGCTTGCTACATAATCCTCGGGTTCTTCTAAAGAATCGTCTCCTTCATCAATGCCACTGTTTCCATTCTTAAGAACATGCTTGAAGAATTCTTGCAATGTGACCGGGGTCTATGCTTTTTGGTTGTATTCCTCCAGTGCGTCGATGTACTTTTGCAGACCCGTACGATTGCCGTCGAGCTGCATGGGCTTCTTGGCCTTCTTCTTTTTCTTTAAAGACTTTGAAGGCTTGGCCTGGAGATTTTGCCCGTCGCTACCAATTTTTAGCATTGGGCGCAGTTTCAGTATTCCGTCAATAATCTCAGGCTCCAGCGGGCTTTTCCATTTGATCGCCGGACACGCTTGATGATCTTTCAGCATCCTTTTAGTTTTAGCCGAAAGGACCACTTCCCATGGAGCTTCTTCTACAAACGAGCAGGATGCCTCCGGCGTATCTGTCTTTTTAGGAACGTGCTGCTGTGGCGGGTTTATCTTCCAGTTTTCGGACAATGCGAACTTGCCCTGTTGGTACTGGTCTTCAACCCGGTTTTTTGAAGACGTAGCAATCTTCAATTAGGTGTCCCACTATTCGGTGGTAGGGGCAGTATTTGGAATTGTTGACGTCGCCGGATTGTAGTGGGCGTCTCGGATCCGGCAGAGTGATGAGCCTGTTGCGCACCGCTAGTTCGAATAGTCTTCTCGTCTTATCCCGGGGCAACGAGTAAGGACGTCTCAAATTTTCTCCAAGGGATCTTGGTTTATTGTTTTGGTGAGCAACCGGTTTCGGGTCACCCGGTTGTTGTTGAGCGTTGGCGATGAAAGTCGCTTTCCCTTTGCTCTTTTCATTTCGGAGATCCGTTTTTGAAGAGCACGACCTATAGCCTATCTGGTCCATTTGGGCCAGCTTGTCAATCAAGGCCTGAAAGGTGGTCGGCTTGAAGAACATCATAAATTGGGATATAGTTGCCTGAGGGTCGAGGGTTCCCACGAACATGTCCATGGCAGGAGCTTCTTCTATGCGTTGTTCGTATTTTGACCGTAGGTTTCGCTACCGAATTGCGTACTGAACCCAGGTTTCTCCCGGCTTCACTCTGGCATTGATTAATGCCGTGATTGGGGTGCGCTCTCTTGCGCTCGCGAACCGTTGTGTGAAAAGTAGTTCCATCTCCGTAAATGTCTTGATGGAGTCATTTGGAAGCTTCGAATACCATTCAAATGCTGTCTCTGCCAAGCTGCCGACAAATTGGCGAAGCAATAGTTTATCATCGCCCCCGGTGTTACCGCACAAAGCTCTGAATTGAGTAACGTGCCGATGCGGATTGCCCGTCCCCTTATACACATGGAATTTGGGGATC
Organism: Agapanthus africanus; assembly: GCA_030015575.1. NCBI lineage: Eukaryota > Viridiplantae > Streptophyta > Magnoliopsida > Asparagales > Amaryllidaceae > Agapanthus > Agapanthus africanus. The sequence goes on from CM057339.1 coordinate 213,980,496, forward strand.
GTATATCCTAGAGGGTACTTAATTTGGTCGTACCAGCCTGGATAAGGTCGCCCTGTTCTGACGACTTGGCCTGCCGCTTCGTTTGCTTGATGAGCTCGTATTTGTTGAGCTATGTAGTCATCAAGGGTAGTTTTGGAGATCGTCTCCTCCTTGGCTGCCGATAAAGCCGGAGGAGGGTTCGATGTCTCCTCTCTATCGTCTTCAATGATTATTGGAGGGTCTTCAGCCGGAGGATCCGGCTGGATCATCTTCCCAACCATGTCTTGGAACAGAAGCGCCATCTGTTTTATATTAGTCGCTTGTTCCGCGGCCTCTTTATCTTTCTTTTCAAACACCCTCCGTAAGAATTCGGTGTTGGTCTCCTGCTCCTGGAGATGTTCCAACGATGCTTCTGGGCTTTCTTTCTGCCCAGTAAGTGCAGCCATCCTTGTCAACATCTCCTGGAGCTTTTGTTGCTGCTCCTGAGCCTTTGTCACAGACCGTGTAAGTGGTCGATGACCCACGGAAGTACGACTTTCCTCTTTGCTGGAAGCCATGTACACCGTGTGCACTAACATGCCCCCAGACTTTGGGCGTTTGGATCCATCACGCTCAGAATTTGTCACCGGTGGTGGTTGATTCTCTGGCCTTCTCTTTTTGTGGGAGGCCGAAGTTGAGGGAGCCGTTGCAGCGAGCACCTGTGCAGACGATACTTTCCGTGGCATGACGGCAGGATGGTCCTCCCCTTGCCGAGCCTTTGTTTTCTTCAGTCGGCGAGAGTATTCTTTGTCGATTACAGAGTCTTAGACTTTCCGCCAAACTCTGTGGATTTTGGAGGACAACCGCTGAGGAGGCTGTTCCAGTTTTGTCTGCGTTGTTTTTTCAACAGGCGGAGGAGACTTCTTTAGTACAACGGTTGGAGAGTTCTTGCGCACCCTCTTGAGCAGCTCGAAGTTGTTCCCAGTTGGAACATCAACGTCAATTTCCACCGTTGGAGCTGGTGGGGTAAGTCCAGAGGGGGAACTGCCCCCGGTTTTCCTCACTCGGCGCCAGTGGCGACATCGAGCGTGTCTTGCGGATGGGATCACCTCAGTTGTAGAAGCGACCTTGTCATGCCCCTTTCTTTGATGAGAGGCTGCTTTTGGTGCTAACCAGTCGAAGACCGACGTCCATTGAGAGGGAACGTCTAACCTGTCGAAGACTGACGTCCGAATAGGGGAAGCACTTGTAACGACCTCACCCGTAGCAGGAGTTGGAAAGACCAGTCTTGTGAAGACCGATCCCTCAAAAGGAGAAGCATTTTTGATGACTTCATCTGCCAGAGCTGGAATGGCTATCCACTTCGGGATAACCCCTTCAGGTATCGCGGGCCTCTTCGCCGGCCCAGTGGAGTTTTGGCTCAGCCTATCGAAGACTGAGGCGGTAGACTTGGATGACCCATTGGGAGGGGCCACGGTGGTTGCGAGCCGATCAAAGACCGACTTCTTTGGGGCTTTTTGTAATGGCATTGAAGCATTGAAGCTCATTAGCGGGAGCATGGTTCCGAAGAACAGTCCAGTGGTGGCTTGAGTCACCTGTTCCACTGGCATTGCGAAGATGGAGGCCGCTTGGGGCACATAAGTCATTCCTCCAGCAGGGATGGAGTGGGAGTTTCTGTTGCAATTGGTGCAGTTGGAAGCCATCGATGTCATCTTCTCTTCTGCATGGAGCAAGACACCAAATCTTAGTACCTCAAATCTAGGGGCAACCATATTAAACCGCGATTTGTTCGCGAACACGACACACGAAGTGTGGAGTGGAAAGAGGAAAAGGTCCCACCGGGCGTGCTAGAATCTGTTTATCGCCGAAAGCCGGGAAATACAAACGTCTCGCCTGCATTCGGGGGCAGATGCTATTAGGTTTTATCCGTCCACCTCTCCGAAGATGCCAAGTTGATTTATGGCACCGTGTATCGGAGGTCTGGATGGATGCGGCCGTTGTAGCAGACTTCGTCAGATTCCCCCTCGTTGTGAGGGGTTTTTGATTGTGGGGACGCTCTTCCCTGCAGGCACAAGCCCTTGCAGTTAATTACGTTACCGCATAGCGATAATCACTTTCTCCTGCTCCAAAAGGTCACTTCGTGTCGTATGTGTTTGTTTTATTTTTGGTTGCCCGTGGATTATATACGGAGACTAATTTGTGTTGTCGCCCGTAAGGCGTGGATTAGTCCAAATCCGTATTTTCTTAGATTTGGGTTTGGTTTGATTTAAGGATCGTTAACCTTGTTTGAGATTAAGATCAACTTAAATATTTGTTAAGGATACGTTAATCCGATATTGGACTAAATCTACTTAATGGGGGTTCAGGATCATTTTTGATCCAACGAAAGAGCATTTGGGCACCATCGTTTTAGTTTCAGGACGTTGCGGTCCGCAGCTTGTTTAAGGACATCATGGTCCACAGCTAGTTTAAGGACATTGCGGTCCATTGTTAGTTTAAGGACATTACGGTCCACAGTTTAAGAACATTGCGGTCCATTGTTAGGTTAAGGACATTACGGTCTATTGTTAGTTTAAGGACATTACGGTCCATTGGGGTATGCTCATAGGTTTGAGAGTGTATCCAAAAGCTGTTGGTTGTCGGGACCCTCCACCTCTCTGACATCGTTGAAGAATTACAACGACATGCATCAGAGGTGTGGAGAGATGTACCCTTGAACCGAACTCCATATTGAAGGGAAAGATCATGGTGAAATGAACACCATTTTAGATACCATCTGTCAGGGGATCATTTGGAATTAAGATCGATTTGGGGAGGCCTGAGCATAGGCAGACTCAGTTGAAAAAGGGTTTTGGCCTCGGGAGACTTGGCTATGTTTAGGCTAAGGTCGAATTCTCATAGTGTTAAACACTAACATTTTCTTGGCGCTCACGTGCTTCCACGTGATACTCTAAAGCAGTGTTTAAATACTGAAACTCTGGGGCGATCACGTGTGACACGTGAGACGCCCAAGAATTGGCGCTGTATACTTGGGTCCAAATCCTCATCTGTATGTAAGTGTTAAGCACTTAAATCTTTTGGCTATCACGTGTGGACACGTGAAGCGCCCCAAGTTGGGCACTGCCTCCCTTTGATATATCTTCCTATTCTTTTCTAGGTGCTAAGCACTATTGGGGGTCACGTGGGGTCACGTGACTCGATCTCAGTCATTCCTTTTTGGTCCTTAGGGGTGCTCACGTGGGAACACGTGATCTGTCGTTATAGCGTTGAACGCTAATATGTATGGAGCTCTTGATCTAAGTCTTGAGAATTTCAATTCCTTTGTTTTATAAGAATTAAATTCTTATGCAGGGTTAAACCCTAGTTTTATCAGAGGAATTAAATTCCTATGTCTTTGGAAGAATTAAATTCTTCAAACCTAGTTCTTTCCTCTAAGTTTGGGACTGCATAACAGAATCTCCCCGATGAGAATTAAATTCTCAACTTGTGGGGAGATCTGTTTCTGCAGATCTCAACCAGAGGAAGAACTAAGTTCTTTTTTTTGGGAAGAGTTAAACTCTTGTAAGAGGAGATAAAATGATCTATAGGTCCTTTTTCTCACCTAGGGTTTCCTTTCTTCAAAGAAAACTCCTCTTCTTTTTTGTTTTCTCAAATCTTATGAGGGGGTCTCCTCTGTACAAGACTTGAAGTCTTGGTTCCTTTATATAGTAGAGGCAAGTTTGTTGATTGGTTAAGCAAATCTCTCGTTGAGAGATTTTTTATTTGATTCGGGGATTTTATCCGCCGTTGGATTTTTGATCCAGGGACTTCTGTTTTACAGAAGACATTTTCCTCGTTTTTAACAAAATTGGGAAAATATTTTCCCATATAGAGCTTATTCTGTAGCTTGGTGATTTTTAATCACCATTGGATTTTTAATCCAATGGTGCTATGTTTTACAGAGCATAATCTTTCTTGTTTAGAAAAATTGGGGAAATATTTTCCCATACAAAGCTTATTCTGCAGCTTGGTGATTTTTAATTACCATTGGATCTTTAATCCAACGGTGCTCTGCTTTACAGAGCGTAATCTTTCTTATTTAGAAAGATTCAAGAAAATATTTTCCAAATAGGGTTTTGATCCCTCTTATTTAGAATTTAATTCTATTGGCTCAGAAGGCATTAGGAATCCTCACGTGTAGCACGCGACCCATAGTATTAGACCGGTTTGCTTATATGCAGCAGTCCCAGAGAAAAGCATCACGTGTTGACACGTGAGCTTTTCTAGCCTGTTATTTGTTTTAGGAAGGCGTCTATATACTTTGTATATAGATGCTCACGTGCCTGCACGTGAGGCTCAATTTCAGCCTTATTTGTTGAGCGCAATGCCTATAATTTTTGCCCTAAGGCGCATCACGTGCGGGCACGTGATGCTCCATTTAGGGAATTTTTCCACCGCTTTTTGTTCATTATTTATTTTTTTATAAGGAAATAGTTATATGTAAAGTGTGTAGCCTATAAAGGAAAACATGATGAAAAAATCAAGGACAACTTTTTCACTCTCCCAAAAATTAGGGTTATGTACCTCCTTCTCCTTCCTCAAGGTTATAAACATTCTTTTTTTTTTTGAATTAAAACAAGAGTTTAACTCTTCTTTTTCCAAAAAGAAACAGTTTTTCACCATAAAACCCTTGAAGGGGAGCTCGAATCTTCCATCAAATCCCCAAAGTGGGAGATTTTTAAGTCTCACCCTCTTTTCTCCAAGATCCAGCTAACAGAGAGGAGGAAGAAGGAGACCCATCTCCATAAACCCCACATCGGGAAGATCCAAGGCTCAAAAGAAGATCCAGGGCTAAAGGGAAGAAGAAAGGGGTCCTTTTTGATCATCTCCAAATATTTCTGGGAGTTCAACTCCATTCAAGATCTTTTTGAGTTTAACTCCATAAATAAAACCCTTTTTATGAGTTTAACTCCATTCAAGATCTTTTGGAGTTTAACTCCATAAATAAAACCCTTTTTATGAGTTTAACTCCACTCAAAATCTTTTGGAGTTTAACTCCATAGATAAAAATCCTTTTTGGGAGTTCAACTCCTAATTATGGGGGTAAGCTCTTTTTTTCTGCAGGCGCCCATCGCCCACGTACCAGACACGTGAGTCGCCGATGCCCAGCGCCCACGTACCGGGCGCGTGAGGCGCCGGCGCCCAATGCCTAGCGCCCAGTGCCCACACGTCATTAGGAAGTTATTCACTGTTTTTTTTCTTTTCTTCTTTCTTTTTTTTATACACTCCACACTCAAAAATTTCTAACGGGGAGCTTCCTCGCACCCCGTAAGGGGGCTGCTAGCCCCCTTCATCCTCAGCCCGCTATCCAGGTAGTGAGACCCCCGTAAATTCTGTGAGGCCCTTGATATATCCAAAACCCTTCAAAACACAACACACGTACACGGTACATTAAGTTCGCATGACTAGTTTGACCCATCAATTGGAGGTTTTCTCGCTCCAAAAACGATGGGTAATTAACGACAGCTTAGTCCACAGCTGTCGGAGATTCAGATCCTCACAATCAACAAACCCCGGCCTACCCTAAGCAGGGGGAATCTGTATATGCCTGACAAGCGCGCTTATTCCCATCTCAATGGTGTGACGAAAAACCGTCACGCCCCGCTTCCCAGTATACGGGTAGAGGATGCGACTAGGCCGCTTCATATTTACTGTGAAGTAAATACGCTAAGCGTATCTAAGCAATATAAATATAAATGCACAAGAGATAAGATATAATAAAACAACAACTTTATTTATTCACATTCTTTTTACAATACATGGAAAAGTAAATACATGGAATAAAGCGATGCCTAAACAGTGGCATAACAGAAATGTAAAGTACTGAAAGGAAATGTGTATAATGAACTAAAGCTCTGGGTCTTCAATTAAGTGGTCCAAGTCTTCACTAGTGGGCTCGATCTTCGGAGTGTCAGATCACCTGACGACATTCAAAGAAGAAAGAAAGAGAATGTCGTCAGCGAAAAAATCGCTCTATAAGTCCCAAAGATAAGGGAGAAATAAAATATACAGAAAGAGAATGTAGTTTTTAAAGTTGTACTATATTGTTATAATGTTGTATTTAGTGTTAACGCTGTTGTTTGTAGTTTGGTACAGAAGGATGCCAGTGTATACGAGAGGAGTCTCTATATGCCAGAGACTAGAGGCAAGTGTAGTAAAAGGAACCGTTTATGCCACGGTACAACAGCGACTGGATTCAGGTTAGGTGTATTAAATCTTACTGTCTCGTGCCACTTCTAACACCTTCCGTACCAATCTACCCTTTAAACCCCGAGATGTCGTATTGTATAATTGTATTGTATTGTCTTGTATTGTAAACTGTATAGATTGTATAATTGGGTGACTTACCGACACCATGATATCAGTAAATGGATGTAACTGTAGAATCATGGATGTAACTGGAGAATCATGTAAATGGAAGTATATCTATGGTTCGGTTCAGTCAATATAGATTGAATAGTTTGAACAGATTGAATATATGAATTCATGTTGAATTGTAATATTGTAGATTGTTGATTGTAGATTGTAGATTGTACTTGAATCATATTCATGTCGGATTATTAATAAGACTCAGTTTGAGTCAGAACAATTATAAAAAAAATTGAAGTCCTGATTGTTTTGATGTTATCGGTAACCGCTGCACATGGGCGGCAGGATTTATATCTTTTTCAAAGACGATTACCGTATTGATAACACCGTTATTAAGTTGTCTACCTTAAATAGGCAAGCACCCACTTCTCCGGCTCCCTGAGGCTCAAGAGATTGGTCCCGCTTAAACCTATATTTACTAGGGTGCTCAGGGTAATTTATAGAACTTGAGGGGGTTTTACGTAAAAATACCTTTGTATAACTTTCAAAATACATCCCAAGTGTTTAGTTATCGTTTTTAGAGTTGTAATAATTGTAGATTTTATATTTGTGACATTTCTAGTGAGAATAACCTAATTTTCATAATATATGGTATTAAATTGTAATATTGCATTTGTATGGGATTCATGGTATTTTAGTGTAAAGTGATTCTTTGATTTGGAAAAGTTGGAATATTTATATTATAACAAAAATAGATATTTTGATATTACATATATATTTTTATAAAAAATAATTTTTAATATATATTATAATTCTAGAAATCTCATTTTCTTAAGATTTTCGTATTTTAAATTTTTCGAGACCGAATGCTCCTTGCGGAGGTCTGTATCTCGCACTACTAAACCCGAGGATGTGCGATAATCCGCACCATCCCAATCGGATTCCCCAAATGGGTTGCAGCGGCGCTTTGCAAAGATTTGTTTAAAAATACTAAATCTTGTAAAAATGGTTTTATTAGTAAGGGTATTTATTTGTAAAGGTTCGTTTCCCGTATTCTATATTCCCAAAAAGTATTGTGCTATATTTCATATGAGTGTTGTGAGGAGGTAGGTCATTACCTCGTGATCTACTTAAAGGTATAGCAAGTTTGTGATGATTTAATGTAAAAGTAAACTACATGGTATTTTAGTGAAAGAAATACGATAGAAATTGAAATAGACATCCTTTTGATATGAAACTTGTTCATTATAAATTGTTAATGTTTAATAGTCAACATGTAATGGTTTAATAGGGTTGTGTTTAAGAAAAGTGGAATTTTTAGAAAGAATCGAATCGGAAATCGGTTTGACTCCGATTCCGTCGGGTTTTATTAAAAGATGTTTTTAGAGTAACAAAGGGGAGAGGGAGGTGGGACTTACGGGTTTAGCTTAAAGAGGAGAGGGAGAGGGAGTGGACATAGCTTCCGGTGCGTCGTTTCGTCGCCAGGATCTCCTAGGGTTGTCGCCGGAAAAATCGCCAGAGCTTCGCTTTTCGCTTCTTCCAAAGTACACTAGGGTTCTAGGAAATTTCTTGAGAGTTTGCTCAGAATTTTGGAGTGAGCGGGTAGTGTGTATGGGTTGTATTTATAGGGTTAGGCTAATGTTAGGGTAAATGAAAGGTTTAATTGAAAAAATATAATAAAATGTAATAAAATAGAGTAATTGAGGTTTTAAGAAGGCTCTGTTACTGGTCTAGGTATTTAAAGTGTGCAGGTGTACAGAGAATCCCAAAAGACACACTTCTCCTGTTGGTGACTCGCCGGAATCGGCTACTCCGGCCGGCGACGGCGGCCCGAGTCGACCCGTCCGCCAGCCTAGTTGGCCGATCCGGGCCGAGTCCGGTGGCTGGAATCCCCCCCGACGGTCCATTAACCCTTGGCACAGTTACTTTTCAGGGTGTTGTGGAGGGTTTTTGTGAGATATGCACGTGTAAACTCTTGGTATTCGAAAAATTCAAAATAAAACAATATTAAAAATAATGTGGGGTATGGGATTTGAACTCTGGTGCTTTGGTTCAGCAGTGCAAGGACTTACCAATGAGCTACAAGCTCCTTCTTGTAATTAATTAGCAAAACAAATATTTATGGTACTCACAGAAATGTAATTACTCCAAGTATACATCAACTTTTAAGCAAATTTTTTGTACACTAAAAATGGAGTTGTTACAGTCTACCCTCCTTACAAAAATTTCGTCCTCAAAATTTATAATTTTTATTTGAGAACTAGTTTACAAAGATGTGAAGATATCTTGCACGCATTGCCTCAAGCAGAACCTTTTGCTCATTGGATGGAGCAGAAATGGCAGGTGTGATTGGTAGTGGAGGTGGGGTGTTGTTGAAGTTGGTGCTGGTGTTGTTTGGAGAATCCATAACCTTGAAGAAAAATTTGGGTTAGGACATATTCAAAGTACTTGAAATGATAATATTCAAGAAGTATGAATTGTGAAGAATGTTTTAGTTGTTGGTTCTTGTTTTATATTGCTTAGGTTGTTCACGCAGAACAGAACTACATGGTAGTGTTCCATACAGCTCTGACCTGCATGGGCCACCAACAAAACCTGTCATGCCCCACTTCCTAGTATACGGGCAAAGGACGCGACGATGCCACTACATATTTATTGTGAAGTAAATACGCTAAGCATATCTAAGCAATATAAATGTAAATGCACAAGAGACAAGATATAATAAAACAACAACTTTATTTATTCACATTCTTTTTACAATACATGGAAAAGTAAATACATGGAATAAAGCGATGCTTAAACAGTGGTATAACAGAAATGTAAAGTACTGAAAAGAAATGTGTATAATTAACTAAAGATCTGGGTCTTCAATGAAGCGGTCCAAGTCTTCACTAGTGGGCTCGATCTCCGGAGTGTCCAGATCACCCGACGACATTCAAAGAAGAAAGAAAGAGAATGTCGTCAGCGAACAAATCGCTCGGAGGGAGAAATAGAATAGACAGAAAGAGAATGTATATTTTAAAGTTGTATTATATTGTTATAATGTTGTATTTAGTATTAACGCTGTTATTTGTAGCTTGGTACAGAAGGATGCCGGTGTATACGAGAGGAGTCTTTATATGCCAGAGACTAGAGGCAAGTGTAGTACAAGGAACCGTTTATGCCACAGTACAACATCGACTGGATTCAGGTTAGGTGTATTAAATCTTACTGTCTCGTGCCACTTCTAAGACCTTCCGTACCAATCTACCTCTTAAACCCCGAGATGTCTTATTGTATAGTTGTATTGTATTGTCTTGTATTGTAAACTGTATAGATTGTATAATTGGGTGACTTACCGAAATCATGATATCAGTAAATGGATGTAACTAAAGAATCATGGATGTAACTGGAGAATCATGTAAATGGAAGTATATCCATGGTTCGGTTCAGTCAATATAGATTGAATAGTTTGAACAGATTGAATATATGAATTCATGTTGAATTGTAATATTGTAGATTGTAGATTGTACTTGAATCATATTCAAGTCGGATTATTAATAAGACTCAGTCTGAGTCAGAACAATTATAAAAGAAATTGAAGTCCTGATTGTTTTGATATTATCGGTAACCGCTGCACATGGGCGGCAGGATTTGTGTCTTTTTCAAAGACGATTACCGTATTGATAACACCGTTGTTAAGTTGTCTACCTTAAATAGGCAAGTACCCACTTCTCTGGTTCTCTGAGGCTCAGGAGATTGGTCCCGCTTAAACCTATATTTACTAGGGTCCTTAGGGTAATTTATTGAACTTGAGGGGGTTTTATGTAAAAATACCTTTGTATAACTTTCAAAATACACTCCAAGTATTTAATTATCGTTTTTAGAGTTGTAATAATTGTAGATTTTATATTTATGACATTCCTAGTGAGAATAACCTAATTTTCATAATATATGGTATTAAATTGTAATATTGCATTTGTATGAGATTCACGGTATTTTAATGTAAAGTGATTCTTTGATTTGGAAAAATTGGAATATTTTTATTATAACAAAAATAGATATTTTGATATTACACATATATTTTTATAAAAATAATTTTTAATATATATTACAATTCTAGAAATCTCATTTTCTTAAGATTTTCGTATTTTAAATCTTTCGAGCCCGAATGCTCATTGCGGAGGTCTGTATCTTGCACTACTAAGCCCAAGGATGTGCGATAATCTGCACCATCCTGACCGGGTTCCCCAAATGGGTTGTAGCGGCGCTTTGCAAAGATTTGTTTAAAAATACTAAATCTTGTAAAAATGGTTTTATTAGTAAGGGTATTTATTTGTAAAGGTTCATTTCCCGTATTCTATATTCTAAAAAAATATTGTGCTAAAGTTTGTGATGATTTAATGTAAAAGTAAACTACATGGTATTTTAGTGAAAGAAATACGATAGAAATTGAAATAGACATCCTTTTGATATGAAACTTGTTCATTATGAATTGTTAATGTTTAATAGTCAACATGTAATGGTTTAATAAGGTTGTGTTTAAGAAAAGTGGGATTTTTAGAAAGAACCGAATCGGAAATCGGTTTGACTCCGATTCCGTCGGGTTTTATTAAAAGATGTTTTTAGAGTAGCAAAGGAGAGAGGGAGGTGGGACTTACGGGTTTAGCTTAAAGAGGAGAGGGAGAGGGAGTGGACGTAGCTTCCGGTGCGTCGTTTCGTCGCCGGGATCTTCTTGGGTTGTCGCCGGAAAAATCGCCGGAGCTTCGCCTTTCGCTTCTTCCAAAGTACACTAGGGTTCTAGGAAATTTCTTGAGAGTTTGCTCAGAATTTTGGAGTGAGGGGGTAGTGAGTAGGGGTTGTATTTATAGGGTTAGGCTAGGGTTAGGGTAAATGAAAGGTTTAATTGAAAAAATGTAATAAAATAGAGTAATTGAGGTTTTAAGAAGGCTCTGTTACTGGTCTAGGTATTTAAAGTGTGCAGGTGTACAGAGAATCCCAAAAGACACACTTCTCCTGTTGGTGACTCGCCGGAATCGGCTACTCCGGCCGGTGGCGGCGGCCCGAGTCGGCCGGTCCGCCGGCCGAGTTGGCCGATCCGGGCCGAGTCCGGTGGCCGGAATCCCCCCCGACGGTCCATTAACCCTCTGGCACAGTTACTTTTCAGGGTGTAGTGGGGTTTTTGTGAGATATGCACGTGTAAACTCTTGGTATTCTAAAAATTCAAACTAAAACAATATTAAAAATAATGTGGGGTATGGGATATGAACTCTGGTGCTTTGGTTCAGCAGTGCAAGGTCTTACCAATGAGCTATAAGTTCCTTCTTGTAATTAATTAGCAAAACAAATATTTATGGTACTCACAGAAATGTAATTACTCCAAGTATACATCAACTTTTAAGCAATTTTTTTGTACACTAAAAATGGAGTTGTTACAAAAACACCCTACAGATTCTGGCACGTCCGGTGGGACCTTTTCTTTCCTCCCATATTTCGGGTTAAACGATCATACGAACTCAATCAACATATATATCGATTGCCCGTACTGAAGTCATTTTTTTGTGTACAGGTTAACAGCTTTCAGTCACAATCTCGAACTCAGCAATCATGTCTCCCAAGACGTGCTTCGTTTCTGACGCGACTCCGATTCCCTACATGGTCAAGATCAATGCCCGCGTTGTTCTCCGTGCAAGGCTCAGCCGGCAATGGGAGGAGTCACCCTATTAATTTGGTTCCGTCATCATCTACCCTGCCGGAAGCGCTCATCTGGCAAAAATCCCGGCAAACCAGGTGGCCAAACCGGTCTCAAGGGCCAAGAGGCCGAACGTTGTGATCGTTAAGGCAACACAACCCAAACTTAAGACGGTGTCCGAATGACTCTTTGGTGCTCCAGCCGGGAGTAAGAATTCCGGTACAAAGGGCATCATCAAACGTTGCGGACGAGCTCAGGCGACGACTCCAACAAGTGCACAATCAGACGTATCTCCAAATTCCTTCATCGCCCGATCTACGTCAGCTTCCCGAAGAGACGTAGCCAGCCAAGTACTCAAAACAGAAAGGTTAAGATAGAAGCGGCTCAGCTATCGAGCCAATAAGAGGGCCAGGACTACGGCTAAATGGAATCTTGTGAGGTTCCAAGAGCAGCGTCACCCCGCGACGACGGCTGAGTCGTCCGTAAAAGTCAGCAATTCTTTCGAACCTCTGAAGTGGGTTCGAAAAACGCAATGACCGCCAGTATTAGGAAGAAAGCTGTCTGAATAATGCTACAAAGAGACGTATTCCAGCCTCAACAGAGTAAACATGACACCATCTCTTCAAGAGTCTCTCAGGCACTCTGTGCCGCACGAAAACAGTGGGGCAAAACAAAAAGGAAGCACCGGCACCATTCAAGAACCCGGTTAGGCCAGCGGCCTTCAGTCGATTGCCTGTTATCGAAAAAAGGGCCACGATATCAGTCCGCTAAATCGGCTTTCAATAATGAAAAGACGGCTGGATATGTTATCCATACGGTCTATATGGCGGGCGCGTGTCCCAGCGATAACTTGCACAACAAAAGCAAGGATGGGGCCACCGCATCCTAAGCCCAATCTGGCTTGAATGTGATTGCCGTTTCCCAAGACCAGCCGCCTCTGCTGGACGATGAAAACCCTCTCAATGAGACCGATAGTAGAAAGACCCCTCAGTCTATGTGGAGTCAAGCTCAGACAGCGAGAAAGAGCCGACTTTGTTGGGATCAAAAGTTTCACCCCGATCGACCAAGTCAAAACCAAGGTCAACCCTAAGTCAAGTAGGTCCAAGCCCAAGCTAAGTAGGCCCAAGCACAAGTCAAGACCAAGTATGGAAGAGGCCGTCTCCATACCAAAAGGGATGCAATAAATTAGTCTAAATGTAATTTTTAGAAATAAATGTATGTAAAATGGGCAAAAAGCCAAAATTTTGTAAACCCCATGGCTTATGTGTAAAAGGAAATAAGCACATAAGGCATGGGGTGGCACAAGTGCCATTTGGCAAAGCCCAAGGGGCTATATGTAAAGTGTGTAGCTTATAAATGCAACATGATGAAAAATCAAAGGACAACTTTTTCTCTCTCTCAAAAAATTAGGGTTCTGTGTCTCCTTCTCCTTCCTCAAGGCTCTAAACCTTCTTCCTTTTTCTTAACTTAAATCAAGAGTTTCACTCTTCTTTTCCCAAAAAGGAATAGTTTTTCACCATGAAACCCCCAAAGGGGAGCTCAGATCTCCAATCAGATCTCTAAAATGGGAGATTTTTAAGTCTCACCCCTCCTTTCCCCCTAATATCCAGCCAACAGAGAGGAGGAAGAAGGATACCCATCTCCAAGAATCCTACTTTGGGAAGATCCAGGGCTCAAGGGAGAAGAAAGGAGTCCCCTTTCATCAGCTCCAAAAATCTCTTAGGAGTTTAACTCCACAAAAATAATAATAATAATAATAATAATAATAATAATAAATTAGGAGTTTAACTCCAAAAGTCAATTGGGAGTACAACTCCCAGTATAGAGGGCTAAGCCCCCTTTTTTCCAGCTGGCGCCCAGCGCCTGCGTTCCAAGCACATGAGGCGCTGGCGCCCTGCGCCCGCATGCCAAGCACGTGAGGAGCCCGGCGCTCGCGTGCCAAGCACGTGAGGCACTGGCGCTCACGAGTCCTTTGGACGCTATTTCCACTTCTTTTTATATATACACACACTCCACAATATTGTCCCCGTTAGAAAAAAATTTCTAACGGGGCACTGCCCCGCACCCCGCAAGGGGGCTGCTAGCCCCCTTGACCCCCAGCCCGCTATCCGGGTAGCAGGACCCTCGTAAACTATGCGAGGCCCCCGATATACCTAAACTCCTTCAAAACACAATACATACACACTGCACATTGAGTTCGCATGACCAGTTTGACCCGTCAATCAGAGGTTCCCTCGCTCCAAAGGCGAGGGGTATTTAACAACAGCTTAGTCCGCGGCTGCCGGAGATTCGGATCCCCACAATCAATAAACCCCCGCCTACCCTAGGCAAGGAAAACCTGTAGTACGCCTGACAAGCGACGCGTATTCCCATCTCAATGGGGTGACAAAAAAACCCTACAGACTTTGGCACGCCCGGTGGGACTTTATCTCTCCTCCCATATTTCGGGTTAAACGTTCATGCGAACTCAATCAACATATATATCGATTGCCTGTACTAAAGTCATTTTTTTGTGTGTACAGGTTAACAAGTTTTCGGTCACAATCTCGAACTTAGCAATCATGTCTCCAAAGACGAGCTTCATTTCCGATGCGACTCCGATCCAGTACGTGGTCAAGATCAATGCCTGCGTGGTTCTCCCTACAAGTCTCAGCCGGCAATGGGATGAGCCACCATGTTAATTTGGTTCCTTTATCATCTACCCTGCCAGAAGTGCTCATCTGGTGGAGGTCACGGCAAACCAGGTGGCCAAACCGGTCTCAAGGGGTAAGAAGCCAAACGTTGTGATCGCCAAGGCACCACAACCCAAACATAAAACGATGTCCGAACGACTCTCTGGTGCTCTAGCTAGAGGCAAGACTATAAGAACAAAGGGCATCATCAAACATCGCAGACAAGCACAGGCGACGCCTCTGACAATTGCACAATCAGGCGTATCTCTAAATCCCTCTATCGCTCGGTCTACGGCGACTCTCCGAAGAGCCGAAGCCTGCCAAGTGCTCAAATCAGAAAAGTTAAGGTAGAAGAGGCTCAGGTATCGATCCAACAACAGGGCCAGGACTCTGGCCAAGTGGAATCTTGTGAGGTTCCAAGAGCAGGGTTACCCCGTGACGACGGCTGAGTTGGCCGTAAAAGCCAGCAATTCCTTCGAACCTCTGAAGTGGGTTCAGAAAAATGCCATGATCGCCAGAATCAAGAAGAAAACAGTTCGAATGATATTACAAAGAGACGTGTCTCAGCCCCAACAGAGAAAGCATAACACCATCTCTTCAAGAGTCTATCAGGCGCTCTGTGCCGCCTAAAAACAGTGGGGCAAAGCCAAAAAGGAAGCGCCAACACTATTCAAGAACCCGGTCAGGCCAGCCGCCTTTAGTCGACTGCCCATTACAGAAAAAGAGGGGCCCCGACAGCGGTCCACGAAATCAGCTACCAATAATGAAATGACAGCCGGATATGTTATCCACACTGTCTATATGGCGGGCACGCGCCCCAGAGACAACCTCCGCAGCAAAAGCAAGGATGGGGCCACCACATCCCAAGCCCAATCTGGCTTGAATGTGGTTGTCGCTTTCCAAGATCAGCCACCTCCTCTGGACGATGAAAACCCTCTTGATGAGGCCGATAGGAAGAAGGACCCCTCAGTCCATGTGGAATCAAGCTCGGACAGTGAAGAAGAACCGACTTTCCGTCCCAGGACCGCAGAGCAAGAGCTGCTTCAAGAGTTTCGAAAACAGCTTAGGAGCAAAAATAATGAAATGGCAAAGCTTTACTCCAAAATCGACGACCTGACGAATGTTGTAATGTAGCTCACGGCTCAAATTGCTCGAGCGCCTTCCAATCAGGCACATGTCTCTACTCGTGAGCCAGGTTATGACAACCCGAAGCAACTGATGCATGTCCCCTTAGGTCCAAGATTGGGTGAGCCGCACGAAATCCGGCCACATTCCGCTTCTGGGGACGCCTTGCCCTAGATAGCACTATCCCACTAACACAAGATCAGATAATAGATTTGGTCACCAGCAAGGTTAAAACATTGGTGGCCGAAGCCGAAGCTCATAAAGAAATTGGCAGCAGTTGGCGGCTATATCCCGCACGGTACGATCTGATCGAGTTCCCTAGCGGCTACGCCATTCCTAAGTTCGGATGATTTGACGGGACAGGAAACGCAAATCAGCATGTCGCCCACTTTAAAGTGTCGTGCAAAAATACAAGGGGCAATGATGCGCTCCTTCTTCGTCAGTTTGTCAATAGCCTGTCTGGTGTCGCTTTCGACTGGTACACAAGCATACCAGACAGGTCCGTCACTACTTTCGCCCAAATGGAGTCTCTGTTTCGGCAAAGATTTATGAGTGTTAGTGACAAAATCTCCATCGCTGACCTCGTGAGAACCAAGCCGGGGAAAAACGAAAGCAACACGGACTTTATTGCCCGATGGCGCAACCTCACTGTCAAGTGCGAACCACCGCTAGAGCAGGACCAGTCCGTCAGCCTCCCTATTGGGAACCTCAGCAATTGGATGGTCCCGTTCTTGTGTACAGCAGATCTCAAGACGTTTCAGGAGCTGACCAAGAAAGTCCAAATGCTGGAACGCTCGATGCAAAAGTCTACCCCAGACTCTCAAAGAGACAAGACTTGGAAGAGCAAGAGGGATGACAACTGTAGAAGCGGGAATTCTAGCAATACCAATGTCTTCAATGCGTCCGATAATGAAGACAAGTGAAAGGCAGGCGAATCCAAAACCAACCGGTTTCAAAAGCCAGTGCTGGGAGGAGAAGGGCCTTCCCTAGAGAAGAAAAAGAACAAGGTTTACTCTTTCAGAAGGGATAAGGTCTGCAAGATATTCAAAGATGCCTTGAACAACGGTCTACAATTTCCAGAGTCGAAAAGACCTCACGAAGCAAAAATGACCGACAATCCTCTATATTGCCCGTACCACCGAGTAGTGAGCCATGCGATCAAGGATTTCTATATTTTCAAAGACTGGGTTGAGAAGCAGTACAAGACTGGGGAGATCAAGTTGTCCAAGAGTGTGTTGGTGAACAATCAAGCTGCAACCACCAACTTCATACAGACACAAGCTGAAGACTTCTGGGAGCAGACAGCCGAACCCGCTACCTTGAAGAATGAAACTGACTCACCGCAGCCTCTATAGAGCATGCACATGTCTAAAAAGATGAAGAAGATACTAAAGCTACTTCAGAAAGAGCCCAGAACGGAATAGGAATGGCAGAAGGAGCCCACCGTTCCAGCTACTAATTTGGCTCAATCATGCTCAAAATCCAAAAAGCTCAAGAAGAAGAAAAGTGCAGCTCGACGGGAAAAAGAGTTTGCAGGGAAATCGACCATTCAAAAATATATCGATTCCCTCGAAGACTATGAACAAAAGGAAAGAACTCTAATTCAATTGAAGGATATCTTCCCGGTAGAAGCAGCTGAGATTCTGGAGGAGCTAGAAGAAGACTCCAATGAAGAGATCTCTATAGTGACCTGCTATGCCATCCATCTTGGCAGCGACTCTGAGGAGGAGCTCTGTTTTCCTGAAGAGGATGAGGAGCTCGTCCCAAAGGCCAACCAAATCCAGCTCAGAAGTGGCATGGCTCTACTGCCAAATCAGGGCAACGCCCCAAAAGGGAAAGAGAAACAAGTCGCTAATGAAGAAGATGGCGGAGAGCCGGCTCATGAAAATTTGAGTCCTTCCTCGGTGGACTATAATGTCTTGGCTTATCTCCGAAAGCTTCCGTCTCTCCTGAGCATCTATATTGCCTTGGTCCTATCTAAGGAGCTTAGAGATGTTCTCATTCACGCTCTACAAAACCCCAAGCGGTACCAGGCTCGCTTTGCAGAAATTGATATGAAAGAAGCCCAATACACTCTGCATACGGCCGCGGTCACATTTAAAGATGAAGACCTGTTACTAGGAATAGCTGAACACAACCGACCGCTTTATGTGACAGGGTACAATGACGGAGACCGGATTAATCGCATATTAATTGATCTAGGGTCCTCAGTGAACATCATGAACTCGCGAACTCTGAAGAGCTTGTCAATGGACGTCTGACACCTGTCAAGGGCAAGGATTGCCATTCAAGGCTTAAATCAAAATTGCTAGCAAGTTCTGGGATCCATAGCTCTGCCGATCAGGTTCAGAAACCTACAAACTGAAGCCAAGATATACATGATCGACGCCGAAACGTCCTATAAGATTCTCCTAGGAAGGCCGTGGCTTCACGATAACGGCATCGTTCCATCAACTCTCTATCAGTGCATAAAGTATACCAAAAATGGAGAAGAAAGACGCATTGATGGAGAAATCCAGCCGTTCGGTGTGCATGAAGTCCGATATGAAGATTCTCGGTACTTTGTGAACCTCCAAAGTGCTGAGCCACAGCTGACCAAAGACAAAACGACCCCGAAACTCAAATGCAAATCTGAGCCGGCTGTCACTTTCAAAAGCAAAAACTCCTAAGTGCGTCCGCATTTCGGCAGTGACACTGATGAGTCCGACGTTGGAAGTCCGTTCGTCCATAAAAACCGCCCTCATATTGGTAGCGATACGGACGAGTCTGATATCGAAGGCCCACCCGACAGCAAAATTCGCCTTCGTTTAGGAAGCGACACTGAAGAATCAGAAGATGATGATCCGTCTTGCAACAGCTGTGCAGATCGGGCTCTCGTGCAAAAAGCGAAGCTAAGAGAGACCTTCGAAGTTACGGAAGGGTCCCTAGCCATCACAAGGGTGCCGGAGTAGATGTGCAAAGTGCTCGACGCATTATCAGTCTCCACCGTGGACCAGCTAAAAACCTTCTACGTTCTCGGAAGAAAGAGTGGGCAGAAGGGCATCCTATTTTATAGGTCAAATCCTGTCATACACCCGGACAATTTGTCTGTCACGTGCCTTCCCTATGAAAGAAGCATAAGAGCCGTCCCAAACCCCAGATATTATGCGCCCGATATACAGGAATATTTTAAAAAGTGCGGATGTCAGTTATATCAAACAGACTCTGAAGCGAAGTTTTATGAGGGCCTGTGGCACCCGTCTCAGGTCCGAGCACTCATCGATGGACGAATCCCAGATAGACGGGGCATAGGTTTCATTCAACTTGATAACAAGGCATGTTACATGATTCATATTGGTGAAGCCAGCAAAGAGTCAAATGATGAAAACGAGCTAGTTGAGCCAGAAGAAGCCTCTCAAGAGTTCAAAGATGGCGGGCAAGCAACCTTCGACGAGCTAACCGTGGTTGATTTGGGAACTCCCGATAATCCAAGACCGGCCTACATCAGCTCACTCTTGTCAGAGGAAATGAAAGAGCAGATAGTCGCCCTGCGGCATGAGTTCGCCGACTGCTTCACTTGGACATACAAAGAAATGCCTGGCCTTTCCTCTGAAGTGGCCGTGCATAAGCTGGCTATATCTCCTGATGCTAAGCCAGTCAAACAAGCTCCTCGAAGAATGAGAAGGGAACTAGAAGAAAAGGTCATCGAGGAAACCAAGAAACTCATCGATGCCGGCTTCATCAGGGAAGAGAAATACGCGGACCGGATCTCGTGCATCATCCCAGTGAAAAAGAAGAACGGGTAGATACGAGTTTGCGTCAATTTCAGGGATCTCAATAAGGCATGCCCTAAAGACAATTTCTCGCTTCCGGTCATGGAAATGATGGTCGACGATACCTCAAATTACGAGCTGTTCACTTTCATGGATGCTTCGTCTGGATATAATCAGATCAAGATGTCGCCCGAGGATGAGAAATACACAGCATTCCGAACCCTGATCGGAATATACTGCTACAAGGTGATGCCGTTCGGACTGAAGAAAGAAAGTGCCACATATCAAAGGGCAATGACCAAAATCTTTGATGACTTAATCCATAAAGTCGTCGAATGTTATGTTGATGATTTGGTCGTTATGACCGAAGCCAAGGTCGATCACATCCAAGATCTCAGAACCGTTTTCACCCGATTAAGGGAATACAATCTAAAGATGAATTCTCTGAAGTGCGCTTTTGGTGTGTCTTCGGGAAAATTCTTGGGTTTCATAGTTCGACATCGGGGGATCGAAATCGACCCATCAAAGATAAAGGCCATCATAGAGATGCCTTCTTTAAAGAATCTGACGCAGTTATGATCCTTGCAAGGCAAAATCGCTTACATACGAAGGTTCATCTCGAACCTATCGGGAAGATGTCGGCCTTTCTCAAAGCTCATGAAGAAGGGAGCTCCTTTTGTCTGGGACGTCAAATGTCAAGAAGCGTTCGAAAATATCAAACAGTATCTGTTGCACCCTCCAGTGCTTGCTGCTCCTATTCTAAATAAACCGTTGATTCTCTATACTGCCACGTTAGATGAGTCACTCGGTGCGCTCCTTGCCCAGAACAATGAGGAGGGAAAAGAGAATGCCCTCTACTACCTCAGTCAAACGTTAGTCGGGATGGAACATAACCATTCCCCGATCGAAAAGCAGTGCCTGGCCCTGATATTTGCCGTGAAAAAGCTAAGACACTTGTTCCCCTCTGAACGGCGGCCGAGACGTTAGGACGTCTGGTGCCTGAGGTTCGGGGCAGATGCTATTTGGTTTTACCCGTCTACCTCTCCGAAGATGCCAAGTTGATTTATGGCACCGTCTATCGAAGGTTTAGACGAATGCGGCCGATGTAGCAGACTTTGTCAGATTCCCCCTCGCTTGAGGGGTTTTTGATTGTGGGGACGCTCTTCCCTGCAGGCGCAAGCCCCTGCAGTTAATTACGCTACCGCATCGCAGTAGCCACTTTCTCCTTTTCCAGAATTTCACTTCGTGTCGCGTGTGTTTGTTTTGTTTGTGGTTGCCCGTGGATTGTATACGGAGACTGAGTAATGCCGTCGCCCGTAGGACGTGGATTAGTCCAAATCCGTATTTACTTAGATTTGGATTTGATGTTTTAGTTTAAGGATGCGTTAGCCTCGTTGAGGCTAAGATCAACTTAAACGTGACTCATTTAATATATGGCTGTCGGGACTCGTCACCTCTCTAACGTCGTTGAAGGATTACAATGACAGGTGTCAGAGGAGTTCGGAGATGTACCCTCTAACCGAAGTTGATTTAGGGTTTTATATTTCATTTGAATGTTTAAGGATACGTTAGCCGTGATTGGGGCTAAGATCAACTTAAACGGGACCGTTTAGATCCGGCAAAAGAGCATTTGGAGGCTTTATTGTTCCAGTTTAGGGAGATTCGTAGTCCAATTTGGGACTAAAGTCTGTTTGGAGGATACGTTAACCATTTTTGAGGCTAAGATCGACTCAAACGTTTGTTAAGGATACGTTAGTCCAGTTTGAGACTAAGGTCAACTTAACGGGGCCATTTAGGTCCAACAAAAGAGCATTTGGGCTCTATTGTGCCAGTTTAGGGACGTGGTGGTCCGTATTCCAGTTTAGGGACGTGGTGGTCCAATGTTAGTTTAGGGACGTCTCGGTCCGACATTAGTTTAGGGACGTCTCGGTCCGATATTAGTTTAAGGACATCTCGGTCCAATATTAGTTTAGGGACGTTCCGGTCCGATATTAGTTTAAGGACGTTTCGGTCCAATATTAGTTTAGGGACGTCTCGGTCCGATATTAGTTTAAGGACATCTCGGTCCAATATTGATGTGTGGTCGTTGGGACCCGTCACCTCTTTGACGTCGTTGAGGAATTACAACGATGGATGTCAAAGGAGTTCGGAGATGTACCCTCGAACCGGATGTAAATTGATTTAGGAGAGTCATTTTGCTCAGTCAATTTAATTTAAGGACTTATGGCCACAATTGGGCTAAGTCCAGTTAAAAATGTCCAATATTTTATTTGCATTTGTTTTTATTTTTATTTGGGCTTTGCCCAGAAAAGATGCGGGGCATCAATTTGTTTTGGGCTCTGCCCTTTATAAATGATGCAGAGCATCAATTTATTTGGGCTCTGCCCTTTTATTTCCTTACAATTTATTTTGGCCTGTCAGGTCATTTTGATTTGGGCCTAGCCCTTTAATTAATGCATTGCATTTGTGCAAAACACTGTTAATTTGAGGATGTTTTAGATTCAAGAACCGATGGTTCATAAAACAAGTGCAAAGCACTATTTGATTTAGATCTAAGAAAGAAAAGAAAGTTTTTTCTTGTTTTTTTCTTATCTCAGAGAACCAAAGGTTCATGAAAGTGCAAAGCACTATTAATTTAATAACCTTTTAGGTTCAAGAACCGATGGTTCATAAAACAAGTGCAAGGCACTATTGAATTTAGATTTAAAAAAAATAACAAGTTTTTTCTTGTTTTTCTTATCTCAGAGAACCAAAGGTTCATGAAAGTGCAAAGCACTATTAATTTAATAACCTTTTAGATTCAAGAACCGATGGTTCATAAAACAAGTGTAAGGCACTATTTTATTTATTTATTTATTTATCGTTGAAGATCTATGATCTTGTTCATAAGAAAATTTTCTCTTCTTTAAAAGGTTTTTACCTTTTTTTTTATTCTTCAAGAGTTCTCTTCTCTTTTTGTTTAGAAAGATCTTGATGCCTTTGAATTGAGGTCTAGGGTCCTTTTTATAGTGCCCATAAATTAGTTAAAGATTGTTAAAGAGATCATTCTCTGAGTGATTTGGGGAATTTTCCCCACCGTCGGATCTTTAATCCAAAGGTCTCTGTTTTACAGAAGAAATCTTCTTGTTTTAACAAAAAACAGAAAAGATTTTCTTAAATCTTCATTCTGTTTTTACGCAACTCCCCAGCGCCTGACACGTGTTGCGCAGTTGCGCAACTGCGCAGACACGTGTCGCGCAATAATTTTTTTTTTATTTTTATTATTTATTATTATTATTTTTTTTTATTTTTTTTTATTTTTTTTATTTTTTTTACTGCGCAGCGCGCTGCGCAGCGCGCAGTTGCGCGCACTGCGCAGCGCGCACTGTGCAGCGCAGTTCAGTTTTTTTTTCTTCTTCTTCTTTTCTTTTCTTTTCTTCCTATTCTACAGAGCTTTGCTCTTATAGAGTACGCTACTTCATTTATTTTAACTTTAATTTTCTTTTTAATTTTCAAGACAGAGCTTTGCTCTGATTGGAGAAAAACAGAAGTATTGCTTTTTTTCCCACCTTGGAATTTAAACAGAGCTTTGCTCTGATTGAGGTAAACAAATGCCCCCCCACCGTTGCGCTTACGTGGCCTCCTAACGTGAGCGCAGCGGTGGCAAACTCCAAACCGTCGTGCCATCCCTTGCTAGCTGATAGGGCACTTGATACTTATAAATAGGACCTTTGGTCCCTTAGATGATTCTCATCTCTAAAATTTTACTTTCAGAACTCAGAGCCCTGCTCTTTATTTTCAAGAATTCTAAGAGTTGAATTCTTAAAACTTTTAGGTGAAAATTTTAATTTGGATTAAATTAAATTAAATTAATTTTCATTGATAGAGCCTTGCTCTCAATAGATCCCTGATCTAAAGGAAACCTATTTAGGGTTTCACTTAGTAGAGCTTTGCTCTACAGGTCTTAAAGGGATCTAAAGAGAACTAAAGGAGACCCTACTAGGGTTCCATAGAGCTCTGCTCTCTGAAAGATTTTCCCTAGATTTTCTTAATTCATTAATGGAGCTTTGCTCCTCCTAAATCATATAGAAGTACTCTTAAGAATTCTTCATGGATCTTGGAACTTAAAAATGGCATTTTATTCCTCAGTGCATTATATCGTTTTATTTAATCAGTCTTCCTGATAATTCTGTTGATTCTCTTTCACAGGAACAATGAACGCCCACATGTACGCTCTTAACGAGATCATCTCTCATGAGGACATCCGCCGACTTGGCCGCTCTCAAAATCAGGAGTTCACAAACGAAGAGTGTGCTGAAATAATGAGTCGCTTCGACGCATGCAATGGTCCACTGCTTCCCCGCCGTTCCTCTCTTCTTAAACTTATCGTGGGAGCTATCTGGGAAGCGCTTCCCCTATTCTGTTCCGGCGTGTCGCTTAGGGCGTTGGATGTCGCTGAGGACAAGGTGCACTCTGTGTACCTATCGAATTTTATCTCGAAGAGACGGCGAGACAGTCTTATCGACCTCTTGCACAAGGTCTTTCAACAGTCTGCCATACTCGCTGCTTATCGGAGGGTGGAAGACATCGGAAGGGACCCTGATGCTTGTGCTCGCGAAAGGAAGCACACTAGGATGGTCCGCGAGGCTTGGAAAGTCATAGATAGGGTCGCTTTTGAATTCCTCAATTCATGCCCTGGATCTGAGGTTATTCCATTGTAACTTTCATTTATTGTTTTTATGACTGTAAGAACTTCGGGCAATATTAATGAAATTTTTTTTATCCCAGCTTGTCTTTATTATATATCTTTTGTCCTGAGTCTTTTTGCCCATGCATGAATGAATGTGTCTTGAACGCTTGATCAAATGTAAATCGGATGCTCTTTCTGTTGCTTTTCCTCTTTCTCAGCATGTCGTCACAATTAGCAGGTAATAGAGTAAGCTTCTTGATTTCTTCACGAGATAGCGAGGGCTTAGGCCGCAGGTTCAGATCTGCTGCCTAAGACTTTTCAACTCTATGAGCTGTGAGGGTCTCATAGAGACTTTTCTCCCTACGGATCGAGAGGATCTTGTAGGCGGGTTTTTTCTCCTTAGGAATCATGAGGATTCCTAAGTGTGGTTTTCTCTTGTAAGTCGCAAGGATCCTACAAGAGAATTTTTCCCTCTTACGAGTCGAGAGGACTTGTAAGCGGTTGCTTCCCTCCTTGTCGAAGTTCGACGTTGGAGAGTGAGACCCGTGGATGGTATGCAAGAGACCGTTTTGGGCCAACTCGCAAGGTCCCAATGCTTAGGAAACAGGCTTCTTTTATGCCCACTGCCTAAGGCTTTATCTCACGAGTCGAGCCGCCTCGACAATTTTTCACAAGTCGAGACGAATCGAACGTTTCTCGCAAGAACATCTTAACGTCGCATTTAACCTCTGCTCTTTACGACAGAAGTCCATTAAGTTTGGTGGTACTTAGGGTTTTGGCCATCGTACCGTCGCATAAGCTGATATAGTCCTCGATAGGCAATCGTGCTGTTCGAGTAGCCCTGCGACTGCCGTGTCTCTGATCCCTTCGGGGGCTGGACACGACGTCTTCAAGCAATCCTCCTTGGCAGTTTGACCGTCGGAAGAGCAAGCGCTAGGAATTTGCCATGCCGCTTTTTACTTGAGGTTAGGCTCATTTTGGGGAGCCCCGATGAGTCATAACCACTCCGCGCTGGTGTGGGGATGATCTCCGATAGTCTTTCGGGCTTTATATGAGTTGCCGTCAAGACCCTGAAGCTAGGAATTTGGCCTTTGCTTCGTTTGCTGGCATTGCATCTGCTGTATCGGGACGAATGTTGCGGTGGGAACTAGGGATTTTGCCGTGGCTCCGTTTGTTTGATGACGTTGCGTCTGCTGTGTCGAGACGAAGGTTGGGGTGACATCTCGTCTGCTGTATCGAGACGGACGTCGAGGTTGTCTCTAGGTTGCTGGTGAACCGTCGAGGTTTGGAACTAGGGATTTTGCCGTGGCTCCATTCGTTTAATAACGTTGTGTATGCTGTGTCGAGACGAACGTTGGGGTGACATCTCGTCTGCTGTATTGAGACGGACGTCGAGGTGGTGACCATTCTGTGCTGGTGCGAGATGATCTCCGATTGTCTTTCCGGTTTTATGTGAGTTACCGTAAAGACGTTGAAGCTAGGAATGTGGCCTTCGCTTTGTTTGCTTTGTCATGTCTGAATCCCTGCTGGAGGAAGAACGCTGGGGCGACAACTCGTCTGCTGTATCGGAACGAACGTCAAGGTGGTGACCACTCTGTGCTGGTGCGAGATGATCTCCGATTGTCTTTCCGGTTTTATGTGAGTTACTGTAAAGACGTTGAAGCTAGGAATTTGGCCTTCGCTTCGTTTGCTTTGGCGTGTCCGAATCCTGTTGGGGGAAGAACGCTGGGGTTGACATTTCGTCTGCTGTATCGAGACGAACGTCAAGGTGGTGACCACTCTGTGCTGATGCGAGATGATCTCCGATTGTCTTTCCGGTTTTATGTGAGTTACCGTAAAGACGTTGAAGCTAGGAATATGGCCTTCGCTTCATTTGCTTTGTCATGTCTGAATCCCTGTTGGAGGAAGAACGCTGAGGTTGACATTTCGTCTACTGTATCGAGACGAACGTCAAGGAGGTGACCACTTCATGTGAGATGGTCTCCGATTGTCTTTCCGGTTTTATGTGAGTTACCGTAAAGACGTTGAAGCTAGGAATGTGGCCTTCGCTTCGTTTGCTTATACTGCGTCTGGTGTATTGAGACGAATGCTGAGGTGGAGCTGGGATTTTGCTATCACTCCGCTTTGTTTCGACCATGGGGTCTTTTGTTAACTTTGCATGTACACCCTGCTGGGCTGTGAAGGAGTGCCGTTGTTGACATTGCGTCTGTTGTAACGAGACGAATGCTAAGGCGGAGTTGGGATTTTGCCGTTACTCCGCTTTGTTTCGACCGTGAGGTCTTTTGTTGATGTTGCATTTGCCTCCAGCTGGACTGCGGAGGAACGCTGTTGTTGACATTGCGTCTACTGTATCGAGACGAATGCTGAGGTGAAGCTGGGATTTTGCCATCGCTCCGCTTTGTTTCGACCATGAGGTCTTTTGTTAACTTTGCATGTACATCCTGCTGGGCTGCGAAGGAACGCCATTGTTGACATTGCGTCTGTTGTAAGGAGACGAATGCTAAGGTGGAGTTAGGATTTTGCAGTTACTCCGCTTTGTTTCGACCGTGAGGTCTTTTGTTGACGTTGCATCTGCCTCCAGCTGGACTGCGGAGGAACACTGTTGTTGACATTGCGTCTACTGTATCGAGACGAATGCTGAGGTGAAGCTGGGATTTTGCCATCGCTCCGCTTGATGGTGTAACATCTGTGTCCTGTTGGAATGAGGAGGCACACCGTTGTTGGTCTCCAGGCTGTAGACGTGGCCATTGAGGTTTGGAACTAGGGACTTTCTTATGGTTCCGTTTCGTTGCGATTCTGAGGTCAGTTGTTGACGTCATGTCTGCATCTAGTTGGAGTGAGGAGAAACGCCGTTGGTGATCTTTAAGTTATCGATATTGATGTCGAGACCCTGAAGTTAGGGACCTTCCTTTGCTTCATTTGTTGACATCGTGTCTGTAATATTGCGACAAATGTCGAGATGATCTCTAGGTTATCTATGAACCGTCGAGATTTGGCTTCGCTTTCTGGTGGAGCCTGTTGGGAAGGTATTGTTCACTTTTTATCTGTGCCCCTGGATTATATACAGGGATCGATGTGATTTCACCTGTAGGGCAAAAGTTTCATTCTTTCAATTTTTTTTATTCTTTCCGCGATGCTCTATCATTTCAGCTTTTATATCGCGAAGGTCGCGATTGCCCAATCATTTCGGCTATTTTTCGTGGTGCCCAATCATTTCGGCTATTTATTTCATTTTCACTCGTTGCTTTTTATTACGAGTTGCCCAATCATTTCGGCTATTATGCATGCATACATTTTACTTGCTGCTTTTTATTGCAAGTCGCCCCATCATTTCGGCTATTTCGTATGCATGAGCGGCCTACTGGCTTTTCGCTGTAAACCTGAAATTGGACACCGATTTCGGCATCAGCACCGCTGCAACTGGGATATTACCAGAAGCGAATCATCATTTGCCTCTGTCGTTGTCGAACAAAGGAGGCTTAGTGACTAGGGTTAAGGTCCTGTCGACTAAGGCTTTTGACTTCATGAGCCGTAAGGGTCTCACAAAGGTATTTCTCCCTACAAGTCGTGAGGATCTTGTAGGTGTATTTTCTCCTTAGGACTCGTGAGGATTCCTAAGTGTTCGTTTCCTCTGTAAGTCGTAAGGATCTTACATGAGGGTTTTCTCCTCATAAATCGAGAGGATTTACAAGGGTTGTTTACCATGCGAACATATCCCCAGTCACGGATGAGACTTGGCTAGGGAAATGTTTATTCGCGCCCGTGGATTGTATGTAAGGGTCAATATTGAACCGTTTATAGGGCAATATCGGAAATTGTGGGGATTGCTTAAGCACAGATTTAGGTCTCTGTAACTTAAGACTTTCAAATCCTATGAGCCGTGAGGGTCCCATAAGAGATTTCTCCTCGCGAGTCGTGAGGATCTCGCGAGTGTATTTTCTCCCTAGGAATCGTGGGGACCCCTAAGTGTGTTGCTCCCTTGTGAGTCGTAAGGATCTCACGTGGGTGGTTTCTCCTTACAAGGTCGAGAGGACCCTATAAGTGTTCTTTAACGAGGCCGCGCCCTTTCAGGTTTTCACGAACACTCGCCGATAGCCCTACTATTTTTACTCACGGAGCCCTTTCGGGTTTTCATCCATGCCCATTTTGCTTATGGACATACCTTTTTTTTATTCTTTTTATTTTTATTTTTTTTTCTTTTCCTTTTTTTTACGAGGTCGCGCCCTTTCGGGTTTTCACAAACACTCGCTGGTAGCCCTGCTGTTTTTACTCACGGAGCCCCTTCGGGTTTTCATCCGTGCCCATTTTGCTTATGGACATACCGTTTTTTTTATTCTTTTTATTTTTATTTTTTTTCTTTTCTTTTCTTTTTTGTTTTACGAGGTCGCGCCCTTTCGGGTTTTCACGAACACTCACCGGTAGCCCTGCTGTTTTTACTCACGGAGCCCCTTCGGGTTTTCATCCGTGCCCATTTTGCTTGTGGACATACCGTTATTTTTTTTTATTTTTTTTTTTGGCACGTCAGCCTGAAGATGCTGCAGGTTGGGAGTAGTTTAACGACGTTTCGGTCATTTGCAAGTTTTAGGACATTGCGGTCCGCCGTTAGTTTAAGGACGTTTCGGTCCGTTGCTAGTTTAAGGACGTTTCGGTCTGTTATCCAGTTTTAGGACGTAGTGGTCCGTTAGGCTTTCTCTATGAATGAGCATGATGCCCCCGTCGTGTCCATATTTTTCGGAGCATGCGGTTGTGGCGGGTTCACCTTCCAAATTTCGGACAACGCGAACTTACCCTGTTGGTATTGGTCTTCAACCCAGTTCATGAAGACGTAGCAATCCTCGATCAGATGACCTACCGTTTGGTGGTAAGGGCAATAATTAGGATTATTAATATCGCCTGGCCGCAATGGACGTTTTGGGCTCGGCAGATTGATGAGCCTGTCACCCACTGCCAACTCGATCAGTCCCCTTGTTTTATCTTGCGGAAACGAGTAAGGACGTTTCAACTTTTCCTGGAGGGGTTGCCGCTTGTTGCTTTGGAGAGCAACCGGCCTAGGGTCACCTGATTGTTGTTGAGTGCTGGCGACGAGGGCCGTTTTTCTTTTTCCTTTATCCTTTTTGTTCGCTCCTTTGTTTACGGGGCCGAGATTTTTTCCGAGTATCATGCGATTGCACGGCTGAACGTTCTCGCAGCTTCTCAATTCCTTTATTTTTGAAATAGATTCCCCGAGGGAAGAGTTGGGGATAGCTTCTTCGTCAGAGTCGCTTCCAAAGGTGATAATTTGTGATCCCTTGAAGTCGGTTATATGACAGTCGGCGGCGGCTCTTTTGCGCTCATCTATCGCATTTTTCCGATGTCCACAAGCTTCACACTTTGTCCTGTCGAAGTGTCGCTTTTGAACGACATACCCTTGCCACCAACAGTTAAAGGATTCGTAGTCTTCGGTAGGATGTATGATCTTCTGATGATATAAACAGAAGTTAGGGTGCATCTCTACCTCAGAGAAAGAATTTTCTTCAGAGGGCGGTAGCTTCATTCCTACTGATAGAGATTTGTCGAACCGTTTCCTCGTCTTGAATTTGTTTTTACCCGCAGTGTATGGCTTTTGATTTGACAGGAATACCTTGGTTCTTTCCAGTATGGCCATTTCATGCTCTTGATTGGCTTTTGCTTTCAGACGAATTTCATTTAGGAAAGCATCGATCCACTTGTCTGACGGCCGCGGAATTTCTGTTTCAGGGTTCGCCGTTGATTTCTCAGCGCAAGGATCCTCCTCCTCATCCGTCAGTGAATGAGAAATCACATGACAAGCCGCTACGTAGTCTTCGGATTCATCCGATAAGTTTTCTCCATCGTTTTCATCTTCGACGAAAGAACAAGTTGCCCCCGGCGTGTCCGTCTTCTTTGGAGAGTGTGGCTGTGGTGGGTTTACCTTCCAGCTTTCAGACATCGCGAACTTGCCTTGCAGGTATTGATCCTCGATCCATCCCTTAAAGACAAAACAATCCTCAATCGGGTGACTTACCGTTTGGTGGTAAGGGCAATAATTGGGATTATTAAGATCGCCTGGCTGCGACAGACGCTTTGGACTCGGCAGATTGATGAGTCTGTTACGCACTGCCAGCTCAAACAGTCTTCTCGTTTTATTCTGAGGAAACGAGTAATGACGTCCTAGCCTCTCTTCGAGGGATGGGCGTGGACGCACGTTGTTTTGGCGAGCGACCGGCTTTGAGTTGCTCGACTGTTGCTGAGCGTTGGCGACGATGATCGCTTTTCCTTTCTCATTTCGGGGATCGGGTCTTGGAGGAGACGGTCTATGGCCATCTGGTCCATTTGGGCTAATTTGTCGATCAAGGCCTGGAAGGTGGTCGGCCTGAAGAACATCATGAATTGCGAGATGGTCGCTTGCGGATCGAGAGTGCCCACAAACATGCCTACCGCAGGTGCCTCTTCTATGCGTTGTTCGCATTTCGACCATAGGTTTCGCCATCGTGTTGCGTATTGGACCCACGTTTCGCCGGGCCTTATGCTGGCATTTATCAGTGCTGTAATCGGGGTGCGTTCACTAGCACTTGCGAATCTTTGTGTAAACAGCAGTTCCATCTCTGCAAATGTTTTGACAGAGTCGTTAGGTAGCTCTGAATACCATTCAAAGGCTGTTTCTGCTAAGCTGCCGACGAATTGACGTAGCAACAATTTGTCATCGCCTCCAGTATTGCCGCATAAGGCCCTGAATTGAGCGACATGTTGATGTGGATTTCCTGTCCCTTTATATACGTGGAATTTAGGGATCGTATATCCTGGCGGGTAACTGATTTGGTCATACCAGCTCGGATACGGTCGTCCCGTCTTTATGACCTGACCGGCTGCTTCAGTCGCCTGATGCACCCGTATTTGCTGGGCGATGTATTCATCTAGGTCAACTTTGGAGATTGCCTCCTCCTTGGCTGTTGATAGAGCCGGCGGAGGATTTGACGTTTCTCCCCTGTCGTCTTCAAGGACGATCGGAGGATCTTCAGCAGGAGGGTCCGGCTGTAACATCATCCCTACCATATCTTGGAAGAGGAGCGCCATCTGTTTTTTGTTAGCCGCTTGCTCTGCAGCTTCTTTGTCCCTCTTTTCGAGGACTCTGCGTAAAAAATCAGCGTCGGTTTCTTGTTCTTGACGCTCATCCGAAAACGTTTCAGAGCTTTCTTTTGGCTCAGTGAGTGCAGCCATTGTAGTCATCATTTCCTGAAGCTTTTGTTGTTGCTCCTGGGATTTCGTCACGGATCGGGTGAGCGGTCGGTGGCCCGTAGAAGTGCGGCTTTCCTCCTTTCCAGAAGCCATATAAACAGTGTGCACCACCATGCCCCCAGATTTGGGGCGTTTGTGTTCAGCGCTTTTATGCTTCGCCATGTTCATAGGGGCTTTTTGTGGCCTCCTTTTTTGAGTGATTGGAGTTAAGGGAGCCGTTGTAGTGGGCATCCAAGTAGCTTTTGTTTTTTGTGGCTTGACAGAGTAATCCTTCTCCTGCCGAACCTTCATCTTTTTCTGTCGTCGGAGGCAGTCTTGATCGATCACCGACTCTTGGACCTGTCGCCAGACTTTATAAATTTTAGAGGACAGCCGTTGAGGGGGCTGCTCTAGCTTCTTCTCTGGAATATTCTTCACAGATGAAGGAGTTCGCTTTAGCACCGCAGTAGGAGAGTTTCTGCGCACCGAGTTCAGCAACTCAAAGCTGTTCCCGATTGGAACAGCAGTATCGATCCCCACCGTTGGAGCTGGAGGAGTAAATCCAGAGGGGAAGTTCCCCCCATCCTTCTTTACTCGGCGCCAGTGGCAACGTCGAGCATGTCGTGCTGATGGAGTTGTTTCAGCTATAGGGGCGACCTCCTCATGCCCCCTGTGTTGGTCAGAATATACTGGTACCAGCTTTTTAAAGATCGACGTCCGTTGAATGAGGACGGCCAACTTGTGAACATGGGGAGCAACCTTGGTGATTTTGCCAGGAACGTGAGTTGGAATGGCTATCCGCTTCGGCATAACGCCTTCTGGTATGGCAGGCTTCTTCATGGGCCTGATGGAGCTCTGGCCTAATCCATTAAAACCTGAAGCGGTAGAGTTGGGCGACCTGTTGAGTGGGGTCGCGGCAGTGGTAAGTCGATCGAAGACCAACTTCTTTGGAGCTTCTTGCAATGTCATTGTGGCATTGAAGCTCAATGGTGGGAGCATGGTCCCGAAGAATAATCCAGTGGTGGCTTGAGTTACCTGCCCCACTGGTATCTTGAAAAGAGAGGCCGCTCGGGGTCCATAAGTCACTCCTCCAGCAATGACGGAGCGAGAGTTATCGCTGCGGGCGGTGCAGTTCGAAACCATCGATTTTCTGTTTTCTGCATAGAGCAAGACACCAAATCTTAGTACCTTGAATCCACAGACAATCACAGCAAACCGCGATTTGTTCGCGAACACGACACACGAAGTGTGGAGTGGAAAGAGGAAGAGGTCCCACCGGGCGTGCCAGAATCTGTTCCCCTCCGAACGGCGGCCGAGATGTTAGGACGTCTGGTGCCTGAGGTTCGGGGTAGATGCTATTTGGTTTTACCCGTCTACCTCTCCGAAGATGCCAAGTTGATTTATGACACCGTGTATCGAAGGTTTAGACGAATGCGGCCGATGTGGCAGACTTTGTCAGATTCCCCCTCGCTTGAGGGGTTTTTGATTGTGGGGACGCTCTTCCCTGCAGGCGCAAGCCCCTGCAGTTAATTACGCTACCGCATCGCAGTAGCCACTTTCTCCTTCTCCAGAATTTCACTTCGTGTCGCGTGTGTTTGTTTTGTTTGTGGTTGCCCGTGGATTGTATACGGAGACTGAGTAATGCTGTCGCCCGTAGGACGTGGATTAGTCCAAATCCGTATTTACTTAGATTTGGGTTTGATGTTTTAGTTTAAGGATGCGTTAGCCTCGTTGAGGCTAAGATCAACTTAAACGTGACTCATTTAATATATGGCCGTCGGGACTCGTCACCTCTCTAACGTCGTTGAAGGATTATAACGACAGGTGTCAGAGGAGTTCGGAGATGTACCCTCTAACCGAAGTTGATTTAGGGTTTTATATTTCATTTGAATGTTTAAGGATACGTTAGCCGTGATTGGGGCTAAGATCAACTTAAACGGGACCGTTTAGATCCGGCAAAAGAGCATTTGGAGGCTCTATTGTTCCAGTTTAGGGAGATTCGTAGTCCAATTTGGGACTAAAGTCTGTTTGGAGGATACGTTAACCATTTTTGAGGCTAAGATCGACTCAAACGTTTGTTAAGGATACGTTAGTCCAGTTTGAGACTAAGGTCAACTTAGCGGGGCCATTTAGGTCCAACAAAAGAGCATTTGGGCTCTATTGTGCCAGTTTAGGGACGTGGTGGTCCGTATTCCAGTTTAGGGACGTGGTGGTCCAATGTTAGTTTAGGGACGTCTCGGTCCGACATTAGTTTAGGGACGTCTCGGTCCGATATTAGTTTAAGGACATCTCGGTCCAATATTAGTTTAGGGACGTTCCGGTCCGATATTAGTTTAAGGACGTTTCGGTCCAATATTAGATTAGGGACGTCTCGGTCCGATATTAGTTTAAGGACATCTCGGTCCAATATTGATGTGTGGTCGTTGGGACCCGTCACCTCTTTGACGTCGTTGAGGAATTACAACGATGGATGTCAAAGGAGTTCGGAGATGTACCCTCGAACCGGATGTAAATTGATTTAGGAGAGCCATTTTGCTCAGTCAATTTAATTTAAGGACTTATGGCCACAATTGGGCTAAGTCCAGTTAAAAATGTCCAATATTTTATTTGCATTTGTTTTTATTTTTATTTGGGCTTTGCCCAGAAAAGATGCGGGGCATCAATTTGTTTTGGGCTCTGCCCTTTATAAATGATGCAGAGCATCAATTTATTTGGGCTCTGCCCTTTTATTTCCTTGCAATTTATTTTGGCCTGTCAGGTCATTTTGATTTGGGTCTAGCCCTTTAATTAATGCATTGCATTTGTGCAAAACACTGTTAATTTGAGGATGTTTTAGATTCAAGAACCGATGGTTCATAAAACAAGTGCAAAGCACTATTTGATTTAGATCTAAGAAAGAAAAGAAAGTTTTTTCTAAAAGAAAGTTTTTTCTTGTTTTTTTCTTATCTCAGAGAACCAAAGGTTCATGAAAGTGCAAAGCACTATTAATTTAATAACCTTTTAGGTTCAAGAACCGATGGTTCATAAAACAAGTGCAAGGCACTATTGAATTTAGATTTAAAAAAAATAACAAGTATTTTCTTGTTTTTCTTATCTCAGAGAACCAAAGGTTCATGAAAGTGCAAAGCACTATTAATTTAATAACCTTTTAGGTTCAAGAACCGATGGTTCATAAAACAAGTGCAAGGCACTATTTTATTTATTTATTTATTTATCGTTGAAGATCTATGATCTTGTTCATAAGAGAATTTTCTCTTCTTTAAAAGGTTTTTACCCTTTTTTTTATTCTTCAAGAGTTCTCTTCTCTTTTTTTTTAGAAAGATCTTGATGCCTTTGAATTGAGGTCTAGGGTCCTTTTTATAGTGCCCATAAATTAGTTAAAGATTGTTAAAGAGATCATTCTCTGAGTGATTTGGGGAATTTTCCCCACCGTCGGATCTTTAATCCAAAGGTCTCTGTTTTACAGAAGAAATCTTCTTGTTTTAACAAAAAACAGAAAAGATTTTCTTAAATCTTCATTCTGTTTTTACGCAACTCCCCAGCGCCTGACACGTGTCGCGCAGTTTCGCAACTGCGCAGACACGTGTCGCGCAATAATTTTTTTTTTTTTTTTATTTTATTTTATTTTTTATTATTATTATTTTTACTTCGCAGCGCTTACGCGCAGCGCGCTGCACGCTGCGCGCTTGCGCGCACTGCGCAGCGCAGTTTTGTTTTTTTTTCTTTTCTTTTCTTCCTATTCTACAGAGCTTTGCTCTTAATAGAGTACGCTACTTCATTTATTTTAACTTTAATTTTCTTTTTAATTTTCAAGACAGAGCTTTGCTCTGATTGGAGAAAAACAGAAGTATTGCTTCTTTTCCCACCTTGGAATTTAAATAGAGCTTTGCTCTGATTGAGGTAAACATGGCTGATTCTACTTCTACAACTTTAGGGATAAGCACCGAACTGCTATCCCTCAGAGAAGGGCAAACTACCGACTGTGGCCGCAATGAGGTGCCGGTGACCTGAGCCGGAACGGGAGCTCTACACTTGAAAAGCACCAGTCTCTCCTCTGGAATGACGGGTCCGACCCGATGGCGATACCAACCCTTGAAGGACCTCACAGGCCTTGGAAGATATTCGGGCTCCGGGATCATGAAGAGGGAGCCAGTGTTTAACCGCATGAAATGGTGAATGAAATCGCGAGTAACCTCCAAGGAGAGGGTATGCTCAACTAAAACTGCCTCGAGAGGAATGCCCTGGTTATAGTCTAACTGTTGGGCAAAGCGATGCGGATTATACCGCATGAAGAGAGCAGTGTCATTCTGGCGGAACACCAAATAACCCGGCCTGATTGAGTATAGGTGCATAATCTCTTTATGTTAGTAATATGTATGCCCTAAAGGCCATTATATGGATAGTGGAAACTTGGACATGTAATCTATGGAGATAGATGACTTTCTTGCTCAACATGATAGTATGCTATTTGGTTTACTTTATCTTGACATGTAGATTTAATCATTTAAACATGTTGATAAAGCCCAAAGGATATTTGCTTGACTACTGTGATTATGATGCAGATCATACTAGTGGGGCACGTATAGTCTATAAGCATATCCTTGAACTGTTCCTAGTCGAGGGTATATCGAGACAGGGCATCGATATTCCAGAGTAGACTAGCGTATACCATTCTTGTCCCATATGATGGGCGATGGATGATCCCATATCCATCTGGTGAGGAGACACCAAAGACTGTATGCGGGTGCTCAGTGGAGACTGGGTACACTGAACGGACTCGCCGAGAACTCCTATGTGGTATTATATCTATCGTCGGATAGCAGTTCTCAGGGAATACTGGTACAGGTTAGTCTGTAGACCCGAGATCGTCATAGAGTCTTGTGTGTCCTCCCACTATACTTTGATCTCCACCCTACCACGGCTCTACTGAGTCGTGCAAACAGGTGGTCTTTGGGTACAGTCTCGAGGCGCATGGAGGCAATGAGCGATAGGAGGGGTTTCGTCTCTCCCGGTATTGGGAGTTGATGTTGTGCTATGCTCGATTGGCTATAACATGAAGTCCCTGGCCAGGGCTGCTGAGATTTACTGATAAGAGTTATCAGTAGTTTCTCGATCTGTTATAAGCCATACACCAGCATGACTTATTGAGTTACTGGGGTCGACGATTCCATCCCTGGACTCGATATGCAGCATATCTGACGAAGAGACCGGACTGTACGGTAAGTGTTGCCAGTTGGCTCGACGAGAGTTTTTACAGCTTCGCTGGTTTTCTTCTGATCGTTTCAATACCCGGGTGACCGTTATGTTTAGCCGACCTCTTGCGGCTTGTAGGTGTTTGATATGATCATCATCTACTGCCGGCGTATTGACGAGTCTTAGAGTCCCACAATGAAGTTTCCTGGCTCAGGCAAAAAGATGTGGTGTGCATATGAGATATGCACGGGACCCGATTAAATACGGTTATGTGATAACGTATATTAATCAGGCATTTTCTATTTGTCGGATCGTATATGATATGGCCGGTTTTCTAAATCAAGTGTTGATTTAATAAATTACATTTAGATTAATTCTTTAATTAAATCCTTTTGTATGCATGCATGTATGCACATGATGATGTGCATGGACACATACATACATACATAGTATCATGATTGATGATACAAGAATGGCGGCAATGCAAGACTTATATTGAAGCTTTTATTTATATTTATCATTTTAAGTTAATATAAAGAAAACCCACTCATGCTCCTTTATTCTTTAGTGGGTAAACTTTATTTAACTTAATGAAAAGAATTTCCACCCATGCTTAATTCTTTATGAAAAGAATTTCCACCCATAATTATAGTGGGAATGGAATAATGATGATTATTCTTTCTCATCACTATAAATAGCTTCATATGTGATATGAAACAAGATGCACACAACAAGGGAAAATTGTGAACAAGGGTGTGAAAACAAGTTATCATATGTGATATGATAGAAAGCTCAAGCTTAACCACCATTATCTTCTTCTTCCTCTTTTGATTTTTCTCTTGAGTGAAGTTGATAAAAGAAAGGGTTTTAATTGTTGAATATAAACCACATCATCATACTACACACATCTAGCCGATTTGTGTAGGGTGTTTGCTCTACTTCGTTCGCGAAACAAGTAAGGCAAGGAGCTTTGGGCAAAGGGACTTCGGGGGATCATCGTGGACAAGGAAGGCTTCCATCGA